>JAYESD010000008.1:47213277-48531937 GCA_036927565.1 Tuctoria greenei | reverse complement strand
AGCCAAGGAACAACAGATCACACTCAACCCATGTTGAGTGCATGGCATTCCTTTGTGGTTCTAGGTATGTTGTACCTTACCCAAAGAACAACTGATCATACCCAATGCATGTTGGGCACATGTCACTCCCTTATGGCAAAAAGATATGATACACCTTAGTCAAAGAATGACGAACATACTCAATGTATGTTGAGTGCACGTCATTCCTTTGGATCTAAAGGTTATCATTATCCTAGCCAAGGAATGACAAATCACACCCAACACATGGAGGCCCTGATGTGCGGGCGATCAACATCGAAAACACTCTATTCAACCACACTCATGGTGTCCCTGGGAGGCAACACAACAATCAACACTCAACCATCCATTGTCAAAGCCACGCTGCAACAACGATAGGCCAACTCATGGCCTACCTCCGTCATTAGGGTTTCAACCCCTATCACGGACCTTGATCAAGAATAAGCTTGGGGGAGGACCCCCACTTGAGGTAACTTGTATCACACCCACTACAGTTTTATTTCAAATCATACATTGCATATTTATTTTCCATCCATCCATCATCCACCTTGCATTTTAAAAAATATATAAAAATAGGTTAGATTTGCTGTCATCAAATAAAGATGTGCGGTAAGAATGATTTAAAATTCACATAGATGAAATGATGAATAGTTGCTCTATTTTATTTTCCTGAGTCTCCAGTTTACAACTTCCTACTCTATGAATATTGCTTTCATTGGTTCGAAATACTTTTACCTTAATTTGGAAGTTGTGGGTAGCAAAAGCTTAATCTAATTCTAGGTTGTTGCAAGACTAGAATTGGTAATAGGGCTACTAGTCCTAGTTTGAAAGTAAAACTTAGATTTCCGGAGAAATTCTAAAAAAATTAAAGTTTCCCTCAATTAATTGGAAATACCTACCAAAGCCATATGATGTCCATACATAGATAAAACCTTATGCATATGCTATTTGCTTTCACATTGAGCCTAGTCAAACTAGTATAGACCTATGTGAGAAATCATTCAACTCTTTTTTAATTCAAGACTTCACTTGCACATGCTATACTTCTACACTAGAAGTAAGCAAAACGTCCATCATATCCACCATACCACAACAAAAAGAAAAACTCCATGTTACATGTTTAGCACTCTCTTCAAAATTCATTGCAAGGAAAGGGAGTAGAAGACATGGCTACAAAAAAAGGCATGCATACATCATAAGCATGAGAAAAAAGAGAGAGAAAAGAAAAGTAGCCATGTTTCATCCCTGCAAAAAGAAAGAGAAATTATACCAAAAAGGAGTTATCTCAAGTATCCACATCCACTTCCACTCCATCACACATGCACTAGTCTTGAATCAAAAAGTTTTGAATTGAATTCTCCTAAGGCTTACTCTTTTGACTTAGCAATATATGTGATGCAAATATGCCTACTTACTTTCCTTACCAAGCTCCACATACAAGCCATATTCAATGAGTAGGAATAGTAGAGGCACATTGCTTTGGTGAGGAAATATTTCCACTATCCACAAAGGAGTGACTAAGAGAATCAAGTTGAGGTACTTAATATCTAAATTGAATTCTCTGAGATTTAAGTGGAACTTGATTTCTAGGCTATGTTTGCTCCATTTGCTATTCTACCTTTCAACTACTCATGAATATGAAAAAGCATAAGCCCCATGATAACTTAAGAAAGGTAGGGTATCATAACCAATTTCTGCAATACTAGGTAGAGTATCTTGTTGTGCATTAGATACTTTTGAAAATAAGATATTGTAGCAACTCCTGATCATCAACCTAAAGTCTTGACTTTGCTCGGTAGGAGCAAAGGATAAGCTTGGGGGAGTTTGTTGACGGCTGTTATATACCAATTCCATCTGTCAATTTAACTCAATTATGTGAAGGATTTGTCATTTCTTGCACACATCACCTTTCTATCTAACCCAATTCCACTTGGACTTGGAGAAATATGTGTATGCAGCATTTTATGCAGGAAATGAGGAAATGTAGAGGGACCAATCCTATAAAATATCATCCCAGCCAATCAGGCGACGACATGTGGCATCCCATGGATCAAATGGCCCACAAACAGAAGTATCCGAGGAGATCCAACAGTGTATCACCCATATACATCAATGGGACCCACCTGGCAGCCACCTGGAGAAAGCACACGAGAAACGGTGTAATGACCAGGTCGGTTGAACCAGAGGTTCCGCCGACCTGGTCTTTACACCAAACTCGGTCAGCCTCCATGTGTTGGCTCCTCCCGGCTCCCTGGAGTCAATGGTGACTGATTCGTGCGCTTTTGCAGGAACTGACCTCAACACTAGTATAAATAGGACCCCCTACCCCTCACTTCAACACACACCACTTGGGCATCATTCTATTGTATACATATCTTCCATAGTCCTTAGAGGAGTTAGGATGTAGAGAGGAGAGCCTCTAGTCCCAAGTCCAAATTGGGAAAGGGGTAGAAGGAGTCTCTCTTCCCAATTCCACATTGGGAAAGGTATGGCTTATGTATTCCTTCTTGTAATTGAGACTTTGTGCTCAATAAAGATATTATCTTTAGTCTTCTTTTATACGTATACTTGGACAAAGCGTTTCTTGTTTGATTGTGGAGTCCATGTATGTGGAAGGTATAGTCTTTATGATTTCACTCTCATGATCACATCTTATGGTCATAAACACTATAGACCCCCACTATAGTCTATGTAGTTATGACATGATTATGTTAATATGAATGACTTATGCTATGCTTCAACATTGGTTCAATGATGTTTAGGTTAGTCATTGCCTTAGGATGGCTTGTGCCATGGCTCCTAAGGTATTTGCTTAGTATGCTAGCATGGTGCTAGGGTATTTAAGTAGCGTTGTGAAAGTGCATCTAGGACTCCCTTGTGGGTTTTGGATGATTTATGACAAGCAATTGGGATCCTAATCCTTTTGTTGAGATGAATGCAGGAAAATGATGAAAAATGAGTAAAATGCCAAAAAGTGGAAAATCAAGAAGGAGAATGAATTTGAGCTCAAGAAGAAGAAATTAGTAGATTAGTATGTATGGAGTGTGTTAAGGAAACACACCCAAGAGCTCAATCTTACTTAATCACACACACACAATGCACAAAACCATACAGGACCGGACTAGTCCGATATCACATTCTGCACAATATCGGACAAGTCCGGTCTCCACCGGACTAGTCCGATATCTTTCTGTTCCACTTCGGACTAGTCCTCCACAGTGCGGACTAGTCCTCAACACAATGCACAAGTCACTAGATCGGACAAGTCCGGTCACTACCGGACTAGTCCGATTCCCTTTCTGATCCACTTCGGACAAGTCCGCTGACTACACGGACTAGTCCGATTTACACTCTGTTCTAAATCGGACAAGTCCTCCAAGTGCGGACTTGTCGTTCAAAACACTTAGGGTTTCACAGGTCCGGACAAGTCCGATGTCAACCGGACAAGTCCGAAGATTTCCAGCAGCGAAATCGGACAAGTCCGTTTTTCAATCGGACTAGTCCGATATTCCTGGACACTTAGGGTTAGCTTCACACAGCACACCGGACTAGTCCGGTCTCCACCACGGACTAGTCCGATCTTTCTAAACCCTAACGGTAATTTCTAGAAACCCCATATAAATAGAGGTGCATGGCCCACTTTCTCTTTCTCTCGAACCCTAGCGCCGTCACACCTCCCAAGAGACTCAAAAACCATCTCTCTCCACGAAGTTGAGTGCAAAATCGATCAATCCTTTGAAGATCACTTGTAGATCATTGGAGAGGCACTTTGCACACGATTGAGCTCTTGGTTTGAATCTCTAACACACTCTTGCATCTCAATTTGTATACTTCAAAGTGTGTTATTGGTGGTTTTGAAACTTGTAATCAAGGGAGCTCTCAACTTGTGAGATCCCCCTTCAACTTGGTGATTTACCCCTGTGTGATTAGTGGAAGAGGATTGGCCTTCGTGGCGATCCGACGAGGGAAGGGTTGGTGAAGACCCGGTCCTTTTGTGGGCTCCTCAACGTGGACGTAGGCTGCCTTCGTGGTAACCGAACCACGGGATAAATCTTGTGTCTTGTTCGTTTGTGTTCATTATTCTAGTTGATCAACATTATCTAGGGTTTGATTCATATTGTTGAATTGAAGTTAAATAGTGAACAAGAATCATACTTGCAATAAAACTTAACATACAACTATTGAACTGTCATTATAGTTTATATTTCCGCTGCAAACGACAACGAAACAATCAAATTGACCTAACTTGATCATCCTAGCCCGTGAAATCCGGACTAGTCCGCACTTTACCGGACTAGTCCGATATATCTGGATTTGACCTTTTTGTTGAAGTGCTACAGGAACCGAGAAATTCAAGAAGGCCTATTCACCCCCCCCTCTAGGCCTACATTCAATTGGTATCAGAGCAAGGTTCTTCAAGAAAGAGTGCAACCACTCGAAGAGATCATGTCGGACATGAAGGAAGTCCAGAAAATCAACAACCAGGAAGAAATGAACAATGACAAGCACCAAAAGCTCGAAAGGTATCTCGAAGCCATTCAAGACTTCGATGATGATGATGAGGAGACATTGGAGCTGAAAGCACTGCTCCGAAAGAAAGCACTTTCCAAAGGGAAAGCTAAAGTTGAAGAAAAGAAGAGGGGGAGTAGTCACACCGACTACTCCCGATATCCTTTTAATTATGACCGTTTAAATTCCAACAGCAGTCATTATCTATCCATTCCTCTCGGAAAAGCCCCACACTTCGATGGGAGTGATTACTCCATGTGGAGGCAAAACATGAAGATGCACTTGATTTCCCTTAACCCAAGTTTATGGCATATTGTGTGCACAGGAATAAACATCCCTGATGACGATGAAGAACTCACGCCAAGTCAAGAGCAAGCCATCCACAGGAATGCCCAAGCCGCAGCCGTTATCACCTCATCTCTAAGTAGAGATGAATTCACAAAGGTGGACGGATTGGAAATTGCCAAAGAAATCTGGGACACGCTACAGACAGCACATGAAGGTGACCGGCATGTGCGGGAGGCAAAGATTGAAATGATTGAAGGCGAACTAGGAAGGTTCGCGATTGAGGAAGATGAATCTCCCCAGGACATGTACAACAGACTAAAGACTCTTGTGAACAAGGTTCGATCGTATGGTAGCAAAAAGTGGAATGACCACGAGGTTGTAAAGCTCATCCTTAGAGCCTTTATGCCTCGCAACGTCACACTCTGTTCTATGATCCGAGAAAGTCCCGGGTACAGGAAAATGACTCCGGATGAACTGCTTGGCAAAATCATTAACTTTGAGATGATGGAGAAGCAAGCCAAGCACGTCAAAGAAATAGCTGACCTCACATCGGCCAAGAAGAAGGGAGTTGCCTTAAAATCCACACTCAAACCTCTATCCAAAGAAGCAAGAGAAGCTCAGTTTGAGGAGGACAGCGATGATGAAAGCAGCGAGCTGGACGAAGAAGATATGATTCTGTTCATGAAGAAATTCAAAAGAATTATGAAGAAAAGACAAGGAGCAAAATCGAGTGAAGGAAAATACAAGGAGAAGACAAAACCGAAGATGAGGCGGGCATGCTATAATTGTGGTGAGTACAATCACTTCATAGTTGATTGCCCATATGAGGACAACAAGAAGAAGAGTAAAGAATCCAAGCCTCAACCGAAAAAGTTCTTCAAGAAGAAGAAACAAGCTGAACAAGCACACATCGGAAAGGAGTGGGATTCAAACGATGAGTCCTCATCGTCCGATGAAGAAGAAATGGCTAGCATAGCCATTGAAAGCATGCCCAAGAAACTCACACTCTTCCCCACGCTCGGTGCAAAGAAGGCAAATGGAACTTGCCTCATGGCTAAGGAAGGTAAACGCAAGGTAAACATCAAAACTCCTTCCTTGCATTCTTACTCAAGTGATGATGATCTAGATAGTAATGATGAAGACATGCTAATTGGTTTAGATAGAAAAACTGCTGCAAAAATGAAATTCTTGCTTAACCAACTTATTGAGAAGGAAGAGCTAATTGATCGTCAAGAAGACATGATTATCTCCCAAAAGGAGAAGCATGTCGAACTTGACAATCTTCTAGTTCTTGAAAAGGAGAAAAATCACACACTAGAGCTTGAGCTAGCTTCAAGCAAGAAAACTTGCTTGGAGTTAACCAACTCAAATGCTGCAATCAAGAATCAACTTGATGACCAAATCAAGGTCAACAAGATCCTTGAAGTGCAGATTGAGTCACTCAAGCTTAGTGAACCTTCCTCCTCTTCAACCCTACCTTCTCAACCCACTTTAACTAATATCGCTCATGTTTGCAAATGTGATAAAACTAACACCAGGTTGAAGGAAAACCCTACCTCCACTAAGGACAAAAATCCTACCCAATGTGTAATATTTGACAAGGAGAGGATCAACTATGCACGTAGTGCATATTTGGTCCAAAGACCTCCAAATGTCAAGTATGGCATTGGTTACTCTTGTGATGGAAAGCAAAGAGCTGGAAATCATAAGAATAACAAGGGAAGGACCACCTTTGTGAAGGGAGGACCCTCACAACCTGGTAACTCGAAAACAAAAAATCTGAATTCTCATGAACATCGGACTAGTCCGGTTGTGGTCCGGACAAGTCCGATCATCCAGACTAGTCCGGTCACACAGACTAGTCCGACCCATAATCAACAGCAACTTCTGTTTAAAACATTTGATGCCTCCTATGTTTTAATGAAAAATAATGTTGGTAAAGTGTATGCTTATTATGCTGGGCCACGCCATGGGAACACAAAATCCCATGTGTGGGTGCCCAAATGTATTGTCACTAACCTCCAAGGACCCAAGCAAGCTTGGGTACCTAAAACCAAGGCGTAATTTGTTTTTGCAGGCCTACTCCTCCGGTGGATCCAAATGGGTGCTAGACAGTGGATGCACCAACCACATGACCGGAGAAAGGAGGATGTTTGTGGAGTATGAAGTGAACCAGGACCCAAACGAAGGCATCTACTTTGGGGATAACAGTCAAGGAAGGGTCCTCGGTACCGGTAAAATTGCAATATCCTCTGAACATACTCTTTCGCACGTTTTACACGTTGAATCTTTAGATTATAACCTGCTGTCCATATCTCAGTTATGTGACAAAGGTTATAATTGCCTGTTTACTAACGAAGGTGTGACCGTCTCAAGGAGAAGTAATGGTTCCATTGCATTCAAGGGTATGTTAAAGGGAAAGCTTTATCTTGTTGACTTCAACAAGGATAAAGCCGAACTCGACACATGCTTGATTGCAAAAACCAACATGGGTTGGCTGTGGCATAGACGGCTAGCACATGTTGGTATGAGGAACCTTCAAAAACTCCTCAAGGGCGATCACATCCGAGGTTTGAAAGATGTTGTGTTTGAGAAAGACAGGCCTTGTAGCGCATGCCAAGCAGGAAAGCAAGTTGGAGCACAACATCCCGCAAAGAACATCATGACCACGACAAGACCGCTCGAACTACTTCATATGGACCTCTTCGGTCCAATTGCTTACATAAGCATAGGCGGTAACAAATACGGTTTAGTCATTATTGATGATTTTTTCCGCTTCACTTGGGTGTTCTTTTTGCATGACAAGTCAGAAACACAAGGAACACTCAAGAAATTCTTCAAGCGAGCGCAAAACGAGTTCTCACTATCAATCAAGAGTATTCGGAGCGACAATGGCACGGAGTTCAAGAACATACAAGTGGAGGAGTACCTTGATGAGGAAGGAATCAAGCACGAATTCTCAGCGCCATACTCCCCACAACAAAACGGAGTTGCCGAAAGGAAGAACCGAACGCTCATAGAGATGGCAAGAACAATGCTCGATGAATACAAAACTTCGGATCGATTTTGGGCGGAAGCAATCAATACCGCCTGCCATGCCACAAATCGACTCTATCTTCATCGACTACTAAAGAAGACCCCCTATGAGCTACTCACCGGTAACAAACCGAACATTTCATATTTTCGAGTTTTCGGTTCTCCTTGCTATATTTTGAACAAGAAGCCCAGGACTTCAAAGTTCGCTTCGAAGTCCAATGAAGGTTTCTTGCTTGGTTATGATTCGAACACTTACGCCTATCGTGTTTTCAACAAGGCCTCCGGACTTGTTGAAGTGGCACGTGACGTAGTGTTCGATGAAACTAATGGCTCCCAAAAGGAGCAAGTTGATCAATGTGAATTAGGTAATGAGGAAGCCCCCTATCAAGCAATAAAAAGGATGGCTCTAGGCGAAGTACGACCACAAGAGTCATCGGCACAAATACAAGAGGAAAGTGAACCACAAGAGGAGATCAACAATCAAGGGGGAGCCTCGATACAAGATCAATCACAAGAATATGAACATGACAAACAAATCAATGAGGACAACAACTCAGGGGGAGAAGAAGATGATCACCAACATACGACCCCCCAAGTGCCACACCCAAGAGTACACCAATGCATTCAAAGGGATCATCCAATCGACAACATCATCGGCGACATTCAAAAAGGAGTAACCACTAGATCTCGTATAGCAAATTTTTGTGAACATTACTCGTTTGTCTCTTTTTTGGAACCCCGCAGGACTGAGGATGCATTAAAGGATCCGGACTGGGTGGTGGCAATGCAAGAAGAGTTGAACAATTTCAAGAGAAACGAGGTTTGGGAACTTGTGGAAAGACCCAATGCAAACATAGTCGGCACCAAGTGGGTCTTCCGCAACAAACAAGATGAACACGGGGTGGTGACAAGAAACAAGGCATGACTTGTGGCCAAACGTTACTCACAAGTCGAAGGTTTGGATTTTGATGAGACCTTTGCTCCAGTAGCTAGGCTTGAATCAATTAGAATATTACTTGCATATGCTACTCACCATGATTTCAAGCTGTACCAAATGGACGTAAAAAGCGCCTTCCTCAACGGACCGATCAAGGAAGAGGTGTACGTGGAGCAACCACCCGGATTTGAAGACGAAGAGTTCCCCGACCACGTGTATAAACTGCGTAAGGCTCTCTATGGCCTCAAACAAGCTCCTAGAGCTTGGTATGAGTGTCTTAGAGATTTTTTAATTGATAATGGCTTTCAAATTGGCAAAGTAGATTATACACTATTCACGAAAAATCTGAATAATGATCTTTTCATTTGCCAAATCTATGTTGATGATATAATTTTTGGATCAACTAATCAATCTTTCTGTGAAGAGTTTAGTAAAATTATGACAGACAGATTTGAAATGTCAATGATGGGAGAATTGAATTGTGAAAATTTTTCCTCCCCATTTTTTTCTCTCGAAAAACTATGTCAATTATTAGATCTTGATGAATTTTTGATCATAGTATGATTGTTGTTTGCTTACTGATCAAATTCATCAGGATTATTTAAATTGTTTTGCCTCTCTACCCTCAGTTATTGGACCTTCAAATATATATGAATGGGCTATGCATTCTCTCCTGGTGAGCACGGACAAGTCCGTGGTTACCCGGACTAGTCCGCCATTGCAGACTAGTCCGCAGTGTGCCGGTTAGGCCGGACTAGTCCGACAGACCACGGACTAGTCCGATTTAGGTTTCTGGTGTACTTCGGACTAGTCCGGTCATGTCCGGACTTGTCCGATTTTTCGTGTCCATAACCCTAGCCGCCACCAAACCCTAATCTCTTCACCCCACAATCTCCGGCCCCCAACCCCCACATTTTCAAGCTTCCTTGGATTTCTTGGTAAATTTTCCTCAAACCCTAAGAAATCTCAAATTTCTTCATTGCTTATCGTTTTGCCTAGCATTCTTCACTAGTTGCATGTCCAGTTGATGTACTATGTGTATGCTAGACTAGCTATTTCATTAGGGATCAATTTCTATCCAGTTTACTAGGTTTTTGCAGATGAACACCGGACTAGTCCGGTCCAGGTACGGACAAGTCCGGTCCCCCGGACTAGTCCGTGCCTGAGTACCGGACAAGTCCGTTGTTTCTGAACCAAAACCTAATTCTTTAATTCCCTATTGCCTTCAATTGCCATCTTACCTCACCAATACCTTGTATAACTTGTCCTTTCTCTTGATCACTCATTCTCAGATCATGTCGAGCTCCGACAATGAAATCTCCGATTTCGAGGCCGAGTTGGACCACGAGGTGGCACCTCGGCCCTCGACGGGTCTTGGCAAGAAACGCCAAGAGAGACCCTCCGAGCCTGCTCCCTCACCTCCTCAGGTTCGGAGGAAGGTGTGTGTCAAGAAGGCCGCCTCCAAGGCTGCTCCTCCGTCAAGTGGCCCTCGCCAAGCTAAAGGGAAAGGCAAGGGGGTTGCCACAGGGCCTGTTGGGCCTCTAAAGCTGCATACTCCCAGAGAAGGGGTCCGGGACCCCAATGAGGAAAGATTCAATGGCAAGGGCAGCGATGTGGCCATGAAGCTGAGAAGTGTGGACTACTATGCAAGGCCCAAGCAAGCTGCTGATGGCAGATTCTGGTCAAATTTCCATGCTGACTTCTACAAGCTGGTCTACTTGCCAATGAACACCCCGGTGGTGCGCAGTCAATGGATTGACTGGGCCCACCTTGAGAAGAGGAAATGTGCAGCTTTTGATGAAGTGATACAAGCTGCAGAGAGACATGGGCTGAAGGATTTGCTTGCCTTCAGATATAATTGGAATGATGAAGTGATTGCACAATTCTATGCAACGTGCCACTTCTCAGGTGAAGACGAAGAAAGTGTGACTTGGATGACTCATGGATCCAAGTATTCCATCACTCAAGAAGAGTTTGCCCGCCTGCTGCATCTTGACTCTGAGGGCGATGACCACCTCATTATCCACAACATTGGGGTCATTGAGAGGGATGGAATGCAGTTCATGTATGAGCCCTCCTCCAAGTTTGTCCCTCCCTCCACAAAGAACATGAAGCCTTTCTTTGTGGTCCTCAACAGAGTCCTCAGGAAGACGATTGCTCCCAAGGATGGTGATGCAGGGAGTGTGCAAGGCTACCTCCGGACCCTGATGAAGGTCATCAGCAAGAAAAGGCAATTTGATGTTGCAGACTATATCTGGAATGATATGGTCAATATCTCAAGTACCCCCAACCGATCCTGTGGCTATGCCCCTTACTTGATGTTCATGATTGAGAAGGTCACAGGAATCGAGTTTGTGAAGGATGTGGAGCACACTCCACTGAGGCCTCAGAAGCCTCAGTCCGTGAGTGTCCAGGCTGCTCCATCGCCGGCCTCAAGCCCCGAGGTGCCGGCAAGGCAAGGAGAAGCTGCTAGGGCTACTCCTCCCTCCAGGGAAGCCCCTCAGAAAGGATCCGCCAGTGGGATCCTCAAGTACTTGGCTGCAATCTTCTCCTCCTGCAAGAAAACTGAAGTGGAGCTTCACAAGCTAAATCAAAAGAGGAAGGAGGACATGAGATACATAAAAGCCAATGTGAAGCAGCTGAGTGAGAAGCTGGAGATCAATCCAATTGGATCTCCAGTACTTTCTGAAGATTCTGATCCAAACATCACCGAGCTTAGCCCCTTGACTCATTCCAAGCTTGCCTATTTTGGCATTGGGGGCTCGAGCAGCTCCGCTCCTCCTCCTACCTCTCAACCTCGTCAAGCCGAAAGCGATGAAGATGATGAAGACGACGAGAGGACCGACAGCGAAGAGTGAAGCCCTAGGATCTTTCTCTCTCTCTCTTTTTGGTGTCTTGATGCCAAAGGGGGAGAGATTGAGGGGGAGCCTCTAGTCTAAGCTTTAGCTGAATAGGATGCGAGGAGAGAGCTCTCTATGTTTTTTTTTATTGTGATTGTACTTGCTTAACTCTCTTTTCATATCATGTTTGGTCCTGTGATGAATTGCTCAATTAATTTGCAAGTGTGTGATGAAATCTGAGCTTTTGCTCCTGAAGTGCCATATTCACTTGATATTAGTTGGTAAATGAAAATTCTGTCATTCTTAATGCAATCATGCTCTTAGTATGCATCCCACCATAAAGAATGCACATATGAATAATTATCTTGTTGCCTGATGCAATTTTGAGTCATATGTGCATACTTTATGAAAATCTCATTTTATACCTCATTTTGTGAAATCTCAATTGGTTGTCATCAATCACCAAAAAGGGGGAGATTGAAAGTGCATCTAGGACTCCCTTGTGGGTTTTGGATGATTTATGACAAGCAATTGGGATCCTAATCCTTTTGTTGAGATGAATGCAGGAAAATGATGAAAAATGAGTAAAATGCCAAAAAGTGGAAAATCAAGAAGGAGAATGAATTTGAGCTCAAGAAGAAGAAATTAGTAGATTAGTATGTATGGAGTGTGTTAAGGAAACACACCCAAGAGCTCAATCTTACTTAATCACACACACACAATGCACAAAACCATACAGGACCGGACTAGTCCGAGATCAAACGGACTAGTCCGATATCACATTCTGCACAATATCGGACAAGTCCGGTCTCCACCGGACTAGTCCGATATCTTTCTGTTCCACTTCGGACTAGTCCTCCCCAGTGTGGACTAGTCCTCAACACAATGCACAAGTCACTAGATCGGACAAGTCCGGTCACTACCGGACTAGTCCGATTCCCTTTCTGATCCACTTCGGACAAGTCCGCTGACTACACGGACTAGTCCGATTTACACTCTGTTCTAAATCGGACAAGTCCTCCAAGTGCGGACTTGTCGTTCAAAACACTTAGGGTTTCACAGGTCCGGACAAGTCCGATGTCAACCGGACAAGTCCGAAGATTTCCAGCAGCGAAATCGGACAAGTCCGTTTTTCAATCGGACTAGTCCGATATTCCTGGACACTTAGGGTTAGCTTCACACAGCACACCGGACTAGTCCGGTCTCCACCACGGACTAGTCCGATCTTTCTAAACCCTAACGGTAATTTCTAGAAACCCCATATAAATAGAGGTGCATGGCCCACTTTCTCTTTCTCTCGAACCCTAGCGCCGTCACACCTCCCAAGAGACTCAAAAACCATCTCTCTCCACGAAGTTGAGTGCAAAATCGATCAATCCTTTGAAGATCACTTGTAGATCATTGGAGAGGCACTTTGCACACGATTGAGCTCTTGGTTTGAATCTCTAACACACTCTTGCATCTCAATTTGTATACTTCAAAGTGTGTTATTGGTGGTTTTGAAACTTGTAATCAAGGGAGCTCTCAACTTGTGAGATCGCCCCTTCAACTTGGTGATTTACCCCTGTGTGATTAGTGGAAGAGGATTGGCCTTCGTGGCGATCCGACGAGGGAAGGGTTGGTGAAGACCCGGTCCTTTTGTGGGCTCCTCAACGTGGACGTAGGCTGCCTTCGTGGTAACCGAACCACGGGATAAATCTTGTGTCTTGTTCGTTTGTGTTCATTATTCTAGTTGATCAACATTATCTAGGGTTTGATTCATATTGTTGAATTGAAGTTAAATAGTGAACAAGAATCATACTTGCAATAAAACTTAACATACAACTATTGAACTGTCATTATAGTTTATATTTCCGCTGCAAACGACAACGAAACAATCAAATTGACCTAACTTGATCATCCTAGCCCGTGAAATCCGGACTAGTCCGCACTTTACCGGACTAGTCCGATATATCTGGATTTGACCTTTTTGTTGAAGTGCTACAGGAACCGAGAAATTCAAGAAGGCCTATTCACCCCCCCTCTAGGCCTACATTCACGTTGGATGTCTTGTAGACCCACGGATTGAAGAGGTAGGCAGTAGGTGGTGACAGCCCTATCTGTCCTTTGTAATCCTCCATGTTCGGCTATGCCACAGGCTCTTGGCGGGAGTTGCCCTAGTATTGCTAGGGGTAAGCCCGTGCCTGATGTGTTGAATACCATTGCATAGGAATTCATCATTAACATGACCATTAGTATCTACCTTAGGCTATGTATATGTATTAGGAGCATTGTAGGAGCAACTCTCTAACTCTCAATCCAATCTCCCTCTAGGACCCATTTTACCCTTTAGAATAGATTGCCTAGGAGTGTGTCACACTACCCTATTATCAACTGACCCCTGTCCGGATAATGGATTAGTATCCCATAGCTTGACCATAATAGTAGTATATAATTTACTCCATTGCCTTCTGTGATGCCCAGTTCCGAAAAATGAACCAAGCTAACGCATATGTGTGCCCAGGATGTTCATCACACATACACAAGTGCAATCACAAAAGAGTATACAGAAAATTACCACAGAACAAGATTAATTAACCAAATTCTATTACACAAGCCATATTATCCTCGGTTACAAGCTCTAATGAATATTTATGACAAGTTCAACTAATGCAGCGGAAATACTCTAATTAAGCAAACTAAGCAGCATAAGCGATAGGGTATATATGCGCAGCTCCAAAACACCACAGGCAAAGTTGACGGTAGACACGGCCTAGAACTCCGCATTATCACCATTAAACTCCCAATCCTGACCTGCAACTGTTGGGGGGATTGCAAGAGTGAGTACATGTCGTACTCAGCAAGTGTGGAAAGTATGACATGTGGCTGATTCAAATGACGACAATAATAATGGCAAAGTGCTGAAAAGTACATTAAAACATTTGAAAAGCAATATATTATATGTATGTGAAATAAACCCATCATAATCATAAGAAATATCATAATACCAATCTGAATTCGCTACCATCATCAATAATTCTAGATTTCACCATTGCCAATAACCATACTCAATACCAGAAATAAATTCATAACCAGCCATAACCATTACCAAACCATAACCATTACCGAACCATAACCAGTACCAAACCATAACCATTACCAAACCATAACCATTACCAAGTTCCCTCTAATCATGGAAGTTGTCCAGGTACTCATAACCAGGAGCACGGCTATCATGATAGTTTTAGTTAACTCTGCAGAGTTTGTACCTCTTTACCCACGTGTTCGTGATTTCATCAGCTTTCGGCGACTAAGAACCTCCCTTATGCCCATGACCCGTCGGTCACATTACACACTTCCGTTGGTGTGTGGCTAAGAGATCACAAAATAGCCTTTACAAAGGGATTACTAGAATATTTAGACCCCACTGAGGTTTCACTGGTGGCGATGTCTCCCGCAGAGCACATCTTCAACCAAGGGCCCCCTCTTGAGCCATTCGGATCCCAGGGTAGTCCCACCAATCATAAACAAACCCAATCCGACTACCCCTTCCCCGAGCATCCACAATGGTCCAAACAGCACTAGCAAAGCCCTAATTAATCAGCTACGCCGCACCCATACTTGGCCTCGTGGTGGCACTGTAATCCTGGCTTATTCTCGCATGAACCAGTCCTTAGATCTAAAGCAAGCAAGCACCATAACATCCAACCCATTGTCCAAATAGCACTGGCAAAGACCTAATTAATCAGCTATGCCGCACCCATACTTGGCCTCGTAGTGGCACTGTAAATCCTGGATGGTCGCTCCACAAAACGGTCCTTAGATCTAAAGCAAGCAAAACCACCATAACATCCAACCCATCCACATACTAGGCTTGCTTAGATCACCCATTACCATATCATATTTAACCAGTTCACATTAACCAGAATATCATTAATACATAATTAAATTGAGTGGTATAGTTGTTTTCCATCCCAATTGATTAAGCGAAGCAAAAAGTAAAAAGCCCTTCCCGACTCTCTACCATAAATTCCAGGTGACAAGGGTGGTCAAACAAAACTAGTAAACTTCCTACCATAGGATTCCCATCAATTTGACACAAGCATGCAGTTTTGCAAACAAAACATTTATTTTAAAAACAGGATCAATATGCTTCAAGGACACTTGCCTTGATCTTGCTGTTGATTAGGGTCAAAGCCTTCAAACTCTTGGTGTTGTAGATCCTCCGCGGCACTTTCTAGCGCAAATCCGTCTAATCCACATAATAAACATACAAGACAAGAAACACAATCAAAGAGTGCACAAATATTACTCAATATGACATGACATGCATGATTAATGCAAATGCAAGGTAGAACTTGTTACTAGATTGCTTTTAATGATAACTAACTAGTTCTAATAGCTTTTAACAAGTTTATACAGGTTTGGATTTGATTAGATCAAATTTTAGAATTAATTCAACCCAGTTTAACCAAGATGATCGGACTAGTCCGCTAGGGACTGGACAAGTCCGCACTTGATGAGATCAGCATATTAGGGTTTTCTAGATCGACGTGAATTTGGAGATTAGGGGTTGAATTCACGTAAGGAAAAGAGAATAGAAGGTATACTAGGTGCTTAGAACTGCAATGAATCAAGAAACTTGGAGGTAGCACTTGGATCTTGATGATCTAGGGTTGGTGATGAACTTGGAGATGAATTGGTGGTGAAGGACGAAACTCGGTGGACATCTCGATCCTCTTTCGTTTCCTCCTCTTATTCTTCTTGCTTGGGCTCTTCTCCTCCCTCCTTGATGGCGGCTCCCCACGAACTAGGGTTTGTGTGGGTGGAAAAGGGGCAAATAGATGTCAATCCAAGGGGTGGGGCTGTTTATATAGAGGTGGAGGCTAGGGATAGATGGATTTCGAGTTTTTGGATGAGTAGAGCCCGGTTTAGAGTCCCACACGGGCTCTAAAAGAGTTAGGCACGACGTCCCTAGGCCCACATAACGTGAAACCCAAGATACAAGTCGTAAAACAAAAGATCAATCTCGAAGTCACGAAATATCGGACAAGTCCGGAAAGGACCGGACTAGTCCGAAGTTGTCCAGAGAGAAAAGTCAGACAAGTCTGGCCTAAAATCGGACAAGTCCGACTTTAAACAGAGAGGAAAACGGACAAGTCGGCTGGAACACCGGACTAGTCCGAAAAAGTCCAGGGACTTAGCAATTTCTCAAGTATTCACGGAGCATCAGACTAGTACGCACAAAATCGGACAAGTCCGAAAGTTTCTAGTGCCAAAAATCGGACTAATCCGCAGCAAAAACGGACAAGTCCGTTTTTAGTCAGAGAGAAATCGGACTAGTCCGCAGCAAAAACGGACTAGTTTGCACTTTCCTGCGTTTTAAGTGCGGTTTTGTTCCAAATCAATTTTAAACTTGTTCCTCGTTATGTAGATTAATATTAAGCATGTATATGAATGTATGCAAGGCATGATGCATGGAAATGAGGGTGTTACACCTTCCTTTGGGATAAATACGATACCCTTGGGAATACTCATGGGTGAAATGCTACACGTTATCTTCCGTGCGCTTGCGGATCTCATCTCTTTACCGGAGATGATCTGTGGTGTTAAGAAATACCAACAAGCATTTCTGGCGCCGTTGTCGGGGTCGATTTGTTAGTATATCTTAGGAGCCGTCAACAGATGGCCAATTCCTCATCATCCATGTCGGTGCTCTCTTCTTCTTCACTTTCATCGTCTTTGCTTGAAGCTTGCACCTCTTTGCCTTTGGACGTGGGTGAGGCTTTGAGAGCAATGCCTTTCTCCTTAGAGGATGCAACCTTGGCAAGGTCATTGACATGGTGTGCTTCCATTTCCATCATCTCGTGGTTGATGATCTTGCCAAGCACCTCATCCGGAGTCATCTTGTGGAAGTTGGGACTCTCACAGATGAGATTGCAAAGTGTCACATTGTGAAGCATGAAAGCTCTTATCATCGTCTTGTCCACCTCATAGTCCGTCCACTTCTTGCATCCGTACGCCCGACTCCTATTGATGAGAGTCTTGAGTCTTGTACATCTCTTGAGGGGTCTCGCCTTCTTCCATGGCGAATCTTCCAAGCTCCCCCTCGATCATCTCAATATTGGCTTCCCTCACAGACTGGTTGCCTTCATGTGCAATCTTGAGAGTGTCCCAAATCTCTTTGGCTTGCTCCAACCCATCCACTTTGTTGAATTCTTCTTGGTTCAAGGATGAGTTGAGCACAGCCGCCGCTTGAGCATTGCGGTGAATTAGTTGTTCTTATTCCGGGGTCAGCTCTTCATTGTCCAATGGATATCTACATTTGTGCAAACAACATGCCAAAGTGTAGGATTGAGAGGAATAAGAGGCAACTTCATGTTGTGTTTCCACATAGTATAGTTAGTCCCATCAAAGTGTGGAGCTTTGCCCATTGGAATAGAAATACAGTTTGAATGTGAATTGAGGCGCTCATAGTTAAAAGGATATCGCGTGTAGTCTTCTTTGGGCTTCTTGAGCTTCTTCTCATTCTCAAGCCTTCTCCTCCTCTTGGCCTCATCTCTTGCTTTTTGAAGAAGGTCCGCAAGGCGATTCACTTCTTCATCTTAATCTTCGGTTTTGCCATTGAAAGGAGGAGGCTTTGTCTTGCTCTTGGTGGTATCGCTGGTCTTATCATGCAAATGATTGGATCCTTGTTTGCCGTTGTGGCTGTTCTCGCTGGTGCCAGTGGTGTCGATGATCGGCATCTCCTTCTCGCTGTTTTCTCCCATCTCCTCTCCAAGCGATTAAGCTTTTGGGAGAGTTAGGCTCTCATACCAATTGAAAGTTGCCTAGAGGGGGAATTAATAGGCGGATAACCTGAAATTTAACTCAATCAAAGCTAATCAAATAACAGAGTGTGGACTAGTTCATCCAGGAAGCGGACTAGTTCGGTCAGGGTCTTAAACTAAACAAAAGGTGAGATTTTTATGCGATTCAATGGACTTAACTTGATGAAATGTAAAGTATATAAACCTAGCAATCTAGCGATTGATATGCACGAAGTGAAAACAACTAGATCGGAGCGAATCACAAGATTAAGGCGAAGAACGTGTACAACCCTAACTTGATCTAGCAAAGAACGAGGAAGGCACATAGAAGACACAAGACGCATGATTTATACCGTGGTTCAGCCCCACAAAAGGAGCCTACATCCACGTTGAGCATGCCCATGAAAGGCAGGGTTTCGCTCAACCCTTTCCTCACTTACCCACCACAAAGGTCGCCTACTCTTCCACTAGATCACGGGGGTAATCACCAAATTCGTGGGGTAACTCACAACCTGAGGCTCCCACAAGATTAAAACTCACACCCACACAAACTCAAATAAATCAGTCAAACCGAGAGAATCAACTAATATCTCAAAGTCAAGCAAACCCTTCTCTCTTCTCCTTCAAAACTCACAAATCCTCAAGAAACACTCTTAGGACTCTAGGAATGGTTGAGAGAGGGCTAGGATGGCTCTAGTAAGGCTTTTGCGGTGCTAGGGTTCGAGAGAGGCCCTTTGAGGGTCGGGGATCCCTTTTTATAGGGCTCCCAACAAGTAGTCGTTGCCACCAAAAAAAGTGCGAACTAGTCCGGCCTTTGGCCCCGGACTAGTCTGGCCTGTGGGGACCAGTTATGTCACCCTTGACCAACCACAAAGTCCCCCACCACCTTTTGAATTCAAACAGTCACAACACCACGGACTAGTCCGTCCTAGAATGGACAAGTTCGATCTCACACAAAACCATTTATTCCGGTTGAGAATGGACAAGTCCAGTCATCTAGGACTTAGTCCCTGTAGCGACATCCAAGTCCACAGCAAACTATTATGACTTAAAACAGACTAGTCCGATCTCACACAGAAACTACTTTCCCGGTCTGAAATGGACTAGTCTGACCAAGCGAACTAGTCCGGCCCCCCAGGGCGGACTAGTCTGGTCCTTCAGGACTTAGTCCCAAAAGGACACAGACACACTCACCACAGACTAGTCCGTCCCCAAACGGACATGTTCGAACTCACATAGAAACTCTTGGTTCGCCTAACATCGGATCAGTCCGATGTGGCTGGACTAGTCCGACCTTCTAGCTCGGACAAGTCTGGCCCTGTCCTTAGGGCTGCCTCAACTCATCTCTCAATCTAATCTAACTTGGATTATGAGCTCTTAGGAGATTTTCAACACTTTGAGACATTGAGTACACTCAATCTATGTAGCTGAACTCAACACAAAGAATTTAAAACCTAAATTCTATCCTTCGAGTTTTTTGCCTTTTTCTCCTCTTTTTTCTTTTTGAGTGTATTCAACGCCGTCCATCTTTCAATCACTTGTACTTACACTTGTAAGTCTCATTATTCACTTAAGTGTTGTCATTAATCATCAAAACCCATGGTGATTAGCCTAGATGCACTTTCACAACTGGATGAACCGAACCTTGCCTACCGCCCAGAGTGAATCCGAACAGAAGTTGCATCCGCGAAAAGGGCAAGGTTTGCTCTATCATCTGGAGTATCTAAATATCCCATGGCCGTTGCGAACTCATCCACCGCTGCCATAGCCATCTCACACGCAATGCCCGGCCGAAGCGGTTAAGGTCAAGTATCCCAGTGCCTCCTCTGTCCAACGGAAGGCAAACACAACCCCAATTAACTGCACATTTACCTCCATGGACTTCTTGATCACTAGCACATAAGTAGCGCCAATGTGATCGGTCTAGCTCCTTAATGAAGTGCCTTTGGAAGCTTTAGCGCAGTTAGCGCAAAGATGGGTAGGGTGCTATGCACCGTCATAACCAATTCTCTCCGTCTGCCTAAAGATAACATCTTTCCTTGCCAACAAGATAACTTTGCTTTCACCTTGTCCAGGATGTGTTGCAACTCGTTCATTGTAATCCTTCCCTGGGACAAAGGTAAGCCTAGGTAAATCATCAGGAAGGAGCTTGTTGGACCATTATAGGCTTCCAGTGCCGGTTGAAGAACCTTTTGGGAGCAGCGTATGGGGTAGAGGGTTGTTTTTTGGTTGTTGATCTTTAGGCCAGTGGCATTTCCGAACAGGTGCAAAACTGAGGTTGTCATGTCAACTTCTTCTCAGATGGGGTGCAAGAAAACCATGGCCTCATCGGCGTAAAGAGAGAGCATTTGCAAGCCATTTCGGAGCGGAGAAAGCAGTTGCCTATCAGTAGCCTTGTCGAAGATAGCAATAATGACATCTATGGCAAGAATAAATAGGTATGGTGATAGTGGATCTCCCTGGCTCTGGAGGAAGAGGTTGAGAGAATACCGGCTATCCAGTTATGCCAACGAGCAGAGAAGCCCCAGTATCAAGCAAATCAAGCAAGAATTCCCAAGAGAGGGAGTCAAAGGCCTTGGTGATATCAATCTTGATCATCAGCATTGGAATGGCACGCTGGTGGTGCAGCCGAGCAATGCTTCTAACTGATGTGAAGTTATCTTGCAAGCACCTACCCCGAATGAAGGCGCCCTGGGCTGGGGACACCATGTCATCTATGCGGTGAGCAAGTCGTAAAGCCAGGACTTTAGTTAGAAGCTTCACAAACGAGTGGACAAGGCTGATTGGGCGATAATCCCCTGGCCGCTCTGCCTCATCGCACTTCGGGATCAGTGAAATGACTGCACCATTCAATCTGTGCAGTGCACCAAGACACAGGTTGTAAACTTCATTGAAAGCAGCAATGACATCCAACTTGAGCACAGACCAACAAGCCTGATAGAAGTCAAAGGTGAAACCATCTGGCCTAGGGGACTTCTCAGTCGGAAGTTCTTCAATTGCATGCCATAATTCTTGCTCAGAGAAGGGAGCATCCAGTTGGTTCTCTGCAATGCGCGAAATACCCAAGTACTCAAAGTTCAGAGATGATGTTCTCTGTTCTCTTTGACCCAAAATGGAGAAGTGATTATGTAGGAGCTTCTCTTTGTCACCATGTTGCCACACACATGGCCCTAATTGTGGAAGAAGTTTCAGGATGTAAAGATGGCAACTCCTAGCATTTGCCCTAAGGTGGAAGAATCTTGTGCAAGCGTCTCCAACCTTGAGCCAATACATCGGAGAAGCTTGCCGACGCCTAGCTCGTTCCACAGCCATAAGACCAGTGAGTCGTTCCCTTAGATTTTTCCGAATAGTCAATTCATCTAAGGATAGCTGTCTCTGCTCTTGAGCTACATCAAAGCGATTGATTACTTCGTTGCCATTGCAAGCTGTAGCCGTGCCTCCCCAAAGATTTTGACACTCCAACGCTTCAAAGCTTTAGCTATACTTTCTAGCTTCTTGGATAAACAATTAAGAGGGGATTGGAAAGGAACAGGGCTTTCCCATGCCATCTTGACTTGATCCATGAACCCCAGAACACGTAACAAGAATGTCTCAAAGCAAAACTGATCCGGGTAACAAGGCTGCTCTTGAGCACCGAGCAGGATAGGCCCATGATCCGAAATAGAAGTTTGCAGGGCAAACAAGGAGTAGCTCGAGTGAAGAATATCCCACTCGACATTACAAAAGATCCTATCGTGTCTGGCATCGTTGGAGTACTTCTTTAATTACTACAATTGAATTACCAACCGTGCAACTCAAAGTCAATGAGCTCACATTGGTCCAGAGCTCTTCTAAAGGAACCCATGCGGCAATGGTTGAGGTTGAGGTTGCTTTTGTCACATGCTTCATATATTAGGTTGAAATCACCTGCGCATAGCCAAGGTGTACCCGCCGGAGGCCTAAGAGAGATCAGCTCAGAGAGGAATTCCGGTATGGAGGCATCATCAGTTAACCCATATACATTAGTCAACTCAGAGGTTGACCTTCTAGTTGCAGGTTGAGGGTAACCGAGAAAGCTTTGATCAATGCCTCGTGGTGGTACTATAAAGCTTAGTGGCTTCCTCCATAAACCAGTCCTTAAAATCTGGTGGTGCCAAACCCAATCCCGGGTCTCGTGCAAACTGCACCATGCCAAAACTATCGAACCACCAGATTCCTATCCACTACTATTGTGTGTCCATCACAATTAAAGTAATCATAAAGTTTAACATGTCACAATTGTATGAAATCTCATTCCCAATGTCTAAGCATGGCTAAGCATAATTAATACCTATCTACTTCCCAACCCAATTCAGGTGACAAGGAATTATATGGAACAAGACATGTAACATGAAATAGGACATCATTTTATTTAGCATGCATCCAACTAAAATCCTAAAATTGGTACAAGATGGCCAAGGGCACATGCCTTCTTTGAAGACCTGGTTGTTGGTGAAGTCTTGGTCTTGGAGATTAAAGTTGGGGTCGTAGTACGACTCTAAATATATTGGCCAAGCATGGCAAAGAGAAATAAAAGATAAAATAAGTAAAGAGCACACAATACATGGCATCACAACATACACATAAGCATAAAATTCTATATTAATGCATCCCTACGAAGCATTTATTATTTTACATAGCCAAAATATGCATTTTAAATTTATCTTACATTTTAGGATTTATTTATGGCCTAAAATCATTTTTATTGAATTTTCTATGGCTAAAATGTATTTTAAACATTTTTAATAAATTTTCCATGGTCAAAATATATTATATTTGCACTCTACAAATTAATTACAGCATAAAAATATTCTATACAAATTTCCCTACTGTTTTTACATTTATTTACCATTTTTATCTATTTTCTACACATTAAGTACTCCTATAAACAATATTTAGCAATTAAATAAAACCTCGGGGACTTCCTGGTAACTTTCCTACACTGTACAGGGGCTAAATCAATAATTCTACAAATTCCCAGGGGCTAGATTGCCTAATTAAGTGACTAAATCCAATTCCAGAGAGTCCAGGGGCTAGATTGACAATTCTAGGGGTTAGATTTGCATTTCAGCAAAGTCCAGGTGGTAGCTGGTGATTTTCCAAGGGTCTGGGTGTAAAACCAGCAGCGGGAAATGGATTTTAAATGTGGACCGTTGGATTTTAGATATATGGCTCAGATTTAATTAAATCGAATCGGTATGGGCATTCTAATCTCAACCGTTGGCCTTAAACCAATGGCCGAGATGTGGCCACGTCGCCTCTGGCGACACCGGCCACACGCGCGCGGCGGCGGACCTCACCGGCGTTGGCCAATTCAGCCAAAATGCCCCTGATTCTAAGCGCACTTTACACTAAACGGAAGAGGGGAGGATAAGGAACACACCTCGGGGAGTTTCGGGGCGCGAAATCGGCCGGAGGAGAGTCAGCAACGAGAGGTGGTAGCGGTTGGCGTCGGCACTCATCGATCTTGGCGAATCCCCGGCTAATTCTCCGCACCAACTTGCCTGGCGTGCTCCTGGGTTCACGGCGAAGAGGTCAGAGGGGAGAGAGGGGTGAGGTGATCACCGGCTAGTCGGGAATGTGTGCGACATACCGAGGACGGCGGTCGGCTAGGGTTTGCGCGCGGGGAAGAAGAAAGAGAGGGAAGGGGGCTGATTTAATAGGGGGGAGAAGGGCGGCGGTTGATGGCGCGTGCATAGGGTAGTTCCCCAGGGTGAATTGGTGTGGGATGAGGCGGTTGGAGGGGGGGTTTGCACGGCGCGGGCGCGGGAAGAAGGAGGCGGCGGTTGCGCCGCAAGGAAGAAGGAGAGGGGGGAGGGCAGCGCCGACAGGCGGGCTCGGGCGGCCTGAGAGGGAAGAGAGGGAGGCGAGTCAGCTGGGCCGCGGGTGAGAGGAGGGGAAGTTGGGCTGGAGTGGGATTTGGCCCAACAGGGGGGTTTATGTTTTTCTTTTTCTTTTTCCTTTTTTTCTCTTTTGATTTGATTTCAAATTCAAATTTCAACGTTTGCTACTCGTTTGAACTTCAAAATTCACACAAAAATGCATACTTGAATGTACATTGGTTTGATCAATTTTATTTACCTGTAATATGGGTGTTACAACTGTACCCCCCTTGAAACGAGTCTCGCCCTCGAGATTCGAACGTCCTAAGAGAAAAGATGACGGAAATCGGCCTTGAGATCTTCTTCTCTTTCCCATGTTGCTTCTGCCTCTGAGTGATGTTTCCATTGCACCTTACACATGCGAATGACTTTGTTTCTGGTCACCCTTTCTGATGACTCAAGTATCTTGACAGGCTGTTCCACATACGACAAATCTTCTTGTACATCTACTGCTTCCATAGGTAACTGCTCCTCAGGCACTCTTAAGCACTTCTTAAGTTGCGATACATGGAACACATTATGTACATCTAACAAGTGCGATGGGAGCTCAAGCTGATAAGCCACTTCACCTCGTCGTTCTAATATCTTGAACGGGTCAATGTAGCGGGGTGACAACCTGCCTCTTACTTTAAATCTTCTCAACCCTCTCATAGGTGACACCTTCAAGTACACATAATCACCAACATCAAATGTTAGATCACGTCTTCGAGTATCCGCATAACTCTTCTATCTTGTTTGGGCTGCATTTAGATTCTTCCGAATTTCTTGTACTTGCCTCTCATCCTCTTTTAATACATCAGGCCCAAAAACTTGACTTTCCCCATTCTGATTCTAAAACAATGGTGTCCTACATTTTCGCCCATACAATGCTTCAAAAGGAGACATCTTCAAACTGGCTTGATAAATGTTGTTGTAAGAGAATTCAGCATAGGGCAGATTCTTACCCCAACTTTGGCTATTCTTTAGAGCACACGCTCTTAACATGTCTTCTAATATCTGGTTGGTACGTTCTGTCTGACCATCAGTCTGAGGATGATACGCCGAACTAAAATTTAAACGGGTATCCATTGATTCATGCAACTTCTGCCTGAATCTTGAGGTAAATTGAGTGCCACGATCTGAGATAATCTTCTTAGGAACTCCATGTAAACATACAATCCTGGAGATATACAATTCTGCCAACTTGGGACCATTGTAGGTTTCTTTCACAGGAATAAAGTGAGCAACTTTAGTCAAACGATCCACTATAACCCATATAGAATCATATCCAGATTGTGTCCTTGGTAGTCCCATAATGAAATCCATACTAATTTTCTCCCATTTCCATTCTGGCTCTTCGATTGGTTGCAATAACCCTACTGGTCTTTGATGTTCCGCCTTAATCAACTGACATGTATCACATACGGCCACATATTCTACTACATCCCGTTTCATTCCATGCCACCAATATCGATCTTTAAGATCTTGATACATCTTTGTGCTCCCGGGATGAATAGAGTATGATGAGTCATGAGCTTCTCTTAATATTAATTCTCTAATCTCCTTTATATCCGGAACTCAAATCCTCTTTCCAATCCATAGGGTTCCTTGTTCATCCTCTCTAAAGTTCGGAGCTTTTCCTTTCTTCATTAATTGCTTGATCTCCTTGACCTTCTCATCATTCTTTTGTCCTTCTCGTATATCACGTTCAAGAGTTGAATCCACTTCCATAGCAACTGCTTCAGTACTAGTCACTAGGCATAAGTTTAACCTTGCAAACTCTTCACATAACTGGGGTTGAAGAGTTTGTACTGACAAATTGTTACATTGTCCTTTTCTGCTTAGAGCATCAGCAACCACATTAGCCTTTCCTGGATGCTAGTTGATTCCCACATCAAAATCATTTATTAAATCCAAATAAAGACGTTGTCTGAGATTAAGATCTGGTTGTGTGAATATGTACTTCAAGCTCTTTGTGATATGTGTATATCTCGGTTCTTTTTTCCATTAAGTAGTGTCTCCATATCTTCAATGCATGGACAACAGCTGCCAATTCTAAATCATGGGTTGGATAATTCCTCTCATGTTTCTGAAGCTATCTTGAAGCATAGGCTACAACATGTCCTCCTTACATTAAGACACATCCTAAACCATGACTGGATGCATCACAATAAACTACAAACTCCTTCTGCATGTCAGGCATCACCAATATCGGCGCACTGGTTAACCTCTTCTTCAACTCGGCAAAGCTCACCTCACATTCGGGGGTCCACTTGAAAGCAACTCCTTTCTCAAGCAACTTGGTTAGCAGTCGAGAGATCTTTGAAAATCCGTCGATGAATCGACGGTAATAACCAGCCATGCCTAAGAATCTTCGTATATCATTTACACTCTCAGGTGTTTCCCACTTAAGGACATCTGCCACTTTACCTGGATCCACTGCTATGCCTCCTTCTAATATGACATGTCCCAAAAATGATACTTCTTTTAGCCAAAATTCACACTCACTAAGTTTTGCATACAGTTGGTGTTGGTGAAGCTTCTGTAGAGCCATCCTGATGTGCTCCTTAGGCTCTTCTTCAGTCTTGGAGTAGATAAGTATGTCGTCGATGAACACTACTACAAACTTGTCCAAGTACTCCATGAAGACCGTGTTCATCAGATACATGAAATAGGTCGGAGCATTGGTCAACCAAAATGACATAACTGTATACTCATATAGTCCATATCGAGAGACAAATGCAGTCTTGGGGATGTTTGAGGGTCGAATATTTAGTTGGTGATAACCCAAGCGAAGGTCAATCTTAGAGAACACACACGCTCCTCTCAACTGATCAAATAAATCTTCAATTCTTGGTAGTGGGTACTTATTCTTGATTTTTATCGCATTTAAGGCACGGTAATCCACACACAACCTTTGGGTACCGTCCTTCTTAGGTACAAATATAACTGGTGCTCCCCAAGACGATGAGCTAGGACGAATATATCCTTTCCCCAGTAATTCCTCAATATGATCCTTTAGTTCAGCTAATTGTTAAGCATCCATTCTATGCGGCCTCTTATATATTGGGGCCGTTCCAGGTACTAACTCAATGATAAACTCAATCTCTCGATCAGGGGGCATACCTGGTAAGTCATCTGGAAATACATCCGGAAACTCACTCACAACCCTAATGCCTTCTGTACTCCCAAGATGGTTGAGTTGTACAACTGCCTCTTGTGTTTGATTTAGCTTGAACTCCACTGTAGTGCCATCTGGGTGTGTTAAGCAAATTGTCCTCGTTGCACAATGAATCACTCCTTGATTCTTTGTCAGCCAGTCAATTCCCAGATTGATGTCTAATCCTTGCAAGTCCAACACTATTAGGTTGGCCCAAAAGACTACCCCCCTTATGTTTATACTCACTTTACGGCATAGATGCCTTGCCACCATCTCTCCTGAAGGAGAGTTTATCAACAATGGCCGATTCAAGAATGTAACTACCATGTCGTGCTTCTTTATGAAATCTTTGGATATAAATGAATGTGTAGCACCCGAATCAAACAAGACTGTGGCGGGGTGGGAACTAGCAGAAAACGTACCGATCACCACATCAGGTGCTTCCCGTGCTTGCTCTAGTGTCACATGATTGACATGTCCAGGTGGGTTCTGCTGCTTCTTTGGACAATTGTTGGAGTAGTGTCCCCATTCTTCGCACTTGTAGCACTGAACTCCCACAGCATTATTCTGGCCCTTGTTACCTCCTGGTTGATTCCTTGGGGGTTGACCATTGGGGCGGTTAGCTGGTGCTGAAGGGCGAGGTGGTTGCATCTGTTGGCGAGGGGGTTGCATTGGCTGGCGTGGAGGCTGTTGTTGCTGGCGCATCTGCTGATTGTAGGGTGTGGGTGGCCTGTAGTTGGGGTTTGGGAATCTCTGTCCCGAGTAGTTCATAGGGCGAGTCATGGGTGTTGCAGGCTGAGGGGTAAAACGAGGGCGTACATTGCTACTAGAGGCATGTCCCAGAGCCAACTTCCTCTTCCTGTCATCATCATCCAGTTCCTTCTTAGTCCTCTCCACTTCAAAAGCCTTGTCAACCAATTTCTGAAAGTCACTGTAGTCACTGGAAGACATGGCAAACTTCAACTCCTTGTCCAGTCCATTCTTGAAACGGAACTGCTTCTTGGAATCAGTATCCACATCTGTCGGTGCATAGCGAGATAACTGGTTGAATGCATTCAAGTAGGCTCGCACAGTCATACGGCCCTGCTTTAACATGAGGAACGCCTCACGTCTTGCTTGGACTTCTCCCTCAGGCACAAGGTGATTGCGGAATTCAGTCCTGAATTATTCCCAAGTGATGTTCTCCGGACTCTGGTGGGATTCAGTGAAGGCGGTCCACTAGTCGGCTGTAGGTCCCTGGAGTTGATGAGAGGCTAATAGTACCTTCTCTCTTCCTTCACATTGTATGAGCCTCAACTTGCTTTCAACCATTCGAAGCCAATCATCGGCATCCATTGGCTCACTGACTGTGGCAAAGGTGGGTGGATGAGTGTTAAGGAAATCCCTTAGAAAGGACCTGGGTGGAAAAGGTGGTGGTGGTGGAAGGTTGTATTGTGGTGGTGGTAGTGGTGCTCGCTGCATGTTAGTAACTATCTGGGTGAGGTTATTGAGCAGTTGGGTTTGAATGACCATCATCTGCTACATCTGCTGCGCTGCTGGGGCTCCTCGAGCACCCCTACCATTCCATCCTGGCAATCCTCCAAATCCATCATCTTGGGGCACAGCACCCCTTCCACGACCTCTGCCTCTACCAACCATCTGTATAGGGAATAATTGAAACTTTAGGATAGTGGATAAGGTATAGAAGGGTACGCTATTGTAAACAGTCCCAACTACATGCATCAAGGGAAACATATATATATATATATATATATATATATATATATATAGCAAGCAAATTCATTAATCAGCTAGTGCGGATGTGGACAGGATGCTAATGCATTCCACAACTCGCACGGCACACTAACAAGCCTATATACAAATGACGTGGATGTGGACAGGATGCTTAAGCATTCCACAACTCACGTCGCACACACACACACACAACATGAAGCAAACTACTAATACAATACCATAGATAACACAACTCAAGACTAGAGAGGGTGTAGCTACACGCTCCTACATACTAAGGGTCGGTGTCCTGAGTCGTCCAACAGGGTAACAAGTCTATTCCTGCTCATCGGGGTCCTCGTCGGAGTCCTCCTCAGTCTCCTCCTCCGGGTCCTCCTCCTCCGGGTCCTCATCAGGGGAGTTTTGGCCGAATTGGCCAACACCGGCGAGGTCCGCCGCCGCGGGCACCGTGCGCTGCCGCACGCGTGTGGCCGGCGTCGCCAGAGGCGACGTGGCCACATCTCGGCCATTGGTTTAAGGCCAACGGCTGAGATTAGAATGCCCATACCGGTTCGATTTAATTAAATTCGGGCCATAGATCTAAAATCCAACGGCCAACATTTAAAATCAATTTCCCGCCGCTTGTTTTACACCCAGACCCTTGGAAAATCACCAGCTACCCCCTGGACTTTGCTGAAATGCAAATCTAACCCCTAGAATTGTCAATCTAGCCCCTGGACTCTCTGGAATTGGATTTAGTCACTTAATTAAGCAATCTAGCCCCTGTGAATTTGTAGAATTATTGATTTAGCCCATGTACAGTGTAGGAAAGTTACCAGGAAGTCCCTGAGGTTTTATTTAATTGCTGAATATTGTTTATAGGAGTGTTTAATGTGTAGAAAATAGATAAAAATGGTAAATAAATGTAAAAACAGTAGGAAAATTTGTATAGAATATTTTTATGCTGTAATTAATTTGTAGAGTGCAAATAAAATATATTTTGACCATGGAAAATTTATTAAAAATTTTTAAAATACATTTTAGCCATAGAAAATTCAATAAAATGATTTTAGGCCATAAATAAATCCTAAAAATGTAAGATAAATATAAAATGCATATTTTGGCTATGTAAAATAATAAATGCTTCGTAGGGACGCATTAGTATAGAATTTTATGCTTATGTGTATGTTGTGATGCCATGTATTGTGTGCTCTTTACTTATTTTAGCTTTTATTTCTCTTTGCCATGCTTGGGCAATATATTTAGAGTCGTACTACGACCCCAACTTTAATCTCCAAGACCAAGACTTCACCAACAACCAGGTCTTTGAAGAAGGCAAGTGCCCTTGACTATCTTGTACCAATTTTAGGATTTTAGTTAGATGCATGCTAAATAAAATGATGTCCTATTTCATGTTACATGTCTTCTTCCATATAATTCCTTGTCACCTGAATTGGGTTGGGAAGTAGATAGGTATTAATTATGCTTAGCCATGCTTAGACATTGGGAATGGGATTTCATACAATTGTGACATGTTAAACTTTATGATTACTTTAATTGTGATGGACACACAATAGTAGTGGATAGGAATCTGGTGGTTTGATAGTTTTGGCATGGTGCAGTTTGCACAAGACCCGGGATTGGGTTTGGCACCATCGGATTTTAAGGACCGGTTTATGGAGGAAGTCACTAAGCTTTATAGTACCACCACGAGACTTAGATGGGGAAGCTTGGTCAATTAATTAGGTTTCTCCCGATGAAATGCTAGTAGTTGGATGGTGCGGGGAATGATGCAGGGGTACTGCTCTGGGAACCGCAAGGCTCAAGAGGGGGCTATGAGGTGGAGGGTTACTCCAGAAATGCCTCAGTGCTGGAAACCTTAGAGGGCTAGCACTAGTCGGGAGCACCTTTGTAAAGACCATGTAGTGATCTCCTGGCCTCACACCAAAGGAAGTGTGTAATGTGGTTAGCTACCACGGGCATTCATGGAGGTTCACTTAGTCCACCTGGCAATAGGGGATGAAATCACTGCTTGTGGGTAAAGGGTACACTCTCTGTAGAGATTTGGTAACTGTCACGACAGCCGTGCTCACGGACAAGAGCAGCTTGGGGCAGTTCATAATTAGCTTGTGGTTGGGAAATGGTGGTTATTTATGACTCAAGTTACATTTATCATCATTAATATGTGTTGGATTACTTCTTGAATTATGATATTGATAATTGGAAGCTAAGGATAGGATCTAAGCATAGTGCTTAAGCCATAATTGGCCTACCCTTGTTCTAGCCAATCATGTCATTCTCTTCCCACACTTGTTGAGTACTCTATGTACTCAAGCGTTTACTTTTCCATTAGAATATGAAGAAGAAGCGGCACTAGAAGACTTCTTCGTCAACCTGAAGGACTTGGTCTAGGCTGGCGATCCTTCGCGCGACTGCCTGTGAAGATGGAGCCCTAGTTATCTATTTATGCTTCCGCTGTAGTTTGGATTATGTGAACTGTTTAGATGTTGTAATATAGGTTTGTGGTGTGCATTTGTAGACCTTCGGGTCGTATTGTAAGACTATCTATGTATTCGAACATGGCTATGTATTGATATTTCACTTTCATCAACGCATGTACGATTCAACTGATCCTGGCGTACATGTGATTAGCGTCTGTTCATCTTTACGATGACCGGGCGTGACACAGCAAAAGCCCACCTTGAGTGCCATTGGTAGGGAGGGAAGTGAACGAATCATATCCCAGACCCAGAGTCTCTTTTCATAATCGGTTGGTAATAGATGCAAGCTTCGTTTCTTGGAGACAAATGACTGCTGGTCTGAAGGACTGAATGATCAATGCCACTGCCGCACGTCGAACGTGCAAATTGAGGCCGCGAACATTCCAAAAAAACACTAGGAAGTTGTCACACATTGATGCACAGGTTGGGACTCTAGTGAGAGATTGTTTGGGGAAAAACAAACACCACCATGCTTTGCCAACATAAGGGAAGGACACAAAACAAGACCCCAAAAGAGCCTTCCCTACAACGCACTGGAGATTGAACAAAGAGAAAAGGGGCCTGCTGAATAATGATAGCAGCACGCCTAGTCATCCATGCTACAACTACATACACTAGTACCACACACCCATATACTATGAGTTGATACATTTGGAAACAGACTTAGCCATAGTAGAGGACAGGGAGGCCGATCAGGCGGGCATCTCCACCCTGGTGCCCAAAGCACCCTGCATAGCAGCAGCCGCAGTGGCATGATCCATGTTGTCAAGCTGAGTGGCCTTTCTGATAGCTTGAATGGCCACCATTAGAAGCGGAGCCTTGAACATGGCAAGGTACTTGTTCACCGCAGCATCACCGATCGGCTCACCAAGGGTAGGCTCTGCCGAAGCAGCGCGTGACGCCCTTGGACGATGCACATCAGGCGTCGAAGTGGCCAGAAGGGGGGCATCAGTCGGCGGGAAAGTTTTATTCAAGAACTCTTGGGCCGCCAGCTGTCATGAGGCAGCCTCATAACATAGTGGAAGACGCTCGCACCACGCTGGAGGATTAGTTACTTATTTACTTAAGCTGTCATTTACTTGTAACCTAGTGGAGTTAAGGAGTGGGCCACTGTGGGCCATGGGAACACAGTACTATAAAGCTAGAGTGTTGTTGTTTTGAGAGAAAGAGAACTGAAATCGAAACAGGTCATGTACCACTACTCGCGTGCGTACCATCGTGTTTCGCAAGCAAGCGTCAATCTGCTCAGGTCGACAACCATTCTCATGTACTCACGCCCTGGCGGTAGCTCACCCGCGGCAACTGGGCGTGACAATTGGTAATGAGAGCAACGATCCTCGGCGGCGATTTTTTCCCGGCGATGGCCGCGCATATTCGGTGGTGTTGTGTTATTGAACTGTAAAATCCCGGGGAGAAAGGAGACGGTGAGATCTTGCTGCATTCCTTGTATCGGATCACCTCGCTGGTTGGTTCAGGGCACGGTGGTTCACCACGGGCCGATGAAGCCATCAGCTCAGATGCGATTCATCCTTTCGGCCATGGATACGGCGGCGAAGTCTGATGAGGTGACAAGCTATTTCAGCGGATGGATGATCGCTGGGATAAGATGTGTGAGCAGATGCTGCAGGTGTCCAAGAGGTTGGAGGAAGTAGATGAGGTGCAAAAGAAGATGCTTGAGCAACAGGCGATTGCGGCAAAGGGGGTGGAGCAAGCGAGTAAGGAAAGGGAGATGTTGTTCAAGCAAGTAGCAGAGACGGGCAATAGGGTGGCCAAACTCACGGTGCAGAAGATGACTAAAGAGGAGGAGAAAGAGTCCACTGAAGATAGAGGAGATAGGTTTGAAGGTGCGGATCGGAGGGATCGCTCTGCTTGGCTGTTCTGGAGAGGGAGATCTGAGGGAGATGATTACAGACATGAGTACGACGGGGCAGCTAGAGGAGGTAGGATTCATATAGAGGAGGGAAGAAGTCGTCGTGGTGTTCATTGGGACACAACAGAGTCCAGTAGAACAAACGTTGATGGTCCTACAGGTTTCGACCCAAACAGAGCAAGGAGGGATCTGGGTGGTGGACATAAATCCCTGATCAAGCTGTCTTTCCAATGTTTTCAGGGGACCAACCGTCGATCTGGGTAGACAAATGTGTCAACTACTTCCTCATCTATGAAGTGCATGAGTCCATATGGGTTAGAGTGGCGTCGATCCATATGGAAGGTGTTGCAGCCAGGTGGTGGCAGGTGTATAAGTTGACAGAGATAATTGGGTCATGGCCTCAATTCGTGATGGTGATCAAACAGAAGTTCGGCAACTACGAATAATCCAAAGCTATGTATGGCTTGCTAAACTTGCGTCGGAGTGGTGGGTTGGAAGATTACATTGTAGAATTTGAAGAGAAGAGGTACTCCACAGCGTGCATAACCCGGATCTTGATGAAATGTTCTTTGTGACACAGTTTGTGAGGGGACTTAAGGGAGATTTGCATGGATCAGTGTTGTCTCAGATATCCCCAACAGTGGATCCTGCAGTGCTCTTGGCTTGATTACACCAGGATGTGCAGGACAAAGGAAAGACAATGTTTCATAGATCAGTTCTGAACAACAGAGCCCCTACAATTGGAAAGCCTGAATATAGACAGTCCATAGCCACTCCAGAGTTGTCTAAGGAACGCCAGTTACGTGACTATGGACGCTTGAACAGCTTGTGTTACGCCTTTGGAGAAAAATATGAGCCAGACCATTTTTCAAAGTGTTTGAAGAGGGTACCATTGTGAAAGTGCATCTAGGACTCCCTTGTGGGTTTTAAATGATTTATGACAAGCAATTGGGATCCTAACCTTTTTGTTGAGATGAATGCAGGCCAATAATGAAAAATGAGCAAAATACCAAAAAGAAGGGATAATGAGGAGCAAAGTGAACTTGAGCTCAAGGAAAAGAAATAGTATATTATTGTGTATGGAGTGTGTTAAGGAAACACACCCAAGAGCTCAATCATATTTAAGCACACACACATATTGCACAAAGTTACACAGGACCGGACTAGTCCGATATCAACCGGACTAGTCTGATATCCTTTCTGCACCAGATCGGACAAGTCCGATATCTGTCGGACTAGTCCGATATCTTTCTGACTTGAGTCGGACCAGTCCTCCCCAGGGCGGACTAGTCCTCAACACACTTCACAAGTCACACAAAATCGGACAAGTCCGTTGTTAACCGGACTAGTCCGATATTCATTCTGATCCACTTCGGACAAGTCCGATGTTTACACGGACTAGTCCGAAATACCCACTGATCTAAATCGGACAAGTCCTCCAAGTGCGGACTTGTCATCCAACACACTTAGGGTTTCATATGTTCGGACAAGTCCGATGGCTATCGGACTAGTCCGAAGATTTCCAGTAGTGAAATCGGACAAGTCCGTTTTCGACCGGACTAGTCCGATATTTCGGGACACTTAGGGTTTGCTACACACAGCACACCAGACTAGTCCGGTGACCACCACGGACTAGTCCAATCTTTCTGAACCCTAACTGTCACTTTTAGAAACCCCATATAAATAGAGGTGCATGGCCCACTTTTACATTCTCTCGAACCCTAGCGTCGTCACACCTCCCAAGAGACTCAGAAACCACCTCTCTCCACGAAATTAAGTGCAAAATCGATTAATCCTTTGAGGATCACTTCTAGATCATTGGAGAGACACTTGGCACACATCATTGAGCTCTTGGTTTGAATCTCTAACACACTCCTGTGTTTCAATTGTAATTTCTGAGTGTGTTTTTGGTGGCATTGTGATTTGTAATCTAAGGGAGCTCTCAACGTGTGAGAACGCCCCTTGAATTTGGTTATTCACCCCTTTGCGATCCGACGAGGGTAGGGTTGGAGAAGACCCGGTCCTTTTGTGGGCTCCTCAACGTGGACGTAGGTTGCCTTCGTGGTAGCCGAACCACGGGATAAATTGTGTGTCTTGTCCTTTTGTGTTCATCACTCAAATTGATCTACTTACTCTAGGGTTTGATACTCATTGTTCAATTTACATTAAATTGTTGAACACAAGCCTTAATTGTGATACAATCCAATATATAACTGTTAAACTATTGTTTGATTCTATATTTCTGCTGCATACATTAAAGGATCAACCCAATCGATTAATCTTGATCAACTTAGTCCGTGAACATCGGACTAGTCCGCACTTTACCGGACTAGTCCGATTTCTCTGGTATTGAACTTGTTGTTGAGTGTTGCAGGATCCGACAAAAATTCAGAAGGCCTATTCACCCCCCCCCCCCTCTAGGCCTACATTCGATTGGTATCAGAGCAGGTTCTTCAAGAAAGAGTTTAACCACTCGAAGAGATCATGTCGGACATGAAGGACGTCCACAAAATCAACAACCAAGAGGAAGTCAACAACGACAAGACCCAAAAACTGGAGAAGTACCTCGAAGCCATTCAAGACTTCAAGGACAACGATGAGGAGACGTTGGAGCTAAAGGCGCTCCTCGAAAAGAAGGCACTTTCAATAGGGAAAGCGAAAGTTGAAGAGAAGAAGAAGGGGAGTAGTCACGCCGACTACTCCCGATATCCTTTTAATTATGATCGTCTAAATTCCAATAACAATCACTACTTATCTATCCCACTTGGAAAAGCCCCACACTTCGATGGGAGTGATTACTCCATGTGGAAGCAGAATATGAAGATGCATTTGATTTCCCTCAACCCAAATTTATGGCATGTTGTATGTACAGGGATAGATATTTCGGATGACGACGAAGAGCTCACCCCAAGTCAAGAGCAGGCCATCCATAGAAACGCTCAAGCCGCAGCCGTAATCACCTCCTATCTCAGTCGAGACGAGTTCACCAAGGTGGATGGACTCGAAATTGCTAAAGAGATATGGGATACACTACAAACACCACATGAAGGTGACCGGCATGTGCGTGAGGCAAAAATTGAAATGATCGAAGGGAAACTAGGAAGATTCGCAATTGAGGAAGATGAGTCACCCCAGGACATGTACAATCGATTGAAGACACTTGTCAACAAGGTTCGATCATATGGGAGCAAGAAGTGGAATGACCACGAGGTGGTAAAGCTCATCCTTAGAGCTTTTATGCCTCGCAATGTCACGCTATGCTCAATGATCAGAGAAAGCCCCGGTTACAAAAGGATGACTCCGGATGAGTTGCTTGGTAAAATTATCAACTTTGAAATGGAGAAACAAGCCAAGCACGTCAAAGAAATTGCCAACCTCACCTCGGCCAAGAAGAAAGGAGTTGCCCTAAAATCTACTCTCAAGCCTCTATCCAAAGAAGCAAGAGAAGCACAACTAGAGGAGGACAGTGATGACGAGAGTAGTGAGCTAGATGAAGAGGATATGATTTTGTTCATGAAAAAGTTCAAGAGAATAATGATGAAGAGACAAGGAACAAAATCAAGTGAAGGAAAGTACAATGAAAGGACGAAGCCAAAGATGAGGCGGGCGTGCTATAATTGTGGTGAGTATAACCACTTTATAGTCGATTGCCCGTATGAGGACAACAAGAAGAGAACTAAAGAAACCAAGCCTCAACCTAAGAAATTCTTCAAGAAGAAGAAATAAGCCGAACAAGCACACTTTGGGAAGGAGTGGGACTCAAACGATGAGTCCTCATCATCCGATGAAGAAGAGATGGCTAGCATAGCCATAGAAAGCACATCCAAGAAATCCACACTCTTCCCCACACTCGGTGCAAAGAAGGGAAATGACACTTGTCTCATGGCAAAGGAAGGTAAACGCAAGGTAAACATCAAAACCCCTTCCATGCATTCCTACTCTAGTGATGATGAACTAGATAGTGATGACGAGGACATGCTAAATGGACTAGACAGGAAAACTGCTGCTAAAATGAGACTTTTACTTGAACAACTAGTTGAGAAGGAGAGGTTAATTGATCGTCAAGAGGACATGAATATCTCCCAAAAGGAGAAGTATGTCAAACTGGACAAACTCCTAGAGCTTGAAAAGGAGAAAAACGGTTCACTAGAGCTTGAGCTAGCTTCAAGCAAGAAAACTTGCTTGGAGTTAACCGACTCAAATGTTGCAATCAAGGACCAACTTGCTGACCTGATCAAGGTTAACAAATTCCTTGAAGTGCAAGTTGAGTCACTCAAGCTAAGTGAACCTTCCTCCTCTTCAAGTTCACCTTCTCAACCCACTAAAACTGATCTTGTTCATATGTGCACATGTAGTAAAATCAACACCAGTTTGAAGGAGAAGTCAACCTCCACAAAGGATAAAAATCCTACCCAGTATGGAATATTTGACAAGGAGAAGATCAACTATGCACGTAGTGCATACTTGGTCCAAAGACCTCCAAATGTCAAATATGGCATTGGTTACTCTTATGATGAAAAGCAACATGCTGGAAGTCATAAGAATAACAGGGGAAGGATCTTCTTTGTGAAGGGAAGATCCTTTCAAACTGATAAGTTGAAGAATAAGAAACTGAACTCGCATGAATACCGGACTAGTCCGGTCGGTGTCCGGACAAGTCTGGTCATCCGGACAAGTCCGGCCACCGAGACTAGTCCGATTCATAAACAACAGCAGCTTCTATTTAAAACTTTTGATGCCTCTTATGTATTAATGAGAAACAATCTTGGTAAGGTTTATGCTTATTATGTTGAGCCACGCCATGGGAACACAAAATCCCATGTGTGGGTGCCCAAATGTATTGTAACTAACCTCCAAGGACCCAAGCAAGCTTGGGCACCTAAAACCAAAGCATAATTTGTTTTTGCAGGCCTATTCCTCCGGTAGATCCAAATGGGTGCTAGACAGTGGATGCATTAACCACATGACCGGAGAAAGGAGGATGTTCGTGGAATATGAAGAATACGAGGACCCAAACGAAGGCATCTACTTCGGAGATAATAGTCAAGGAAAGGTGCTCGATACCGATAAAATTGCAATATCCTCTGAACACACGCTTTCTCATGTTTTACATGTTGAATCTTTAGATTATAACCTGATGTCCATATCTCAACTATGTGACAAAGGTTATAATTGCTTGTTCACTAACGAGGGTGTGACCGTCTCAAGGAGGAGTGATGGTTTCGTTGCATTCAAGGGTATGTTGAAGGGAAAGCTTTACCTTGTTGACTTCAACAAGGATAAAGACGAACTCGACACATGCTTGATTGCAAAAACCAACATGGGTTGGCTGTGGCATAGACGGCTAGCGCATGTTGGTATGAGGAATCTTCAAAAACTCCTCAAGTGCGATCACATCCGATGTTTGAAAGATGTTGTTTTTGAGAAAGACAGGCCTTGTAGCGCGTGCCAAGCCGGGAAGCAAGTTGGAGCACATCATCCCGCAAAGAACATCATGACTACAACAAGACCGCTCGAACTACTTCACATGGACTTATTTGGTCCAGTTGCTTACATAAGCGTCGGCAGTAACAAATACGGTTTGGTTATCATTGATGATTTTTCTCGCTTCACTTGGGTTTTCTTTTTGCATGATAAGTCAGAAACACAAGGAACACTCAAGAAATTCTTCAAGCGAGCTCAAAACGAGTTTTCATTGTCAATCAAGAGTATTCGAAGCGACAATGGCACGAAATTCAAGAACATACAAGTGGAGGAGTACCTTGATGAAGAGGGCATCAAGCACAAATTTTCAGCGCCATATTCACCACAACAAAATGGAGTTGCCGAAAGGAAGAACCGAACACTCATAGAGATGGCAAGAACAATGCTCGATGAATACAAGACTTCGGATCGATTTTGGGTGGAAGTGATTAACACCGCTTGCCACGCCGCAAATTGGCTTTATCTTCATCGACTACTCAAGAAAACTCCCTATGAGCTACTCACCGGTAACAAACCAAACATTTCTTACTTTCGAGTTTTCGATTCTCCATGTTATATCCTGAACAAGAAGCCCAGGACTTCAAAGTTTGCTTCGAAGTCCGATGAAGGTTTCTTGCTCGGTTACGATTCGAACACCTACGCCTATCGTGTTTTCAACAAGGCCTCCGGACTTGTTGAAGTAGCACGTGACGTAGTGTTCGATGAGACTAACGGCTCCCAAAAGGAGCAAGTTGATCCATGTGAATTAGGTAAAGAAGAAGCTCCTTGTCTAGCATTGAAAAGAATGGCTCTAGGTGAAGTTCGACCACAAGAGTCACCTTCACACATAAATGAGGAAAATGAACCACAAGAGGAGACCAACAATCAAGGGGGAGCTTCAACACAAGCACGAGAGTATGAAGATGATCAACAAGTCAACGAGGGCAACCACTCAGGGGGAGAAGAAAACGATCATGAAGACACAACTCCCCAAGTGCCCCACCCAAGAGTACACCAATGCAAGAAGAATTGAACAACTTCAAGAGGAACGAGGTGTGTGAACTTGTGGCAAGACCCAATGCAAACATAGTGGGCACCAAGTGGGTCTTCCGCAACAAACAAGACGAACACGGAGTGGTAACAAGAAACAAGGCACGACTTGCGGCCAAAGGGTACTCACAAGTCGAAGGTTTGGATTTCGATGAGACTTTTGCTCCAGTAGCTAGGCTTGAATCTATTAGAATATTACTTGCATATGCTACTCATCATGATTTCAAGCTGTATCAAATGGACATGAAAAGCGCCTTCCTCAACGGACCGATCAAGGAAGAGGTGTACGTGGAGCAACCACCCGGATTTGAAGACGAAGAGTTCCCCGACCACGTATATAAATTGCGTAAGGCTCTCTACGGCCTCAAACAAGCTCCTAGAGCTTGGTATGAGTGTCTTAGAGATTTCTTAATTGAGAATGGTTTTCAAATTGGCAAAGTAGATTATACATTATTTACAAAGAACTTAGATAATGATCTTTTTATTTGTCAAATTTATGTTGACGATATAATTTTTGGATCAACTAATCAATCTTTTTGTGAGGAATTTAGCAAAATCATGACAGACAGGTTTGAAATGTCAATGATGGGAGAATTAAAATACTTTTTGGGATTCCAAGTGCGGCAACAAAGGGAAGGAACGTTCATAAGCCAAACCAAGTACACGCAGGACATACTCAAGAAGTTTGGCATGGACAAGGCAAAGCCCATAAAGACCCCCATGGCAACGAATGGCCACTTGGATCTCAATGAAGATGGACCTAGCGTCGATCAAAAGGTATATCGCTCCATGATTGGATCTCTACTTTACTTATGTGCATCTAGGCCAGATATTATGTTGAGTGTATGTTTGTGTGCACGATTTCAAGCCAACCCTAAGGAATGTCACTTGACAGTCGTAAAAAGAATTTTGAGATATTTAGTTCATACACCCAACCTTGGTCTTTGGTACCCAAAAGGCTCAAAATTCAATCTCATTGATTACTCCGATGCAGATTATGCCGGGTGCAAAGTAGATAGAAAAAGCACCTCCGGCACATGCCAATTCCTAGGGAGATCCTTAGTTTCTTGGTCATCCAAGAAAAAAAATTCCATTGCTTTATCCATAGCCGAAGCGGAGTATGTTGCAGCCGGGAGTTGTTGTGCACAACTCCTTTGGATGCGACAAACTCTAAGGGATTACGGTTACAATTTGAACCGTATTCCTCTCCTTTGTGACAATGAGAGTGCCATTAAAATAGCCCACAATCCAGTTGAGCACTCTAGAACTAAACACATAGACATAAGACATCATTTCCTGAGAGACCATTCCATGAAAGGAGACATTACAATCTCACATGTCAACACCCAAAAACAATTGGCCGACATATTTACCAAGCCACTTGATGAAAAGCGTTTTTGCGAACTCCTAAATGAACTAAATATCCTGGATTCTCGGAGTGTGGCTTGAAAAGTTGCATACCTGTATGACCTCTTCAAAATTTTGACTGAATTGTGAAAATCATCTCTCTTCATTTTTTTCTCGAAAAACTATGTCAATTATTAGATCTTGATGAATTATGACCATTGTGTGATTGTTGTATGCTTACTGGTCAAATTCATCAAGATTAATTGATTTGTTTTGTCCCACCTATTCTCTATTAATGAACCTTCACATATATATGAATGGGCTATGCAATTTCTCTTGGTGACCACGGACTAGTTCGTGGTTACCCTGACTAGTCCGATATAGCTCTCTGGATGACTTCGGACTAGTCCGGTCATGTCCGGACTTGTCCGATTTTTCGTGTCCATAACCCTAGCCGCCACCAAACCCTAATCTTCTCATCCCCACATTTGCTCACGCCTTCCTCTCTCTTGCGCTCGAGCTACCAAGGCGATTCTCTGCTCCCTCCATCCGGGTTTCTCCACATTTTGGCGGAGATCAAGCTTGACCTCTTGGGGATTGAAGCTAGCGGACTTGTTCGGCCTCCAACCCCCAAACCTTCAAGCTTCAATCGATTTCTTCGGTAACTTTCTTCAAAACCCTAGAAATCTTGTTTTTCTCCATTGTTGATCGTATAGCCTAGCATCCTTCACTAGATACATGCTTATTTGATGTACTACATGTATGCTAGACTAGATTTGCATTAGGAATCATCCCTTGACCAATCTGTTAGGTTTTTGAGGATGAACACCGGACTAGTCCGGTCCATGCACGGACAAGTCCGGTCCTCCGGACTAGTCTGTGCCTGTGCACCGGACAAGTCCGATGTTTCTGAACTGAAAACCTAATTTTTCAATTCCTCGATGCAATTCATTGCTATATTTTCATACCTATGCCTTGTATCACTTACCATCATTCTTGCAAAATCATTCTCAGATCATGTCGAGCTCAAACAACGAAATCTCCGACTTTGAGGCCGAGTTGGACCACGAAGTGGCACCTCGGTCCTCGACGAGTCTTGGCAAGAAGCGCCAAGAAAGACCCTCCGAGCCTGCTCCTTCCCCTCCTCAGGTTCGGAGGAAAGTGCTAGCGAAGAAGCCAGCCTCCAAGGTGCCAGCCTCTAAGGCTGGTGGTGGCCCTAGCTCGGCAAGTGCCCGCCAAGCCAAGGGCAAGGGCAAGGGGATAGCAACGGGGCCAGTCGGGCCCTTGAAGCTCCATGCTCCCAGAGAAGGGGTCCGGGACCCTACTGAGGAGAAATTCAACGGCAAGGGCAGTGATTCTGCAGCCAAGTTCAGAAGCATTGACTGGTATGGCAGGCCAAAGCAAGCTGTCGATGGAAGGTTTTGGTGCAACTTCCATGCAGACTTCTACAAATCGGTGTATCTACAAATGAAGACCCCCGTGGTGCGCAGTTAGTGGATTGACTGGGCACACCTTGAGAAGAAGAAGTGCTCAGTTTTTTATGAAGTCATTGCAGCAGTTGAGAGGCATGGCCTGAAGGATCTCTTTGCCTTCAGGCATAACTGGAATGATGAAGTGATTGCACAGTTCTTTGCAACTTGCCACTTCTCAAGTGAGGATGAAGAGAGTGTTACTTGGATGACACACGGATCTAAGTATAGTATCACTCAAGAGGACTTTGCTAATCTGCTCCATCTGGACACCTCTGGACATGACAGGCTGATCATCCACAACATAGGTGTCATGGAGAAGGATAGGATGAAATTCCTATATGAGCCGAACTCAAAGTATGTCCCTCCCTATACAAAGAACATGAAACCATTCTTTGTGGTCCTCAACAGAGTGCTGAGGAAGACTATTGCTCCTAAAGATGGAGATGTTGGGAGCGTGCAGGGTTACCTCCGAACCCTAACGAGAGTCATAAGCAAGGACCGCCCATTTGATGTGGCGGAATACATTTGGAATGATATGGTCAACATATCCTGCACGCCTAACAGGTCATGTGGCTATGCTCCCTACCTCATGTATATGATTGAGAAAGTCACAGGTATTGAGTTCGTGAAGGATGTGGAGCACACTCCTTTGAGGCCTCAGAAGCCTCAACCAGTGAGTGTCCAGGCTGCTCCCTCGCCGGCCTCCAGTCCCGAGGCACCGGCAAGATCAAGAAGCGGTGCCAGGGCTGTCCCTACCTCTAGGGAAGCCCCTCAGAGAGGATCAGCTAGTGGGATCCTCAAGTACATGACCGCCATATTCTCCTCCTGCAAAAAGACAGAAGTAAAGGTCCACAAGCTCAACAAGAGAAGAAAGGAGGACATGAAGTATATAAAGGCCAATATGAAGCAAATCTGCCAGAAGCTAGAGATCGACCCCATTGGATCTCCAGTGATTTATGAGGAGTCCGACCTGGACTTCACCGAGCTCGGGCCTCTGAATCCCTCCGAGCTTGCCTACTTTGGCATTGGGGGCTCAAGCGACTCCACTCCTCCTCCCTCTCCTCCTCGTCAAGCGGAAAGCGAAGAAGATGAAGACGATGACGAGAGGACCGACAGTGAAGAGTGAAGATCTTAGAACCCTACTCTCTCTCTTTTTGGTGTCTTGATGCCAAAGGGGGAGAGATTGGGGGGGGGGGGGGGGTCTTAGCTTTAGCTGTGGTAGGGTGCGAGGAGAGAGTTCTCTCTATCTTTCTTTGTGATTGTAATGCCTTAACGCTATTTACATGTTAACTATGGTTCTGTGTTGAAATGCTTAATTAATTTGCAAATATGTGTTGAAATCTGCAATTTTGCTCCTGAAATGACATATGTACTTTGTATTGATTCATCAATGAAAATTATGTCATTCTCAATGTTTCAATGCACTTAGTTATTCATCCCACCGTAAAGAATGCACATATGGATATTTCTCTTACTGCTTGATGTATTTTTGAGTCATATGTGCATACTTTATGAAAATCTCATCTCTTTTTGTCATATTTTGTGAAATCTCAATTGGTTGTCATCAATCACCAAAAAGGGGGAGATTGAAAGTGCATCTAGGACTCCCTTGTGGGTTTCGGATGATTTATGACAAGCAATTGGGATCCTAACCTTTTGGTTGAGATGAATGCAGGCCAATAATGAAAAATGAGCAAAATACCAAAAAGAAGGGATAATGAGGAGCAAAGTGAACTTGAGCTCAAGGAAAAGAAATAGTAGATTATTGCGTATGGAGTGTGTTAAGGAAACACACCCAAGAGCTCAATCATATTTAAGCACACACACATATTGCACAAAGTTACACAGGACCGGACTAGTCCGATATCAACCGGACTAGTCCGATATCCTTTCTGCACCAGATCGGACAAGTCCGATATTTGTGGGACTAGTCCGATATCTTTCTGACTTGAGTCGGACTAGTCCTCCCCAGGGCGGACTAGTCCTCAACACACTTCACAAGTCACACAAAATCGAACAAGTCCGTTGTTAACCGGACTAGTTCGATATTCATTCTGATCCACTTCGGACAAGTCCGATGTTTACACGGACTAGTCCGAAATACCCACTGATCTAAATCGGACATGTCCTCCAAGTGCGGACTTGTCATCCAACACACTTAGGGTTTCATATGTCCGGACAAGTCCGATGGCTATCGAACTAGCCCGAAGCTTTCCAGTAGTGAAATCGGACAAGTCCGTTTTAGACTGGACTAGTCCGATATTTCGGGACACTTAGGGTTTGCTACACACAGCACACCGGACTAGTCCGGTGACCACCACGGACTAGTCCGATCTTTCTGAACCCTAACGGTCACTTTTAGAAACCCCATATAAATAGAGGTGCACGGCCCACTTTTACATTCTCTCGAACCCTAGCGCCGTCACACCTCCCAAGAGACTCAAAAACCACCTCTCTCCACGAAATTAAGTGCAAAATCGATTAATCCTTTGAGGATCACTTCTAGATCATTGGAGAGACACTTGGAACACATCATTGAGCTCTTGGTTTGAATCTCTAACACACTCCTGCATTTCAATTGTAATTTCTGAGTGTGTTTTTGGTGGCATTGTGATTTGTAATCTAAGGGAGCTCTCAACGTGTGAGAACGCCCCTTGAATTTGGTTATTCACCCCTTTGTGATTAGTGGAAGAGGTTTGGCCTTCGTGGTGATCCGACGAGGGTAGGGTTGGAGAAGACCCGGTCCTTTTGTGGGCTCCTCAACGTGGATGTAGGTTGCCTTTGTGGTAGCCGAACCACGGGATAAATCGTGTGTCTTGTCCTTTTGTGTTCATCACTCAAATTGATCTACTTACTCTAGGGTTTGATACTCATTGTTCAATTTACATTAAATTGTTGAACACAAGCCTTAATTGTGATACAATCCAATATATAACTATTAAACTGTTGTTTGATTCTATATTTCCGCTGCATACATTAAAGAATCAACCCAATCGATTAATCTTGATCAACTTAGTCCGTGAACACCGGACTAGTCCGCACTTTACCGGACTAGTCCGATTTCTCTGGTATTGAACTTGTTGTTGAGTGTTGCAGAATCCGACAAAAATTCAGAAGGCCTATTCACCCCCCCTCTAGGCCTACATTCACATTGCATCTGAATACTACAGAAGCAGAGGACATGGGGATAGTTTTATCAGATGAAGTGTTGGAGAAATTAGAGAAGGAAGATAGGAAACTGGAAGGGATGGAAGTATTGTCCATTCATGCTTTTTCGGGGACAGAAGGTGATCAATGTCTACGCCTTCGTGCTCTTGTGGGAAATCAAGTGTGCCTATTACTTGTGGATTCAGGCAGCTCGTCAACTTTTATTAGTTCCCAGTTTGTGGCCCAAGTGGGACTGAAACCTGAGCGTTGTTCTTCAGTGTTAGTTAAAATAGCAAATGGCGAGTGTATGCGAACTGACTCGGTGGTGCCAAATGCTGAATGGTGGATAGATGGTGTCACATTTACCACTGATATGAAGGTGATCCCATTGGTTTCATACCATGCAATTGTAGGGTGACTAGCTCAAAAAGCATAGCCCGATGGTCTGTCACTGGGATATAAAGAAAATGGAAATTCAGAAAGGAGACCAGAGGGTGCTTCTACAGGGGGTTAGACAACACACTCAAACTAGCTTACCTGAGTTATCAGCTCCTCAACTTGAGAAATGGATTGTGGGCAATGAAATATGGGCGTTGGCAGTCTTGGAACCACAGGAAGCACCGACTGTGTTGCTGAATAGCGAGATACCAGACAACAGGGTGCATGATCTATTAATAGAGTTCAAGGATGTCTTTGCTGATCCACAGAAGCTGTCACCTCAAAGTCCATTTGATCACACTATCTCGTTACTGCCAGGAGCATTACCGGTAAACTCTAAACCTTACCGCTATTCACTCATGCATAAAACAGAGATTGAGCTGCAGGTGAAACTTCTGTTGGAGGTCAGTTTGTTTGAGAACAACGTTAGTCCGTTTGCGTCCCCGGTTCTCTTGGTGCAAAAAATGATGGAACATGGAGATCCTGCATCGATTATCGCAAGCTCAATGATTCGACAATCAAAAACTGGTTCCCAATGCCTCTTATGGACGAGATATTAGACGAGCTAGCCGGCGCCAAAATTTTCACAAGTCTGGACATGCGCGCGGGCTATCATCAGATAAGAATGGGTGTCGGCGAAGAGTACAAAACAGCGTTCAAGACGCACATTGGCCATTATCAATTCCGGGTGTTGCCGTTTAGGTTGACAAACGCGCCGGCGACGTTCCAATGCGCGATGAACTAGGTATTGTCTCCCTTCCTCCGGAAGTTCATTCTCGTTTCCATTGACGATATTCTTATTTACAGTCCGACGATGGAAGCTCATCTTGATCACCTCACAGCAGTATTGTCCACATTGAGGGAACAACAATTCTTCATTAAGTGGTCCAAATGTGTTTTTGCAAAGGACAGACTAACATACCTAGGACACATGATATCAGGGGAGGGGGTGTCGACGGACCAAAGTAAAACAGAGGCAATGGCTAAGTGGCCGATTCCAAAGACAGTGACTGAACTTCGGGCATTACTCGGCTTAAAGGGCTATTACCGAAAATTTGATCGTGATTACGGCATCATGGCAAAGCCACTAACATCTTTGTTGAAGAAGAAGAGTTTTCAGTGGAATGACCAAGCTGAGAAATCATTTATGGACTTGAAGCGAGCCCTCACATCTACCCCGGTTTTGGTCTTCCAGGATTTTGAAAAGAAGTTCGTTGCTGAAACTGACGCTAGTGACAGTGGCATGGGTGCAGTCTTGATGCAGGAGGGTCATCCGATGGCATATCTCAGCAAGGCATTATCTGAAAATACAAAGCATTTATCAATCTACGAGAAGGAATTTCTCGCCTAAATCTTGGCGGTTGATCATTGGCGTTCCTACTTACAGAGACAAGAGTTTATTGTGTGCACGAACCACAAGAGTCCGACCTTTCTTGGACATCAAAACCTGCAGATAGACATGCAAAAACGAGCGATGTCCAAGCTAATGGGACTGTCATTCAAAATACAATACCGCAAGTGTCACAAACGTCTGTGGGTTCTCGCCGAACCTGCCGCCTGATCGCTGGTGCCACCATTGCATCGCCGATGAACAGGAGCGGGAGTAAAGAGATGAGTTCTCTTGGACTATAATACTTGCTTGACTTATTTGTTCTGCGCCGGCCACAATATATAGCCAGTCTACAGATTATAATATGGACTGGACTCTATCTCTAAGGATTAAATCAACTCTTATCTCTAATTAACATCTAGACTATATCTCCAATTTGGAAACTAATCTCAACTTTTCTTATATCTAATCCTAATTAAAAAACTTGGATTCTTTTATTATTTCCTAATCTATGGCCACGTGACAGCAAGGGCAAGGACAACAAGGCAGCGACGCCCTATCCCGAACTAGTCATTTGCTTCAGGCGTCCCTGGTAACAGAGGTTCAACCATGTTGGCTTCAGGAAATTCTGAATTTGTATGCAACTGACACTGAAGCTCAAGCATTGTAGCGCAGTTGACATTGCACAGCCCCAATGAGCAAGGGTTCTCATTACATCAAGGCCTCGTCGGGAAGGGACGGCAGCTGTATGTGGGTCAGAATTCAGCTGTTCGAACAAAGCTTCTCTCGGGATTCCATGACAGCAGTTGGGGAGGTCATTCAGGTGCTCAAGTGACTTACCAAAGAATTAAGAAGTTCTATTGGTGGAGAGGCATGAAGCAAAACGTCGACGACTTTGTGAAACAATGCCTAACACGCCATCAAGCTAAGTCTGAAAAGAGGCATCCAGCAGGGCTTCTCCAACCCTTACCAATTCCATCTCGGGCATGGCATGACATAACCATGGATTTCATTGAAAGTCTACCAAAGTTAGACGGCTACAACACCATTATGGTCATTGTCGACCGCTTCTCCAAATATGCACATTTCATCCCATTGAAGCACCATTTCACGGCTGTCCAAGTTGCTTAATTGTTGCTAGAAAACATGATCAAGATGCACGGTCTGCCGAAGACGATGCTCTCCGACCGAGACCACATCTTCACAAGTAATGTGTGGAAAAAATTGTTTGCTCTTCTCAAGACCATGCTATTATTGAGTACCGCATACCATCCGCAAATGGATGGGCAAAGCGGACGAGTCAACCAATGCTTGGAGCAATTCTTGTGTTGTGCAGTCCATGACACTCCTCAACACTGGAAACGGTGGCTCCCACTAGCTGAGTTATGGTACAATAGCTCTCACCACTCTTCTTTAGAGTGTTCTCCTTTCAAGGCATTATATGGCTATGAACCTGACCTTCTGGCTATTCCCAACATTCCTCCTGACACGGATACCTCTATAGTGAAGTTACTTCATGGTCTTGCTCTGCATTTGGAGATGCTAAAGAAACACTTGGCTACGACACAAAACAAAATGAAATAGAAATCTAGCAGGGGGGGGACAGAGCGTGATTTCTAGGTGGGGGAGCTGGTGTTGCTCAAATTACAGCCTTATGCCCAAGTCTCAGTTATCAACAGAAGCTGTCCCAAGTTGGCATTTCGTTTCTTCGGGCCATACAAGATTCTACAGAAGATTGGCAAAGTTGCTTATAGGCTTGATCTTCGTGAGTCGACGAACGTTCATCCTATTTTTCATATTTCCAAACTTAAACCTTTTGTAACACCTGTATTTTTGAAAACAAAGAAAATACAAATAAAATATAATTAAGGTAACTATAATAATAATAATAAAATTTGGTATTTATGTTTGCCTCATATTGAGTGAACAATCAAATTTCAAAACACCCTGAAACTCATTTGAATTTGAATTGAAATTGGAAAATAGAAATCAAATTGAAATGAAAATGGAAAATGCCAAATTGGAGCCCAGACTCTAGTTGGGCCAAAAGCTCAATTCACACCCGCAGCCTACCTGGCCATCCCAACCCGTGATCCCTCTTTGGATTCTCTCTTCTCTCTCTGACTAGCGAGCCCCACCCGTCAGTCTCTGCTTTCTCTTTGCCGTGGCCCACCATCTTTCCCAGCCAAACCTCAGCCCACCCACAGTGGATCCCCTCCCCTTGGTCTTTTCCCTCACCCACTGCCATGCGGGTCCCGTGTGTCAGCCTCACCCCATTGTCGGCTTCCTTTTCTCCTCCCCGCTTCTCTCTATCTCCCTCCCTCTCTCTCTCGCGGGTCACGCGAGTCGCGTGAGAAGTTGGCGCGGACGCCAAGTCCCTGTGAAACCTAGCCCCTAGGTGCCTTGCTACCTACAAAGCCTTGCCCTATAAAGCATCTCCAAACCCGAACCAACCTCCCTGCTATCGAAAATACCCGAAACAGTGGTTGCACGGCGCTCTCACCATCATCCTTGCTGAGCTCCCCTACCTCGCGTGATTTCCTTTGTGCTCTCTCTTCTAGGACACTCTAGCACACCGTGCTACTTCTCTAGGACGCGACGAGCCCTCTTGGCCTCCCCAGGCACGCAGCAATGCCAGGACGCCATAGCTCCGATGAGATATGGTTAGCCTCTTCTCCTTCAATGTTCTTCCTACATTTCCATTTGGTTTCCCTTCGGTCTAACCCTCCTTTATCGCCCTCCTTGCTTCGGAACACGTCCCTGTTGCGACGTCGCTGAGGAATCGCTGCCGACATGCTTCCCTGACAAAGACTGATGAGCATCGCTGGTGTTCCACGTCGCGCACCTACTTACGCGTCTTCCCGAGCCACCGCTTCACCATGGGTGAGTGTGCCACAGTATCCTCTCTCTCCTCATGCGGTTAGGCACACACTCAGTGTAGAGAAGTTGCAGGATCATATAGCTCCGATGAGCTCGGGTCGCCACCCGTGGAGGCGTCGTCGTGGCTGATTTGGGGAAGGAGCAGGCTCCTTCTCTCCTCCCTCTAGCCGTTAAATGTTGTAGGAGCAGACCACATTAGAGGTCCATTGCACCCATTCATTTTATTAGATCTTGGCCTTTGATTTAAAATCCAACGGTCCACATTGCGTACCTCTTCGTCGATCAGATCTGGACCCTTAGGTCTCAGCTCGATGGCTAGGATTAGGAGCAAGCGGTTAGATCTAATAAAATCTTGGCCACCCATTTCATATCGAGCGATCCATGTTATGTTTGTCGTACCTCTTCGGCCATTTAGCACATAACACCCTGGTGCACTAAGTATAATTGCAGTTAGGCCCTGGTTTTTATAGAATCAACCCTAGACCATCTAGTAATTACGGATTTTACTGTAACATGAGGAATTAACCCATGTAGCTCAATGGATTAATGATTTAAACCCCTGGTCTCACTGGAACTTGCATAGAACCCCTGTACAATTCTGATTTATTGCAATTAGTCCCTCCAGCACCAGTTTATTTGCATAAAACCCCTTATACTTGCTGTAAATCATGGTTTTAACTATAATTTAGTATTTTAACCCTTGTAGATCACTGTTTTTAGTAATTTAGTCCCTGCAGTAAGTAGATATTCACATAAACTCCTGCAGTTGTGCTGTTTTTGTAGTTTAGTCCCTGTAGTACTTAACTATTCACCTAAAACCTCACATACAGTGTTGTTGTAGTTAAAATGGCTTGGTAACATGCTAAAATTACATGTAAATCACAAATAAACTATGTTTTACTTAAGTCACTCACATAGGTAATTATTACTGCACGTTGAAATTGGAATGACATAATAAATTGTATTCCTACATACGGTAAAATGCTTTATAATTTGGAAAATGCATGATAAATATGTTCTTGCATATGTAAATGATTCACAACCTAGGCTTAATCTATTATTGCATGCATGATAACATAAATGGGTATTCTCTTGTTAAAATCAATGAATAGCAATAGAAACCTATTTTTTTGTTATCTTAATCATTATTTAAAATATGCAAGTTAAACTATGAACATTGTTATAACCTGACAAAACACCCATAACACCGCATTAATCTGTTATCGTGCGTAGACTCTCATTACACCGCAGGATATTCGCGTAGTGCTCTTTATTACTTGTTTTGCTTGTATGGTGTAATGTTATTGAATGTGGTTCTATATCTCTCTTTCAGAAGTTTATACTTGTTCGTGCCCCAATCGTGATGTTATGAGAAGACTCGAAAGATCGAGAGTTCTACCCAGAAGACTGAGCAGCTACATGAAATAAAGAAAAGGCAAGTGTCCTTGATCATCCCTCTCCTATGTTAGGAATATTAAGGATGTAGATAGAAATTAGGCATGCAAGTCTTAAATTTGAATCCTATGTTAGGAAGTTTACTAGATTTTCATATTATTCCTCGTCGCTGGGTTTGGATGGTATGGTCGGGACTTGGGTATGTGTTTCTGCTTAGCCATGTTGTCATAGTTGAGGGTAACTTTATTAAATTGTTAAACTATCTACCTTACTAATGGATACATTATTATAACTATGGTGGTGGGTTGTAGTTGGTAGGAATCTAGATAGGCAGGTTTGTTTTCTGTGTGCAGTACGCACGAGACTCAGATTCATTGTGTTGGCACCTGTTCTATATTCTAAGGACTGGTTCTTAGTGACTCGCGACTAGGCATTACTGTGCCACCACAAGACCGGTATGGAACGATTTAGTTGAATAATTAGGTGATCTTTCGATGGGTATGGACAATGTTCGGTGCGGGGAAGGAGTTGATGGTTTACTGCTCTGGGATCCACATGGCTCAAGAGGGAACTTCCACGGCGGAGGTTGTACTCCAGTATGTCGTAGTATGCGAAATCTTAGGGTGCTCGTACTTGTCAGAAGACTCCTTTGTAAAGGATCCGTTGTGAACTCCTGGCCACACACCGTAGGCAGTGCGAGATGGCAGAATGGAGTTTTATAAGTCGTCGTTAGATGATGAAATCACAACTTGTGGTTAAAGTGGTACAAACTCTGTTGAGTATAAAACTATCTAGATAGTCGTGCTTACGGTCATGAGCGCGCTTGGAAGCACTGCCATGATTAGATGGGACTGGTTGGTTTGGTTGGTAGCCTGGTGGTGGGAACCCGTTGAGTTGGTAGCCGGGTGGTGAGAACCCGATGAGTTGGTAGTCGGGTGGAATAAACCCAATGAGTTTGGTAGTCGGGTGGATATAACGTGGTGAGTTGGCCTCCAGGTGGATATAGCCTGGACAGTAGTGAGTCTGGTGGTTGTAACACGAAGGTTTATACATTTATTGTATTGGATCATTCACCTAGTAAAAAGTATGCTAAGGTAAACCTAAGGAATAGGATATTGCATAGAGGCTTAACTCGTGTCAAGCATTCCATTTGACTAGCCATGCATGTCATAATTTCCCACACTTGCAGAGTACATTAGGTACTCATGCTTGCTTGTTTCCTCTTTTCTTTTTACATGTCATGATGCTTGGGTAAAGGATGATCAAGCAAAGATGGAGTCTAGAAGGTCGCATTGCTGCCAGTCTATTGCCTGTGGCTTGTCCTGCTTGTTTCCCCCTCTTCCGCTGTTGTTCAAAAATTGTTTTAAGGTAATAATTGTTGTTTTATTCGATATAAAACTGCTTATCACAATTTGCCATGCATGTATGTTCAAATTGATCATGTCATACATGTAGATATTGTTCAACTTTACTTTATGTAAAACAGGGCGTGACAAAGTGGTATTAGAGGTATATATCGACTCTAAGCACGTGGCCTTATTTAGAATGAACTTCTAAGTTTTCCCTTTGACCTCGCTGGTGGAGACAAAGATTCAGCTCAACCGACAGTGTTACAAGATCTACATGAGAAGATAGCCGGAAGCGTTGAAGATTGCTTAAAGATTTGTTATATTCACTCATTTACTTCCTCTTTTTGTTTAGCAAGTGAAGTCTATACCTTTCCACAACGAAAATAGTAGACGTTGATTGATGTATTGCAAATTGATAAACATATCAAATATGGCTTTTTCTTGTTTAAGGGGGTAGTCGTTCACTAATAGAATCTTAACCATCTTAATTTGTTGAATCTCGAGTTGAGATTCCCTATTAGGTGGGTGAAATTGTAACACTAGTATTTTCCAAAATATAATAAAATAAAATGTGTATTCAACATTTTAAAATACATTTGATTAACATGCTTTATTTTGGAAACCACACTTGAATTTTTGGCGAACTCGAAATTTGAAATTGAGGGAGAAAGAATAATATTCTAACATAATGTTATTTAATGTGTGATATTTATAGTTTAAAAATAATTAACATTTGAATCATATTGTTTATTATATTAAAAAATGTAACCTCTAATTGTTTATAATGAAAGTCTATGGTTTAGTGAATTGTTTTTTTTTAAATTATTTTAATCCAAATCGTCATGTTGTATTGCTGCTGTCGAAGTGTTGGATACGACACTTCCCCCTGACCCGCTGAGAAGCAGCCCGCGGAGGTTCTTTTGTGGTTGGGGCACACAGAGATCCATATCAAGATGGTGACCTCATAGATTTACGTGGTTCGGCCTGCCTGAGCGTAACACCCTACTCCATGGGGTTTGTGTGATTGTATTAAGCGAGTTAGTTCGCTAAGTTCAGGTTGCAATAGCCTGGATCAGAATGAGTCCCCCCTATACTCGTGCGGTGCAGCCCTTTTATAGTTCTAAGGACTGGCTTGTATTTCCGTTGGTGACGAAGGTTCAGAGGCTCCACATGTGGTAGATCCGGAGCTTTCCCTTGCGGGAGAGTAGGTCCGGGGTTGCTGTACACGTGTCAGTACCAGAGCTCATCTCTGACGGGGGCTAGGTCCGGGGCTGTTGTACACGTGTAGTTGCCAGAGCTTCCCTTGGTTGGGAGTTTTGTTCCGGGCTTATTTTACACGTGTTAACCCGGGAGCTAGCCATGTGAGGGGAGCAGGTCCAGTGCAACGTGCCATGTGGGACCTGTGAGAGCCTTTGATTCTGATGGGTGGAACTTCCTTGTACTTGTTGTGGTATCGTGGGGTACCCGGTATGTAGGGTACCGATAATGGCCCCCGGGCCCACCTCTGGGAGATACCCTTTGGGTTAAGTAGTTCTGCCGAAGGTGGGGCTATTCTTGATTCCCGCGCTTCGATTTTCGAACGTCCGCTGATAGATTGGCGGTTCGGGGGTGAACCTTCGATGTGTGGCTTGTTATGAATAAGGCAAATGAGATCTTTGAGTGCGGATCTCACGCAGTTGAAGGTCGCCGGTTCCCAATATGAAAACTGTATCGGTTCCGCGCGCCTTGTCAGAGCGCCGACTTTGGTTTTCCTGCCGCTCATCATGGCAACGGTCTTGGGTAAGGACATCAATCTCTTCGTCGGGGTGGCCCCAGGCCCACTCGTCATTGAAAGGGTAGATTTTTGAAAGGTACTCTTGATCTCATTGCGGTTTCCATCCAAGCGTCGCAGAGGCTTACGTAAGAAGGAAAGTGCGCATGGGTTGAGGACACTTTACGCCTTCGATCATCTTTGCGCTCAGAGCATCCCGAACTCCGCCTAACTTTCCATCTTTTGCTATACTTTGCCGCGATGGAGTTGGGTCTCCCCAAGAGCGATGATGATCTGAAGAAGGTCCAGACCTATATGGGGTGGTCCAGTGACTCCTTCAACCATCTGGTCCGCGCCGGCAAGCTCCCGTTCAAGAAGGAGCGTGGCGGTGACATGGTGTACTTTTCTGTGTATGCCATGGTGGGGCTGATCCCACCTTTCTCAACTTTCCTTTTGATGTTGCTGGACTTCTATGGTCTGCAGCTGTACCACCTTGGCCCCCATTCTCTTCTTCTTGTGTCGACATTCATCCACTTCTACGAGATGTGGGTGGGTATTCCCCCCTAGGTTGAGCTTTTCCGCACCTTCTTCACCATCCACACCATCGGGAAGGGGTCCAAATTTCTTGGCATCTACTATTTTCTGAAGCACAAAAAATGCCCCTACAAATACTTGAGGTCGTTTCCTTCTAGCAAGTGGGACGACTGGAAGAAAGATTGGATCGTCGTCACGGCAGAGGAGCACGAGAAGTTGGAGCTGCCCGAAGGTCTCCCCAATGTTGACACTGACGCATGGAGTGTGGTTCTGGTGCTGTCAGAGGCCTTTAATCCTGCCTTGACCAGGATTTGCGAATGCGTGGAAGGTGGAGTGACCCCCCAAATGGTCTTCTGCAACTTCCTGGTCAATAGGTGGGCTCCGCTGAAGAGAAGGGAGAAGCTTGTGTGGGCCCTCAACAGGGTGATGGATGAAGACCGGATTGAAATCGGTCTGAAATCCAACTTGGATGGCGCAGCTTTGGAGCTTCATCTCAAGAAGTTCTAGCATGGAATTGATGTCGAAGGCGATGACTTAACTCCCTGGCGGCTTTCCTCCCTCTAAACATGGAGGCGCAGTTCAGCAGGGAGCTCCGGAGGAGTATGCCGGTGCTTGATGATCTTGGTGAGGTGGAGAGGCTTACGACCACCAGATTGGCAATCCCCGGAGCTTCCGAGGGTGGTCCTGTCCCCGCCCAGAGCCGAAGGACTGAAGATGTCAGCAAAGGTAAGGGCAAAGAGCCAGCTGAGCCTTCCAGCCGGAAGAGGAAGTTGAAGCACGCTGACGGGAGGTCCGTCAGGCCTGCTCCTTCCACGACGGCTGCTTCTCCCCGGAGGGGGAGGTCTTCTGCTACTACCCCTGCTCCGGTGCAAGCGTCTTCAAGAGGCGTCAGCTCTGGGCAGTCGACTCCGGCTGCAATGCCGGCTAGAAGCTCCAAGTCCGGGGGTTCTTCCCGGCGAAGGGAAGCTCCGGCCGAAAGAACTCTGGCGGCTGCGAGTGTTCTTCAACCAAGGTCTGAAGCAGTTGCCTCACCAGATTTTGTGGGCTCTAGCTCCGGGCCTCAGAAGAAGAGGTTCCGAGGCAACTGGGGTGGTAGCATCCTTAGGTAAGCATTGATTGCTCACTCTGAAATGTTAATCTTGCTTTTGGATGTGTCTTTAATCTTCTCTTCCCTTTATTTTTAGGGTGTCGAAGAAGGGACCTAGAGCTTCAACGCCTGTTGCAGCGATTGGGGCTGCACCTGCCGAAGCTCCGGCTTCGATTGTTGAGCCTCCTAGTCAAGCAGAGGTGGAAGCCGCGGCAGCTCCGGCACTAGCTGTCGTGAGCCTGGACTCGGAGTCCTCACCTGAAGCTCCTGTGGTAGCGCCGGACCGCAGGAGGGAAGTTCGAAAGGTGCCCCTGGTGGTAGTGACTGATGCTCCAACACCGGTGATGCCATAAGTTCCAGCTTCCGAGCCGGAAGTTGCCGAAGCCCTGGTTATTGAGCCAGAGGTAGCTGAAGCCCCGGCCATTGAGCCGGAGATTGTTGAGGCTCCGGCCCTTGTGCTGGAAACTGTTGAAGATCTGGTGGAAGAGCCGGAAGTGGTAGAGGGTCCGGCTGCTGAGCCTGAGGTTGGAGGTCCGGCAGCTGTGCCGGAGGTGGTTGAAGGTCCGGCGGTTGTGCCAGAGGTGGTCGTTGCGCCGGAGCCCGAGCTAGTGGAGGTTGAGGCCCCATTTGAAGCTCCTGCTACTGCTCCAGAAGTGGTGGTCCCGGAGGTACCAGGGCTGGAGTCAGAGCAGCTTGCAGGACAGGCGACAGGTCCTTCAACATTGGAGCCGTTGACTAAAGACCTGGAAGCGGTGCCTTCACCTGCTCTAGAGGTGGAAGTTACCCCCGTGGGTTCTTCTGCTGCCACTGAAGGGCTCCAGGAGAGCGGCCCCAGCGCTGCAGGAGTATAGGGGACCACTATTGTAGAGTGGGACCCAATTTTTGTTACGGAGAACCCATTTGAGCCTGCGGAAATGGTCCCAGCAGGCCCAGAACCCATCCCCTTGGCGTTGTCCATAGATAACGCCTGCTCAAGCCTCCGGCAGGTCCAGCTCGCCTTCGACCATGAGAGCAAAGCATTGGAGGAGGAGCGCAACACCTTGAGGCGTTGGCACAGTAGACTCCATTTTGAGACCAAGCTTGCTCAGACGAGGCTGGCTGACTAGAAGGAGTGGATAAAAGGGGAGAAGGCCCAGTTAGAATACTGGGACAAGTTGATGGAAGAGAAAGATGCTCCCATCCGAGTACTCGATGCTAACTCTAGGGAAATCTTGGAACTAGCGAAGGAGAGATGTGACGCTGCTAAAGAGCGTTACGAAAAGCTCGCAGAGTTAAATGAAACTCTCATGAAGCATCGAGCGGACTTGGAGGCGAGGGAGGAAAACTCCTGGGCAGCAGGAGGATGTGGTGAGAAGAGAGGCGGAGGTCACCCAGAAGTTGACTCTGGGTGAGAAAAATTTTGCAGATTGTAGCAAAAAGCTGGATCTATGGAAGGAGGAAGAGAGGAAGAAGAACTGGAAGGTGGGGCAAGAGCTCTCGAAAAGAGAGTCTGACATTGCTGCTAGGGAGGAGAGAGTCAAGGGTAGGGAGAAGGACCTAGCTGAGAGGCGGAACCGCATCCACCTCCGAGAGACGGAGCTGACTGACCAGGAGAAGCAGGTTGCTAAAATCAAGCAACAGCATGTTAAGTTGGCTGAGCGACTTGCCCGTGAAGGTTCTGAGCTTGCGGCCGCCTGGAGGTCACTGGAGGAGCTACGGAGCCTGAAGGAGACCAAAGCTATTCAAGTGTGGGACTTCCTCGGGCGGGCGAATGATGCGCTAACACCGCTGGGTTTCAGTCCAGTACGTCCGGACAACCCGGAGCTGGATCTGGACCGAGCGCTAGTGGCCCTCAACAGTGCTGGCGGCAAACTTGATGCAATGGGCGACGTCATCGCGGACCAGCTGGAGACGGAGGGGAAAACTCTAGCTACAAACATCGCAGAATATGTGCTGACGTGTTATGTAAGCTGAGATCCCCAATTCCCACTGGACCCAGTGCTCAAAGGCACCATTGCTGAAGAGGAAGACGCCGCCAAAACCAGCGTCCAAGAAGTTGCCCAAAAAGTAGCTTCATTCTTCCGCAGGTCTTAGGTCTTCCAGTAGCTTGGACTTTTTCTCCTTTTGTCCCTTGTAATCTCAATTTTGTAATCCGGTTCTTTCTATTAATGAAATCCTCCTTTTGCCTTGAATTTCACTTTGTCTTCAATATACTATGTCGTGTCTTGTTGGCCCCCTGGTACATGTGTATAGTTGAGGTGTGTACATGTACCAAAGGTTATGACAGTATGTTGAAGTCTTCAATTTTGGAGCATCGAAGACAGGCCCCCTGGAATGGTAGGAGCTTGGTAGCTCCGGCGTCAACATATTAGATATTGACGGCGGACCTATCTAGGGAGATGTCAGAGCTTAGTAGCTCCGGCATCGTTCACCTCTGCTATGAATTTTTACTTTTCTTGCACATTAAAGGCAAGAAAGAAAGTAAAATCCGTCCTCTTGTCTATAAATTGGTTGTGACTTATTGTTCTTATTTGAACTTTAGGTCCAAAGAAACTCAACATTATAACAAGCATTTTGATAGAATCTTCTCAGATCCACATGCCTTTTTAGTACTCACCCTACTGAGGCATGTCGGTGTGTAGGTAGAGTGGCGTACTTAGGGTGCAGGACCAGGCTAAGTCGATAGCACACTTCAGACCTATGTTAGCTTGGCATTCAGGCAAGTAGACTATGTGGCGGTGTTAAGATCCAAAAAGACTATCAATAAGGCTTGTAATGCATGTGAATTACTTGGAACAAAACTCAAAAAGATTTGCACAACTTCATTATAGACAAGCGGGTTAAAAATAATTTGAAATATTGAGCCTTCTACAAAAAGTAATTGCACGTGGAGTCTGTTCTCACACAACAATGCTTTTCATTATAATTCCGGATTACATGGGGGACAGGGACACACTTAGGGTCCTGGACCAAGCTAAATTTGTTATACATCTTGTGCTGGCCCAGAACAAGTAGTTACACTTTTAGTACTGTGACTGTGTCAAGTGTTACTTGAACTTCCCGGACCCTCCTGGAGGGGTCCGGATGTTCTCTCGGAGGACTTGCTCGACTCTGTATAATGACTCTACAACATGCATTGTGTGTAATTACAGACTCACCTCCGTGATTCTAAGCATAAAACTTACGGAGGTGCTCGATGTTCCAAGGATTGGGAAGTGGGATCCCATCCTCAGTTGCCAAGCGAACGCAGCCTGGTCGGGATACTTTAATGACTCGGAAAGGACCCTCCCAGCTGGGGGAAAGTTTGTTCATCCCTTCACGAGTTAGTATCTTTCGGAGCACCAGGTCGCCTTCTTCGAGCTGTCGGTCATGCACATGCCTTTGATGATAGCGCTTGAGTGCTTGGCGATAACGTGCATTTCGAACAGTTGCTCGGCACTTTCCCTCGTCGACGAGGTCAAGGTCTTCACGCCGGAGCTGGTCCTGCGTGGCTTCATCGAAGGTCTGGACCGAGAGGGACTCCAAGGCGATCTCCGGAGGAAGGACTGCTTCAGCTCCGTACACCAGGAAGAATGGAGTCTCCCCAGTTGATAGGTTAGGTATTGTCCTATTTGCCCATAATGTGGACGGAAGCTCTTCAATCCAGTTAGCTTCGTGCTTTTTCAAGCGCTCATATGTGCGCGTCTTGAGTCCTTTTAAGATTTCTGCATTTTCTCTCTCGGCTTGACCATTGCTTGTTGGATGAGCTACTGAAGCGTAGCTAATTTGAATGTCGAGGTCTTCGTAATATTCTTGGAATGCAGCACTTGTAAATTGTGTTCCATTGTCAGTTATGACTTTGTTTGGAACTCCAAATCTGCATATAATGCACTTCAAGAACTTGATTGCTGATTTTTTGTTGATTGTTACTGCTGGAGTTGCTTCTGACCACTTGGTAAACTTGTCGATGGTGACATATAGGAACATGTAACCTCCGACGGCTTTTGGGAAAGGTCCCAAGATATCCATGCCCCACACAGCGAATGGCTATGTAGGAGGTATCATTTGTAGTGATTGAGCTGGTGTGTGAATCTTTTTTGCATGGAACTGACATGCTTCACATTTCTTCACTAGCTCAACCACATTCTGGAGTGTTGTAGGCCAGTAAAAGCCATGCCGGAAGGCTTAACCGACCAGCGTACGAGAAGATGCGTGGTTCCCGCACTCGCCTCTATGGATTTCCGCGAGAAGATCGCGGCCTTCTTCCCTTGCAATGCACCGCATTATGATTCCATTGGCACCGCATCGGTAGAGATCCCCTTCTACCAACGTGTATCTTTTAGCGAATTTGACAATCCGATCAACGGATACGCTGTCTTCAGGAGGGATATTGTCTTCCAAGTAGCTCCGGATCTATGAGATCCATGCATCCGAGCTAACTTGAGCTTCTGAGTCTTGCGTGCTAGGTTGCTCAGAGCTCCCAACAACACCTATGACCCTTGGTGAAAGTCATGGTAACAGGGTCACCGGGACCGCCAGCTTCGAGATGGTGGTCTCGCCCCCTTCACTCAGTTCGGTACGCTGAGCTGTTGGTTTTGATAACCTCCGGACAAAGATTCCGTCATGAGCTGGAGCTCCGGTCGAGGCTTTCGTCGAGAGTTCATCGGCATCGGAGTTATGAAGGCGCTGAACATGATGGAGATCCAGGACTTTGAAGTCCTTCCTAAGCTTCTGGACTTCAAGGTGATATGTATCAAATTGAGAATTGTTGCAGGAGCATTCACCTTTCACTTGTTTGATAATGAGTTGTGAATCTCCCTTCACCAACAGCTTTTTTACACCATAAGATAGTGCCACCTTCAGTCCATAGATGAGGGCTTCATACTCTGCCATATTGTTGGTTGCCTTGAAATCAAGGTGTACCATGTACTTGACCTTCTCTCCAGTCGGAGCTAGGAGAAGGATTCCAGCTCCAGCCCCCTGCTTCTGCACGGAGCCATCGAAGTAGATGGTCAAGTGAGGCTCAGTGAATATCGGAACTTTGAGCTCTGGTTTCTGCTTACTATGGCCCCCAGGGTTTGATGGAGAGGGAGTCCATTCCACCACAAAGTCAGCCAAGGCTTGTCTTGATACAAATTTTAGATTGAATTTCGCCAGCTTCGCTGCCCACTTTGCAATATTCTCAGTAGAATTAGGTGAAAGTGCATCTAGGATCCCCATGGGTTTTGGATGATTGATGACGATAATTAAGTGACTAATGAGCTTAGTGATCTTAAGCACAGGTGTGGACTCAAGTGGAAGCACAATCCCTCAAAAAGGAAAAGGATGAAAATGGTGATGTCAACTCAAAAAGGAGAAAATAGGGTTTCTATTGTGTCAAGTTTAGACTAGCCAAATATGTGTGAGGATGTGTGTGTAAAGTCCATTGAGATCAAAGTGGGAGCTCAAAGCGGTTTAGAGATCAAACCTATTGAGAGAAGAGAGTTTGAAGTAGTATGGCAGGAGTGGCCGGACTAGTCCGTGCAGGTGGCCGGACTAGTCCGCTCCTGGCCGGCCAAGTCCGTTTTCAGCCGGACTAGAAGGGTCTGACTTAGTTCGGACTAGTCTGTAGTGGGACGGACTAGTCCGGGTAGTCATGAGGTGGGTTTTGGGAACTAAGTCCCAAAACCACGGACTTGTCCGTTTTAATCCGGACCAAGAGGTCCTGACTGAGATCGGTCTGGGTTTGAGATAAGTTGGTGCTTCAGCGACTAAGTCTGGGTAGGTCGGACTAGTCCGCCCTGGGGGCCGGACTAGTCTGTGGTCTTCAGACTAGTCCATTTTCATATGGAACAAAAGGTTCTGTGTGAGATCGGACTAGTCCGGTTGTGACCGGACTAGTCCGTTTTGAAGTGACCGTTTGAATTTGAAGTTTCGCAGGTAGTGTGACGATTGCCGCGCAGTGCAAAAGTTGTCAGGGACGTTAGTGGTCCCCTAGGACGGACTAGTCCGGGCTGTAGGCTGGACTAGTCCGCCCATTTGCTGAAGTCAGCAGTATGGGCTGGGAACCTCTATAAATAGAAGACCATTGGGTTCATTTGAACAAAACCTTTGAGCAAGTTGAGACCCTAGTTCCGCCACAGCAACCTTGAGCCTCCAAAAGCCTCCTTCTTGCCTACATTCCCTCTAAAACTAATTATTGTGTGGATTAGGGTTTGGTGAGGTGAAGAAGAGGAAGAACACCGCTCTTAGGCTCTCAGTTTGATCTCTTGCACTTTGTGAATCTTTGTGATATGTGGCTTGAGTTAATCTTTGTGATTTGAGATTGTAATTGTGGTGGGAGCCTTAGATTGTGAGAAGCCCCAACGAATCTTGTATTCGCTCTTTGTGATAGTGGAGAACCAAGTTAGGTCAGTGCGGTAAACTTGGTGAGGGAAGGGTGTCCTTCGTGGACTCCTCAATGGGGACGTAGATTCCTTCTTGGGATCGAACCTCGAGATAAAATCCTTGTGTCCCTTGTGTGCTTCGCTTTCACTTATTGCTCTTTGCTTCTAGGGTTAGTCTCACCGTTTTTCTTATCACTCTTGTCTCATTGTGATCCTTAGTCTCACATTTGCTTCATAACCTGTTAAGGTTCACTAAGTCATTCTAAGATACTTTGCATCACAAAAATTGGACTAAAACTTGTTAGAAACTCTTTTTAGGCTTTTCCCTGTAGGCGGACCGGACTAGTCCACCCCTGGACCGGACTAGTCCGCCCTCTGAGTTCTAATCTCGTTTTATTAAGTCATTTCACGTCGTTTAGCCTATTCAACCGCCTCTAGGCAACTTTCAATTGGTATCAGAGGAGGACTCTCCCAAAAGAGTCTAAAAACTCGAAGAGAAGATGGTCGGAGTGGGGTATGAAGAAGTCTCAACCAGTGAGGTCCAAGCAACCACAGAAGAGATTCTCTTCTATCAAGACAAATCAACAGATGACGAAGAAATTCGCCAGCTCAAGGCGAAACTTCGAGAGAAGTTGAAGATTCCCAAGGTTGACACCTCAACCTCCACATCAAGTGGCACAATCAACTACAACCAACAAGGCTTCAACTATGAACGCCTTGTTTCCAACAACCACTACCTTTCCATCCCATTGGGGAAGCCTCCCCAATTCGATGGAACCGACTACGGGATTTGGAAGCACAACATGAAGATCCACCTTGTGTCACTCAACCCCTCACTATGGCAAATTGTGTTGACCGGGGTGCACATCCCGAAGAATGAAGAAGATATCACTCCGGAGCAAGTCGTGCTCTTTCACCGCAATGCCCAAGCGGCCGGAGTGATCATCTCATGTCTCTCAAGAGATGAGTTCAACCGAGTAGATGGACTTGAGGTGGCCAAGGATATTTGGGACACCCTCAAGACAGCTCATGAAGGCAATTGAGTCATGAAAGAAGCAAATATTGAGCTCATTGAAGGAGATCTCGGGAGGTTTGCCATTATGGATGGTGAATCTCCCCAAGAGATATACAGCCGCCTAAAGGTACTCATCAACAAGAGTAGATCTTATGGCTGTACCAAGTGGACGGACCACGAGGTGGTGAAGAGGATGATTCGGGCATTCATGCCTAGAAACGTCTCTCTTTGCTCCATGATCCAAGAAAGCTCGGGGTTTGCCAAAATGACCCCGTAGGAGGTCCTTGGAAGGATCATCAACCACGAGATCATGGAGAAGGAGGCGCTCTTCTAAAATGACCTCCAAAGGTTCACCGCCTCGAAGATGAAGGATGTTGCACTCAAAGCGACATCCTCCTCAAAGGAGCAAAACAAAGATGATGAGGAGAGCCTTGACACCGATGAGGAAGAGGCCTTCTTCATCAGTAATTTCAAGAGGATGATGAGAAGAAGAAAAGGAGGATACAAGCATGAGAGCAAGGGCAAAGAAAAGGCAAGGCCCAAAACCAAGAGGGCTTGCTACAATTGTGGTGAATACGGGCACTTCATTGTAGATTGCCCACATGAAGAGAGCAAGAAGAAGAAGGAGGGCAAGCCGCAAGAGAAGAAGTTCTACAAGAATAAAAGGCCCTCCGGTCATGCTCATTTGGGAAAGGAGTGGGACTCTAATGATGAGTCCTCCTCTTCCGAAGACGATGAGAAGATGGCAACCATTGCCATCGGGAGGAGTTCCAAAGGAAGCAAGATCTTCCCCAACCTCTACGACCACAAGCAAACTTGCCTCATGGCAAAACAAGGAAGGAGAAAGGTTAATTCTAACTCATCCTCTTCCATATCCTCCCATGATGATTTTGATAGTGCTATTGAAAACGAGTATATGCTTAAAGATATAAGTTAGAGCACATTGCGAAGAATGAAATTGCTCTCGGATGAGATTTTTGAGAAGGAGGAGCTCATAGATAGGCAAGAGGACATGCTTATCCAAGAAAAGGAAAGATGTAAAGAGCTCATTGAGCTCCTTGAGCTTGAGAGAGAGAAGAGCAAGGCATTGGAGCATGAACTTGCTCTAAGCAAGAAAACATGCTCAAGTCTTGAGGACACAACCATTGAGCTCAAGGACAAACTTGGCAACTTGGCAAAAGTTAACAAGTTCCTTGAGACTCAAGTTGAGTCCCTTAAGACTAATGTAGCCTCTTCCTCCAAAAGCTTATCCTCCTCAAAGGTTGCATCCGAAGCAATATCAACTTGCAAATGCTCTAACTTGATTCTAAAATTAAAGGATGAGCTCAAATTGACTCAAGGCACTCAAGCACCTAAGGGTGGCATCTTTGACAAAGAGAAAGTGGCGTATGCACAAAGTGCATACACCAACACAAGACCTCCCTATGTCAAGGATGGTCTTGGTTATACTAGAGGTGGAAGGCGAAATGCCAAAACCTCCAAGTATGGCAAAGACTTGATTGTCTTTGTCAAGGGAAGCTCATCCACAACTAAAATTGGCAAGAACACTTCAACTAGCACTTACATGCCTAAACCTGAACCGCATCCTCCATTTCGTGATTTTGATGCATCATATGTTTTGATGAGGAACAAGTATGGCAAAGTATATGCTAGATATGTTGGGCCACTCCGCAAGAGCCCCAAGCCTTGCGTGTGGGTGCCCAAATGCCTCACCACTAATGTCAAAGGACCCAACTCTGCTTGGGTACCTAAAAGGAAGGCATAATCTTGTTTTGTAGGTGTACTCCTCTGGTGGATCTAAATGGGTGCTCGATAGTGGGTGCACAAACCACATGACCGGACAGAGGAAGATGTTCGAGGAGTACGAGGAACATGATGATCCAAACGGATGGATCCTCTTTGGGGGCAATAGCCAAGGGAAAATCCTTGGCTCCGGTAAAATTCTCATCTCTCCCCAACATACTCTTTCTCGCATTTTACATATTGATTCTCTAGACTATAACCTCTTGTACATATCACAACTATGTGACAAGGGTTATGATGAGGGCATCACTTCTATGGAGACAAACAACACTCCATTGAACATACAAGATGCAATCAATAGAGTTCATACACAATAATTAATTTCAGAGGTGAGCTTGTTCTTATATGTTTCGTTATATGTTTTTGAGCATAGATTGCTATCTAATGATTTAATTGTGATTAGGATCCATGGAGCGGTTCAAAGAGTAGTTGGAGGAAGTATTAGGGACGTGGAGGACCAGAGAATTCGTTCAAAGAAGATGAAAACCGAGCCAAACTCAAAATCGTGTCCAACTCGGAGTCAAAGAGCAGTACGCACTAAAACGGACGCCCAGGATGCATACGAACTCCGTTTTAGACGTTCTACATATGTACGGAAAGGGGAGAGGATAAACTTTTCAATGAAGCTAGTTCGATGTCAAAAGGATGGAGTCGACGGGAATCGTTGAAACAAAATTGAGTTCAGAATCTATCAGGATGTTGCACCACCGTATTAGGCCATTGGACCATGTATCAAGTCTAAGTCCATTATTTTGTATCTTAGGGTTAGGTCACGACCCCAGCACCCCCTTGGACGTCCTCCCACCTATATATACTCCATAGTAGCCGCCATGAACAATGGGGTTCTGCTTAGCTCAATAATATCGCCGTTCTATGGTTTGTGAGACCCCAACTTCATGATTTCAGATCGTGTCTTCTACGTTCTTGCTTGTGTTCTCGGTTGCACTTGCAGGGATTAGCCTTCTTGGCGAGGTCAATTGTGTGAAGCACGGTTGATAACCAACGGAGCGGTGGTGTAGTGATTGCAGGGGCTGTTTGTGTTCTACTCGAGAGCCTCGGATCATCAACGTCGAGATCTCCACATCAATCGACTTATCTATTACCTTTCGGAAGATCAGGGCCTCATCATCCTTTTCTCATCAATTGGTATCAGATTTCCAGGTTGCCCGTTAGGTAATTCATCTATCCATTACATTAGTTTTGTTTTTCATACCTAGAGTCCACAAAAAGCCACAAAAAAAACATGCAGTTTAGTAGATCTGTTCATTACTTTGTCCAAACCACCATTGAGCCTTTGCAACTTTTGTTTTCAGTTTGGTTTTGTTGAGTTTGTGTCCGTTTTTGAGTCATATTTCTGGTTTAGAAAGTGTTTTTGGTCTTAGTTTGAGTTTTTGCATTGTGTGATTCATCCTTTTGAGTCACGTCATCACGTCCAGATTAGATTCGCCTGTGTCCAGTTGGGTATTTTCATCATATCTCGCACATACGAACTCGGATTTTGGTTTTCTTGTACTTTCTAAAAAGCTTAAGAAGTTATCTATAACTTTCGTATTCATCATTTTCCCAGAACATATAGTTATCGATGTTTAAACTGCATTAGATCCGAATATGTTATTGACATAGAAACTCTGAACAGTCTATATTTTGGGGGCAATATCTCCTATTGTTCTTTTCCAAAATAGGTCTTAAATATATTGAAACTAAAGAGAAGAGATATATCTACAATCTTTCTGTTTTTAGTTTTTCTATTTAGAGCCTCTAAGTATGCCTATTTGTCCTTGTAAGATTGAGCAGAAAATCTGCGACAGACACACAAGATATCTTTGATTATTTTTTATTGTGTTCTTCTTTTGCAGCACATTTTGAGAAAAGGAAGAAAAAAATAAAAAGGCAAGTGCAAAACAAGATACAAATTCCACACAAAAAAAGAGGAGAAAAAACAACAACAAAAATAGAAGTGCTTGCATTCTTTGTGTCATCTAGTTTTATCTCATGTCTTGCTTGCTTGAACTACTAGGAACACATTTAGGCCAGCAACATTGACAAGTAATTTGGACACTTATTCAACTTTACTATCTGATTTTCGTTATTTCTAATCCTTGCTACATATAAAGTGCCATCCAGGCTACACCTTACTCTTGAGCATAATCGATACACCTTTGCAATCATCCCACACTTCATTGTATTCATACCGTCCACCGGTTGCCACCTGCAGTGTCGTTAAGAACACTTGTTAGAGCGTGGTAAGACGCTTGAGAGTGTGTGATTCCACTTCCACTTTGACATTATCCTTTGTAGTTGATAGGGATAACATATTTTTATTGTCTTTTGTTTGCTACTAACAATGTCAGGTAAAAGCAAGAATCATGCATTATATGCTGAGATGATTGACATGATGAAGACGACGATGGAGTTGCTCACTAAAAATCAACCATCATCCAAGGATTCACATGACATTCAGACCACCTTTACAACACCTTCCACAAGAAGTAATTACATTCTCCTATCTCTTCCTTCTTATGATGGTTTTGGTTACGATGAATATATTGCTTGGGAAATAGAGTTGGATAAAATTTTTGGACAAATGCATATGTGTGAGAGGAGAAAGATTAGAAATATTGCTAGTGTGTTAGTTGATTGTGCATTAACTGGATGGGACAACTTAAGCGATATAGAAAAACCTCGAACATAGAAAGATATGAAAATTCTTATGCGAGAAACTTTTGCTAAGGTATCTAATTGCAAAGATGAAATACATGAACTTGAGAAGAATTTTCTTGTTGTACCTCCTCCTTTGCCTAACCTTTTGCAGGAACATGAACAAATAAATGTAGATGCAAATGAGAGTGAGGTGTTGAACAACTCTTCTGAATTTTTTGATGAATCAACTCATAATGCATTTGAATTTCTTGCTGAAAATGAGAGTAGTGTTAATGAACAATGCTCTACAGTTAACCAAGGCATAGCATTTTCAAATGTGCTGAATTTTGCTACGAATCATGCTATCGATGAGCAGCAACAAGATGAACCTTTTCATAATACACCTTTACCACTAGTTGATTTTCCTACTGATTCTTACAACAAAAAATAGTTATGTGCTGATAATTATATTGTACCTATGCTAGAACAACCAAATGAGTTTGATACTTTATCACTCACTTGTGCTTAAAGTAAGCATTTGATTCCAACTACATGTGAAAGGGATGAGCTGAAATTGTTATCTTCTCTAAATACTTTGGGCTATATTGAATTTGACACTCTTTGTGATCTAGATATCGTAGAGAAGATAATATTTTCTCAATCTGAATTTCCTTTGTTAAATAGAAATAGTTTTCATGCTATAGGCAAATATGAACATAGTGGTATGTTTATGGTGCATAAAGTTTACATATGTTCAAATGAGGAAGCTCCTTTTGTGCTGCAACAACATGGTAAAGTAAATGAATGTACTAACACTAATAATGTCTTGTCAAGTTTTTCTAGTATTTTTTCCTTGCAGCAGGGACAACAAAAGCATTATTCACTGTGGTTGTGCATTATGGACAACACTCATTCTACCTTCAAATCAAGCCTCTTTGCTGGACATACGAGCAAGCCGAGGACGGCGTGTCATAAAGAAGGGGAGAATGATAAGATCATGCACATTATTATTGCACCTACAAACATGACACAATATTAATTTGTTTGGGATCTTGGCTCAAGTGAATGTGCACTCTTATTTGATGGACAAGATCAAGATGGCGCACTATGTCGTCCACCACCTTGTCCTCCTCCATTCATGCATACAAGAAGATTTGATGGCGTTGTACATTTGGACCAACACATGAGAGGAGATGAACTTGAGTCGAGGAAGACTCCAATTCAAGAAAGGGAGGATGATGAGGACATAGCTTCTATGGATACAAACAACACTCCATTGAACATACATGATGCAATCAATAGAGTTCATACACAACAATTATGTTCAGAGGTGAGCTCGTTCTTATATGTTTCGTTATATGTTTTTGAGCATAGATTGCTATCTAATGATTTAATTGTGATTAGGATCCATGGAGAGGTTCAAAGAGTAGTTGGAGGAAGTATTAGGGACGTGGAGGACCAGATAAATCGTTCAAAGAAGATGGAAACCGAGCCAAACTCAAAATCGTGTCCAACTCGGAGTCAAAGAGCAGTACAGACTAAAATGGACGCCCAGGACGCATACGAACTCCGTTTTGGACGTTCTACATATGCACGGAAAGGGGAGAGGATAACCTTTCCAATGACGCTGCTCACATGTAAAAATTCCTCTGGAGTCGAGGGGAATTGTCAAAACAAAATTTAGTTCAGAATCTGTCAGGGTGCTGCGCCACCGTATTGGGCCATTGGGCCATGTATCAAGTCTAAGTCCATTATTTTCGTATCATAGGGTTAGGTCACGACCCCAGCACCACCTTGGACGTCCTCCCACCTATATATACTCCATAGTTGCCGCCATGAACAATAGGGTTTTGCTTAGATCAATAATATCGCCGTTCTACGGTTTGTGAGACCCCAACTCGCGATTTCAGATTGTGTCTTCTACGTTCTTGCTTATGTTCTCGGTTGCACTTGCAGGGATTAGCCTTCTTGGCGAGGTCAATCGTGTGAAGCACGGTTGATAACCAACGGAGCGGTGGTGTAGTGATTGCAGTGGTTGTTCGTGTTCTACTCGAGAGCCTCAGATCATCAACGTCGAGATCTCCACATCAATCGACTTATCCATTACCTTCCGGAAGATCGGGCCTCATCTTTTTCCTCATCAGGTTATAATTGTGTTTTCACTAATGAGGGTGTGAGCATCCATAGAAGAAGTGATAGCTCAATCGCGTTTAAGGGTGTGCTCAAGGAAAAGCTTTATCTTGTGGATTTTGCTTCGGATAAAGCTCAACTTGACACATGCTTAATGGCGAAAACCAACATGGGATGGCTTTAGCATAGATGGCTAGCCCATGTTGGGATGAGGAACTTACAAAAGCTTCTTAAGGGCGAGCACATCCATGGTTTGAAGAATGTTGTCTTTGAAAAGGATAGACCATGTAGTGCTTGCCAAGCGGGGAAGCAAGTGGGAGCTCAACACCCCTCCAAGAACATCATGATGACAACAAGACCGTTGGAGCTGCTACATATGGACCTTTTCGGGCCAATAACCTACATTAGCATTGGCGGTAACAAATATGGTCTTGTTATTGTTGACGATTTTTCTCGTTTCACTTGGGTGTTCTTCTTGCATGATAAGGGTGAAACTCACGGTGTCCTCAAGAGGTTCTTGAGGAGAGTTTAAAATGAGTTCGCCTCAAGAATCAAGGCTATAAGAAGCGACAACGGCACCGAGTTCAAGAATACTCAAGTGGAAGAATTCTTGGATGAGGAAGGCATCAAGCATGAATTTTCAGCTCCATACTCTCCTCAACAAAATGGGGTGGCGGAACGAAAGAATAGGACACTCATTGAGATGTCAAGGACGATGCTTGATGAGTACAAGACATCGGATCGGTTTTGGGCAGAGGCGGTTAACACTGCTTGCCACGCCGTCAACCGATTGTACCTTCACCGCCTCCTCAAGAAGACTCCCTATGAGCTTCTAGTTGGTAAGAAACCCAATGTCTCTTACTTTCGTGTTTTTGGGAGCAAGTGCTATATTCTCAACAAGAAGCCTAAGACTTCGAAGTTTGCTTCAAAGTCCGATGAAGGTTTCTTGCTTGGTTATGACTCAAACACCCACGCCTACCGTGTCTTCAACAAATCCCCTGGAATTGTTGAAATAGCACACGACGTGGTGTTTGATGAAACTAATGGCTCCCAAGTGGAACAAGTTGATCAAAGTGTGCTAGATCAAGAAGATTCTCCACAAGAAGCTCTTAGGCGGATGGCACTTGGAGATGTTCGACCACAAGAACAACCTCAATGCTCAAGTGACCAACAACAAGATGATGCAAGTCATCCCCCACGCGATCAAGTTGAAGATGGACAAGTGGCACCTCAACATGATCAAGAAGATAAAAGTGAAGAGGGAAGCATTCATCAAGGGGGGGATCAAGAAGAAGAAGAAGATGATGATGACTCAAGAGCTCAACCTCCACATCCTCGTGTGCATCAAAGTGTTCAACGGGATCACCCCATTGACAACATCCTAGGAGACATCACTAAAGGGGTAATCACTCATTCTCGTGTTGCAAATTTTTGTGAACATTACTCCTTTGTCTCTTCTTTAGAGCCCCATAAGGTTGAAGATGCATTGAGAGACTCGGATCGGGTGGTGGCCATGCAAGAGGAGCTTAACAACTTTGAGAGGAACAAAGTTTGGGAGCTTGTCAAGCGTCCACAAGCAAATGTTGTGGGCACCAAGTGGGTGTTCCGCAACAAGCAAGATGAACATGGCATGGTGACAAAGAACAAGGCACGACTTGTGGCCAAGGGGTACACACAAGTCGAAGGTTTGGATTTTGATGAAACATTTGCTCCCGTAGCTAGGCTAGAATCATTTCGTATATTACTTACCTTTGCTACTCACCATGATTTTAAGGTTTACCAAATGAACATCAAGAGTGCGTTCCTAAATGGTCCAATCAAGGAGGAAGTCTATGTGGAGCAACCATCGGGCTTTGAAGACCAAGACTTCCCAAACCATGTCTTCAAATTGCGTAAGGCTCTCTATGGCCTCAAACAAGCTTCTAGAGCTTGGTATGAGTGTCTTAGAGACTTTCTAATTCAAAATGGCTTTAAGATAGGAAAAGTTGATTACACTCTATTTACAAAGCACTTTAATGATGATCTCTTTGTGTGCCAAATATATGTCGATGACATTATATTTGGTTCTACTAACAAAGTGTTTTGTGATGAGCTTTCTAAGATAATGACGGAGAGATTTGAGATGTCCATGATGGGGGAGTTGAAGTTCTTTTTAGGTTTCCATGTAAAGCAACTCAAAGAAGGCACGTTCATAAGTCAAACCAAATACACTCAAGACATACTAAAGAAGTTTGACATGGACAAGGCCAAACCCATCAAGACGCCTATGGCAACAAATTGACACATAGACCTCAACAAAGATGGTCCAAGTGTGGACCAAAAGGTATATCGTTCCATGATTGGTTCTTTGTTATATCTTTGTGCATCTAGACCGGATATTATGCTAAGTGTGTATGTGTGCACGTTTTCAAGCTGCACCTAAGGTGTGTCATATGACCACCGTGAAGAGAATTCTTAGATATTTAGTTCACACACCTAGCCTAGAACTTTGGTACCCCAAAGGATCCAAGTTTAACCTTATTGGCTATTCCAATGCAGATTATGCAGGGTGCAAAGTTGATAGAAAGAGCACATTCGGGACATCCCAATTCTTGGGTAGATCCTTAGTGTCATGGTCCTCTAAGAAACAAAATTCCATTGCTCTTTCCACAGCCGAAGCGGAGTATGTCGCAGCTGGAAGTTGTTGTGCACAACTTCTTTGGATGCGACAAACTCTAAGGGATTATGGTATAAACTTGGGTCATATTCCTCTCCTATGTGACAATTAGAGCGCCATCAAAATAGCCCATAATCCGGTTGAGCATTCAAGGACCAAACACATAGACATTAGACACCACTTCTTGAGAGATCATTCCTTAAAGGGGGACATAGTGATTTCCCACGTGAGAACCGAGAACCAACTAGCCGACATATTCACCAAGCCCCTAGATGAGAAGCGATTTTGTGAGCTTAGGAGTGAGCTCAATATCTTAGATTCTCGAAATGTGACTTGAAACATGCACATCTGAATGTTTACTTTACGCCTTATTCAATAGAATGCATGTATTTGAGAAATCCATCTCTATCTCGATTTTCTCCAAAATATTTGAAAAACTAGTGACTTTGTGAGTTATGGTCATAGTTTGAATGTTGATTGCTTATTGGCCATATTCATAAAGTTTTGTTGTGGCAATATGTCCAAAAGGATAAACTATAGTGGCTAAAACTCAAATATATATGTTTTCAGCCTCCTAGGACCGGACTAGTCCGCCCTATGGCCGGACAAGTCCGGATCCGGACTGGTTCGGGTCTGGTTCGCAGACCGGACTAGTCCGGCCTCTTAACTGGACTAGTCCGGCCCCTGGGGACTTAAACCCCCAGGAGGCGGCCGACCCCTCCACTTCTCCATTTGGCTCTCTCCCTCTCCCACGCGTGCGAAACCGCCCTCCTTCGGCGATTTTCGATTCCAACCACCAAAAATCATTTCCAATCCACACATTGGAGGCTCCGGAGGTCTGGGAGACTTTCCCCGATCACTCGCAACGCGATCCATCCCAGATTCCATCAATTTCTCAAGATTTGAAGAGGTATCCCTCACTTTTCAAAATCTTGCCTCATTCTTGATTCATTGGGTTTTTGATAAATGCCTCTTCATTAAAGTTGCTTCTAGTATCCTTGTGATCATAGCCTAGGAATATTGCGACTCGACTCCAAGATTTCTCAAAAAACCGTTGGAGTTAGGGTTTAACCTGTGTAAACCGGACTAGTCCGGTGCCAGGCAGACTAGTCCGGTGTACACAGGCCAAACTCCAACTTTGGTTGTTTCTCATGATTTCTTTCGCATTATTCCAACTCCTTGACCTTCTATCGTATGGCTTCTATCCTTTTTCAGCTGAAATGGCCGCTCCTCACCGTTACGCTTTTCCCCCCACTGACCCCGAGTGGGAGGCGGAGCAGCTTCGCCTTGGCGAGGAACGGGCAAGAGTCGAGGTTGAGGCTACCGAGAAGTTTCTCGAGCAGCAAGAAAGGGCAAAAGCAGCCAAGAAGCAACAAGCCAGGGCCACAGCTATGGCCTACAACGAAGATGAAGCGATGGCCCGTGCCATTGAGGAGTCCCGCAAGAAACTCCGGAAGAAGAAGAGAGAGGAGCGCGGGGCTCATAACTCTCAGGCCGTTGCTGCACAAGTCTCCAAGAGGAAGAGACTTGTGACAATTGGAGAGAAATACAAGGACAAGGAGCCAGCCCAAGAAGAAATTGCTGAACGCCGGATCGAGCAAGATCTGAAGAATGGCAAGGCTCCGGCTCCAGTAGAGCCCAAGAAAAGGAAGCCCACTGTGAAGATACCGGCGAAGAGATCCGCAGGCCCTGTGATCAAGGAGAAAGGGAAAGCCAAACCGATTGGCCCCTTGGAAGTGCATACTCCTGAGAGAAATCCCAACAGGCAGCGTGAAATAGCTGCCAATGTCTTCCATGGGAAGGGAGCCGAGAAAGCAAGAAGGCTTCGGACGGACAAGGTCTACAAGTATGAGAGGAGCACCGCCGACCCTCGGTTTTGGTGTGATTTTCATTGTGATTATTACTGTCTTGTCTACCAAAGCATGAAGAAGTCTGTGATTGAAGCACAATGGGTAGACTGGGAGTACATGGCCAAGAAGCAACACTCTGCTTTTGATGCGGTCATTGAAGTAGCTGAGCGCCATGTGCTCAAGAAGATCATGGGATTCAAATATGACTAGAACGTTGAAGTCATCCTGCAGTTTTATTCCACCATCTACTTCACCGCCTCGGGTGATAGACGGATCATATGGATGACGCATGGCGAGCAGCTTTCAGTCACATTTGAGGAGTTTGCCAAGATTCTAGGTCTTGAGGCTCACCTGGCTCATGAGATAATCATCTCTAACCTCAAGGCTGTACACTGAGATGAGCTGGCCTACATGTATCCGAGTCATGTTCAGTATGATGTCGGGCATGCTCGTAATATCAAGCCTTTCTACAGCATTTTGAATAGGATCCTGAGGCGAACAATAGCACCAAAGGATGGTGATGCAGGGGTGATCCAAGGCAACCTGAGGCACCTGCTACTTCTTATTGATGGTGAGGAGAAGTTCAATATCATCGATTACATCTTCGACGACATTTTCAACATCTTGCATACCCCCAACCGTGCTTGCGGGTATGCCCCCTACATCATGTATCTCATTGAGAAGGTGTTGGGCGTGACCTTCATCAAGGATGTGACTCATCGCCCACTCCATCCTCATACACCTCCTGCAGTGCCGCCTCCTCCGCGTCGGAAGAACGCGGAGCCTCCTTCTCACTCCGTGATGCCAGCTTCTTGCCCCGTGGCGCCTCCTTCCCCGTCTCCGCCTCAATCGATGAGCACTTTCTTCAAGTGCTTCAAGGCGATCTTCACTTCCTGCCGGAAGCAAGAGATACGGAACCAGAGGGCACACAAGCGCCAAGAGTAGTACCTCAAGGCGGTGTGTGACAAGCTGTAGGTTCCCATGTCCTCTTTGGAGGCGAGCTACAGGGAGATAACTCCATTCCCGGACTTCACTGCCGATGAGCTCGCCCAGCTCCAAGAGGACGGGAGCTCTTCCCGGGCAGCTCCATCGGCTCGTGCCTCCGATGACGACGATGACCACGAGGACCCGGAGGCCACGGAGAGTGACTCCGACGCTGAGGAAGGTGATAGTGAGGACGGCGACGACTAGTGGACAGGGTTCATTGTTCCCTTCTTCTTTTACTTTTTGGTTTCTTGATGCCAAAGGGGGAGAGTTATATGGGAGTTAGACGGGGGGAGAGTTAGAAAGGAGGGTAATTAGGTGTAGCCTTATTTTGGATCCTTGGACATGTTGCACTCCTTATTGTAATATTTATGTCATGTCGAATGTTTAAATTTGTGCAAGACTTTGTAATTTGTGCAAGACTTTGTTTGAATGTTTAATATCAATATGATGCTTTGAATGTCTATCTTTCAATCATATTCATATTTATTATGTCTTGTCACAAATTGTTGATGTAAGGATCGAATGCCAAAGAGGGGGGGTGAATTGGGCTTCTTTTCAAAAATTAAGGCAATAAAACTTAATTACTAAAAGCCCAATTCCCTAAGCAAACAACCTATGCATTCAAGTGAATAGTAACTTTGCGATATACGAAATGCATAAGTGTAAGGGAGAGGAAGAGAATGCAAACTCCCGAGGAGACACAAGGATTTATCCCGTGGTTCGGCAAGATCGTCAAGATCTTCCTACATCCACGTTGTGGCACCCACCAAAGGGTATAGCCACACCCAAGTCACCGAGACTGGGGATCTTCACTATTCTTCTCCGTTTGCCAACCTCGGCAAGGTGGAGCTCAAGCCTTGTACAACTTGGATCTTCTGGGCTTCCACAATCGTCTTGGCAAGCTCCGGTAGTCACTCTCAGTTACAAACACCAAGGGACACTCCCTTACAGCTCTCACTACACTAGAGATTCCACTCACCAAGAATGGAAGCACACAAGCACTATCTCTAGCTAGTTCTAGCCTATCTCTTGGTGTGTAGGTGGTGTAGATGATCTAAAAGTGGTATCTCAATGTCTTGAATGCTTGATAATGTGTATAGTATGTCTGGTGATCAAGACTTGTCGAATAGACAGGTTCAAGGGGTATAAATAGCCAGCCTCCACGAAATAGCCGTTGGAAAAGTAGGCTGACATCACTGCTCTGCGAACACCGGATGATCCGATGTCTCCCCTTCAGTTATCATCGGTCAAGTTTACTTTAGCTGATGTCATTGTGTCAGATATGACCATTGTTAGACCGATGTTGCACTTGTCTTCTCATCGGATGATCCGGTGGCACTTCCTCCAGAATTGGTTCAACCTTGATGCTTACTGGAGTGATTGACCGATGTGTATATTGCTGTACATCGGTTGATCCGATGCTACACTTGGTCCAAGGATATTGCATAATGTACTGATGGACCAATGTAACACTCCCCTTAACATCGGATGATCCGGTGAGTACTTTGTTCTAAGGTCTTCTTCTGCTGAATCAACTCGACCGATGTGTTGTTCTCTGGAAACATCTGTTGATCCGGTGAGTTGATTTTGTTTGCTTCAAGTTGATCTAAGTGATTCTTTTGGAATTTTCTCGATTGACCTCTTAGATACTTGTTGTAAATATTCTTCTGATGAATGTCAATCATTAAGTGTTGCCAATTATGGTTGAATGACTTTGATATATGAGCTTTTACTTCTAGTCTTCATAACATTGATTGATCTCATAAAATGATTGTTTAGGGGTCTCCAATGATCAGTAGTTGATGTTCATATTCATATATATTTCATTTGATTGAGTGATATGGGAGACCTTGCATCCACAAATTCATTAGTAAAGTCCAAGGGTTGTCATTAATCACCGAAACCGTACCTCATGGGGGCCAAGATGTTTTCAATCTCCCCCTTTTTGGTGATTGATGACAACACAACAAGTGAAGCATAATAATAATGAATTTGATAGTACGATACTCAAGAAGATATGCAATGAGTAGAAGATATGGCATTTTTAAACTTGAAGACTCAAAAGAGATTAATAACGCAAAAGCTCAATCGATGAATAACTCAGGAGAATAAGTGGCACATGAATACATAATGAATAGCAAATGAGTAGCAAAAGCACCAAATTACAAAAGATATAGATAAACTCCCCTTACATCTAGGACACTCCCCCTGAGGCTAGGCTATCCTCCCCCTGACTCTACTCTAACTCTTCTCCCCCTTTGGCATCAAGACACCAAAAAGGGATACGAGTGCCTAAGAACCTTGAGTGCTCGGAGCGATGATGAACTGGTCACCGTTGGGGGTGCTGTCGTCGGAGCTGCTGCCTGCTGCTGCGACTGAGGCTGGAGTAGAAGTGGAGGGAGCTGAAGGAGCCGTAGGAGCCGCTGTCGGTGCCTGCTGTGTTGGAGCTGCTGGCAGCGGAGCACTGACAACGGATGCCGGCGTCTGCTGGAACAACATCGTAGCCGGCAGCGGAGAGTGGATCGGTGCTCCTGGAGCAAGCAGTGGAGACATGCTGATCGTCAGGATCGGCGTGGTCGGCACTGGAGCTGCAGCTGGAGCAAGTACAGGCGGAGGTGGAGCAAAGCCTGGCAGCTGCGACGGCAGGGCAATCCAGGTCTGGGTGTAGAGGTTGGTGATCAACCCCAGGATGCCCATCATCGACTGCTACGTCTGCTGCTGCTGGTCGAGGGAGCGTTGGTGCATCTGATCTATCAGCCCCGTCAGCCGGTCAGTGTCCTCTCGCCTCTCGTAGACGATCTGGCGCTGCATCTCCTGCTGCTACTGCTGGAGCTCCAGAAGACGTGCTGCCTGCTCATCTCGGGCCTGCTCAACTGCAAGCCGGTCCAGGCGCTGCTGCTCGACCATCTGCTGGAGGAGAGATGTGAGCTCAGACGGCTAAGAGACATGTGCCTCTGAGACGGGAGGTGGAGTAGGGGTGGCACGGTCGAGCCTCCAACCTCCGTGTCGTGCTGCCTGGGTGAGGGAGGAGGTGGGAAGTACTCCTCAACACTGTCGTCTGTGTCACTCTCGGACCAAATGTGTTGAAGGTCCTCCCCCTGAGCCTCTGCCTGTGCAAGCCTCTCGTCTTCCTTCTCCAGGTCAAACCAATCCTCCTCTGATAGCCGAGCACGGACCTGACGCTCGACTGGACGGCCAAGGCGGCGGTCTCCAGGAGCTGGAGCATGGTAGTGGCTGAACCGTGAGACACTCTCGTCAGTGAGACTGTCATGCACGACGGACTCCTCAGGAACAACCATGGAGAGCAGGTAGCTGATCCAGTGTCCAAACAAAAGCTGCCTCATCATGCCAACTCCGTCAGTGATCACATCCTCCATCTCACATATGAGGAGGTCCACAATATTGAACTCCATCCCGTTCATGATGTAGAACAGGAGGGTCTGCTGCAGGCTGGTGAACCCCTCTAGATATTCGGACCTCGGCAAAAGTGTGCGGCGCAAGGCAAGGTGCACTGTGCGCGCAGCTGGAGTCAGCAGTGCCGGTACCCTCGGCTGGTCTGGAGAGAAGGACGATGCAAACAGAGATCGTATCTCCTCCAGTGGTGGTGCCACTCCTCCAGTGAGCGGCCTCCTCGGCGGGTCTGCCTGTCCATACACTCTCTCGTGCAGGCAAGTGTCGTGGAGATCCACTCCTAGCAGCTGTGCCAACGTCTGTCTCGTCAAGTGATGGTGCTGGCCCATGAACATGAAGTCTATAGACCTGCGGCCCTCAGAGACGTAGAGGGTGGCATAGAAAACACGGACCCAGTCCTCCACGTAGGCACTCCTCTCATAGGACATCATCTCCACCATCCCTTTGTACCTCTCAAAGTAGGGGCGTATCTCCGTCTCGGCTGCTAGTGCAAGCTGATCCTAGTCCAAGAAGTTGTGCTAGAAGAGATTGTGGCCTCGGCGTCGATACGTCTCGTACAGCGATGCATGAGTCAAGGTCCAGAACCGGCTGTCCACAAGTGCCTCTCTGGACTGAGGGAACCACTCCTCAAGCAAAACGCTCCATCTGAGTCTTCTGGGATGCTTGGCCTTCATCTTCCTATAATCTATCAACCGGACACCTTCACCAATACGGACGGTGGTGTCCATCTCGTAGACGACTCTCTGGGCCGCCCTGTCCTCTCGAAGATCAGCATCTTAGGTCTCGAACGTGGTACTGCCGGCGGATGACCCCCATGGGTCCTGGCTGAGCGCCAGCGCACAAGTGGCACTTTCGGCTCTTCTTCTTCCTCGGACTCATCCGGCACGGGAGGCTGCCTCTGACGAGCCTCGCGGATCCTCAGTGATCCTCCTCGGCCACGCTCTCGCTCCTCGGCGGTGCGAGCGGCCATCAAAGCCTTCTTGTCCTCCTTCGATAGCTTTTGCTTCTTTGCGGCCGGCTCCGCAATGGCCTTGCCCTTTCCCTTCTTGTCATGAGCCATTGCGATGAGGAAAGTGACAACACGCGTGAATGAAGTCGACGAAGTCAAGCGCACGGAACGGCGACACGAAGATCGTCGCGGCCGGAAACCCTAGCGGCGTAATGGCAGCCGTAGAGGTGGTGCACGGGTGGTGGTGCACGGGGTGGAGCAGAGGCGGCGTTGGTGGCGCTTGGTGGATTAGCGACGACGGTGAAGAGGACGGCGGCAGCGACGCTAGAGGGGAGCGGCGGCGGCGGCGTTGTTGCGGTGGTGCGCGGCGCTAGAGGACGGCGGCGGCGGCCAGAGGGTGGCAGCGGCCGGCGTGCTGTGGTGGCGGTAGGGCGAGGGAGCGGCGACGGCAGAAGGACGAGCGAAGGTGTCGGGGTCGGGGAGAGAGAGAGAGAGGAGGGAGGCGAGCGGGCGTTTAAAAAGTATGTCCCAAACCCTAGCTGAAATTTTAACACCGGATGGACCGACGTTGAAAGTTAGGATCATCGGTCGAATGGCACAGTAAGGGTATTCAAAAAGGTACTGTTGACACCGGATGTACCGACGTTTAACTGATTTGCATCGGTGGAATTCAGCACAGTTCCAGAAATGTGAACATCGGATGCACCGATGTTTCTCAGAATGAACTCGTTAGTTGATTTGTGTTACTGACTGAACTGGCTCTTGGTCTTTGAACACCAACTGATCCGATGATGGTTTGGCCTAAGCATCGGATAATCCTATGACTACAAAACAGCAACATCCCATATATGTCCTTTGACCAAACAAACAAACAATGAGAAACACATGTCTCAGGACCTTTTGGGCAACCCCTTACTCCTCAAAAATGCTAATTTGCCAATAACTTGGCTAAGTCTTAAAGCGAATAGAACACGAAGAAAATGGGGAGGAACTTATCCAAATAAAATGTAAGGCCCATGCTTTGTGAGCTAGAGGATGAAGACTTCTATCTCTTTAAAGCATGTTCCTTTAGGCATTGACGCACCTAACATTTTGTTCTTCCCACATCATATGAGTTGAGATATTGCATTTCAAACAAGTCTATTTCTCATGAAGTGGGTTCCCCTTTGTGACAATCTACCATATGCAATGCCAAACAATTTATAATGCAGGAGATTTAAGTATGAGTGCAAGTTTATATGGCAAGTATCATGCAAGACATAAAGTAAATCTATCTTGCCAAGTTTGAACCTTTCAAAGGCTTCCTCAGGGAGAGCCACTCTCCAAGCCTTGGGGAAACCCAAAAGAACCTCCATCCCAAGCTAACCCTTGCTCACCCCTATCCTTTGAAAGTTAGACAAGACCTATATGAGATGCATTCATACATGATCATGGCAACTTACATGACGTTTGATGCATCTAGCACATTTAACTCACTTCTTAGCCTAGAAAAAGTTTTCTCATCAAGTGGTTTAGTGAAGATATCCGCCAATTGTTCTTCGGACCTAACACCTCGCAATGAGATGTCTCCCTTAGCTTCATGGTCCCTCAAGAAATGATGGCGAATATCAATGTGCTTAGTGCAGGAGTGTTGAACGGGGATTTTAGCTATCTTAACCGCACTTTCATTGTCACAAAGGAGAGGCACACAACCAAGTTTAATACCAAAGTCCAAAAGGGTTTGCTTCATATAAAGAATTTGGGCACAACATGCACCGGCCGCGATATATTCCGCTTCCGCCGTGGACAAGGCGACAGAATTTTGCTTCTTGCTAGACCAAGATACTAGGGAACGCCCAAGCAAGTGGCACCCACCGGAGGTACTCTTGCGGTCTACACGGCATCCGGCAAAGTCCGAATCCGAGTAACCTAAGAGATGGGATTTTGCACCTTTAGGGTACCACAAGCCCACACTAGGGGTATGCTTAAGATAGCTAAGTATCCTAAAGACCACCTTTCGATGCGATTCTTTAAGTGCCGCTTGAAAGCGAGCACACAAGCATACACTAAACATGATATCGGGCCTAGATGCGGTAAGGTAAAGCAATGAACCAATCATAGAACGGTAGTTAGATTGATCAATAGGTTTACCGTCCTTATCCGCGTCGAGATGACAATTTGTTGCCATTGGAGTGCTTCTTGAGCTACAATCTCCCATCTCAAATTTCTTCAAGAGGTCCTTGGTGTACTTTTCTTGATAGACGAAGGTCCTCTCTTGAAGTTGCTTGATTTGGAATCCAAGTAAGAAGTTGAGCTCTCCAATCATCGACATCTTGAATTCCCTAGTCATCATTTTGCCAAACTCATGGCTAAGAGCTTCGTTAGTTGAACCAAAAATAATATCATCAACATAAATTTGACAAATAAATAATTCTCCGTTGATGTCTTTGGTGAAGAGTGTAGTGTCCACCCTCCCGATCTTGAATCCTTGCATGATCAAGAAATCTCGTAGTCGTTCATACCATGCCCTAGGTGCTTGCTTGAGCCCGTAGAGCACCTTGTGCAACCTATACACAAGATTAGGATTCCTCGGATCTTCAAAACCGGGAGGTTGTTCAACATAAACAAGCTCGTTAATGTAACCATTAAGAAAGACACTTTTCATATCCATTTGATAAAGTCTAATATTATGATGTGATGCAAAGGCAAGAAGTATACGGATGGCTTCTAGCCTGGCGACCGGACCAAATGTCTCCCCAAAGTCTAGTCCTTCAACTTGCGAGAACCCCTTGGCCACAAGTCTTGCCTTGTTGCGGACCACAACGCCGTTCTCGTCTTGTTTGTTGCAGTACACCCACTTTGTTCCGATGACATTCTTGTCCTTGGGTCGCTCCTCCAACACCCAAACCTCATTGCGGATGAAGTTGTTAATTTCTTCTTGCATGGCCATCACCCAATTTTGATCTTGGAGTGCTTCCTCAATGTGAGTGGGTTCTACACATGAAACAAACGAGTAGTGCCCACAAAACGAAGAGAAATGGCAAGAACGTGTACTTACTCCCCTTGACGGACTTCCAATAATTTGGTCCATCAGATGCGCCTTGGAGATGCGTCCATGCCTCATAAGTGTTTGTGAAGCACTTGGCAGTGGTGATGCGTGTTGCTCTTCTTGTGGTTGGACTTTATCATGGACTTCTTCTTCTTCTTGATGTTGTGTGGCTTGTGAGTCTTGATTTGGCTATGGATCATCCTTTTCTTCTTCATCAACTTGAGGCGCCATGGAAGTGTTGATGTTGGAACTTGAAGCTCCCCCTTGATCGTGGCTCTCCTCAACTTTAGGCTTGATGTCTCCAATGGTCATGTTCTTCATAGCTTCTTGTAGAGGCTTATCATCTATTTCATCATGACCAAAACTCTCCTCTTGGGAGCCATTAGTTTCATCAAACTCAACATCACAACTTTCCTCAACTAAACCAGAGGTTTGGTTGAATACTCAATATGCTTTTGAGTTTGATGCATAACCAAGAAATACACCAACATCACATCTTCTTTCAAACTTACCGAGCCTTTTCTTGCGGTAGATGTAGCACTTGCACCCAAAGACTCGAAAGTAGGAGATGTTGGGATTTCTCCCAATGAGAAGTTCTTACGGGGTATTTTGAAGTAGTCGATGTAGGTAGACCCTATTTGCGGCATGGCACGCTGTGTTGATTGCTTCGGCCCAAAACTTCTCCGACGTGCCATAGTCATCAAGCATTGCTCGCGCAAGAGTGATGAGAGTCTTGTTCTTTCTTTCAACAACACCATTTTGTTGAGGAGTGTATGTGGCCGAAAACTCATGCTTCACTCCTTCACGGTCACACCACTCCCCAATGTTGTAGTTCTTGAATTCGGTGTCGTTGTCACTCCAGACCTTGATGATGGGAAGTTGAAATTCTCTTTGAGCGCGGTTAGCGAAGGTCTTGAACACTTCCGGAGTTTCACTTGTCACCTAGAAACAAAGTCCAAGCATAGCGAGAGTAGTCATCAACTATAACAAGACAATAGCGGTTATCGCCAAGACTTTGATATGTGGACAGTCCGAAGAGGTCCATGTGAAGTAGCTCAAGTGGCTTGGAGGTTGACACCATTGTCTTCATTGGGTGGTGTGAAGCAACTTGCTTCCCGACTTGACAAGCGCTACAAAGCTTGTTCTTCTCAAATGTGACATCCTTCACGCCGGTCACCATCCCAAGCTTGAATGACTTCTTGAGCTTGCTCATCCCTATGTGCGCTATGCGTTGATGCCATAGCCAACCCAAACATGTCTTAGTGAAAAGACAAGTGGTCAAGCTAGCATCCTTATTGGAGAAGTCTACTAGCACTACAGGAATAACGGTCACTTACGTCGGCCGAAGCCGACGTAAGTAAGGCTTAAACCGATGTAAGTAACTTAATTACGTCGATTTTCCCTTAATTACATCGGCTTTCAGCCGACGTAGGCATTTGGACGTAATTAAGGTTACTTACGTCGGCCACCGACGTAAGTTAACTTAATTACGTCGGTCTGCGGAAGCCGACGTAAGTTAAGTGTCGAGATGGGCCTTGGGCTGGGCCTGAGAACTTACGTCGGCTTGGGCTAGCCGACGTAAGTAAAGTGCTATAACTTACGTCGGCCAGGGCAAACCGACGTAAGTTAAGTGGTTTAACTTACGTCGGTATGGCCTGACCGATGTAAGTTAACCTGGGCTAACTTACGTCGGCCTGCCCATAGCCGACGTAAGTTAAGTTTTCAAATTTTTTTAAAAACGGAAACTGACTACCTCACTCGATGACGAGAACACAGAACAAACAAATAACTGACTACACAGCATAACAGTTTCAATATATAGTTCAAAACATCAACAACAACACAGTTTGCAAAATAAATTCCACCGGGCTACACGCTAGCCCCTCCATTACCTCCGGGATCTTCTCGGCGCGTTCCGGATCCCTACAAAAGAAACATAATCACTAGTAAGCATCAATGTCAACTCAATGATAACATAAGAGGCCAAGAACATCAGTGACAAAAGAAGGAAGCATGATGTAGTTTCAAATGAAGTAATGTACTATATCACTAGTTAAATGGAAGCACTAGCCCTTTGTTAACTCAGTGAACATCAGTTTCGACATAAGAAAGAAACATCAGTGATAATCACTAGCCCTTTTGTTAAATGAAAGCACTGAGAACTTATTCACTATATACTAATCATTTCTACCATGGTCAAAAACTACTAAAGCTTGATTAGATACACTTAACTTCCTCACCACTATAGGAATCAATATCTGACAAGTCATCAAGATCTACCTCTATGTTGTACCTCCTTATCTCTCTATGTAAAATACTAAAATGGATACAACAATATTAAAGAGAGTTTATCACCTGCTCCGGTGTCTACACGTTAGCCCCTCCACTGCCTCTGGGTTCTCGACGCGTTCCGGAACCCTGCAAAAGAATCATAATTAGGATAAATTAGAAGTCCATAAAACAACTAGTCAATAGTGTGAGTAACACATTTGCTAAATTAAATATGATGCAAGTAACTTCTTTAACATAATGAAAAGGGAATGAAACTCCTAGGTATAGACAATATTACCTGCTTTGGTGTCTGCTGCGGCGGAAGCGTAGGAATCTCGATGTCCTGACCGCTTTGTCGAGCAAGAGCCTGCCATTGCAAGATATTAGCAGATATATGTTATTAAGTGCTATGAAATTTAACTACGGTACTTTAAATTACTTACCGCCATCGTTGCTTGCATCTGGGCCATCATTAAGGCCGTCCTCTGCTGCTCCTCCCTCGTCCTCTCCAGCTCTGCCTGAGTTTGCATCAGCGACTCCCTCATGGCCTGGAGCTCCAGCTGGGTCTGTGAGAGACGACCACTGGTCCCAACGGTCGAAGCCTGTGACGATGAAGCGTCTCTCAAAGGTCGCGTCGACCTCGAGTCGACAACTCCATCGAAAATGGCAAACCTGCAAAAGAATGAAAACACTAAGTAGAAGATTAATTGAAAAAGAAATGAAACACACGAAGAACTCACCGTCCGTGGGCCTTCCCTCCTCCGCTTGCGTACGCGGCTTGGGGGTCGATCGGCGCGTTTTCCCAATCGTAATCCGCACCGTGTATCTTCGCGACCTCCTGCGCATACTTTGTCTACAAAACAAATAAATCTTGTAAGCATGTCAATAATAGTATTAGTTACAATGAAATTGATGAATTTCGAAAACTTACCAGTCGGTCGGCTGCGACCTGACTACACTGTCCTGGCTGAGAAGGGTCACTTCCCTTGTGACCTCTCTTCCAAACCTGGGTCGGGGTCGCGGCTCATGACCCATCTCTCGCTCCTGTACATCTGTGTTACTGAGATAAATAATATATTAGGAACACATAAATAAAATAAAAAGGTACTTACCATGCGTTTAGCCAAACGCAAGTAGCCGTCGCCGCCATAGTTGTGCTTGCCCTCGGACCCCATGCAGCACTGTCTAGCCTTCGTGGACTTGTTGATAAAAGCGTTGCTAGCCCAGTACCGACAGAGAGCTAAGTACGCCTCGATGTTACCCTGTAACCAGGAAATACTAACCTGCACATATTTCATTTTCATCAACGCGGTTAACATACGTAGATATTGTAAATATTTAACAATATTAAAAACTTACCTCCGCGTACTGCTCCTCTGTCAAGTAGGAGTCCGAGTCCTTCCTAAAGACACCCCTTTGCTGCTCCTGCTCCTGCTCCCGGGGGTGCCGCTTGTAGTACGCGTTGATGGCCTGAATTCGGGCGTACGACAACGTCGCCGTCGTGAGCTTCCGAGCGTTGTAATGGAACACGCGTCTCGCGTGGTCCTCCATGCCCGGTTCCTCTACTTGGTACCTCAGCTTTAAGCAAACAAATATTTAAGTGATATGCAATTAAGAATTCAAACGAGTTGAAAAAACGAAACAATTAAACTTACCATAAAATCGTGCCACACGGCTCCCTGAACCGTGCCGTGCACCGGGTGAGAGACCCGAGCGTAGTCATCCCACGACAGGGCAGGAAAACCGTCAATTACACCGGAGTAGTGCAACTTGACGATAGCACCGAGGACACTGTTAACCTGCCTGTGGTGCTTCTCGGCCCCCGTGAACGAGAAGTCGTACCAACATCTACAAAATATATTAAATCATTAAGTAAAGGAAAACAACATCTAATATTTAATATACTATATACAGTATTTATACCTGTCTCCAACGGGACGGATCGTGGTCCGCTGAGTAGTAACCGGAGGAGGAGCCGCAAAGTGGGTCCTCCTCGTCCGTCGCCTCTGCTGTGACGTTGCCGCGTCCTGTGACCCTGAAGGCTCTGCGGACCCCCCGGAGCCTCCAGGAAGGCTAGTGGTAGAGGGCTGCCCAGGGAGGCTAGCGCTAGCCGGCTCCGAAGGGAGGCTAGCGCTAGAGGGCCCCCTAGCCTCTGAGTCGGGCTCCTGTAGCGGCCCCCTAGCCTCTGACTCCGACTCAGAAGTCTCTGAGTCAGACTGCACAAAAGGAATGACTTTATTAATAATTAATAACGATTGCAATTTCAAAAATAACTTTATTGTAACTAAAGTTTACCTCTGGCCGCTGAAAGCACACGACAGCTGAGGGTGAAGCGTGTGCCAGAAAGAGCTCACGTCGGCTAGAAAGGAACGAGCTCCCTGAGCAAGGGTCTGCTGGCGGCTCAAACCCTGTCACTGGCTTCCCCTTCCCCTTTCCCTTTGACGACATCCTATTGCAAGGAATAAATGATTAATATGCAAAGATAATATACAAAATTAATGTTAAATTAGTGAATAAAACGTTACTTCAAAATTCATCAACATCACGATCATGCACCCTACTCCTTAAACCAGCCCATCGATCTTCTTCTTGCGCATATCGTTTTCGTTTGCGCAAATCAGCAGGTTCGACTATGTCATCGATATCTTCAGTTTCTGATTCTGATTCAGTTTCCGCTTCCGTGCCAGCCTCAATATCTTGAGCGTCTCCAACTAAGTTATCGAGTCCTACACCGGGCTCGACTAAGAAGGAGTCTGGCAACTCTTCCTCTTGGTAGACACAATCAACCTCAGCTTCGTCGTGATAATCATCATCTCCTGGAGCGTATAACCGCTCACGAGGATTCACCTTATGTACCACCCACCAAGCTTTGAATTTATTGCATGGATAAGGTAGATAGTACACTTGCTCTACTTGGTGTGCAAGAACTAATGAATCGAATCCTTTCAACCGTTCTTTGTGTTTTACTTCGACCATGCCAAATTCGTTTACTCGAATTCCATGAATGGAATCAAACCATTCGCAGTCAAAGAATACCGCTCAAATTGGCTTGTTTGCGACAAAGGTGAATTCAAGGATTTTTTTAATAATCCCATAGTACTGCGTTTCATGATCTTGCGAATCGATTGCCCTCATCACAACTCCGGTATTACATGTTGCCGCGAGAGGACGAAGAGATTCAAATTGAGTTGTACGGAATCGAAAGCCGTTGACGTCATATCGACCATAGCTTCTAACATTAACCACTCCACGGGATAGTTGTCGCAAATCTTCATGGACGTTGGCATCTTTTTGGCACTGTCCAAGATATGGAGTTATTAGACGTAAGCATTCTTAAGTTATAAGAAAACATTGTTAACATTGATTAGTTATCGAGAAAACGTTACATGATCTCGAAACCAGGAGAGAAAATTAGATCCACCGTTTATTCCTTCCCGTCGAATATGTTCTATTTGCTTGCTCGTGGGTTGATGTCTATGTCTCCAATTTTGCTTGTCGAACATACTACACGACAAAGAGAACCTCTTAGAATACATGTGTCAGAAAAGATGGTGAAAAGCATAAGTGTAGGAGAAACACTTACTTGAAATATTCATTCATTTCTTCCATATTAGCGTACATGTAGAAGAATGCAGCACGCCTTTCTTTTTCGCTAACATCATACGAAGTGTAACTACCAACAGTAGTGCCTCTTGTTGCAAAAATGGAGAGATCGCTATAAGGAGGTTGCTCATCTATATTGTATCGCATTACCGAAGTATTAACATTGTTTTCCTCTGCAAAGTAAACACTTGAGAAGTATCCCACTTCCTTAAGAGTAAAAGCTTCGGCGATGCAACCTTCAACCCTTGCACTGTTACCAACCATTGGTTTCAGATATCTAAGTGATCTTTCAATATGATACATCCACCTATATTGCACGGGACCGCCCACTTTCGCTTCAAATGGAAGATGAATTAAGAGATGTTGCATTGGATTGAAAAATCCCGGAGGAAAAAATTTTTCCATCTTACACAAAAGTACCGGAACCTCCTTTTCCAATTTAGTCATCATTTCTGGCGTGATTTCTTTAGCACAGAGTTGCCTATAGAAGTGGCTAAGCTCGGCTAACACCTTCCACACTGCATCGTCAAAATAGCCTCGAAACATAACAGGCAGAAGTCTTTCCATGATTATGTGATAATCATGACTCTTCAACCCAATGAGCTTTCCCGTTTTCACATTCACGGCTCGTCTCAGACTAGCTGCGTAACCATCTGGGAATTTCAACCTTTGCAACCATTCGAGAACTTCTTTTTTCTCTTTAGGTCGAAGACAGAAAGGAGCGCGTGGTTTACCACCATTTTCGGAGAGCTCAAGAGTTTGACGGTTACAAAGCTCGGCAAGATCCTTTCGAGCCTTTAAATTGTCTTTTGTTTTGCCCGTCATGTCCATGCATGTGCTTATGATACATTCGGCCATGTTACGCTCTTGATGCATAACATCAATGTTGTGCCTTAGAATCAACGACTTCACATACGGTAACTCACAAAGTCCACATATGTGAGTCCAATTGTGTTTGTCTCCGTAACCTTCGAAATATCCAAGACGACCTTCATCTGGCACCAATTTGTCCAACATATCAGATATTTCTGACCCGTCAAGATGTTTCGGTGGTCCTTTAGTGACAACGGTGTTCTTTCTGAAGACATTCCTCTGTTGTCTAAACAAGTGATTCGGAGGTAGCCAACGTCTATGACAATCGAAGTAAGATATCTTGCCTCCATGGGTAAGTCGAAAGCAATCGGTGTTCGAGGCACATATCGGACACGTCAACCGACCATGAGTGCTCCATCCAGAAAACAGGTTGTATGCCGGAAAATCATGAACGGACCACAAATAAGCAACTCGGAGGTTGAATTTCTGTTTCTTGTAACAGTCGTACGCTTCGACTCCTGTCCACAACATTTTCAACTCTTCGATCAACGGTTTCAACATCATGTTGAGACGTGACCCAGGATGATCTGGCCCAGGTACAATGAGGCTAAGAAACATAAACTCATTCTTCATGCAAAAGGTCGGCGGAAGATTGTACGGAATGACAAAGACGGGCCAACAGGAGTATGGTGCGGCGTTTGTGCTGAACGGCGTGAACCCATCTGTCAGCTGATGTAATTTAATTAACTTACGTCGGCTACCAGGCACCGACGTAAGTGATCGATATTCCTGTAGTGTAGGTAGAGATGTCCATGCCAAAATCCTTTGAAGACTAGTTCTTGGCTTGTTTCACTACTCACAACAACATCATTTTTGCTAAAGGTGCATGTTAGTCCAAGATCACATAATTGTGCAATAGAAAGTAAATTGAAACTAAGTGACTTAACATAAAATACATTAGAAATAGATAAGTCATTTGAAATAGCAATTTTACCTAACCCAATTACCTTACCCTTAGAGTTATCACCAAAGGTGACTTGTTCATGATTGCCGGGGTTTTCTATGGTGGTGAACATACCATCATTGCCGGTCATATGTTGAGTGCACCCGCTATCCAGTACCCAATGCTTTCCTCCGGCTTTGTAGTTCACCTACACACATGAATTTAATTTTTAACTTTAGGCACCCAAGCCAACTTAGGTCCTTGTATGTGTGATACAAGTGTTTTTGGGACCCAAAGTTGCTTGGGGAGCTTCCCCTTCATGCCCTTCATATCCTTGCCAATGAATCTTGCCTTCACCTTGCCATCTACTTTACTCAAGAGATAAAAACGATCATTGAAAGTAGATTTGTAGTTAATGGGCAATTTTGGAGAAGGCCGGTTAGGAAGAGGACACTCCCTTGTGTGGTGACCGGTGACCTCACAATGTTGGCAATAAGAACCAACTTCCTTGATGAAGCTAGTTCTAAGCTCCGGTGAGGGCACCTTTCCTTTGTTAGGCACCGGGAAGGATCCAAGTCCTCTCTTGTTGAAGGCTTTTGCTTGTTTGAAGAGGATTTCCTTGTTCTTGACTTCTCCTTTTGATAGTCTTGCCACACTAGTGTGGAGACTTTCAATTTCTTCCAACAAGTCCTTCTCCCTAGCATTCTCTTTCAAAGGCAAAGGCTTATGCAAGACATTAGTGGCATGAGAAGTAATGGATACCTTATCATTAAGAGTTTGTTTCTTTGTATTTTTTAATTCTTGATCAAGTGCTTCATAAGCAAGGTTAAGTATTTGATGCTCTTGGATCAACTCATTGTGCTTTCCCAAGAGTGCTTGGTGGGCTAAGTCAAGCTCATGATGATCTAGCTTGATTTGAGCCTTATCTTCCTCAACTTGCTTGACATGGGATTTGAGCATGTCATTCTCTTTAAGTATGCTTTCATACTTGTCAAGCAAATCAAGGTTAGCACTCTCAAGCTTAGCACGAGTTTCTTCAAGAGCCTTAACCTTACTCTTTTCCCTCTTAATGATAGTGTGATATTCATTTATTAATGAAGTTAAGTCATCGGGGGAAAGCTCATCATCGCTAGAATCATCACATACCTTGGTGTTACCTTTAGCCATGAGGCACATGGGTTGTGGATGAAGAGGTGAGTCATCATTGTTGGCAATGGCAAGGCCAGCCAAACTTTCTTCTTCCGCTTCACTCTCTTCATCACTTGATTCTTCGTCGGTGACCCATTCATTTGCCTCACACATGAACACCTTTTGCGGGCCATTTCTTTCCTTTGGGAAGAGCTTTGCCTTCTTGCCCTTGTCATGTTTCTTCTTCCCAAAGGATCTTGGTTTGGGTTTGACCTCTTCTTCATCATCTTCGCTATCTTCAAGCTTGTGATGCTTGCTCTTGTGGTTATCTCTTCTTTTGTCCAGTTTTGGACAATCATAGGAGATGTGGCCTTGATCACCACAATTGTAGCAAGTCTTGTGGTCGTCTCTCCTTGGTAGAAACGCTTTCTTCTTGGGATCAAAGGTGTATCCCTTCTTGGCAATCTTGGAGTTCAAGCGAGAGAACTTCCTCATCATCAATGCAAGCTCATCATCGTCATCTTCACTTGATGCTTGCTCTTCTTCACTTGAGCTAGGCTCAACCAATTTCTTATTCTTGAGACTTGTTTTCTTGGTGGAGGCCTTTAGAGCAATTGTTTTTGAAGATGATTGCTCCATCATCCCAAGTACACTCATCTCATGAGCGTGAATCTCTCCAATGAGTTCTGAAACTTCAATGTGGTCAAGAGATTTTTTTTGAAGCATGGCATTGATGATGTTGTACTTTGGCTTGGGAAAGAGCATGAGAATCTTGCGGTTGATGAGTCCCTTGCCAAGAGAAGCAATGTCAAGAGCATTGATTTCTTCAATAAGCACATTCAAGCGAGAGAACATTTCATTGACATTTTCATGAGGAAGCATCTTAAATTCATCATATTTGGCTTTAAGCATGTGATATTTTAGTTCTTTGACACGAGAAGAACCCTCATGAATTTCTATTAAGCAAGCCCAAATTTCACATGCCTTTTCTTTGCTAGAAATCCTAGCAAACACATCTTGACTAATGCATTCATAAATTGCATTCCTAGCTTTGGCATCCCACTTAATTTGATCACCAACATAATTGTGCTCACCAAACCCCGCGTGGGTCGCTTCCCATACTTCGGGAGCAATAGCCTCTAGATAAGCGCGCATGCGTGCTTTCCAATAGGCAAAGTTCTTGCCCTCGGAGATAGGAACCGAACCCCCAACCTTGGCCATTTTAGCTCTCTAGCGGTGAAGCTAGAATGATCCTATGAGCAACCTTGCTCTGATACCAATTGTAAGGATCGAATGCCCAAGAGGGGGGTGAATTGGGCTTCTTTTCAAAAATTAAGGCAATAAAACTTAATTACTAAAAGCCCAATTCCCTAAGCAAACAACCTATGCATTCAAGTGAATAGTAACTTTGCGATATACGAAATGCATAAGTGTAAGGGAGAGGACGAGAATGCAAACTCCCGAGGAGACAAGAGGATTTATCCCGTGGTTCGGCAAGATCGTCAAGATCTTCCTACGTCCAAGTTGTGGCACCCACCAAAGGGTATAGCCACACCCAAGTCACCGAGACTAGGGATCTTCACTATTCTTCTCCGTTTGCCAACCTCGTTAAGGTGGAGCTCAAGCCTTGTACAACTTGGATCTTCCGGGCTTCCACAATCGTCTTGGCAAGCTCCGGTAGTCACTTTCAGTTACAAACACCAAGGGACACTCCCTTACAGCTCTCACTACACTAGAGATTCCACTCACCAAGAATGGAAGCACACAAGCACTATCTCTAGCTAGTTCTAGCCTATCTCTTGGTGTGTAGGTGGTGTAGATGATCTAAAAGTGGTAGATCAATGTCTTGAATGCTTGAGAATGTGTATAGTATGTCTGGTGATCAAGACTTGTCGAATAGACAGGTTGAAGGGGTATAAATAGCCAGCCTCCACGAAATAGCCGTTGGAAAAGTAGGCTGACATCACTGCTCTGCGAAAACCGGATGATCCGATGTCTCCCCTTCAGTTATCATCGGTCAAGTTTACTTTAGCTGATGTCATTGTGTCAGATATGATCGTTGTTAGACCGATGTTGCACTTGTCTTCTCATCGGATGATCCGGTGGCACTTCCTCCAGAATTGGTTCAACCTTGATGCTTACTGGAGTGATTGGTCGATGTGTATATTGTTGTACATTGGTTGATCCGGTGCTACACTTGGTCCAAGGATATTGCATACTGTACTGATGGACCGATGTAACACTGCCCTTAACATCGGATGATCCGGTGAGTACTTTGTTCTGAGGTCTTCTTCTTCTGCTGAATCAACTCGACCGATGTGTTGTTCTCTGGAAACATCGGTTGATCCGGTGAGTTGATTTTGTTTGCTTCGAGTTGATCTAAGTGATTCTTTTGGAATTTTCTCGATTGACCTCTTAGATACTTGTTGTAAATATTCTTCTGATGAATGTCAAGCATTGAGTGTTGTCAATTATGGTTGAATGACTTTGACATATGAGCTTTTACTTCTAGTCTTCATAACATTGATTGATCTCATAAAATGATTGTTTAGGGGTCTCCAATGATCAGTAGTTGATGTTCATATTCATATAGATTTCATTTGATTGAGTGATATGGGATACCTTGCATCCACAAATTCATTAGTAAAATCCAAAGGTTGTCATTAATCACCGAAATCGTACCTCATGGGGGCCTAGATGCTTTCAGTTGAGCACAACACGTAGGCACCCCACCATAAAGTGTGTGCGTATGAAAGACTTCCTCAATATCTCTTTTATGATGCATTCATTGAGGGGGAGTCACTCATACACCCGCACGTTATGAAAACAAATTTATACTCTTATATGTGAAGACTTAATGTGTTGTCATCAATCACCAAAAAGGGGGAGATTGAAAGTTCATCTAGGATCCCCGTGGGTTTTGGATGATTGATGACGACAATTAAGTGACTAATGAGCTCAGTGATCTTAAGCACAGGTGTGGACTCAAGTGGAAGCACAATCCTTCAAAAAGGAAAAGGACGAAAACAGCGATGTCAACTCGAAAAGGAGAAACTAGGGTTTCTAGTGTGTCGAGTTTAGACTAGCCAAATATGTGTGAGGATGTGTGTGTAAAGTGCATTGAGATCAAAGTGGGAGCTCAAAGCGGTTTAGAGATCAAACCTATTGAGAGAAGAGAGTTTGAAGTAGTCTGGCAGGAGTGGACGGACTAGTCCGTGTAGGTGGCCGGACTAGTCTGCTCCTAGCCGGCCAAGTCCGTTTTCAGCCAGACCAGAAGGGTTTGACTGAGTTTGGACTAGTCCGTAGTGGGACGGACTAGTCCGGGTAGTCGTGAGGTGGGTTTGGGAGACTAAGTCCCAAAACCACAGACTTGTCCGTTTTGGTCCGGACCAAGAGGTCCTGACTGAGATCGGACTAATCCGCCCTAGGGGCCAGACTAGTCCGGGTTTGAGAGAAGTCGGTGCTTCAGCGACTAAGTCTGGGTAGGTCGGACTAGTCCGCCCTGGGGGGTCGGACTAGTCCGTGGTCTTCAGACTAGTCCATTTTCACATGAAACAAAAGGTTCTGTGTGAGATCGGACTAGTCCGGTTGTGACCGGACTAGTCCGTTTTTAAGTGACCGTTTGAATTTGAAGTTTGGCGGGTAGTGTGACGATTGCTGCATAGTGCGACAGTTGTTAGGGACGTCAGTGGTCCCCTAGGTCAGACTAGTCCGGGCTTTAGGCCGGACTAGTCCGCCCATCTGCTGAAGTTAGCAGTATGGGCTGGGAACCTCTATAAATAGAAGACCCCTGGGTTCATTTGAACAAAACCTTTGAGCAAGTTGAAACCCTAGCGCCGCCACAGCAACCTTGAGCCTCCAAAAGCCTCCTTATTGCATACATTCCCTCTAAAACTAATTCTTGTGTGGATTAGGGTTTGGTGAGGTGAAGAAGAGGAAGAACACCGCTCTTAGGCTCTCGGTTTGATCTCTTGCACTTTGTGAATATTTGTGATCTGTAGCTTGAGTTAATCTTTGTGATTTGAGATTGTAATTGTGGTGGGAGCCTAAGATTGTGAGAAGCCCCAACGAATCTTGTATTCACTCTTTGTGATAGTGGAGAACCAAGTTAGGCTCGTGCAGTAAACTTGGTGAGGGAAGGGTTGTTGAACCCGGTCCTTCGTGGACTCCTCAATGGGCACGTATATTCCTTCGTGGGATTGAACCTTAGGATAAAATCCTTATGTCCCTTGTGTGTTTCGCTTTCACTTATTGCTCTTTGCTTCTAGGGTTAGTCTCACCGTTTTGCTTATCACTCTTGTCTCATTGTGATCCTTAGTCTCACATTTGCTTCATAACCTGTTAAGGTTCACTAAGTCATTCTAACATACTTTGCATCACAAAAATTGGACTAAAACTTGTTAGAAACTCTTTTTAGGCTTTTCCCTGTAGGCGGACCGGACTAGTCCGCCCCTGGACCGGACTAGTCCGCCCCCTGAGTTCTAATCTCATTTTATTAAGTCATTTCAGGTCGTTTAGCCTATTCACCCCCCTCTAGGCAACTTTCATTAGGGTTTTGCAAAATTGCACGCAGTGGAAAAGAGGTTACCACTGATATTTTGTAGGCTTGGAAGTAGTGACAAAGCTTTCTTGAGGCGATGAGAACTGCGTAAAGCAGTTTATGCACCTCAATGTATCTTGTCTTGGCGTCGTGGAGTACTTCACTGATAAAGTACATTGGGCGTTGGACTGTCCGGACCCTCCCGGAGGGGCCCGGAGCTTCCTCCTCATCAACCTGGACCCTCCCGGAGGGGTCCGGACCTTCTTTTGGAATTCCTTGGTCCCTACCAAAGGAACTCGGAGGTTCTTCTGGAGTGACCCGGACCCTCCCAGAGGGGTCTAGATCTTCTTGTTGAGCAGTAGTTACTCCTTCGTTTGAAGGAGGTTGATCCTCCAGCATCTCGCCTTGAGGATATGTGCCTGAGGGTTGGTCCCCAGACTCGCCTTCAGGTAGCTCTGGACCCTCCCGGAGGGGTCTAGACTCCTGTATTGGGGATGGCTCCGGTCTTTCCGCGACGAGGACCATACTGACAACCTCTGCAGTTGACGAAATGTAAAGCAGTAAAGGCTCATCAGGGTTCGGAGCTACCAGGATTGGTTGTGTGGTGAGCAGTTGTTTCAACTCTTGGAACGCCTTTTCTGCTTCTTCAAACCAATGAAATGGTCCGGACTTCCTCAAAAGTTTGAAGAAGGGTAGCGCCCGTTCTGCTAGTCTTGATATAAATTGACTGAGTGCAGTTAGGCATCCAATCAACTTTTGGACATCTTTAATGCGGGCTGGGGGCCTTCTATAGTCTTGATCTTTGCCGGATTGGCTTCGATTCCTCGATGGGTCACCAAGAAACCCAAGATTTTCCCGTAGCGAACCCCGAAGACACACTTGTCCGGATTCAGCTTGGTGCACGTAGTGCGCAGCTTGTCGAAGACGGCTTGCAAGTTGTCAAGGAGTGACTCCTTGTTTTTTATCTTCACAACAATGTCATCAACATACACCTCCAACAAGTCTCTAATTAGCTCTCCAAATGTTTTGTACATGGCTCGCACAAATGTTGAAGCAGTATTTTTAAGATCAAATGGCATGGCCGTATAACAATACAGTCCATCTACTGTTATGACGACAATATGCTCTTCATCTTCCTTAGACATTTGGATTTGATGATATCTAGAAGATGCATCTAAGAAACACAATAGTTCACACCCGGAGGTGGAATCCACTATTTGATCTATTCTAGGTAGTGGAAATGGATCTTTTGGACATGTCTTATTTAAGGTGGTGTAGTCGATACACATCCGAAGCTTCCCACCGGCCTTGGGTACAACAACTGGGTTTGCCAACCATTTTGGATGGAAGAATTCCTGGATGAATCCAGCTTCGAGCAACTTCTTGATTTCCTGTCGGATGAAGTTTTGTCGCTCGATTGATTGCTTCCGGGGCTTCTGGTGTACAGGCCGGGCGTCTGGGTAAATCTTCAGATTGTGCTCAATCACCTCCCTAGGGATCCCAAGAATTTGTGATGGTTGCCAGTCAAACACATCGACATTAGCCCGGAGGAAAGTGATGAGCGTGAGTTCCTATTTGTTATTCAGACCACCCGATATACGGGTAGTCTGAGCAGCATCGGAATCGATTTGGACAACTTTGACGGGAACGTCGGCGTTGCCGCTTGGTTGCACACGAGGTGTGGAGGTAGAGCCTTTGTGGCGAATGCTTGGAGGATTCACAGCTGGCTCTTTACCGGAAGCTTCCTCTTGCGCTGTGATAAGCACATAGAGTTCTTCCAGTGCAGTGACTCTTGCGGTGCAATCTCCACGGATTCGAAGAACGCCCGTAGGTGTTGGCATCTTCAACACCAAATAACCATAATGGGCAGCAGCCATAAACTTGTATAAAGTTGGCCTACCCAATATGGCATTGAAAGGCAGACTGATCTGCGCGACGTCGAAAACCAGTTTCTCCCGGGTCCCGAAGGTCACTGGGAGTGTAATAGAACCAAGAGGAGTAATGGTTCCCGGACCTACTGCGGAGAAAGTTTAGGATGGACGAAGGTCTGAAGGTCGGAGCTGAAGCTTAACGAATCTTTGAAGCTTATGAGGTTAAGCTCGGAACCTCCGTCCACCAATACATGATGAATTTGGATATTGTTAATGGTGGGTGACACCATCAACGGGAGTTGACCAGCCCCGATCATGTTTCGAGGACAGTCCGAAGCATCGAAAATGATGGGTGTATCCATCCACTTCCGATGTGGTTCTGCCTTAGCAGTAGGAGCTACCATGGCCATGTCCCGCTGCATTGTCTTGAGGATGCGACGAGAGGTGATGTCCCAAGAACCACCATAGATGGTGTTTAGGGTTTTCCGACATTCGTTGTCGGAGGTGTCGGAGTCGTTGTCGATAGTGTTGTAGATGACTTTCAAGACCTTTTTAGGGTCCTGGAAACCTAGATCCTCTTCAGTCGGAGCTTCGTCAACTTTTTGTATTCCTTCCCTTTGATGGAAAGGAACTTCTTCCCGACGCTTGTTGTAGCGCTCGGCAAGGTTCTGGACCTCTCGGCACTCTTCCAAGATGTGTTGATTTGTCTTGTGAATTGGACACCATGCTTTGGAAATGTTATCGTCCTCTGATGAAGGACGAGGTCGCTTCTCGGAGCGTGGCCCCCGGCTTTCAGGAGCTGCAGCAGCAGCCGGAGCGCCGACTAATGGCTTCTTTTTGACATTGGGCTTCTTCTTCTTGCCACTACCGAAGGTAGCAGCTTCAGTTTTGGAGGACTTCTGGTTGGCCTCCGAAGCTGGCTTGGAGTGCATTTCAAGACCCTCCGCAGCTCTAGCGCATTTGTCGGCTAGGCTGAAGAGTTCTGTGACGCTGGTAACTTCCTTAATAGCCAGCTTCTCTAGCATCTTCTTATCTTGAACACCCCGTCTGAATGCAACGATAAGAGAAGAACTCGAGATAGAAGGAATGGTATTTCATACCTGAGAGAATCACTGGATGAAGGATCGTAGCGATTCCCCCAACGTTTGCTTTACAGCAAACAAGTCCAATTCAGTGTCGGGTCGGGTGTAGGAGCTCTCAAAGTTGGCAGTGAATTGCTGGCATAGTTCTGCCCAACTATTGATGGAGTCGGGTGGAAGACTCATGAACCAGGACCTTGCAGTCCTGGTTAAGGCCACCGAGAAATAATTGGCCATTACAGCCTCATCACCCCCCGCTGCCAGTATGGCAGTAGAGTAAATTTGAAGAAATTCGGCGGGATTGACTATCCCTTCGAATTTTTCCGGCAAGTGAGGCTGGAACTTTTGTGGCCAACTAACCATACTTAAGTGCATGTCCATGGCAGAACAACCTCCTACTACTCCTTGAGGAGCAGGGTTGTCCCGAGCCTCTCGCCTTTCGCGAGCACGCTCGATGTGGACTTGGTCGTCCTGTTGACGGTAACGGCGATCCAGTTCCAACCGCAGGTCATGAGTCAGAATCCTGGTGATGGCATGGGTGTGTCACGCCCCGGGGGGCAGCAAAGTCTCCTACTGGGAGACAGCACGTCTCCTTTGTTGAGAGGCTTGTGGACCAAGCCTGCTAGAAATGGTCCTTCGTTGTGAAGGTGCTCGCCCCGAAGGAGGAGGACCTTGGTTGCTGATGCCGGCAGCCGTAGCTGCGACCATATGGTCGACATTAGCCCTCCACTGCTCCATAGCGCCCTCGGGTGCGCCTGGCGGTGGTGGATGTTGCAGAAGAGCTCGCGCAGCAATGAGCATGTGCTCGGGGTTGTTGTTTGCCGATGCAGTGATCGACGCGGATGCCCCATCTAATTGACCAGCATTGTTTGCCGGAACAGATGGTGCTACAGCGCCTGCCAGAGCATTGGCACCAGTTGGTTGTTGAACATTGGAGGGGTTGCCTCCAGCAGGTTGTTCGGCATGATTGCTGTTGGATGATCCAGCAGCTGAATTCACCATCTTGTGATCTCAGGAAGCCTCCCCTACCTGGTGCGCCAAATGTCGAAGTGTTGGATACGACACTTCCCTCGGACCCGCTGAGAAGCAGCCCGCGGAGGTTCTTTTGTGGTTAGGGCACACAGAGATCAATATCAAGATGGTGACCTCAGAGATTTACGTGGTTTGGGCCGCCTAAGCGTAACACCCTACTCCATGGGGTTTGCGTGATTGTATTGTGCGAGTGAGTTTGCTAAGTTCAGGTCACAATAGCCTGGATCAGAATGAGTCCCCCCTATACACGTGCGGTGCAGCCCTTTCATAGTTCTAAGGACTGACCGTTACAAAGCTGGACTGGCCCGACATGTGGCCCTGGCGTGTTTAATGGCCTAATACACTATCTAAAGAGTATTAAGTACAGTTAATAGTGTGGTAACATTCCTTCATGGCAGTGTTACCACTATTAACAGTACATTGATCGTGTATCATTAATATGGCATTAATGATACATTATCAGACCTTGTAACTGCCGCCTTAACCATCCTTGAATGTCTGTAATGGTCATGATCAGATTGTATTTTCGTTGGTGATGAAGGTACGGAGGCTACACACGTGGCAGATCTGGAGCTTTCCCTTGCGGGAGATTAGGTCCGGGGTTGCTGTACACGTGTCAGTACCGGAGCTCCTCTCGGACGGGGGCTAGATTCAAGGCTGTTGTACACGTGTAGTCGCCGGAGCTTCCCTTGGTTGGGAGTTTTGTTCCGGGCTTATTTTATACGTGTTAACCCGGGAGCCAGCCATGTGAGGGGAGCGGGTTCGGTGCAACGTGGCATGTGGGACCTGCGAGAGCCTTTGATTCTGATGGGTGGAACTTCCTTGTACTTGTTGCGGTATCGTGGGGTACCCGGTACGTAGAGTACTGATAGCTGCATTTGTGTGACCTTTTATATTGTTTTTGAATGTTTTAAACACTTGATTAAAAACTGAAATTTGAAGTATAATGAGAAATAAATCATTTAGGAAATGGCGTAAAACCTAGCTCTCTTTTTGCCCAATGCTTCTGAATCTCGGCGCGAGATTCCGTTTAAGGGGTAGTGTTGTAACACCCGTATCTTTGAAAACAAAGAAAATATAAATACAATATAATTAAGGTAACTATAATAATAATAAGAAAATTTGGTATTTATGTTTGCCTCATATTGAGTGAGCAATCAAATTTCAAAACACCCTAAGACTCATTTGAATTTGAATTGGAATTGGAAAATAGAAATCAAATTGGAATGAAAATGGAAAAAATGCCAAATTGGAGCCCAGACTCTAGTTGGGCCAAAAGCTCAATTCTCACCCGCAGCCCACCTACACCTGGCCAGCGCAACCCGCGATCCCTCCTTGGATTCTCTCTTCTCACTCTCACTAGCGAGCCCCACCCGTCAGGCTCTCCTTTATCTCCCTCATGCCCCACCATCTTTCCCAGCCAAACCGTAGCCCACCCACGTTGGATCCCCTCCCCATGGTATTTTCCCTCACCCACTGCCATGCGGGTCCCGTGTGTCAGCCTCACCCCACCATCGGCTTCCTTTTCTCCTCCCCGCTTCTCTCTCTCTCGCGCGCGCGCGGGTCACGCGAGTCGCGTGAGCAGTCGGCGCGGACGCCAAGTCCCTGTGAAATCCAGCCCCCTAGCTGCCTTGCCGCCTATGAAGCCCTACCCTATAAAGCATCTCCAAACCCTAACCAACCTCCATACTCACGAAAATGCCAGGAACAGCGGTCGCGCACCGCGTCACCATCATCCTTGTTGAGCTCTGCCGCCTCACGTGATTTCCTTTGTGCTCTCGCTTCTAGGCCACTCTAGCGCACCGTGCTATTTCTCTAGGATGTGACGAGCCCTCTCGGCCTCCCCCGGTGCGCAGCAACGCCAGGACGCCATAGCTCCAACGAGATCCAGTTAGCCTCTCCGCCCTCAACATCGTCCCTGTGTTTCCATTTGGTTTCCCTTCGGTCTAACCCTCCCTTCTTGCTCTCCTTTCTCCGGAACACATCTCCGTCATTGAGGAATCACGCCGAGACACTTCCCTGATGAAGACCGACGAGCATCGTTGGCGTTCCATGTTGTGAGCCTACTTCCGCATCTTCCCGAGCCACAGCTTCACCCTGGGTGAGTGCACCACACCCTCCTCTGTCTCCTCATGTGGTTAGGCACGCACTCAGTGTAGAGAAGCCGCGGGATCACGTAGCTCCGGCGATCTCGAGTTGCTGCCCATGGAGGCGCCGTTGTGTCTGATTTGTGGAAGGAGCAGGCTCCTACTCGCCTCCCTCTAGCCGTTGGATGCTATAGCAGCGGACCAAATTAGAAGCCCATTGTACTCCTTCATTTTATTAGATCTTGGCCTTTTATTTAAAATCCAACGGTCCACATTGCGTACCCCTTCGTCGATCAGATTTGGACCCTTGGGTCTCAGCTCGATGGCTAGGATTAGAAGGAGTAAGCGGTTAGACCTAATAAAATCTTGGCCACCCATTTCAGATCGAGCGGTCCATGTTATATTAGTCATACCCCTTTGGTCGTTTAGCACATAACCCCTGGTGCACTAAGTTTAATCGTAGTTAGGCCCTGGTTTTTATAGAATCAACCCTAGACCATCTAGTAATTACGAATTTTACTGTAAAATGAGGAATTAACCCCTATAGCTCACTGGATTAATGATTTAAACCCCTGGTCTCACTGGAACTTGCATAGAACCCCCTGTACAGTTCGGATTTATTGCAATTAGTCCCTGCAGCACTAGTTTATTTGCATAAAACTCCCTAAACTTGTTGTAAATCATGGTTTTAACTGTAATTTAGTAGATTAACCCTTGCAGATCACTGTTTTTAGTAATTTAGTCACTGCAGTAAGTAGATATTCACATAAAACTCATGCGGTAGTGCTGTTTTTGCAGTTTAGTCCCTGTAGTACTTAAATATTCACCTAAAACCTCATATACAGTGCTATTGTAGTTAAGATGGCTTGGTAACATGCTGAAATTACATGTAGATCACAAATAAACTATGTTTTACTTAAGTCATTCACATAGGCAATTATTATTGCATGTTAAAATTGGAATGACATAATAAATTGTATTCTTGCATATGGTGAAATGCTTTATAACTTGGAAAATGCATGATACATATGTTCTTGCATATGTAAATGATTCACAACCTAGGCTTAATCTATTATTGCATGCATGATAACATAAATGGGTATTCTCTTGTTAAAATCAATGAATTGTCATATAAACCTATTTTGTTATGTTAATTATTATTTAAAATATGCAAGTTAAACTATGAACATTGTTATAACTGACAAAACAGCCATAACGCCACTTTAATCCGTTATCGTGCATAGGCTCTTGTTACACCGCAGGATATTCGCGTAGTGCTCTTTATTACTTGTTTTGCTTGTATGGTGTAATGTTATTGAATGAGCTTCTATATCTCTCTTTCGATAGTTTATACGTGTTCGTGCCCTGAACGTGATGTGATGAGAAGACTCGGAAGATCGAGAGTCCTACCCAGAAGATTGAGCATCTACATGAAATAAAGAAAAGGCAAGTGTCATTAATCATCCCTCTACTATGTTAGGAATATTAAGGATGTAGATAGAAATTAGGCATGCAAGTATTAAATTTGAATCCTATGTTAGGAAGTTTACTAGATTTCCATATTATTCTTTGTCGCTGGGTTTGGATGGTATGGTCAGGACTTGGGTATGTGTTTCTTCTTAGCCATATTGTCATAGTTGAGGGTAACTTTATTAAATTGCCAAACTATCTACTTTATTATTATATACATTATTATAACTATGGTGGTTGGTTGTAGTTGGTAGGAATCTAGACATGCAAGTTTGTTTGATGGGTGCAATACGTACGAGACTCGAGTTCATTGTGTTTGCGTCTGTTCTGGATTCTAAGGAACGGTTATTGGTGACTCGCGACCAGGCATTACAGTGCCACCACAAGACTGGTATGGAACGACTTAGCTGAATAATTAGGTGATCTTTCGATGGGTATGGGCAACGTTCGGTGCAGGAAAGGAGTTCAGAGTTTACTGCTCTGAGATCCGCAAGGATCAAAATGAGGCTACCATGGCGAAGGTTGTACTCCAGTATGTCATGGTACGCGAAACTTTAGAGTGCTCGTACTTGTCAGGAGACTCCTTTGTAAAGGCTTCATTGTGAACTCCTAGCCACACACCGTAGGCAGTGTGAGATGGCAGAACAGAATTTTATAAGTCGTTGTTAGACGATGAAATCACAACTTGTGAGTAAAGTGGTACAAACTATGCGGAGTATAAAACTATCTAGATAGTCGTACCCACTGTCATGAGTGCGCTTGGAAGCACCGCCTTGATTAGATGGGACTAGTTTGGTTGGTAGCCGGGTGGTGGGAACCCGGTGAGTTGGTAGCTGGGTGGTGAGAACCCGGTGAGTTGGTAGTCAGGTGGATTTAACCCGATGAGTTTGGTACTTAGGTGGATATAGCCTGATGAGTTGGCCTCCAGGTTGATATAACCTGGACGGTGGTGAGTCGTGTGATTGTAACCCGACAGTTTATACATTTATTGCATTGGATCATTCACCTAGTAAATAGGATGCTAAGGTAAACCTAAGGAATAGGGTGTTGCATAGAGGCTTAACCCATGTCAAGCTTTCCATTTGACCAACCATGCATGTCATAATTTCCCACAGTTGTGGGGTATATTAGATACTCACGCTTGCTTGTTTCCTTTTTTTTGTACATGTCATGATGCTTAGGCAAAAGATGATCAAGCAAAGTCGGAGTCTAGAAGGCTGCATTACTGCCAGTCGATTGTGTGTGGCTTTCCTTGCTTGTTTTCCCCTCTTTCGCTGTTGTTCAAAAATTGTTTTAAGGTAATAATTGTTGTTTTATTCAATATAGAACTGTTTATCACAATTTATCATGCATGTATGTTCAAACTGATCCTGCCATACATGTAGGTTTTGTTCGGTTTTACTTTATGTATAACGGAGCGTGACACCTTTTGTGCCTGACTTTCGTCCAGTGTACTCAGAGTTGCCTTCCGTGGTGGACCTGCACAACGCCAAGCTGGAACCAAAGGAGATCGTCGAACGACCTCTGGTGAAGAAGGGCGGACATGTCGGTCCTCAAGTCAGGGTCCGATGGACTCATTTGGCGCCGGAGGACACGACGTGTGGGATGACTTTTATGTGTCGGAGAAGGCTTTTCCACAGATACGTGCTTGGGGACAAGCATCGTTTGGCGCCGGGGGAGGTGTCACGACCCAGCCTCGTGACATGGTGGAAGACGCTCGCGCCATGCTGGAGGATTAGTTACTTATTTACTTAAGCTGTCGTTTACTTGTAACCTAGTGGAGTTAAGGAGTGGGCTACTGTGAGCCATGGGAACGCAGTAGTATAAACCTGGAGTGATGTTGCTTTGACAGACAGAGAACCGAAATCGAAACAGATCGTGTCTCTACCATCGTGTGCAAGCGTCGATCTGCTCAGGTCGACGGCCGTTCTCACGTACTCACGCCCCGGCGGTAGCTCGCCGGCGGCAACGGGGCGTGACACCAGCCCACCGCCAACGACCAAAGGGGGCCCATCCACCAGAGCGGGCACCAGGTCCAGACCGGGGAGACCGCAATGAACTTGAGCAGACGACGGAGCAGGCAACACTGGAGACTCTATTACATTATTAATGTCATGTGGTCAGCAGATTTAAAAGTCAACTCAGTATGCGTTGTGTCAGTAAATCAATTCTGCAGAGACACGCAGGGCCTTATAGGTCAGGCAGTGGCGGGATGACCCGGCTGCTCTCGTACTTGATGTCGTTCTTCACTCTTCATCCGTTTCCGAAGACGCAGAGCAGCCGCCGCCATTGCACATATAGCACACATCATGTTCCTTGTGTGAGACAACAGGAGATAGGTCGGAGGATGGCATATGCATTCTTCGGTCTTCTAGTGAGCAGACAAAGGCGTTTGCTACCACTCATAACTGAAATACATATTTACAAATATAAATCACATGAGTTACATTAGAATTTGCATTATTAAATAGGGACTCAGATATTTGAAAGGAAACAAAATAACAGAACCTAGAAAGGATAGGTAGTTTTGTTGTCTTCACTCTATTATGTTCGGTATGTGCTAATCTTTTTGTGTCTTATCAAACACTCCAGTAGTATGCGTGCATCCCCGACGAGTGAAGCGTGTGAAGACTGTCCGTGCCTTTTATGAGTGTTATATTTGTAACTGCTGGAATGGATATACGTGTAACAGAAGAAACCGCATCAAAGTACTCTCCACCTTGTCTGCAACGTCTTTGCAGGTCAGGGCAGCCCCATATTGTTATGCTCCTCAGGGCTGGGATCCACTAAAGCAGTCCCTGGGGAATTCTTTAATACATGGACACTCTTTGATTGTCAGTGCCTCAAGGGAAGTGAGGCCTTCCATCCCTTCTGGCAGCCCTTCCAACAGATCGCAGCCCAGCACATAGAACTTCCTCAGCTTTGCAAGATCTCCAAGGTTTGAAGGTAGTGCCACCACACTTCCGCAGCGTGAAATGTCTAGTTCCTCGAGGGATATGGGCAACCCGGGAATCGTCTGCAAGCTGTCACAAGATTCTATCAATAGTCTCTCCAGCTGTGGCAGGGGAAGGGTTTCTTCAGAGGCCGAGCCTTCCTTCCCCAGGCCGGCACAATGTGAAATATGCAGGGACCGAAGGCGAGCCATGCATCGGAGCTCCTCCAGCGGCCAGCGGACAATGTTGCAGCAATATGAGATGACCAATTCTTTAAGAGCAGCAAAGCAGTGCCAAACTCCGGATGAACTGAATGCTGATAAGAAGCCATTGTCACCTTTTATCTCCAAACTTCGCAGGTTCTCCAAGGTTCTTTGGCTTGGGCCTGGCTCATCTTCTGGAGGCACCACCATATTCGCCAGCAACCCGACCTTCAAGCGTACAAGTGAGGGCCAATAGCCCATAGGCATGCTCATAGAAATAGAGCATTCTTCAGAGTAACTGATGCAGGTTAGATGTGTGAGAACTGGGCTCTCCAAGAGAGTCGCAAGTTTACAACAATGGTAGACGCTGAGCTCTTCGAGCAGGGGAAAAATCACCGAGCTGCCATCCATATTTTATGTATCAAAATTTAATCAAACCCTTGCACATTATCGTATGCATTTTTGGGTGATTTTTGAAGTTCAAACGTGTAGCAAACGATTTAAATTTGAATTTGAATTCAAATCAAAAGAAAAGAAATAAAAAAGAAAAAGAAAAACAAATGAAACCCCTGTTGGGCCAAATTTCCCCCTGGCCCAATTCTCTCTCCCCTCACCCGCGGCCCAGCCAGACCCTCTCCTCTTTTCTCTCTCTGCGCCGTGGACCCCGCCTGTCATCCCTCCCAGGGAGCAACTGCCGCTTCCCCTCTTTCCCGCGCCGCGCCCACGCCGCACCCCCCCTCCAACTGCCTCATCCCACGACGGAATCACCCCCGGGAAAACTCCCTTCGCGTGCGCCTGCAACCGCCGTGTGATGCCCGGTTCCGAAAATGAACCAAGCTAACGCATAAGTGTGCCCAGGATGTTCATCACACATACACGAGTGCAATCACAAAAGAGTATACAGAAAATTACCACAGAACAAGATTTATTATCAGATTTATTACACAAACCATATTATCCTCGAATACAAGCTCTAATGAATATTAATGACAAGTTCAACTAATGCAGCAGAAATAAACTAATTAAGCAAACTAAAGCAACTATGCAGCATAAGCGACAGGGTATATACGCGCAGCTCCAATCAACACCACAGGCAAAGCTGACGGTAGACACGGCCTAGAACTCCGCATTATCGCCATTAAACTCCCAATCCTGACCTGCAACTGTTGGGGTGGGGGTTGCAAGAGTGAGTACATGTCGTACTCAGCAAGTGTGGAAAGTATGACATGTGGCTGATTCAAATGACGACAATAATAATAGCAAAGTGCTGAAAAGTACAGTAAAACATTTGAAAAGCAATACATTACATGTATGTGAAATAATCCCATCATAATCATAAGTAATACCATAATACCAAACTGAATTCATTACCATCATCAATAATTCCAGATTTCACCATTGTCGATGACCATGTTCAGAAATTAATCCATAACCATCCATAACCATTACCAAACCATAGCCATTACGAAACCATAACCATCCCAAATCCCGATTTCTCTCTAATCATGGAAGTTGTCCAAGTGCTCATAACCGGGAGCACGGCTATCATGATAGTTTTAGTTAACACTCTGCAGAGTTTGTACCTCTTTACCCACGTGTTCGTGATTTCATCACCCTTCGGCGACTAAGAACCTCCCTTATGCCCATGACCCGTCGGTCACATTACACACTTCCGTTGGTGTGTGGCCAAGAGATCACAAAATAGCTTTTACAAAGGGATTACTAGCCTATTTAGACCCCACTGAGGTTTCACCGGTGGCGATGTCTCCCGCAGAGCACATCTTCAACCAAGGGCCCCCTCTTGAGCCATTCGGATCCCAGGGTAGTCCCACCAATCATCAACAAACCCAATCCGACTACCCCTTCCCCGAGCATCCACAATGGTCCAAACAGCACTAGCAAAGCCCTAATTAATCAGCTACGCCGCACCCATAACTTGGCCTCGTGGTGGCACTGTAGTCCTGGCTTATTCTCGCATGAACCGGTCCTTAGATCTAAAGCAAGCAAACCACCATAACATCCAACCCATCCACATACCAGGCTTGCTTAGATCACCCATTACCATACCATATTTAACCAGTTCATGTTAACCATAATCTCATCCATGCATAAATAAATTGATTGGTATAGTTGTTTTCCATCCCAGTTGATTAAGCGAAGCAAAAAGTAAAAAAGCCTTCCCGACTCTCTCTACCATAAATTCCAGGTGACAAGGGTGGTCAAACAAAACTAGTAAACTTCCTACCATATGATTCCCATCAATTTGACACAAGCATGCAGTTTTGCAAACAAAACATTTATTTTAAAACAGGATCAATATGCTCAAGGACACTTGCCTTGCTCTTGCTGTTGATTAGGGTCAAAGCCTTCAAACTCTTGATGCTGTAGATCCTCCGCGGCACTTTCTAGCGCAAATCCGTCTAATCCACACAATAAACATACAAGACAAGAAACACAATCAAAGAGTGCACAAATATTACTCAATATGTCATGACATGCATGATTGATGCAAATGCAAGGTAGAACTTGTTACTAGATTGCTTTTAATGATCACTAACTAGCTCTAATAGATTATAACAAGTTTATACAGGTTTGGGGTTGATTAGATCAAATTCTAGAATTAATTCAACACAATTTAACCAGGAAGATCGGACTAGTCCGCTAGGGACCAGACAAGTCCGCACTTGACGAGATCAGCAGATTAGGGTTTTCTAGATCGACGTGAATTTGGAGATTAGGGGTTGAATTCACATAAGGAAAAGAGAATAGAAGGTATACCAGGTGTTTAGAACTCCAATGAACCAAGAAACTTGGAGGTAACACTTGGATCTTGATGATCTAGGGTTGGTGATGAACTTGGAGATGAATTGGTGGTGAAGGACGAAACTTAGTGGAGATCTTGATCCTCCTTCGTTTCCTCCTCCTCTTCTTCTTGTTTGGGATCTTCTCCTCCCTCCTTGATGGTGGCTCCCCACGAACTAGGGTTTGGGTGGGTGGAAAAGTGGCAAATAGATGTCAAACCAAGGGGTGGGGTTGTTTATATAGACGTGAAGGCTAGGGTTAGATGGATTTCGAGTTTAGGATGAGTAGAGGCCGGTTTAGAGTCCCACATGGGCTCTAAAAGAGTTGGGCACGACGTCCCTAGGCCCACTTGACGTGAAACCCAAGAAACAAGTCGTAAAACAAAAGGTCAATCTCAGAGTCACGAAATATCGGACAAGTCCGGACAGGACCGGACTAGTCCGAAGTCGTCCAGAGAGAAAATCGGACAAGTCTGGCCAAAAATCGGACAAGTCCGATCTTAGTCAGAAAGGAAAACGGACAAGTCCGCTGGAACACCGGACTAGTCCGGAAAAGTCCAGGGACTTAGCAAATTTTCAAGGATTCATGGAATATCGGACTAGTCCGCACAAAATCGGACAAGTCCGAAAGTTTCCAGAGCCAAAATCGGACTAGTCCGCAGCAAAAACGGACAAGTCCGTTTTTAGTCAGAGAGAAATCGGACTAGTCCTCAGTAAAATCGGACTAGTCCGCACTCTCCTGCGTTTTAAGTGCGGTTTTGCTCCAAATCAATTTTAAACTCGTTCCTCTTGTTGTGGGCTAATGTTAAACATGTATATGAGTGCATGTAGGGCATGATGCATGAAAATGAGGGTGTTACAAACCTACCCCCCTTAAAATGAATCTCGCCCTCGAGATTCGACGCGGAAGAGAAGAGATAGGGAAATTCCTTCTTGAGATCATCCTCTAACTCCCAAGTTGCTTCTTTTTCGGTATGGTGCTTCCATTGGACTTTACACCATCGAATCACCTTGTTCCTTGTGACTCTCTCCTTGGTTTCCAGGATTTTGACCGGTTTCTCGGCATACGTCAAATCTTCCTCTAGTTCCAATTCTTCCATTGGCACTTGTTCTTCCGGCACTCTCAAACACTTCTTGAGCTGGGAAACATGAAACACATCATGTACGTCTGAAAGATGGGCTGGCATCTCCAAATTATATGCTACTTCTCCTCTTTTGTCCAAAATCTTGAATGGTCCAATATAACGATGTGCGAGCTTCCCTCTTATGTTAAAGCTCTTATGACCTCTCATTGGTGACACCTTGAGGTAAACAAAATCTCCTATTTCAAAGGCTAATTTCCTTCTCCTATTATCCGCATAGCCTTTTTGCCTTGATTGGGCAGCCCTCAAGTTTCCACGAATTATTTGGACTTGCTTTTCGGCTTCTTGCAACACGTCCGGACCAAATACTTGAGTTTCTCCTGCCTCATTTCAGAATAAAGGTGTCCTACACTTCCTCCCATAAAGCGCTTCATATGGTGACATTTTCAAGCTTGCTTGGTAACTATTGTTGTATGAAAATTCTGCGTATGGCAAGCTTCTGTCCCAACTTTTCCCATGCTTTAAAGCACAAGCTCTTAACATGTCCTCCAAAATCCGATTGGTCCTCTCGGTTTGTCCATCCGTTTGAGGATGATATGTTGAACTAAAATTCAACCTCGTTCCCAAAGCTTCATGCAATTTTTGCCAAAATCTGGAGGTAAATTGAGAACCTCTATCCGAGACTATCTTCTTAGGGACTCCATGTCGACACACAATATGCTCCATGTATATTTCGGCCAATCGTGCAGCTGTATACTTGGTCTTCACAGGGACAAAATGAGCTGACTTGGTTAAGCGATCCACAATTACCCAAATTGAGTCATACCCAGACTGAGTACGCGGTAACCCAACTATGAAGTCGATTCCAATTTCTTCCCACTTCCATTCTGGAATCTTCAACGGTTGCAATAATCCGGCTGGCCTTTGATGTTCCGCCTTGACTCGTTGGCACACATCACACAGTGCTACGTATTCAATTATGTCCTTCTTCATGCTATTCCACCAATAGCAAGTCTTTAAGTCTTTGTACATCTTCGTACAACCAGGGTGAATTGAGTATGGCGAGTCATGTGCCTCCTTTAATATTGTTTCTCGAATATGCTTTACATTAGGCACAACAATTCTCTTTCCAAGCCATAAGGTGCCATGTTCGTCTTCATCAAATCTGAATTCTCTCCCTTCTTCGATTCTTTCCTTGATTTCCTTGATCTCCTCATCTGTGGTATGTGCTTCTCGAATTTCTTGCTCCAAGGTCGGATTTAACTCCATCATCTCCATCTCATTTACAAACCTGAGGTTCAACCGTTCAAACTCCTTACATAACTCGAATGGTAACTCTCGAACCGTGAGTTGATGACTTACTCCTTTCCTACTCAAAGCATCGGCCACTACGTTGGCTTTTCCCGGATGATAGTTGATCCCCACATCATAATCTTTGATGAGTTCCAACCATCTTCGTTGCCTCAAGTTCAGATCCGTTTGTGTGAAAATAAACTTCAAACTCTTATGATCCGTGTAAATTTCACACCTATGTCCAAGAATATAGTGTCTCCAAATCTTCAATGCATGTACCACGGCTGCTAGTTCAAGATCATGCGTGGGGTAATTCTGCTCATGTTTCTTCAATTGTCTTGACGCATAGGCGACCACTTGACCTTCTTGCATCAATACACATCCAAGCCCTTGTCTTGATGCATTGCAATAAATGTCAAAACTTTTGCTTACATCCGGCAATACCAAAACTGGGGCTGTTGTCAACCGCTTCTTCAACTCCTCAAAACTGTTTTGACAAGCTTCGGTCCATTGGAACGCCTTTCCCTTCATTAGCAACTCCATCATAGGCTTGGCTATCTTGGAAAAATCTTTAATAAACCGACGGTAATATCCAGCCATCCCAAGAAAACTTCTTATTTCCTTGATATTTTGCGGCGGTTCCCACTTCAACACATCTCTCACCTTCCCTGGGTCAACTGATACTCCTCCTCCGGAAATAATATGGCCTAAGAAGGAAACTTCCCGTAACCAGAATTGACATTTACTGAACTTGGCATACAATTGATGCTCCCTCAATTTCTGCAACGTAAGCCTCAAGTGTTCCTCATGTTCCTTCTCATCCTTCGAGTAGATCATGATATCATCAATAAACACCACAACGAACTTATCTAAGTACTCCATGAAGACCTTATTCATGAGGTACATAAAGTAAGCAGGCGCATTTGTCAATCCAAATGACATCACGGTGTACTCATAAGATCCATACCGTGTTCTAAAAGTTGTCTTAGGTATGTCCGATGGTCTAATCTTCATTTGAAAGTATCCCGACCTCAAGTCAATCTTAGAGAAGACACAAGCACCCTTCATCTGATCAAACAAGTCTTCTATGCGTGGCAAGGTGTACTTGTTCTTGATTGTTACCTCGTTGAGAGCTCGGTAATCCACGCACATCCTTTGGGATCTTTCCTTCTTGTCCACAAATAGAACGGGCGCTCCCAAAGGTGAAGAGCTAGGGCGAATAAAACCCTTCTCTAATTGCTCTTGAATTTGTTTCTTGAGCTCCGCTAATTCCATAGGAGGCATCCTATACGGCCTCTTAGCTATAGGTGCAGTTCCAGGTATTAAATCAATAACAAACTCAATGTCTCGATCGGGTGGCATACCTGGCAACTCATCTGGAAAAACATCCAAAAATTCACACACCACCGGAATCTCCTCAATTGAGACACCGTCCATATGATTCAGCTCTAATTGCTTCGGTGCATGTTGGGTCGCTTCAAATCCTACGGTGATCCCTTCTTCATTAGTCAACTTCACCGTCTTTGTGGCACATTCAATAACTCCATTGTGCTTCCTCAACCAGTCCATACCAAGTATAATATCCAACCCTTGAGAATCTAAAACAATGAGGTTGGCGGAGAAGTCTACCCCCCTTATTCTAAGACTTACTTTTGGACATACTATATTTGTCCTCATCTCTCCTCCAGGAGACTTAACCAACAGAGTAAACTTCATATGAGAGATAGGCAAACTATACTTGGCAACATACTTCGATGCAATGAATGAATGCGATGCTCCAGAATCAAATAACATAGTCGCGGGGTTGGAGTTGGCGAGAAACATACCAATGACCACATCATCCGCTTGTTGAGCATCCTCCATAGAGACATGGTTCACGTTGCCACGAGCAAAATTTTGCTGTCCACGGCTTCCTTGTGGCTGTCCTCCATTAGGTCTTGGGTTTTGCCTCGATGTATTGCTTCCTTGACCAAGGCCCGACTTAGGACATTGATGTGCAAAGTGTCCAGCTTCTCCACAAGTATAGCACTTCTTAACTCCACCAGAATTATTGGGACGAGCTTGGTTTTGAACATTGGTTCCAGGAAAATCAGCACGAGGTGCATAAGGCATCGGAGGCCTAGGTGCTTGCATGATGGGGCGCTGCTGCACAAACTGAGTTGGGTGCGGTGCATAACCAGGGCGTTGAGCAGGAATAGAGGAGCTGTAATGAGGCGCATTGGGCGGCGCAAAGCGAGGGCGCACATTACTTCCTTGTTGCTGCCCTTGATATGGCGCCTTCCTCTTGATTTCTTGCTCCATCTCACGGATCTTGTTCTCAACCACAATTGCTTTGTCCACAAGCTTCTGAAAATTGACATAATCACAGTTGAGCAATTGCACTTGGATCGTATTGTTCAATCCCCTCATGAACAAGTATTGCTTCCGGCTGTCACGGCTAACATCCTCAGGCGCATACCTTGAGAGTTGAGTGAATTTATTGAGATATTCACTCACGCTTGATCTTCCTTGCCTTAAATTCTCAAATTCTTGCCTCTTCAAGATCATAACACCCTCGGGCACATAATGAGAACGAAAATTCTCCTTGAATTCGGCCCAAGTAATTCTCTCTTGGTTCTCATGAGCATTGCAATAAGAATCCCACCAATCTGCAGCTGCTCCAACGAGTTGATGAGAAGCAAATAGCACCTTCTCCCGGTCACTGCATTGAACAATGGCTAGCTTCTTCTCCATGGACTTGAGCCAATCATCCGCATCCATAGGGTCTGCGGCTTGAGCAAAGGTTGGTGGCCTAGTCCTCATAAACTCTCCCAATCGGTTATGAGGAGGTGGGGGTGGCGGTGGAGGCATGTAGGGCTGATTGTTGATATTGTCAGCCTGCAGCTGTCCCATAGTCTGTATCATGGTCTGCATGAGCTGGTTTTGCGTGGCCAATAGCTGCTCGATGTTGACAGCTCCCTGAGTAGATCCTTGCCCATTGTTGTTCTGAGGCACTCCATTGTTCTCCTCTTCATCATTGCCATCCCTCTGGTTGCGAGTCCTCACCATCTGAAGAAAAGCAGTAGGTAAGAATTAGAAAACGCCCCAACTATATGCATCAAGGGATATGAAACTAAACAACTAGCTACACTAGCCTAGGTGGACATGGCAATGCTAAGGCATCCCAAAATCCTCTATTAAGCACACAAGCAGCAATATATATAGCAAACAGCACTCCAAGCAAAAACACATTGATTCCTGAGTGCTCCTATGTGCTCTAAAGTGTCCATTCTATCTAGGCTGCATCCTACGGTCAACCTGTGGCTCTGATACCAATCTGTGATGCCCGGTTCCGAAAATGAACCAAGCTAACGCATATGTGTGCCCAGGATGTTCATCACACATACACGAGTGCAATCACAAAAGAGTATACAGAAAATTACCACAGAACAAGATTTATTATCAGATTTATTACACAAACCATATTATCCTCGAATACAAGCTCTAATGAATATTAATGACAAGTTCAACTAATGCAGCGGAAATAAACTAATTAAGCAAACTAAAGCAACTATGCAGCATAAGCGAAAGGGTATATACGCGCAGCTCCAATCAACACCACAGGCAAAGCTGACGGTAGACACGGCCTAGAACTCCGCATTATCGCCATTAAACTCCCAATCCTGACCTGCAACTGTTGGGGTGGGGGATTGCAAGAGTGAGTACATGTCGTACTCAGCAAGTGTGGAAAGTATGACATGTGGCTGATTCAAATGACGACAATAATAATGGCAAAGTGCTGAAAAGTACAGTAAAACATTTGAAAAGCAATACATTACATGTATGTGAAATAAACCCATCATAATCATAAGTAATACCATAATACCAAACTGAATTCATTACCATCATCAATAATTCCAGATTTCACCATTGTCGATGACCATGTTCAGAAATTAATCCATAACCATCCATAACCATTACCAAACCATAGCCATTACGAAACCATAACCATCTCAAATCCCGATTTCTCTCTAATCATGGAAGTTGTCCAGGTGCTCATAACCGGGAGCACGGCTATCATGATAGTTTTAGTTAACACTCTGCAGAGTTTGTACCTCTTTACCCACGTGTTCGTGATTTCATCACCCTTCGGCGACTAAGAACCTCCCTTATGCCCATGACCCGTCGGTCACATTACACACTTCCGTTGGTGTGTGGACAAGAGATCACAAAATAGCTTTTACAAAGGGATTACTAGCCTATTTAGACCCCACTGAGGTTTCACCGGTGGCGATGTCTCCCGCAGAGCACATCTTCAACCAAGGGCCCCCTCTTGAGCCATTCGGATCCCAGGGTAGTCCCACCAATCATCAACAAACCCAATCCGACTACCCCTTCCCCGAGCATCCACAATGGTCCAAACAGCACTAGCAAAGCCCTAATTAATCAGCTACGCCGCACCCATAACTTGGCCTCGTGGTGGCACTGTAGTCCTGGCTTATTCTCGCATGAACCGGTCCTTAGATCTAAAGCAAGCAAACCACCATAACATCCAACCCATCCACATACCAGGCTTGCTTAGATCACCCATTACCATACCATATTTAACCAGTTCATGTTAACCATAATCTCATCCATGCATAAATAAATTGATTGGTATAGTTGTTTTCCATCCCAGTTGATTAAGCGAAGCAAAAAGTAAAAAAGCCTTCCCGACTCTCTCTACCATAAATTCCAGGTGACAAGGGTGGTCAAACAAAACTAGTAAACTTCCTACCATAGGATTCCCATCAATTTGACACAAGCATGCAGTTTTGCAAACAAAACATTTATTTTAAAACAGGATCAGTATGCTTCAAGGACACTTGCCTTGCTCTTGCTGTTGATTAGGGTCAAAGCCTTCAAACTCTTGATGTTGTAGATCCTCCGCGGCACTTTCTAGCGCAAATCCGTCTAATCCACACAATAAACATACAAGACAAGAAACACAATCAAAGAGTGCACAAATATTACTCAATATGTCATGACATGCATGATTGATGCAAATGCAAGGTAGAACTTGTTACTAGATTGCTTTTAATGATCACTAACTAGCTCTAATAGATTATAACAAGTTTATACAGGTTTGGGGTTGATTAGATCAAATTCTAGAATTAATTCAACACAATTTAACCAGGAAGATCGGACTAGTCCGCTAGGGACCGGACAAGTCCGCACTTGACGAGATCAGCAGATTAGGGTTTTCTAGATCGACATGAATTTGGAGATTAGGGGTTGAATTCACATAAGTAAAAGAGAATATAAGGTATACCAGGTGTTTAGAACTCCAATGAACCAAGAAACTTGGAGGTAACACTTGGATCTTGATGATCTAGGGTTGGTGATGAACTTGGAGATGAATTGGTGGTGAAGGACGAAACTTGGTGGAGATCTTGATCCTCCTTCGTTTCCTCCTCTTCTTCTTCTTGTTTGGGATCTTCTCCTCCCTCCTTGATGGTGGCTCCCCACGAACTAGGGTTTGGGTGGGTGGAAAAGTGGCAAATAGATGTCAAACCAAGGGGTGGGGTTGTTTATATAGACGTGGAGGCTAGGGTTAGATGGATTTCGAGTTTAGGATGAGTAGAGGCCGGTTTAGAGTCCCACATGGGCTCTAAAAGAGTTGGGCACGACGTCCCTAGGCCCACTTGACGTGAAACCCAAGAAACAAGTCGTAAAACAAAAGGTCAATCTCGGAGTCACGAAATATCGGACAAGTCCGGACAGGACCGGACTAGTCCGAAGTCGTCCAGAGAGAAAATCGGACAAGTCTGGCCAAAAATCGGACAAGTCCGATCTTAGTCAGAAAGGAAAACGGACAAGTCCGCTGGAACACCGGACTAGTCCGGAAAAGTCCAGGGACTTAGCAAATTTTCAAGGATTCATGGAATATCGGACTAGTCCGCACAAAATCGGACAAGTCCGAAAGTTTCCAGAGCCAAAATCGGACTAGTCCGCAGCAAAAACGGACAAGTCCGTTTTTAGTCAGAGAGAAATCGGACTAGTCCTCAGTAAAATCGGACTAGTCCGCACTTTCCTACGTTTTAAGTGCGATTTTGCTCCAAATCAATTTTAAACTCGTTCCTCTTGTTGTGGGCTAATGTTAAACATGTATATGAGTGCATGTAGGGCATGATGCATGAAAATGAGGGTGTTACACGCCGCACTCCCCCCCTATATAAAACCCCGCCCTCTCCCTCTCTTTCCCCCTTCCAGCATGCAAACCCTAGCCATTGCCGTCATCGAGGTTGGTCTCGCGTGTTCCCGACGCCTCGCCGGTTATTTCCCTCTTCCTCCCTCCCTAACCTCTTCACCCTGTCGCCAGGAGCACGTCGGGCAAGTCGGTGCGGGGAATTAGCCAGGGTTTCACCGGAATCATCGGGTGCTGACGCCAACCGCCACCACCTCTTGCCGCCGACCCCTCTCCGGCCAATTTCGGACCCCGAGAACCCCCAAGGTATGCTCACCCCTCTCCCCTGTTGCGTTTAAGGTATTCAGCGCTTGAGATCAGTGGCGTTTTGGCCAAATTGGCCAACACCGGTGAGATCGCCGCAGCGGAAGTCGAGCGCAGTCGCACTGTACGCCGCCTGCGTCGCCGGGGACGACGTGGCCGCATCTCGGCCCTAGTTTAAAACCGAACGGCCGAGCTTAGATTAAGCATACCGTTTCGTTTATTTAAATCTCGTGCGTCCATTTCAAAACCGACGGCCCACATTGAATTCCCTTTTCCCACCGCCGGAATTGCACCCAGGCCCCTGGAAATTCACCAGCTACCCCCTGGACTTCACTGGAATTCAAGTCTAGCCCCTGAATTTAGCAAACTAGCCCCTAGAATCCCTGGAATTGGATTTAACCATTTAAATAAGCAATCTAACCCCTGGAAATTTGTAGAATTATAGATTTAGCCCCTGTACAGTGTAGGAAACTTATTATTCAGTCCCTGGACTTTTATTTAATTGCTGAATATTGTTTATAGGTGTATTTAATGTGTAGAAAATAGATAAAAATGGTGAATAAATATAAAAACAGTAGGAAAATTTGTATAAAATGTTTTTATGCTGTACTTAATTTGTAGAGTTCAAATAAAATATATTTTGACCCTGTAAAATTTATTAAAAATGTTTAAAATACATTTTGGCCATAGAAAATTCTATAAAAATGATTTCAGGCCATAAATAAATCCTAAAAATGTAAGATAAATATAAAATGCATATTTTGGCTATGTAAAATAATAAATACCTCGTAGGGACGCATAAGTATAGAGTTTTATGCCTATGTGTATGTTTGATGCCATGTGTTGTGTGCTATTTACTTATTTTAGCCTTTATTTCTCTTTGCCATGCTTGGGCAATATATTTAGAGTCGTGCTACGACCCCAACTTCAATTTCCAAGACCAAGACTTCACCAACAACTAAGTCTTTGGCGAAGGCAAGTGCCCTTGACCATTTTTTCCCAATTTTAGAACTTTAGTTAGATGCATGCTAATTAAATTGATGTCCTATTTCATGTTTCATGCCTTGTTCCATATAATTCCTTGTCACCTGATGTGGGTTGGGAAGTAGAGAGGTAATTAATTATGCTTAGCCATGCTTAGACATTGGGAATGAGTTTTCATACAATTGTGACATGTTAAACTATTTGATTACTTTAATTGTGGTGGATACACAATAGTAGTGGATAGGAATATGGTGGTTGGATAGATTTGGTATGGTGCAGTTTGCATGAGACCCGGGATTGGGTTTGGTACCACCGGATTCTAAGGACCGGTTTATGGAGGAAGCCACTAAGATCTATAGTACCACCATGAGACTGAGATGGGGCAGCTTGGTCAATTAATTAGGTTTCTCCCAATGAAATGCTAGTAGTTGGATGGTGCGGGAAATGATGCAGGGGTACTGCTCTGGGAACCGCAAGGCTCAAGAGGGGGCTCTGAGGCGGAGGGTTACTCCGGGAATCCTCAGTGGTGGAAACCTTAGAGGGCTAGCACTAGTCGGGAGTACCTTTGTAAAGACCATGTTGTGATCTCCTGGCCTCACACCAAAGGAAGTGTGTAATGTGGTTAGCTACCACGGGCATTCAGGGAGGTTCACTTAGTCCACCTAGCAACAGGGGATGAAATCACTGCTTGTGGGGAAAGGGTACACTCTCTGCAGAGATTTGGTAAAACTGTCATGACAGCCGTGCTCACGGACAAGAGCGGCTTGGGGCCAGTTCATAATTAGTTTATGGTTGGGAAATGGTTGTTATTTATGATTCAAGTTACATTCATCATCGTCAGTTATGTGTTGAATTACTTATTGAATTATGATATTGATAATTGAAAGTTAAGGTTAGGTTCTAAGCATAGTGCTTAAGCCATAATTGGCCTCCCCTTGCTTTAGCCAATCATGTCATCCTCTTCCTGCACTTGCTGAGTACTCTATGTACTCAAGCGTTTACTTTTCCATTAGAATATGAAGAAGAAGCGGCACCGGAAGACTTCTTCGTCAACTCGGAAGACTTGGGCTAGGCTGGCGATCCTCCGCGCGACTGCCTGTGGAGATGGAGCTGTTCTCATCTATCTAACCTTCCGCTGTAGTTAAGCCTTGGTGATTTGTTTAGATGTTGTATATAGGTTTGTGTTGTGTATTTGTAGACCTTCGGGTCGTATTGTAAGACTATTTATGTATTCGAACATGGCTATGTAATTGTATTTCACTTTCGTCAACGCATGTACGATTCAACTGATCCTGGCGTACATGTGGTTAGCGTCTGTTCATCTTTATGATGACCAGGCGTGACAAAGTGGTATCAGAGCCGTGTTGTCCGTAGGACGCAAGCCTTGTTAGAAATGGTCGAAAATAAGGACTATACTATTTTCTTATAAAATAGTATTTCCAAAACTTTGTGCTTCCCATCTCAAACCTTGTGCTCCTTATCTTGTTGTGCTTATTGTTTTAATTCTAACTTAATTTATTGATTATTGTTCTCACTCTCTTATTTTCAAATGTTAGTAGATGGCGCGCACCAAGTAGACGGCGCGTAAGTCGACTGGGGGTCGTGTTTCTCACCACGCCCTAGCCAGCCGCTCCGCACCTCACACACCCAGGAGGGAGACCATGCTGATCTCTTCTGGACGTGTTGTTCCGAGGATGCGTGCCCATCTTTGCTCTCTTCTTCAAGCTGCGGGGTACCGTGAGTACCGCGTCCGTTTCGTCTACCACACCACCAGGGTCTCTATACCCTCTCCTGGTAGACTGGAGTGGTTTTCCCAGCTATCTATCTACTATGACTCAGAGCTGCTGCACTCACACTTCTCTCCGGCTTGGAGGAGCTCCCAGCGTGCTGTTGAGGAGGATGCTACATGGGAGGCGACTACCTACTGGAGTCACGCCCACAGGTTCCGCCTCGGGTGCACGGAGCACGCCTTCACCCCTCAGCGCCCTAGTGGCACAGCCGACTTCACTGGACGTGACGTCGAGGGGCCTCTGCACCACTCTCAGAGCGAGAGGCTTGTGGACGACGTTGTGGAGTTGTCCTCACGACTCCAGCATTGTCAGCAGGAGCTTCAGGACAGCAGGGACCTGGTTGACAGCTACGAGCGACTTCGACGACGCTACGCGAGGATCACTGCAGCTGATCCTAACTCTCCTCAGTACGCTTCGGACGTTGAGCCGTGGGACCCAAACTCTCCGGATCGTCGTGAGAACTCGCCCGAGAGATCGGGGGAGGAAACGGAGGAGGAGGATCTCGAGGAGGAGACTGAGGAGGACTCCGACGAGTAGGGATAGCCTTGTTACCTTGTTGGACGACCCAAGACACCTATCCTTAGTATGTAGGAGCGTGTAGCTGCGCTCTCTCTAGTCTTGAGTTGTGTTATCTATGGTATTGTATTAGTTGCTTTATGTTGTGTAAGTGTGTGCGACGTGAGTTGTGGAATGCTACGACATCCTGTCCACATCCACATCATTTGTATATAGGTTTGTTAGTGTGTCGTGCGAGTTGTGGAATGCATTAGCATCTTGTCCACATCTGCACTAATTGGTTAATGAATTTGCTTGCTATTATATATATGTTTCCCTTGATGCATGTAGTTGGGACCGTTTGCCATAGCGTACCCTTCTATATCTTACCTATTGTACTAAAGTTTCAATTATTCCCTATACAGATGGTTGGAAGAGGTAGAGGTAGAGGTCGTGGAAGGGGTGCTGTACCCCAGGAGGAAGGACTTGGAGGTGTGCTAGGATGGAACGGTAGGGGTGCTCGAGGAGCCCCAGCAGCGCAGTAAATGCAGCAGATGATGGCCATTCAAACCCAACTGCTCAACAACCTCACCCAGATTGTCACCAACCTGCAGCAAGCCCCACCCCCACCACCACCAAATTACAACCTTCCGCCACCACCACCTTTTCCACCCAGGTCCTTTCTAAGGGACTTCCTAAACACTCATCCACCCACCTTTGCCACAGTCACTGAACCAATGGATGCCGATGATTGGCTCCGAACAGTTGAAAGCAAGTTGAGGCTCATACACTGTGAATGAAGAGAGAAGGTATTATTAGCCTCCCATCAACTCCAAGGACCGGCAGCTGACTGGTGGACTGCCTTCACTGAAGCCCACCAGGATCCGGAGAACATTACTTGGGAAGAATTCAGGACCAACTTCAGCAATCACTTTGTGCCTGAGGGAGAAATACAAGCAAGACGTGAAGAGTTCCTTATGTTGAAGCAGGGCCGTATGACTGTGAGGGCCTAATTGAATGCATTCACCCAGTTGTCCTGTTATGCTCCAACCGATGTGGATACTGACTCCAAGAAACAATTCCGTTTCAAGAATGGACTGGATAAGGAGTTGAAGTTTTCCATGTCTTCCAGCGACTACAGCGACTTTCAGAAGTTGGTTGACAAAGCTTTTGAGGTGGAGATGACTAAAAAGGAACTGGATGATGATGAAAGGAAGAGGAAGTTAGCTCTAAGCCATGCCTCTAGCAGCAATGTACGCCCTCGTCTCAACCCTCAGCCTGCAAACCAGATGACTCGTCCTATGAACTACTCGGGACAGAGATTTCCAAACTCGAACTACAGGCCACCCACTCCCTACAATCAGCAAATGCGCCAGCAACAACAGCCCCCACGCCAGCCAATGCAACCCCCTCGCCCTTCAGCTCCAGCTAATCGTCCCAATGGTCAACCCCCAAGAAATCAATCAGGAGGTAACAAGGGACAGAACAATGTTGCAGGAGTTCAATGCTACAAGTGTGGAGAATGGGGACATTACTCCAACAGTTGCCCAAAGAAGCAGCAGAACCCACCTGGACGTGTCAATCATGTGACTTTGGAGCAAGCACAGGAAGCACCTGATGTGGTGATCGGTACGTTTTCTGTAAATTCCCACCCTGCCACAATATTGTTTGATTCGGGTGCTACACATTCATTTATATCCAAAGATTTCATAAAGAAGCATAACATGGTAGTTACATTCTTGAATCGGCCATTGTTGATAAACTCTTCGGGAGGAGAGATGGTGGTAAGGCATCTATGTCGTAAAGTGAGTATAAACATAAGGGGGGTAGTCTTTTGGGCCAACCTAATAGTGTTGGACTCACAAGGATTAGACATCATTCTGGGAATGGACTGGCTGACAAAGAACCAAGGAGTAATTCATTGTGCAACTAGGACAGTTTGCTTAACACACCCAGATGGCACTACAGTGGAGTTCAAGCCAGATCAGACACAGGAGGCAGTTGTACAACTTAACCATCTTGAGAGTACAGAAGGCATCAAGGTTGTGAGTGAGTTTCCGGATGTATTTCCAGATGACTTACCAGGTATGCCCCCTGATCGAGAGATTGAGTTTGTCATTGAATTAGTACCTGGAACGGCCCCAATATATAAGAGGCCGTATAGAATGGATGCTAAACAACTAGTTGAACTAAAGGATCACATTGAGGAGTTATTGGGGAAAGGATATATTCATCCTAGCTCATCGCCTTGGGGAGCACCAGTCATATTTGTACCCAAGAAGGATGGTACTCAAAGGTTGTGTGTTGATTACCGTGCCTTAAATTCGGTAACAATCAAGAATAAGTACCCACTGCCAAGAATTGAAGATTTATTTAATCAGTTGAGAGGAGCATGTGTGTTCTCTAAGATTGATCTTTGCTCAGGTTATCACCAACTGAAGATTAGACCCTCAGATATTCCCAAGACTGCATTTGTCTCTCGATATGGACTATATGAGTATATGGTTATGTCATTTGGACTGGCCAATGCTCCAGCATATTTTATGTATCTAATGAACAAGGTATTCATGGAGTACTTGGACAAGTTTGTAGTGGTGTTCATCGATGACATACCTATCTACTCCAAGACTGAAGAAGAGCATGAGGAGCACATCAGGATGACTCTACAGAAGCTTCGCCAACACCAATTATATGCCAAACTTAGTAAGTGTGAGTTTTGGCTAAAGGAAGTTTCATTTTTGGGTCATGTCATATCTGAAGGAGGTATAGCTGTGGATCCAGGCAAAGTGGCCGATGCCCTTAAGTGGGAAACACCTGAGAGTGTACATGATATACGAAGATTCTTAGGCATGGCTGGTTATTACCGTCTATTCATCGAGGTATTTTCGAAGATCTCTTGACCATTAACCAAGTTGCTTGAGAAAGGAGTTGCTTTCAAGTGGACCCCCGAATGTGAAGTGAGCTTTGCCGAGTTGAAGAAGAGGTTAACCAGTGCACCGATATTGGTGATGCCTGATATGCAGAAGGAGTTTGTAGTTTATTGTGATGCATCCGGTCATGGTTTAGGATGTGTCTTAATGCAAGGAGGACATGTTGTAGCCTATGCTTCAAGACAGCTTCGGAAACATGAGAGGAATTATCCAACAAATGATTTAGAATTTGCAGTTGTTGTTCATGCATTGAAGATATGGAGACACTACTTGATGGGAAAAAGAACCGAGATATACACGGATCACAAGAGCTTGAAGTATATATTCACACAGCCAGATCTTAATCTTAGACAACGTCGTTGGTTGGAGTTAATAAATGACTTCGATGTGGGAATCAACTACCATCCAGGAAAGGCTAATGTGGTCACTGATGCTCTCAGTAGGAAAGGACAATGTAATAAATTGTCAGTACAAGCTCTTCAACCCCAGCTATGTGAAGAATTTGCAAGGTTAAACTTATGTCTAGTGTCAAGCACTGAAGCAGTTGCTATGGAAGTGGACTCAACCCTTGAACGTGATATACGAGAAGGACAAAAGAATGATGAGAAGATCAAGGAGATCAAGCAATTAATGAAGAAGGGGAAGGCTCCGAACTTTAGGGAAGATGAACAAGGAACTCTATGGCTACGAAAGAGGATTTGTGTTCCAGATATCAAGGAGATTAGAGAGTTGATACTAAGGGAAGCTCATAAATCATCATACTCCATTCATCCTGGAAGCACAAAGATGTATCAAGACCTTAAAGATCGATATTGGTGGCATGGAATGAAACGGGATGTAGCAGAATATGTGGCCATATGTGATACATGTCAATTGATTAAGGCGGAACACCAAAGACCAGCAGGGTTGTTGCAACCAATCAAAGTGCCAGAATGGAAATGGGAAGAAATTAGTATGGATTTCATTGTGGGACTACCAAGAACACAGTCTGGATATGATTCTATATGGGTCATAGTAGATCGTTTAACTAAAGTTGCTCACTTTATTCCCGTGAAAGAAACTTACAATGGTCCCAAGTTGGCGGAACTGTATATCTCCAGGATTGTATGCTTACATGGAGTCCCCAAGAAGATTATTTCAGATCGAGGCACTCAATTCACCTCAAGATTCTGGCAGAAGTTGCATGAATCAATGGATACCCGTCTAAACTTTAGTTCGGCGTATCATCCTCAGACTGATGGTCAAACAGAACGCACCAACCAAATATTAGAAGACATGTTAAGAGCGTGTGCTCTAAAGAATAGCCAAAGTTGGGATAAGAATCTGCCATATGCCTAATTTTCTTACAACAATAGTTATCAAACCAGTTTGAAGATGTCTCCTTTTGAAGCATTATATGGGCGGAAATGTAGAACACCGTTGTTTTGGAATCAAACTGGGGAAAGCCAAGTCTTTGGTCCTGATGTGTTGAAAGAGGCTGAAAGACAAGTGCAAGAAATTCGGAAGAACCTAAAGACAGCCCAAACAAGACAGAAGAGTTATGCGGATACTCGAAGACGTGATCTAACATTTGAGGTTGGTGATTATGTGTACTTGAAGGTGTCACCGATGAGAGGATTGAGAAGATTTAAAGTAAGAGGTAAGTTGTCACCCCGCTACATTGGTCCGTTCAAGATACTCGAACGACGAGGTGAAGTGGCTTATCAGCTTGAGCTTCCACCGCACTTGTCAGATGTTCATAACGTATTTCATGTGTCACAACTTAAGAAGTGTCTGAGAGTGCCTGAGGAACAATTGCCTATGGAAGCAGTCGATGTACAAGAAGATTTATCTTATGTGGAACAACCTATCAAGATACTTGAGACATTAGAAAAGGTCACCAGAAACAAAGTCATTCGCATGTGTAAGGTGCAGTGGAAACATCACTCAGAGGCAGAAGCAACATGGGAAAGAGAAGAAGATTTCAAAGCGGATTTCCCTCATCTATTCTCTTAGGACGTCCGAATCTCGAGGGCGAGATTCCTATTAAGGGGGGTAGAGTTGTAACATCCATATTTTATGTATCAAAATTTGATCAAACCCTTGCACATTATCGTATGCATTTTTGGGTGATTTTTGAAGTTCAAACGTGTAGCAAACGATTTAAATTTGAATTTGAATTCAAATCAAAAGAAAAGAAATAAAAAAGAAAAAGAAAAACAAATGAAACCCCTGTTGGGCCAAATTTCCCCCTGGCCCAATTCTCTCTCCCCTCACCCGCGGCCCAGCCAGCCCCTCTCCTCTTTTCTCTCTCTGTGTCGTGGACCCCGCCTGTCATCCCTCCCAGGGAGCAACTGCCGCTTCCCCTCTTTCCCGCGCCGCGCCAACGCCGCACCCCCCCTCCAACTGCCTCATCCCACGACGGAATCACCCCCGGGAAAACTCCTTTCGCGTGCGCCTGCAACCGCCGCACTCCCCCCCCCTCTATAAAACCCCGCCCTCTCCCTCTCTTTCCCCCTTCCCACATGCAAACCCTAGCCATTGCCGTCGTCGAGGTTGGTCTCGCGTGTTCCCGACGCCTCGCCGGTTATTTCCCTCTTCCTCCCTCCCTAACCTCTTCACCCTGTCGCCAGGAGCACGCCGGGCAAGTCGGTGCGGGGAATTAGCCAGGGTTTCACCGGAATCATCGGGTGCCGACGCCAACCACCGGCACCTCTCGCCGCCGACCCCTCTCCAGCCAATTTCGGACCCCGAGAACCCCCAAGGTATGCTCACCCCTCTCCCCTCTTGCATTTAAGGTATTCAGCGCTTGAGATCAGTGGCGTTTTGGCCAAATTGGCCAACGCCGGCGAGATCGCCGCCGCGGGAGTCGAGCGTCGCCGCGCTGTGCGCCGCCTGCGTCGCCGGGGACGACGTGGCTGCATCTCGGCCCTCGGTTAAAACCGAACGGCCGAGATTAGATTAAGCATACCGTTTCGTTTATTTAAATCTCGTGCGTCCATTTCAAAACCGACGACCCACATTGAATTCCCTTTTCCCGCCGCCGGAATTGCACCCAAGCCCCTGGAAATTCACCAGCTACCCCCTGGACTTCACTGGAATTCAAGTCTAGCCCCTGAATTTAGCAAACTAGCCCCTGGAATCCCAGGAATTGGATTTAACCATTTAAATAAGCAATCTAACCCCTGGAAATTTGTAGAATTATAGATTTAGCCCCTGTACAGTGTAGGAAACTTATTATTCAGTCTCTGGACTTTTATTTAATTGCTGAATATTGTTTATAGGTGTATTTAATGTGTAGAAAATAGATAAAAATGGTGAATAAATATAAAAACAGTAGGAAAATTTGTATAAAATGTTTTTATGCTGTACTTAATTTGTAGAGTTCAAATAAAATATATTTTGACCCTGGAAAATTTATTAAAAATGTTTAAAATACATTTTGGCCATAGAAAATTCTATAAAAAATGATTTCAGGCCATAAATAAATCCTAAAAATATAAGATAAATATAAAATGCATATTTTGGCTATGTAAAATAATAAATACCTCGTAGGGACTCATAAGTATAGAGTTGTATGCCTATGTGTATGTTTGATGCCATGTGTTGTGTGTTATTTACTTATTTTAGCCTTTATTTCTCTTTGCCATGCTTGGGCAATATATTTAGAGTCGTGCTATGACCCCAACTTCAATTTCCAAGACCAAGACTTCACCAACAACCAAGTCTTCGACGAAGGCAAGTGCCCTTGACCATTTTGTACCAATTTTAGAACTTTAGTTAGATGCATGCTAATTAAATTGATGTCCTATTTCATGTTTCATGCCTTGTTCCATATAATTCCTTGTCACCTGACGTGGGTTGGAAAGTAGATAGGTAATTAATTATGCTTAGCCATGCTTAGACATTGGGAATGGGTTTTCATACAATTGTGACATGTTAAACTATTTGATTACTTTAATTGTGGTGGATACACAATAGTAGTGGATAGGAATCTGGTGGTTGGATAGATTTAGTATGGTGCAGTTTGCACGAGACCCGAGATTGGGTTTGGTACACACCGGATTCTAAGGACCAGTTTATGGAGGAAGCCACTAAGCTCTATAGTACCACCACGAGACTGAGATGGGGCAGCTTGGTCAATTAATTAGGTTTCTCCCGATGAAATGCTAGTAGTTGGATGGTGCGGGGAATGATGCAGAGGTACTGCTCTGGGAACCGCAAGGCTTAAGAGGGGGCTCTGAGGCGGAGGGTTACTCCGGGAATCCTCAGTGGTGGAAACCTTAGAGGGCTAGCACTAGTCGGGAGTACCTTTGTAAAGACCATGTTGTGATCTCCTGGCCTCACACCAAAGGAAGTGTGTAATGTGGTTAGCTACCACGGGCATTCAGGGAGGTTCACTTAGTCCACCTGGCAACAGGGGATGAAATCACTGCTTGTGGGGAAACGGTACACTCTCTGCAGAGATTTGGTAAAACTGTCATGACAGCCGTGCTCACGGACAAGAGCGGCTTGGGGCCAGTTCATAATTAGTTTATGGTTGGGAAATGGTGGTTATTTATGATTCAAGTTACATTCATCATCGTCAGTTATGTGTTGAATTACTTCTTGAATTATGATATTGATAATTGAAAGCTAAGGTTAGGTTCTAAGCATAGTGCTTAAGCCATAATTGGCCTCCCCTTGCTTTAGCCAATGATGTCATCCTCTTCCTGCACTTGCTGAGTATTCTATGTACTCAAACATTTACTTTTCTATTAGAATATGAAGAAGAAGCGGCACCGGAATACTTCTTCGTCAACTCGGAAGACTTGGGCTAGGCTGGCGATCCTCCGCGCGACTGCCTGTGGAGATGGAGCTGTTCTCATCTATCTAACCTTCCGCTGTAGTTAAGCCTTGGTGATTTGTTTAGATGTTGTATATAGGTTTGTGTTGTGTATTTGTAGACCTTCGGATTGTATTGTAAGACTATTTATGTATTCGAACATGGCTATGTAATGGTATTTCACTTTCGTCAACGCATGTACGATTCAACTGATCTTGGTGTACATGTGGTTAGCGTCTATTCATCTTTATGATGACTGGGCGTGACACAGGTTCCCCTGCGCTATTTTCTGCCCATCTCTCCATCTCTGGTAAACAAGATAACTCAATCCTCTTTAACCTCGGAAAGAAATTCTGAGAGGGGTCGACATTCTTACATAATGTGGTTAGGCTGAGCATGTTGGATAAAAACAAGTGCTCAAGAGAGGATGATAACCATACTACTGGTAGATCATTGCATCTTGGGCAGTTGGAAATCACGAGTTCTCTTAGGCATTGGAACATACGAGGGTCTCCCATCCATTGTGGGATTTTATGTCCACCATAGCCATCTATCTCCAGAATATTGAGCATTTTATGAGGTAAAAGAGATCCTAATACTTCTTCCTCGTTCCTGGCACTTCCATATCTAGGAGTGACACTTTCTATGCGGTCCCAATACAAAGACAATTCATTCAAATTATGTTTCTCATGAAGATTAGCCTTTGACCCGCTCTTTGCCTTTCTCAAATTGTACAGCTCCACCCTGTTTCCAAGCTGTCGCATGTCTTTGAGCTCATCGATTCCACAACCATCTTCAGTGTCCACAACAGATGTCGTCAGTGTGCAAAGGTTTTGCAGAAGACTAAGTTTTGGAGGCATTCGCTCCAAATTCCTACATTCCAACAGGTATATATGTCTGAGCTTCCTCATATCTGTCATATCTTTTGGTAAAGAACGTAGCATGTAACAATTATTTAGCCTCAATGACTCCAAGTTGTATAGCTTGCACACTGAACTTGGCAATCTAACAATGCCAGACCATGAAAGATCAAGGTATCGTAAATGCGCTGTATAGGTGAAACGGCTACGGACGATAGAAGGATCCTCGCAATGACATGATAATGCTTTTAATGATCCTAGCCTTAACTCCATCAAATCCTGGTACGATGTTGATGGCGTCAACAAAGTGCTGAGTGATATTGTACCTTTGGAGAATCGCCTGATTTGTCTCAATTGTCTCAAACCCTCTGTGCCCGACATTTTCAAATGACGAGCCTGTTTTATAGATATTTTCTGTTGAATTAATTCTTCTGCAGTTGCACACTCATTAGCGACATCTTTTGCTAGGTCATGCATCAGAACATGCATTTTACACCCATCTGACTCTTGCTTTGAGCCATGTAAATAGCGGGTTGCCTTGGCTATTTTGACATGCTGAAGAAATGACCTCCAAACCAAATAGTTAAATATGAAGTCACCTTTCTGCTCCAAATCTACCATTCCCTCTTCTCGAATAAAACCATTTGCTACCCATAGCTGGATCAACATGTCCTTGTCCATCTCATGGTCCTTCGGGAAGACTGCACAGAAGGCAAAACATTGCTTCATTTCAGGTGATAGGTGCATGTAGCTCAATTTGAGGATGGGGAGAATTCCATCTCTGCCGCTAGTGGTAGCGCCCAAATTGCTCTTCGCAATGGCCTCCCATTCATGGGCCTTCTCTGTTGAGCTCATCAAACCACCCATTGTCTTAAGAGCAAGAGGCAACCCCTTGCACTTGTCGATGATACTTCTGCCGGCAGTGACAAACTCTGCTTTCTCTGCGTGTACTCCGTTGCTGAATGCCTTCTGCGAGAACAGTTTCCACGAATCATCCTCACTAAGACATGCTAGCTCATATGGTGGCAGGGTGCCCATAATAGAGGCGACTTGTTTGCTCCTGCTGGTGACAATTATTCTGCTTCCTGATCCACTGATAGAAGAACACAATAGTGGCCTCAGGTCGTCCTCCCACTTGAGGTCCTCCTCCTTCCATACATCGTCAAGAATCAACAGGTACCTCTTCCGGCCAATTTCTTTCTGCAGACGCCCTTGCAACAGCTCGATATTGTCGGGTAAATCGCATCTGTCTTCTGTTGCCAATTCGAGGATGGATTTCACAGCAGAACACGCGTCGAAATTTGCTTGCGATGCGCAGCACCACATCTTCAACTCAGTGATTCTGAACCCTGTGGTCGTTGTACACCATCTTTGCAAGCGTCGTCTTCCCCAAACCTCCCATCCCTACAATGGAAAGCACCTACACGTAGGGATGATGCAAGTGAATCAAACAATGGCTCGATCGTCTGTAGTTCACTATAGAAGGGAAAAGACAGTTGCACCATGGATATATACCTGCACGTTGTGCTCATCTCGTTGGTCTAGCAACATCTTGACCACCGCCTCCATGTCGCCTCCCCTCCCGATGATCTCCGCTGAGTCGTCCAGCGCCGAATGCGTCTGCTGATGCAAGACTTGCGGCGGCTCCTTGAGCTCCACGAGACCAAACCTGTTCTTCTCCTCCACGAGGACATTGATCTTGTGCAGCACCTTCCTGAGCTTCCTGCTCGCTTTCCATCGGAACAGAGGAGACTTGTGAATGTGACGGATGTGGAAGCAGCAGCCGCGGACGGCGGTCGTCCAGGCCCGGCCGGCTGCCTGGCGGCGCCGCGCCTCGTACTCGAAGGCGTCGAGGACGTGCTCCGCCTCGTAGGCGACGGCCTCGAGGTCCGCGGTCCACCTCTTGACGGCGGGACAGGTCTCGCTCTTCGCCTCCGCGTCCACCAGCAGCGACTGCACGGCCAAGAGCTGGCGCTCCAGCGTGGCGCGCTCCTCGACGACGCGCCACACGCGAGTGACTTCCGCGACGAGGCCGTCGGCCGCCTTGCCGGCCACCCTGCTAACCAAGCCGAGGAGCAGCGACCCAGATGCCTGCGAACTTGCTCAGCTTTTGCCTTTTGCTTTGCAGCGTGTATTATGTGTGCAACCACATGGATCAGGAGTGTTGATAGCTACGTACCGAATAAGAGAGGCAGTGCGGACGACACGACGTGTTTCAACAGTTCGCCAGCTGCTTCTCCACCTTCCTGCTAGTTGCTTGCTTCTCGCGCACTCCGGCGCCTCAGCAACACGGTCGATTATTTCGATGCCTTTCGGGGAAATCGAGCCGATTATCTCGTCCAAGAGAAGAATTCGCTAAACAAGAAATATTCAGACGCGTCTGCCCAAACTAGGAGAAGAGCGTTGGCTATCTGATTGTACAACCTAAGATAAGGTTTCACTTGCCTATCTGATTGTAAGTTTCTAACATCCAAAGGACCACAATATTTTCGCTAAACTCTAGTCTGTTTGGATTGGGCCTCATCACGTTGTCATGTCAACCTGCAACAACCAAACGCCACTCGGCCCGTAGTTCTTCCGGACCGGCCCACTTAAAAATAGTGGCCCACGTCCTCCGGTCCACTGGAGTCGACTTCGAGAGTTGCTGTCCGCTAATGGGAAGGTATCGCTTCGGGTTCGAGACACTTCGAGAGTTGGAACCGAGAAGCTTCTCGATGGTTCCGTTCACGCTCCACCTGCAGACTCTGCTCTGCTCCCAGTTCCCTCCCGAGCTCATATAATCTCCCGCCTCCCGCCATCTCTTATTCCCGCGTTCACTTACCACAACGAGGAGAGCTCGAGCACGCAAGCTGAAGGAAGCCTCGGGAACGTCGTCGAGAGAGCAGCAGAGCGTAGTAGCGAGCGAGATGGTGCTGCTGCTCGTGGAGGAGTTCGGCGGCCTGTCGCTCAAGAGGAAGGGCGCGGACGACCCGGAGCTGTTCGGCTTCGACGACCGATCTGGGTTACCGCTCTCCTGCCGCGCCACCAAGATGCGCCGGCTGGCGTGTCCCGACAGCCAGCGCCGCCGCCAGGACGCGGCCGGGCAGGCGGTGAGCGGCGGCGGCGGCGTCGAGGCGATGGAGCAGGCCGACCTGCAGATTGACGACTGCGCTGCGCCCGACGAAGACAGGGAGATGGTGCTGTACGGCGGCGGCCCGTCTGACGCGACACGGACCGCGCCTCGGCTCCGGCCGTGCGGTGTCCAGGTGCGCGCCGGCGCCGACTGGGTGTGCGCCATGCTCCGCGAGGCCGACATCCGGACCGTGCGGGAGCTACTGGCCGGCGCCCAGGAACAAGGGGGCGCCGACCTGGCGTTGGCCGTCGTCCCGTGGGTGTCAGCGTCGCCGGCGGAGGAGGCAGAGCCATCGGCGGCCGAAGAAGAGGCGGACGGCGCGGCGGAGATGGACGTCGAGGAAGACGAAGGCCAGGTCTATCACTGGACTCGCCAGACGACGTTCGGCGGCAGCGCGGGCGCCGGCTGCGGCGAGGGGTACACGTACCGGTGGCAGCAGCAGCACTGTATTGCGCCGCAGCAGCTGCCGGTGGTCGGCCAGGCGAGCCCAGCGATGTGGTCGTGATGAACCGCACGATGGTAACAGTTTGGCAGTAGAACAGCATCGTGTACGTGGATGGTGGATTCCCGCTGCTGGCATCAACGCCATTGGTGATGGCTCTGAGAAACGTGCATCTGTCCGAGCTCGAATAGTTGTAGGGACGATCAATCTCAGTTATTTCTCACTATCAATTGCCGAGATGGATGGATGGATGTATTTGTAAGCAAATCGATCCACTGTAAATTCTCATTCTCTTCAGATGCTCTGTTCATTTTTTCATCCCATGACAATCCCCTGCTCTGCTCTACTGCTGATCTGATCTGACTTCAGTGTTATTTCCAATTACTACATCTAGATTTTATTAGTTGTCGTTCCGGACAATCAACTCAACTAAAAACAATTAAAAAAGTTGTCCAAATGTCAAATAAAACTACCGAGAGGGAGTATGAGAGAAAAAAACTGGAATAATAATTAGCTAAAAAACATGGTAACAAAATTATCTAAGAATTTTTTTTAACGAATTAGAATCCGATGTGGTATCTTCTTTACCCGTGCATTATTTTTCTTTTTATATGGCACACAGAAATTGCAATGGTGGAGACGGCCGCTCTTTCCTAATATTACAAATCATGTATTAGGTATATACAAGTACAATGAAAACATGGATAATTATTTGTCTAGATGTATAGAAGATGCTATGAATCTGAACCTCTAGAAACATGGTCACAAATGCTTATATTTTGAAACGAAGAAAGTAATATTTTTTTCAAAAACTTAAGAAAGTAATATTTTCTATAGGTGGCCACTAGCCACGTGCATGGTCGGCCCGTGCTGGGCCGGCCCGACAGGCTTGCACTTTAGCTTGATCACAATCTGGGATTATTTTCTTCATGTCGGGCCCTAAACGGGCTCTGTATGGTCGGATCGGTCCGAGGTTCGTCCATTCAAAAATACACTAAAAAATATAGAAAAACATACTATATGAGCTTATACGAACAGTGCTAAACTGGGTCCATGCGGTCCAATCGAGTCATACAATCGGGCTAGTAAAGCCGACCTTAAATAGATTGTGTTGAGCTAGCCTGACGGGTCAGAGGTGAAGGCACGGGCACGACCCGGATCGGTCTTTGGGCCAGTCCGGGCACAGTTTTTTCGGACCAGGTCTTGCTCATGCCGGACCATTTTTGCCGGACTTCAGGCCGGCCCGATTGATCCATTTCAGCACCTATAATATTTTCACACAAACATTTATGATACGCTAAACTTTAATGTTTTCTATTGACAACATGCTATATACCAGTGATGCATTTGATCTACCATGATCTTTCTAGATCCTGATGGTTAGAATTTAACCACTCGTCGCATGAACACGCGGTGAACGTAATCGCCTCATTTTACATGCTTGTGCCCCCCCCCCCCCCAATTAAGATTCTATGTTGAATTACCTCTTCTACATTTTCCTAAAAAAGCATGTGGCGTAAAATATGGCATTATCATATAAAATTTGCTAGGTGCTAAAATATTTATTTTTTGTCACGGGAAATAATTTTTATTTTACTAAAGGTAATGTATAATTTTGGGGATGTCTGGTACCTTCTGACCCGCAAGTGACAAGTCTGAAACAATCAAAGTGGCGTCACTCTAAGACTGCTCATACTCGTGGATCTCTATATCTCACCTCTAAAAGATTCTCTCATTTACAGTCTTGTTCTCTGTGCTCGTTCACCTCTATATCCACTACAATCTATTTTATAATATATCTCTCCATTTTTCTTTTTTCTTCTCCCCTCTTCTTTTTCGGCAATGACTGTTGTGCAAGCAGCGCTCTCGTGCAAGCTTGCAAGCAACAGTTTTGACCCATCCGATTACAATCCAATGGTGACTTCATTTTTTTCACATAAGTCCCCCCACCTCAATCCAGAAAATATGCAAAAGAGTCCCTGGGAGCCGAATCGAGTCGTCAGCTCTGACTCCCGATCGAGGCCACCCGCATCTTGCCCGCCTCCGATGAATTTTCACGTACCGTGAGTTCCGCCCGTCGATTTCATTCGTGCCCTTCTCCTGTTCCCCGTACTGGAGGTGCCATTCCACGATCACCCTTCCACAATATCTCCCGATCGATCTTGCCCGAGTCCTTCCACAATCGCCCTTCCACCATCGTAGTCTGTGCATCCGCCACGACGGCGACTTTGCTAGCAGGAACTCAAATAGTGCAAAAACAAGGATGAATTGGGTACCACATGACATGCAAATGTAGGAGAATCATCAATCACCTCCTACTCCAGAGAGGTACTACAAAGCTGATTTTTTTGTTCGAGATACCAATTATTTGGTTCTACAAATTTGACACTTCAATCATGTTTATGCAGGCCGCAAGTTACATTAGAAGAAGTTCATCATCATATACCTCTCGCTAATGTCAAATCATATGAACTACTTGGTAAAGATTCTGAGTAGCCATGAATAATAGGTACAAACTATTTTGTCCTCCTATATTGTATTATGTTTTTACAATTACGTAATATACTCCCTCCGTCTGTCAATCTCCCGCGCCTTAGCTCTGGACACGGAGACCAAAGCAAAACCGGCCGTGGTCGCTTAGTCTTCCGCTGGTTTAATGTCGTGCCTTAATTTGCATGGGAATGTCACATCAGCCACACCAGTTACCAATCCGCAACGATCTCTCAAGCGCCGGGGTAATAAAAAATGTTAGTTGTCGCGTTCTTTTCTTCCTCGCGTGCTCGCACTTTTCTTCTCCGCATTTTTTTCATCGCATGCTAACACTGTTCACGCGCGCGCATAACATGACGACGGTTGAAACTTACGAAAGCAAAAACTGTAAGCGCGCGCTCAGTTAGCAGGTAAACTTGCCGCATAATTTTTGAGATCAAATCATGCATAATACAGCAGGTCTATAAAATCTGATACACACACGAAGAAGAGCTGCAAGCCTGCAATACACTGCTTTCCCTTCCCTCTCTTTACTTATCCTTTTCCATGATTACAATAGACTTAAATCTGCAACCTGATTTAGAGGTACATGAAGCTGTAGATTGGAGTTCCATTGGTGATTGGAATGGGCCTGCATATGAATTGGACTACGACTTGGTGTTAGACAACGACGAACATGAAGGTGATTTTTATTTGTTTAGTTTTTGTGATTCTGATATTTTTGTAACAACTCATTTTTTTCTTTCTTGCATGCATGGAAATCAGATGAAGGTCACACTCTTGGTGAGGGAGGAGAAGATGACGTTGATGCACACACTTTTTACTTGAACGTAGCTGCTCCTGAAGCTACAGATGAAGGAGAAGGTCTTGGTGAAGGAGGACAAGAACAATTTCTTAGACATATATTTGACTTGAACGTAGGTGAGTTAGAAGAAGAACACAATTTTGATTTTCTTGCACACGCTTGAGTTATGTTCTCTGTAAATAAGATTGATTTTTTGTCTTTGCTTTTTCGCGCAGGTATAAAAAAATGGACGTTCTATCCTAATGACGTCAAGTTAAACATCTATGCTGAATTGTTGGCAAGGACAAACCCACCCGTCCTGCGCCGTGGAGTGACCAGAGAAGTTGCAAACAAATTCGACGTTCCCATTAGGACTGTGCAAGACATTTGGAGGCTAGGGAGATGGACCTGGTCGATCGTCGGAACAAGATACACCTCCGGGAGGAGGAGCTCGGAAGACTCGAGAGGCGGGTTGCTGCAAAGATTCAGCAAAACGCCAAAGAAGTTGAGCGCCTCGCCCGTGAGAATTCCGAACTGACGGCGGCCAAGAGATCCCTGGAAGAGATGAAGAGCTTGAGGACGGCGGACTCCCTACAGATTTGGGAGTTCCTGGGCAAGGCCAATGACGCGCTGACGCCGATGGGTTTCAGCCCCGTGCGCCCGGATGATCCGGAGCCGGAGCGGGACCTTGCGCTGCAGGCGTTGAGCGCAGCAGGTAGCAAGCTCTCCAAGGTGGGCGATGTCATCGCGGACCAACTGGAGGTTGAGGGGCAATCCCTGGCGAGGAACATCACAGAGTATGTGTTGACGTGCTACACTAGCCGGAACTCCCAATTTCCTCTGGACCCGGTGCTTGAAGGCCCCGTCGAAGGAGAAGGCGAAGCTACCCAAGCCAGCGTATCGGAGGTCTCCCAGAAGGTCACCAAGTTCTTCCATAGGGTCTAGGACCATCTCTTTAGCTCTCACTTGTATTTTCTCTTCTTCTTCCTCAATTTTGTAATCCTTTGTCTCCAGATGTAATCTCCTGTCTCCAGATGGATGAAATCCCCAGGTTTTTGAGAATTTCACTTTTTGTCTTCAACATCTTTATCTTCACTTGGCCCCCTGGTAGATGTACACAATTTGATTGTGAACATGTACCAAAAGGATACTGTGTTTTGTTGAAGACTCATTTGCTCCTAACTTGTAGAATTTTAGGTCCGAAGTCTTCGATAGTGAAGGTCCCCTGAGGTTGTCGGAGCTTAGAAGCTCCGGCATTGTCCATCGCTGGAGCTTGATAGCCTCTATCAACACGTAGAGCGTCGATAGTTAGTCCTCTGGGGTGTCGGAGCTGAGTAGCTCCGGCAGTGACCTTTGCCAACACTTGGTTTGTTGGTAGCAGACTCCATTTACAGGGTCTTCTCAGCGTCGACGGCTGGCCCCCTTGGGGGAGTCGGAGCTTAGTTAGCTCCGGCTTTTCCCCATCAACGTAGACTTTATTTTTCCTGCACACTTAAGTCAAGAAAAATAGTAAAATTCGTTCCTTGTCTATAATTTCGTCGCGGCTTACGATTCTCAAGAAAACTTTAAGTTGAACGCGATTTTAAATACAACAGGATGCGTTGCCTTTTCTCTTAGATTCAACTGTTCATGGACCCGCCTTACTTCGGCCTGCCGAGGTGTAGGTAGAGTGGCGTACTTAGGGTGCTTGACCAGGCTAAGTCGATAGCGCACTCCGGCCCTAGATTGGCTTGGCGGCTTTCGGGCGAGTTGGCCATGAGCGATATTTGAATCCAAAAGAACTGACAACACAACTCGAATCATATATAAACCGGTCGTACTAAAATTTCTTAAGAATTGCACGTCTTTGTTATAGACAAGAAAGAGAAAAATAAAAATGTTGAGCCTGTACAAAATAAATGCACGTGGAGTCTATTTCACATGAAGATGTCTTTCATTATAGGTCCGGGGTACAGGGGAAACAAGTACACTCTTAGGGTACAGAACCAGGCTAAGTGTGTTTGGTTTCTCGTTTGACCCAGGGTAGTTAGCCACACTTTTAGTCCGGAGACTGTGACAAGTGCTGCATGAACTTTGCGGACCTTTCGGGAAAGGTCCGGCTGTTCTCCCGGAGGAACTACCCGACTCTGTACAATGACTCTATAACATACACTCCAAGTTACTTAAGACTCACCTCCGTGGTATTAAGTGTAGAACTTACGGAGGTGCTCGATGTTCCAAGGATTCGGGAGAGGTGTCCCATCCTCGGTAGCCAAGCGAACGCTTCCGGGACGGGATACTTTGATCACTCGGAAGGGCCCCTCCCAGCCGGGGGAGAGTTTGTTTAACCCTTCTCTGGATAGTATTCTCCTTAGCACCAGATCGCCTTCCTCGAGCTGTCGGTTGTGTACATGCCACTGGTGATAACGCCGTAGAGCTTGGCAGTATCGGGCATTCCGAACAGCTGCTTGGCACCTTCCCTCCTCGAGGAGGTCTAGGTCTTCACGCCGGAGTTGGTCCTGCGCGGCTTCGTCGAAGTTCCGGACCCGGAGCGAACCCAAGGTGATTTCCGGAGGAAGGATTGCTTCAGCTCCGTACACCAGAAAGAAGGGTGATTCTCCGGTTGACCGGTTTGGAGAAGTCCTATTGGCCCATAGAGTGGGCGGAAGCTCTTCGATCCAGTTGGCTCCGTGTTTTTTCAAGCGCTCATAGGTGCGCGTTTTGAGTCCTTTAAGGATTTCAGCATTTGCTCTCTCGGCTTGGCCATTGCTGGCTGGATGAGCTACGGAGGCATAGCAAACTTGTATGCCGAGGTCTTCGCAATATCCTTGGAATGCGGAGCTTGTGAATTGAGTCCCATTATCAGTGATGATTTTGTTTGGGACTCCAAATCTGCTTACAATGGATTGCAGAAAGTTGATAGCAGATTGCTTGTTGATCGTCACAACTGGAGTCGCTTTCGGCCACTTGGTGAACTTGTCAATGGCGACGTACAAGAACTTGTAACCTCCAACGGCTCTTGGGAAGGGTCCCAAGTTGTCCATACCCCACACGGCGAAGGGCCATGTAGGAGGTATCATTTGTAAGGGCTGAGCTGGAGTATGAATTTGCTTCGCATGAAATTGGCATGCTTCACATTTCTTCACCGGCTCAGTTGCATCCTGGAGTGCTGTAGGCCAGTAGAAGCCGTGCCGAAAGGCTTTACCAACCAGTGTGCGGGAAGACGCGTGGTTCCCACACTCGCCTCCATGGATTTCTGCGAGGAGTTCGCAGCCTTCTTCCCTTGTGATGCACCGCATTAGGATGCCGTTGGCACCGCGCCGGTAGAGATCCCCTTCTACCAGCGTGTATCTTTTAGCCAATCTGACTACCCGGTCAGCGGATACATCATCGTCAGGAAGGATGTTGTCTTTCAAGTAGTTCCGGATCTCCGAGATCCATGCATCGGAACTGACTTGAGCATTTGAGTCTTGCGTGCTGGGTTGCTCGGAGCTTCCGGCAGCACCTACGACCCTTGATGGCTGCCATGGTAATAGGGCCATCGGGACCGTCAGCTTCGGGATGCTGATCTCGCCCCCTTCGCCCAGTTCGGCAGGCTGAGCTGTGGGTTTCGACAATCTCCAGACAAAAGTTCCGTCAGGAGTCGGAGCTCCAGTTGACGCTTTCGTCGAGAGTTCGTCGGCTTCAGTGTTGTGGGCACGCTGAACTTCAAAGTCCTTCTCAAGCCTCTGGACTTCTAGGAGGTAAGCAGCTAGCTGGAGTTTGTTGCAGGAGCATTCACCCTTCACTTGCTTGATGATGAGCTGTGAATATCCTTTGACCAGCAGTTGCTTGACACCGTATGACTGTGCCACCTTTAGTCCGTAGATGAGCGCTTCATACTCTGCCATGTTGTTGGTTGCCTTGAAGTCAAGGTGTACCATGTATTTTACCTTCTCCCCAGTTGGTGCAAGGAGAAGGATTCCAGCTCCGGCCCCCTGCTTTTGCATGGAGCCGTCGAAGTAGAGGGTCCAGTGAGGCTCGGTGAAGGTTGGAGCTTGATGCTCCGTCTTCTGTTCACTGGGGCCCCCAGGGTTTGATGGAGAGGGAGTCCATTCTGCCACAAAATCTGCCAACGCTTGACTCTTGACTGCCTGTCTTGAAATAAATTCAAGATCAAATTCAGCCAATTCCGCTGCCCACTTTGCAATATTCCTAGTTGAATTGGGATTATGCAGGATTGCTCGTAGTGGGTAGGAGGTCACCACCGAGACTATGTGATCTTGGAAGTAGTGTTGGAGCTTCCTGGAGGAAATAAGAACTGCATAGAGTAGCTTATGCACCTCTAGGTATCGAGTCTTGGCATCATATAATACTTCACTGATGAAGTATACTGGGCGTTGAATGGTCCGGACCCTCCCGGAGGGGTCCGGAGCTTCCTCTTCATTGATCCGGACCCTCTCGGAGGGGTCCAGATTCTCTTCGGGGACCTCCGAGTTTTGGCTAGAGGAACCCGGAGCTTCTTCAATAATGACCTGGACCCTCCCGGAGGGGTCTAGGTCTCCTGAAGTGACTTCTTGTGGGTTCGAATCTGGGAGCTGGGACCCAGAATCGCTTTCAGGAACCTCCGGACCCTCCCGAAGGGGTCTGGATTCCGGAGTGTGGGGTAGTTCCGGTCTCTCCGCAACCAGAACCATACTGACGACTTCGTCAGTAGCTGAAATGTAAAGCAACAAAGGCTCACCAGGGTTCGGAGCTACCAGAATTGGTAGGGTGGTGAGGAACTGTTTCAGCTCCTGGAATGCCTTCTCTGCTTCTTCGGACCATTGGAATGGTCCGGACTTCCTCAATAACTTGAAGAAGGGAAGTGTCCGCTCTGCCAGTCTTGATATGAACCGGCTGAGGGCTGCTAGACATCCAGTTAACTTTTGGACGTCTTTGATGCGAGTTGGTGGCCGCATGTCTTCAATGGCTTTTATCTTCGTTGGATTAGCTTCTATGCCCCAGTGACTTACCAGGAAACCAAGAAGTTTTCCGGAGCTAACCCCAAACACGCACTTGTCCGGGTTTAGCTTTGTGCGGGTGGCCCGCAGCTTGTCGAAGACAGCCTGCAAGGTGTCTAGGAGTGACTCCTTGTTCTTGACCTTGACCACGATGTCATCGACGTACACTTCCACTATGTCTCTGATGAGTTCTTCAAAAGTTTTGTACATGTCTCGTACAAAAGTTGAAGCTGCATTCTTGAGACCAAATGGCATGGCTGTGTAACAGTAAAATCCATCTACTGTGATGAATGAAGTATGCTCTTCATCCTCCCTAGACATCCTGATTTGATGATACCCAGAATATGCGTCTAGGAAACACAGTAATTCACACCCGGAGGTGGAATCCACTATCTGATCTATTCTAGGTAGTGGGAATGGATCTTTTGGACATGCCTTATTTAGTGTGGTGTAGTCGATGCACATCCGAAGCTTCCCGCCGGCCTTGGGCACAACGACTGGGTTCACCAACCATTTTGGATGGAAGACTTCTCGGATGAATCCGGCTTCGAGTAGCTTCTTTACTTCTTGTCGGATGAAGTTTTGCCGCTCTACGGATTGCTTCCGAGGCTTCTGATGCACAGGACGGGCATCGGGGTAGATCTTCAGATTGTGCTCAATCACTTCCCTGGGGATCCCAGGCATTTGTGACGGTTGCCAAGCAAACACGTCAACGTTAGCCCGGAGGAAAGTAATGAGCGCGAGTTCTTATTTGTCGTTCAACCCTCCCGATATACAGGTGGTTTGAGCGGCATCAGAACAAATTTGGACGACTTTGACGGGAATGTCGGTGTCGCCGCTTGGCTGCACTCGGGGTGCAGAGGTCGAGCCTCGTTGACGAATGCTCGGGGGTTTTGTAGCTTGCTCCTGTCTGGAGTCCTCCTCTTGCGCCGTGGTGAGTGCGTGGAGTTCCTCCAGGGCAGTTACTCCGGCAGTGCGATCTCCGCGGATCCGGAGAACGCCTACTGGTGTTGGCATCTTCAACACCAAGTATCCATAATGGGCAGCTGCCATGAATTTGTACAGGGCAGGTCTACCCAAGATGGCGTTGAATGGTAAGTTGATATGTGCGACGTCGAAGACCAACTTCTCGGTGCGATACTTCTCCCGTGTCCCGAAGGTAACGGGGAGAGTAATAGCTCCGAGGGGGGTGATGGCCCCCGGACCTACTCCGGAGAAAGGTCGAGAGGGCTGAAGATCTGAAGGTCGGAGCTGAAGCTTAGTGAAAGCTTCGAAGCTGATGAGGTTAAGCCCCGAACCTTCGTCTACCATGACATGGTGGAGCTAGATGTTGTTGATGATAGGAGATACCATCAAAGGTAACTGACCTGCTCCAACCATGCTCCGCAGGCAATCAGAGGCATCAAAAGTGATGGAGGTGTCCATCCACTTTCGATGAGGTTCCGGCCGGACTGTAGGGCTACAGCGGCCATATCCCGCCGCATAGTCTTGATGACGTGACGAGAGGTGATATCCCATGACCCACCAAAAATGGTGTTCATGGTCTTCCGACGCTCGTTGTCAGAGACGTCAGAATCATCATCGACGGAGGTGTAAACGGCCTTCAGGACCTTTTTGGGATCCTGAAACCCTAACTCCTCTTCAGCCGGAGCTTCGTCGACCTTCTGTTTTCCTTCCCTCTGTCGGAAAGGAGATCCTTCCCGGCGCTTGTTATAGCGCTCGGCAAGGTTTTGGACCTCCTGGCAGTCTTCCAAACCGTGGCTGCCCGTTTTGTGAATAGGACACCACACTTTGGGTTTGCCACCGTCTTCACAAGATGGTCGAGGTCGCTTCTCGGGGCGTGGCCCCCGGCCACCCGGAGCTGCAGCAGCTGCAACGTTGGATGTGCCGGCCGACGGCTTCTTCTTGCCGTTGGTCTTCTTTTTCTTCTTGCCACTCCCGGAGGTAGCGGCTTCTTCTTTGGAGGATTTCTTGTGATCCTCCGAGGCTGGTTTGGAGTGCATTACACGGCCCTCCGCAGCTCTGGCACATTTATCTGCCAGGCTGAAGAGTTCCATGACGCTGGTGATCTCCTTGATCGCCAGCTTCTCCAACATCTTCTTATCCCGTACGCCCTGTCTGAATGCCACAATGACAGATGCGCTAGAGATAGAAGGGATAGTGTTGCGTACCTGAGAGAACCTCCGGATGATGGACCGCAAAGATTCTCCCCCTTTTTGCACGACCGCAAAAAGGTCCAGTTCAGTGCCTGGTCGGGTGTATGAACTCCCGAAGTTGGCAGTGAACTGATGGCACAGCTCCTCCCAACAGTTGATAGAGTTGGGTGGAAGGCTCATAAACGAGGACCTGGCGGTCCCAGTTAAGGCCACTGGAAAGTAATTGGCCATCACGGCCTCGTTTCCTCCAGCTGCCAAGATTGCAGTGGAGTATATCTGAAGGAATTCGGCGGGGTTAACAGTCCCGTCGAATTTTTCCGGTAGGTGAGGCCGGAACTTCTGTGGCCATCTAACCATGCGCAGGTGCATGGCTAGGGCTGAACAGCCTCCTCCTACTCCTTCCAGAGTAGAAAGGTCCTGAGCTTCCCGTCTTTCACGAGCACGCTCAATATGGACACGGCCATCCTGCTGGCGGTATCGGCGATCAAGCTCCGCCCGGAGGTCATGAGTCGAAAGCCTGGATACCGTGTGAGTGCATCGAGCCCCGGAGGGCAATGAAGTCACTTGTTGAGATGCAGCACATCTCCTGCTATTGGAGGCGTGCGGACCAAGTCTTCCAGACAAAGTCCGCCGCTGCGACAGGGCTCATCCCGAAGGAGGAGGACCCTGGTTGTTGAGGCATTCGGCCGCTGCTGCGACCAAATGCTCCACATCGGCCCTCCACTGCTCCATTGCATCTCGAGATGCATCCGGAGGTGGTGGGCGTTGGAGAAGAGCACGCGCTGCATGGAGCGCGTGTTTCGGGTTGTCATGACTCGCCGACGCAGTAAGCGACGACGGCGCACCATCACATTGCCCAGCACGATTTGCTGGAGAAGATGGTGGTGGTGGGAGTGTGGCTCCTGCTGGTGCTGAGGCTCCTGCTGGTGGCTGCCTGTTGGAGGGATTGCCCCCAACAGCCTGAGCGGCAGGTTGTCCGTTGGATGATCCAGCCCCAGAGTTCACCATTCTCAAAAATCTCAGGCGCCCCTACCTGGCGAACTGTCGGCGGTTGAGAACTGGCAGATCTCCCTACACTGCTAAAGTGATTGGGGAGTTTGAAGTTCGGTGTGGGCGCACGGAGATTCAAGAAGGTGAATAAGTGTTTGACACAGGAGACACAAGAATTTACGTGGTTCGAGCCGCCTGAGCGTAATACCCTACTCCACGGGTGTGTTGATGTCGTATTAGCAGTATGAGCTTGCCACGAGCGTGTGGGATGCGTGAGTTCGTTCGTGAACGTCCCTGAGTGTATCTTCGGCCTGTCCTTTTATAACACAAGGACAGGTCGTTACAAGCTATCCTGGCCCGACATGTGGCCCCGGCGGTTACTAGTATTGATACACGCTTAATTACTCTTAATAACCCTGTAACGGGCTTGACAGCACCGTTACTAGTGTTAAGATCGTCCGTTTAAGTGTCATTAATATGGCATTAATGACACTTAATCGGGTCTTGAAGTCCTTGGCTCTCCTTTGAAGATCCGGAGCCGTTACAAGGTCTTCCGGAGGTTAGAAGCTGAAAGGTCCGACGATTTGACACGTGGCAGCTTCGGAGCTTGCCGTGGGAAGCAGGTAGCTCCAGGGCTATCAAACACGTGTCAGGTCCGGAGCTTCTCTCGGTCTGGGGTTAAGTCCAGAGGTGCCATTGTGGGCGGTAGCTCCGGTTTGGTTATACACGTGGCGACCCTGGGATTAACCATGTTGGAGAAGCGGGTCCGGTCATGTCTGACAAGTGGGCCTCCGAGGGTCTTCAAACTAAGTAGATGGCTTTCTCTTGAGATCTTTGTAACCTCAAGGGGTGTACGGTTTTTAGGGTACCGACAACTGGAGTGGATCATCATATGTGTTCTATATTTGTTGGTGCTAGTTTTTTAGTTGATGAGAAGATTGAAAGCTACATTTGGTTATTTGAAACATTTTTACGAGCTATGAGAGGGAAGGCTCCCAATCTGACTGACGAGAATGTCAGTATGAGAGCTGCCATTGCTACAGTTTTACCAAACACCATGCATAGGTTGTGTATGTGGCATATAATGAAGAAATTGCTTGAGAAAATTGGTCCAACGTTATCACAGGATGATCAGTTCTAAAAGACGGTGAACTCATGTGTATGGGGTTTAGAAACAGTAGATGAATTTGAAAATAGATGGCATGACATGATAACAATTTATATTTTGGAGGACAATGAATAGTTACGCAACAGATATGAAATCCGCCAGTCAAGTATACCAGCATATTTTACTCACATTTGGCTTGGAGGTATTCTTCGGAAAACATCAAGGTCAGAGAGTGTAAATTATTTTTTTAATCGCTTTATAGGTCGCAAACTTCCATTTGTAGATTTTTGGCTGCGATTTGACACTGCATTGAAATGCCAACTGTAGCACCCAAAATTTCAAAATTTGAAAACAAGGGAAATGTTCTAGGAGTGCATCATGCTTTTGCCTTTGGATTGAAAAATTTAATTTCAAAATGCGCTAGAATTCGGTTGAAATTTGAAAAAGAAATTCAAATTGTATAAATAAATGAAGAAGAAAAGAGAAAACAAAATAAAAAGGGAAAACAGCCGCATGGGCCCTAATCCCCCAATCGGCCCATCTTCCTTTTCTTCCCCCTTCCCCCTCTCCTTTTCCTTCCCCGCCGGCCCAACCCCCGCAGCGGCCCAGCTTGCCCGCGCCCCCTCCCTCTCTTTCCTTTTCCTCCCTTTCTCTGCACGTGGGCCCCGCCCGTCAGATCCTCCTCCTTACTTCCTTGCGTGCGACCCAGCCCCGGTGATGCCGCCCGATTTCAAATCGCCGGCAAGAAATCCCCCCCTTAATGGCCCCTGTCGCCTTCCATCGTCGGGGATCGCTTTCCTTACTTCGCCGCCCCCCTCTCCCCCTATAAAATCCGGCCAGCACCCCCATTTTCCCCTTCCCCGAAGCTCCGAACCCTAGCCGCCGCACCAAGGTAATGGCGCCGCCGTTCCCGCCGCTTGACCCCCTATTTCTCCCTCCCTCTTGGTCTGACGCGTGCGCCGTGCTACCAGGGACTCGCCGGACATATTCTCTTCGGGACAACATCGCCGCAACGCCGTCTTCGTCGAGCTCTGCCGAGGACCACCGCCGGTCGATGTCGTCGACGCACCTATGTCCCGATTCAAGCCCCACGACCCCCTGAGTGAGCTCCTACCGTCTCCCTCTCCCTTTTCCGCGTTAGCACCGAGGCGTTGGGCAACGATTTGGCCGATCCGGCCATCTCCGGTGACCCCCCCGCCGTGCGCCGCCGGGTTTGGCGAGCGGGTCGCCGCGCCCTGGGGTGTGCGTCGCCCTTGGGTGACGTGGCCCCATCTCGGCTGCCCATCTAGGGCCGACGGCCGAGATTAGAAGGGGTGTACCCCTTCGGTATTTAAAATCTGGGTCGCACGCGTTAGATCCAACGACCCAGATTCAAATACATTTAACCGTTGCCAGTTTTGCACATGACCCCCTGCGCAAATTTAAATTAATTATAGATAGGTCCCGGAATTTATGGAATAGCCCCTGGACTTTAATTTAATTCTGTCAGCACTGTTAAATTGAATAAACATAGCATTTTAGCCCCTGTTTTCACCATAAATTATGTTTTTAGCCTCTATAAATTATGATTAACCCCCTGGCTATGTTATAAAATATTTCTAAGCCTCTGATCTGGTCTGTTTTACATAAAAACCCCTGTACTCATGGATATTTACATAAAATCATAAGCTTGCACTCTCTTTTTGCACAAAATTTAATTAGGGAAATTATTTGATTAACATTGACTTATTTGTTTACATCAAAATAATCTATTTAAAATTGTTGTGGCATGCTGCATCGCATTATTATTCATATTGAGCTAGGGAAAATTATAATAAACTCGTGCAATGCTCTAAAATGAAGATAAATGCCATGAATTGATAATCAACCCCAATGTCCACTAAAACCCAAACCTTCAGCCCACATCACTAATAAAACATCAACTAGGAAATTAAATGCTAGTGATGTAATTGCGTAGGTTTTCCTTTGATGATTTCTTGTTTGTGATGTGCATATGGTTGCTTGTTCTTATTGCGTGTTGTTATTTTCTGCTCCACATGCGATGACGTATTTAGAGTCGGTTCCTGAGCCGACCTACAATCTTCAGGACTACCACTTCACCGACCCACACTCCGAAGAAGGCAAGTTCCTTGACCATTTTGCACCTGTTTTAATAAGTTTTAGTTAGTTGCATGCTTAATAAATTGAATCCTATTTACTGCACCCTTCCATATAATTCCTTGTTACTGGGTTGGTTTGGGTAGATGTTAATGTTGTTTTTACGCTTAGCCATGCTTAGTATTTGGGAGGGAAATTCTCTACTTACATGTTCTACTATAAACTGTTGTGATTATTTATTGAGATATGGTGAATTGAATTGTAGTGGATAGGAATCTGGCGGGTTGGTTTGTTTGGGATGGTGCAGTACGCACGAGACCCGGATTTTGGGGTATGAACCTTGCCGGATTCTAAGGACCAGTTTATGGAGAAAGCCACTAAGCCTTATAGTATCGCCACAAGACTGAGTATGGGGCAGCTTGGTCAATTAATTAGGCCTCTCCCGGCGTAGTATTAGTGATTGGATAGTGCGGGGAATTGGTTCAGGGTGTACTACCTTGGGATCCGCATGGCTCAAGAGGGGGCAACTGGGGTGTTGAGTCGTGGTGTAACGGCTCACACTTTTGTACAGGGGTGAAACCTCAGAGGGCTAGTACGTGTCGGGAGGATCCTTTGTAAAGATCTCATAGTGATCTCCTGGCCTCACACCAAATGAAGTGTGCAATGTGGTTTGTGACCACGGGCATCAGGGAGGTTTCCTTAGTCCACCTGGCAACAGGGGATGAAATCACGGCTTGTGGGTAAAGGGTACATTCTCTGCAGAGATTTAGAAACTGTCATGACAGCCGTGCTCACGGACAAGAGCGGCTTGGTGTCCAATTCATAATTAGTCAATGATTGGGAATGGTGGTTTGGTTGGTTGGGACTCGGATTTACAAATGGGTTATGGTTGGGTTCATACACTTAGAAGTAGGTGCTAATGAAAGCTAAGGATAGGAGGTAATGCTATAGTGCTTAACCCAAATTTGGCCTTCCTTTCTAAACACCCTCATGTCATCTCTTTCCCACTTGCTGAGTACCGTTGGTACTCAAACTTTCTTGTTGCTTATCTTTCCCCCGTCTACAATGGAGAAGAGGTGGAGAATGAAGACTTCTTCGCTGATCCAGAGGAGACGTTCTAGGCTGGCGCAACCCCCGGGCAACGCCTGTGCATGGAGCCACACTAGTTTACCTTTCCGCTGTTTTGCTTTGTAATATTATTTTAGACCTAAGGGTCATTATTGTAAGACATTTATGTATTCGAACATGGCTTGTAATAAATGATATTACACTTTCGTCTACACATGTATGATGTGAACCGATCCTGGCATACATGTGGAAGCCATCCGGTTGTCTTGTTGGGACCGGGTGTGACAAAGTGGTATCAGAGCCGTGTTGCCCGTAGGACGCAAGCCTAGTTAGAAAGGGATGACTTAAGGACCATATTATATTCTAAAAAGTAATTTATAAAGTTGCTTTGTATTCCCTACCTTGTCTTCTTGTTTTATTTACTCCTTTATTTATATGTTTTGTTACTGACACTCTCCTGTTTTCAAAATTTGTAGATGGCCCGCACCAAGACGACCCCCGTAAGTCGACCGGTGGACTTGTGCCCCCGCGTAGGCTGGCCAGTCACTCTCCAGCCATCGATCCACATCATCCCGTGGTGATGTGTTCTGACGGTAGGGTCGCAGGACGACTGCGACTTCGTCTCCGGGCCCTACTCCGTGAGGCTGGCTACCATCACCACAGCCTCTCGCTCTCCTACCACACCACTGGAGTGCAGCGCCCCAGCAGGAAGGAGTGGAGCTGCAAGATCTACATCTACTATGGTGGTGAGTTGGTGAAGACCCACAGCAGTCTTGCTTGGAGGAGCTCCCGCCGATATGCAGAGCAGGATGCTAGCTGGGAAGCAGCCACGTTTTGGAGTCATGCCCGCCGTTTCCGCCTGGAGGACACGGTGCAAGCCTTCGTTCCACAGCGTCCCAGTGGCACTGCGGGCTTCGTCTCCAGGCACGTGGCGGGACCCTTGGACCTCCCGGAGTCTCGTCAGACTGTTGATGACGTGGCCCAGCTCAGTGCCCGACTTCAGAGGGTGCAGCAGGAGATTCAGGATGGACGTTACCTCGCCCAATGCCACAAGGCAGTGATCAGGAGGTATTGCTGGATCACCGACAAGGACCCGGATGACTACGCGTCTGACACCTCGACGTGGACCCCAGACTCTCCAGACCGTCGTGACGGCCAGCGTGAGTCGTCTTCTCAGGAGTCTTCTGACGAGGAGCCGTCCAGTGTGGCATCTGCCGCACCACCGCCGCCTGCTGCCTCACCACCACAAGACCCCGAGGACCCCGAGGACCCCGAGGACCTCGACGACGACGACGACGACGACGACGAGGACCCGGAGGAGTTCCCGCTTGACGACTAGTAGTCCTCGACCTATGCCACGACTCAAGGATAGGCACACCCCCATTAGTTAAATCAGAGCGACGTAGACGTACTTGTGTGATCTTGAGTTGTGTTACTTCTTTTATGATTTTTGTCTTGGTGTGTTGTGTGAGTTGTGGAACGCCTTGGCGACTTGTCCACAACCGCACCTTTTTGATACTTCTTTAATTAGTGAGCTATTAATAAAGAATTTTCATTTATACGCATGTTTGCTGTGATTTTAGCATATAGTAAGGGTATCGTATAGTAGTCTTCCACTAGTTATAGTAGTACCTAAGACTCTATTCTCTTCGTACTCAGATGGCAGGCAGGGGAAGAGGCCGTGGATGTGGCCGTGGTATGCCCCTTGGTAATGATGAAGCTGGATTCCAGCTAGCGCAATGGAATGGGAGAGGTGCCCGTGGAGCACCTGCGATGAATCATATGCAGCAAATGATTGCCATGCAGATGCAAATCATGCAGAATTTAACACAAGTGGTGGCCAACATGCAGCAAGACCAGCAAGCCCCTCCACCTCCACCACCAAATCAGCCCCACCCACAGCCAGCACCAGGACCCCGATCTCGCATGAGAGACTTTCTCAACACCCATCCACCCACCTTTGCCACTACTAGTGAGCCAATGGATGCCGACGATTGGCTGAGAACAGTCGGGAGCAAGCTGAGAATTATCCAATGTGAAGGAAGGGAGAAGGTACTGTTAGCCTTGCACCAACTCCAGGGACCTGTAGCCGACTGGTGGACTGCTTTCACTGAAGCCCATCAGGATCCAGATAACATCACATGGGATGAGTTCAAGATTTACTTTCGCAGTCATTTCGTGCCTGAAGGAGAGGTCCAGACGAGACGTGAAGAATTTCTCATGCTGAAGCAGGGCCGTATGAGTGTGCGAGAGTACCTGAACAAATTCACACAATTGTCTCGCTATGCACCAGAAGATGTGGACACTGACTCAAAGAAACAGTTTCGTTTTAAGAAGGGGCTTGACAAGGAGCTGAAGTTCGCTATGGTCTCCAGTGACTACAACAGTTTCCATAAGTTGGTGGACAAGGCTTTTGAAGTTGAAAGGACCAAGAAAGAGCTGGACGATGATGATAGGAAGAGGAAGTTGGCTCAAGCACACAGTTCTGGGAATAATGTGCGCCCTCGTTATGCCCCTCAGCCTGCGGCACCTATGGCTCGTCCTGTGAACTCTTACACGGGACAAAGGTACCCACACTCCTCCTACAGGCCACCCACACCATACAACCTACAGATGCGCCAACCACCACAGCCTCCACGCCAACCAATGCAACCCCCTCGCCCAGCAGCTCCAGCACCCCGCCCTAATGGCCAGCCGCAACAGAACCCTCAAGGAGGTAATAGATCCCAGGGTAACAACGCAGCCGTGCAGTGCTATAACTGTGGGGAGATGGGACATTTTGCCAATCGTTGCCCGAAGAAGCCGCTGCAGCAACCTACACGTGGGAGAGTTAACCACATGGCACTTGAGGAGGCACACAATGCACCAGATGTGGTTGTTGGTACGTTCCCTGCCGACTCTCATCTAGCTACAGTGTTGTTTGATTTTGGTGCTACGCATTCATTCATATCTAAGGAATTCATGAGAAGGCATGACATGGTAGTGCATTTAATGACTCACCAACTTATAGTTCACTCCCCTGGGGGAGACATGATAACACGACAAGTATGCCCTAATGTAAGGCTAGACAAAAGGGGGGTAGTTTTCCCAGCAAACCTTATTGTTCTGGAATCTCAAGGGCTAGATATTATCCTGGGGATGGATTGGTTGACCAAGTACCATGGGGTGATCCACTGCGCCACAAGAATAGTCTCCTTGACCCACCCCGATGGTACCAAGGTAGAGTTCTCTCTAGATCAAGCTCCAACACAGAGGATCAGGCTAAATCAAACAGAGGTCACCGAAGAGATCCGTGTTGTCAGTGAATTCCCAGATGTGTTCCTTGAGGAGTTACCGGGTATGCCCCCTGACCGTGAAATTGAATTCATCATTGACCTAGTGCGTGGAACGGCCCTGATATATAAGAGGCCATATAGAATGGACGCTAATCAGTTAGCCAAGCTAAATGATCACATCAAAGAGTTGTTGGAGAAAGGATACATCCGCCCTAGTTCATGGCCTTGGGGTGCTCCTGTCATATTTGTGCCTAAAAAGGATGGCACTCAAAGGTTGTGTGTGGATTATCGTGCATTGAATGCAGTGACCATCAAGAATAAGTACCCATTGCCAAGGATTGAAGATTTGTTTGATCATCTGCGAGGAGCATGTGTGTTCTATAAGATTGATCTTCGTTCGGGTTACCACCAGTTGAAGATTCGACCATCCAACATTCCCAAGACTGCATTTGTCTCTCGATATGGTCTTTATGAGTATACTGTTATGTCTTTCGGGTTGACCAATGCTCCAGCTTACTTCATGTACCTCATGAACAAAGTATTTATGGAATATCTGGACAAGTTTGTGGTGGTCTTCATCGATGATATCCTGATATTCTCCAAGAGTGAAGAAGAGCATGAAGAACACCTGAGGTTGGCATTAAAGAAGCTTAGAGAACACCAATTGTATGCTAAGTTCAGTAAGTGTGAGTTTTGGTTGAAGCAGGTATCATTCTTGGGACATGTCATATCAGAAGGAGGAATATCAATGGATCCGGGTAAGGTGGCAGATGTTCTCAAGTGGTAGACGCCGGAAAATGTGGGACACATCAGAAGATTTCTGGGAATGGCTGGTTATTATCGACGATTTATTGAGGGATTTTCAAAGTTCTCTCGGCCACTAACCAAGCTACTCGAGAAGGGAGCTACATTCAAGTGGACACCGGAATGTGAAGCAAGCTTTGCCGAATTGAAGAAGAGGTTGACCACTGCTCCAGTGCTGGTCATGCCGGATATGCAAAATGAGTTCTCGGTCTATTGTGATGCTTCCGGACAGGGATTGGGATGTGTGTTGATGCAAGCAGGACATGTGGTGGCTTACGCCTCGAGACAACCCAAGAAGCATGAGAAGAATTACGCGACCCATGATCTGGAATTAGCAGCTGTGGTTCACGCACTGAAGATATGGAGACACTACCTCATCGGAAAAAGGACAGAAATCTACACCGACCACAAGAGCTTGAAGTACATCTTCACTCAGCCAGACCTTAATCTTCGCCAACGAAGGTGGTTAGAGCTCATTAATGACTTTGATGTTGGGATCAACTATCACTCGGGAAAGGCGAACATGGTCGCAGATGCCTTGAGTAGGAAGGCACAATGCAACAGTATGACGATCCAGGCTTATCAACCGCAGTTGTGTGAAGAGTTTGCAAGATTAAACCTGTGCATAGTGTCTAATGCAGATGCAGTAGTTATGGAAGTGGACTCCACGTTGGAACAAGACATTAGAGAAGGTCAAAAGGAGGATAAGAAGATCCAGAAACTTAAGAAACTGATGAAGGCTGGCAAAGCCCCAGATTTCAGGGAAGATGAACACAGAACCTTATGGTTAGGGAAGAGGATATGCGTGTCGAATGTCAAGGGGATCCGAGAGTTGATATTGAGAGAAGCCCATGACTCGTACTACTCTATCCATCCTGGGAGTACCAAGATGTTCCAAGAGCTTAAGGATAGATACTGGTGGCTTGGTATGAAGCGTGATGTGGCCGAATACGTGGCTCTGTGTGACATGTGTCAGTTAGTTAAGGCGGAACATAAGAGACCTGCTGGACTACTTCAACCACTCAAGATACCCGAGTGGAAATGGGAAGAGATAAGTATGGACTTTATTGTGGGATTGCCAAGGACCCAATCAGGATACGACTCCATATGGGTTGTCGTGGACCGGTTGACTAAGGTTGCTCACTTCATTCCGGTCAAGGAAAGCTACAATGGTTCGCGATTGGCAAAATTATACATGGCAAGAATTGTGCGTTTACACGGTGTTCCAAAGAAGATAGTGTCTGATCAAGGTACCCAGTTCACCTCAAGATTCTGGCAGAAGCTGCATGAGTCAATGGACACTCGTCTGAATTTCAGCTCAGCGTATCACCCGCAAACAGATGGTCAGACAGAACGCACCAATCAAATCTTGGAGGATATGTTGCAAGCATGTGCCTTGAAGAATAGTAAGAGTTGGGACAAAAACTTGCCTTATGCGGAGTTCTCTTATAACAACAGCTATCAGGCTAGTCTCAAGATGTCCCCGTTTGAGGCACTTTATGGGCGAAAGTGCAGAACACCTTTATTCTGGAATCAAACTGGGGAAGGTCAAGTGTTTGGACCGGAGATATTCAGAGAGGCCGAACGACAGGTACAAGAGATCTGGAATAATCTGAAAACGGTGCAGTCAAGGCAGAAGAGTTACGCAGATGCTCGACGTCGTGATCTAACCTTTGAGGTAGGAGACTTTGTATATCTCAAGGTATCACCAGTAAGAGGTCTAAGATGGTTCAAAGTGAAGGGAAAGCTAGCACCCCGTTATATTGGTCCGTTCAAAATATTGGAGAGAAGAGGAGAAGTAGCTTATCGTCTCGAGCTACCTTCTCAACTGTCAGATGTGCATGATGTGTTCCACGTGTCGCAGCTAAAGAAATGCTTGAGAGTACCAGAGGAACAATTACCCATGGAAGCTATAGATGTGCAAGACGATCTTTCTTACGCAGAACGACCAGTCAAGATCCTAGAGACATCAGAACGTGTCATGAGAAACAAGACGATTCGCATGTGCAAAGTGCAGTGGAAGCATCACTCCGAGGCAGAAGCAACATGGGAGAGAGAAGAAGATCTCAAGACTGAGTTCCCCGACCTTTTCTCTTAGGCTGTCCGAATCTCGGGAGCGAGATTCCTTTTAAGGGGGGTAGAGTTGTAGCACCCAAAATTTCAAAATTTGAAAACAAGGGAAATGTTCTAGGAGTGCATCATGCTTTTGCCTTTGGATTGAAAAAATTAATTTCAAAATGCGCTAGAATTCGGTTGAAATTTGAAAAAGAAATTCAAATTGTATAAATAAATGAAGAAGAAAAGAGAAAACAAAATAAAAAGGGAAAACAGCCGCATGGGCCCTAATCACCCAACCGGCCCATCTTCCTTTTCTTCCCCCTTCCCCCTCTCCTTTTCTTTCCCCGCCGGCCCAACCCCGGGAGCGGCCCAGCTTGGCCCGCGCCCCCTCCCTCTCTTTCCTTTTCCTCCCTTTCTCTGTGCGTGGGCCCGGCCCGTCAGATCCTCCTCCTTCCTTCCTTGCGCGCGACCCAGCCCCGGTGATGCCGCCCGATTTCAAATCGCCGGCAAGAAATCCCCCCCCCCCTTAATGACCCATGTCGCCTTCCATCGCCGGGGATCGCTTTCCTTACTTCGCCGCCCCCCTCTCCCCCTATAAAATCCGGTCGACACCCCCATTTTCCCCTTCCCCGAAGCTATGAACCCTAGCTACCGCACCAAGGTAATGGCGCCACCGTTCCCGCCGCTTGACCCCCTATTTCTCCCTCCCTCTTGGTCTGACACGTGCGCCGTGCTACCAGGGACTCGCCGGACATATTCTCTTCGGGAGAACATTGCCGCAACGCCGTCTTCGTCGAGCTCTGCCGAGGACCGCCGCCGGTCGACATCGCTGACGCACCTACGTCCCGATTCAAGCCCCACGACCCCCCTAGGTGAGCTCCTACCATCTCCCTCTCCCTTTTCCGCGTTAGCACCGAGGCGTTGGGCAACGATTTGGCCGATCCGGCCATCTCCGGCGACCCGCCGCCGTGCACCGCCGGGTTTGGCGCGCGCGCCGCCGCGCCGTGAGGTGTGCGTCGCCCCTGGGCGACGTGGCCCCATCTCGGCCGTCCATCTAGGGCCGACGACCGAGATTAGAAGAGGCGTACCCCTTCGGTATTTAAAATCTGGGCCGCACGCGTTAGATCCAACGACCCAAATTCAAATACATTTAACCATTGCCAGTTTTGCACATGACCCCCTGCGCAAATTTAAATTAATTACAGATAGGTCCTGGAATTTATGGAATAGCCCCTGGACTTTAATTTAATTCTGTTAGCACTGTTAAATTGAATAAACATAGCATTTTAGCCCCTGTTTTCACCATAAATTATGTTTTTAGCCTCTATAAATTATGATTAACCCCCTGGATATGTTATAAAATATTTCTAAGCCTCTGATCTGGTCTGTTTTACATAAAAACCCCTGTACTCATGGATATTTACATAAAATCATAAGCTTGCACTCTCTTTTTGCACAAATTAATTAGGGAAATTATTTGATTAACATTTACTAATTTGTTTACATCAAAATAATCTATTAAAAATTGTTGTGGCATGCTGCATAGCATTATTATTCATATTGAGCTAGGGAAAATTATAATAAACTCGTGCAATGCTCTAAAATGAAGATAAAGGCCATGAATTGATAATCAACCCCAATGGCCACTAAAACCCAAACCTTCAGCCCACATCACTAATAAAACATCAACTAGGAAATTAAATGCTAGTGATGTAATTGCGTAGGTTTTCCTTTGATGATTTCTTGTTTGTGATGTGCATATGGTTGCTTGTTCTTATTGCGTGTTGTTATTTTCTGCTCCACATGCGATGACGTATTTAGAGTCGGTTCTCGAGCCGACCTACAATCTTCAGGACTACCACTTCACCGACCCACACTCCGAAGAAGGCAAGTTCCTTGACCATTTTGCACCCGTTTTAATAAGTTTTAGTTAGTTGCATGCTTAATAAATTGAATCCTATTTACTGCACCCTTCCATATAATTCCTTGTTACTGGGTTGGTTTGGGTAGATGTTAATGTTGTTTTTACGCTTAGCCATGCTTAGTATTTGGGAGGGAAATTCTCTACTTACATGTTCTACTATAAAATGTTGTGATTATTTATTGAGATATGGTGAATTGAATTGTAGTGGATAGGAATCTGGCAGGTTGGTTTGTTTGGGATGGTGCAGTACGCACGAGACCCGGGTTTTGGGGTATGAACCTTGCCGGATTCTAAGGACCGGTTTATGGAGAAAGCCACTAAGCCTTATAGTATCGCCACAAGACTGAGTATGGGGCAGCTTGGTCAATTAATTAGGCCTCTCCCGACTTAGTATTTGTGATTGGATAGTGCGAGGAATTGGTTCAGGGTGTACTGCCTTGGGATCCGCATGGCTCAAGAGGGGGCAACTGGGGTGTTGAGTCGTGGTGTAACGGCTCACACTTTTGTACAGGGGTGAAACCTCAGAGGGCTAGTACGTGTCGGGAGGATCCTTTGTAAAGACCTCATAGTGATAAATGATATTACACTTTCGTCTACACATGTAATCTTATTTTGCTTTTCCGCTGTTTTGCTTTGTAATCTTATTTTAGACATACGGGTCATTATTGTAAGACATTTATGTATTCAAACATGGATTGTAATAAATGATATTACACTTTCCTCTACACATGTATGATGTGAACCGATCCTGACATACATGTGGAAGCCATCCGGTTGTCTTGTTGGGACCGGGTGTGACACCAACGACATGAATAACTCATACATAATAACACCTCTATGCATACGAATCCTAGTTTATTTACTTCATGGGAAATAGAAGAACATGGTGCCAATATTTTTACACATGAAGTATTCAGAAAGTTTCAAGAAAAGGTGTTAGCTGCAAGGGAATATTATGATGTCCTGAGCACAACTGAAATGAATGATACAAAGATTGTTACCATCACTGACAATCACACCATAGTTAGAGAGGTGATTTGTTTCACTATAGATCAGATATATAAGTGCTCGTGCATGCTTTTTGCGTCAAAAGGAATATCATGTAGTCATATTATACGAATACTCAGAGGTGCAAGATTGAATAAATTACCAATACACTACATTACAGATAGATGAACAAAATACTGTAAAAGGTAATATCCATACTATTATTTTATTTTAACATCATATCTTACAAGTATTATTGTTATGTCATATCATGTTAACGTTATGTTTTCTAATTTTGTAGGTATGATAATTTCTTAGTGCAAAAGGCATCAACCTCTATGGATGATTCTATTAAAAGGAAGATGTCATGTGTGCATAATAAATTCAAATTTATTTGTCAAATGGCCAAGACATTAGAAGAAGGCATGAACCTTTTATTACAAAATTTGGAATCATTGTCCTTGTTATTTCAACCAGTGTCTCACACTAGACAAGAAGAATAAGAGGAATTTATTGGTTGTACCATTCCAAACGAAGTGCAAATATTCCCACCTAATGATGTTAGTTCAAAAGGAAGATGCAAGAGAATTTTGGGACATGCAGATAAAGGTAAGAAAAGAATGAATAAAGAACCAGGACTTCGCAAATGCAAGACATGCAAAAATATTGGACACGATAGTCGTAAGTGCCCGGAAAAAGATAGTGTAAGGGAAATTTGATGTCATGCCATGGTGTTTAATATACTCAGTTTCTATACAGCTTCATGATTTGTAACGATCTACTGAACCATCTAAAAGAACAAATTTCGTTCAGCTATTAAAGTACTGCTTTGATTTTTATCTTTACTGTTGAATGCATGCATTCTTAAGTGCTATCTGCTTATCTTATGAAACAACAAAGTATATTTTTATGATGTGTATTTCTAGTTGTTGTAGGTGTTAATGAATTCATTCTGACCTTTTTCATCTCAGGCTGCCAATCAGCCGTTTAACAGGCGTATTTTCATAAAGTGCTTTGTATGCCAATAAACAATCAATCATGACTACATACATATAACAATTGGTTACATAAGAATTTCACAGATTTACAGTCACTGTTGCTAACTGGAATTTTCCTTGCACTGCAATGTTGCATCCGCTACATCCTCAATGTCCTTCTATCAACACTTGCTGATCACCATCAAGAACTGACCGTTACTCTGATTCCTAATGTTGTCCGTTAAGCTTTCCCTTAATATGGCCTACTCCAAATGTATGTGGTCATCGCTATCTTCCAGCAAGACCAAACGAAATTGATATAGGTGTTTGCTGATGCTCTGCAAAAGATGGAACGCAGTTGCTAATGACCTTAGTTAGCTGCTTTGAAGAGGCTATTCTGCTGAAGTAGATGAACAAGTGACAAAAATACATCCATCCTGGTCATGTTCTTGTTTGCCTGCGAAGACACCAGCGAATAAAAATCTCAGTTGAGAAGCATGACAAAAAGAAAGACAGGAACATCAGTACATCCTTGAAACTCATTCTGGCAAAAAATGCGAACACCTTGTGGGCGGCCGCCATCGCAACAATCCTGTACATCGTGCTGCGCTGTAACCCAGTCGACACCAGGGCGAGGCACACCCACGACGCGGCGGCCAGCACCAGTGCCACAGCGGACGCGCGTGCCGCGTCCCACGGCGAGGCCAGAACAGTGACGCCGCCGCCCGACGACCACCATACCATCTGCTGCTGGGCCTCATCTCCGAGGACTGGTACGTGGCGGGGATCCTCTCGGGTCCGGGTCTCGCTTATGTCGAGTGCGTGCGGGAGGCGTGTCGCGCCGCCATAATCCTGAACGGGGGCAGCAGCAGGTGACGGAGGAACTCGATCGGGAGTCAGAGTCGGGGCACGACATCGATATAGAGTCAGAGTCGGGGATCGGCTCGGGTCCCAGGGGTCCCTCTGCATTATTTCGTCAGCTAGATGGGAGGACTTATGTGCAAAAACGCCAGTAACCGTAGGATCTTAATCCGTTGGTTAAAATCTGTTGGTTGCAGGCTTGCACGGGACTGCTACTTGCATAGTAATCGGGCCTTCTTTTTCTTAGCTCTCACTTCTTTTCTTCACTTTCGCCGGTAGCGGGCTCGTCACATTTGGCTGTCTGCAGTGCCGGCCGCAAAAATAGAGCTTTGTCTGTAGAGCTGTCAATAAAGCTCGAAGATCGTAACTCGCTCGTGTTCGATTCGTTTTAGACTCTGTTGGTACCTTGAGTACCAGGTACCCCGCAATACCGCAAGAAGTGCAGGAAAGTTCCACCTGTCAGAGTCAAAGGTCCTTTCAGGTCCCACATGTCATGCTGCACCGGACCCGCTCCTCTCACATGGCTGGCTCCCGGGTTAACACGTGTAAAAGAAGACCGGAACTGAACTCCCAACAAAGAGAAGCTCCGGCAACTACACGTGTACATCAGCCCCGGACCTAGCTTCCGTCAGAGAGGAGCTCCGATGCCGACACGTGTACAGCAGCCCCGGACCTACCCTCTCAGAAGGGAAAGCGCCGGAGCTGCCACGTGTGGAGCCTCCGGACCTTCACCGCCAACAGAAATACAAGCAGATCATGTCCATTATGAACATTTAAGGACGGTTAAAGTGGCAGCTACAAGGCATGATAATGTGTCATTAATGTCATATTAATGACACATGATCAGTGCACCGTTAATAGGGATAACACTACTATGAAAGCACGTTATCACACTACTAAAGATACTTAATACCCTTAGACAGTGTATTAGGTCATCAAATGCGCCAGGGACACATGTCGGGCCAGGCAAGCTATGTAACGGTCAGCCCTTAGAACTATAAAAGGGTTGTACCGCGCGAACTCGGGAGAGCTAGACTAATTGGACCCGATCCCAACTGGCTAGCGAACATATTCGCACAATACAACAACACAAAGCCCCATGGAGTAGGGTGTTATGCTCAGGTGACCCGAACCACGTAAATATATGAGGTCACCATCTTGATCTTGATCTTTGCGTTCCCCAACCATAAAAGAACCTCCGCGGGCTGCTTCTCAGCGGGTTCGGGGGAAGTGTCATAACATACACTTCGACATTTGGCGCGCTAGGTAGGGGGGCAAATCCTGAGATCACAAGATGGTGAATTCAGCTGCTGGATCCTCCAAAAGCAACCACGCTGGACAACCTGCCAGAGGCAATCCCTCTAATGTCCAACAACCAGCAGGTGTCGTTGTTTTAGCAGGCGCTGTGGCACCACAACCACCATCTGTTCCAACAAACAATGCTGGTCAATAAGATGGAGCATCTGCATCGATCACTACATCGACAAACAACAACCCTGAGCACGCGCTCATTGCTGCGCGAGCTCTCCTACAACACCCACCACCTCCAGGTGCACCCCAGGGTGCTATGGAGCAGTGGAGGGCTGATGTTGACCATCTGGTCGCAGCTGCGGCTGCAGACATCAGCAACCAAGGTCCTCCCCCTTTGGGACGAGCACCTTCACAACGACGAACCTTGTCCGGCGGACTTGGTCCGCAAGTCTCACAACAGAGGAGACGTGCTGCATATCAACAGGTGACTTTGTTGCCTCCCGGGGCACGACACACCCACACAATTACCAGGATTCCAACTTATGACCTGCGGTCGGAACTGAATCGCCGTTACCGTCAACAGGACGACCATGTCCACATCGAGCGCGCTCGAGAGAGGCGAGAAGCTCAGGACAACCCTGCTCCTCAAGGAGTAGGAGGAGGCTTTTCTGCCTTGCCCATGCACTTACGTATGGTCAGGTGGCCACAAAAGTTTTGGCCCCACCTATCGAAGAAATTTGACGGGACTGTCAACCCCGCTGAATTACTTCAAATCTACTCCACAAGCCATACTGGCAGCGGGGGGTGATGAGGCTGTAATGGCCAATTACTTCCTTGTGGCATTGACTGGGACTGCAAGGTCCTCGTTCATGAGTCTCCCTCCCGACTCCATTAATAGTTGGGCGGAGCTTTGCCAACAATTCACTGCCAACTTCGGTAGCTCCTACACCCGGCCGGGCACTGAATTGGACTTGTTTGCTGTAAAGCAAATATCAGGGGAATTGCTATAGTCCTTCATCTAGCGATTCTCTCAGGTACGAAATACCATCCCTTCAATCTCGAGCTCTTTTGTTATTGTTGCATTCAGACAGGGTGATCGAGATAAGAAGATGTTAGAGAAGCTGGCCATTAAAGAAGTTACCAGCGTCACAGAACTTTTCAGCCTAGTCGATAAATGTGCTAGAGCTGCTGAGGGCCGTGAAATGCACTCTAAGCCAGCTCCGGAGGTCAACCATAAGTCTTCCAAAACTAAAGCCGCCACCTTCAGTAGTGGCAAGAAGAAAAAGAAGCCCAACGGCAAAAAGACGCTGTCGGCCGACGCTCCAGCTGCTGCTGCTGCGGCTCCTGGAAGCCGGGTGTCACGCCCCGAGAAGCGACCTTGTCCTTCATCAGAAGATGGCAACATTTCCAAAGCATGGTGTCCGATTCACAAGACGAACCGACACAACTTGGAAGAGTGCCGGGAGGTCCAGAACCTTGTTGAGCACTACAACAAGAGCCGGGAAGAAGCTCCTTTCCGTCAAAGGGAAGGAAAACAAAAAGTCAACGAAGCTTCGGCTGAAGAGGAGCTAGGTTTCCAGGACCCTAAAAAGGTCTTGAAAGCCATTTACAACAGTGTCAACGATGACTCCGACGTCTCTGACAACGAACGTCGGAAGACCTTGAACACCATCTATGGTGGTTCTTGGGACATCACCTCTCGCCACATCCTCAAGACAATGTGGTGGGACATGGCCATGGTAGCCCCCGCTGCTAAGGCAGAACCACATCGAAAATGGATGGATACACCCATCATTTTTGATGCTTCAGACTGCCCTCAAAATATGATCGGGGCTGGTCAACTCCCGTTGATGGTGTCACCCACCATTAACAATATCCAAATCCATCATGTAATGGTGGACGGAGGTTCCGGGCTAAACCTCATAAGCTTTGAAGCTTTCATTAAGCTTCAGCTCCGGCCTTCGGACCTTTGCCCATCCCGAACTTTCTCCATAGTAGGTCCGGTAACCATTACTCCTCTTGGTTCCATTACACTCCCAGTGACCTTTGGGACCCGGGAGAACTACAGAACCGAGAAAATGGTCTTTGACGTCGCACAAATCAGTCTGCCTTTCAATGCCATTTTGGGCAGGCCAACTTTATACAAGTTTATGGCTACTACCCATTATGGTTATTTGGTGTTGAAGATGCCAACACCCACGGGCATCCTTCAGATCCACGGAGATCGTACCACAGAAGTTATTACACTGGAAGAACTCTATGCGCTTATCACAGCACAAGAGGAAGTATCTGGTAAGGATCCAGCTCCGAATCCTCTAAGCATTCGTCACAAAGGTTCTACCTCCGCACCTCGTGTGCAACCAAGCGGCGACGCCGACATTCCCGTCAAAGTCATCCAAATTGGTTCCTATGCTGCTCAAACTACCCGTATATCGGGAGGTGTGAACAACAAATAGGAACTCGCGCTCATCACTTTCCTCCAGGCTAATGTTGATGTGTTTGCCTGGCAACCGTCACAAATGCCTGGGATCCCTAGGGGGTGATTGAGCACAATCTGAAGATTTACCCGGACGCTCGGCCTGTACACCAGAAGCCCCGAAAGCAATCAATCGAGTGACAAAACTTCATTAGACAGAAAATCAAAAAGTTGCTCAGAGCTGGATTTATCCGGGAAGTCTTCCATCCAAAATGGTTGGCAAACCCAGTTATTGTACCTAAGGCCGGTGGGAAGCTTCGAATGTGTATTGACTACACCACCTTAAATAAGGCATGTCCAAAAGATCCATTTCCGCTACCTAGAATAGATCAGGTAGTGGACTCCACCTCCGGGTGTGAGCTACTGTGTTTCTTAGATGCATATTTTGGATATCATCAAATCCAAATGTCTAAGGAAGATGAAGAGCATACTACCTTCATAACAGTAGATGGATTGTATTGTTACACTGCCATGCCATTTGGTCTTAAAAATGTTGCTTCAACATTTGTGCGAGCTATGTACAAAACATTTAGAGAGCTAATTAGAGACTTGGTGGAGGTGTATGTTGATGTCATCGTCGTGAAGATCAAAAACAAGGAGTCACTCCTTGACAACTTACAAGCCGTCTTCGACAAGCTGCGCAAGACGTGCACCAAGCTGAACCCGGACAAGTGTGTCTTCAGGGTTAGCTCCGGGAAACTTCTGGGGTTCTTGGTAACTCACCGAGGAATTGAAGCAAATCCGGCGAAGATCAAGGCTATAGAAGATATGCGGCCACCAGCTCGCATTAAAGATGTCCAGAAGCTAACTGGACGCCTAGCTGCGCTCAGCTGGTTTATCTCAAGATTGGCAGAACGGGCACTACCCTTCTTCAAACTCTTGAGGAAGTCCGGACCATTTAATTGTTCTGAAGAAGCAGAAAAGGCCTTCCAAGAGTTCAAACAACTTCTCACCACACTACCAATCTTGGTAGCTCCGAATCTTGGTGAGCCTTTACTGCTTTACATTTCGGCAACCATCGAAGTTGTCAGTATGGTCCTGGTTGCGGAAAGACCAGAGCCACATCCGATTCAGGCGTCTGGACCCCTCCGGGAGGGTCTGGAGCCACCTGAAGACGTGATTGGGTCTCAGCTCCCAAACACGGAAACTCAAAATGAAGTACTAGGAGATCAACCTCATCCGCCTGAGAAGGATCACCTATCTAACCAAGATGATCTGGATCTTCCCAGTGAGATCCGGGTTGGTAGAGAGGAAGCTCTGGGACCTTCTGAAAGGGTTCGGATCATCCAACGCCCTGTGTACTTCGTTAGCGAAGTACTCCACGACGCCAAGACAAGATACATTGAGGTGCATAAACTGCTTTACGCAGTTCTTATTGCCTCAAGGAAGCTTCATCATTACTTCCAATCCCACAAAATCTCAGTGGTAACCTCTTTTCCACTGCGTGCAATTTTGCATAACCCTAATTCTACTGGGAACATTGCAAAGTGGGCAGCATAACTAGCCGAATTCGATCTAGAATTTGTGTCAAGACAAGCAATTAAAAGTCAAGCCTTGGCTGACTTTGTGGCGGAATGGACCCCCTCTCCATCAAACCCTGGGGGCCAAAGTGAGCAGAAACCAGAACTCAAAGTTCCGGAATTCACCAAGCTTCACTGGACCCTCTACTTTGACGGCTCCGTGCAGAAGCAGGGGGCCGGAGCTAGAATCCTTCTCTTGGCTCCGACTGGGGAGAAGGTCAAGTACATGGTACACCTTGATTTCAAGGCAACCAATAATATGGCAGAGTATGAAGCCCTCATCTATAGACTCAAGGTGGCACTATCTTATGGTGTCAAACAGCTGTTGGTGAAGGGAGGTTCACAACTCATCATCAAACAAGTGAAAGGTGAATGTTCCTGCAACAATCCTCAATTAGCTGCTTACCTCCTTGAAGTCCAGAGGCTTTAGAAGGACTTTGAAGTCCCGGATCTCCATCATATTTAGCGTCTTCGTAACGCTGAAGCTGACGAACTCTCGACGAAAGCCTTAATTGGAGCTCCGGTTCCTGACGGAATCTTCGTCCGAAGGTTTTCAAAACCAACAGCTCAGCCTGCTGAACTGAGCGAAGGGGGTGAGAGCAGCACCTCGAAGCTGGCAGTCTCAGTGGCCCTATTACCATGACGACCACCAAGGGTCGTAGGTGCTGTCGGAAGCTCCGAGCAAGCCGACACGCAAGACTCAGAAGCTCAAGTTAGCTCCGATGCATGGATCTCGGAGATCTGGAGCTACTTGAAAGACAACATCCTTCCTGAAGACAGTGTATCTGCTGACTGGATTGTCAGGTTGGCTAAAAGATACATGTTGGTAGAAGGGGATCTCTACCGATGCGGTGCCAATGGCATCCTAATGCGGTGCATTGCAAGGGAAGAAGGCCGCGAGCTCCTCGCGGAAATCCATGGAGGCGAGTGCGGGAACCACACATCTTCTCGCATGCTGGTCGGTAAAGCCTTCCGACATGGCTTTTACTGGCCTACAACACTTCAGGATGCGGTTGAGCTAGTGAAGAAATGTGAAGCATGTCAGTTCCATGCAAAATAGATTCACACACCGGCTCAATCACTAAAAATGATACCTCCTACATGGCCATTCGTTGTGTGGGGCATGGATATCTTGGGACCTTTCCCAAAAGCCGTTGGAGGTTACAGGTTCCTGTATGTCGCCATCGACAAGTTCACCAAGTGGTCGGAAGCAACTCTAGTAGTAACAATCAACAAACAATCAACAATCAAGTTCTTGAAGTCCATTATATGCAGATTTGGAGTTCCAAACAAAGTCATAACTGACAATGGAACTCAATTTACAAGTGCTGCATTCAAAGAATATTGCGAAGACCTTGGCATTCAACTTAGCTACGCCTCAGTAGCTCATCCAGCAAGCAATGGCCAAGCCGAGAGAGCAAACACAAGAATTTTAAAAGGACTCAAGATGCACACATATGAGCGCTTAAAAAAGCACGGTGCTAACTGGATCGAAGAGCTTCCGTCCACATTATGGGCGAACAGGACAACACCCAACCAGTAAACTGGGGAAACTCCATTCTTCCTGGTGTACGGAGCCGAAGCAGTCCTTCCTCCAAAGATCACCTTGGGGTCCTTCCGGGTCTGGACCTTCAATGAAGCCACGCAGGACCAGCTCCGACGTGAAGACCTTAACCTCGTTGATGTGGGAAGGTGCCAAGCAGCTGTTCGAAATGCACGTTACCGCAAAGTGCTTCGGCGCTATCATCAAAGGCATGTGCGCAACTGGCAGCTTGAAGAAGGCGACCAGGTGCTTTGGAAGATACTAACCCGTGAAGGGATGAATAAACTTTCCCCGAGCTGGGAGGTTCCCTTCTGAGTAATTAAAGTATCCCGACCAAGATACGTTCGCTTGGCGACAGAGGATGGGACCCCGCTTCCCAATCCTTGGAACATCGAGCTTCTCTGTAAGTTTTATGCTTAAAATCACGGTGGTGAGTCTGTAATTACACACAATGTATATTGTAGAGTCATTATACAGAGATGGGCAAGTCCTCCGGGAGAACATCCGGACCCCTTCAGGAGGGTCTGGTAAGTTCAAGTAACACTTCAGACAATCACAGTACTAAAAGTGTAACTACTTGCCCTGGGTTAGTGCAAGATGTATAGCACATTTAGCATGGTCCAGCACCCTAAGTGTGTCCTTGTCTCCCTGTAATCCGGACCTATAATGAAAGGCATTGTTGTGTGAAAACATACTCCATGTGCATTTACCTTTTGTGCAAGGCTCAATATATCAAATTATTTTTACTCCAATTGTCTATAATAAAGTTGTGCAAATCTTCTTGAGCTTTGTTCCAAGTAATTCACATGCATTACAAGCCTTATTGATAGTCTTTTTGGATCTTAACATTGCTACATAGTCTACTTGCCTGAACGCCAAGCCAACATAGGTCTGGAGTGCGGTATCGACTTAGCCCCGTCCTGCACCCTAAGTACGCTGCTCTACCTACACCCCGACAGACCTCAGTAGGGTGAGTACTAAAAAGGCATGCAGATCTAAAAAGATTATATCAAAACACTCGTTATCATGCTGAGTTTCTTTAAACTCAATGTTCAAATAAGAACAATAAGTCACAACCAATTTATAGACAAGAGGACAAATTTTACTTTTTCTCTTGCCTTTAATGTGCAGGAAAAGCAAAAATTCATAGCGATGGTGGACTATGCCAGAGCTACTAAGCTCCGACATCTTCCAAGATGGGTCCAACATCAACGTCTAATATGTTGACGCCGGAGCTACCAAGCTCCGACCATCCCAGCGAGCTTGTCTTCGATGCCTAATATTGAAGACTTCGGACCTAAAATCTACAAGTGCGAAGTATTCAAGTCGTCAACATACTGCCACAACCTTTGGTACATGTACACACTTCAATTGTACACATGTACCAGGCGGCCGACAAGATGCAGCACAGTATATTGAAGACAAAGTGAAATTTAATGCAGAAAGGAGGATTTCATTAATTTGAGATACTGGATTACAAAATGGGGAGAGTACAACAAAAGGCAAAAGAAATAAAGTTGTAGGATCGAAGAGCACGTGAAAAGCTACCAGAGGGGGGGGTGAATGGTAGATTTAAAAATCTTACGCAGCGGAAACAATAAAACCCCAAACCCTTTCGGCAGAAAAACGATCTGTTAAAGAAATCGTGTATGTGACTAATCTAAACGTGTTTCACCGTGACAAAAGTGATAGATATCAGAGAGAATCAAGTCACGAAGACAACACAAAAAGAATTACTCAAATCCGTCGAGAAAAACTCAAGTTATGATCAAAAGATCAGGCTATGGTCAATCTGACCTACTCGAGAAAAACAGTTTCTGGAATGCTGAAAAGAAACTCGTGTAGAACAGAAACCACAAATCCAATGACCGTGAACTGTTGACAAATGATAGACAATCAAGTTGTGAAGACAACCCAAAAAGAATCACGTCAATTGGATCTGTAAAACTCGAGTTATGATAAAACCACCGACGAAAGGTAGTGCTGTCCAGAAACTCGACGAGTAAAACTTGTCTGGAACAAGTCGGACGAACAAGGCACAAAAGTTCCTTCAAACTATGAATTTTATTCAATAGAACACAAGAGGAACAGCCCCAAAGTCGTCTCTAACGAGCTTTGACCTTCCCTTGCTTATATAACCAGCCCTTAGGCCATCCCAATACGACTAGGACTCTAATCCTAATCCGATCACAATCGGAACTTACCATAGCTGCTCAAGATTCTTCTACACGCAGATAGAAGCAATCTTAAGACTTCCAAACACCTTAGGAATGTATACCACATTCCTAAACAACTCAATTTCGTGACACACACGAAATCCTAACATAACCAACTCGATACTTCCCATACCGAGCCATAACCGACTCTGCCGCAGCCAAAGTCTTCAACCGATACGATCCGATCCTTCCGATAAGATCTTCCTTCCATAATCCGTCTCTAGAAGCATATTGCCACGTCATGCACCTCATGCATACGTGCGAACACTTTCCTTCGACCTTCATATGCACTGCCCTTGATTCAATCATCCTGCGCGACCTCCTGACCTGCTCAACCACAGTTCCTCCCGAACTTGGTTGTTGGAACCTCATCTCCTCCTGAGACTAGTCCAAAGGATCCTGTCACCAGCCATGACTTGAACTCAAGCAACACCTGCACATGAATAAACAACCAATCTATACGAGCCCAAGTCCTCGACTTGACTCACGTTAGTTCCGAACACAACACCTTACGTGAGAACCTCACATAAGCATGTTGCAAAACCACAGTAGAAACGATATCAACCGTATCATCCAAAACGCACCAAAAACTTAGCAAATGAAAACTAAGCAATCTTTCCAATCAAGTAAAGCAAGTACGAGACATTGCAAATGCAAAGCAGAAGCACTGCGGTCAAGTTCCGGACCTTGCCAGAGCAACCCGGAGCTTGAGCCGGAGCTAAGCAGAAACACTGCAGTCAAGTTCCGGACCTTGCCAGAGCAACCCGGAGCTTGATCTGGAGCTAACAAAAGCTAGTAGAACCTAGCGCCGGAGCTTACCAAAACTAGTAGATCCTGGATCCGGAGCTTACCAAAACTAGTAGATCCTGGATCCGGAGCTTACCAAAACTAGTCGGAACTAGTGGACCCAAAACCCGGAGCTAGACAGAGTACGTCGAAGCTTAGCATCCCGAAGCTAACGAAAATGTGCCGGAGCTTATCAAATATATGTCGGAGCTAAAGATAAGGCTCACCGGAGCTAACCAAAGCTGGTCGGACCTTACCAAGAAGTCGGACCTAGCATCAAACGTAACCGGAGCTACCCAAAGCAAGCCGGACCTATCGTCGGACCTTGCTGTAGCTCGGAGCTAGAGTCGGACCTTGATAAAAAGGTGTTTTGGTGATATTAAAAACTTTTATCATCAAAGCCAAGTGTATTCACTACAAGCCAATGTATTCAGCACACATAGGTCTTACAATCTCCCCCTTGATGAATGCATTGGCAACACCATTTAAAATTCCGAACATTGGCTTATTCAAATAAAAGTTTTGAAAACAATTTCTCCCCTTTTGTAAAACAAACGTAAATGAAAATCTCTCCCCCTTTATTATCTCTCTTTTTTTTGAATGTGTGATTAATCTCTCCCCCTTTGACAATGTATTCAACAAGGTAAAAGAGAAATTTTAATTTTATGAGATATAAACAAATTATCTCTCCTTCTTTAGTTGTTATGAGCATATTATAACATATACATATAAACAAAGCTCACCCAAGTCATACTATCAAGTAACTTACACTATCACATCAATGAGATACATAATGTAGTGTAAGCCATGCTAGAAAGCAAGTGTGATTTTCAATTTTAGCAGGTCATGATCTCACAAACTCAACTATTTCAAAACCTGAAAGCACGACATTTGTTGCTGCAGTTTATTACTTTTCAAAGCATAAATTTAGATAATATGATATTTGCAAGAGATTATATGCTCATCTGCCTTATTCTAACCAACCAAGCCAAGCCTATGTCATTTGACAATCAGAAGCTTAAGGACATGGTTTTAGTCATACACAACTTCTTCCAAGTTCATATCTAAGTGCAATGACAAGCCATCTCGAAAGAAGAAGTGCGATGCATGCATATTCTCTTGATCTTTTCTCAATTTATATTTGTTCATAAAAACTCAACATGTGAGTTGATTACTTGATAAATTCTTAATGATTAAAAGCATTTGTGAGCATGCAACAAGTTCAAAACAGCAAGAAAGTTCGACCATGACCAGATTTAGTGTAAGTAATTATTCCAATTACTAGACATGGCAAAAACTACAAAAAGTATAACACGAGTAATGTAGTAAGAACTTTCAGCATGTAAAAGGAATCACAAAGTCATATATGTATGAAATAATATGCTCATATTATTTTAATTTCAGATTCACACATAGACTTCCTAAGTTTCAAAAACTCCCCCTCAATTTAAGCCATGAGGATGCATAACCCCTATTTCACTACGAATGTAACAAAAACGAGTGAAATCCAAAGGTTTTGTAAAAATGTCAGCCAATTGTTGTTCGGTATCTACATGGTGAAGCACAATGTTTCCTTTTTCAACATTATCACGGAGAAAGTGATACCTAATGTCAATGTGCTTAGTTCTAGAATGTTGCACGGGGTTTTTAGCAATGCAAATAGCACTAGTGTTATCACAGAACAGTGGAACACTATCTAGATCAACCCCATAGTCCTTAAGTGTTTGAACAATCCAAAGAATTTGTGAACAAGCACTAGCAGCAGCTACATACTCAGATTCGACTGTGGATTGTGCAACTGAACTTTGTTTTCTAGAGGACCAAGCAACAAGAGAATTACCAAGAAAATGACAAGCACCGGAAGTACTTTTCCTATCAATCCTACAACCCCCAAAATCAGCATCCGAAAAAGCTTTCAAAGAAACAATTGAGGAAGAAGGAAGAAAAATGCCAAATTCTTGAGTTCCATGTAAGTACCTGAGAATCCTTTTGACGGCTTGACGATGTGAAACACGTGGGGAAGCTTGAAACCGTGCACAAAGACATACGCTGAATTGTATGTCCGGTCTTGATGCTGTAAGGTACAAAAGTGATCCGATCATACTTCTATATTCCTTTTGATCCACGGATTCACCATCTTCATCAAGTTCAAGTGTTGTTGCTGTTCCCATTGGTGTCCGAAGAGGCTTGCTTTTGTCCATGTTGAAGCGCCTTAGGAGATCTTTGGTATACTTTGTTTGATGCACAAAGGTACCCTCCTTGGTTTGCTTGATTTGCAGCCCCAAAAAGTAAGTGAGTTCACCCATCATACTCATTTCAAATTCGGAACTCATCATTGCTGAAAACTTGGACACAAGATCATGAGAAGCACAACCAAAGATAATATCATCCACATACACTTGAACGAATAATGAGTCATTGCCATGTTTAAGCACAAAAAGAGTTTTATCAGCCTTTCCCATTGTGAACCCCTTTTCAAGTAAGAATGTTTTTAACCTATCATACCATGCTCTAGGGGCTTGTTTGAGACCATATAAGGCTTTGGATAGTTTGTAAACATGATTAGGAAAATCTGGATTTTCAAAACCTGGTGGTTGTTTGACATAAACCTCCTCATCTATGTAGCCATTAAGAAAAGCACTTTTAACATCCATTTGATATAGCTTAAAACCTTTAGATGCTGCGAAAGCTAACAAAATTCTTATGGCTTCTAATCTAGCGACAGGAGCAAAAGTTTCATCAAAATCTAGACCTTCAACTTGAGTGAAACCTTGAGCAACCAACCTAGCCTTATTCCTAATCACAACCCCATCCTCACTTTGTTTATTTTTATATACCCATTTAGTTCCAATTAAAGTGTGGCCTTGAGGTGGAGGTACAAGTTTCCAAACATTATTTCTTTCAAAATTTTCTAACTCTTCTTGCATGGAAATAATCCAAGATTCATTAGTGAGTGCGTGTGATATATCTTTGGGTTCAAAAGAAGCAACAAAAGCAGAATGAGCATGAGAGTTTGGATCGCAAAACCTGGACCGTGTGACTCGTTCATGCAAGCTTCCAATCATCTGTTGTGGGGGATGATCTTTGTAAAAACGTAGGGGAACAGATGTCTCACAAGCTTCTTTTTCATTAGGTTCATTGTAGATTGATGAGCTTGTGATTTGTGGACGATCAGGACCAGCAGAGGTGACAGCCGGAGCTTGTTCAATGTCCGGAGCTGGACACGTGTCAACTTCGGAACTACCAGGCAGTATCACCGGCTCTTCTTCATCTTCGAAAATACCCTCCCCCTGAGAATATGAATCTTGTCCTTCAACACCGGAGCTAGTACCTGGGCTAGCTTCATCAAAAGACACTTCACAAGTCTCCACAATTTTGTTAGTGTCAAGTAAAAGCACACGGTAGCCTCTAGTATGAGATGGATGACCAAGAAACATGCCATCATTGGATCTAGGTTCAAATTTATCAAGATTACCATGTTTCTTAACAAAGCATTTGCAACCAAAGACCCGAAAGTGTGTAACACTAGGCCTATGTCCAAACCGGAGCTCATATGGTGTTTTACCTAGCTTAGCACGCAAGAAAACACAATTTGAGACATAACAAGCGGTTGCTAATGCATCAGCCCAAAATTTCCTAGGGGTTTAATATTCATCAAGCATAGTCCTAGCCATCTCAACTAGGGTTCTGTTCTTTCTTTCTACAACACCGTTTTGTTGGGGTACATATGGTGAAGAAAGTTGATGATCTATTCTATTTTCAGCACAAAAGTGATCAAAGAATTGATTTTTAAATTCAGTTCCATTATCACTTCTAATTGCTTTTAATGATCCTGGGTGATCAATTGATAATCTAAGAAATAAAGTTCTAAAGTGACTAAAGACTTCATTCTTAGACACCATAAAATACACCCAAGAATATCTAGAATAATCATCAACAATAACAAGAGCATACCAATTACCTCCGAAGGATTGAACACGTGAAGGTCCTACGGTGTCAAGATGCAAAAGTTGACATGGTTCAGTTGTCATGATCATTGTGAGAGGAGTATGTGAACCTGCAACCATCTTAGCATGTCTACAAGAAGAGCACACAATTTCTTTGTCCCCTTTAAGCTTAGGCAGCCCACGTATGCGATCAAGAGCACTAACACGCGTTAGGTGATCAAAGCCTACGTGACCAAGTCTACGATGCCAAAAATATAAGTCCTTTGAATCATTAGCAACTAGACACCTATGCTTAGAAGAAGACATATCAAAATCAGCTTTAAAAACTCTTCCAAACCGAGACATGTTAAAAATAAGCTCACTATTTGAATCTACAACTTTGCAGCAGTTTTTATTGAAAGTAATTTCTAGATTTTCATCTAGCAATTGTGAAACAGAAAGCAAGTTATATTTCAAATTTTTGACAAGTGCCACATCCTTCAAAGTGTAGTGATCATTTACTCTAACCGAACCCTTAGCAATTATAGGAGTTGAAGAATTATCGGCAAAAGTAACATTCTCTACACGTGACACAAAGGTGAGGGAGGAGAACCAATCTTTGTTACCGGTCATGTGGCGTGAGCAACCTGAATCCACAATCCAAATATTCTCCTTCCTCAAGCGTGTAACCTACATAGAAGCACAATACGCCGATGACTCAATACTGGGGTTAGTCAAAAGGCATTTAGGAATCCAGTACTGAGTCACGCGACGTGCACCAGGAAAAACACGCGAATGCTGAGATAAAACAGCAGGTTTATGAGTCAAAGATTGAGGTTTTCTTTTCTTAACAGTTGATTTAGAAGTTGTTACTTGTTTAGAGTGAAAACCGGTAGCTCCGGAGGTAAAAGCAGAAGGTCCGGAGGCAAAAACTGAAGCTCCAGAGGGAACAACAGAAGATCCGGTAGCTCTCGGAGCTATCGGAACTATTGGAGCTACTTTTGCGGATTTCTTACCAGAAGGTCCGGAAGCTACCTTTTCAAATTTCTGACTCACTAAAGCAGGTTGCATGTTTCTAATTTTCGGTTTAGCATGAAAGTTATGAGATCTGGCAGACATTCTTTCCCTTTTCTGTTGTTTAGCTAGTCTATAACAAAAATCTATGACATGACCATCTCTACCACAGTAGGTACAATGAAACTTAATTTTGTAATCATGTATTGATGAGCACCCAACATTAGAAACAGAATTAGAAAGCACTCCTGCAGATTTGAAAACCACTCCTTTTTGTTTAGGAACTGTTTGAATCAAACCACTTCCTGATGACTTTTCAATTTTAGGTGGATGTGCCTTAGCATGAGCATGAGAATCAAAACCTAAACCAGATTTATCATTGCAAGACTTAGAAGAATTCAACAGCAGGTTCAGATTCTTATTTCCATTACAAAACCGACCTAGTGTCCTATTCATGTCATCCATTTTCTTAGACAAGTCTAGGCAGTTTGCACATGAAGTTTTTCCTTTTAGTTTGCAGCTGGAATAAATTTTAACTTCATGAGATCGTAAAGCATTGTTCAGAATGGAAATTTCATTCATTGCATCTTTTAGTTTCTTATCAAGATTTTCACATGCAGAACAATGCAAATCAATTGTAGAACAACTAGCATCTTTCGAGTTTTTATCATTAAGTGCAGCAAGCTCTTTGTTCTTTTTAATTTCTTCATCAAGTTTATCTAGAGTGGAGGAGTGTGCACTTCTTAATGTGGACAATTGTTCATAGATTAAGTCACATGAGGGACATGCATCATCAATAGGAATCAAAGTTTTTAAACGGTTAATTTCAGATTCTAGTGATTCAATTTTAGCGGCACTATCCCTAAGCTTTTTGTCCTTTTTCTTGACAATAATAGTTGCACGAGAAATAGCATCACACATTTCATTGCAGGTAGAACATACCTCATCATCGTTACTGTTGTGTTCTGCTTCCTCCTGACTTGATCTTGATCTTGCTTTGCCCGCCATGAAGCATAAGTTGGCCAGATCATCATTATCTTCATCACTTTCAAAGTCTACATCACTTGAACTAAGCTCTTGAAGTGCGGTGATGAAGCTGTTGATCATCTTGCGTCCTATAGTACCCTTCTTTTTCTTGTTAGAATTTCCAGAGTAGGTCCGGACCTTGCATTGTTTTTCTTCCCGGGTGGTTGGACCTGAAAGTTTAGGGCATTCTGTACGAAAGTGTCCTGTTTTACCACATTCAAAACAGCGTTGAGGTCCGGAGCTTCCTCTCCTTCTAGTTCTCACATTTTGCAATGCTTTTGAGAATCTAGTAGAGATGAGTGCCAACTCCTCTTCTGGAATTTCTTCGATCTGCTCTAGGGTTAGTGAGGACAACAAAACAAGAGTATTGCAGGATGATGATTGGCCGGAGCTAGACATATCACGTTGTGAGACAAATGCAATAGACTTGTTTGGGTTCTTACGTGCTAGGATGTCAATTTCATGAGTTTTTAGTTTAGAATAAAGTACATCTAATGTAAGAGAACTCATGACAGTTGATTCACGAATAGATGTTACTTTCATCTCCCAAATTGTCATGTCTAATGCACTAAGAAGTTGTCTAGCATTCTCAGCATCAGAAAAATTTACATTGACACTACGTAAGTTGCTGAGAATTTTATTGAAACGAGCAAATAGGTCATCGATTGACTCACCTGGTTGCATCTCAAAACGCATATATTCTTTCTTGAACATATCTTGTTTTACCTACTTGATTGTGTTGGAGCCTTCATGATAATCACAGAGAGCTCTCCAAACGTCGTATGCTGACCGGAGGTGCGCGACACGATCAAAGTCGCTTTGAGTGAGTCCTTGGATGATCAAGTTTCGGGCTTTGTTGTTGTTATCGACGTCCCGGAGGTTCGTGGCCGTGACTTGATCATTGGGTGGCACTTCATAAGGCTTATACACCTTCTCCCATATTGCAAAGCCTTGTGCCTGGATAAAAGCCTCCATGCGTGCCTTCCAAACCTGAAAATCAATACCAGCAAACACACACGGTTTGACGGAGTACTTCTCCATGATGATTAGTCAAAAAACACGTGCAAATCACAAAGATTAGAGCACCGTGGCTCTGATACCAATTGTAGGATCGAAGAGCACGTGAAAATCTACCATAGGGGGGGTGAATGGTAGATTTAAAAATCTTACGCAGCGGAAACAATAAAACCCCAAACCCTTTCGGCAGAAAAACGATCTGTTAAAGAAATCGTGTATGTGACTAATCTAAACGTGTTTCACCGTGACAAAAGTGATAGATATCAGAGAGAATCAAGTCACGAAGACAACACAAAAAGAATTACTCAAATCCGTCGAGAAAAACTCAAGTTATGATCAAAAGACCAGGCTATGGTCAATCTGACCTACTCGAGAAAAACAGTTTCTGGAATGCTGAAAAGAAACTCGTGTAGAACAGAAACCACAAATCCAATGACCGTGAACTGTTGACAAATGATAGACAATCAAGTTGTGAAGACAACCCAAAAAGAATCACGTCAATTGGATCTGTAAAACTCGAGTTATGATAAAACCACCGACGAAAGGTAGTGCTGTCCAGAAACTCGACGAGTAAAACTTGTCTGGAACAAGTCGGACGAACAAGGCACAAAAGTTCCTTCAAACTATGAATTTTATTCAATAGAACACAATATGAACAGCCCCAAAGTCGTCTCTAACGAGCTTTGGCCTTCCCTTGCTTATATAACCAGCCCTTAGGCCATCCCAATACGACTAGGACTCTAATCCTAATCCGATCACAATCGGAACTTACCATAACTGCTCAAAATTCTTCTACACGCAGATAGAAGCAATCTTAAGACTTCCAAACACCTTAGGAATGTATCCCACATTCCTAAACAACTCAATTTCGTGAGACACACGAAATCCTAACATAACCAACTCGATACTTCCCATACCGAGCCATAACCGACTCTGCCGCAGCCAAAGTCTTCAACCGATACGATCCGATCCTTCCGATCAGATCTTCCTTCCATAATCCGTCTCTAGAAGCATATTGCCACGTCATGCACCTCATGCATACGTGCGAACACCTTCCTTCGACCTTCATATGCACTGCCCTTAATTCAATCATCCTGCGCGACCTCCTGACCCGCTCAACCACAGTTCCTCCCGAACTTGGTTGTTGGAACCTCATCTCCTCCTGAGACTAGTCCAAAGGATCCTGTCACCAGCCATGACTTGAACTCAAGCAACACCTGCACATGAATAAACAACCAATCTATACGAGTCCAAGTCCTCGACTTGACTCACGTTAGTTCCGAACACAACACCTTACGTGAGAACCTCACATAAGCATGTTGCAAAACCACAGTAGAAACGATATCAACCGTATCATCCAAAACGCACCAAAAACTTAGCAAATGAAAACTAAGCAATCTTTCCAATCAAGTAAAGCAAGTACGAGACATTGCAAATGCAAAGCAGAAGCACTGCGGTCAAGTTCCGGACCTTGCCAGAGCAACCCGGAGCTTGAGCCGGAGCTAAGCAGAAACACTGCAGTCAAGTTCCGGACCTTGCCAGAGCAACCCGAAGCTTGATCCGGAGCTAACAAAAGCTAGTAGAACCTAGCGCCGGAGCTTACCAAAACTAGTAGATCCTGGATCCGGAGCTTACCAAAACTAGGAGATCCTGGATCCGGAGCTTACCAAAACTAGTCGGAACTAGTCGACCCAAAACCCGGAGCTAGACAGAGTACGTCGAAGCTTAGCATCCCGGAGCTAACGAAAATGTGCCGGAGCTTATCAAATATATGTCGGAGCTAAAGATAAGGCTCACCGGAGCTAACCAAAGCTGGTCGGACCTTACCAAGAAGTCGGACCTAGCATCAAACGTAACCGGAGCTACCCAAAGCAAGCCGGACCTATCGTCGGACCTTGCTGTAGCTCGGAGCTAGAGTCGGACCTTGATAAAAAGGTGTTTTGGTGATATTAAAAACTTTTATCATCAAAGCCAAGTGTATTCACTACAAGCCAATGTATTCAGCACACATAGGTCTTACAAAAGTCCTAACCTACTGGAGAACCTAAGACCCGCGGAAGAATGAAGCTACTCTTTGGGCAACTTCTCAGACACTGGCTTTGGCAGCGTCTTCCTCTTCGGCAACGGGACCTTCGAGCACCGGGTTCAGTGGGAATTGGGGATCTCGGTTTACATAGCACGTCAGCACGTATTCTGCGATGTTTGTAGCCAGAGTTTTCCCCTCTGTCTCCAGCTAATCCGCGATGACATCGCCCATCGCGTCAAGTTTGCTGCCAGCACCGTTGAGGGCCACCAGCGCTTGGTCCAGATCCAGCTCCAAGTTGTCCAGACTTACTGGACTGAAACCCAGCGGTGTCAGCACATTGTTGGCCCACCCCAGGAAGTCCCATACTTGAATGGCTTCAGTTTCCTTCAGGCTCCACAGCTCCTCCAATGACTTCCGGGCAGCCGCATGCTCCGAACCTTCACGGGCAAGGCGCTTAGCCAACTTAGCATGTTGCTGCATGCTCTCAGCAACTTGCTTTTCTCGATCGGTTAGCTCCGTCTCCCGGAGGTGGATGCGGTTCTGCCTTTCAGCAAGGTCTTTCTCCCTGCCTTTGACTCTCTCCTCCCTAGCAGCAACGTCAGACTCTCTTTTCGAGAGCTCTTTCCCCACCTTCCAGTTCTTCTTCCTTTCTTCCTCCTTCCATAGATCCATCTTTTTGCTGCAACCTGCCAAATTTTTCTCACCCCGAGTCAACTTCTAGGTGACCTCCGCATCTCTCCTCACAACATCCTCATGCTGTCCCAGGAGTTTTTCCTCCCTTGCCTCCAGGTCTGCTTGACGCTTCAGGAGAGTTTCATTCAATTCAGTGAGCTTTTCGTAACGCTCGTCAGCAGCGTCACATATCTCCTTGGCTTGCTCCAGGATTTCCCTGGAGTTAGCATCAAGCGCCCGAATGGCGGCTTCCTTCTCTTCCATCTACTTATCCCAGTATTCTAACCGGGCTTTCTCCCCCTTGATCCATTCCTTCTGGTCAGCTAGCCTCGTCTGAGCAAGCCTGGTCTCAAAATGGAGTCTGTTGCGCCAACGCCTCAAGGTGTTGCGCTCCTCCTCCAAGGATTTGCTCTCATGATCGAAGGCAAGCTAAACTTTCGGAGACTTGAGCAGGCGTTGTCTATGAACAACGCTAGAGGGATAGGTTCTGGGCCTGCTGGTACCATTTCAGCAGGCTCAGAAGGGTTTTCCATCACAAAAATTAGGTCCCACTCTACAATAGTGGTCCCGTTGACTCCTGCGGTGCTAGGGCCGCTCTCCTGGAGCCCTTCAGCGGCAACAAAAGAACCCACAGGGGGGAACTTCCACCTCCGGAGCAGTTGATGGCGCCGCTTCAGGGTCTTAAGTTGCCGGCTCTGAAGTCGGAGGACCTGCCGCTAGTTCTTCAGGCTGCTCCGGCTGTGTCCCAGATACTTCCGGGATAACTACCTCCGTAGCAGCAGTCGGGGCTTCAACTGGAACCTCGACCACCGCTGGCTCAGGCTCTGGCAAGGCAACCATCTCTGGCACAACCGCCGAACCTCCAACCACCTCCGGCACAACCACCGAACCTCCAACCACTATCGGCTCAGCCGCTGGACCCTCTACCACTTCCGACTCAACCGCTGGATCTTCAACCGTTTTCGGCACAAGGGCCGGAGCTTGGGTAATTTCCGGCTCAATAGCCGGGGCTTCAACTACTTCTGGCTCAGCAGCCAGGGCTTTGACAACTTCCGGCTCGAAAGTCAGAACTTCTGGCATCACCGGTGCTGGAGCATCAGCCTCCGCCGTCAGGGGTACTTCTTCTTCTCACCTGTTGTCTGTGGCTACCACATGAGCTTCGGGTGAGGACTTTGAGTCCAAGCTCACGACAGCAGGCGCCAGAGCTATCGCAACTTCCGCCTCCGCTTGGCTAGGAGGCTCAGCGCTTAAAGCCAGAGGTTCGGCAGGTGCAGCCCCAGCCGTTGCAACAGGCGCTGAAGCTCCCAGTCCTTTCTTCGACACCCTATAAATAAAGGGAAGAGAAGATTAAGAACACATTAAAAAACAAGACTAGCATTTTAGGATGAGAAATCAAAGCTTACCTTGGGATGCTACCACCCTAGTCACCTCAAAACCTCTTCTTCTGAGGCCCGGAGCTAGAGTCCACCAATTCTGGTTAGACAACTGCTTCAGACCTCAGTTGAGGAACACTCACAGCTGCTGGAGTCCTTTCGGCCGGAGCTTCCCTTCGCTGGGAAGAACTCCTGGACCTGGAGCTTCTAGCTGACACTGAGGCTGGGGTCGACTGCCCGGAGCTTACGCCTCTTGAAGATGCTTGCACCAGAGCAGAGGTAGTTGCAGAAGACCTCCCCCGCTGGGGAGAAGGAGCCGCCGTGGAAGGAGCAGGTCTGACGCATCTCCCGTCAGCGTGCTTCAACTTCCTCTTCTTACTGGAGGGTTCAACTGGCTCTTTACCCTTGCCCTTGCTAGCATCTTCAGTTCTTCGGCTTGGGGCAGGGGCAGGACCACCCTCAAAAGCTCTGGAGATCACCAACCCGGTGGTCGTACGCCTTTCCACCTCACCAAGTTCGTCAAGTGCCGGCATACCCCTCCGGAGCTCCCTGCTGAACTGCGCCTCCATGTTCAGAGGGAGGAAAGCTGCCGGCGTAGCTAAGTCGTCGCCTTCGACGTCTATTCCATGCTGGAATTTCTTCAGATGAAGCTCCAAAGCTGCGTCATCCAAGTTGGAACTCAGGCCGATTTCGATCCGATCGTCATCCATCACGTTGTTGAGGGCCCATGCAAGCTTCTCCCTCTTCTTCAATGAAGCCCATCTGTTGACCAGGAAGTTGCAGAAGACCATCTGTGGGGTCACTCCACCCTCCACACATTCTCGGATCCTGGTCATGACAGGGTTCAAGGCATCCGACAGTACCGGAACTACACTCCAGGTGTCGGTGTTAACGTTGGGGAGACCTTCGGGCAGCTCCAGCCTCTCATGCTCCTCCACTGAGATGATGATCTAGTCTTTCTTCCAATCATCTCACTTTCCGGAGGGAAATGACTTCAAGTATTTGAAGGGACAGTTCTTGCGCTTCAAGAAGTAATAGAAGCCAATATACTCTGTCCCCTTGCCGGTGGTGTGGATGGTGAAGAAGGTGCGGAATAGCTCAATGCAGGGGGGAATGCCCACCCACATCTCACAAAAGTGGACAAATGTCACCACAAGAAGAAGAGAATGGGGGCCAAGGTGATACAACTGCATACCATAGAAGTCTAGCAGCATCAAAAGGAGAGTTGAGAAAGGTGGGACCAGTCCCACCATGGCGTACGCTGAGAAGTACACCAAGTCGCCGTTGCGCTCCTTCTTGAATAGGAGCTTGCCGGCGCGGACCAAATAGTTGAAGGAGTCGCTAGACCACCCCATGTAGGTCCGAACCTTCTTCAGATCATCATCGCTCTTGAGGCGGCTCTTGGTAAGACCCAACTCGGAAAGCTAGGCGACGTTTGGGAGGCTCTGAGCGCAAGATTGATCAAAGGCGTAAAGAATCCTCAAACTGTGCGCATTTTCCTTCTTAAGTAAGCCTTTGCGATGTTTGGATGGAAACCACAACAAGAGTGGAATTGCTTTTCAAAAAATCTACCCCGTCAATGACGAGTAGGCCCGGGACCACCCCGATGAAGAAATCGAGGTCCTTAGCTAAGGCTAACCATTGCAATCATGAGCGACAGGAAACCCAAGGTCGGCGCTCTGACAGGGCGCGCGGAACCGATATGGTTTTCGTATTGGGAACCAACGACCTTCAATTGCGTGAGATCCACACTCAAAGATCTCATCTGATGCATTCATAACAAGCCACGCGTCGAAGGTTCACTTCCGGACCGTTACTCCATCGACGCATCAGAAGACTTTTGAAAATCGAAGCGCGGGAATCGAGAATGGCACCACCTCCGACAGAATAACTTAACCTAAAGGATTTCTCCCAGAGGTGGGCCCGGGGGCCACTGTCGGTACCCTGCATACCGGGTACCCCGCGATACCGTAAGAAGTGCAGGAAAGTTCCACATGTCAGAGTCAAAGGCCCTTTCAGGTCCCACATGTCACGCTGCACCGGACCCTCTCCTCTCACATGGCTGGCTCCCGGGTTAACACGTGTAAAAGAAAACCGGAACTGAACTCCCAACAAAGAGAAGCTCCGACAAATACACGTGTAGAGCAGCCCCGGACCTAGCCCCCGTCAGAGAGGAGCTCTGATGCCGACACGTGTACAGCAGCTCTGGACCTATCCTCCCGCAAGGGAAAGCGCCGGAGCTGCCATGTGTGGATCCTCTGAACCTTCATCGCCAACGGAAATACAAGCAGATCATGTCCATTACGAACATTTAATGACGGTTAAAGTGGCAGTTACAAGGCTTGATAATGTGTCATTAATACCGTATTAATGACACACGATCAGTGCACCGTTGATAGGGACAATGCTGTCATGAAAGCACGTTATCATAGTATTAAATATACTTAATATCCTTAGACAGTGTATTAGGTCATCAAATGCGCCAGGGCCACATGTCGAGTCAGGCAAGCTATGTAACGGTCAGCCCTTAGAACTATAAAAGGGTTGTAGCGCTTGAACTCGGAAGAGCTGGACTGATTGGACCCGATCCCAACTGGCTAGCAAACATATTCACACAATACAACAACACAAAGCCCCGTTGAGTAGGGTGTTACGCTCAGGCAGCCCGAACCACATAAATCTCTGAGGTCACCATCTTGATCATGATCTCTGCGTTCCCCAACCATAAAAAAACCTCCGCGGGAAGCTTCTCAGCGGGTCCGGGGGAAGTGTCATAACATACACTTCGACAGACTCAATTCGAGCTCGACTCGAATTCTAAATGAGCCAAGCTTAAGCTTGCGTATAAGCTCGCAAGATCGATGAGCTCGAGCTCGAAAAGCTCGAGTAAGCTCGTTTATTATTGCCGTCTATGTGATGTATGATTAACTAACTTACATAATCTTATTAAAAATATTTTTAGTGATACATTTTTTATATACGCTAGCAACAAATGATGTGCAACATCGTTCACCTCGTTACTTTATGAGTTATGAATCTGAAGTTGGTAGATTTTATTGTATGTACATGAGGCTGACAATTAAAGTACTGTTAATAAAGCTGAGGATCGTCGCTCGCTCGTGTTCGACTTGTTCTAGGCTCGATTCAAGCTCGGTTCGAATTCCAAACGAGCCAAGCTTTAGCCTGACTGTAAGATCGAATAAATTCTAAGCTCGACTCGAGATTGACTCGATTTTTTATCCAGCTCAAGCTTACGGAGATAAGAAATCTCAAGTTCGACTCATTGAAAGCTCTATTTGTCTGCGGCTCTCGGTAAAAATGGCATAGCTGCCCTTTTATCGTGACCGCTGCGACCGGTATGACAGTGTTATCACCAAACCACTCGCTACTCGGGCACACAGTTAAGTGAGAACGAGGCACAGAACGGTCGGCCCCTCTCTGTCCACCTCACCGCGCGACGCGATCACCGAGGCGGGCGCCGCCGCTTCCACGTCTCTGCGACCGAGCCGGAGACGGCGGTCCGATCTCTGCCGGCAGCTAGATGCCTCCTGCGCCGATCGCCGTGGAGGACGGACTGACCACATCGCTTGCCGAGGCTCCTCTAGAGGAAGAAGCGTCGATCTCTCTTTCTGCAGCCCCCTCCTATACTAGAAGATCTATAGGTATACGCTCGATCCTCTTCCTCGTATCTCTCCTATGTCCTGCGATCGTTAGCGATTTTGCTTGAAGGTGCCTGAAAAAATATGGTAAAAAAATTCTTGTCTGCTACGCCGGTGGAACATCAAGTTACGCTAGCTTGATAGCGAATGGAAGATCTTTTCTTTAGGTAACAGGAAGGTGGAAAATTTGTGCTTATATACTTGAATTTTGATGGATTTGGTGCCATACTTTGGCTTAGGAAGTTGTGTAACAGAAATATACATTTCCTGTTTGCCATGCCCAAAACAATGATGGGAACTGGAAACAACCATGATGTTTGATGTTGGATCCGTGAAAACCAGGGGCCTTGGTATGCTATTGATTGCTGTAGCCTTAGATTTGTTAGCTTAATGTTGTGTTCTTCCATAGCTTGAGTGATTCTGTGCTACCCTTGCTTGCTGCATGGTCTTTGCTGTGACAGTTGCATTAGCGCTTCTTATTTAAACTTTTAAGGGTGTACGCCGACCAGATTGGTTGTTTCTAGTTATCATAATTAGGAACTGTGTTCATAAATTACTGTTAGTAAGTATATATTGGAATCAAACCTAAGAACCTTTCCCCTCATGTTAGGGCTAGCTACATGTTTAATGCTCGAGATCTATGCCGCAACATAATGAACTTGCTTGAAAAAACAGACTCAGTGAACCCGATTGGTTGAGTCTTATGTATACTAACGAGGCATTGGCTTCTATGGCTAACAGATCCTTGTATCTAGCCTGTGATTTTTGTCTTCGATGTCAGGACACGAGTGTTATTTAAATTGCAAATGTTTGGAGATTTATGCAGTATCTTAACTAACCTGATTTGAACCTTTCACTTCCAGTATGAAATGGAAGGAGCAAGTAAATACCCTTTGTTGGAAAAAGGGGTTCTTAGCTAACCTGATGACAAAAGTAGGACCTTTGGGTATTTTAAGAAGGCACTATGTTCTTGTTGCCAATTGTACATTTGCATATAGCCTAGAGTTATTGACTGCATGGAAATAAGCAATTCATGTAGGAGGCTCTATGTTCTTAGTGCCAATTGTATGTTTGCATATAGCCTAGAGTTCTTGACTATTCATGAGGCAGAATCTTAGTTTGCTCATATTTTGATACTTTTATCTTATTTTCTATTATTTTTTTAAAAAAAATTGTTGGTTTTCATATCTAGTTGAACCCAACGAGCTTGGGACAAAGGCTTGGTTGTTGCTGCTGTGTTGTTGTTGTGTCAATGCTCCACCTTAAGCCTTTCGGTGGTGTTATTTCGTGTCGCTATAGTATTTGATAATCTGCCGATGATGGGCTACATTCACTATAAAGCATATGAAAACATTGAAGCCATGCCTTACATATCCTCAAGTTAATGTAGATTCGTCCAAACACGCCACATAAATCTTATTGGCCGTCTTGTCATTTGAAACTGTATGACTCTAAATTGTCATGATTTTGGATCCCCCAAACATAACTAGTAAAGCCAGACTAACTGTTAATTATACGTAGACTAGAACATAAAATATGCTGAGTATTCATCAACTACCGTAGCATGTATATGTCGCATTGCATATTCTTTAATCTTATCGCAAGTAGCATCAACTGGTTCGCAGTTATATGCCAAATAGGTGATTACCTAACCACTGGCATCTATTAATATTGAAAAAATATGCAATGTTTCTATTTTAGAAACTTCATTAACTACCTATTTTATCTTCAGATCATGACTCACAGCTATTTTGTTTGCATGTATGAACTATCTTTGTATGGAAACAATAATTTCGAAATTACTGCAGTCTGCTTCATGTATCTTTATCTCGGTTTTTGTTTTGAACAGATTTCCCTTTTTGTTTACTGGTTATGAAGCCATCCCCCCCTCCCCCTTCTCTAATGCTAAAGTTTTACTATCACCTACAACAGGTCCTTAAAAGATATGGAGTGTCCAGCCCATGAAATTCCCTGCTCCATTCTGCAGAGGACTCCATATGTTTACCACCAGAGAAGAGACAGTTGATTGTATTTGATAAAGATGGTGTGCAATGTGATAGTGATAGACAGTTCAAAGAAGTTGAAGGTGGGGAAGTTGAACAGGGATCAGACCACTTCTCTGTTCCATCTAAGCCATGAAGACAAAGAAGACTATCCATTGGAGCCTATATTGCTCAATGCGTAACATGTGAAAAATGACGAACTATTCCAACAAAACAAAAATATGAGAAAGTTTGTGCACAAATGCAAACAGACCCCTTTGAGTGTGTAAAGGCCCGTGAGTGGAAGCCGGATGTGACATGAAATGATCCATCAGATACTTTGGGCAATGGATCAGTATGACATACCACAACCCCAGGGTTTGAAAGGTTACTTGCTATAAGAGGCGAAGGATACACCAAACTTGCTGATGTGTGAGTAATAATGTTCCTCTAAACCTGGTCATTGCTTTCCTTTGCAATCTAATTATTTCTGATTAAATGACGTTGTAGGTTTTTAGTACACCTACAACATGTATTGTCTGTTGTATTCCCCTGGAGTCTGGTAATGATATAATTTCCTAGTGCTTAAAGAAGTGGAAATAATCTGTACATAATATTATACAATAGTTCTTCAAATTATCATTACCTTCAGCTGATGATATTCAGTGCATCCTCCCCAAGCTTATCTATAATGTCATTTGTAGATGTTCTAGCATGGTTATAATGTACTATCTTTGTTCCAAAAAGGTTGTCGCTTTGTAGTTTTAAAAAAAAGATTGTCGCTTTGTAGTTCATTTTTAAACTACAAAGCGACAACATTTTTAGGAAGGAGGGAGTACATATTTTGTCTTTGTCACTAGAAGACTTGTGTGGGGGAATGGAAATGAATGGGATATAATACCTTGCTTTCCATCTCTAACTCAGCCGGTGGGACGACCAAACACTGTGAAGTGAATCTTGAGCTTTAATCCTTAAAAGTGCTGTCTAGATGGATGATTAGCAACTGAACATATAGGCTAAAGACTTGTGTATTCCCTCCTGATATTGCCAAAAAAGCATTCATTCTATTATCAACAAACGCTTGCTTTCCTCTGATCTGGTACCCATATTTTGACATTTTAGACTGACTCCAACGGAAGGACGTATAAAGGAAGACCGATTCTGCTCTTTGGGTCTGTAGGAGAGCCTCCCAACGATACTTAAAAATCACGGTCTCCAACAGACAACACTCAAAATTTCTGCATCACGCGAAGCAGCCGCGAGCGCCCACGGCCACGCGCGAAACTGCCAGGCTTGCTCTCGCCCGCGTGCGAAACAGTGGTCCGCGCCCATGCCTGCGTGTCAAATCGTTCGTGGAGCCCGCACAACAGTGCTCCGTCTCCATGCTGAGAAGACCGACATCTAGGTCACCATCATCCGGCTACGCAAAATCCGTGTCCACTATGGCTAGCCCGTTGGAGACCTTTGGGTAGCTCCGCAGCACTCATTTCCGGTATCGGTCTTCATATGGCAACTCCGTTGGAGTCAGCCTTATATGCTATTTAGTATGCATACTAACATTTTATACATGCTTTCAGGTACTATACCACTCCTACTGGAAGGAAACTGAGATCAGGTAAAGAAGTTAAAAGGTATGTCTGCCACTTCACTTGAGCAAGTCCCATGTCCAGTTTTAGCTATATGTCTACCACTTCACTTGAGCAAGTCTCATGTCCAGTTTTAGCTAGATGCATCTTTTAACCGATTTTTTCGAAAGCTCGGAAGGAGGAGCTCTCGCGTAATATCATATAAGAAGAAAATTGACCCAATTTATATGGAAAATCAGACCCGAAAACCGTACACAGAGAGGATGATACCACATCCTCTACACTATGACGCAAAACCACTTGATTTGAGGTTATCTAAAGACGAATGACCAACTATACCTTAGATGCCGAGTACAGGTAACAAATAACTTTTATACAATGTTTATCCTCTGAAAACGACGACTCCAAGGAGGGAAACAACGTAGAAACGCTGCCGCCGCTAACAAGGTTTTCACTAGGAGTATCTGTGAGGGAGGTATTTCGACAACACCTCAACAGGACTTACGACGCGCGTACGCGCCGCTGTTGTCACCTCCCCTCACCCAAAGAACAATTGTATGATAGTCTATATCACACCACCAACATTTATGGTCGACGATCGTTCGTCTCGCAATACCATCGAGAAGAGTTGTCCGCGTTGCACTCCCATCCACAACACCACCAAGACACTACACCCACAACCACCATCGCACCATCGAAAACGACCTTCCAGTCACTATGCCATAGAGGCTGAGGCACTGACGCTCGACCTGCCCAAGACAACCACCATCTGCTGACGTTGGCGCTTATGAGTCCCGCTGCCCAAATCTGCCATCATAGATGCTCTGCCAACTCTACTGCTCAGATCCGCCGTCGCAGACACCTTGCCAGCCCTGCTGCCCAGATCCACAGTTGCAATCATTTGCGAGCCCCACGCCCAGATCCGCTGTCACGGTCACCCACAAGCTTCACCACCGTCACTCAAGGAGACCATCCGAGAAGATGAGGATCACCACCGCCGCACACCATTCCAGTGGAGTATGACCCATCGGATCTGACCCCCTCAGCCCTGAAAGTCAACGCCGCTGCCACTGACGCCCTCACCAGCCCACCACTGGAAGTCGCCTAGAGGGGGGGGGGGGTGAATTGGCAATATGACCTGAAATTGCTTAATCAAACAAGATTGAATTCTTGAGGCCGGACTAGTCTGCTATGGGCTGGACTAGTCCGCTCAGCACGAGGTGAAAACCTAAAAACTTGATTTCTAGAAGTTATTTGCGGAATTTAGGTGACAAAAGTTAGATCCTTCTTGAGGGTCAGCCCGGACACCTTATGTATCATGTACATAATATAAGGTGCGTAACCACATGATCGGTTGGGTTTGTGAGAGATGTTGAAGATGTCATCAAATATAGTCCACCACATTGAAACCGACATCTCCATCACTGAGCACCATTGGATGTGTCAAATTTCCTTGAATGATGCCCGTATCTCCATTCTTGGGGGCTATTGTTTTCCGGAGCACACGATTGAGCACACTATAGAAATGCTTGATGTTGCAATGTTTCACGCCTCATAGTGAACGCCATGACTTGGATACATGTAATCCAATACATCTCTATCAACTGCCTTGAGGTTGGAGATGATAATCTCATTCTCAAGTTGACTCTCCAACTTAAGAATCTGAGAAAACTCCCAATAAGTGATGGTGTATTGCTCTCCATTGGTCATTCAAGTGATTCTCCGATCTCTATCGGCGTGAAAGTAGACAGTTGAGTAGAATTGCACAATGACTTTAACATTCCAGTCATAGTTGAATGCCATGAGTTTCTTCAGTCCATGGCACTCTGTGGCTTCAATCATGGCATTGAATGAAGCATGATTCTTCTGTGCCAAGTAGTCCCAATCAATCCATTAGGCATCCGTCACTAGAGTCTACTTTGACATGTAGACGGTCCGATAGTAGTCACAACGGAAATCACACCAAAAGCGAGGGTCGACAGTGCTCTTCTCACGTTGATAGACATCAATTGTTCTGAGTCTTCTAGCCTTCTCAGTCCCTTTGCATCTGAAAATATTAGCTTCAAAGGTGGCTTGGCGATTGGGGTTCCTTGCAGGTTTGGACATCCTCAAAGGACTAATGGATTGAGAGAATGTCTTCTTTGCTTTGCTGGTTGGCTTCTTGACAGTGGTTGCCCTCTTCTTTGGTGCCTCAGCGACTGATGCTTTACCCTTGCCCTTGTAACTCCTAGCCTCTTGAGTTCTTGCTTTCTCGCCCATGGTCACGAGTCTCTTATTCATTGGGGCATTCTCTGCAGCAGCTAAGTTGTGTGTCTCTCTTTGCTTTTTCTTGGCATTCCTTACTTCAGACCTTGATTCGAGGAGAGTATAGCAAGCTCTCGCTCCTCTCGAGCCCGACGATGGGTTTCTTGCCTCCCTGCCTCAGCCTCGGGATCGGATAGAGGCGAGTAGTCGGAATCCGACATCGTCCTTGAGAAGTGATGCAAAAGAGAGTATGTGAGTCCAAGGGAGTGGAATATTGTGTTAGAGTTCACAAAATTTATGAAGATTAGGGTTTTCACTGTGAATCCAGACTTGTCCACCCAAGGGCCGCAGTAGCCGGACTTGTCCGCCTTGTGGTCGAACTAGTCCGGTTTACACAGCAATAACCCTAATCTTGAGGATTTTTGCAAAAACTACGAATCTGACCACAATATTTCAAAGATAGGATCACAATGATATAGAGAACAACTCTTGTGAAGAAGTTTCTATCAAAAGATCTAAAATAATTGAATTTTGAAGGATTTAGGGCTAGGTCAAGAATACCTCTTCAAATCTTCAAATCGACGAAATGTGGATGAAGAATCGGCCGAGGATGCTTGGGAAAGAGTTCCCACGTACCTTGGGTCTTCAATCCACGGATTGCAATCGAATTTTGGTGGAAATAGTCAAAAATCACCCATTTGCGGTGCATTTTTCGCATTTTGAAGAGAGAGAATGCTTGAGTGGAAGTGAGGAGGTCGTGGGTCTCCTGGGGAGGTTAAGTCCTCAGGGCCCGGACTAGTCCGGTTGGGGACCTGGACTTGTCCGGCCAGCTGACTGGATCCGGACTACTCTGATGGGTCGTACTTTTCTAGCCTATGGGGCGGACTAGTCCAGTCGAAAGGCTGAAAACACACATATATATTACGTTTTCACCAAATTTGATCCTTTTGGACTAGATTTTCACAAAAGATCTTTGCAAACATGGTCAGTAAGCAATCAACAACCAAACTATGACCATAATTCACAAAGATTTAATAATTTAAAATAGTTTTGTAGAAAATTGAGGGGGAATAGTTTTTTGGAAGCATGTATGAATTTTGAAGAAAATACAAGTAACAATCAGATGTGCAAGACTTCAAGCCACATTTCGATAATCTAAGATATTGAGCTCAGTCCTAAGTTTACAAAATCTTTTCTCATCTAGGGGCTTGGTGAAGATATCAATCAATTGTTCTTCGATTGTCACATGAGAAATTGCTATGTCTCATTTGATGGAGTGATTTCTCAAGAAATGGTAGCGGATATCAATGTGTTTGGTCCTTAAATGTTCAATTGGATTGGGGTTATTTTGATGACACTCTCATTGTCACACAGGAGAGGGATATGACACAAGTTTATGCCATAGTCCATAAGAGTTTGTCGCATCCAAAAAAGTTGTGCACAACAACTTCCGCGATGACATACTCCGCTTCAGCTGTGGAAAGAGCAGTGGAGTTTTGTTTCTTTGAGGACCAAGACACTAGGGATCTAATTAAAGAATTGACAAGTTCTGGAGGTGCTCTTTATATCAACTTTGCACCCCGCATTGTCCGCCACAAAATATCCATTGAGATTAAACTTAGAGCCCTTAGGGTACCAAAGTCTTAGGCTTGGTGTGTGAACCAAATATCTAAGAATTCTATTAACGGCGGTCAAATGACACACCTTAGGAATAACTTGGAATCGAGCATACATACAAACACTTAGCATTATGTCGGGCCTAGATGCACATAAGTAAATCAATGAATCTATCATGAAACGATACACCTTTTGGTCCACACTTGGACCATCTTCATTAAGGTCAAGGTGCCAATTGGTTCCCATTGGAGTCTTGATGGGTTTGGCTTTGTCCATGTCAAACTTGTTAATTATGTCTTGTGTGTACTTCTTTTGACTAATGAACATGCCTTCCTTGAGTTGCTTCAATTTAACCTAGGAAGAACTTTAACCCCCCATCATGGACATCTCAAACCTTTTAGTCATTATCTTAGAAAACTCATTACAAAAAGTTTTGTTAGTAGAACCAAATATAATATCATCGACATATATTTGGCAAACAAACAAATAATCATTGAAATGCTTAGTGAATAAAGTGTAATCCGTTTTTCCAATTTTGAAACCATTTTTAGCTAAGAAGTCTCTAAGGCGCTCATACCAAGCTTTAGGAGCTTGTTTGAGGCCATAGAGAGCCTTACACAATTTGTAGACATGATTTGGGACTTCTTGATCTTCAAAGCCGGGGGTTGCTCCACATACACCTCTTCTTTGATTGGATCATTGAGGAATGCACTCTTGACGTCCATTTGATATAGCTTAAAATCATAGCGAGCAACCAAGGTAAGTAATATACGAATTGATTCAAGCCTAGCTACGGGAGCAACGTTTTAATCGAAATCCAAACCTTCGATATGTCAGTACCCCTTGACCACAAGTCATGCTTTGTTCCTTGTAACTACGCCTTGCTCATCTTGTTTGTTGCGGAACACCCACTTGGCACCCACAATATTGGCGTTTGGCCTCTTCACGAGCTCCTATATTTGATTTCTTTCAAAGTTGTTGATCTCTTCTTGCATGACCATCACCCAATCCGGATCTCGTAGTGCTTCTTCAACATTGTGAGGCTCCAAAGAAGAAAAAAAGGAGTAATGTTCACAAAAATTTTCAATACGAGATCGAGTGTTTACCTCATTGGAGATGTCTCCAAGGATGTTGCCAACGAGATGGTCCTGTTGAACGCTTTGATGTACTCTTGGATGTGGTGCTTGAGGTCTTGGATGTGGTGCTTGAGGTCTTGAATCTTTATCTTCATCTTCCTCATTTTCTTCGTCTCCCCCTTGATCGATGCCTCTATTTTCATCTTTTTGAAGCACTCTTGGGGGTGTTGACCTTGATTATTTGAGGAAGAGATTGCTTGATATGTGGGATGATCACTTGAGTCTTGAGGTTGTTCTTGTGGTCGAATATCTCCAAGTGACATCCTTCCTATCACCACTTGTGGAGCTTCTTCTTGATCTAGCACATGACGATAAACTTGCTCCATTTGGGAGTCATTAGTCTCATCAAACACTACATCACGTGCCACATCAGCAATTCCGGAGGATTTGTTGAATACACGATAGGCGTAAGTGTTTGAGTCATAACCAAGTAAGAAACTCTCATCGGACTTAGAAGCGAACTTCGAAGTTCTAAGCTTCTTAGTTGAGAATATAGCATTTGCTCCAAAAACACGAAAATACGAAATATTAGGTTTGTTACTGGTTAGGAGTCCATAAGACGTCTTCTTCAATATACGTTGGAGATGCAATCGGTTTATAGCATGGCAAGCGGTGTTAAGCGCTTCCGACCAAAACCGGTCCGACGTCTTTTATTCATCAAGCATAGTTCTTGACATTTCAATGAGAATCTTATTCTTCCTCTCGACCACCCCATTTTGTTGAGGGGATTAGAGGACCGATAACTCATGCTTGATGCCTTCTTCATCCAAAAATTCTTCAACTTGAGTGTTCTTGAATTCGGTGCTATTGTTATTTCTTATGGTCTTGATCCTCAAGGAGAACTCATTTTGAGCTCTCCTCAAGTATTTCTTGAGAACACCTTGAGTCTCACTCTTATCATGCAAAAAGAACACCTGTAACATCCTCATTTTCATCTATCATGCATTGCATACATTCTTATACATGTTAACATTAAGCAACATAAAAAGAAACAAGTTTAAAATTAATTAGAAACAAGACAACATTTAAAATCTTGTATAGATGGGGACTTATTCGGTTTGGACCCCAAACTAGTCCGGTTTTGCTCTCTGTTGACTCTCCAGACTTGTCCGCTCTTGCTGCAGTTAGTACGATTGAAGTTTCTGTTGAATGTCTGGACTTGTTCGTCCCGGGTATGGTCTTGTCCGTTCTCTACTATTGGAACATTTCAGATTGTACGGTAGATCTCTCTTTTAATCTGATTTTTGGAAACTTGCCAAGCCCCCAAACTTGTCCGACTTCATCGAATTTGTCCGTTTTTCTTTCTGGACAGGATCGGACTTGTCCGTTCAAGTCTTTCTTTCTTGGTCCCAGTGGACTTGTCCGGTATTCCCGACTCGAATTCAATATTTCCTCCATGATATATTATTGGGTATTTACCTTAATTGGGCTCAAGAACGTCGTGCCCAACCCCTGTGGAGCCCATGTGGGACCCCTACACGGCCTCCACCACCTTAAACACGAATTGCATCAAATCCTACCACCTCCACCTCTATATAAGCACCCCACCACCCAAATTTTCATCCCTTTGTCACAATTGAGAAACTCCAAACCCTAATTTGTGAGAGCCGCCGTCAAGAGAAGATCACCGCAACCAGGAGAAGAGCAGGAGGAAGGAGAAGGATCAAGCAAGATTAATATTCATCAACCCATCAACAACATCATCAATTCTCCATCTTCTTCGGATCTAGACGTCAAGATCTTGAGTTTCATCGAATTATCGACCCCCGAGTTGTTGAATTCACGGTAATTAACTTAGATCATCTGTCTACGTCAATCTTGGTCCCATAATTCAACTCAAACTATACTCTAATTGGAATTTCGCCAAAACCCCTAGCTCAGCGGACTAGTCCGGCCAAGTGTGGACTAGTCCGATTGACTTCTTGATCCAAGGCGGACTAGTCCAATCCCCAGTACGGACTTGTCCGACCTCTGAATCTATTTTGTGCTAAATTAATCCCAATTTGGTTCAAATCAATTCGAAACTTATTCAAACTTGTTAGAAACTATTATAACTAGTTACTAAACATTAATAACAGCTTATTAATAAGTTTATCATATAATTGCATTAGTCATGCATGTCATGACATATTGAGTAATATATGAGCAGTTAAAGATTGTATTTCTTATTTTGCATGTTTATTGCGTGAAATAGAAGGTGTTGCATTAGAGGGTGCTGTCGACGATCTCCAGCACTAGAACTTCGAAGCTTTTGACCCTAATCAGTCTCAAGAGCAAGGTAAGTGTCCTTGAACATTTTGATCCCGTTTTTAAATGTTTTTTTTTGGAAAACTGCATGCTTGTGTCAAATTGATGAGAAACCCAAGATAGGAGTTTACTAGTCTTGTCTGACCATCATTGTCGCTTGGAATATATTGTAGAGAGTTGGGAATGAATTTTCACCTTTTTGCTTTGCGCTAATTAATTGGGATGGGAAAACAACTAAATGGCTCAATTATGAATTAATGAATTTATGGATGACGTTAATTGATGAACATGGTTAATTGGTAATATAGGATTTGAGATCTAAGCAAGCATGATTTGTGGATTGGTGTCACACCCGATCTCAACAAGACAACTGGATGGCTTTCACATGTATGCCAGGATCAGTTTACATCATACATGTGTAGACGAAAGTGTAATATTATTTATTACAAGCCATGTTCGAATACATAAATGTGTTACAATAATGACCTGTAGGTCTAAATGAGATTACAAGCAAAACAGCGGAGAAGTAAACTAGTGTGGCTTCATGCACAAATGTTGCGCGGGGGTTGCGCCAGTCTAGAATGTCTCGTCGGGGTCAACATATAAGTCTTCATTCTCCACTTCTTCTCTATTGTAGACTGAGAAAAGATAAGCAACAAGAAAGTTTGAGTAACAACAATACTCAACAAGTGGGGAAAGAGATGCCATGCAAACTTCTAGAAGGAAGGCCAAAACCGGATTAAACACTATAGCATTACATCCTTTTCTTAGCTTTCATTGGCACCTACTACTAAGTGAGTGAACCCAACCATAACCCAATTATAAGCCAAATCCCAACCAACCAAACCACCATTCCCATCCATTGGCTAATTATGAATTGGACACCAAGCCGCTCTTGTCTGTGAGCACGACTATCATTACAGTTTCTAAATCTCTGTAGAGAATGTACCCTTTATCCACAAGCCGTGATTTCATCCCCTGTTGCCAGGTGGACTAAGTAAACCTCCCTGATGCCTGTGGTCGCGAACCACATGGTATTTGGTCAATCAATCCATCCCCAGGATAATATCTAGCCCTTGAGATTCCAGAACAATGGTTCACTGAGAAAACTACCCCCCTTATGTCTAGCCTTACATTAAGGCATACTTGCCGTGTTATCATTTCTCCTCCAGAGAAGTGAACTATGAGCTAGTCGGTCATTAAGTGCACTACCATGTCATGCCTTCTCATGAATTCCTTAGATATGAATGAATGCGTAGCACCAGAATCAAACAACACTGTAGCTAGATGAGAATCGGCAGGAAACGTACCAACAACCACATCTGTACACTGTGCGCCTCCTCAAGAGTCAAGTGGTTGACTCTCCCACGTGTAGGTGGCTGCAGCGGCTTCTTCGGGCAACGATTGGCAAAATGTCCCATCTCACCACAATTATAACACTGCACGACTGCATTGTTACCTTGGGCTCTATTACCTCCTTGCTGATTCTATTGCAGCTCACGAACAGGGCGAGGTGCTGGAGTTGCTGGGCGAGATGGTTGCATTGGTTGGCATGGAGGCTGTGGTGGTTGACACATCTGCTGGTTGTATGGTGTGGGTGGCCTGTAGGAGGGGTTTGGGAACCTCTGTCCTATGTAAGAGTTCATAGGACGAGGCATAGGTGCCGCAGGCTAAGGGGCGAAGCGAGGGTGCACATGATTGCCAGAAGTGTGTCCTTGAGCCAACTTCCTCTTTCTGTCACAATCATCCAACTCTTTCTTGGTCCTTTCTACTTCAAAATCCTTGTCAACCAACTTCTGGAAACTGTTGTAGTCACTGGAAACCATGGTGAACTTTAGCTCCTTGTCAGTCCCTTTCTTAAAACGAAACTATTTCTTAGAGTTAGTGTCCACATCTGCTGGTGCATAGAGAGACAATTGTGTGAATTTGTTCAAGTAATCTCGCACACTCATGCGACCCTGCTTCAACATGAGAAACTCCTCACGTCTGGCCTGGACCTCTCCTTAGGGACGAAATGATTGCGAAAGTAAGTCTTGAACTCATCCCAAGTGATATTATCTGGGTTCTGATGGGCTTCAATGAAAGCATTCCACCAAACGGCTGCAGGTCCCTGGAGTTGGTGAGAGGCTAACAATACCTTTTCCCTTACTTCACATTGAATAATTCTCAGCTTGCTCTCAACTGTTCTCAGCCAATCGTCAGCAACCATCGGCTCACTAGCAGTGGCAAAGGTGGGTGGATGAGTGTTAAGAAAGTCTCTCATATGGGATTGGGGTCCTGGTGCTGGCTGTGGTTCGGCCTAATTTGGTGGTGGAGGTGGAGGGGCTTGCTAGGCTTGCTGCATGTTGGCCACCACTTGTGTCAAGTTCTGCATCATCTGCATCTGCATGACCGTCATTTGTTGCATGTGATTCATCGCAGGTGTTCCAAGGGCACCTCTCCCATTCCATTATGGCAACTGGAACCCTGCAGCTTCATCATTACCGAGGGGTACGCCATGGCCACGACCACAACCTCTTTCCCTGCTTGCCATCTGAGTTACGAAGCAAATATAGTCTTAGGTACTACTACAACTAAGGAAGACTACTATACGATACCCTTACTATATGCAAAATCATAACAAACATGAGTATAAATAAAAGTTTTTTATTAATAGCTCACTAATTAAAAAGTATAAAAAACACTAATTAAGAAAGTATAAAAAAGGTGTGGTTGTGGACAAGTCGCCAATGTGTTCCACAACTCACACAACACACCAATAGAAAAACATGAAAGAAGTAGCAGAACTCAAGGTCACGCAGGTACGTCTACGTCGCCCTTATTTAACTAATTAGGGGGGGGGTGTCTATCCTTGAGTCGTGGCATAGGTCGAGGACTACTCATCATCCAGCGGAAACTCCTCTGGGTCCTCGTAGTCGTCCTCAGGGCCGTGTGGTGGTGAGGCAGCAGGCGGCGATGGAGCGGAAGACGCTTCAGTGGATGGCTCCTTGTCAGAAGACTCCTTAGAAGAAGAAGACCCACGCTGTCCGTCACGACGGTCTGGAGAGTCTGGGGTCCACGTCGAAGTGTCAGACGCGTAGCCGTTTGGGTCCTCGTCAGTGATCCGACGATACCTCCTGATCACCGCCTCGTATCGCTGGGCGAGTTCATGACTGTCCTGGATCTCCTACTGCGCCTTCTGAAGTCGGGCACTGAGCTGTGCCACGTTGTCAACAGTTTGACAAGACTGTGGAAGGTCTAGGGGTCCCTCCACGTGCCTAGAGACGATGTTTGCAGTGCCACTGGGACACTGCGGAACGAAGGCGTGCACCGTGTCCTCCAGACGGAAATGGTAGGTGTGGCTCCTGTAGGTAACGACTTCTCAGCTAGCATCCTACTCTGCGCATCGACGGGAGCTCCTCCAAGCAGGACTGCGGTGAACCTTCATGAGCTCGTTGCCATAGTAGATGAGGATTTTGCAGGTCCACTCGACCCTGCCTGGGCGCTGCAGTGCAACTGAGTGGTAGGAGAACGAGAGCTTGTGGTGATAGTAGCCAGCAGCACGAAGCACAACTCGGAGATGAAGTCGCAGGCGACCTGCGGCCTTGCTGTCAGAACGGGTCACAACGGGGCAACGGGGGTTGAAGTGTGGGAAGCGACTGGCTAGCCTATGCTGGGGCACACGTCCACCAGTCGACTTACGAGGGGTCGTCTTGGTGCAGGCCATCTACAAATTTTAAAACAGGAGAGTGTCAGTAACAAAACATATAAATAAAGGAGTAAATAAAACAAATAAACAAGGTAGGGAATACAAAGAAATTTTATAAATTAATTTTTTAGAATATAGTAGGGTCCTTAAGTCATCCTTTTCTATCTAGGCTTGCGTCCTACGGGCAACACGGCTTTGATACCACTTTGTCACACCCGGTCCCAACAAGACAACCGGATGACTTCCACATGTATGCTAACATCAGTTTACATCATACATGTGTAGACGAAAGCGTAATATCATTTATTACAAGCCATGCTCGAATACATAAATGTCTTATAATAATGATCCGTAGGTCTAAATGACATTACAAGCAAAGCAGCAGAAAAGTAAACTAGTGTGACTCCATGCATATGCGTTGCCCGGGGGTTGCGCCAGCCTAGAACGTCTCGTCGGGGTCAGCATAGAAGTCTTCATTCTCCACTTCTTCTCCATTGTAGACTGAGAAAAGATAAGCAACAAACATATTTGAGTACCAACGGTACTCAACAAGTGGGTAAAGAGATGCCATGCAAGCTTCTAGAAGGAAGGCCAAAACTGGGTTAAGCACTGTAGCATTACATCCTATCCTTAGCTTTCATTAGCACCTACTACTAAGTGAGTGAACCCAACCATAACCCAATTATAAGACAAATCCTAACCAACCAAACCACCATTCCCATCCATTGTCTAATCATGAATTGGACACCAAGCCGCTTTTGTCCGTGAGCACGGCTGTCATGAATGTTTCTAAATCTCTGCAGAGAATGTACCCTTTACCCACAAGCCGTGATTTTATCCCCTGTTGCCAGGTGGACTAAGTAAACCTTCCTGATGTCCGTGGTTGCTGTGACACCCGGTTCCAGAAATGAACCAAGTGAATGCATATATGTGCCTAGGTGTTCAACACATATACACGAGTGCATTCACAAAAGGATATACAAAAAATTACCACATAACAAGATTAATTCAGCACTTTTATTACATAATTCACAATATCCACGAATACAAGCTCTAATTAATATTAATGACAAGTTAAACTAATGCAGTGGAAATAAACTAAACTGAGCGAACTAAGCAAAAGGGATATAACGCAGCTCCAATCAACACCACAGGCAAAGCTGACGGCAGACACGGTCTAAAACTCCGCATTATCATCGTTAAACTCCCAATCCTGACCAGCAACTATTGGTGGGGGAATTGCAAGAGTGAGTACATGTCTTACTCAGCAAGTGTGAAAAGTATGACATGTAGCTGATTCAAATGACGAATATAATAATGGCTAAGTACTAAAAAATACATTAAAACATTTGGAAAGAAATATATTATATGTATGTGAAATAAACCAATCATAAACCATGTAATCATCATAATATCAGTCCATATTCATTATCATCAACCATATTCCAGATTTCTCATCACTAATAACCATAATCAATATCAGAATTTAATTCATAACCATCTACAACCATATTACCAACCATAACCATTACCAAACCATCCCAGTAACCATCTCAATACCAAGTTTCCCTAATCATGTGATGGTCCAGGTTGCTCATAACTGGGAGCACGGCTATCATGATAGTTTTTTGAGACACTCTGCAGAGGTTGTACCACTTTACCCATGTGTTTGTTATTTCATCACCTTTCGATGACTATAGAATCTCAATTATGCCGTATCACACTTCCTTAGATGTGTGGCCAAGAGATCACAAAATAGCCTTTACAAAGGGATTACTAGCCTATTTAGACCCCACTGAGGTTTCACTGGTGGCGATGTCTCCTACAGAGCACATCTTCAACCAAGGGTCCCCTCTTGAGCCATTCAGATCCTAGGGTAGTCCCACCAATCATCAACAAACCCAACCTGACTACCCCTTCCCCGAGCATCCTTAATGGTCCAAATAGCACTGGTAAAGCCCTAATTAATCAGCTACGTCGCACCCATACTTGGCCTCATGGTGGCACTGTAAATCCTGGATGGTTGCTCCACGAACCGGTCCTTAGATCTAAAGTAAGCGAAACCACAATAACATCCAACCCATCCACATACCAGACTTGCTTAGATCACCCATTACCATATCATATTAATCAGTTCATGCTAATCAAATCTCATAAATGCATAATTAAGTTAAATGGTGTAATTGTGTTCCATTCCAATTAATTAAGCGGAGAAAAAAGGTAAAAAGCCCTTCTCGACTCTCTACCATGTATTCGAGGTGACAAGGATGGTTAAAAAAAGCTAGTAAACTTCCTACCATAGGATTCCCATCAAATTGACACAAGCATGCAGTTTTGAAAACATTTATTTTAAAAACTGGATCAATATGGTCAAGGACACTTCCCTTGCTCTTGAGATTGGTTCGGGTCAAAGCCTTCAAACTCTTGGTGCTGGAGATCCTCTACAACGTTCTCTAGCGCAAATTCGTCTAATCCACACAATAAACATACAAGACAAGAAACCCAATCAAAGAGTGCACAAACATTACTCAATATGACATGATATGCATGATTAATGCAAATGTAAGGTGGAACTTGTTAATGAGTTGCTTTTAATGTTTACTAACTAGTTCTAATAGATTTTAAGAAGTTTATACATGTTTGGATTTGATTCGATCTAATTTAGAATTAATTCAAAAGAAATTAACCACGAAAATCGGACTAGTTCGTTAGGGATTGGACAAGTCCGCACTTCGTAGAACTAGCGAACTGGCGTTTTCTAGATCGACGTGAATTTGGAGATTGAGGTTGGATTCACGTAAGGAAAAGAGAATAGAAGGTATATCAGGTGTTTAGGACTCCAATGAATCAAGGATCTTTGAGGTAACACTTGGATCTTGATGATCTAGGTTTGATGAAGAACTTGATGGTGAATTGTTGACGAAGAACGCGATGTTGATGGAGATCTTGATCCTCTTTCGTTTCCTCCTCTTCTTCTTCTTGCTATAGATGTCCTTCTCCCTCTTTGGTGGCGGCTACTCACAAGCTAGGGTTTGAGTGCGGTCGAAAAGTGGCAAATAGATGTCAAGCCAAGTGGTGGGGTTGTTTATATAGAGGTGGAGGCTAGGGTTAGATGGATTTCGTGTTTGAGATGAGTAGGGGTCGGTTTAGAGTCCACATGACCTCTAAAAGAGTTAGGCACAACGTCCCTTGGCCCACTTAAAGTAAAATCCAAGAAACAAGTCGTGAAACAAAATATCAACTCGGAGTCGCGATTTATCGGACAAGTCCGAAGAGGGCCGGACTAGTCCGAAGTTAGACAGAGTAGTCTGCAGCAAAACGGACAAGTCCGAGCGAGGTCAAAGAGAAATCGGATTAGTTCGCACCAAAATTGTACTAGTCCGCACTTTCTAGAATTCTTAAGTGTGTTTTTGTTTCTAATTCATTTTAAACTTGTTCCTTTTTATGTTGCTCAATGTTAAACAAATTTAATGATGTATGCAGGGCATGATGCTTGAAAATAAGGGTGTTACAAACCTACCCCTCTTAAAATGAATCTCGCTCTCGAGATTCAACGCAGAAGAGAAGAGATAGGGAAATTCCTTCTTGAGATCATCTTCCAGCTCCCAAGTTGCCTCTGATTCTGTATGATGCTTCCATTGAACTTTACACCATCTGATGACCTTGTTTCTTGTGACTCTTTCTTTTGTCTCCAAGATTTTGACCGGTTGCTTGACATAAGTCAAATCTGCCTCTAATTTCATTTCTTTCATTGGCACTTGTTCTTCCGGTACTTTCAAGCACTTCTTGAGCTGAGAAACATGAAACATATCGTGAACATCTGAAAGATGAGCTGACATCTCCAATTTATACACTACTTCTCCTCTTTTGTCCAAAATCTTGAATGGTCCAATGTATCGCGGTGCAAGCTTGCCTCTTATGTTAAACCTCTTATGACCTCTCATTGGTGACATCTTAAGGTAAACAAAATCTCCCACTTCAAAGACTAGTTTTCTTCTCCTATTGTTCGCATAGCCTTTTTTGCCTTGATTGAGCAGCCCTTAAGTTTTTGCGAATAATCTGAACTTGTTTTTCAGCTTCTAGTAACACATCCGGACCAAATACTTGAGTTTCTCCCGTCTCATTCCAAAACAAGGGTGTCCTACATTCACTTCTATAAAGTGCTTCATAAGGTGACAACTTCAAACTTGCTTGGTAACTACTGTTGTATGAAAACTCTGCATATGGCAAACTCTTGTCCCAACTCTTCCCATGCTTCAGGGCACAAGCTCTTAACATGTCCTCTAAAATCTGATTGGTCCTTTCAGTTTGTCCATCCGTTTGAGGGTGATACATTGAACTAAAATTTAACCTTGTTCTCAATGCTTCATGCAATTTCTGCTAAAATCTGGAGGTAAATTGAGAACCTCTATCTGAAACTATCCTCTTTGGAACTCCATACAAGCATACCACTCTTCCTATATGCAGTTCCACCAATTTCTCTCCATTAAAGGTGGTCTTGACGGGAATAAAGTGAGCTGACTTGGTTAACTGGTCCACAATTACCCAAAATTGAGTCACATATCCGGAATGGGTACGTGGTAAACCAACTATGAAGTCCATCCCAATTTCTTCTCACTTCTATCCGGAATCTTCAATGGTTGCAATAATCCAGTTGGCCTTTGATGTTCCGCCTTAACTCGTTGGCACACATCACACAAAGCTACATATTCAGCTATGTCCTTCTTCATGCTAGCCCACCAATAGCATGTTTTCAAGTCCTTGTACATCTTCGTACAACCGGAGTGAATCGAGTATGGCGAGTCATATGCCTCTTTTAATATTGTCTCTCGAATATGCTTCACATTAGACACAACAATCCTCTTACCAAGCCATAGAGTACCATGTTCATCCTCATCAAATCTGAATTCTCTCCCCTCTTGGGTTCATTCCTTGATCTCTTGGATTTCCTCATCCTTCGCTTGGCTGTAAAAGCCGAAATTTCCATAATTCAAAGTTCAGTTAGGACAAAAATTCTGAATGATAAAAAGAAGCAAAAAGGAAATGAGAAAAACAAATTAATTCAAACTCCAAATGAGGGAATTCAAAAAAAACTTAGCTAATGTTTAGATGAAGTTAACCAATGGATTCCAAATATTCCAAATAGCATCACTGCAAAGTTTCATAATTTTTGAAGCAAGTTTGCTATTTAATTTAATAGCTTCATTGAATTCAACTCAAATTCAAATTTTCAAATTTGAATTCAAATGAAACTTTGTCAAATCAACAATCGGATTTCATAATCAATTTCTACACCTTCAATTTAGTCTACCATAAAAGTTCTAGAATTTTTGGACACAAGTAGGTGGGATATTTTCGTGTCCAGAGAAGATAGGCTTGAATAGAGGGGTGAGACCCACTGGTCAGTGGGTCATTTTCGCCCCTGTTCTTCCCGTGGCGCTACCTCCCGACATGCAACTGCCTCAGAGGTGCTTGCCTCCCTGCTTCGACTCCAGCTGCATACAAACCACCCCAAGTCAGAGGAAGAGCATGCAAAACAACTTATTGTGTTACAAAGGTTGAGAGATCACAAGTTATATGCAAAATTCAGCAAGTGTGAATTTTGGATCAGCCAAGTGCCATTCATGGGACACATCATTTCAGCTGAGAGCATTGCGGTGGACCCAAGTAAAATTGTTCAGGTGCTGAAATGGCAGTCTCCGAAGTCCGTACATGAAGTCTGAAGTTTCCTCAGTTTAGCGGGATATTATCGAGGTTCATCCCGAGCTTCTCAAAAATCGCTAAACCGATGACGGAGCTTCTGGAAAAGGGCACTAAATATATTTGGAGTTCATCTTGTGAAGAAGCGTTCAAGACATTAGTGCATCACCTTACAACAACCCCGATTCTTGCTCAGCCGGACACGTGTCAACCATTCGACATTTATTGTGATGCATCCAGCATCGGACTTGGCTGTGTTCTTATGCAAGAAGGACGTGTGGTCGCATATGGATCTCGCCAACTCCGAAACCATGAGCAGCACTATCTGACCCATGACCTTGAGTTAGCTGCCGTGGCATTTGCATTAAAAAAGTGGATGCATTACTTGCTTGGAAATCTTGTACACCTCTACACCAACCACAAGAGTTTGAAATATATTTTCACGCAGAAGGAGCTGAATATGAGACAACGAAGGTGGTTGGAGCTGATCAAAGATTACAAAAATGAAATTCATTACCACTCCGATAAAGCGAACATGGTTGCTGACGCGCTTAGTCGGAAAGCCCATGTCCACAACACCACCATGGCTGAAATGGAAGATGAGGAACCAAGTCTGTATGTGATTCCATATGGGGCTCTCAATAATATTGCTCTCATTCCCACCATCTGAGAGGAAATTATTGAAGCCCAAAAGAAGGACAAGGGCATATCACACATACGGGAAAGAGTGGACAGCGGGGAGGTAAAATGTTTCCGGAAAGATAATCACGGTGCAATATGGTTCAAGGACCGGATAGTTGTACCCCGAGATGTTAAGCTCCGGAAGAAAATATTGGATGAAGCTCACATGTCAAAATTTTCTCTTCATCCGAGCAGCAAAAAAATGTATCAAGATTTAAGGACCAAGTTTTGGTGGACACAGATGAAGCGGGAAATAGCGAAGTACGTATCAGAGTGTGATACGTGTCGGCAAGTGAAGGCCGGCCATATAAAGAAAGCGGGACAAGGCATGGAAATGGGAGGATGTGAGTATGGATTTCATAGTCGGATTGCCACTCACATTCCGGAAGCATGATTCGATTTGGGTGATAGTCGACCGACTAACCAAATCAGCACACTTCATTCCGGTAAATGTTGGATTCAATGCAAAGAAATATGCGGAGTTGTACATATCAAAAATCGTGTGTCTTCACGGCATTCCTCACATGATTATTTCAGATCGAGGCTCGAAGTTCGTTGCTCATTTCTGGGAGCAGCTACACGCCTCGTTGGGTACTAAACTGATTAGAAGCTTCGCATATCATCCACAGACCGATGGACAAACCGAGAGGGTGAACCAAGTCCTTGAAGACATGTTGCATGTATGTGCCATCCACCACGGTAAAAATTAGGATGATCATTTACCGTTGGCGGAATTCTCGTACAACAACGGTTATTAGGCGAGTATCAAGATGGCAACATACGAATCTCTCTACGGCCAGAAATGCTGCACACCGCTGAATTGGTGTGAGTCCGGCGAGAGGGTGACATTCGGGATTGATCTAGTCAACAAAGTCGATGAACAAGTTTGGAATATTCAAGCAAACTTAAGAGCAGCTCAATCTCTACAACAGAATTATGTGGACAAGAGGCGTCACCCGCTGCACTTTGACATCGGAGATCACATATATCTCCGCGTGTCACCGATGAAAGGAATTCATCGGTTTGGAGTAAAAGGGAAGCTCGCTCCCCGATTTATTGGCCCGTTTGCTATCATGGAGAAGTGCAGACCTGTGGCTTATTGACTGGAATTACCGGCATCTCTCGCTGGTATACACGAAATTTTCCACGTATCTCAGCTCCGGAAATGTCTCAAGTTCACAACTGCAGTTCACCCCGACGAAATCGGCGATTTGCAATCGGATTTGACGTACTCTGAACATCCGGTTCAGATTCTCGACGAGAAGACCCGAACCACGCAGAAATGCACGCTGTGGTTTTATAAAGTGTTATGGAGCAACCATACTGCTGAAGAAGCAACATGGGAAACTGAAGAATATCTCCGCTCCAACTATCCGGATTTCTTATCGTCTCACATCCGGTAATTTCTCTCCTACTTTCGTCTCTTCATTGTAATCTCGGGACGAGATTCTTTTAAGGGGGAGGAATGTAAAAGCCCAAATTTCCATAATTCAAAGTTCAGGTAGGAAAAAAATTTTGAATGATAAAAAGAAGTAAAAAGGAAATGAGAAAAACAAATTAATTCAAACTCCAAATGAGGGAATTCAAAAAGAAAACTTAGCTAATGTTCAAATAAAGTTAACATGAAGATTTGAGTTGACAATGGATTCCAAATATTCCAGATAGCATCCCTGCAAAGTTTTATAATTTTTGAAGCAAGTTTGCTATTTAATTCAGTAGCTTCATTGAATTCAAATCAAATTCAAAATTTCAAATTTGAATTCAAGTGAAACTTTGTCAAATCAACAATCTGATTTCATAATCAATTTATAAACCTTCAATTTAGTCTACCATAAAATTTCTAGAATTTTTGGACACGAGTAGGTGGGATATTTTAGTGTCCAGAGAAGATAGGCTTGAATAGAGGGGTGGGACCCACTGGTCAGTGGGTCACTTTCGCCCATGTTCTTCCCGTGGCGCCACCTCCCGACATGCAACTGCCACAGTGGTTCTTGCCTCCCTGCTTCGACTCCAGCTGCATACAACCCACCCCAAGGCTCCTCCTTATCGAGTCGAGTCCCTCCTCGTTGTTTCATCCCTGGCGCAGAAACTTCACTCCCCGGCGAGTTCTACCCTCCCCCTCGAAATCCAGAAAGAATCATCGGTATGGCTCCAGTTTCTTCGCACTGGATTACTCCTCAACCTTTGGCGCAGCTCCTTGATCATTCTCTTTCACAGTTTGAGCCTCCCCATCGCTGGATTGGACGAATTTCGGGTCGCCGGCGTGCTCCTTTGTTTTGCCGCCTCTCTGCAACCATGGTGCCACCGATCTCGACCGAGTCACAAGCTGCTCCCAACAGCAAAAAAAAAAGTGCCCGTCCACCCTCTTGATCAAGGTGAAAACCCCATCCACTTTCATTCCTCCTCGAAGTAGAAATTCCATTTTTTTCCTTTCGGTCTAGTCCGAGCGATGATGCTAGGTTTTGCGTTTAATTCAGTTTGTACGTGCAAACATTTTTCAATCCAGTTAAGGATTAGGGACTAGACCTCCATACGCAGCTGAAGACCAAAAATCAGAGCAACCCATCGAGTAATTTAGACGGGAATCGAGTTTTCGTAGCCGCCTTTGTAAAACTCCGATGGCTCACCGGTGAACTCGATGTTGCCGACCTTTCCACTCAATTTTCGTCCCCTAATCATCCTCCCCAGGCTTCCAGGAAGCTTCCCGGTCATTTTCCAGTTTGTTCGGGCTTTGTTTGAGGCTTGCCGACATCACCGAAACCCTAGCTCCGCCCATTGCCGTCGCACCGCCATCTCTGACTGCCAATCGCCGTACGGAGGCTCTCCTTCATGTTCTACGGCCGATTCTAGGTGGGGGCGCCGAGTTTGGAGGGCCACCGTGCCCTAGGGCAAGCTGCGGCGAGGCGCCGGCAGGCGCCGTTCGAGCGTCGCCAGCCCGAGGTGGAAGACGACCCCCATGTGGGGCCCGTTTGTCAGCCTCCAGTTTTCCCCTTCTGATCTTTGTGGCATCTAGATCTCGTGCGGCTATGTCCGAATTACTCAGTAGCACGGTGTGGCCTCCGTTTCATTGGTTAGTTTAAATCCTGTGGGCCCAACCATTATTCAAACTTTTTCCAATTGGAATTTAATTCCAGAAATTGCTCCCACTTTGAAAGTCCATATATACTATTAGAATTGTCCACAAATTCCAAAATAAATTTTGTTATAACCAGCATGAAAAGTAATTTCCAGTGGTGCACTTGGATTTGTATGAAAGTCTATAGAGATTTCTCCATAATTCAACTAATAAAATTGCTTATGGAATTAATTCCTATAGTTCTGATCTTTGGAAAATTACCAAATTTGTCCACAACCTTCATCTGTATATCCCTGAACTCCAGTAAAAATTTCAGAGTCATTAGACTTCATTTACATGGTCTGATCACCTGTGTATCCTCTATGCACATAAAAATAGCCAGATTCATTTAGAGTTTGTACAGAAACTTGTGCAAGCTTCTAAATTGAATATCTCTCAGTATAAAGCTTAAAAAAATTGTCAAATTAAATTTGTTGGTTTGCTACTTATCCACACTAACCAGAAATACAACCCAATCTTCATGAAAATCTCTAGATTTTCTTGTAGAGCCCTTTAAAGCAAAATCATGTTTGATTTTTATCTGATGATTCATTTCAAAGAAAAATCTAAAATTTTGCCAAAATGTTATTTAGTAAGTTTCTGAATTCCTGTAAAAACTTCATCTTCATTGGACTTTATTAACCTAGTTCAATATGAAGATTTTCCTAACTGGTCATAGAATGCCCAAAAACAACAGAAATTTTTCAGTAAATTGTCCAAACTTCTAAATTTAATATCTCACAGTAGGATGCTTAGAAAATTATGAAACCAATTTTGTTGAGTCTCTCTTGACGGTATCCAAATAGAACACCAACTTTTGACCATGTCAAAGCTACAAATTATTCCTCAAAATTCTGGGAAGTGCGTAGGTTCATTGAATTTTATACAACTGTAACTTCTATGAATTGATCCCAATTTTGGCCAGAACCTCACTCATAATACCTAGTTTCCCCTATAAAAAATTCCAAAATCATTAGGCTTAAATTAATATACTTAACTGTCTTTCCATTAAGCTATATCATAATACCGGTATCGATTAACTTCTATAATTCTTTGCATATCGATTAGTTGCCGAGCTCAAGAGGACCCCAGAGATACTTGAAGTTGTTCCTCTGGAGATTAAATTTGATACTGTCTCGCAACCAGGCAAGCCTCGATTTGCATTTAAGCGCTATTACAAAATTTTGATTTGTATCACCTATGTCTAGGGTGAGTTATGTGCATTAGGGCTAAGGTGATTGAAAATACACTTGCATGACCAGATCACCCCATGGAGTATTTGGGTAGTTGTTAAGTCATCGTGTAGATTATGCTATGCTAAATGTTGTATAGGATTTGGTAAAAGTCGAGTAGTTTGAATCTACTCGCGTCTAGGAATTTTTCACACGGGATTGGTTCAAAGACAATGGAGTAGTAATCTGAAAATGAGACTAGACAGGGGCGTAGGATGCAACAAGAGGTGGTCTTGGGTGCGTAGCCCTGCCTGTGTCGGTTAATGACCAATCTGTATGCCGCCCTGCTGAGCAAGTTTGAACTGTATCGGAGTCATACTAGATATATGAGGTCTAGGAAACCGATGTACCTTGGGAAGCTTTTGTTGAGACTTTTTCAATCGCCTTAAGCTTTCGGCTGCAACACAAAAGATGGAAACTTGCTCACGACATCTTCACAGCGGAAGGGTGCACTGTGAGTGGGAATACTATCCAAGACAATTGAATCGGTTCAACTTGGGCGGAACTTGAGAAAGGTGGCTGCGTACGATGTTTGTGGAGTGCACAGATGTGACTTTCAGTACGGGCGTACGTGTCGTGTATTCCGGGTATCATTGATTCGAATCACAATCCCCCACGGATATGAGTACCACTTGTTCACTAAGTTGTGACGTAGTAATACTTGCACTTGAGATGAAAATTAATTACTGCTGTTATGAACATTATATTATCATGATATTGCTATGTTGTATGTATTAGTATAGTGCTCACTAAATTTATATTTCCACCTGGGTATGCAGCATCGTGATGAAGCGTTTCTTGTTTGATTGTGGAGTTACGATGTTACTCGACACAAGGTTTAAGATGCTGCTATAAATCTGAAAATAAGGACCTACATTTAGGTGAGTCCATTATGTAAATCTGCCATTCTATGTTTATGTTTTTACCCTCATGTAGAGTTTCTTGTTTAGGTGAGACGGTTAAGTCTTGCTGAGCCTTCGTGCTCACGGTTTATATATAAGTTATTTTGCAGGTACTAATCCCTGTGCTTATGATTATGGTTGTCCGATGAGACTCGGGATTCTCCGAGGGATATAGTCATGTGGGAACCATGCCGTTGTTGTCTGGTCTTCGTGGCTAGTGAGGAACGTCTGTGGGCTGGACGACTTCTCTTTTGCTTAATAGACTTGAGTACTAGAGTGGTAATCTTATCTTCCGCTGTAGTTTATTTTTATAAACTATTTGTAAACTGACCATATTTGCAAATTTCAGCAAATGATTTATGTAATACGTGTTCCTTTACATGTTTGTTGTTGGATGTCGCATCGCACAGCACCACCCAATGCGGTTTTTGGAAAGTGTGGACTCCGGTCCCGCCCTCTCGAATCTCTTGCTCCAAGGTTGGATTTAATCATTCCCATCTCATTCACAAATCCAAGATTCAACTGTTCAAACTAGTTACATAACTCGGATGGTAATTCTCGAACCGTGAGTTGGTGACTTACTCCTTTCTGACTCAAAGCATCGGCCACTACATTAGCCTTCCCTGGATGATAATTGATTCCCAAATTATAATCTTTGATAAGCTCCAACCATCTTCGTTGCCTCAAATTCAGATCCATTTGTGTGAAAATATATTTCAAACTCTTATGATCCGTATAAATTTCACACCTATGACCAATGATGTAGTGTCTCCAAATCTTCAATGCGTGTTCCACGGCTGCAAGTTCCAAATAATGCGTTGGGTAATTTTGCTCATGTTTCTTCAATTGTCTCGATGCGTAGGCAATCACTTGACCTTCTTGCATCAATACACATCCAAGCCCTTGTTTCGATGCATCACAATAGATATCAAAACTCTTGCTCACGTCTGGCAATACTAAAACTGGGGTTGTAGTCAACCTTTTCTTCAACTCCTCAAAACTCTTTTGACTAGCTTGAGTCCATTGAAACCCTTTCCCCTTCATTAGCAACTCCGCCATTGGCTTGGCTATCTTGGAAAAGTCCTTGATGAATCGACGGTAATACCCAGCCATCCCAAGAAAACTCTGGATCTCCTTTACAATCGGTGGGGGTTCCCATTTCAACACGTTCCTCACTTTTCCTGGGTCAACCGATACTCCTCCTCCATAGATGATATGACCTAGAAACAACACTTCTTTCAACCAAAACTGACACTTGTTGAAGTTGACATACAATTGGTGCTCCCTCAATTTCTGCAATGTGAGCCTCAAGTGTTCCTCATGTTCCTTCTCATCCTTCGAGTAGATCATAATGTCATCAATAAACACCACTACAAACTTATCCAAGTACTCTATGAAGACCTTATTCATGAGGTACATAAAGTAGGCAGGCACATTTGTCAATCCAAAGGACATCATGGTGTACTCATAAGATCCATACCGTGTCCTAAAAGCTGTCTTAGGTATGTCCGATGGTCTAATCTTCATTTGAAAGTATCCCGACCTCAAATCAATCTTGGAGAAGACACAAGCACCCTTCATCTAATCAAACAAGTCTTCTATGCGTGGCAAGGTGTACTTGTTCTTTATTGTCACCTCGTTAAGAGCTCGGTAATCCACACACATCCTTTGGGACCCATCCTTCTTGTCCACAAATAGAACAGGCGCTCCCCAAGGTGAAGAGCTAGAGCAAATAAAACCTTTCTCTAGTTGCTCTTGAATCTGCTTCTTGAGATCCACTAATTTCTTAGGAGGCATCCTATACGGCCTCTTAGCTATAGGTGCAGTTCCAAGTATTAAATCAATAACAAACTCGATGTCTTAATTAGGTGGCATACCTGGCAACTCATCCAGAAACACATCAAAAAATTCGCACACCACCGAAATCTCCTCAATTGCGGCCGTCCATGTGGTTCAACTCCAATTACTTCAGTGCGTGTTGAGATGGTTCAAATTCTATGGTGATCCCTTCCTCATTGGTCAACTTCACCGTCTTCGTGGCACATTCAATGACTCCATTGTGCTTCCTCAACCAGTCCATACCAAGTATAATGTCCAATCCTTGAGAATCCAAGACAATGAGGTTGGCGGAAAAGTCTACCCCCCTTATTTTATTGCTTACTTTTGGACATAATATATTTGTCCTCATCTCTCCTACAGGAGACATAACCAATAAAGTAAACTTCATATGACAGATAGGCAAACTATACTTGGCAACATATTTCGATGCAATGAATGAATGCGATGCTCCAGAATCAAATAATATAGTCGCTGGGTTGGAGTTTGCGAGAAACATACCAATCACCACATCATCCGCTTGTTGAGCATCCTTCTTAGAGACATGGTTCACGTTGCCACGAGCGAAATTCTGCTGTCCACGATTTTCTTGCAGCTGTCCTCCATTGGGTCTTGGGTTTTGCCTCGACGCATTGCTTCCTTGACCAAGGTCTGACTTCGAACATTGATGTGCAAAGTGTCCAACTTCTCTACATGTATAGCACTTCTTAACTCCACCAGAATTATTGGGATGAGCTTGGTTCTGCACATTGGCTCCAGGAAAGTTGGCAAGAGGTGCAAAAGGCATTGGAGGCCTAGGTGCTTGCATGACAGGGCATTACTGCACAAACTGAGTCGGGCGCGGTACATAACCAAGGCGATGAGCAAGCGCAGAAGAGCTAAAATAAGGTGCATTAGGTGGTACAAAGCGGGGGCGCATATTATTTCCTTGTTGCTGTCCTTCATATGGCGCCTTCCTCTTGTTTTCTTGCTCCATCTCACGGATCTTGTTCTCCACAAAATTGCTTTGTCCACAAGCTTCTAGAAGTTGGCATAATCAGAATTCAGCAATTGTACTTGGATCTCATTGTTCATGCCTCTCATGAACAAGTATAGCTTCTGGCTGTCCCTTCTCACATCCTAAGGTGCATACCTTGAAAGTTGAGTGAATTTGTTGAGATATTCACCCACACTAGATCTTCCTTGCTCCAGGTTCTCAAATTCTTGCCTCTTCAAAATCATAACACTTTCGGGTACATAATGAGAATGGAAGCTCTCCTTGAATTCGGCCCAAGTAATTCTCTCTTGGTTCTCATGAGCATTGCATAGCAAATTCCACCAATCGACAACTGCTCCAACTAGTTGATGGGAAGCAAATAGCACCTTCTCTCGGTCACTGCATTGGACAATAGCTAGCTTCTTGTCCACGGACTTGAGCCAATCCTCAACATCTATAGGGTCAGCGACTTGAGCATAGGTTGGCGGCCTAGTCCTCATAAACTCTCCCAACCGGTTATGAGGAGGCGGAGGTGGCGGTGGAGGAATGTGGGGCTGGTTGTTGATGTTACCAGCCTGCAACTATCCCATAGTTTGTATCATGGTCTGCATGAGCTGGTTTTGCATAGTCAAAAGCTGCTCAATGTTGATAGCTCCATGAGCAGGTCCTTGTCCATTGTGGTTCTGAGGTGCTCCATTGATCTCCTCCTCATCATTGCCATCTGTCGGTACCCTAGAAACCGTACATCCCTTGGGGTTATAAAGACCTCAAAGGAAAATCACCTACTTGGTTTGAAGACCCTCGAAGGCCCACATGTCAGACATAACCGGACCCGCTTCTCCAACATGGTTAATCCCTGGGTCGCCACGTGTACTACCAAACCGGAGCTACCGCCCACAAGGGGGAAGCTCCGGGCCATGTAACGAAATGGCACCTCCGTACTTAGCCCCAGACCGAGAGAAGCTCCGGACCTGACACGTGTCGGGTAGCCCCGAAGCTACCTGTTTCCACAGTATGCTCCGGAGCTGCCACGTGTCAAACCGTCGGATCTTCAGCCTCTAACCTCCGGAAGACCCCACAACGGCTCCGGATCTTCAAAGGGGAATCAAGGACTTCAAGACCCGATTAAGTGTCATTAATACCATATTAATGACACTTAAACGGACGATCTTAACACCAATAACGGTGCTGTCAAAGCCCGTTACAGGGTCATTAAGAGCGATTAAATGTGTTAAATAAGTGTCAATACTAGTAACCGCCGGGGCCACATGTCGGGCCAGGCTAACTTGTAACGGCCTGCCCTTGTACTATAAAAGGACAGGTCGACGACACGTTCAGGGGCTACACAGACAGATACGCCAGAGACACACACGCCTTTGACGCTAAACACAAGCTCACACAGCTAATACAATAGCAACACATCCGTGGAGTAGGGTATTACGCTCAGGCGGCCTGAACCACGTAAACTCTGGTGTCTCCTGTGTCAATTCCTACTCACCTTCTTGAATCTCCGCGCGCCCATACCGAACTTCAAACTCGCCTAACACTTTAGCAGTGTAGGGAGATCTGCCGGTTCCTAACCACCGACAGTTGGCGCGCCAGGTAGGGGGGCGCCTGAGATTTTGAGAATGGTGAACTCTGCTGCTGGATCATCCAACGGTCAATCTGCTATTCAGGCTGTTGGAGGCAATCCCTCCAATAGGCGGCCACCAGCAGGAGCCTCAACACCAGCAGGAGTCACACTCCCACCACCACCGTCTCCTCCAGCAAATCGTGCTGGGCAGCGTGATGGTGCGCCGACGTCAATCACTGCGTCGGCAAATCATGACAACCCGGAACACGCGCTTCATGCAGCGCGTGCTCTTCTCCAACGCCCACCACCTCCGGATGGATCCCGGGATGCACTGGAGCAGTGGAGGGCCAATGTGGAGCATTTGGTTGTAGCAGCAGCCGAACGCCTCAGCAACCAGGGTCCTCCTCCTTCAGGAAGAGCCCCGTCGCAGCGGCGGACTTTGTCTGGAAGACTTGGTCCGCACGTTTCCAATAGCAGGAGACGTGCTGCGTCACAACAAGTGACGTCATTGCCCTTCGGGGCACGACAAACTCACATGGTATCCAGGCTTTCGACTCATGACCTCCGGCGGAGCTTGATCGCCGTTACCGCCAGCAGGACAACCGAGTCCATATTGAGCATGCCTGTGAAAGACGGGAAGCTCAGGACCTTTCTACTCCTGAAGGAGTAGGAGGAGGCTGTTCAGCCTTGTCCATGCATCTGCGCATGGTTAGATGGCCACAGAAGTTTCGGCCTCATCTGCCGAAAAAATTCGATGGGACTGTCAATCCCGCCGAATTTCTTCAGATATACTCCACTGCAATCTTGGCAGCCGGAGGAAATGAGGCTGTGATGGCCAATTATTTTCCAGTGGCCTTAACTGGGACCGCCAGGTCCTGGTTTATGAGCCTTCCACCCAACTCTATCAACAGTTGGGAGGAGCTGTGCCGTCAGTTCACTACCAACTTCGGGAGTTCATACACCCGACCAGACATTGAACTAGACCTTTTTGTGGTCGTGCAAAAAGGGGGAGAATCCTTACGGTCATTCATCCAAAGGTTCTCTCAGGTACGAAACACTATCCCTTCTATCTCTAGTGCCTCTGTCATTGTGGCATTTAGACAGGGCGTACGGGACAAGAAGATGTTGGAGAAGCTGGCGATCAAGGAGATCACCAGCGTCACAGAACTCTTCAGCTTGGCAGACAAATGTGCCAGAGCTGCGGAGGGCCGTGAAATGCACTCCAAACCAGCCTCGGAGGATCACAAGAAATCCTCCAAAGAAGAAGCCGCTACCTCCGGGGGTGGCAAGAAGAAAAAGAAGACCAACGGCAAGAAAAAGCCGTCGGTCGGCACATCCAACATCGCAGTTGCTGCAACTCCGGGTGGCCAGGGGCCACGCCCCGAGAAGCGACCTCGACCGTCCTCTGAAGACGGTGGCAAGCCCAAAGTGTGGTGTCCCATTCATAAAACGGGCAGCCACAATTTGGAAGACTGTCGGGAGGTCCAAAACCTTGCCGAACGCTACAACAAGCGCCGGGAAGAATCTCCTTTCCGACAGAGGAAGGAAAGCAAAAGGTCGACGAAGCTCCGGCTGAAGAGGAGTTAGGGTTTCAGGATCCCAAAAAGGTCCTGAAGGCCGTTTACACCTCAGTCGACGATGATTCTGACGTCTCTGACAACGAGCGTCGGAAGACCATGAACACCATTTTCGGTGGATCATGGGATATCACCTCTCGTCGCGTCATCAAAACTATGCGTCGGGATATGGCCGCTTTAGCTCCTACAGTCAGGCCGGAACCTCACCGAAAGTGGATGGACACAGCCATCACTTTTGATGCTTCGGATTGACCCCGGAGCATGGTTGGAGCAGGACAGTTACCCTTGATGGTATCTCCTACCATCAACAACATCCAGCTCCACCACGTCATGGTAGACGGAGGTTCGGGGCTTAGCCTCATCAGCTTCGAAGCTTTCACTAAGCTTCAGCTCCGACCTTCGGATCTCCACCCCTCTCGACCTTTCTCCGGAGTAGGTCCAGGGGCCATCACCCCACTCAGAGCTATTACTCTCCCTGTTACCTTCGGGACACGGGAGAAGTACCGCACCGAGAAGTTGGTTTTCGACGTCGCTCAGATCAACTTACCCTTCAATGCCATCTTGGGTAGACCTGCCCTGTATAAATTCATGGCAGCTGCTCATTATGGTTATCTGGTGTTGAAGCGCCAGTAGGCGTTCTCCAGATCCACGGAGATCACACTGCCGGAGTAACTGCACTGGAAGAACTCCATGCGCTCACCACAGCGCAAGAGGAGGACTCCAGGCAGGAGCAAGCTCCAAAACCCCCGAGCATTCGCCAACGAGGCTTGACTTCTGCACCTCGAGTGCAGCCAAGCGGCGACACCGACATTCCCGTCAAAGTCGTCTAAATTGGTTCCGATGCCGCTCAAACCACCCGTATATCGGGAGGATTGAACGACAAAAAGGAACTCGCGCTCATCACTTTCCTCCGGGCTAACATCGACGTGTTTGCTTGGCAACCGTCACAAATGCCTGGGATCCCTAGGGAAGTGATTGAGCACAATTTGAAGATCTACCCCGATGCTTGGCCTGTGCATCAGAAGCCTCGGAAGCAATCTGTAGAGCGACAGAACTTCATCCGACAAGAAGTGAAGAAGTTACTTGAAGTCGGATTCATTCGAGAAGTCTTCCATCCAAAATGGCTGGAAAACCCAATCGTTGTGCCCAAGGCCGGCGGGAAGCTTCGAATGTGCATCGACTACACCACACTAAATAAGGCATGTCCAAAAGATCCATTCCCACTACCTAGAATAGATCAGATAGTGGATTCCACCTCCGGGTGTGAATTACTGTGTTTCCTAGATGCATATTCCGGATATCATCAAATCAGGATGTCTAGGGAAGATGAAGAGCATACTTCATTCATCACAGTAGATGGATTGTATTGTTACACAACCATGCCCTTTGGTCTCAAGAATGCAGCTTCAACTTTTGTACGAGCTATGTACAAAACTTTTGAAGAACTTATTAGAGACATAGTGGAAGTGTACGTCGATGACATTGTGGTCAAGGTCAGGAACCAAGAGTCACTCCTTGATACCTTGCAGGCTGTCTTCGACAAGCTGCGGGCCACCCGCACAAAGCTAAACCCAGACATGTGTGTCTTCGGGGTTAGCTCCGGAAAACTTCTTGGTTTCCTGGTAAGTCACCAAGGCATCGAAGCTAATCCGGCGAAGATTAAGGCCATTGAAGACATGCGGCCACCAACCCGCATCAAGGACGTCCAAAAATTAACTAGATGTCTAGCAGCCCTTAGCCGGTTCATCTCAAGACTGGCGGAACGGGCACTTCCCTTCTTCAAGTTATTGAGGAAGTCCGGACCATTCCAATGGTCCGAAGAAGCAGAAAAGGCATTCCAGGAGCTGAAACAGTTCCTCACCACCCTACCGATTCTGGTAGCTCCGAACCCTGGTGAGCCTTTATTGCTTTATTTCTCAGCTACTGACGAAGTCGTCAGTATGGTTCTGGTTGAGGAGAGACCAGGACTACCCCACACTCAGGAATCCAGACCCCTTCGGGAGGGTCCGGAGGTTCCTGAAAGCGAGTCTGGGTCCCAGCTCCCAGATTCGAATCCACAAGAAGTCGCTTCAGTAGACCTAGACCCCTTCGGGAGGGTCCAGATCATTTCTGAGGAAGCTCCGGGTTCCTCCAGCCAGAACCCTGAGGTCCCTGAAGAAAATCCGGACTCCTCCGATAGGATCCGGGTCAGTGAAGAGGAAGTTCCGGACCCTTCCGGGAGGGTCCGGACCATTCAACGCCCAGTGTACTTCATTAGTGAAGTACTACATGATGCCAAGACTCGATACCTAGAGGTGCATAAGTTGCTCTATGCAGTTCTTATTGCCTCCAGGAAGCTTCGCCATTACTTCCAAGCTCACAAAGTCTCAGTGGTGACTTTTTACCCACTTCGAGCAATTTTGCATAATCCCAATTCAACTGGGAATATTGCAAAATGGGCAGCGGAATTGGCTGAATTTGATCTTGAATTTATTTCAAGGCAAGCAGTCAAGAGTCAAGCATTGGCAGATTTTGTAGCAGAATGGACTCCCTCTCCATCAAACCCTGGAGGCCCCAGTGAGCAGAAGACGGAGCATCAAGCTCCAACCTTCACCGAGCCTCACTGGACCCTCTACTTCGATGGCTCCATGCAGAAGCAGGGGGCCGGAGCTGGAATCCTTCTCCTTGCACCGACTGGGGAGAAGGTGAAATACATGGTACGCCTTGACTTCAAGGAAACCAACAACATGGCAGAGTATGAAGCACTCATCTACGGACTAAAGGTGGCACTGTCATATGGTGTCAAGCAATTGCTGGTCAAGGGAGATTCACACCTCATCATTAGGCAGGTGAAGGGTGAATGCTCCTGCAATAATCTCCAGTTAGCTGCTTACCTCCTTGAAGTCCAGAGGCTTCAGAAGGATTTCGATGTCCTAGATCTCCACCATGTTCAGCGTGCTCACAACGCTGAAGCCGACGAACTCTCGACAAAAGCGTCTACCGGAGCTCCAGTTCCTGACGGAACTTTTGTCCGGAGATTGTCGAAACCCACAGCTTAGCCTGCCGAACTGAGCGAAGGGGGCGAGATCAGCATCCTGAAGCTGACGGTTCCGATGGCCCTGTTACCATGGCAGCCATCAAGGGTCGTAGGTGCTGTCGGAAGCTCCGAGCAACCCAGCACGCAAGACTCAAATGCTCAAGTTAGTTCCGATGCATGGATCTCGGAGATCCGGAACTACTTGAAAGACAACATCCTTTCTGATGATGACGTATCCGCTGACCGGATAGTCAGATTGGCTAAAAGATACACGTTGGTAGAAGGGGATCTCTACCGGCGCGGTGCCAACGGCATCCTAATGCGGTGCATCACAAGGGAAGAAGGCTGCGAGCTCCTCGCAGAAATCCATGGAGGCGAGTGTGGGAACCACGCGTCTTCCTGCACGCTGGTTGGTAAAGCCTTTCGGCATGGCTTCTACTGGCCTACAGCACTCCAGGATGCAACTGAGCTGGTGAAAAAAATGCAAAGCATGTCAATTTCATGCAAAGCAAATTCACACTCCAACTCAACCCTTACAAATGATACCTCCTACATGGCCCTTCGCTGTGTGGGGGATGAACATCTTGGGACCTTTCCCAAGAGCCGTCGGAGGTTATAAGTTCCTGTACGTCACCATTGACAAGTTCACCAAGTGGCCGGAAGCAACTCCAGTTGTGACAATCAACAAGCAATCTGCTATCAACTTTCTGCAGTCTATTGTATGCAGATTTGGAGTCCCAAACAAAATCATCACTGATAATGGGACCCAATTCACAAGCTCCGCATTCCAAGGATATTGCGAAGACCTCGACATACAAGTCTGCTACGCCTCCGTAGCTCATCCAGCCAGCAATGGCCAAGCCGAGAGAGCAAATGCTGAAATCCTTAAAGGACTTAAAACACGCACTTATGAGCGCTTGAAAAGACATGGAGCCAACTGGATCGAAGAGCTTCCGCCCACTCTATGGGCCAACAGGACATCTCCAAACCGGTCAACCAGAGAGACACCCTTCTTTCTGGTGTACGGAGCTGAAGCAATCCTTCCTTCGGAAATCACCTTGGGTTCACTCCGGGTCCGGACCTTTGACGAAGCCGCGCAGGACCAGCTCCGGCGTGAAGACCTAGACCTCCTTGAGGAGGGAAGGTGCCAAGCTGCTGTTCGGAATGCCCGATATCGTCAAGCCCTACGGCGTTATCACCAGCGGCATGTACACAACCGACAGCTCGAGGAAGGCGATCTGGTGCTACGGAGAATACAATCCAGCGAAGGGTTAAACAAACTCTCCCCCGGCTGGGAGGGACCCTTCCGAGTGATTAAAGTATCTCGTCCCGGAAGCGTTCGCTTGGCTACCGAGGATGGGACACCTCTCCCAAATCCTTGGAACATTGAGCACCTCCGTAAGTTCTACACTTAATACCACAGAGGTGAGTCTTGAGTAACTTGAGATGTATGTTATAGAGTCATTGTACAGAGTCGGGTAGTTCCTCCGGGAGAGCCGCCGGACCTTTCCCGAAAGGTACGCAAAGCTCATGCAACGCTTGTCACAGTCTCAGGACTAAAAGTGTCGCTAACTACCCTGGGTCAAACGAGAAATGAAACACCCTTAGCCTGGTTCCGTACCCTAAGAATGTACTTGTTTCCCCTGTACCCCGGACCTATAATGAAAGACATTTTCATGTGAAATAGACCCCACGTGCATTTATTTTGTACAGGCTCAACATTTTTATTTTTCTCTTTCTTGTCTATAACGAATACATGCAATTCTTAAGAAATTTTAGTTCGACTGGTTTATATACGATTTGAGTTGTATTGTCGATTCTTTTGGATTCAAATATTGTTCATGGCCAACTCGCCTGAAAGCCGCCAAGCCAATCTAGGGCTGGAGTGTGCTATCGACTTAGCCTGGTCAAGCACCCTAAGTACGCCACTCTATCTACACCCCGGCAGGCCGAAGTAAGGCGGGTCCGTGTACATTTGGATCTAAAAGAAAAGACAACACATTCGGTTGTATTTAGAATCACGTTTGACTTAAAATCTTCTTGAGAGTCATAAGCCGCGACGAAGTTATAGACAAGAAACAAATTTTACTATTTTTCTTGGCTTAAGTGTGCGGGAAAAATAAAATCTACGTTGATGGAGAAAAACCGGAGCTAACTAAGCTCCGACTCCCCTAAGGGGGCCAGCCGTCGATGCCGAATAAAAGATGGTGAGAAGACCCCGCAAATGGAGTCTGCTGCCAACAAACTGAGTGTTGGCAAAGGTCACTGCCGGAGCTACTAAGCTCCGACACCCCAGGGGGTTAACTATCGATGCTCTACGCGTTGATAGAGACTATTGCCGGAGCTACTAAGCTCCAGCGATAGACAATGCCGGAGCTTCTAAGCTCCGACAACCTCAGGGGGCCTTCACTATCGAAGACTTCAAACCTAAATTCTACAAGTTCGGAGCAAAAGAGTCTTCAACAATGCACAATATCCTCTTGGTACATGTTCACAATCAAATTGTGTACATCTACCAGGGGGCCAAGTGAAGATAAGAGTGTTGAAGACAAAAATTGAAATTCACAAAAATTTTGGGGATTTCATTTATCTGGAGACAAGGGATTACATCTGGAGACAAGGGATAACAAAATTGAGGAAGAAGAAGAGAAAATACAAGTGAGAACTATAGAGATGGTCCTAGACCCTATGGAAGAATTGGGCGACCTTTTGGGCAATCTCCGATACGCTGGCTCGGGTAGCTTCGCCTTCTCCTTCGACGGGACCTTCAAGCACCGGGTCCAGAGGAAATTGGGAGTTCCGGCTGGTGTAGCACGTCAGCACATACTCTGCGACGTTCTTCGCCAGGGATTGCCCCTCAACCTCCAGTTGGTCCGCGATGACATCGCCCACCTTGGAGAGCTTGCTACCTGCTGCGCTCAACGCCTGCAGCGCTAGGTCAGTTTCCGGCTCCGGATCATCTGGGCGCACGGGGCTGAAACCCATCGGCGTCAGTGCATCATTGGCCTTGCTCAAGAACTCCCAAATCTGTAGGGAGTCCTCAGCCCTCAAGCCCTTCATCTCTTCCAGGGATCTTCTGGTCGCCACCAGTTCAGAATTCTCACGGGCAAGGCGCTCAACTTCTTTGGCGTTTTGCTGAATCTTTTCAGCAACCTGCCTTTCGAGTTTTCCGAGCTCCTCCTCCCGGAGGTGGATCTTGTTCCGGCGGTCAACCAGGTCCTTCTCTCTACCCCTCATTTTCTTCTCCCTGGCAGCAAGGGCACACTCTTGTTCGTAGAGTTCCTGCCCTCGCACCCAGGTCTTCTCCTCTTCCTCTTGGCAGCGCTCTTCCAATTTCTTGGCGCGCTCCTCGAGACCCTTGTCAGCCAGAGCCACCTTCTCGGTGAGCTCCTCTTCCCTCCTCAGGACGTCATCTCGCAGCTCTAGGACTGCTCTTCATCCTCGAGCCATTTCTCCCTCTCTTCAAGTGCCTCTCGGCGTTTGATGAGTGCGGTGTTAATGGCCTCAAGCTGTTCGTGGCGTGCATCGGCCGCATTATTGGCATGATCATAGATCTCCCGGGATTGAGCGTCGAGGGCACGAGTCATGCTCTCCCTGTCATCCAGTAACTTGCCCCAGTACTCCAGGCAGATCTTCTCCCGCTTAATCCATTCCTTGTCATCCGCTAGCCTCGACTGCGCCAGCTTGGTCTTGAAGTAGAGCCGATTACACCACCGCCTAAGGGTTTGGCGCTCCTCTTAAAGAGCCTTGCTGTTGTGGAAGAAGGCCAGTTGGACTTGACGCAGACTGGAACATGCGTTGTCAATGGACAGCGACAACGGGATTGGATCCGGACCTGCTGGGGTCTCCTCCGCTGGTTCCAGCGGGTCTTCGGATACAAAAATTGAGTCCCGCTCTACAATAGTGGTCCCCTGGGTCTCCATGGCTCTAGGGCCGTCCTCCGGGATGGCCTCAGTCGCCATCGAGGAAGGCCCCGCTGCCAAATCTTCGTTCACCCCCTCAGGCTGGGGGCCAGCGACTTCGCTTGGGCACTCCGGCTCGACCGCAGGTACCTCTGACGTCGTCGCTTCCAGAGCAGGAGCCTTTACTGGCTCCGGTCTGGGAACCTCTTCCGAGGGAGGCTCAAGCTCCGTCACCTCTTCAACCACCGGCTCAGGAGCCGGAAGATCTTCAACTTCGACCAGCCCTGTGACCGGAGCTCCAACAATGACCGGCTCAGCGGCCGGTGCTTCGGAGGTAGCCGACCCAACTACTGTAACTACCTCAGTTTCCGGCTCGCATGTTGGGGCTTCAGTCACCTCTGGCTCAACCACCGGAGCTTCGACAATTTTCGGCTCAGAGGCCGGGATTACTACTTCCTCCGGCTCAACAACCGGAGCGTCCATCATCTCAGCACCAGGACCCGGAGCTTCAACCTCCAGGATAGGTGCCTCTGGCGCATCTTCACTCCCGTGGTCCGGCGCTACCACGTGAACTTCTGGGGATGAGTCGAGGTCCATGACCACGACAGCCGGCGCCGGAGCTGTCGCAGCTTTAGCCACCACTTGGGGCAGCATCGGAACAGGAGCAGAAGCTCCCACCCTCACGGCCTCAGACACTGTGGCTGAGGGTGGAGCCTCACTCTCTTTCTTGGGGACGCTGCAGATGATGAACAAAGAAAATTAACAAACATTTGCTACAATTAAAATAATTGTCCAAGGTAGAGATTAAAAATTACCTTGGGAGGCTTCCGCACCAGCTTGCGCGGAACCTTTTTCCCGGGCGTTCTGGGCTGGCCATAGTCGGTGTAGAAGCTCCGGAAGCCCCCCCGGAACTTGTTGCGGCCACAGGCATTTCCCGGGTCGAGGCTCTCCTCGATCGGGAAGAACCCCCGGACCTGGAGGCCTCCACCGGCCCAGGTGCTGGAGTCGCGCGCCCGGAGCTAACACCCCCGAAGGATCCCACTGCGGGAACAGACGCGCTCCGGAAGGACCCCACTGCAGGAACAATCTCATTCTGGGAAGACCCCATTACGGGGACAACCGCCACGGCTCCGGGGAGAAGGAGCCGAGGCGGAAGTAGTGGGCCTGACGGACCTTCCGTCGGCATGTTGCAGCTTCCTCTTCCGGCTCTCGGGTTCGTCCGCCAGCTCCTTGCCTTTGCCGACGACCTCGACCCTCGGCTTTGGGGCAGGGACAGAGCCATCTTTGGGCATTCCGGGGATCGCCACCCGGGTGGTTGATCTTCTCTCGACGACACCAAGGTCGTCAAGTACGGAGCTCCCTGCTGAACTACACTTCCACGTTCAGAGGGAGGAAGGCCGACGGGAGAGTCAAGTCATCACCGTCGATGTCGATGCCGTGCTGGAATTTCTTGTGGTGGAACTCCAAGGTTTTCCCCACCATGTTGGACTTCAACCCGGTCTCAACCCGGTCGTCGTCCATCACGATGTTGAGGGCCCAAGCGAGTTTCTCCCTCCTCTTCAGCGGCGCCCACCTGTTGACCAGGAAATTGCAAAATACCGCCTGAGGAGTCAATCCTCCCTCCACGCATTGGCGGATCCTGGTCAAAGCAGGGTTGAAAGCTTCCGCCAGCACCGGAGCTTCACTCCAGATCGTCATGTCGATGCCGGGCAGACTATCGGGCAGCTCCAGCATCTCGTGCTCCTCCACCCTGACGACTATCCAGTCTCTCTTCCAGTCATCCCACTTCCCAGAAGGAAACGACCGGAGGTACTTGAATGGTCACTTCTTGCGCTTCACGAAGTAGTAGAAGCCAAGGTACTCATTGCTCCGGCCGGTGGTGTGGACGGTGAAGAAGGTTCGAAAGAGTTCAATGCAGGGGGGGGGATACCCACCCACATCTCACAGAAGTGGACGAAGATAGACACAAGGAGGATGGAGTGAGGGCCAAGGTGGTATAACTGCAGACCATAGAAGTCTAGCAGCATCAACAAAAAGGAAGAAAAAGGCGGGATCAACCCCACCATGGCGTACGAGGAAAAGTACACCATTTCGCCGGCGTGCTCCTTCTCGAAGGGGAGCTCTCTGTCGGCATGGACTGAGCGGTTGAAGAAGTCTGAGGACCACCCCATGAGGGTCCGGACCTTCATCAAATCGCTGTCGGTCTTCAAACGACTCTCGCGGAGACCCAACTCCATCGTGGCACAGCTAGGCAAGATAAGAAGAACGAAGCACGAGTTGGGAGTTTGAGCGCAAGATCAGATGAGAGGCGTAAAGAACTCCCAACGGTGCGCGCTTTCCTTCTTAAGTAAGCCCTCGCAACACTTGGATGGAAACCGCAAGGAAATCGAAGATACCATTCAAAAATTCCACCCAGCCGATGAAAAGAGGGCCCGGGACCACCCCGACGATCAAGTCGAGGCTCTTACCCAGGCGAACGGTTGTCATCACGAGGCGGGAAACCCAAAGGCGGCGGCCTGACAAGGCCCGCGGAACCGATACAGTTTTCGTATCAGGAACCGGCGACCTTCAATTGCGTGAGATCTGCACGTCAAAGATCTCATCTGCCGCACGCGGGATACGCCACGTGGCGAGGATTTAATTCCAAGTCCTTGCCAACAGCACCCTCAAAGACCCTTGAAGACTCAGTTCAAAGGTCGCGAGGATGGACCCACCTCCGGTGGAATGACTTCCCCGGAGGTAGGTCCAGGGGGCCACTGTCGGTACCCTAGAAACCGTACATCCCTTGGGGTTATAAAGACCTCAAAGGAAAATCACCTACTTGGTTTGAAGACCCTCGAAGGCCCACATGTCAGACATAACCGAACCCGCTTCTCCAACATGGTTAATCCCTGGGTCACCACGTGTACTACCAAACCGGAGCTACCGCCCACAAGGGGGAAGCTCCGGGCCATGTAACGAAATGGCACCTCCGGACTTAGCCCCAGATCGAGAGAAGCTCCGGACCTGACACGTGTCGGGTAGCCCCGGAGCTACCTGTTTCCACAGTATGCTCCGGAGCTGCCACGTGTCAAACCGTCGGATCTTCAACCTCTAACCTCCGGAAGACCCCACAACGGCTCCGGATCTTCAAAGGGGAATCAAGGACTTCAAGACCCGATTAAGTGTCATTAATACCATATTAATGACACTTAAACGGACGATCTTAACACCAATAACGGTGTTGTCAAAGCCCGTTACAGGGTCATTAAGAGCGATTAAATGTGTTAAATAAGTGTCAATACTAGTAACCGCCGGGGCCACATGTCGGGCCAGGCTAACTTGTAACGGCCTGCCCTTGTACTATAAAAGGACAGGCCGACGACACGTTCAGGGGCTACACAGACAGATACGCCAGAGACACACACGCCTTTGACGCTAAACACAAGCTCACACAACTAATACAACAACAACACATCCGTGGAGTAGGGTATTACGCTCAGGCGGCCCGAACCACGTAAACCCCGGTGTCTCCTGTGTCAATTCCTACTCACCTTCTTGAATCTCCGCGCGCCCATACTGAACTTCAAACTCCCCTAACACTTTAGCAGTGTAGGGAGATCTGCCGGTTCCTAACCACCGACACCATCTGTCTGGTTGCAAGTCCTCACCATCGGAAGAAAAGCAAAAGATAAGAATTTAGAAGACGTCCCCAACTATATGCATCAAGGGATATGAAACTAAGCAACTACCTATACTAGCCTACATGGATATGATAATGCTAAAGCATCCCAAAATCCTCTATTAAGCACACAAGCAAACAATATATAGCAAACAGCACACCAAACCAAAATACATCGATTCCTGAGTGCTCCTATGTGCTCTAAAGTGTCCATTCTATCTGGGTTGCGTCCTACGGTCAACCTGTGGCTCTGATACCAATTTGTGACACCCGGTTATGAAAATGGACCAAGTGAGCGCATATGTGTGCACACAATGTTCAACACATATACACGAGTGCATTCACAAAAGGACATATAGAAAATTACCACAGAACAAGATTAATTAAACACTTTTATTACAGAATTCACAATATCCATGAATACAAGCTCTAATGAATATTAATGACAAGTTGAACTAATGCAGCGGAAATAAACTAAACTGAGCAAACTAAGCAAAAGGTATATAGCGCAGCTACAATCAACACCACACGCAAAGCTGACGACAGACACGGCCTAGAACTCCGCATTATCATCGTTAAACTCCCAATCTTGACTTGCAACTGTTGGTGGGGGAATTGCAAGGGTCAGTACATGTCGTACTCAACAAGTGTGGAAAGTATGACATGTAGCTGATTCAAATGACGAATATAATAATGGCTAAGTGCTGAAAAGTACATTAAAACATTTAGAAAGCAATATATTATATGTATATGAAATAAACCCATCAAAAACCATGTAATCATCATAATACCAGTCCATATTCATTACCATCAGCCATATTCCAGATTTCTCATCACCAATAACCATAATCAATATCAAAATTTAATTCATAACCATCCCCAACCATATTACCAACCATAACCATTACCAAACCATCCCAATATCAAGTTTCTCCTAATCATGTGAGGGTCCAGGTTGCTCATAACCGGGAACACGGCTATCTTGATAGTTTTTAGACACACTCTCAGAGGTCGTACCACTTACCCATGTGCTTGTGATTTCATCACCTTTCGATGAGTACAGAATCTCAATTATGCCGTCTCACACTTCCTTAGGTGTGTGTCCAAGAGATCACAAAATAACCTTTACAAAGGGATTACTAGCCTATTTAGACCCCACTGAGGTTTCACCGGTGGCGATGTCTCCTACAGAGCACATCCTCAACCAATGGCCCCCTCTTGAGCCATTCGAATCCCAGGGTAGTCCCACCAATCATCAACAAACCCAACCTGACTACCGCTTTCCCGAGCATCTTTAATGGTCCAAATAGCACTGGCAAAGACCTAATTAATCAGCTATGCCGCACCCATACTTGGCCTCGTAGTGGCACTGTAAATCCTGGATGGTCGCTCCACGAAACGGTCCTTAGATCTAAAGCAAGAAAAACCACCATAAAATCCAACCCATCCACATACCAGGCTTGCTTAGATCACCTATTACCATATCATATTAACCAGTTCATGTTAATCAAATCTCATAAATACATAATTAAGTTAAGTGGTGTAATTGTGTTCCATCCCAATTAATTAAGCAAAGCAAAAAGTTAAAAAGCCCTCCCCGACTCTCAACCATGTATTCCAGGTGACAATGATGGTTAAACAAAGCTAGTAAACTTCCTACCATAGGATTCCCATCAAATTGACACAAGTATGCAGTTTTGCAAACAAAATATTTATTTTAAAAATTAGATCAATAGGGTCAAGGACACTTGCCTTGCTCTTGAGATATGTTCAGGTCAAAGCCTTCAAACTATTGGTGCTGGAGATCCTCCGCAACGCTCTCTAGCGCAAATCCGTCTAATCCGCACAATAAACATACAAGACAAGAAACACAATCAAATAGTGCATAAACATTACTCAATATGACATGATATGCATTATTAATGCAAATGTAAGGTGGAACTTGCTAATGAGCTGCTTTTAATGTTTACTAACTAGTTCTAATAGATTTTAACAAGTTTATACAGGTTTGGATTTGATTCGATCTAATTTAGAATTAATTCAACAGAAATTAACAAAGAAAATCGGACTAGTCCATTAGGGACCGGACAAATCCGCACTTTGTAGAACTGGCGAACTAGGGTGTTCTAGATCGACATGAATTTGGAGATTTGGGGTTGAATTCACGTAAGGAAAAGAGAATAGAAGGTATACCAGGTGTTTAGGAGTCCAATGAATCAAGGATCTTGGAGGTAACACTTGGGTCTTAACGATCTAGGGTTGATGAAGAACTTGATGGTGAATTGTTGACGAAGAACATGAAGTTGATGGAGATCTTGATCCTCTTTCATTTCCTCATTTTCTTCTTCTTACTCTAGATCTCCTTCTCCCTCCTTGGTGGCAGCTACTCACGAGCTAGGGTTTGGGTGTGGTTGAAAAGTGGCAAATAGATGTCAAGCCAAGGGGTGGGGTTGTTTATATAGAGGTGCAGGCTAGGGTTAGATGGGTTTCGAGTTTGAGATGAGGAGGGGTCGGTTTAGAGTCCTATATGGGCTCTAAAAGAGTTCGGCACGACGTCCCTAGGCCCACTTAAAGTAAAACCCAAGAAACAAGTCATGAAACAAAAGATCAACTCGGAGTCGTGATTTATCGGACAAGTTCAAAGGGGCCCGAACTAGTTTGAAGTTAGATAGAGAGAAATCGGACAAGTCCGGAGAGGACATCGGATAAGTTTGAACTTATCCAGAGGGGAAAAACAGACAAGTCTGGCCAAAATCGGACAAGTCCGACTTTAGTCAGAGGGAAAAACGGACAAGTCCACTGGAACACCGGACTAGTCCAGGGACTTAGCAAAATTTCCAAGGATTTGGAACACCGGACTAGTTCGCATTGGGCCGGATAAGTCCGGAAGTGTCCAGAGAGAAAAACAGACTAGTTCACAGCAAAACGGACAAGTCCGAGCGAGGTCAGAGAGAAATCGGACTAGTCCGCACTTACTAAAATTCTTAAGTGCGGTTTTGTTTCTAATTCATTTTAAACTTGTTCATTTTTATGTTGCTCAATGTTAAACATATTTAGTGATGGATGCAGGGCATGATGCATGAAAATGAGGGTGTTACAGTCGCGAACCACATTGCACACTTCCTTTGGTGTGTGACCAGGAGATCACTACGAGGTCTTTACAAAGGTTATCCCGACGCGTACTAGCCCTATGAGGTTTCACCCCTGTACAAAAGTGTGAGCCGCTAAACCGCGTCTCAACACCCAGTTATCCCCTCTTGAGTCATGCGAATCCCAAGGCAGTACACCCTGAACCAATTCCCCGCACTATCCAGTCACCAATACTACAGCAGGAGAGGCCTAATTAATCAATCAAGCTGCCCCATATTCATTCTTGTGGTGATACTATAAAGCTTAGTGGCTTCCTTCATAAATCGGTCCTTAGAATCCGGCAAGGTTCATGCCACAAAACCCTGGTCTCTTGCGTACTGCACGATACCATACAACCCAACCCTCCAGATTCCTATCCACTACAATTCATTTCAAATATCACAAGAAATGATCATAACAATTAATAGTATAGCATGTATGTAGAGAATTTCCCTCCCAATACTAAGCATGGCTAAGCGTAAAAGTAATAATAACATACACCCAAACCAACCTAGTGACAAGGAATTATATGGAAGGGTAAAGTAAATAGGATTCAAATTATTAAGCATGTAACTAACTAAAAATTAATAAAACAGGTGCAAAATGGTCAAGGAACATGCCTTCCTGGAAGTGTGGGTCGGTGAAGTGGTAGTCCTGAAGATTATAGGCCGGCTCGGGAACCGACTCTAAAACATCATCATATGCGGAACGGGAAATAGAAACACACAATAAGAAACAAGAAAGCATAGGCACATCACAAATAAACAATCACAAAAGAAAACCTACGCAGTTACATCACTATTATTATTTCCTTAGTTGTAATTTTAATTAGCGATGTGGGTTGAAGTTTGGATTTTAATGTCCATATGTGTTTATTACAAATTCAGAATGAACATCAAATTAAACACATTATTTTTATCTAAACATATTAGAAAATGCTAACAAATAATATCCTAAGGAAATTTGTGTAAAAAGAGAGAGACAATATATGATTTTATGTAAATATCTAATATCACAGGGGTTTTTATGCAAAACACACAAGGTCAGAGGCTCAAAAATAGTTTATAACATATTCAGGGGCTCTAATGCAATTTACAGAGGCTAAAAATATAATTTGTGGTGAAAACTAGGGCTCAAATGCATTGTTTATTAAATTTAATAGTGCTGACAAAATTAATTTAAAGTACAAGGGCCAATTCATAAAGTTCAGAACCTATATGTAATTAATTTTCATTTGCATAGGGGTTTAAGTGCAAAATAGGCAATGGTTTAAATATATATGAATCTGGGCCATTGGATTTAAAGCGTGTGGCCCAGATTTAAAATAGCCGAAGTGGTACACGGCTTCTAAACTCGACCGTCGACCCTAGATGGACGGCCGAGAATGGGCCACGTCGCCATGGGCGGCGCCAGAGGCGATGCGCTCCCGGCGCACAGCGGCGGCCTCGCCGGTAGTGGCCAAAATGGCCAGACCCACGGCTAGACTATACGTTTTCTACACCAATCGAAGGAGAGGGGTATTGCGCACTCACCAAGGGTGGTTTCGGGAGGGGCGTCGACAATGGCGAGAGGAAGCGGACTCCGGCGACGCTCGATGGAATTGATGAAGCGACAGCGAAATCCCGGAACGAAGGTGTCCGTCGGGCTCCTAGCGACACGGCGAACTTCTTAGGCAAAGAAACACGAAGGATTACCGGCTAGAATGCTGAGAACGGCGTCACCATTACCTTGGCGCAACGGCTAGGGTTTCGAGCTCGGGGTGGGGGAAAACGTAGGTGCACGGCTGGGATTTATAGGGGAAGAGCGGCGACGAAGGATGGAAAGAGATTTCCGTATGATGGAAGGTGACCGGGGCCATTATGGTGAAGATTTCTTGCCGGCATTTTTAACCCAAGGCGGATTCATTGGGCGTGTCGTGTGCATGGCATAAGGAAGGAGAAAGCCCTGACGGGCGGCCCAACATGCTAGCGAGAGCAGGAGAAAGGAAAGGGGGAAGGGAGCGCGGGCTGTCGTGGGCCGTGGTGGGGTTGGGCCGGCAGGGAGAAAAAGTAAAAGGGGGAGGGGGTACGAAATGGGCCGCGCCCAGAGATTAGGCCCAAGCAATTTCTTTTCTGTTTTTTCTCTTTTCTATTTCTTTTCTTTTGCAATTTGAATTACTTTTCAAATTCAAACGATTTTCTAGCGCATTTTGAAATCTAATTTTCAATCAAATGCAAACATACATCATGCATTCCAAATTCATTTTCCTTTATTTCAATTTTTGAAATTTTGGGTGTTACAACTCTACCCCCCTTAAAAGGAATCTCGCCCTCGAGATTCAGACGTCCTAAGAGAAAAGATCGGGGAACTCGGCTTTGAGGTATTCTTCTCTCTCCCATGTTGCTTCTGCCTCAAAGTGATGTTTCCACTGCACTTTGCACGTGCGGATCGTCTTGTTTCTCATGACATGTTCTGATGTCTATAGGATCTTAACTGACCGTTCTGCATAAGAGAGATCTTCTTGCACATCTATAGCTTCTATGGGTAACTGTTCCTCTGGTACTCTCAAGCATTTCTTTAGTTGTGACATGTGGAACACATCATGCACATCTGATAGTTGAGAAGGTAGCTCGAGACGATAAGTTACTTCCCCTCTTCTCTCCAGTATCTTGAACGGTCCAATGTAACGGGGTGCAAGCTTCCCCTTCACCTTGAACCGTCTTAGACCTTTTACTGGTGATACCTTGAGATACACAAAGTCTCCGACCTCAAAGGTTAGCTCACGCCGTCGAGCATCTGCATAACTTTTTTGCCTTCACTGTGCTGTTTTCAAATTATTTCGAATCTCTTGCACTTATCGTTCGGCTTCTCTTAGTATCTCCAGTCCAAACACTTAACCTTCCCTGGTCTGATTCCAAAATAAAGGTGTTATACACTTTCGCCCATAAAGTGCCTCAAACGGGGACATCTTGAGACTCACTTGGTAGCTGTTGTTATAAGAGAATTCCGTGTAGGCCAGATTCTTGTCCCAACTCTTGCTATTTTTCAAGGCACACACTCGCAACATATCCTCCAAGATCTGATTCGTGCGTTCTGTCTGACCATCTGTTTGTGGGTGATACACTGAGCTGAAATTAAGACGAGTGTTCATTGACTCATGTAGCTTCTGCCAGAACCTTGAGGTGAACTGGGTACCTCGATCAGACACTATCTTCTTCGGAACACTGTGCAAACATACAATCCTTGCCGTGTACAATTCTGCCAATTGTCAACCATTGTAACTTTCCTTAACCGGAATGAAGTGAGCGACCTTAGTCAACCGGTCCATGATGACCCATATGGAGTCGTATCCCGACTGAGTCCTTAGCAATCCCACAGTGAAGTCCATACTTATCTCTTCCCATTTCCACTCAGGTATCTTGAGTGGTTGAAGTAATCCAACAGGTCTCTGATGTTCCGCCTTGACTAACTGGCACGTGTCACACAGAGCCACGTATTCGGCCACATCACGTTTCATACCAATCCACCAGTATCTATCCTTAAGGTCTTGGTAGATCTTGGTACTCCCAGGATGAATAGAGTAGTACGAGTCGTGGGCTTCTCTCAATATCAGTTCTCGGATCTCCTTGACATTCGGCACACATATCCTCTTCCCTAACCATAGGGTTTCGTGTTCATCTTCCCTGAAATCTGGGGCTTTACCAATTTTCATCAGCTTCTTAAGTTTCTGGATTTTCTTATCCTCCTTTTGGCCCTCTCTGATGTCTTGTTCCAATGTGGAATCCACTTCCATAACTACCGCATCTGTGTTAGCCACTATGCATAGGTTTAGTCTTGCAAACTCCTCACATAGCTGCGGTTGATGAGCTTATATGATCATAACTGATGCACTGTGTCTTCCTACTCAAAGCATCTGTGACCACGTTGGCCTTTCTAGGGTGATAGTTGATCCCAACATCAAAGTCTTTAATAAGCTCTAACCACTTTTGTTGGCAAAGATTAAGGTCCGACTGAGTGATGATGTACTTCAAGCTTTTGTGGTCGGTGTAGATTTCCGTCCATTTCCCGATCAGGTAGTGTCTCCATATCTTTAGTGCATGAACTACAACTGCTAATTCCAGATCATGGGTCGGATAATTTTTCTCATGCTTTTTGAGCTGTCTTGAAGCGTAAGCCACCACATGTCCCTCTTGCATCAACACACATCCCAGTCCTTGTAGAGAAGCATCACAATAGACCGAGACCTCCTTTTGCATATCCGACATGACCAACACTGGAGCAGTGGTCAACCTCTTCTTCAACTCGGCAAAGCTTGCTTCACATTCTAGTGTCCACTTGAATGTAGCTCCCTTCTCGAGTCGCTTGGTTAGCGGCTGGGAGATATTTGAAAATCCCTTAATAAATCATCGATAATGACTAGCCATTCCCAAGAAGCTTCTGATGTGTCCCACATTTTTTGGTGTCTCCCACTTGAGAACATCTGCCACTTTACCTGGATCCACAAATATTCCTCCTTCTGATATGACATGTCCTAAGAATGACACCTACTTCAACCAAAACTCACACTTACTGAATTTAGCGTACAACTGGTGCTCTCTAAGCTTCCGTAGTGCTAACCTCAGGTGTTCCTCGTGCTCTTCTTCACTCTTAGAAAATAGTAAGATGTCATCGATGAATACCACCACAAACTTATCCAAATACTCCATGAATACCTTGTTCATGAGGTACATGAAGTAATCAGGAGCATTGGTCAACCCAAATGACATAAAAGTATACTCATAAAGACCGTATCGAGAGACAAATGCAGTCTTGAGAATGTTTGATGGTCGAATCTTCAACTGGTGGTAACCCGAACGAAGATCAATCTTAGAGAACACACATGCTCCTCGTAACTGATCAAACAAATCTTCAATCCTTGGCAGTGGGTACTTATTATTGATGGTCACTGCATTCAAAGCATGATAATCCACACACAATCTTTGAGTGCCATCCTTCTTAGGTACAAATATGACCGGTGCACCTCAAGGTGATGAACTAGGGCGAATGTATCCTTTCTCCAACAGCTCTCTAATGTGATACTTTAGCTCGGCTAATTGTTTAACGTCCATTCTATATGGCCTCTTATATATTGAGGTCGTACCAGGCACTAGCTCAATGATGAATTCAATTTCTCGGTCGGGAGGCATACCCGGTAACTCCTCAGGGAACACGCCGGGGAACTCACTGACAACTCGAATCCCTTCGGCAACCTCAGTTTGATTGAGCCTGATCCTCTATGTTGGAGCTTGATCTGGAGAGAACTCAACCTTTGTACCATCGCTTTGGGTCAAGGAGACTATCCTTATAGCGCAGTGGATCACCCCATGGTATTTGGTCAACCTATGCATCCCCAGGATAATATCTAGCCCTTGAGATTTCAGAACAATGGTTCACTGAGAAAGCTACCCCCTTATGTCTATCCTTACATTAGGGCACACATGCCGTGTTATCATTTCTCCTCCAGGGGAGTGAACTATAAGCTGGTGAGTCACTAAGTGCACTACCATGTCATGCCTCCTCATGAATTCCTTAGATATGAATGAATGCGTAGCGCCAGAATTAAACAACACTATAGCTAGATGAGAATCGGCAGGAAATGTACCAACAACCACATCTGGTGCATTGTGCGCCTCCTCAAGAGCCATGTGGTTGACTCTCCCACGTGTAGGTGGCTACAACGGCTTCTTCGGGAAACAATTGGCGAAATGTCGCATCTCACCACAATTATAACACTGCACGGCTGCATTGTTACCTTGGGCTCTATTACCTCCTTGCTGATTCTGTTGCGGCTGACCAACAGGGCGAGGTGGTTGCATTGGTTGGTGTGGAGGCTGTGGTGGTTGGCGCATCTGCTGGTTGTATGGTGTGGGTGGCCTATAGGAGGGGTTTGGGAACCTCTGTCTTGTGTAAGAGTTCATAGGACAAGGCATAGGTGCCGCAGGCTGAGGGGTGAAGCGAGGGCGCACATTATTACCAGAAGTGTGTCCTTGAGCCAACTTCATCTTCCTGTCATCATCATACAACTCTTTCTTGGTCCTTTCTACTTCAAAATCCTTGTCAACCAACTTTTAGAAACTGTTGTAGTCACTGTAAACCATGGCGAACTTCAACTTCTTGTCAAGCCCCTTCTTAAAACGAAACTGCTTCTTAGAGTCAGTGTCCACATCTGCTGGTGCATAGCGAGACAATTGTGTGAATTTGTTCAAGTAATCTCGCACACTCATACAACCCTGCTTCAGCATGAGAAGCTCCTCACATCTGGCCTGGACCTCTTCTTCGGGCACGGTATGATTGCGGAAGTTAGTCTTGAACTCATCCCAAGTGATATTATCTGGGTTCTGATGGGCTTCAGTTTAAGCAGTCCACCAATCGGTTGCAGGTCCCTGGAGTTGGTGAGAGGCTAACAATATCTTCTCCCCCCTTTACATTGAATAATCATCAGCTTGCTCTCAACTGTTCTTAGCCAATCGTCAGCATCCATTGGCTCACTAGCAGTGGCAAAGGTGGGTGGATGGGTGTTAAGAAAGTCTCTCATATGGGATCGGGGTCCTGGTGCTGGCTGTGGTTCGGGCTGATTTGGTGGTGGAGGTGGAGTGGCTTGCTGGGCTTGCTGCATGTTGGCCACCACTTGTGTCAAGTTATGCATCATCTGCATCTGCATGGCCATCATTTGTTGCATGTGATTCATCGCAGGTGCTCCACGAGCACCTCTCCCATTCCATTGTGGCAACTGGAATCCTGCAGCTTCATCATTGCCGAGGGGTACGCCGCGGCCACGACCACAGCCTCTTCCCCTGTCTGCCATCTGAGTTACGAAGCAAATATAGTCTTAGGTACTACTACAACTAGGGAAGACTACTATACGATACCCTTACTATATGCAAAATCATAACGAACATGAGTATAAATAAAAGTTCTTTATTAATAGCTTACTAATTAAGGAAGTATAAAAAAGGTTTGGTTGTGGAAAAGTCACCAAGGCGTTTCAAAACTCACACAACACACCAAAAGAAAAACATGAAAGAAGTAGCAGAACTCAAGGTCACACGGGTACGTCTACATCGATCTTATTTAACTAATTAGGGGGGGGGGGGTGTGCCTATCCTTGAGTCGTAGCATAGGTCGAGGACTACTCATTGTCCAGCGGAAACTCCTCTAGGTCCTCGTCGGGGTCCTCGTCGTCGTCCTTAGGGCCGTGTGGTGGTGAGGCAGCAGGCGGCAGTGGAGCAAAAGACGCCTTAGTGGATGGCTCCTCGTCAGAAGATTCCTCAGAAGAAGAAGACCCATGCTGGCCGCCATGACGGTCTGGAGAGTCCGGGGTCCACATCGAAGTGTCGGACGCATAGCGTCCGGGTCCTCGTCGATGATCCGCGATACCTCTTGATCACCGCCTCATAGCGCTGGGCGAGGTCACGACTATCCTGGATCTCCTGCTGCGCCTTCTGAAGTCAGGCACTTAGCTGTGCCACGTTGTCAACAGTCTGACGAGACTGTGGAAGGTCCAGGAGTCCCTCCACGTGCCTGGAGATGAAGTTTGCAGTGCCACTGGGACGCTACGGAACGAAGGCGTGCACCATGTTCTCCGGACAGAAACGGTAGGTGTGACTCTAGTAGGTAACGGCTTCCCAGTTAGCATCCCGCTCTGCGCATCGACGTGAGTTCCTCCAAGCAGGACTGCAGTGAACCTTCACGAGCTCGTTGCCGTAGTAGATGAGGATTTTGCAGGTCCACTCGACCCTGCCTGGGCACTGCAGTGCAACTGAGTGGTAGGAGAGCGAGATGCTGTGGTGACGGTAGCCATCAGCACGAAGCACAGCTCGGAGACGAAGTCGTAGGCGACCTGCGGCCCTGCCATCAAAACAGGTCACAACGGGACGACGGGGGTTAAAGTGTGGGAAGAGATTGGCCAGCCTATGCTGGGGCACACGTCCACCAGTCGACTTACGAGAGGTCATCTTGGTGCGCGCCATCTACACATTTTGAAACAGGAGAGTGTCGGTAACAAAACATATAAATAAAGGAGTAAATAAAACAAGTAAACAAGGTAGGGAATACAAAGCAATTTTATAAAATACCTTTTTAGAATATAGTAGGGTCCTTAAGTCATCCTTTTCTATCTAGGCTTGCGTCCTAGGGGCAACACGGCTTTGATACCACTTTGTCACACCCGGTCCCAACAAGACAACCAGATGACTTCCACATGTATGCCAGGATTAGTTTACATCATACATGTGTCGACAAAAGTGTAATATCATTTATTACAAGCCATGTTCGAATACATAAATATCTCACAATAATCACCCGTAGGTCTAAATGACATTACAAGCAATGTAACAGAAAATTAAACTAGTGTGGCTCCATGCACAGGCGTTGCCCGGGGGTTGCACCAGCCTAGAACGTCTCGTCAGGGTCAACATAGAAGTCTTCATTCTCCACTTCTTCTCCATTGTTGACTGAGAAAACAAAAGCAACAAGCATGTTTGAGTACCAACGGTACTCAGCAAGTGGGGAAAGAGATGCTATGCAAGCTTCTAGAAGGAAGGCCAAAACCGGGTTAAGCACTATAACATTACATCCTATCCTTAGCTTTCATTAGCACCTACTACTAAGTGAGTGAACCCAACCATAACCCAATTATAAGCCAAATCCCAACCAACCAAACCACCATTCCCATCCATTGGCTAATTATGGATTGGACACCAAGCCACTCTTGTCCGTGAGCACGACTGTCATGACAGTTTCTAAATCTCCGCAGAGAATGTACCCTTTACCCACAAGCCGTGATTTCATCCCCTGTTGCCAGGTGGACTAAGTAAACCTCCCTGATGCCCGTGGTCACGAACCACATTGCACACTTCCTTTGGTGTGTGGCCAGGAGATCGCTACGAGGTCTTTACAAAGGTTCTCCCGATGCGTACTAGTCCTCTGAGGTTTCACCCCTGTACAGAAGTGTGAGCTGCTAAACTGCGTCTCAACACCCCAGTTGCCCCCTCTTGAGCCATGCGAATCCCAAGGTAGTACACTCTGAACCAATTCCCCGCACTATCCAGTCACCAATACTACGCCGGGAGAGGCCTAATTAATCGACCAAGCTGCCCCATATTCAGTATTGTGGTGATACGGTAAAGCTTAGTGGCTTCCTCCATAAACTAGTCCTTAGAATCTGGCAAGGTTCATGCCCCAAAACCCGGTTCTCGTGCGTACTGCACCATACCATACAACCCAACCCGCCAGATTCCTATCCACTACAATTCATTTCACATATCATAATAAATTATCATAACAATTAATAGTATATCATGTATGTAGAGAATTTCCCTCCCAATACTAAGCATGGCTAAGCGTAAAAGTAACAATAACATACAACCAAATGAACCCGGTGACAAGGAATTATATGGAAGGGTAAAGTAAATAGGATTCAAATTATTAAGCATGCAACTAACTAAAACTTAATAAAACAGGTGCAAAATGGTCAAGGAACTTGCTTTCCTGGAAGTGTGGGTCGGTGAAGTGGTAGTCCTGAAGACTATAGGCCGTCTCGGGAACTGACCCTAAAACATCATCGCATGCGGAATGGGAAATAGAAACACACAATAGGAAACAATAAAGCATAGACACATCACAAATAAACAATTACAAAAGAAAACCTACGCAATTAACATTGCTATTATTATTTCCTTAGTTGTAATTTTAATTAGTGATGTGGGTTGAAGTTTGGATTTTAATGTCCATATGTGTTTATTACAAATTCAGCATGAACATCAAATTAAACAAATTATTGTGGTCTAAACATATTAGAAAATGCTAACAAATAATATCCTAAGGTAATTTGTGTAAAAAGAGAGAGACAACATATGATTTTATGTAAATATCTAATAACACAGGGGTTTTATTCAAAACAGACAAGGTCAGAGGCTCAAAAATTGTTTATAACATATTCAGGGGCTCTAATGCAATTTATAGAGGCTAAAAATATAATTAGTGGTGAAAATAGGGGCTCAAATGCATTGTTTATTAAATTTAATAGTGCTAACAGAATTAATTTAAAGTAGAGGTCTCAATTCATAAAGTGCAAGACCTATGTGTAATTAATTTTAATTTGCACAGGGGGTTTAACTGCAAAACAGGCAAAGGTTTAAACATATTTGAATCTGGGCCGTTGGATCTAAAGCGTGCGTCCCAGATTTAAAAGAGCCGAAGGGGTGCGCAGCTTCTAATATCGCCCGTCGGCCCTAGATGGACGACCGAGAATGGGTCACGTCACCCCATGGGCGGCGCCAGAGGCGGCGCGCGCTCGGCGCACAGCGGCAGCCTTGCCGGCGATGGCGAAAACGGCCAAACCGATGGCTAAACTATGCGTTTTCTACACCAATCGAAGGAGAGGGGCATTGCACACTTACCAAGGGTGGGTTCGGGACATGGAACCAAGCGGAGGGGCGTCAGCGACGGCGAGAGGCAGCAAACTCCGGCGGCGCTCGATGGAATTGATGAAGCGACAGCAAAATCCCCGAACGAAGGTGTGCGGCGGGCACCTAGCGACACAGCGAACATGTTAGGCAATGAAACACGAAGGATTACAGGCTAGAGTGCCGGGAACGACGTCGCCATTACCTTGGCGCAGCGGCTGGGGTTTCGAGTTGGGGTGGGGGAAAACGGAGGCACATGACTGGGATTTATACGGGAAGAGCGGTGGTGAAGGATGGAAAGAGATTTCCGTGCGAAGGAAGGTGACCGGGGCCATTACGGTGGAGATTTCTTGCCAGCATTTTTAACCCGAGGCGGATTCAGCGGGCGTGTCGCTGCGCGGCATAAGGAAGGAGAAAGCCCTGACGGGCGGGCCCGACATGCCAGCGAGAGGAGGAGAAAGGAAAGGGGGAAGGGAGAGCGGGCTGTCGTGGGCTGTCGTGGGGTTGGGCTAGCAGGGACAAAAAGAAAAAGGGGGAGGGGGAAAGGAAATGGGCCGCACCCAGAGATTAGGCCCAAGCAGGTTTTAATTTCTTTTCTATTTTCTTTTTCTCTTTTCTATTTCTTTTCTTTTGCAATTTGAATTACTTTTCAAATTCAAACGATTTTCTAGCGCATTTTGAAATCAAATTTTCAATCAAATGCAAACATACATGATGTGTTCCTAATTCATTTTTCTTTATTTCAATTTTTTGAAAATTTAGGTGTTACAACTGGGTTGGATGATATGGTGGTTTGCTTGCTATAGATCTAAGGACCGGTTCATGCGAGAATAAGCCAGTACAACAGTGCCACCACAAGGCCAAGTATGAGTGCGACTTAGCCAATTAATTAGGAGTATTACCAACATTGATTCGGATCATTTGGAGGAGTAGAGATTGAGAGTCGGTTGGATTTGCAATAGTGGTGGGACTACCCTGGAATCCGAACGACACAAGTGGGGGCCCTTAGTTGGATGTGCTCAGTTGGAGGCATCACCACCGGTGAAACCTTAGTGGGCCTGAATATGTTGGTAGTCCTTTTGTAAAGACTATTTTGTGATCTATTGGCGATACACCTAAGGAAGTGTAATTGACATAAGGGAGGTTTCTTTAGTCGCCGATGGGTGATGAAATTACGAACTTATGGGTAAAGTGGTACAACCTCTACAGAGTGTTAAAAACTATCATGATAGCCATGCTCCCGGTTAAGAGCACCTGGATGACCTACATGATTAGAGAGAAATTGGTATTTGGGATGGTACGGTTATAGTTATGGTTCAGTTATGGTCTGGTATTGGTTATGGTTATGGACAATGATAAATGGTCATGGCTAATGATGATGGTAAGAATTCGATATTTGGATGGATAATTATCGATGGATGTAATATAACAATAATTGATGGTAATGGACTTAATATTGGTTATTATTCAGGATATGATGGGATTATTTCACATAGACATCTTAGTATGCTCTTATTATGTTTTAAACGTACTTTTTAGCAAATATCCATTATTTATTATCATTTCTTGTTTAAGCTACATGTCATTATTTTTCCACACTTGCTGAGTACGACATGTGCTCACCCTTGCAATCCTCCCACTAACAGTTTCAGGTGATGTTTGGGAGTATCCTGAGGATAATGCGAAGTACTAAGTTGTATGCCGCTGTCGACTTGCCTGTGGTGTTGCTTGGAGCTGCGCATTCCCTATATGCTTAGTTTGCTCTGTTTAGATTATTTCTGCTGCATTAGTTTCATATTTATTAATAATGATCATTAGAGTCTGTAATTCAAGGATTATTGAGTATTGTAATAAAAGTACTTAATTTACTTGTGCTGTGGAAATTTTCTGTATATCATTTGTGATGCACTTGTGTATGTTTGTTAAATATCCTGGGCACACAAATACTGCACTTGGTTAATTTTTTAGAACCGGGTGTTACAAATTGGTATCAGAGCCACGGGTTGACCATAGGACACAACCTAGATAGAATGAACAATTTAGAGCACATAGAAACACTTAGGAATGGTTGGGGTTTGCTTGGTGTGTTGATTGCTATGTAATGTTGCTTGTATGCTTGTGTTCTTAGTAGAGGATTGTGAGATGATTTAGCGTTTGCCACATCCATATAGGCTAGTATAGGTAGTTATTATGTTTTATATCCCTTGATGCATATAGTTGGGGACATTTTCTAAATTCATCTATCTCTTGCTCTTTCTTCAGATGCAAAGGACTCGCAACAAAAGGTACACCAATGAGAATGAGGAGAACAATGGAGCAACTCAGAACAACAACAATGGACCTGAACCTAAGGCTATCAAACTTAGGCAGTTGTTGTCTATGCAGAATCAACTTATGCAGACCGTGATGCAAACCTTGGGACAACTGCAGGCCAATAATCAAAATCAACTCCATATGCCTCCACCACCGCCACCCCCACCACCTCTTAACAGGTTTGGAGAGTTTATGAGGACTAGGCCATCTACTTTTGCTCAATCCGTAGATCCAATGGAAACTGATAATTGGCTGAAATCTGTGGAGAAGAAGCTCGCTATTGTGCAATGCAGTGACAGGGAGAAGGTTCTCTTTGCATTTCATCAACTAGTTGGTGCAGCCGCGGATTGGTGGGACTCACAATGTAATGCCCATGCAAATTAAGATAGGATCACTTGGGCTGAATTCAAGGAGAGCTTCCGTTCTCATTTTTCGCCTGAGGGTGTTATGATCTTTAAAAGGCAAGAATTTGAGAACCTAAGGCAAGGAAAGTCAAGTGTGAGTAAGTATCTCAATAAATCCACTCAACTCTCAATGGATGTCAACCGGGAGATCCGCAGGAAATACTTGTTTCTGAGGGTCCCAAACAATGAAACTCAAGTACAATTGCTCAATTGTGACTATGCAAATTTCCAGAAGCTTTGGACAAGGCCATTGTGGTTGAAAACAAGGTCCGTGAGATGGAGCAAGAAAATAAGAGGAAGGCGCTATATCAGGGACAGCAACAAGGAAGCAATGTTCGCCCCCGCTTTGCACCACCAAATGCACCATACTACAACCCCTCCACTCCTGCATATCATGCTGGTATTCCACCGCGCCCAGCTCAACCAATACAGCAACGCCCTGCCATGTAATCTCTTCGCCCTCCAATACCTCATGCACCCCACACCAACTTTCCTGCTAATGCTCAAAATCAAGTTCGTCCAACCAATTCTGGTGCAGCAAGGTCATGTTATACTTGTGGTGAGGTGGGACACTTTGCATCTCAATGTCCTAAGTCAGGCCTTGATCAAGGGAACAATGCTCCAAGGCAGAACCTAAGACCAAATGGAGGAGCGTCACAAGGCAATAGTGGACCGCAAAATTTTGTTTGTGGCAAGGTAAACCATGTATCTGCGGAGGAAGCCCAACAAGCATATGATGTGGTGATTGGTATGTTTCTCGCAAACTCCAACCCAGCGACTATGTTATTTGATTCTGAAGCATCGCATTCATTCATTGCATCAAAGTATGTTGCCAAGTATAGTTTGCCTATATCTCATATGAAGTATACCTTGTTGGTTAAGTTTCCTGGAGGGGAAATGATGAAGAATATAGTATGTTCAAAAGTAAGCCTTAGAATAAGGGGGTAGACTTCTTTGCCAACCTTATTGTTTTGGATTCACAAGGACTGTACATAATACTTGGTATGGATTGGTTAAAGAAGCATAATGGGATAACTCAGTGTGCAAAAAATAGTGAAGTTGACAAATGAAAAAGGGTCAACATAGAATTTGAAGCATCTCAACACACATCAAAGCAAGTGGAGTTGAGTCAAATGGATAGTGCAACAATAGAGGAGATCCCAGTGGTGTGTGAATTTTCGGATGTGTTTGCGGATGAGTTGCCAGGTATGTCATCTGATCGTGACATCGAGATTGTTATTGACTTAATACTTGAAACTGCACCTATAGCTAAGAGGCCATATAAGATGCCTCCTATGGAGTTATCGGAGCTCAAGAAGCAAATTCAAGAGCAACTAGAGAGCCCAAACTCTTCGCCTTAGGGAGCGCCAGTACTTTTCGTGGACAAGAAGGATGGATCCAAAAGGATGTGTGTGGATTACCAAGCTCTCAACAAGGTGACAATCAAGAACAAGTATTGTCGGTATCCTGCGTACCAGGTACCACACGATACCGCAAGAGAAGCCACAAAGTTCCACCTGTTCGAGTTGAAGGCCTCCGAAGGCTCCACATGTCCTGCAGCATTGGGCTCGCCTCCCTCATTTGGGTAGCTCTGGTACTGCCACGTGTAACACAAGGCCGGACCTAACCCCCAGTATAGGGAAGCTCTGATGCTACCACGTGTATAACGACTCTGGACCTGCCTCACCACAGAGGGAAGCTCTGGAGCTGTCACGTGTCGAGCCTCCGGACCTAAGCCAGCAGCGGGAAGATAGACAGAACTCTAAGGGCGCGGACATTCAAGGGACATCTAAAGATACCGTTACAAGACCTGATTACGTGTCATTAATACTATGTTAATAACACACGATCAGATGACCTTTAGTACCGGTAACACCGCTAATAAGGCGCGTTACCACCATTATTCATGCTTAATACATACAGATCATGTATTAGGTAATTAAACACCGCTGGGGCCACATGTCGGGCCAGGCAGACAATATAACGACCAGTTCTTGGAGTATAAAAGTGTTGCATCGCACGGTACAAAGGGGGAAGCGCTCACACACACATACTCATACATAGAACAACCACCCGTGGAGTAGGGTATTACGCTCATGCGGCTAGAACCACGTAAAACTCTCTATGTCTTCATCCCGTTCTTAATCTATGCATGCCAAAACCGAATACGAACCTCTGCGGACTACGTTTTAGTAGTACCAGGGGAAGTGTCCTAGTCAACACTTCGACAAGTACACATTGTGAAAGTCGCCTAGAGTGGGGGTGAATAGGCAAAATGATCTAAAATTGCTTAATCAAAATTGATTAAATTCCTGAGGCCGGACTAGTCTCATCAGGACCAGACTAGTCTGCTCAGCACGGGGTGGAAACCTAAAAACTTGATTTGTACAAGTAATTTGCGGAATTTAAGTTCACCAAGTTAGATGCAATGTCTAATATTCTAGTACAACTTAGATTAACAAGTGTAAGTAGTTAGGTTATAAGATTTCAACAAAGATCAAAGTGAAGAACAATATGAACCTTAATAGCAATTCTAGTGATTACCAAATGTAAAGAGAAAAGTGAGACAAGATTTATCCCGTGGTTCAGCTCCACAAAGAAGCCTACATCCACTTTGAGAATTCCACATAAGGACCGAGTCTAACATGACCCTCTTCTCACCAAGCCACCACAATGGTCGGCTTGGTTTCCACTATATCAAAGGCTAATCACCAATTTTGATTGGGGATGCTCACAAGTTGAGGCACCCAAGAATCAATACAACAAGAAGCACTTGAAGCTCAACTCACACAAGCCACAAAACACAACACAAGTGCAAGAGATCAAACTGAGAGCCAAAGCTGGATGATCTATCTTCACTCCCCTTCCCAAACCCTAATCTCTTCAAGATTTGATCTTAGAGGTCTAGAAGGCTAAGTAGAAGGCTTTCGAAGGATCTAGGTTAGTTGTGGCGGCACTAGGGTTCGAGAGTTGTCAAATAAAGGTCGAGGGTTCCCGGCAACTAATCGTTGCCACTAGGGCAACCCGGACTAGTCTGGCCTTATGCCATGGACTAGTCTGGCCTTCTAGGACCACCGATTCACGTTATCTATCAACAAAACAGATGACGTGCGCGCCGAATGTTTTAATTTCAAACGGTCATGGCAACCCGGACTAGTCCGACCAACAACGGACTAGTCCGAAGTACATCAGAAAGGTTTAGTCCGGCTAAAAAAGGACTAAACTGGGTTGGCCCGGACTAGTCTGGCCACTGGGGCGAACAAGTTTGGCCTCCTAGGATTTTGCATCCCACTAAGACTCAAAACGGACAAGTCCGTGTCCCAAGGACAAGTCCAAACTCATCCAGAATGCTTTGGTCTATCCCAAAACAGACTTCTCTGGGGGGGGGGGGGGTGCGGACTAGTCCTGCCTCTATGGCGGACAAGTACGGCTTTCTAAGACTTAGCTCCAAATTCACTCATTAAGGGAAGAACGGACTAGTTTGTACCCATATGGACAAGTCCGAACTCATCCAGAGACGTTTAGTCCGACCCAAAACGGACTAATCTTCCTGACCTGGACTAGTCCGACCTCTTAGTGTCTTCTCTCATTTTGGCTTCTCACTTAGGTTTTTCTCTCAACCATCACTTTGAGCCCTCTTGGATGATCTCAGTGCACATTATACAGCTACCCTCACACATGATACAACTAGTCTAAACTCAACCCAATAGAAACCCTAATTTCTATGCTTGAGTCTTCGACACATGTTTCAAACTTTTCCTTTTTGAGGGATTTTGTCCCATTTCAATCATCACACCCGTGCTTAAGATCAAGTTAACTCATTAGACTCTTAATTGTCGTCATCAATCATAAAAAACACACGGGGATGCCTAGATGCACTATCAATCTCTCCCTTTTTGGTGATTGATGACAACACATTAAGCTTCAACAAAAAGGATAATAGTTCATTTTCATAACATGTATGTGTATGAGTAACTCTCCCTCAATGTATGCATTAAGAAAGAGAAATATAGAGAGTTATCATACATATACATGTTATGGTGGGCTGCCTAAGTGATGTGCTCATAAATTGTTATAAGACAGTAAATATGCATGATAAACATATCAAGTCAAGCTTAACATCACAATTATGCATAGTACATGTGAAATATAGATTAGATTTTACATAAATTGAAAAGAGAGTTTTAAAACCAAAATACATATCCAATTAGAGATCAAAAGAGATAACGACATAAAAACTCTCTAAGTACCCCCTTCCAATCTCTCCCCCTTTGGCATCAAGACACCAAAAAGGAAAAGAAGGAAAGAGAGCCCTAAGATCTACTCTTCATCATCGTCGTCGTCATCATCATCTTCGCCTTGTTGCCGCTCACTATCACTCTCTGTGGCCTCCAGATCATCAACATTCTCAGCATCACCGTCTTCCTCGTATGGAGCCGCTGTGGAGGATCTAACCTCACCAAATTGTGTTAGTTCTTCGGCGGTGAACTCTAGGAATGGAGTCATATCTCCAGCACTCTCCGCGGCGGGAGACATGGGGACTTCGATCTTGTTGCACATCGCCTTGAGATACTTCTCTTGGCGAAGCTCCAAGCGACGTTGCCGAACTTCCACCTTCCGACAAGAGGCGAAAATGGCCTGGAAACACTTGAATAAGCCACTGCCGGATTGCGATGGGGGAGGAGGTGGAGGTGGCGAAGGCACGAAGTGAGAGGATGAGGCAGGAGGATCCACGTTCTTCCTTCAAGGTGCAGCTGGCTCCAGAGGAGGGATCTGTGGACAGAGTTTTCTATGAATGATGTCCTTCTTGAAAGTATGCCCGGACACCTTCTCGATCATAAACATGTTATAAGGAGCATAGCCACATGATCGGTTGGGTGTGTGATAGATGTTGAAGATGTCATCAAAGATATAGTCCACAACGTTGAAACTGACATCTCCATCAATGAGAACCATTAAGTGTCTTAAATTACCTTGAATAATGCCCGCATCTCTATCTTTGGAGGATATTGTCTTCCAGAGCACACGTTTGAGCACACTATAGGAGGGCTTGATGTTGCGAATGCGCCCGACCTCATAGACTGCATGACTTGGATACATGTAGTCCAATACATCTATATCAACTGGCTTGAGGTTGGAATTGATTATCTCATTCTCATGTTGATCTTCCAAATCAAGAAACTGAGCGAACTCCCAATAGGTAGTAGATTATTGTTCTCCATGGGTCATGCAAGTGATCTGACGACCTCAATTGGTGTGGAATTAGATGGTTGTCGAAGGGTCAATGCTACACTTCCCCCGGATTTTCTAAGAAGCAACCTGCAGAGGTTCTTGTTCGGCATGGCTTAGGCCTCAAACTAGTGTTCTAGCAGAAGAGTATGAGAAAGTTGCTTTTACGTGGTTCGGGCCGCAAGGAGCGTAACACCCTACTCCATGGTGGATTGTATTGCTTGGTGAGTGTGTATGTGTATGTGTGTGTCTCGAGGATTCTGAGTCTGGTCTGAGGGGACCAAAGGAGATGTCTAAGTCGGTGGCTGCCCGATCCTTTTATAGTCCTAGGCCGGACGGCTTACAAGTGGCGCCCCAGGGCCTGACAGGTGGTCCCGTGGCGATCTTATCCTAAATATCTAAGGCTTCTAGCATAAGCTTCCTATTAGCATGGTAGTGAAGACTCGCTGTCTTGCCGCATCCCTTGTCATTAGCCCATGCGCCGTTGCTGACGATGGCAGAAGGTGTCCCGTCAGCCCATCTTGTTGCCGCAAGCTATCCACTTGTCTGAGTGGGATAGGCCTACAGCGCCTTCACTGTGATGTGACTGGTCATAGTGGTCTCTGACCGTTGGCGTGCTTCGCGTCGTGTGTCGGAGGTGGGTGCAGATCTTCAATGCTTGACCTGAGCGGAGCACACCATCTTTTAACTCCCACACCTTACCGTCTGGGGCGAGTCGTGGGACACATGGAAGCCTCGTAGCATGTCCTCGCTGGGGAGGTTAGCCCCGATCCTTCATGACGCGTGGCAGCTCCAAGCTCCCCAGGGTACGTGGCAGCTCCGCACTTTTCCCTGAGAGAGGGTGCCTGGTACAACGCTCCAGGCTACGCGGCAGCTCTGGAGCTCTCTTTCGGGGTTGGGCTAGGTCCTGTCCCAATGCGTGGCGCCTTAAGAGGCCATCTCTCCTGAGGATCGAAATCCTGTTCTTTGGGTCCCACGTGGCAGCACCGAGGCTGGATCTTGCGGGAGGCTGAGGTCTCGGCACCTTCGGGACACATGGCGCCGTTAGAGCTCAGAGAAGTGATGCCGGCGGCCCCCTTGGGGACACCGAAGCTCGAAGAAGTGACGCCAGCAATCCCCTTGGGGGTGCTGGAGCTTGGATAAGTGACGCCGGCGGCCCCCTTGGGGAGCGCCGGAGTTTGGAGAAGTGATGCTAGCGGCCCCCTTGGGGGTGCCAGAGCTCGGAGAAGCGTCGCCGGTGGCTCCCTTGGGAGCGCCATAGCTTGGAGAAGTGATGTCGGTGGCCCTCTTGGGGGGCGCCAGAGCTCAGAGAAGCGTCGCCGACGGCCCCCTTGGGAGCGTTGGAGCTCGGAGAAGTGACGCCAGCGGCCCCCTTAGGACGCCGGAGCTCTGAGAAGTGATTCCAGCGGCCCCCTTGGGGGGGGGGGGGGGGGCGCAAGAGCTCAGAGAATTGACGCCAGCGCCCCCTTGGGGAGCGCTGGAGCTTAGAGAAGTGACGCCAGAAGCCCCCTTGGGGGCGTCGGAGCTCGGAGAAGCGTCGCCAGCGGCTCCCTTGGGAGCACCGAAGCTCGGAGAAGTGACGTTGGCGGCCCTCTTGGGGGGCACCGGAGCTCGGAGAGGCGTCGCTGGCAGCCCCATTGGGATTGCCGGAGCTTGAAGAAGTGACGCCTACGGCCCCCTTGGGGAGCGCCGAAGCTCGGAGAAGTGTCGCCGGCGGCCCCCTTGGGAGCGCCGGAGGGGAGCGCCGGAGCTAGGAGAAGTGACACCAGCGGACCCCCTTGGGGGCATCGAAGCTCAGAGAAGCGTCGTCAGCGACTCCCTTGGGGGCGCTGAAGCTCGGAGAAGCATCGCTGGCGGCCCCCTTGGGAGCGCCGGAGCTCGAAGAAGTGACGCCAGTGGCCCCCTTAGGGGGCACCGGAGCTCTGAGAAGCATCACAGGCGGCCCCCTTGGGAGCGCCGAAGCTCGAAGAAGTGGCGCCAGCGGCCCCCTTGGGGGGCGCCGGAGCTCGGAGAAGTGACGCCAACGACCCTCTTGGGGAGCGCCGGAGCTCGTGAAGTGACGCTGATGGCTATGACGGACGTGTAGAACATCGACGACAACTCTCTGTATGTCCTGCACATACGATAGATAAAAAGTAATTTCGCTCGTCGATCACCACTTCCCTGCTCTTTAGTTTCGTTATGGCTTACGATCCTTAGCTAAGATACGAGGCATGGGTATTTGGTGCGACAACATCCAGGGTTCGGTCGCTGCCTTGCTCAGGGCATGAGCCGTCCGACCTCCTGTACTCAGCTGTTAGCACTGGGAGGCAAGGTGCGCATGCTTAGGGTATAGAACTAGGCTAAGCAGGCTGCACACCCTGGACCTCTAGCTCGGCGTTAGCCTTTCAGGAGTTAGAACCATTCGGCACCATGGACCCTTACCAAGAAAACGATCATCAGACCCCAAACACATTGGAGGTACCTCATGCGGATCCGCCTTTAATAGGATAGCACAACTCCAACTAGGACGAGACAGGAGAAATGTAACCGGGCATATGGCAGACGATATGCGAATGTAAGCAAAAAATTAAAGCATAATGTAAATAATTTTGTTCTTCAGATATGCCCTTTCTACTTTTAGTCTTGTTATGTCTTACAGTCTCGAGTCAGGCTTACGGTGCATGGGTAATTTAGTGCGATGGTATCCAGATTATGGTTATTGCCCTGCACAGGAGTGTGTGCCATCCGACCCCCTGTACTCAGCCGTTAACACTGAAGAGGCAAAGTGTACACGCTTAGGGCCAGGACCAGGCTAAGCAGGTTGTACACCCTGGAACTCTCACGGGCGTTAGCTTTTTAGGAGAGTGAACATTCGGCGCCACAAGCTCCCGAGGAGGGAAACAACCAAAGAACCCAAATACATCACAGGAACCTCAAGCAGACCCGCCAGCAGCAGGATTGCATAACTCCAAAAGCTACGAGATAGGGAGAGAGTGCCCATGTATATGACAGAGAATATGCGAGAACGAGCATAATTTGATGATCATAAAATTAATGCGTAATTAAATGAACATAAACAAAGCATAGGGCAAGACAGTGTTTCTTCTAACTTGGTAATCATAGGAGGAGGCAGACTTTACAAGAAGGCATCGACTCGCTCCGGATGACAAGGGAGGAAGAATGTACAGGCTTAGGATATGGAACCATGCTAAGCAGGATGAACACCCTGGACCGGACCCTTCGGAGCTTATTTGCTTTGAGCGCTGCTTCTAGATGCTATGACACCTTTTTTTAGAAAAAAATTATCCTACCGCTACGCCCAGGGTGAAGCTTTACCGAAGTGGCGCTAGGGAGGCAAAGTGTACGCGCTTAGGATGAACGACCAGTGTAGGATCGAAGAGCACGTGAAAAGCTACCAGAGGGGGGTGAATGGTAGATTTAAAAATCTTACGCAGCGGAAACAATTAAACCCCAACCCCTTCGGCAGAAAAATGATCTGTTAAAGAAATCGTGTGTCTGAGACTAATCTAAACATGTTTCACCATGACAAAAGTAATAGATATCAGAGAGAATGAAGTCACGAAGACAACACAACAAGAATCACTCAAATCCGTCGAGTAAAACTCAAGTTATGATCGAAAGATCAAACAAAGGTCAATCTGCCCTACCCGAGTAAAAAAACAGTTCTAGAACGCTGCAAAGAAACTAGTGTAGATCATAGACCACAAATCCAATGACCATGACATTATAAAAGATGATAGATAATCAAGTTGTGAAGACAAATAAAAAAGAATCACGTCAATTCGATCTTTAAAACTCGAGTTATAATAAAACCACCGACGAAAGGTAGTGCTGTCCAGAAACTCGACGAGTAAAACTTGTCTGGAACAAGTCGGACGAACAAGGCACAAAAGTTCCTTCAAACTACGAATTTTATTCCATAGAACACAAGAGGAACAGCCCCAAAGTCGTGCACCACGAGCTCTGGGCTCCCTTTCTTATATAACCAGCTCGAAAGCCAACTCAACTCAAATCAGGAACCTAATCCTACTCTATTCACGAATCGTAACTCTCCATAACTGCTTAGGATTATTCTATATGCAGATAGAAGCAATCTTAAGACTTCCAAACACCTTAGGAACATATCCCACATTCCTAAATAACTCAAATTCGTAACCCACACGAAATCCTATCATAACCAACTCAAATCTTTCCATATTTGAGTCAAACCCGACTCAGCCGCAGCCTGAGTCCATAACCTAGTCGGTTGGACCTTTCCGACCAACTCTTTACATCCACATATCTTCATCACATCTCGGAACCATGTAGCCACGTCCATGCACTCCTTGCACACGTGCAAACATCTTCCAATGACGTCTACAATACCTTCACATGCATTGTTCTTGATTCAATCATGCTGCGCAACCTCCTGATCAGCTCAACCACAATTCCTCCTGAATTTGGTTGTTGGAACCTCATCTCCTCCCTGAGACTAGTCCAATGGATCCCATCACTAGCCATGTCTTGAAATCAAGCAACACCTGCACATGAATAAACAACCAATCCATACGAGCCCAAGTCCTCGACTTGACTCAAGTTAGTTCCGAACACAACACCTTACATGAGAACCTCGCATAAGCATGTTGCAAAACCACAGTAGCACGATATCATCCATGTCAATCAAAAATGCACCAAAGACTTAGCAAATGAATACTAAGCAATCTTTCCAGAGATGTAAAGCAAACATTGCGGTCAAGTTCCGGACCTTGCCAGAGCAACCCGGACCTTGAACCGAAGCTAACAAAAGCTAGTAGAACCTAGCACCGGAACTTACCAAAACTAGTATAACCAAGCTCCCGCCGAAGCTTACAAAACTAGCAGGATATTAATAAAAATGTGTTTTGGTGATATTCAAAACTTTTATCGTCAAAGCAAGTGTATTTACTACAAGCCAATGTATTCAGCACACATAGGTCTTACAATCTCCCCCTTGATGAATGCATTGGCAACACCATTTAAAATCCGAACATTGGCTTATTCACATAAAAGTTTTGAAGGCAATTTGTCCCCCTTTGTAAATCAAAAGTAAAATGAGAAGAAAATCCAAAAATTATCCCATATTATCTCTCCTTATGCACATATTCTCTTTCTCTTTATGCTTATCTCTCCCCCTTTGACAATGTATTCAACAAGTCATGAGCATATAAACAAATTATCTCTCCCCCTTTAGTTGTTATGAGCATATTATAACATATACATATAAACAAATCTCATCCAAGTCATACTATCAAGTACCTTACATTATCACATCAATGAAATACATAAAGTAGTGTAAGCTATGCTAGAGATCAAATGTAATTTTCAATTTAAGTAAGTCATGATCTCACAAACTTAACTATTTCAAAACCTGAAAGCATGACACTAGTTGCTGCATTTTATTATTCTTCAAAGCATAAATTTAGATCATATGATATTTGCAAGAGATTATATGCGCATCTGCCTTATTCTAACCAACCAAGCCAAGCCTATGTCATTTGACAATTAGAAGCTTAAGGACATGGTTTTAGTCATACAAAACTTCTTCCAAGTTCATATCTAAGTGCAATGATAAGCCATCTCAAAAGAAAAAGTGCGATGCATAAATATTCTCTTGATCTTTTCTCAATTTATATTTGTTCATAAAAACTCAACATGTGAGTTGATTACTTGATTAATTCTTTAATGATAAAAAGCACTTGTGAACATGTAACAAGTTCAAAACAGCAAGAAAGTTCGACCATGACCAGTTTAAGTGTAAGTAATTATTCCAATTACTAGACATGTCAAAAACTACAAAATATATAACACGAGTAATGTAGTAAGAACTTTTAGCATGTAAAGGAATCACAAAGTCATATATGTATGAAATAATATGCTCATATTATTTTAATTTCAGATTCACACATAGACTTCCAAAGTTTCAAAACTCCCCCTCAATTTAGGCCATGAGGATGCATAACCCCTATTTCACTACGAATGTAACAAAAACGAGTGAAATCCAAAGGTTTCGTAAAAATGTCAGCCAATTGTTGTTCGGTATCTACATGGTGAAGCACAATATTTCCTTTTTCAATATTATCTCGGGGAAAGTGATATCTAATGTCAATGTGCTTAGTTCTAGAATGTTGCACGGGGTTTTTAGCAATGCAAATGGCACTAGTGTTATCACAGAACAGTGGAACACTATCAAGATCAACCCCATAGTCCATAAGTGTTTGAACAATCCAAAGAATTTGTGAGCAAGCACTAGCAGCAGCTACATATAAATATTCGGTTGTGGATTGTGCAACTGAATTTTGTCTTCTAGAGGACCAAGCAACAAGAGAATTACCAAGAAAATGACAAGCACCGGAAGTACTTTTCCTATCAATCCTACAACCCCCAAAATCAGCATTCGAAAAAGCTTTCAAAGTAATGGTTGCGGAAGAAGGAAGAAAAATGCCAAATTCTTGAGTTCCATGTAAGTACCTGAGAATCCTTTTGATGGCTTGACGATGTGAAGCACGTGGGGAGGCTTGAAACTGTGCACAAAGACATACGTTGAATTGTATGTCCGGTCTTGTCCGATCATGCTTCTATATTCTTTTTGATCCATGGGTTCACCATCTTCATCATGTCCAAGTGTTATTGCTGTTCCCATTGGTGTCCGAAGAGGCTTGCTTTTGTCCATGTTGAAGCGCCTTAGGAGGTCTTTTGTATACCTCGTTTGATGCACAAAGGTACCCTCCTTTGTTTGCTTGATTTGCAGCCCCAAAAAGTACGTGAGTTCACCCATCATACTCATCTCAAATTCTGAACTCATCATAGCTGAAAACTTGGACACAAGATCATGAGAAGCACAACCAAAGATAATATCATCCACATACACTTGAACGAATAATGAGTCATTGCCATGCTTAAGCACAAAAAGAGTTTTATCAACCTTGCCCATGGTAAACCCTTTTTCAAGTAAGAATGTTTTTAACCTATCATACCATGCTCTAGGGGCTTGTTTGAGACCGTACAAGGCTTTGGACGGTTTGTAAACATGATTAGGAAAATCTGGATTTTCAAAACCTGGTGGTTGCTTGACATAAACCTCCTCATCTATTTAGCCATTTAGAAAAGCACTTTTAACATCCATTTGATATAGCTTGAAACCTTTAGATGCAGCAAAGGCTAACAAAATTCTTATGGCTTCTAATCTAGCAACGGGAGCAAAAGTTTCATCAAAATCTAGACCTTCAACTTGAGTGAAACATTGAGCAACCAACCTAGCCTTATTCCTAACCACAACCCCATCCTCACTTTGTTTATTTTTAAATACCCATTTAGTTCCAATTAAAGTGTGACCTTGATGTGGAGGTACAAGTTTCCAAACATTATTTCTTTCAAAATTTTCTAACTCTTCTTGCATGGCAATAATCTAAGATTCATTAGTGAGTGCGTGTGATATATCTTTGGGTTCAAAAGAAGCAACAAAAGCAGAATGATCATAAGAGTTTGGATCGCAAAACCTGGACCGTGTGACTCGTTCGTGCAAGCTTCCAATCATCTGTTGTGGGGGATGATCTTTGTAAAACCATAGGAGAACAGATGTCTCACAAGCTTCTTCTTCTTCATGTTCATCACAAATCGATGAGCTTGTGACTTGATGATGATTTGAATTAGCATTGACGGTTGTCGGTGCTGGTTGAGAATTAACATCCGGAGCTAAACCAAAGTCTTTAGATTCTGAATTTTTGGGCAGCAGCTCCAATTCTTCCTCATCTTCAACGAAAATTCCCCCCCCTGCGATATGGATCTGGACCCGCAATTTTTGAGCTAGTACCTGGGCTAGCTTCATCAAAAGACACTTCACAAGTCTCCACAATTTTGTTAGTGTCAAGTAAAAGCACTTGGTAGCCTCTAGTATGAGATAGATAACCAAGAAACATGCCATCAATGGATCTAGGTTCAAATTTATCAAGATTACCATGTTTCTTAACAAAGCATTTGCAACCAAAGACCTGAAACTGTGTAACACTAGGCCTATGTCCAAACCGGAGCTCATATGGTGTTTTACCTAGCTTAGCACGCAAGAAAACACGATTTGAGACATAACAAGCGGTTGCTAACGCATCAACCCAAAATTTCCTAGGAGTTTGATATTCATCAAGCATAGTCCTAGCCATCTCAACTAAGGTTCTGTTCTTTCTTTCTACAATACCATTTTGTTGAGGTACATATGGTGAAGAAAATTGATGATCTATTCTATTTTCAGCACAAAAGTGATCAAAATATTTATTTTTAAATTCAGTTCCATTATCACTTCTAATTGCTTTTAAAGATCCTGGGTAATAAATTGATAATCTAAGAAATAAAGTTCTAAAGTGACTAAAAACTTCATTCTTAGACGCCATAAAGTAAACCCAAGAGTATCTAGAATTATCATCAATAATCACAAGTACATACCATTTACCTCCGAAGGATTGAACACGTGAAGGTCCTACGGTGTCAATATGCAAAAGTTGACATGGTTCAGTTGTCATGATCATTGTGAGAGGAGTATGTGAACCTGCAACCATCTTAGCATGTCTACAAGAAGAGCACACAATTTCTTTATCCCCTTTAAGCTTAGGCGGCCCACGTATGCGATCAAGAGCACCAACACGTGTTAGGTGATCAAAGCCTACGTGACCAAGTCTACGATGCCAAAAATATAAGTCCTTTGAATCATTAGCAACTAGACACCTATGCTTAGAGGAAGACATATCAAAATCAGCTTTAAAAACTCTTCCAAACTGAGACATGTTGAAAATAAGCTCACTATTTGAACCTACAACTTTGCAGCAGTTTTTATTGAAAATAATTTCTAAATTTTCATCTAGCAATTGTGCAACAGAAAGCAAGTTGTATTTCAAATTTTTGACAAGTGCCACATCCTTCAAAGTGTAGTGATCATTTACTCTAACCGAACCCTTAGCAATTATAGGAGTTGAAGAATTATCGGCAAAAGTAACATTCTCTACACGTGACACAAAAGAGAGGGAGGAGAACCAATCTTTGTTACCGGTCATGTGGCGTGAGCAACCTGAATCCACAATCCAAATGTTCTCCTTCCCCAAATGTGTAACCTACATAGAAGCACAATACGTCGATGACTCAATACTGGGATTAGTCAAAAGGCATTTAGGAATCCAGTACTGAGTCACGCGATGTGCAGCAGGAAAAACACACAAAAGCTGAGACAAAACAGCAGGTTTATGAGTCAAAGCTTGAGATTTTTTATTCTTAACTACTGATTTATAAGGCGTTACTTGTGTAGTACAAAAATCAGTAGCTCCGGAGGCAAAAACAGAATGTTCGGAGGTAAACTTTGAATGTTTTTGACTCAAAACAGCAGGTTGTACATTCGGTTCAATATCTGCAGCAAATTTTGCTTGAAAATTATGAGATATAGCAACCATTCTTTCCTTTTTCTGTTGTTTAGCTAGTCTATAACAAAAATCTATGACATGACCATCTCTACCACAGTAGGTACAATGAAATTTAACTTTGTGTTCATGTCTAGATGAGCAAACAACATTTTTATTTGAAACCGAATGAGACAATACTCCTGCGGATTTGAAAACCACTTCTTTTTGTTTAGGAACTATTTGAATCAAACCACTTCCTAATGACTTTACAATTTTAGGTGGATGTGCCTTAGCATGAGCATGAGAATCAAAACCTAAACCAGTTTTATCATTGCAAGACTTGGATGAATTCAGCAGCAAGTTTAGGTTCTTATTCCCATTACAAAACCAATCTAGTGTCCTATTCATGTCATCAAGTCTCTTAGACAAGTCTAGGCAGTTTGCACATGAAGTTTTTCCTTTTAGTTTGCAATTTGAGCAATATTTAACTTCATGAGAACATAAAGCATTGTTCAATATAGAAATTTCATTCATAGCATCTTGCAGTTTTTTATTAAGATCATCACAACTAGAACAATGCAAATCAATTGTAGAACAAGAAGCATCTTTTAAGTTTCCAATATTAAGTGCAGCAAGCTTTTTGTTCTTTTCAATTTCAAGTTCAAGTTTATCAAGTGTGGAGGTATGTGCACTTCTTAGGGAGGACAATTGTTCATATATTAAGTCACATGAGGAACAAGAATCATCACTAGGAATCAAGGATTTCAAACAATTGTAGTGACTCAATTTTAATAGCATTGTCCCTAAGCTTTTTGTCCTTTTTCTTAACAATAAAAGTGGCACGAGAAATAGCATCACACATTTCTTCGCAAGTAGGACATACCTCTTCATTGTCGCCGTTGTGTTCTGCCTCCTCCATACTTGATCTTGACTTGCCCGCCATGAAGCACAAGTTTGCCAAATCATCTTCATTTTCATCACTTCCAATGTCCACGTCGCTTGAGTCAAGTTCCTGTAGTGTTGAGATAAAACTGCTCACCAATTGATGTCCTGTAAAACCCTTCTTTTTCTTCATATCTTTTGCAGAGGAGTGCTTTGTTCTTGTTTTCTTTTCATCCCGGGAAGTAGGACCTGAAAGGTTAGGGCAATCTGAACAAAAATGTCCTGTCTTACCACATTCAAAGCATCGTTGAGGTCCGGAGCTTCCTCTCCTTCTAGTTCTCACATTTTGCAATGCTTTTGAGAACCGGGTAGAGATGAGCGCTAGCTCCTCCTCTAGAAACTCCTCAATCTGTTCAAGGGTTAGAGAGGATAGCAAAGCAAGTGTACCACAAGATGATGTTTGACCGGAACTAGACATGTCACGTTGAGAAACAAAAGCAATAGTCTTGTTGGGGTTCTTACGTGAGATTATGTCAATTTCATGAGTTTTTAACTTGGAATATAGCACATCTAAAGTAAGTGAACTCATGACAGTAGATTCACGAATAGATGTGACTTTCATCTCCCAAATTGACATATCTAATGCACTTAGCAACTGCCTAGCATTTTTAGCATCTGAAAAATTAACATTGACACTACGCAAGTTGCTGAGAATCTTATTAAAGTGATCAAAAAGGTCATCAATAGACTCACCGGGTTGCATCTCGAAGCGCATGTATTCTTTCTTGAACATGTCTTTCCTTACCTCTTTGATCGTGTTGGATCCTTTGTGGTAGTCACAAAGTGCTTTCCACACATCGTATGCAGATCGGAGGTGTGCAACACGGTCGAAGTCGCTTTGTGTTAATCCTTGTATAATCAAGTTCCGAGCCTTGTTGTTGTTGTCAACATCTCTCAGATTTGTAGCTGTAACTTGATCGTTTTATGGCACTTCGTAAGTCTTGTATACCTTCTCCCATATTGCAAAGCCTTGTGCCTGGATGAAAGCCTCCATGCGTGCCTTCCAAACCTGAAAATCAATACCAGCAAACACACAAGGTTTGGCAGAATACTTCTCCATGATGATTAGTCAAAAACACGGGCAAATCACAAAGATTAGAGCACCGTGGCTCTGATACCAATTGTAGGATCGAAGAGCACGTGAAAATCTACCAGAGGGGGGGGGGTGAACGGTAGATTTAAAAATCTTACGCAGCGGAAACAATTAAACCCCAACCCCTTCGGCAGAAAAACGATCTGTTAAAGAAATCGTGTGTGTGAGACTAATCTAAATGTGTTTCACCGTGACAAAAGTGATAGATATCAGAGAGAATCAAGTCACTAATACAACACAACAAGAATCACTCAAATCCGTCGAGTAAAACTCAAGTTATGATCGAAAGATCAAACAAAGGTCAATCTGCCCTACCCGAGTAAAAAAAAAACAGTTCTGGAACGCTGCAAAGAAACTCGTGTAGATCATAGACCACAAATCCAATGACCGTGAAATTTTGACAGATGATATATAATCAAGTTGTGAAGACAACCCAAAAAGAATCACGTCAATTGGATCTGTAAAACTTGAGTTATGATAAAACCACCGATGAAAGGTAGTGCTGTCCAGAAACTCGACGAGTAAAACTTGTCTAGAACAAGTCGGACGAACAAGGCACAAAAATTCCTTCAAACTACGAATTTTATTAGATAGAACACAAGAGGAACAGCCCCAAAGTCGTGCACCATGAGCTCTGGGCTCCCTTTCTTATATAACCAGCTCGAAAGCCAACTCAACTCAAATTAGAAACCTAATCCTACTCTGTTCACGAATCGTAACTTTCCATAACTGCTTAGGATTCTTCTATACGCAGATAGAAGCAATCTTAAGACTTCCAAACACCATTGGAATATATCCCGCATTCCTAAACAACTCAAATTCGTGACCCACACGAAATCCTATCATAACCAACTCAAATCTTTCCATATTTGAGTCAAACCCGACTCAGCCGCAGCATGAGTCCATAACCTAGTTGGTTGGACCTTTCCGACCAACTCTTTACGTCCACATCTCTTCATCACGTCTCGGAACCATGTAGCCACGTCCATGCACTACTTGCACACGTGCAAACATCTTCCAATGACGTCCACGATACCTTCACATGCATTGTTCTTGATTCAATCATGCTGCGCAACCTCCTGATCTGCTCAACCACAATTCCTCCTGAATTTGGTTGTTGGAACCTCATCTCCTCCCTGAGACTAGTCCAATGGATCCCATCACCAGCCATGTCTTGAACTCAAGCAACACCTGCACATGAATAAACAACCAATCCATACGAGCCCAAGTCCTCGACTTGACTCAAGTTAGTTCCGAACACAACACCTTACGTGAGAACCTCACATAAGCATGTTGCAAAACCACAGTGACACGATATCATCCATGTCAATCAAAAACACACCAAAAACATAGCAAATGAATACTAAGCAATCTTTCCAGAGATGTAAAGCAAGCATTGCGGTCAAGTTCCGGACCTTGCCAGAGCAACCCAGACCTTGAGCTGGAGCTAACAAAAGCTAGTAGAACCTAGCGCCGAAACTTACCAAAACTAGTATAACCAAGCTCCCGGCGAAGCTTACAAAACTAGTAGGATCTTAATAAAAAGGTGTTTTGGTGATATTCAAAACTTTTATCGTCAAAGCAAGTGTATTTACTACAAGCCAATGTATTCAGCACACATAGGTCTTACAACCAGACTAAGCAGGCTACATACTCTGGGCCTCTCACCCTGCCAAAAGTAAAAAATTACAGCGAATCTTCGGTTCGAACTTACCATAACACCTTGGTGACGTCGTTATCGCCGTGGTGGCGGGAAACCGCTTGACACCCTCCCCATGAGACCCCTTCGAGGCCCCCTAGTTGGTGTGGTCAACTGGTTGGGCACGCCTATCACTTATCGTAGGATGTCATCGATGGGCCCCCGACAGAGCACGGGAGCATGGATAGTTGACGCTGGCAGCAATGGCAACGAGGTAGCCACCAAACCGAGGTGGCGCCCACCCTCAACGTGCGGAACGTCGACGACGGACCCCCTGGGAGCTACCGGAGTTGGATGCTCTGGTGGCGTCCACCATCAACGCTAAGAAACGTCGACGGCGGGCCCCCTGAGTGGTGCCAGAGCTGGATGCTCTGGAATCGCCCATCATGAACAAGAAGAACATCGACGGAGGGCCCCTGGGTGGTGCCGATGCTCGCTGCTCTAGCATCGCCCATCGTCGCTGTAGAAATGTCGACGGCAGGCCCCTTGGGTGGTGCCAGAGCTAGCTGCTCCGGCGTCGCCCATCGTCGCTGTAGAAACGTCGACGGCAGGCCCCCTGGATGGTGCCAGAGCTGGCTGCTCCAGCGTCGCCCATCATCGCTGTAGAAACGTTGATGGCACTCCCTCTGGGTGGTTCCGGAGCTAGCTGCTCCTGTGTCACCCATCGTCGCTGTAGAAACATCGACGGCAGGCCCCCTGGGTGGTGCCGGAGCCGGCTACACCGACATCGCCCATCGTCGCTGTAGAAACGTCGACGGCAGGCCCCTTGGGTGGTGCCAGAGCTGGTCGACCTTTTGTGGCTTGATATGGCTGCTACTCGCAAGCTTGATGAATACCATGGTTGGTGAAAGCGCTACCACTTTTTTGAGGGAAAAAGCCCCTACTTGGCGCGACAAATGTCGAAGGGTCAATGCGACACTTCCCCCGGATCTGCTATGGAGCAGCCCGTGGAGGTTCTTGTTCGGCGGGGCTTAGGCCTCAAACTAGTGTTCTAGCGGAAGAGTATGAGACAGTTGTTTTTACATGGTTTGGGCTGCAAAGAGCGTAACACCCTACTCCACGATGAATTGTATTGCTTTGTGAGTGTGCATGTGTATGTGTGTGTCTCGGGGATTCCGAGTCTGGTCCGAGCGGACCAGAGGAGATATCTAAGTTGGTGGCTGCCCGATCCTTTTTTAGTCCAAGGCCGGACGGCTTACAAGTGGGGCCCCGGGGCCCAACAGGTGGTCCCGAGGCGATCTTATCCTAAAGATATATGGCTTCTCGCATAAGCTTCCTCTAAGCGTGGCAGTGAAGACTCGCCGTCTTGCCGCCTCCCTTGTCAGTAGCCCATGCATTGTTGCGACGGTGGCAGATGGTGTCCCGTCAGCCTGTCTTGTTGCCCCAAGCTATCCACTTGTCCTAGTGGGATAGGCCTGCAACGCCTTCACTGTGATGCGACTGGTCATAGCGGTCTCTTACCATTGGCGTGCTCCACGTCGTGTGTCGGAGGTGGGTGTGGATCTTCAATGCTTGATCTGAGCGGAGCACAACATCTTTTAACTCCCACATCTTACCGTCTGGGGCGAGCTATGGGACACGTGGCAGCGTCGTAGCAGGTCCTCTCTGGGGAGGCTAGCCCCGGTCCTTCGTGACACATAGCAGCTCAAGTGCTCCCTAGGGTTTGTGGCATCTCCACACTTTGCCTGAGAGAGGGTGCCTGGTCTGGCGCTCCAGGCTACGCGGCAGCCCTGGAGCTCTCTGCCGGGGTTGGGCGAGGTCCCATCCCAATGCGTGGCGTCTTGGGAGGCCATCTCTCCTGAGGATCCAAATCTCATTCTTCGGATCCCACATGGAAGCATCAGGGCTTGATCTTGCTGGAGGCTGAGGCCTCGGCACCTTCGGGACACGTGGCACCGTCGGACATGCCCTGGTGTCTTTATCCTGTGTGCGAGGGTACCCGGTCTGCAGGGTACTGACAACGATAGAGTATAATTGGGAAATTACTTCCACATTCCAATCATATTGGAAATCCATAAGCTTCTTCAAACCATGGCACTCAATAGCTTCAATGACAACATTGAATGCGGCATGATTCTTTTGTGCCATGTAGTCCCAATCGATCCATTGGGCATCCATCACCGGGGTTTGTTTCGTCATGTTGACGGTCCGATAATAGTCACAATAAAAGTCACACCAAAACCGAGGGTCGACGGTGCTCCTTTCCCGTTGATACACATTGACCTTCCTTATCTTCTTTGCCTTTTCAGCCCCTTTGCCTTTGAAAATGTTAGCATCAAAAACAGCTTGGCGATTGGGGTTCCTAGAAGGAGAAGACATCCTTAAGGGCCCTATAGGTTGAGAGGGTCTTTTCTTGGCTTTGCTTGCTGGCTTTTTGATAGTGGTTGTTCTCTTCTGGGGTGCCTCAGTCATCGGTGCTTTTTCCTTGTATTTAGAACTTCTAGCCTCCTGAGTTCTGGCTTTTTCTCCCATGGTCACAAGCCTCTTCCTTTTTGGAGCAGCCTTGGCTGCAGCTGAGTTATGAGCTTCCTTTTGCTTCTTCTTGGCTTTCCTCGCTTCAGACTGCGATTCGAGGAGAGCTATGGCAAGCTCTTGCTCTTCGCGATCCCGATGATAGAGTGCTTGTCTTCCCGCCTCGACCTCGGGATCGGAGAGGGGCACGTAGTCGGAATCCGGCATTGTTGTTGAGAAGGTATGAAAAAGATAGCATATGAGTCCGAGGAAGTGGAACATTGTGTTAGAATTCACAAAATCGATCAAGATTAGGGTTATCAGTTTGTAATCCGGACTTGTTCGCCCAAGAGCCAGACTATTCCGCACGAGCCTGACTTGTTCGCCCTGTGGCCGACATACTGGTACACACAGTAAGAACCCTAACCTTGAGAAATTTTTGCAAAAACTACAGATCCGACGACAAGTATTCCAGGGATATGATCACAATGATATAGGGAGCAACCTTTGTGAAGAAGGTTCTACCAAAAAACCTAAAAGAATTGAATTTCGAAGGATTTAGGTTTAGGTCAAGAATACCTCTTCAAATCGATGCAATGTGGATGAAGAATCGCCTTAGGATGCTTGGGGAGGAGTTCCCACGCACCTTGGGGCTTCAATCCACGGATTGGAATCGAGTTTTGGTGGTTCGAATAAAAAACCGTCGATTTGGGGAGAGGTTTCGCGTTTTGAGGAGAGATAGAGTGTTTTGAATGGGAGTGACCGTTCGAGGGTTCCTAGGGAGTTTAGGTTCCCAGAGGACGGACTAGTCCGGTCGCTGACCCAGACTTGTCCAGCATACAGACTGGGTACGTACTTTTCTGAGGGGTCGAACTAGTTCACTGCAGAGGGGCGGACTAGTCCAATTTAAAGGCTGAAAACTCATATATATTGAGTTTTCAATAGAGACTTGATCCTTTTAGACTATATTTTCACAAAAGATCTTTATAAACATGGTCAGTAAGCAATCAACAACCAAACTATGACCATAATTCACAAAGATTCAATAATTTCAAAATAATTTGTAGAAAATTGAGGAGGAGTTTTTCGCAAGCATGTGTGAATTTTAAAGCATGTATAAGTAACAATCATATGTGCAAGACTGAAAGCACATTTTGAGAATCTAAGATATTGAGCTCACTCCTAAGTTCACAAAATCTTTTCTCATCTAGGTGCTTGGTAAAAATATCGAACAATTGTTTTCCAGTTCTTACATGGGAAATTGCAATGTCTCCTTTGATGGAGTGATCTCTGAAGAAGTGGTGGCGAATATCGACGTGTTTGGTCCTTTAGTGTTCAACTAGATTGTGAGCTATTTTAATGGCACTCTCATTGTAACATAGAAGGGAAATATGGTTCAAGTTTATGCCATAGTCACTAAGAGTTTGTCGCATCCAAAGAAGTTGTGCACAACAACTTCCGGCGGCGACATACTCCGCTTTGGCTGTGGAAAGAGCAATGGAGTTTTGTATCTTTGAGGACCAAGATACAAGAGATCTACTGAGGAATTGACAAGTTCCTGAGGTGCTCTTCCTATGAACTTTGCACCCCGCATAATCCGCATCGAAATATCCAATGAGGTTAAACTTAGAGCCCTTAGGGTACCAAAGTCCTAGGCTTGGTGTGTGAACCAAATATCTAAGAATTCTCTTAACGGCGGTCAAATGACACACCATAGGAGCAGCTTGAAATCTAGCACACATACAAACACTAAGCATGATATCGGGCCTAGATGCACATAAATAAAGCAATGAACCTATCATGGAGCGATATACCTTTTGGTCCACACTTGGACCATCTTCATTATGATCGAGATGCCCATTGTTTCCCATTGGAGTCTTGATGGGTTTGGCTTTGTCCAAGTCAAACTTCTTGAGTATATCTTCTGTGTACTTTGTTTGACTAATGAATGTGCCTTCCTTGAGTTGCTTCACTTGAAAACCTAGGAAGAACTTCAACTCCCTCATCATGGACATCTCAAATCTCTCGGTCATTATCTTTGAAAACTCATCAAAAAAACCTATGTTAGTAGAACCAAATATAATGTCATCAACATATATTTGGCAAACAAAGAAATCATCATTGGAATGCTTAGTGAATAAAGTGTAATCTGCCTTCTCAATTTTGAAACCATTTTGATTTAAGAAGTCTCTAAGGCACTCATACCAAGCTCTAAGAGCTTGTTTGAGGCCATAGAGAGTCTTACACATTTTGTAGACATGGTTTGGGAGTTCTTGATCTTCAAAACCGGGGGGTTGCTCCACATACACCTCTTCCTTGATTGGGCCATTGAGGAATGCACTCTTGACGTCCATTTGATATAGCTTAAAATAATGGTGAGTAGCAAAGGCAAGTAATATGCAAATTGATTCAATCCTAGCTACGGGGCAAAGGTTTCATCGAAATACAAACCTTCGACTTGTGAATAACCTTTGGCCACAAGTCTTGCTTTGTTCCTTGTAACCACCCTGTGTTCATCTTGCTTGTTGTGTAAAACACACTTGGTGCCTTCAACATTCACATTGAGCCTCTTCACTAGCTCCCACACTTGATATCTTTCAAAGTTGTTGAGCTCTTCTTGCATGGCCATCACCCAATACGGATCTTGTAGTGCTTATTCAACCTTGTGAGGCTATAAAGAAGAAACAAAGGAGTAATGTTCACAAAAGTTTGCAACACGAGATAGAGTAGTTACCCCTTGGAGATGTCTCCCAAGATGTTGTTAACGGGATGGTCCCGTTGAATGCTTTGATGCACTCTTGGGTGTGGTGCTTCAGGTCTTGGGTCTTCATCTTTATCTTCCTCATTTTCTCCACCCCCTCCCCTTGATTGATGCCTCCATTGTCATCTTCTTGGAGCGCATCTTGGGGGACTTTTGGTTGATTGTTTGAGGAAGAGCTTGCTTGATGTGTAGGATGATCACTTGAGTCTTGAGGTTATTCTTGTGGTCGTATGTCTCCAAGTGCCATCCTCCATATCACCACTTGTGGAGCTTCTTCTTAATCTAGCACATGAAGATCAAATTACTCCACTTGGGAGCCATTAGTCTCATCAAACAGTACGTCACATGCTACTTCAACAATTCTGGAGGATTTGTTCAAGACACAATAGGTGTAAGTGTTTGAGTCATAACCAAGCAAGAAACCCACATCGGGCTTAGAAGCAAACTTCGAAGTCCTAGGCTTCTTGTTGAGAATATAGCATTTGCTCCCAAAAACATGAAAGTAAGAAAATGTTCAGTTTGTTACCGGTTCGAAGCTCATAAGATGTCTTCTTAAGCATGTGGTGAAGATACAACCGGTTTATGGCATGGCAAGCGGTGTTAACCGCTTCCGCCCAAAATTGGTCTGACGTCTTGTACTCATCAAGCATGGTTCTTGACATCTCAATTAGATTTTTATTCTTTCTCTCGGTCACCCCATTTTGTTGAGGGCAGTAGGGGGCCGAGAACTCATGCTTGAATCCTTCTTCATCCAAAAATTCTTCAACTTGAGTGTTCTTGAATTCGTGCCATTATCACTCCTTATAGTCTTGATACTTAAGGATAACTCATTTTGAGCTCTCCTCAAGTATTTCTTGAGGACACCTTGAGTCTCACTCTTATCATGCAAAAAGAACACCCAAGTGAAACGCGGAAAATCATCAACAATTACAAGACCATATTGGTTACTGCCAATACTAATGTAGGCGATTGGATCCAAGAGGTCCATGTGTAGAAGCTCCAATGGTCTTGTTGTCATCATAATGTTCTTGGATGGATGTTGGGCTCCAACCTGCTTTCTGGCTTGGCATGTGCTACATGACCTATCCTTTTCAAACACAACATTCTTCAACCCTCAGATGTGCTCGCTCTTAAGGAGTTTTTGCAAATTCCTCATCCCAACATGAGCTAGCTTTCTATGCTAAAGCCATCCCATGTTAGTTTGTGCAATTAAGCATGTATCAAGTTTGGCTTTATCCATGGAGAAATCCACAAGATAGAGTTTTCCCTTGAGTACACCCTTAAAAGCAATTGAGTCATTGCTTCTCCTTGTGACGGTCACACCCTCATTAGTGAATAACCAATTATAACCTTTGTCACATAGTTGTGATATGGACACGAGATTATAATCAAGTAAATCAACATGTAAAACATTTGAAATAGTATTATTAGGGGATATAACAATTTTATAGATGCCAAGGATTTTTTCTTGGCTATTGTCCAAAAATATATTCCTTCACTTGGATGTTCATTTTTCTCATACTCTACAAACACCTTCCTCTCTCCGGTCATATTATCTGTGCATCCGCTATCAAGAACCCACTTGGTTCCACCGGAGGAGTATGCCTACAAAAAGGATTTAAGCCTTGACTTTAGGTACCCAAGCGGTGTTGGGTCCTTTGATGTTAGTCAAGAGGCACTTGGGCACCCACACACAAGGTTTATGACTCTTGCGGTGTGGCCCAACATACGTAGCACAAGCTTTAGCAAACTTGTTCCTTAATAACACATATGAAGCATAAAAATCATGGAACGAGGGATGAGGTTCCTTCTTAGTTATTTTAGGAGATGTAGCAATGTTCTTTTCCTTGTTGTTGTTATATGAACCTCCTTTGACAAAAACAATCAAGTCTTTGCCATTCTTGGGAGTTTTGGCATTTTGCTTCCTCTCCCTAGAATAGCCAAGACCATCCTTGACGAAGGGATGTCTTGTGTTGGTGTATGCACTACGTGCATATGTCATCTTCTCCTTGTCAAAGATGCCACCCTTTGGTGCTTGGTTGGTTTGTGCCAACTTAAGCTCATCTCTAAGTTTTATAATCAAGTTAGAGCATTTGCAAGGTTGAGTTGCTTCGGTTTTGATATTTGTGGAAGATGAGATTGTAGTGGAAGAAGGTGCATTGACCTTGAGAGACTTCACTTGTGTTTCAAGGATCTTGTTAACTTTTGTCAAGCTAATAAGTTCATCCTTAAGCACAATTGTAGTGTTCTCAAGGTTTGAGCAAGTTTCCTTGCTCAAAGCGAGTTCACGCTCAAGTGCATTGCTTCTCTCTCTTTCAAGCTCCAAGAGCTCCTCAAACTCTTGACATCTCTCCTTTTGTTGGATGAGCATGTCCTCTTGAAGGTTATTGAGCTCTTCCTTCTCAAATATCTCATCCGTCAACAATCTCAATCTTTTCAAAGTACTCTTACTCATATCCTTAAGCATATGTTCATTCTCACTACTACTATCAAAATCATCATGCAAAGAAATTGAAGAAGAGGATTTAGATATGACCTTCTTTCTTCCCTCCTTGGCCATGAGGCAAGTTTGCCTTGAGTTCTCCAAGTTGGGAAAGAGCTTGTTCTCCACAGTTTTATTCTTCATAGCAATAGTTGCTCTCTTTTCTTTCTCATCGGAGGAGGATTCTTCATTTTAATCCCACTCCTTTCCAAGGTGAGCATGTCCCAATTGCTTCTTCTTCTTGAAGTATTTCTTATCTTGAGACTTGCCCTCTTTCTTCTTCTTATTCTCTTCATGTGGGCAATCCACAATGAAGTGGCCGTATACTCCACAATTGTAGCAAGCCCTCTTTGATCTTGTCTTGGGCTTGTCTTCCCTCTTGCCTTCACGGTGGTAGCTCCCCCTCTTTCTTCTCCACATCTTCTTGAAGTTGCTGATGAAGAGTGCCTCTACCTTATCGGTGTCGGGGCTCTCTTCATCACTCTCTCCCTTTTCTTGAGATCTCGAGGATGTTGCCTTGAATGCAACATCCCTTTTCATGGAGGAGGAGAGCTTTTGAAGGTCATTGTAGAACATAGCCTCTTGCTCCATCATCTTATGGTTGATGATCCTCCCTAGTACTTCTTCGGGAGTCATCTTGTGGGATCTCAGACTCTCACTAATTAGTGAGAAAAGAGTGGTGTTTCTAGGCATGAATACCCGAATCATCCTCTTTGCTAGTTCATGGTCCATCCACCGGGTGCTTCCATAGGATCGACTCTTGTTGATGAGAGTCTTGAGGCGGTTGTACATATCTTGGGGAGACTCACCATTCATGATAGTGAACCTTCCAAGTTTTCCTTCTATCATCTCAATCTTGGCTCCTCTTATGACACGGTTGCCCTCATGAGCTATCTTGAGGGTGTCCCATATCTCCTTGGCAACCTCCAATCATTCAATGCGGTTGAACTCCCCTCAAGTCAATGAGGAGGTGATTACTCCAACGACTTGAGCATTGCGATGGAGGAGGACGGCTTGCTCCGGAGTAATGTGTTCCTCATTCTTGGGAAGATGCACACCTATCAAGACAATTTGCCACAAATTAGGGTTTAAGGAAATGAGATGCATCTTCATATTATGCTTCCACATAGAGTAGTCATTTCCATCAAGCTGAGGAGGTTTGCCAATAGGAATGGATAAGTAATGATTACTTGCGGATAATCGCTCATATTTGTAAGGATATTGGGAGTAGTCTTGTGAACTACTCCCATTGTCGGTGTTGATTTGAGCGATCCGCTTGATATCCTTCTTGGGGACATTGAGCTTCTCACGAAGCCGTGCCTTGAGTAGACGAACTTCCTCGTAGTCATTTGGATCATCTTGAAGAACATCGACGTTATTTGTCTTGTCGTCATCGACGATCATCGGAATCTCGTTGTCACCTCTTCCGGCCATTTCCTCTCCGAGTTGTTAGACTCTTAGTGGAGAGGCCTGCTCTGATACCAATTGAAAGTCGCCAAGAGGGGGTGAATAGGCAAAATGACCTGAAATCGCTTAATCAAATGAGATTAAATTACAGAGGCTGGACTAGTCTGATCAGGGCCAGACTAGTCCACTCAGCATAGCGTGGAAACCTAAAAACTTGATTTCTACAAGTGATTTGCAGAATTTAAGTTCACCAAAGATAGATGCAATATCTATTAACCTAGTACAACTTAGATTAACAAGTGTAAGCAGCAACAAAGATCAAAGTGAAGAACAATATGAACCCTAATAGCAATTCTAGTGATTATCAAATGTAAAGCGACAAGTGAGACAAGATTTATCCCATGGTTCAGCTCCAGGAAGAAGCCTACATCCATGTTGAGAAGTCCACACAAGGATTGGGTCTCACTTGACCCTCTTCTGATAAGATCATGCACATTATCATTGCACAAATAAATATGACACAATGTTTATTTGTTTGGGATCCTGGCTCAAGTGAATGGTCATGCTTATTTGATGGAGAACATAAAGATGGTGCACTATATCGTCTGCCACCTTGGCCTCCTCCTTTGATGCACACAAGAGGATTTGATGGTGTTGCATATATGGACCCACACATGAGAGAAGATGAACTTGAGTTGAGGACGACTCCAAATCAAGAAGGGGAGGATGATGAGGACATCACTCCTATGGATATACACAACACTCCATTCAACATACAAGATGCAATCAATGAATTCACACACACCAATTAATTTTAGATGTGAGCTCGTTCTTATATGTTTCATTATATATTTTTGAGAATAGATTGCTACTATGACACCCGGTTCCAAAAAATGAACCAAGTGAACGCATATGTGTGCCCAGGATGTTCAACACACATACATGAGTGCATCACAAAAGAGTATACAGAAAATTACCACAGAACAAGATTAATTAACCAAATTTTATTACACAAACCATATTATCCTCGAATACAAGCTCTAATGAATATTAATGAAAAGTTCAAATTAATGCAGCAGAAATAAACTAATTAAGCAAACTAAACAGCTAGGCAGCATAAGCAATGGGTATAGCGCAGCTCCATGCAACACCACAGGCAAAGCTGACGGTAGACACGGCCTAGAACTCCGCATTATCGCCATTAAACTCCCAATCTTGACCTGCAACTGTTGGGCGGATTGCAAGAGTGAGTACATGTCGTACTCAGCAAGTGTGGAAAGTATGAAATGTGGCTGATTCAAATGACGATAATAATAACGGCTAAGTGCTGAAAAGTACATTAAAACATTTGAAAAGCAATATATTACATGTATGTGAAGTAAACCCATCATAATCATAAGTAATATCATAATATCAGTCTGAATTCACTACCATCATCAATAATTTCAGATTTTACCATTTGCCAATAACCATATTCAATACCAGAAATTAATCCATAACCAGCCATAACCATTACCAAACCATAACCATCCCAATACCGAGTTCCCTCTAATCATGGAAGTTGTCCAGGTGCTCATAACTGGGAGCACGACTATCATGATAGTTTTATTAGACTCTATAGAGGTTGTACCACTTTACCCACGTGTTCGTGATTTCATCACCTTTCGGTGACTAGGAACCTCCCTTATGCCCATGACCCGTCGGTCACATTACACACTTCCGTTGGTGTGTGGCCAAGAGATCACAAAATAACCTTTACAAAGGGATTACTAGCCTATTTAGACCCCCTGAGGTTTCACCGGTGGCGATGCCTCCAACTGAGCACATCTTCAACCAAGGGCCCCCTCTTGAGCCATTCGGATCCCAGGGTAGTCTCACCAATCATCAAAAAACCCAATCTGACTACCCCTTCCCCGAGCATCCACAATAGTCCAAATAGCACTTGCAAAGCCCTAATTAATCAGCTATGCCGCACCCATACTTGGCCTCGTAGTGGCACTATAGTCCTGCCTTATTCTCGCATGAACCGGTCCTTAGATCTAAAGCAAGCAACCACCATAACATCCAACCCATCCACTTACCAGGCTTGCTTAGATCACCCATTACCATATCATATTGACCAGTTCATGTTAATCATAATCTCATTAATACATCATTAATGTGTAGTATTGTTTTCCCATCCCAATTGATTAAACGAAGCAAAAAGGTAAAAAAAAAACCCTTCCCGACTCTCTACCATAAATTCCAGGCGACAAGAGTGGTCAAACAACGCTAGTAAACATCCTACCATAGGATTCCCATCAAATTGACACAAGCATGCAGTTTGCAAACAAAACATTTATTTTAAAATAGGATCAATATGCTTCAAGGACACTTGCCTTGCTCTTGCGGTTGATTAGGGTCAAAGCCTTCAAACTCTTGGTTCTATAGATCCTCCGCGGCACTCTCTAGCGCAAATCCGTCTAATCCGCACAATAAACATACAAGACAAGAACACAATCAAAGAGTGTAGAAATATTACTCAATATGACATGACATGCATGATTAATGCAAATGCAAGGTAGAACTTGTTAATAGATTGCTTTTAATGATCACTAATCAGTTATATAGATTTTAACAAGTTTATACAAGTTTGGATTTGATTAGATCTACTTTTAGAATCAATTCAACACAATTTAACCAGGAAAATTAGACTAGTCTGCAGAGGGCCGGACTAGTCCGCACTTGGCAGAACTAGCGAACTAGGGTTTTCTAGATCGACGTAAACTTGGAGATTAGGGGTTGAATTCACGTAAGGAAAAGAGAATAGAAGGTATACCAGGTGTTTAGAACTCCAATGAATCAATAAAATTGGAGGTAACACTTGGATCTTGATGATCTACGGTTGGGGATGAACTTGGAGATGAATTGGTGATGAAGAACGAAAGCTTGGTGGAGATCTTGATCCTCTTTCGTTTCCTCCTCCTCTTCTTCTTGATTGGGATCTCCTCCTCCCTCCTTGATGGTGCCTCTCCATGAACTAGGGTTTGGGTGGGGTCGAAAAGTGGCAAATAGATGTCAAGCCAAGGAGTGGGGTTGTTTATATAGAGGTGGAGGCTAGGGTTAGATGGATTTCGAGTTTGAGAGGAGTAGAGGCCGGTTTAGAGTCCCACATGGGCTCTAAAAGAGTTAGGCACGACGTCCCTAGGCCCACTTAACGTGAAACCCAAGAAACAAGTTGTAAAACAAAAGATCAACTCAGAATCACAAAATATCGGACAAGTCCGAAAAGGACCTGACTAGTCCGATGTTGTCCAAAGAGAAAATCAGACAAGTCTGGCAAAAAATCGGACAAGTCCGACTTTAGTCAGAGAGGAAATCGGAAAAGTCCGCTGGGACACCGGATTAGTCCGGAAAAGTCCAGGTACTTAGCAATTTTTCAGGGATTCTTGGAATATCGGACTAGTCCGCACAAAATAAGACAAGTCCGAAAGTTTCCAGAGGCAAAATCGGACTAGTCCGTAGCAAAAACGGACAAGTCCATTTTTAGTCAGAGAGAAATCGGACTAGTCCTCAGTAAAATCGGACTAGTCCGCACTTTCCTGCATTTTAAGTGCGGTTCTGTTCCAAATCAATTTTAAATGCTCCAAAACAATTTTAAACTCGTTCCTCTTGATGTGGATTAATGCTAAACATGCATATGAGTGTATGCAAGGCATGATGCATGAAAATGAGGGTGTTACAAACCTACCCCCCTTAAAATGAATCTCGCCCTCGAGATTCGACGCGGAAGAGAAGAGATAGGGAAATTCATTCTTGAGGTCATCCTCCAATTCCCACGTTGCTTCTTTTTCGGTGTGGTGCTTCCATTGAACTTTACACCATCGAATCACCTTGTTCCTTGTGGTTCTCTCCTTATTATCCAAGATCTTGATCGGTTGTTCAACATAAGTGAAATCTTCCTCTAGTTCCAATCCTTCCATGGGAAGTTGATCTTCCGGTACTCTCAAGCATTTCTTGAGTTGGGAGACATGAAAGACATCATGAACATCTGAAAGATGAGTTGGCATCTCCAACTTATACGCTACTTCTCCTCTTTTGTCCAAAATCTTGAATGGTCCAATGTATCGAGGTGCTAGCTTGCCTCTTATGTTAAACCTTTTATGACCTCTCATTGGTGACACCTTAAGGTAAACGTAGTCTCCTTTTTCAAAGGCTAATTTCCTTCTCCTATTGTCCGCATAGCCCTTTTGTCTTGATTGGGCAGTGTCGGTGGTTTGGAACCGGCAGATCTCCCTATACTGCTAAGGTGATAGGGGAGTTTGATGTTCGGTATGGGCGCGCGGAGATTCAAGAAGGTGAGTAGGAATTGACACAGGAGACACACGAGTTTACGTGGTTCGGGCCGCCTGAGCGTAATACCCTACTCCACGGGTGTGTTGGTGTTATATTAGCTGTTTGAGCTTGTGTTGAGCGTCAATGGCGTATGTGTGTGTTCTGCCCGAGAACGTGTCGTCGGCCTGTCCTTTTATAGTTCAAGGGCAGGCCGTTACAAGTTAGCCTGGCCCGACATGTGGCCCCGGCGGTTACTAGTATTGACACTTATTTAACACATTTAATCGCTCTTAATGACCCTGTAACGGGCTTTGATAGCACCGTTATTGGCGTTAGGATCGTCCGTTTAAGTGTCATTAATATGGTATTAATGACACTTAATCGAGTCTTGAAGTCCTTGGCTCTCCTTTGAAGATCCGGAGCCGTTGTAGGGTCTTCCGGAGGTGAGGAGCTGAAGATCCGAAGATTGGACACGTGGCAGCTCTGGAGCTTGCTATGGGAAACAGATAGCTCCGGGGCTACCTGACACGTGTTAGGTCCGGAGCTTCTCTCGGTATGGGGTTAAGTCCAGAGGTGCCGTTTTGGTACATGGCCCGGAGCTTCCCCCTTGTGGGCGGTAGCTCCGGTTTGGTAGTACACGTGGCGACCCAGGGATTAACCATGTTGGAGAAGCGGGTCCGGTTATGTCTGACATGTGGGCCTCCGAGGGTCTTCAAACCAAGTAGATGACTTTCCTTTGAGATCTTTGTAACCTCAAGGGGTGTACGGTTTCTAGGGTACCGATAGTGGCCCCCTGGACCTACCTCCGGGGAAGATCACTGGGGTGAAGTCATTCCGCCGGAGGTGGGTCCATCCTCACGACTCTTGAACTGAGTCTTCAAGGGTCTTTGAAGGTGCCGTTGGCAGGGATTTATAGTTAGATCCCCGCCGCGTGGCGCACCCTGCGCGCGGTAGATGAGATCTTTGACGTGCGGATCTCACGCAATTGAAGGTCGCCGGTTCCCGATACGAAAACCGTATCGGTTCCACGCGCCTTGTCAGGCCGCCACCTTTGGGTTTCCCGCCTCGTGATGACAACCGTTCGCCTGGGTAAGAGCCTCGACTTGATCGTCGGGGTGGTCTCGGGCCCTCTTGTCATCGGCTGGGTGGAATTTTTGAATGGTATCTTCGACTTCCTTGCGGTTTCCATCCAAGCGTTGCAAGGGCTTACTTAAGAAGGAAAGCGCGCACCGTCGGGAGTTCTTTACGCCTCTCATCTGATCTTGCGCTGAAACTCCCAACTCGTGCTTCGCTCTTCTTCCCTTGCCTAGCCGTGCCGCGATGGAGTTGGGTCTCCGCGAGAGTCGCTTGAAGACTGACGGCGATTTGAAGAAGGTCCGAGCCCTCATGGGGCGGTCCTCGGACTTCTTCAACCGCTCAGTCCGTGCCGGTGCCGGCGGAGAGCTCCCCTTCGAGAAGGAGCACACCGGCGAAATGGTGTACTTTTCCTCGTACGCCATGGTGGGATTGATCCCGCCTTTTTCTTCCTTTTTCTTGATGCTGTTAGACTTCTATGGTCTGCAGTTATACCACCTTGGCCCTCACTCCGTTCTCCTCGTGTCTATCTTTGTACACTTCTGTGAGATGTGGGTGGGCATCCCCCCCTGCATTGAACTCTTCCAAACCTTCTTCACCGTCCACACCACCGGCCGGAGCAATGAGTACCTTGGCTTCTACTACTTCGTGAAGCGCAAGAAGTGCCCATTCAAGTACCTCCGGTCATTTCCTTCTGGGAAGTGGGATGACTGGAAGAAACACTGGATAGTCGTCAGGGTGGAGGTGCACGAGAGGTTGGAGCTGCCCGATGGTCTTCCCGGCATCGACACAAGAATTTTGAGTGAAGCTCCGGTGCTGGCGGAAGCTTTCAACCCTGCTTTGGCTAGGATCCGCCAATGCGTGGAGGGAGGATTGACCCCTCAGGCGGTATTTTTCAATTTCCTGGTCAACAGGTGGGCGCCGCTGAAGAGGAGGGAGAAACTCGCTTCGGCCCTCAACAGCGTGATGGACGACGACCGGGTCGAGACCGGGTTGAAGTCCAACATGGTGGGGAAAACCTTGGAGTTCCACCTCAAGAAATTCCAGCACGGCATCGACATCGATGATGATGACTTGACTCCCCCGTCGGCCTTCCTCCCTCTGAACGTGGAAGTGGAGTTCAGCAGGGAGCTCCGGCGAAAGATGTCCGTACTTGACGACCTTGGTGTCGTCGAGAGAAGATCAACCACCCGGGTGGCGATCCCCGGAATGCCCGAAGATGGCTCTGTCCCTGCCCCAAAGCTGAGGGTCGAGGTCGTCGGCAAAGGCAAGGAGCTGGCGGACGAACCCGAGAGCCGGAAGAGGAAGCTGCAGCATGCCGACGGAAGGTCCGTCAGTCCCGCTACTTCCACCTCGGCTCCTTCTCCCCGGAGGGGAAGGTCTTCTGCAACCGTGGCGGTTGCCGCCGTAATGGGGTCTTCCCGGAACGAGACCGTTCCTGCAGTGGGGTCCTCCCAGAGCGCATCTGTTCCCGCAGTGGGATCCTCCCGGGGTGTTAGCTTCGGGCGCGCGACTCCAGCACCTGGGCCGATGGAGGCCTCCAGGTCCGGGGGTTCTTCCCGATCGAGGAGAGCCTCGATCCGGGAAACGCCCGTGGCCACGACAAGTTCCGGGGGGGCCTTCCGGAGCTTCTACACCGACTATGGCCAGCCCAGAACACCCGGGAAAAAGGTTCCGCGCAAGCTGGTGCGGAAGCCTCCCAAGGTAATTTTTAATCTCTACCTTGGACAATTATTTTTATTCTAGCAACTGTTTGTTAATTTTCTTTGTTCATCATCTGCAGTGTCCCCAAGAAAGGGAGTGAGGCTCCACCCTCAGCCACAGTGTCTGAGGCCGTGAGGGTGGGAGCTTCTGCTCCTGTCCCGGTGCCACCCCAAGTGGTGGCTGAAGTTGCGACAGCTCCGGCGCCGGCTGTCGTGGTCATGGACCTCGACTCATCCCCAGAAGTTCCCGTGGTAGCGCCGGACCACGGGAGTCAAGATGCACCAGCGGCACCTGTCTCGGAGGTTGAAGCTCCGGGTCCTGGTGCTGCAATGATGGAAGCTCCGGCTGTTGAGCTGGAGGGTGCAGTAATCCCGGCCTTTGAGCCGGAAATTGTTGAAGCCCCGGCGGTTGAGCCGGAGGAGGCTGAAGCCCCGTTATGCGAGCCGGAAACCGAGGTAGTTACGGTAGTTGGGCCGGCTACCTCCGAAGCACCGGCTGTTGAGCCAGTCATTGTTGGAGCTCCGGTCACAGGGCCGGTCGAAGTTGAGGGTCTTCCGGCTCCCGAGCCGGTGGTTGAAGAGGTGACGGAGTTTGAGCCTCCCTCGGAAGAGGTGCCCAGACCGGAGCCAGTAGCGGCTCCTGCTCCGGAAGGGATGACGTCGGAGGTACCTGCGGCCGAGCCAGAGTGCCCAAGCGAAGTCGCTGGCCCCCTGCCTGAGGGGGTGAACGAAGACCTTGCGGCGGGGCCTTCTTCGATGGCGACTGAGGCCAACCCGGAGGACGGCCCTAGTGCCTTGGAAACTCAGGGGACCACTCTTGTAGAGTGGGACCCAATTTTTGTATCCGAAGACCCGCTGGAACTAGCGGAGGAGACCCCAGTAGGTCCGGAACCAATCCCGTTGTTGCTGTCCATTGACAATGCATGTTCCAGTCTGCGTCAAGTCCAACTGGCCTTCTTCCACGAAAGCAAGGCTCTTGAAGAGGAGCGCCAAACCCTTAGGTGGTGGCGTAATCGGCTCTACTTCGAGACCAAGCTGGCGCAGTCGAGGCTAGCGGATGACAAGGAATGGATTAAGCGGGAGAAGATCCGCCTGGAGTACTGGGGCAAGTTACTGGATGACAGGGAGAGTATGACTCGTGCCCTCGACGCTCAATCCCGGGAGATCTACGATCAGGCCAAAGCTGCCAATAACGCGGCCGATGCACGCCACGAACAGCTTGAGGTCATTAACACCGCACTCATCAAGCGCCGAGAGGCACTTGAAGAGAGGGAGAAACGGCTCGAGGATGAAGAGCAGAAACTCCTTGAGCTGCGGGATGATGTCCTGAGGAGGGAAGAGGAGCTCGCCGAGAAAGTAGCTCTGGCTGACAAGCGCCAAGAAATTGGAGGTGTGCTGCCAAGAGGAAGAGGAGAAGACCTGGGTGCGAGGGCAGGAACTCTACGAACAAGAGTGTGCCCTTGCTGCCCGGGAGAAGAAAGTGAGGGGTAGGGAGAAGGACCTGGTTGACCGCCGGAACAAGATCCACCTCCGGGAGGAGGAGCTTGGAAAACTCGAAAGGCGGGTTGCTGAAAATATTCAGCAAAACGCCAAAGAAGTTGAGCGCCTCGCCCATGAGAATTCTGAACTGACACCAGCCAGGAGATCCCTGGAAGAGATGAAGGGCTTGAGGACTGCGGACTCCCTACAGATTTGGGAGTTCCTGGGCAAGGCCAACGACGCGCTGACACCGATGGGTTTCAGCCCCGTGCGCCCGGATGATCCGGAGCCGGAGCCGGACCTAGCGCTGCAGGCGTTGAGCGCAGCAGGTAGCAAACTCTCCAAGGTAGGCGATGTCATCGCGTACCAACTGGAGGTTGAGGGTCAATCCCTGGCGAAGAACGTCGCAGAGTATGTGCTGACGTGCTACACCACCCGGAACTCCCAATTTCCTCTGGACCCGGTGCTTGAAGGCCCCGTCGAAGGAGAAGGCGAAGCTACCCGAGCCAGCGTATCGGAGGTTGCCCAGAAGGTCGCCAAATTCTTCCATAGGGTCTGGGACCATCTTAGTAATTCTCACTTGTATTTTCTCATCTTCTTCCTCAATTTTGAAATCCCTTGTCTCCAGATGTAATCTCTTGTCTCCAGATAATTGAAATCCCCAAATTTTGCGAATTTCACTTTTTGTCTTCAACACTCTTATCTTCACTTGGCCCCCTGGTAGATGTACACAATTTGATTGTGAACATGTACCAAGAGGATATTGTGCATTGTTGAAGACTCTTTTGCTCCGAACTTGTAGAATTTAGGTTCGAAGTCTTTGATAGTGAAGGCCCCCTGAGGTTGTTGGAGCTTAGAAGCTCCTGCATTGTCTATCGCTGGAGCTTAGTAGCTCCGTCAATAGTCTCTATCAACGCGTAGAGCATCGATAGTTAACCCTCCAGGGTGTCGGAGCTTAGTACCTCCGGCGGTGACCTTTGCCAACACTCAGTTTGTTGGCAGCAGACTCCATTTGCGGGGTCTTCTCACCATCTTTTATTTAGCGTCGACGGCTGGCCCCCTTAGGGGAGTCAGAGCTTATTTAGCTCCGGCTTTCCTCCATCAACGTAGACTTTATTTTTCCTGCACACTTAAGCCAAGAAAAATAGTAAAATTTGTTCCTTGTCTATAATTTCGTCGCAGCTTACGATTCTCAAGAAGACTTTAAGTCAAACGCGATTTTAAATACAACCGAATGCGTTGTCTTTTCTTCTAGATTCAACTGTCCATGGACCCGCCTTACTTCGGCCTGTCGGGGTGTAGGTAGAGTGGCGTACTTAGGGTGCTTGACCAGGCTAAGTCGATAGCACACTCCAACCCTAGATTGGCTTGGCGGCTTTCAGACGAGTTGGCCATGAACGATATTTGAATCCAAAAGAACTGACAATACAACTCAAATCGTATATAAACCGGTCGAACAAAAATTTCTTAAGAATTGTACGTCTTTGTTATAGACAAGAAAGAGAAAAATAAAAATGTTGAGCCTGTACAAAATAAATGCACGTGGAGTCTATTTCGCATGAAGATGTCTTTCATTATAGGTCCGGGGTACAGGGGAAACAAGTACACTCTTAGGGTACGAAACCAGGCTAAGCGTGTTTCATTTCTCGTTTGACCCAGAGTAGTTAGCCGCACTTTTAGTTATGAGACTGTGACAAGTGTTGCATGAGCTTTGCGGACCTTTTGGGAAAGGTCCGGCTGCTCTCCCGGAGGGACTACCCGACTCTGTACAATGACTATATAACATACACCTCAAGTTACTCAAGACTCACCCCCGTGGTATTAAGTGTAGAACTTACAGAGGTGCTCGATGTTCCAAGGATTTGGGAGAGGTGTCCCATCCTCAGTAGCCAAGTGAACGCTTCCGGGACAGGATACTTTAATCACTCGGAAGGGCCCCTCCCAGCCGGGGGAGAGTTTGTTTAACCCTTCTCTGGATAGTATTCTCCGTAGCACCAGATCGCCTTCCTCGAGCTGTCGGTTGTGTACATGCTGCTGGTGATAACGCCGTAGGGCTTGACGATATCGGGCATTCCGAACAGCTGCTTGGCACCTTCCCTCCTCAAGGAGGTCTAGGTCTTCACGCCGGAGCTGGTCCTGCGCGGCTTCGTCGAAGGTCCGGACCCGGAGTGAAACCAAGGTGATTTCCAGAGGAAGGATTGCTTCAGCTCCGTACACCAGAAAGAAGGGTGTTTCTCCGGTTGACCGGTTTGGAGATGTCCTGTTGGCCCATAGAGTGGGCGAAAGCTCTTCGATCCAGTTGGCTCCATGTTTTTTCAAGCGCTCATAAGTGCGCGTTTTAAGTCCTTTAAGGATTTCAGCATTTGCTCTCTCGGCTTGGCCATTGCTAGCTGGATGAGCTACGGAGGCGTAGCAAACTTGTATGCCGAGGTCTTCGCAATATCCTTGGAATGCGGAGCTTGTGAATTGGGTCCCATTATCAGTGATGATTTTGTTTGGGACTCCAAATCTGCATACAATGGACTGCAGAAAGTTGATAGCAGATTGCTTGTTGATTGTCACAACTGGAGTTGCTTCCGGCCACTTGGTGAACTTGTCAATGGCGACGTATAGGAACTTGTAACCTCCGACGGCTCTTGGGAAAGGTCCCAAGATGTCCATCCCCCACACAGCGAAGGGCCATGTAGGAGGTATCATTTGTAATGGTTGAGCCGGTGTGTGAATTTGCTTCGCATGAAATTGACATGCTTTGCATTTTTTCACCAACTCAGTTGCATCCTGGAGTGTTGTAGGCCAGTAGAAGCCATGCCGAAAGGCTTTACCAACCAATGTGCGGGAAGACGCGTGGTTCCCACACTCGCCTCCATGGATTTCTGCGAGGAGCTCGCAGCCTTCTTCCCTTGCGATGCATCGCATTAGGATGCCGTTGGCACTGCGCCGGTAGAGATCCCCTTCCACCAACGTGTATCTTTTAGCCAATCTGACTACCCGGTCAGCGGATACATCATATCAGGAAGGATGTTGTCTTTCAAGTAGTTCCGGATCTCCAAGATCCATGCATCAGAACTAACTTGAGCATTTGAGTCTTGCGTGCTGGGTTGCTCGGAGCTTCCGGCAGCACCTACGACCCTTGATGGCTGCCATGGTAACAGGGCCATCGGGACCGTCAGCTTCGGGATGCTGATCTCGCCCCCTTCGCTCAGTTTGGCAGGCTGAGCTGTGGGTTTCGACAATCTCCGGACAAAAGTTCCGTCAGGAGCTGGAGCTCCGGTTGACGCTTTCGTCGAGAGTTCGTCGGCTTCAGCGTTGTGGGCACGCTGAACATGGTGGAGGTCTAGGACTTCGAAATCCTTCTGAAGCCTCTGTACTTCTAGGAGGTAAGCATCTAGCTGGAGATTATTGCAGGAGCATTCACCCTTCACCTGCTTAATGATGAGCTGTGAATCTCCCTTGACCAGCAATTGCTTGACACCATATGACAGTGCCACCTTTAGTCCGTAGATGAGTGCTTCATACTCTGCCATGTTGTTGGTTGCCTTGAAGTCAAGGTGTACCATGTATTTCACCTTCTCCCCAGTCGGTGCAAGGAGAAGGATTCCAGCTCCGGCCCCCTGCTTCTGCATGGAGCCGTCAAAGTAGAGGGTCCAGTGAGGCTCGGTGAAGGTTGGAGCTTGATGCTCCGTCTTCTGCTCACTGGGGCCCCCAGGGTTTGATGGAGAGGGAGTCCATTCTGCCACAAAATCTTCCAATGCTTGACTCTTGACTGCTTGCCTTGAAATAAATTCAAGATCAAATTCAGCCAATTCCGCTGCCCATTTTGCAATATTCCCAGTTGAATTGGGATTATGCAAAATTGCTCGAAGTGGGTAAGAGGTCACCACTAAGACTTTGTGAGCTTGGAAGTAATGGCGAAGCTTCCTGGAGGCAATAAGAACTGCATAGAGCATCTTATGCACCTCTAGGTATCGAGTCTTGGCATCATGTAGTACTTCACTAATGAAGTACACTGGGCGCTGAATGGTCCGGACCCTCTCAGAGGGGTCCGGAGCTTCCTCTTCACTGACCCGGATCCTCTCGGAGGAGTCCGGATTTTCTTCAGAGACCTCCGGGTTCTGGCTGGAGGAACCCGGAGCTTCCTCAGAAATGACCTGGACCCTCCCGAAGGGGTCTAGGTCTCCTGCAGCGACTTCTTGTGGATTCGAATCTGGGAGCTGGGACCCAGACTCGCTTTTAGGAACCTCTGGACCCTCCCGAAGGGGTCTGGATTCCTGAGTATGGGGTAGTTCTGGTCTCTCCGCAACCAGAACCATGCTGACGACTTCGTCAGTAGCTGAGATATAAAGCAATAAAGGCTCACCAGGGTTCGGAGCTACCAGAATTGGTAGGGTGGTGAGGAACTGTTTCAGCTCCTGGAATGCCTTTTCTGCTTCTTCGGACCATTGGAATGGTCCAGACTTCCTCAATAACTTGAAGAAGGGAAGTGCCCGTTCCGCCTGTCTTGAGATGAACCGGTTGAGGGCTGCTAGACATCCAGTTAATTTTTGGACGTCCTTGATGCGGGTTGGTGGCCGCATGTCTTCAATGGCCTTAATCTTCGCCGGATTAGCTTCTATGCCCCGGTGACTTACCAGGAAACCAAGAAGTTTTCCGGAGCTAACCCCGAAGACACACTTGTCTGGGTTTAGCTTTGTGCGGGTGGCCCGCAGCTTGTCGAAGACAGCCTGCAAGGTGTCAAGGAGTGACTCCTTGTTCCTGACCTTGACCACGATGTCATCGACGTACACTTCCACTATGTCTCTAATAAGTTCTTCAAAAGTTTTGTACATAGCTCGTACAAAAATTGAAGCTGCATTCTTGAGACCAAAGGGCATGGCTGTGTAACAATACAATCCATCTACTGTGATGAATGAAGTATGCTCTTCATCTTCCCTAGACATCCTGATTTGATGATATCCGGAATATGCATCTAGGAAACACAGTAATTCACACCCGGAGGTGGAATCCACTATCTTATCTATTCTAGGTAGTGGGAATGGATCTTTTGGACATGCCTTATTTAGTGTGGTGTAGTCGATACACATTCGAAGCTTCCTGCCGGCCTTGGGCACAACGATTGGGTTTGCCAGCCATTTTGGATGGAAGACTTCTCGGATGAATCCGGCTTCGAGCAACTTCTTCACTTCTTGTCGGATGAAGTTCTGTTGCTCTACGGATTGCTTCCGAGGATTCTGATGCACAGGCCGGGCATCAGGGTAGATCTTCAGATTGTGCTCAATCACTTCCCTGGGGATCCCAGGCATTTGTGACGGTTGCCAAGCAAACACGTTGACGTTAGCCCGAAGGAAAGTGATGAGCGCGAGTTCCTATTTGTCGTTCAATCCTCCCGATATACGGGTGGTTTGAGCGGCATCGGAACCAATTTGGACGTCTTTGACGGGAATGTCGGTGTCGCCGCTTGGCTGCACTCGAGGTGCAGAAGTTGAGCCTCGTTGGCGAATGCTCGGTGGTTTTTGGAGCTTGCTCCTGCCTGGAGTCCTCCTCTTGCGCTGTGGTGAGTACATGGAGTTCTTCCAGTGCTGTTACTCTGGCAGTACGATCTTCGCAGATCCGAAGAACGCCTACTGGCGTTGGCATCTTCAACACCAGATAGCCATAATGAGCAGCTGCCATGAATTTATACAGGGCAGGTCTACCCAAGATGGCATTGAAGGGTAAGTTGATCTGAGCGACGTCGAAAACCAACTTCTCGGTGTGGTACTTATCCCGTGTCCCAAAGGTAACAGGGAGCGTAATAGCTCCGAGTGGGGTGATGGCCCCCGGACCTACTCAGGAGAAAGGTCGAGAGGGGTGGAGATCCGAAGGTCGGAGCTGAAGCTTAGTGAAAGCTTCGAAGCTAATGAGGTTAAGCCCCAAACCTCTGTCTACCATGACGTGGTGGAGCTAGATGTTGTTGATGGTAGGAGATACCATCAAGGGTAACTGTCCTGCTCCAACCATGCTCCGGGGACAATCCGAAGTATCAAAAGTGATGGTTGTGTCCATCCACTTTCGGTGAGGTTCCAGCTTGATTGTAGGAGCTACATCGGCCATATCCCGATGCAGAGTCTTGATGACGCGACGGGAAGTGATATCCCATGATCCACCAAAAATGGTGTTCATGGTCTTCCGACGCTCGTTGTCAGAGACGTCAGAATCATCGTTGACGGAGGTGTAGACGGCCTTCAGGACCTTTTTGGGATCCTGGAACCCTAACTCCTCTTCAGCCGGAGCTTCGTCAACTTTTTGCTTTCCTTCCCTCTGTCGGAAAGGAGATTCCTCTCGGCGCTTGTTGTAGCGCTCGACAAGGTTTTGGACCTCTCGGCAGTCTTTTAAACTGTGGCTGCCCGTTTTGTGAATGGGACACCACACCTTGGGTTTGCCACCGTCTTCAGAAGACGATCGAGGTTGCTTCTCGGGGCGTGGCCCCCGGCCACCCGGAGCTGCAGCAGCTGCAACATTGGATGTGCCGGCCAACGACTTCTTCTTGCCGTTGGTCTTCTTTTTCTTCTTGCCACCCCCGGAGGTAGCGGCTTCTTCTTTGGAGGATTTCTTGTGACCCTCCGAGGTTGGTTTGGAGTGCATCTCGCGGCCCTCCGCAGCTCTGGCACATTTTTCAGCCAAGCTGAAGAGTTCCGTGACACTGGTGATCTCCTTGATCGCCAGTTTCTCCAACATCTTCTTGTCCCGTACGCCCTGTCTAAATGCCACTATGACAGAGGCGCTAGAGATAGAAGGGATAGTGTTTCGTACCTGAGAGAACCTTTGGATGAATGACCGCAAGGATTCTCCCCCTTTTTGCACGACCGCAAAAAGATCCAGTTCAGTGCCTGGCCGGGTGTATGAACTCCCGAAGTTGGCAGTGAACTGATGGCACAACTCCTCCCAACTGTTGATAGAGTTGGGTGGAAGGCTCATAAACCAGGACCTGGCAGTCCCAGTTAAGGCAACTGGAAAGTAATTGGCCATCATGGCCTCATTTCCTCCGGCTGCCAACATTGCAGTGGAGTATATCTGAAGAAATTCGGCGGGATTAACAGTCCCGTCGAATTTTTCTGGCAGGTGAGGCTGAAACTTCTGTGGCCATCTAACCATGCGCAAATGCATGGCCAAGGCTGAACAGCCTCCTCCTACTCCTTCAGGAGTAGAAAGGTCCTGAGCTTCCCGTCTTTCTCGGGCACGCTCAATATGGACTCGGCCGTCCTGCTGGCGGTATCGGTGATCAAGCTCTGCCTGGATGTCGTGAGTCAAAAGCCTGGATACCGTGTGAGTGCGTCGTGCCCCGGAGGGCAACGACGTCACTTGTTGTGACGCAGCACGTCTCCTGCTATTGGAGACATGCGGACCAAGTCTTCCAGACAAAGTCCGCCGCTGCGACGGGGCTCTTCCTGAAGGAGGAGGACCCTGGTTGCTGAGGCGTTCGGCTGCTGCTGCAACCAAATGCTCCACATCGGCCCTCCACTGCTCAAGTGCATCCCGAGATGCATCCGGAGGTGGTGGGCATTGGAGAAGAGCACGCGCTGCATGAAGCGTGTGTTCCGGGTTGTCATGATTTGCCGACGCAGTGATTGACGCCGGCGCAACATCACGCTGCCCAACACGATTTGCTGGAGGAGACGGTGGTGGTGGGAGTGTGACTCCTGCTGGTGCTGAGGCTCCTGCTGGTGTCTGCCTATTGGAGGGATTGCCCCCAACAGCCTGAGCAGCAGGTTGACCGTTGGATGATCCAGCAGCTGAGTTCACCATTCTCGAAATCTCAGGCGCCCCCCTACCTGGCGCGCCAACTGTCGGTGATTTGGAACCGACAGATCTCCCTACTCTGCTAAGGTGATAGGGGAGTTTGATGTTCGGTATGGGCGCGCGGAGATTCAAGAAGGTGAGTAGGAATTGACACAAGAGACACACGAGTTTACGTGGTTCGGGCCGCCTGAGCGTAATACCCTACTCCACGGGTGTGTTGGTGTTATATTAGCTGTTTGAGCTTGTGTTGAGTGTCAATGGCGTATGTGTGTGTTCTGCCCCTGAACGTGTTGTCGGCCTGTCCTTTTATAGTTCAAGGGTAGGCCGTTACAAGTTAGCCTGGCCCGACATGTGGCCCCGGCGGTTACTAGTATTGACACTTATTTAACACATTTAATCGCTCTTAATGACCCTGTAACGGGCTTTGATAGCACCATTATTGGCGTTAGGATCGTCCGTTTAAGTGTCATTAATATGGTATTAATGACACTTAATCGAGTCTTGAAGTCCTTTGCTCTCCTTTGAAGATCCAGAGCCGTTGTAGGGTCTTCCGGAGGTTAGGAGCTAAAGATCCGACAATTGGACACGTGGCAACTCTGGAGCTTGCTGTGGGAAACAGATAGCTCCGGGGCTACCTGACACGTGTCAGGTCTGGAGCTTCTCTCGATCTGGGGTTAAGTCCGGAGGTGCCGTTTCGGTACATGGCCCGGAGCTTCCCCCTTGTGGGCGGTAGCTCCGGTTTGGTAGTACACGTGGCGACCTAGGGATTAACCATGTTGGAGAAGCGGGTCCGGTTATGTCTGACATGTGGGCCTCCGAGGGTCTTCAAACCGAGTAGATGACTTTCCTTTGAGATCTTTGTAACCTCAAGGGGTGTAAGGTTTCTAGGGTACCGACAGGCAGCCCTCAAGTTCTCACGAATTATTTGAACTTTCTTTTCGGCTTCTTGCAACACATCCGGACCAAATACTTGAGTTTCTCCTGCCTCATTCCAGAATAAAGGTGTCCTACACTTCCTTCCATAAAGCGCTTCATATGGCGACATTTTCAAGCTTGCTTGGTAACTATTGTTGTATGAAAATTCCGCGTATGGCAAGATTTTGTCCCAACCTTTCCCATGCTGTAAAACACAAGCTCTTAACATGTCCTCTAAAATCTGGTTGGTCCTCTCGGTTTGTCCATCCGTTTGAGGGTGATATGCTGAACTGAAATTCAACCTCGTTCCCAAAGCTTCATGCAATTTCTGCCAAAATCTAGAGATAAATTGAGAACCTCTATCTGTGACTATCTTCTTCGGTACTCCATGTCGACACACAATCTGCTCCATGTATATTTTGGCCAATTGTGCAGATGTATATTTGGTTTTCACAGGGACAAAGTGAGCTGACTTGGTTAAGCGATCCACAATTACCCAAATTGAGTCATACCCGGACTGAGTACGTGGTAACCCAACTATGAAGTCCATTCTGATTTCTTCCCACTTCCATTCTGGGATCTTCAATGGTTGCAATAATCCAGCTGGCCTTTGATGTTCCGCCTTGACTCGTTGACACAGATCACACAATGCCACATATTCAGCTATGTCCTTTTTCATGCTATCCCACCAATAGCAAGCCTTCAAGTCTCTGTACATCTTCGTACAACCGGGGTGAATCGAGTACGGCGAGTCATGTGCCTCTTTTAATATTGTCTCCCGTATATGCTTTACATTAGGCACAAGAATCCTCTTTCCAAGCCATAGGGTACCATGTTCATCCTCATCGAATCTGAATTCTCCCCCGTCTTCGGTCCTTTCCTTGATTTCATTGATCTCTTCATCTGCAGCTTGTGCTTCTCGAATTTCTTGCTCCAGGGTTGGGTTTAACTCCATCACCTCCATCTCATTTACAAATCCGAGGTTCAACCTTTCAAACTCCTTACATAACTCGAATGGTAACTCTCAAACCATGAGTTGATGACTTACTCCTTTTCTACTCAAAGCATCGGCCACTACATTGGCTTTTCCTGGATGATGGTTGATTCCCAAATCATAATCATTGATGAGCTCCAACCATCTTTGTTGCCTCAAGTTCAGATCCATTTGTGTGAAAATATACTTAAGACTCTTGAGATCCGTATAAATTTCACACCTATGTACAAGAATATAGTGTCTCCAAATCTTCAATGCGTGAACCACGGCTGCAAGTTCCAAATCATGCGTTGGGTAATTCTGCTCATGTTTCTTCAATTGTCTTGATGCATAGGCGACCACTTGACCTTCTTCCATAAGCACACATCCAAGTCCTTGTCTTGAGGCGTCACAATAAATATCAAAACTCTTGCTTACATCCGGCAATACCAAAACTGGGGCTGTTGTCAACCTCTTCTTTAACTCCTCAAAACTGTTTTGACAAGCTTGAGTCCATTGGAAAGCCTTTCCCTTCATTAGCAATTCTGTCATTGGCTTGGCTATCTTGGAAAAGTCCTTGATGAATCTACGGTAATATCCATCCATCCCAAGAAAACTCCTTATTTCCTTTACATTTTGCGGTGGTTCCCACTTCAACATGTCTCTCACTTTTCTGGGGTCAACCGATACTCCTCCTTCTGAAATTATATGACCCAAAAATGACATCTCTCTCAACCAAAACTGACACTTGTTGAACTTGGCATACAATTGATGCTCTCTCAATTTCCACAATGTGAGCCTCAAGTGTTCCTCATGTTCTTTCTCATCCCTCGAGTAGATCATAATGTCATCAATAAACACCACATCGAACTTATCCAAGTACTTCATGAAGACCTTATTCATGAGGTGCATAAAGTAGGCAGACATATTTGTCAATCCAAAAGACATCACGGTGTACTCATAAGATCCATATCGTGTCCTAAAAGTTGTCTTGGGTATGTCCGATGGTCTAATCTTCATATGCAAGTATCCCGACCTCAAATCAATCTTAGAGAAGATACAAGCACCCTTCATCTGATCAAACAAGTCTTCTATGCGTGGCAAGGTGTACTTGTTCTTGATTGTTACCTCGTTGAGAGCTCGGTAATCTACACACATCCTTTGGGTTCCATCCTTCTTGTCCACAAACAGTACGGGCGCTCCCCAAGGTGAACAGCTTGGGCGAATAAAACCTTTCTCTAGTTGCTCTTGAATTTGCTTCTTGAGCTCCGCTAATTCCATAGGAGGCATCCTATACAGCCTCTTAGCTATAGGTGCAGTTCTAGGTATTAAATCAATAACAAACTCAATGTCTCGATCAAGTGGCATACCTGGCAACTCGTTCGCAAAAACATCCAAAAATTCACACACCACCAGAATTTCCTCAATTGCGGCAACGTCCATATGATTCAACTCCAATTCCTCTGGTGCGGTTTGAGATGCTTCAAATTATACAGTGATTCCTTCTTCATTGGTCAACTTCACCGTCTTCATGGCACACTCAATAACTCCATTGTGCTTCCTCAACCAGTCCATACAAAATATAATGTCCAATCCTTGAGAATCCAGAAAAATGAGGTTGGCGGAGAAGTCTACCCCCCTTATTCTAAGTCTTACTTTTGTACATACTATATTTGTCCTCATCTCTCCTCCAGGAGACTTAACCAACAGAGTAAACTTCATATGAGAGATAGGCAAACTATACTTGACAACATACTTCGATGCAATGAATGAATGCGATGCTCCAGAATCAAATAACATAGTTGCGGGGTTGGAGTTGGCGAGAAACATACCAATGACCACGTCATCCGCTTGTTGAGCATCCTCTGTAGAGACATGGTTCACATTGCCACGAGCAAAATTCTGCTGTCCATGGTTCCCTTGTGGCTGTCCTCCACTGGGTCTTGGGTTTTGCCTCGGTGCATTGCTTCCTTGACCAAGGCCTGACTTAGGACATTGATGCGCAAAGTGTCTAGCTTCTCCGCAAGTATATCACTTCTTAACTCCACCAGAATTATTGGGATGAGCTTGGTTTTGAGCATTGGCACCAGGATAGTTGGCACGAGGTGCATATGGGATTGGAGGCCTAGGTGCTTACATGACAGGGTGCTACTGCACAAATTGAGCTGGGCGCGGTGCAAATCCAGGGCGATGGGTAGGCGCAAAAGAGCTGAAATAAGGCGCACTAGGTGGTGCAAAGCGAGGGCGCACATTACTTCCTTGTGGCTGTCCTTGATATGGCGCTTTCCTCTTGTTTTCTTGCTCCATCTCATGAATCTTGTTCTCCACCACAATTGCTTTGTCCACAAGCTTCTGAAAATTGGCATAATCACAATTGAGTAGTTGCACTTGGATTTCATTGTTCAAGCCCCTCATGAACAAGTATTGTTTCCGGCTATCCCGACTAACATCCTCAGGCACATATCTTGAGAGTTGAGTGAACTTATTGAGATATTCACTCACGCTTGATTTTCCTTGCCTTAAGTTCTCAAATTCTTGCCGCTTCAAGATCATAACTCCCTCAGGCACATAATGAGAATGGAAGCTCTCTTTGAATTCGGACCAAGTAATTCTCTCTTGGTTCTCATGAGCATTGCATAAAGAATCCCACCAATCGGTAGCTGCTCCAACTAGTTGATGAGAAGCGAATAAGACCTTCTCCCGGTCACTGCATTGGACAATATCAAGTTTCTTCTCCATGGACTTGAGCCAATAATCGGCGTCCATAGGGTCAGCAGCTTGAGCAAAGGTTGGCGGCCTAGTCCTCATAAACTCACCCAACCGGTTATGAGGAGGCGGGGGTGGCGATGGAGGCATGTGGGGCTGATTGTTGTTATTGACAGCCAGCTGTCCCATAGTTTGTATCATGGTCTACATGAGCTGGTTTTGCATAGCCAATTACTGCTCAATGTTGATAGCTCCCTGAGTAGATCCTTGTCCAATGTTGTTCTGAGGTACTACATGGTTCTCCTCTTCATCATGGCCATCCCTTTGGTTGCGAGTCCTCACCATCTGAAGAAAAGCAATAGGTGAGAATTAGAAAACATCCCCAACTATATGCATCAAGGGATATGAAACTAGACAACTAACTAACCTATGTGGACATGACAATGCTAAAGCACCCCAAAATCCTCTATTAAGCACACAAGCAAACAATATATATAGAAAACAGCAAGCCAACAAAATCAAATCGATTCCTGAGTTCTCCTATGTGCTTTAAAGTGTCCATTCTATCTAGGTTGCATCCTACGGTCAACCTGTGACTCTGGTACCAATCTTTGACACCTGGTTCTGAAAAATGAACCAAGTGAACGCATATGTGTGCCCAGGATGTTCAACACACATACACGGGTGCATCACAAAAGAGTATACATAAAATTACTACAGAACAAGATTAATTAACCAAATTTTATTACACAAACCATATTATCCTCGAATACAAGCTCTAATATATATTAATGATAAGTTCAAATTAATGCAATGAAAATAAACTAATTAAGCAAACTAAACGGCTAGGCAGCATAAGCAATGGGTATAACGCAGCTCCATGCAACACCACAGGCAAAGCTGACGGTAGACACGACCTAGAACTCCGCATTATCGCCATTAAACTCTCAATCCTGACCTGCAACTGTTGGGGGGGATTGCAAGAGTGAGTACATGTCGTACTCAGCAAGTGTGGAAAGTATGACATGTGGCTGATTCAAATGATGACAATAATAATGGCTAAGTGCTGAAAAGTACATTAAAACATTTGAAAAGCAATATATTACATGTATGTGAAGTAAACCCATCATAATCATAAGTAATATCATAATACCAGTCTGAATTCACTATCATCATCAATAATTTCAGATTTCACCATTTGCCAATAACCATATTCAATACCGGAAATTAATCCATAACCAGCCATAACCATTACCAAATCATAACCATCCCAATACCGATTTCCCTCTAATCATGGAAGTTGTCCAAGTGCTCATAACCGGGAGCACGGCTATCATGATAGTTTTATTAGACTCTGCAGAGGTTGTACCACTTTACCCACGTGTTCATGATTTCATCACCTTTTCGTGACTAGCAACCTCCCTTATGCCCATGACCCGTCGGTCACATTACACACTTCCGTTGATGTGTGGCCAGGAGATCACAAAATAGCCTTTACGAAGGGATTACTAGCCTATTTAGACCCCACTGAGGTTTCACCGATGGCGATGCCTCCAACTGAGCACATCTTCAACCAAGGGCCCCCTCTTGAGCCATTCAGATCCCAGGGTGGTCCCACCAATCATCAACAAACGCAATCCGACTACCCCTTCCCCGAGCATCCACAATGGTCCAAATAGCACTAGCAAAGCCCTAATTAATCAGCTATGCCACACCCATACTTGGCCTTGTGGTGGCACTGTAGTCCTGGCTTATTCTCGCATGAACCAGTCCTTAGATCTAAAGCAAGCAACCACCATAACATCCAACCCATCCACATACCAGGCTTGCTTAGATCACCCATTACCATATCATATTGACCAGTTCATGTTAATCATAATCACATAAATACATCATTAATGTGTAGTATTGTTTTCCCATCCCAATTGATTAAGCGAAACAAAAAAGTAAAAAAAACCCTTCCCGACTCTCTACCATAAATTCCAGGTGACAAGAGTGGTCAAACAACGCTAATAAATTTCCTACCATAGGATTCCCATCAAATTGGCACAAGCATGCAGTTTGCAAACAAAAATTTATTTTAAAACAGGATCAATATGCTTCAAGGATACTTGCCTTGCTCTTGCGGTTGATTAGGGTTAAAGCCTTCAAACTCTTGGTGCTGTAGATCCTCCACGGCACTCTCTAGCGCAAATCTGTCTAATTGGCACAATAAACATACAAGACAAGAACACAATCAAAGAGTGCACAAATATTACTCAATATGACATGACATGCATGATTAATGCAAATGCAAGGTAGAACTTGTTAATAGATTGCTTTTAATGATCACTAAACAGTTATAATAGATTTTAACAAGTTTATACTGGTTTGGATTTGATTAGATCTACTTTTAGAATCAATTCAACACAATTTAACCAGGAAAATCGGACTAGTCTGCAGAGGGTCAGACTAGTCCGCACTTGGTAGAACTAGCGAACTAGGGTTTTCTAGATCGACGTAAACTTGGAGATTAGGGGTTGAATTCACATAAGGAAAAGAGAATAGAAGGTATACCAGGTGTTTAGAACTCCAATGAATCAAGAAACTTGGAGGTAACACTTGGATCTTGATGATCTAGGGTTGGGGATGAATTGGAGATGAATTGGTGATGAAGAACAAAAGCTTGGTGGAGATCTTGATCCTCTTTCGTTTCCAACTCCTCTTATTCTTGATTGGGATCTCCTCTCCATGAACTAGGGTTTGGGTGGGGTGGAAAAGTGGCAAATAGGTGTCAAGCCAAGGGGGTGGGGTTGTTTATATAGAGGTGGAGGCTAGGGTTAGATGGATTTCGAGTTTGAGAGGAGTAGAGGCCGTTTTAGAGTCCCACATGGGCTGCAAAAGAGTTTGGCACGACGTACCTAGGCCCACTTAACGTGAAACCCAAGAAACAAGTTGTAAAACAAAAGATCAACTCAGAGTCGCGAAATATCGAACAAGTCCGAAAAGGACAGGACTAGTCCGAAGTTGTCCAGAGAGAAAATCGGACAAGTCTGGCCAAAAATCAGACAAGTCCCACTTTAGTCAGAGAGGAAATCGGACAAGTCCGCTAGGACACCGGAATAGTCCGGAAAAGTCCAGAGACTTAGCAATTTTTCAAGGATTCTTGGAATATCGGACTAGTCTGCACAAAATCAGACAAGTCTGAAAGTTTCCAGAGGCAAAATCGGACTAGTCCGCAGCAAAAACGGACAAGTCCGTTTTTAGTCAGAGAGAAATCGGACTAGTCCTCAGTAAAATCGGACTAGTCCGCACTTTCCTGCATTTTAAGTGCGGTTCTGTTCCAAATCAATTTTAAATGCTCCAAATCAATTTTAAACTCGTTCCTCTTGATGTGGATTAATGTTAAACATGTATATGAGTGTATGCAAGGCATGGTGCATGAAAATGAGGGTGTTACAGCTACCTAATGACTTAATTGTGATTAGGATCCATGGAGAAGTTCAAGGAGTAATTGGAGGAATATTTAGGGGCGTGGAGGACCAGATATTACGTTCAAAGAAGATGGAAACCGACCCCAACTCAAATTCATGTCCAACTCAGAGTCTAGGAGCAGCTCGCACTAAAACGGATGTCCAAGACGCATACAAACTCCATTTTGGACATTCTACATATGCACGGAAAGGGGAGATGATAAAATTTCCAATGGCGTTGGTCCCATATCAATATTATTCCAGAGTGGACCAGAATAATCAAAACAAATCGACTTCAGAATCTGTCAGGGTGCTGCGCCACCATATTGGGCCATTGGGCCCTGTATCAAATCTACATCTCTTATTTTCATGTCTTAGGGTTAGGTCATGACCCAAAAACCTCTTTGGAAGTCCTCCCACCTATATACACTTCATAGTAGCTGCCACAAACAATTGGGTTTTGCTTAGATTAATAATATCGCTGTTCTACAGTTGTGAAACCCCAACTTCACGATTTCAGATCGTGTCTTCTACGTTCTTGCTTGTGTTCTCGGTTGCACTTGCAGGGATTAGCCTTCTTGGTGAGGTCAATCGTGTGAAGTATAGTTGATAACCAACGGAACAGTGGTGTAGTGATTGCAGGAGTTGTTCGTGTTCTGCTCGAGAGCCTCGGATCATCAACGTCAAGATCTCCATCAATCGACTTATCCATTATCTTTCGGAAGATCGGGCCTAAACTTTCTTATCAATTGGTATCAGATTTCCAGGTTGCCTGTTAGGTAATTCATCTATCCATTACATTAGTTTTGTTTTCATACCTAGAGTCCACAAAAAAGCCACAAAAACTTGTTGTTTAGTAGATCTGTTCATTACTTTGTCCAAACCACCAATGAGCCTTTGTGACTTTCATTTTCAGTTTGGTTTTGTTGAGTTTGTGTCCTTTGTTGAGTCATATTACTGGTTTAGAAAGTGTTTTTGGTATTCGTTTGAGTTTTGCATTGTGTCGATTCATCTTTTTGAATCACGTCAACACGTCTAGATTACATTCATCTCTGTATAGTTCGGTATTTTGATCATATATCAAACATTCGAACTTGGAATTTGGAGTTCTTGTACTTTATGGAAATCTTAAGAAGTTCTCTACAACTTTTGTATTCATAGGTTTTCCAGAAAACAGAGTTATCATTGTCAAAAGTGCATTAGATCTGAATCTGTTCTCGACATAGAATTTCTGAACAGTCTGTGTTTCGGGGGCAATATCTCCTATAGTTATTGTCCAAAATAGTTCTTCCATATATTGAAATTAAAAAGGAGAGATATATCTACAATCTTGCTGTTGTAAGTTTTTCTATTTGGAGCCTCTAAGTATGCCTATTTGTTCTTGGACGATTGAGCAGAAAATCTGTAGCAGACCCACGAGATATCTTTGATTGCTTTTCATTGTGTTCTTCTTTTGCAGCACATTCTGAAAAAAACAGGAAGAAAAAAGAAAATGGCAAGTGCAGAACAAGATACAAAAGGCGCATAAAAAAAGGAGAAAAAAACAAAAAAAAAAACAAAAGTGCTTACATTCTTTGTGTCATCTAGTTTTGTCTCATGTCTTGCTAGCATGAACTACTAGGAACACATTTAGGCCAGCAACTTTGACAAGTACTTTGGACACTTATTCAACTTTACTATCTGATTGCATTGTTGCTAATACTTGCTACATATAAAGTGCCATCCAAGCTACACTTTACTCTTGAGCAGAATCGATACACCTTTGTAATCATCCCACGCTTCATTGGTTTCTTCATACTGGCCACTATTTGCCACCTGCAGTGTCGGTAAGAACACTTGTAAGAGTGTGGTAAGACGCTTGAGAGTGTGTGATTCCACTTCCACATTGGCATTATCCTTTGTAGTTGATAGGGATAACATATTTTTTTGTTTTCTTCTGTTTACTACTAACAATGTTAGGTACAAGCAAGAATCATGCATTATATGCTGAGATGATTGACATGATGAAGACGACGATGAAGTTGCTCGCTAAGAATCAAACATCAACCAAGGTTTCACATGACATTCAAACCATCTTTACAACTCCTTCCACAGAAAGTAATTATATTCTCCCATCTCTTCCTTTTTATAATGGTTTTGGTTACGATGAATATATTGCTTGGGAAATAGAGTTGGATAAATTTTTTGGAAAATGTCATATGTGTGAGAGGAGAAAGATTAGAAATGTTGCAAGTGCATTAGTAGGTTGTGCATTAACTTGGTGGAACAATTTAAATGATTTAGAAAAAACCTCGAACAAGGAAGGATATGAAAATTTGTATGCGAGAAACTTTTATGAATGTATCTAATTGCAAAGATAAAGTGCATCAATTTGAGGAGAAATTTCTTGTTGTACCTCCTTTTGTGTCTAACGTTTTGCAGGACAATATAGAAAATAATATAGACGATGCAAAAAAGAACGAGGCTTTCGACAACACTTGTGAAAATTTAGATAGATCAACTCATAATGCACTCAAAATCACTGCTGAAAATGGTAAGGCAAAACATTCTACAAATACAGAAGGTGAGAAGTTTTTGGATGTTCTGATTTTTTCCACCAATCATGCTATTTTCGAGCAACAACTATTAGAGTCGTTTATTTATACACTATTGTCACATGTTGATTTTCCTGCTGATCATTGCGCTAAGAAAGAGTTGTGTGCTGATAACTCTATTATACCTATGCGAAAACAAGTTAGTGTACTAGATGATTGTGTTTTGCATTCACCTACTTGTGCTGAACTTCATAATTTGATCACCGCTAATGCTGAAAATGATGAGCTGAATTTTTTGTCTTCTCTAAATACTTTGGGTTATATTGAATTTGACACTCTTTGTGATCTAAATATTGTAGAGAGGAGAATATTTTTACAATCTGAATTGCCTTTGTTAAGTCGAAATATTTTTCATGCTATAGGCAACTATGAAGATTGTGGTGAATTTATGGTGCATAAAGTTTACATATGCTCAAATGAGAAATCCCATTTTGTGCTGCAACAACATGGTGAAACGAATGGATGCACTAACACTAATAATTATTTTCCTGAGGCTGGACTAGTCTGATCAGGGCCGGACTAGTCCACTCAGCACAGGGTGGAAACCTAAAAACTTGATTTCTACAAGTGATTTGCAGAATTTAAGTTTACCAAAGATAGATGCAATATCTATTAACCTAGTACAACTTAGATTAACAAGTGTAAGCAGTTAGGTTACAAGATTTCAACAAAGATCAAAGTGAAGAACAATATGAACCCTAATAGCAATTCTAGTGATTATCAAATGTAAAGCGACAAGTGAGACAAGATTTATCCTGTGGTTCAGCTCCACGAAGAAGCCTACATCCACGTTGAGAAGTCCACACAAGGATCGGGTCTCACTTGACCCTCTTCTCACCAAGCCACCACAATGGCTGGCTTGGTTTCCACTATATCAAAGGGTAATCACCAAGTTTGATTGGGGCTGCTCACAAGTTGAGGCACCCTAGAATCAATACAGCAAGGAGCATTTGAAGCTCAACTCACACAAGTCACAAAACACAACACAAGTGCAAGAGATCAAACCAAGAGCCAAATCACGATGATATTCCTTCACTCCCTTCTTCAAGATTTGATCTTAGAGGGCTAGAAGGCTATGTAGAAGGCTTTGGAAGGATCTATGTCAATTGTGGCGGCGCTTGGGTTTGAGAGTTGTCAAATAGAGGCCGGGGGTCCCCTTTTTATAGGGGTCCGACAACTAACGGAATATGGCCTAGAGGGGGGGGTGAATAGGCTTTGAAAATTTCCTGCACACTTAATCAAACATTCAAAAACTTGATTGACCGGACTTGTCCAGTTGTGTGGGTGGACTAGTCCAGTGTGCCTCATGTATACCGATTTGACTAAGTATCGATACAGGATTAAGCTGCGGAAATGTGAACAACAGATAAGATTACTTGAATTTACAATTGATGTCTTGAAGTTGCACTTAAAAAAAACAATTTGCAATTCAAGTTATGATATTGATCAACTATGTGCCCTAATCAAGATGCAAAAAGAAGCACACGAGACACTGAATTTTACCAAGGTTTGATCTCACCAAAGAGATCTACTCCTCGTTGAGGAAGGCCACATAGAGACGGGTCTCTTCAAACCCTATTTCTCTTCAAGTCACCACACAAGGCCGACTTGATTCAACTATCAAAAGCAATCACCCAGTTTTTTGGGAAAAGTTGTCATTGTGGGGCCATGGATCTCCTATTTATAGGGTTTCCAAAAAGTTACCGTTAGAAATCCCGATGACCGGACTAGTCCGTTTTGAGTACCGAACTTGACCGGTGTGCTGTGTAAAAGTCGGTGTGGAATGCAACACACTTGAAACCCTAATTGTGTGAGGTATACCGGACTAGTTCGGTGGATGTCCGGACTTGTCCGGTGCCATGTGTAATTCAACTCCAAAGAGTTGAACGAATTAGTCCGATCCAAGAACGGACTTGTACGGTGCTATGTGTAATTGAACTCCACATAGTTCAACGGACTAGTCCCGTCTTGTGAACGGACTTCTCCAAAGTGCACTGAAAATGATTTTCAGGGACATTAACGTACTAGTCCGGTCCATGATCGGACTAGTCCAATGCACTGTGTTATTGGATTCCAGCAAGGTTAACGGACTAGTCCAGTACACGATCGGACTAGTCCGGTGCACAGTGTACTTGGATAACAGAGAGTTTAACGGACTGGTCTGATCCATGAACGGACTAGTCCGGTGCTCAGTGAATTTTAAGCTGTTATTAAGCCCTTACCCTTACGCAAAGACTTGAGCTCTTGGGATGTGTCTCTCACACACATCCTATACATTTAAATCTACTTTGCACTTTAGTTGACAGATGGGCTTTTCTCTTTTGTACACCACTTCATTTTCAATTTTTGAGTGCACCATACTATCTCATTTTGCTTAACCTGCAGTCATCTAAACAAATTCATTAGGATCTCATTTGTTTGTCATCAATTGTCCAAAACCCACAAGGGATTGCCTAGATGCACTTTAAATTCCCCCTTTTTGGTGATTGATGACAACCAATTGAGATATCACAATCAAGAGTAAAAAAAGGGCAATTTTCATAAAGTGTGCATATATGAGAATAATGAATGAGTAAAGAAATACTTCTCACATATATGCACTCTTTATGGTGGGCTGCCTAACAAGTGTGTGATCAAAAGATGTGATGATAAAAAATGGCTTTGACAGTTATGGCAACAATCATCACATTAACATTAACTAAGCATCACACATTAAGTAAATTAAACACATCCAAAATAAGTTACAGTAGTTTGAAAATGAGTACATGTCCTTGATCACAAGTCCTTAATGGCTTAAAACTACAACCTAGACAACTAGTCTCAATCTCTACCCCTTTGGCATCAAGGCACCAAAAAGGGAAAAATTGAGTGGAATCACTCATCATCACTTCCTCTCCTACTCTTAGTCCTCTCTTCATCTTCTTCTTCATCTTCAGGTGCTTGAGGAGGAGGAGGAGGAGCAGAGGAACCAAACAGTCAAAATGAGGCCAACTCTTGGTCAGTTAAAGGAGCCATCTCAGTGATATCTTCTTCATAGTCTTCTGAGATCCGAGGTGACCCCACCGGCTCAATCTCTAGCTTGTCACAAATGGCTTTGATGTTGGCCTTCACATATCTTTGATGCTTCTTCCTGGCCAGACACTCTTTATGCTGCTTGATTTCCACTTTACGACAAGAAGCAAAGATGGATGTAAGCATTTTCAGAATTCCACTGGATGACCCTCTAGGAGATGAAGGAGCAGGACCAGCAGCCTCAGGAATTGTGCTTTCATGAGCCCTCTTGGATCTTCTTTCCTCTGCTGGTGAAGTAGGAGCAGAGGGGACAGTGTAGATAGTAGGCTTATGGGGCCTGAGTCTAGTATGAGGCACATCCTTGACATATTTCAGTCCTGTCACCTTCTCAATCATATACATGATGTAAGGTGCATAACCACATGACCTGTTAGGAGTGATGGAGATGTTCACAATGTCATTGTACATGTACTCAAAGACATTGAAAGTCCTTTTCTGCTTATCACCTTCATCAATGTTCTGAGGGTGCCCTGAATGGTCCCTGCATCTCCACTCTTTGGGAGCAATGGTCTCCCTCTGGATCCCGTTAAGGACAGCATAGAAAGGCTTCAAATACTTAGTGGTTGGAGACTTGAATGACATCTTTGTATCATAGAGAAAGTCAAGCTGATATTTCTCTAGAGGCTTTAGATTGTGGATAATGATGTCATTCTCCAAAGAGTCCTCCAGGTGAAGAATTCTTGCAAATTCCTCATAAGTGACACCGTACTGTGCTCCATGTGTCATCCAGATTATCCTGTCACTGTTATCACGAGCAAAGTAGAGGGTGGAGTAGAATTGAGTGATAACCTTAATGTTCTAGTCCCAATGGAAGGAGACTAGATCCTTAAGTCTATGCAGCTCCAAGGCTTCCAGAACCTCTTGATAGGCTTGACATCTTTTCGATTGGAGATATGTGATATCAACCCATGACTTTCAATGACAGGATTCCTCATCTTTAAATACACATGCTCATAGTAATCAGCATGGAAATTACTGCAAAATATGGGATTAGCTAACTGTTTGGGTTGATCCTAGACTTTTATCTTCCTGAACTTGTTAGCTAGCTCACCACGGTTGCCAGTGAAATCAGCACTAGATGGCTGTTTGTTGCGGTGAGTAGGGGCTTTCATATTTGATGGACCAATAGGGCCACTAGCAAGTCCTTTTCCCTTATTGAGGGCTCTCTTGGGCCCCGATGAGCTCCCAACTGCATCCTTGCCCTGAGCTTTCTTCACTACAACTCTCCTTCTCTTAGGAAGAGTGTCATCGGAAGGAGGAGAGTGGACATTGACATCATGTCTTTTCTTCATCACCCTCTCCTTGGCTCTTTGCACTCGAGCACGCTCTACCTCTTCATCATAATGAAAGGAAATGTCCTCTGAACTTGAATACATCGTGCCTGACAAGGAGGTTCAAGGATTAGATAAGAATGGATTGGATACTAAGTACAATTAGGAATTTAGAAGTTCAGATGTCTGATACTGGACTTGTCCGTTTTCAGAGTTCGGACTTGTCCGGTGAACCGGACTTGTCGGCACCTAGACACCGGACTAGTCCAGTCTGGCATAAGAACCCTAACTTTCCTATTTGAACCGAATCTAGCTCGAATTGATGCACAAAGACTAGGAAACAACAGGAGTACATCTAGAGAAGTAATGTATGCCATAGGAATTGAGTGAAACAGGCTAGAATCAAGCAAAGTTGAGAGCTAGGGTTTGATGGGGATTTTACCGAAAAGCAAAGATTTGTGTTGAAGGAGCAGACTTGGGGCCTGATTAGTCCGGAGTGGGAAAGCTCCCCGCGGAGGAGGAGATTTCCCTTGGAGAAATCCGCAATTTCGGTGGCTAGATGTGAAAATCGCCTTTGGGGCTCACAGAAGAGAAGAGAGAATGCAATGGAGGTTGTGAGAGGTGGAAGAAGAGCTCCTGGCGGCAGATTAGGGTTAACCCGACAAATCCAGACTAGTCCGATGCACACCGGACAAGTCCGGTGTGTCGGACTAGGGCCACACTAGTCTGTTAAAATGGACTACTCCGGTGCTGACGCCGGACAAGTTTGGTGTCAGCGGGACAGAATTGAATTGAAACAACTAGATTTTGGTTGTTTGATCTAATAGTGATCTAAAGAACATTATTTCACAAACAATCTTGATGAACATGACCAGTAAGCAAACAACAATCATACAATGACCATGATTCACCAAGATTTACTCATTAAATAGTTTTCTAGAGAAAATCGAGAAAAGGTGAAATTTTGGCAAAAAGTAGTCAACATTGAAATCACAATCAGATATGCAGTGTTTCAAGCCACATTTCGAGAGTCAAGTATATTTAGCTCATTTCTTAGCTCACAAAACCTTTTCTTATCTAATGGTTTGGTGAAAATATCTGCAAGTTGTTTTTCAGTCCTAACATGTGAAATTTCAATATCACCTTTTAATGAATGATCTCTTAGAAAATGGTGACGAATATCTATGTGCTTAGTTCTTGAGTGCTCTACTGGGTCGTGTACAATTTTTATAGCACTCTCATTATCGCATAGGAGTGGAATATGGTTAAGATTCTAACCATAGTCCCTTAGAGTTTATCGCATCGAAAGTAGTTGTGCGCAACAACTATCAGTTGCAACATATTTCGCTTCGGCTGTGGGAAGAGCAATGGAGTTTTGCTTTTTAGATGACCATGAAACTAGGGATCTGCCAAAAAATTGACAGGTCCTTGACGTGCTCTTTCTATCGACTTTGCATCCTGCATAGTCAACATCGGAATAACCTATCAAGTTAAACTTGGATCATTTGGGATACCAAATTCCCAAGTTGGGTGTGTGCACAAGGTACCTTTTGATTCTTTTTACAGCTATTAAGTGACACTCTTTAGGTGCGACTTGAAACCTTGCACACATACACACACTAAGCATGATATCTGGCCTAGATGCACATAAATAGAGTAATGAACCAATCATTGACCAATATACCTTTTGATCCACATTTGGACCATCTTCATTGAGGTCGAGATGTCCGTTAGTCGCCATGGGTGTCTTGATGGGCTTGGCCTTGTCCATATTGAACTTCTTCAGGATGTCTTGCGTGTACTTGGTTTCACTTATAAAAGTGCCCTCTCTTAGTTGCTTCACTTGGAATCCCAAGAAGAACTTCAATTCGCCCATCATCAACATCTCGAACCTATCTGTCATAATGTTGCTAAACACTCCACAAAATGACTTATTAGTAGAACCAAAGATAATATCATCAACATAGATTTGACATACAAATAGATGATCATCAAAGTGTTTTGTGAATAGAGTATAATCATATTTTCCAATTGTAAAACTATTTTGAGTTAGAAAATTTCTAAGGCACTCATACCAAGCTTGAGGAGCTTGTTTGAGGCCATAGAGAGCCTTACACAGTTTATAGACATGGTCGGGGTACTCCTGATCTTCAAATCCTGGTGGCTGCTCCACGTACACTTCCTCCTTAATTGGACCGTTGAGGAAGGCACTTTTGATGTCCATTTGATACAACTTAGAATTATGGTGAGTAGCATATGCCAATAAAATATGAATGGCTTAAGTCTAGCTACGGGAGTGAAAGTTTCGTCGAAGTCCAAACCTTCAACTTGTGAGTAACCTTTAGCCACAAGTCTCACTTTATTTCCCGTTACCACACCATGTTCATATTGTTTGTTTCAGAAGACCCATTTGGTTCCAACAATGTTCACCTTTGGTCTTTCCATCAGTTCCCACACTTGATTTCTCTTGAAGTTGTTCAACTCATCTTGCATTGCCACCACATAATCTGGATCTTTTAAGGCTTCTTCTACCCTGTATGGTTCCAGAAAAGATACAAAAGAGTAGTATTCACAAAAATTTGCAATGCGAGATCGAGTAGTTACTCCCTTAGCAATATCTCCAATGATGCTGTTCACGAGATGATCTCTTTGCACACTCTGATGTACTCTTGGGTGAGGGACTTGTGAAGTTGCTTGCTATTCATTGTCTTCATTGTCTTCAATGTCATTGTCTCCCCCTAAATCATTGCATCCGTGGTTATATGGATCTTCTTGATCTTCCTGATTTTGATCTTGTGCATGAGCTCCCCATTGATCATTGCTTCCTTGTTGAGGTTTATCTTGTGCACTTGAGTCTTGTGGTTGCTCTGAGTTAGAATATCTCCAAGTGCCATTTTTCTCAACGCTTCACATGGGGCTTCTTCTTGATCTGGCACACACTTATCAACTTGCTCCACTTGGGAGCCGTTAGTCTCATCAAACACTACGTCACGTGCTACTTCAACAAGGCTAGAGACTTTGTTGAAGACACGACAGGCATAGGCGTTCGAATCATAACTGAGCAAGAACCCTTCATCTGATTTTGAAGTGAACTTCGAAGTCCTCAGTTTCTTGTTCAGAATAAAACATTTACAACCAAATACTTTAAAGTATGAAACATTTGGTTTGTTACCGGTCAGAAGCTCATATGGCGTTTTTTTAAGAGTCGGTGAAGATACAACCAATTTGTGGCGTGACAAGCGGTGTGCACCGCTTCAGCCCAAAACCAGTCCAATGTCTTGTATTCACCAAACATTATCCTCGCCATTTCAATTAGTGTTCTATTTTTCCTTTCAACCATCCCGTTTTGTTGAGGGGTGTAGGTTGCCGAAAACTCGCGATTTATTCCTTCTTCATTAAGGTACTCATCAACTTGTGAATTTTTGAATTCTGTCCCGTTGTCACTTCTAATATTCTTCATGGTTGATGAGAATTTGTTTTGAGCTCTTTTCAGAAATTTCTTGAGGATTCCCTGAGTTCTGATTTAGCATACAAGAAAAATACCCAGGTGAATCTTGAAAAATCATCAACAATAACTTAACCGTATTTGTTACCGCCGGTGCTTATATAAGAAATTGGACCCAAAAGGTCCATGTGAAGAAGTTTCAGCGGTCTTGTAATAGTCATCACGTTCACGGCGAGATGCGGTGCTCTAACATGTTTTCCCGCCTGGTAGGCGCTGCATGGCCTGTCTTTCTCAAAAACAACATCTTTTAAACCTCGGATGTGACCACCTTTTAGAAGTTTCTGCAGATTTCTCATCCCAACATGGGATAGCCGTCTATGCCACATCCATCCCATGTTATTTTTAGCAACCAAGCAAGTGTTGAGTTCGACTTTATCTTTGTTGAAATCAACAAGATAAAGCTTTCCCTTCAACATTACCTTGAATGCAATCGAGCCATTGCTTCTTCTAAAAATGGTCACACCCTCATTAGTGAATAAACAGTTATAACCCTTGTCGCATAGCTGAGATATTGTCAGAAGGTTATAATCTAAAGAATCTACATGTAAAACATTCGAGAGAGTATGTTGAGAAGAGCTTTCAATTTACCGCTATGAAGGACTTTTTCTTGGCTGTTGTCTCCAAAGTATATCCCTTCACTTGGATCTGCATTGCGCTCATACTCCACAAACATGTTCCTCTCTCCGTTCATGTGATTTGTGCATCTGCTGTCTAGCAATCATTTTGATTCACCGGAGGAGTAGGCCTGCAAAACAAGATTATTCCTTGGTTTTAGGTACCCAAGCTTGCTTGGGTCCTTTCAGGTTAGTCACAAGAGTCTTGGGCACCCACACACAAGTTTTTGAATTCTTGTGGCGTGGCCCTGCATATTTAGCAAATACATTTCCTAATTTGTCTTTCATAAGTACATAGGAAGCATCAAAAGTACGAAATAATATTTCCAAGTCAGATTCATGTGATTTTTCCTTAACAAAGGTAATTTTCTTCTTAGCATGACCATTTGTGGACAAGTGTTTGTTCTTGTTAAACCCAAGACCATCTTTGATGTTGGGAGGTCTAGTGACCATATATGCACTACGTGCATATTTCATCTTCTCCTTGTCAAAGATGCCACTTTGGGAAGGATTCTTTGCATGAGAAGTATAAGGATTAGATTTGACAACATTTTTCTTAATACAACATGTGCAGGTTGTAATTGTTATCGAACTTACACCTTTGGAAGGTGAGCTTTTGGAGGAGGAGGAGTCACTTTGCTTGAGTGACTCAATTTGCACTTCAAGAATCTTGTTAACTTTTGACAAGTTAGCAAGTTCATCCTTGATTGCATGGTGTGAGTCTTCTAGCTTTGAGTAAGTTTCCTTACTCAAGGATAGCTCATGCTCAAGTGACTTGCTCTTCTCTCTTTCAAGCTCAACGAGTTTCTCAACCTCTTGTACCTCTTCCTTTCACGGATAAGAAAATCTTCTTGTCGGTTGACAAGCTCCTCCTTCTCAAAGATTTCACCCGACAACATTTTCATTCTCTTTAATGCAGTTTTACTCAATCCCCTAAACATTTCTCATTTTCACTAGAACTGTCAAAATCATCAATAGAGGAATTTAGCGAGGGAGGAGTGAATCAAACTTTTTTCTTGCCTTCCTTAGCCATAAGACAAGTTTGATTGTCAGTATCCCGTCCTCCCATGTTTGGGAAGAGTGTAGACCTCTTCGTGGGTTTCTTGATGGCAATGGTGGCCATCTCCTCTTCTTCATCGGAGGAGGACTTGTCGTTTGAGTCCCACACCTTGTCGATGTGCGCTTGATGAGCTTGTCGCCTTTTTCTGAAGATCTTCTTCTCTTGAGGCTTCCTTTCATTTTTCCTCTTGTTCTCTTAATAGGTGCAGTTAACCATAAAGTGACCGTATTCGCCACAGTTATAGCAAGTGTGTTGAGCCTTGGATTTTTCTTTCTCTTTGTTCTTCCCATCACTTGAGTTGCTTCCATGTCTTCTTTTCATCATGCGTTTGAATTTCTTGATGAATAGTACCATCTCTTCATCATCTAGATCGGTGCTTGCGTCACTTGTATCTTTCTCGTCTTGAGCTTCACGAGTTTCCTTTGGGCCTGCACGTTGATTTGAGAGCAACTTCCTTCTTTTTGAAGGAGGTGAGCTCAGCTAGATCTTTAACATATTGGGCTTCCTTCTCCATAATCTCATGGTTTATGATCTTGCCTAATATCTTATCCGGGGTCATTTTGTGGAACCAGGGGCTTTCTCGGATCATTGAGCATAATGTGATGTTTATTAGCATAAAGGCTCTAATCATCCTTCTAACCACCTCATGGACAGTCTGATGAGTAGGTTTAGGCCCGATCTTCCGAAAGGTATGTCGATTGGGGTGGACAACTCGACGTTGATGATTCGCGGCACTCGAGCGGTTCGAGTACCCCTGCAATCACTACACCACGGCTCCGTTGGTTATCAACCGTGCTGCACACGCTTGACCTCGCCAAGAAGGCTAATCCCTGCAAGTGCAATCGAGAACACGAGCAAGAACGTAGAAGACACGATCGGAAATCGCGAAATTGGGGTCTCACAAACCGTAGAACGGCGATTTTATTGATCTAAGCAAAACCCAATTGTCTATGGCGGCTACCATGGAGTATATATAGGTGGGAGGACGTCCAAGGGGGTGTTAGGGTCGTGACCTAACCCTAAGACACGAAAATAATGGACTTAGACTTGATACAAGGCCCAATGGCCCAATACGGTGGCGCAGCACCCTGACAGATTCTGTAATTGATTTTGTTTCGACTATTCCCTTCGACTCCGAAGGAATTTTGACATGGGACCGGTGCCATTGGAAAGGTTATCCTCTCCTTTTTCCGTGCATATGTAGAACGTCCAAAACGGAGTTCGTATGCGTCCTGGCCGTCCGTTTTAGTGCGTACTGCTCCTGGACTCCGAGTTGGATACGATTTGGAGTTTGGTTCGGTTTCCATCTTCTTTGAACGAATTCTCTGGTCTTCCACGTCCCTAATACTCCCTTCAAGTACTCCTTGAACCTCTCCATGGATCCTAATCACAAATAAATCATTAAGTAGCAATCTATGCTAAAAAACATATAAGGAAATATATAAGAACGAGTTCACCTCTGAAATTAATTGTTGTGTATGAACTCTATTGATTGCATCTTGTATGTTCAATGGAGTGTTGTTTTTATCCATAGAAGTGATGTCCTCATCATTCTCCCCTTCTTGAATTGGAGTCGTCCTCGACTCAAGTTCATCTCCTCTCATGTGTTGGTCGAAATGTTCAACACCATCAAATCTTCTTGTATGCAAGAATGGAGGAGGCCAAGGTGGTGGACGACATAGTGCGCCATCTTGATCTTGTCCATCAAATAAGAGTGCACATTCACTTGAGCCAGGATCCCAAACAAATAAATATTGTGTCATGTTTGTAGGTGCAATAATAATGTGCATGATCTCATCATTCTCCCCTTCTTTATGACAAGCCGTCCTCGGCTTGCTCGTATGTCCAGCAAAGAGGCTTGCATTGGAGGTAGAGTAAGTGCTGTCCATAATGCACAACCACAGTGAATAATGCTTTTGTTGTCCCTGCTGCAAGGAAAACATACTAGAAAAACTTGACAAGACATTATTAGTGTTAGTACATTCATTTACTTGACCATGTTGTTGCAGCACAAAAGGAGCTTCCTCATTGATGAATAGGTTTAGGCCCGATCTTCCGAAAGGTATGTCGATTGGGGTGGAGAACTCGACGTTGATGATTCGCGGCACTCGAGCGGTTCGAGTACCCCTGCAATCACTACACCACGGCTCCGTTGGTTATCAACCGTGCTGCACACGCTTGACCTCGCCAAGAAGGCTAATCCCTGCAAGTGCAATCGAGAACACGAGCAAGAACGTAGAAGACACGATCGGAAATCGCGAAATTGGGGTCTCACAAACCGTAGAACGGCGATTTTATTGATCTAAGCAAAACCCAATTGTCTATGTCGGCTACCATGAAGTATATATAGCTGGGAGGACGTCCAAGGGGGTGTTAGGGTCGTTACCTAACCCTAAGACACGAAAATAATGGACTTAGACTTGATACAAGGCCCAATGGCCCAATACGGTGGCGCAGCACCCTGACAGATTCTGTACTTGATTTTGTTTCGACTATTCCCTTCGACTCCGAAGGAATTTTGATATGGGACCGGTGCCATTGGAAAGGTTATCCTCTCCTCTTTCCGTGCATATGTAGAACGTCCAAAACGGAGTTCGTATGAGTCCTGGGCGTCCGTTTTAGTGCGTACTGCTCCTGGACTCCGAGTTGGATACGATTTGGAGTTTGGTTCGGTTTCCTTCTTCTTTGAACGAATTCTCTGGTCTTCCACGTCCCTAATACTCTCTTCAAGTACTCCTTGAACCTCTCCATAGATCCTAATCACAAATAAATCATTAAGTAGCAATCTATGCTAAAAAACATATAAGGAAATATATAAGAACGAGTTCACCTCTGAAATTAATTGTTGTGTATGAACTCTATTGATTGCATCTTCTATGTTCAATGGAGTGTTGTTTTTATCCATAGAAGTGATGTCCTCATCATTCTACCCTTCTTGAATTGGAGTCGTCCTCGACTCAAGTTCATCTCCTCTCATGTGTTGGTTGAAATGTTCAACACCATCAAATCTTCTTGTATGCAAGAATGGAGGAGGCCAAGGTGGTGGACGACATAGTGCACCATCTTGATCTTGTCCATCAAATAAGAGTGCACATTCACTTGAGCCAGGATCCCAAACAAATAAATATTGTGTCATGTTTGTAGGTGCAATAATAATGTGCATGATCTCATCACAGTCCACTTCTTGCTTCCATAGGTGCAGATCTTATTGATGAGCGCCTTCATCCAGTTGTACATGTCTTGAGGTGATTTGCCTTCCCCGATGGCAAATTTCCCCAACTCTCCTTCAAGCATCTCAATTTTGGCTTCTCAGACTGACTTATTTCCCTCATGAGCTGCTTAAGTGTATCCCAGATTTCTTTTGCGCTTCCCAATCCATCAATTTGGTGAACTCCTCTCCCCTCAGTGATGAGGTGATCACTGCAACAGCTTGCGCGTTGCGGTATATTTCTTGTTCTTGTTGTTGAGTGAGCTCTTCGTCCGTATCTGGGATATCTACACCTGTGCACACAATATGCCAAAGACTAGGATTCAAAGAGATTAGATGCATCTTCATATTGTATTTCCACATGGTGTAGTCATTTTGGTCAAATTGCGGAGGTTTTCCCATGGGAATAGAAAGATAGTGATTATATGAATTAAGACGATTGTAATTGTAAGGATATCGGGAGTAGTCATGACGACCACTACCAGTTGTCTTCTCTTCTTCTTTTCCCTTTTGTGCCATCAGTTTCTTCCTCAGAAGTGCCTTCAGTTGACGTACATCTTCATCATCATGTGGATTTTCTCTTAGTACATGGAAGGCTTTAGTTTCTTGCTCTTCCTCATTGTTGAGCACCTCCGGGATCTCGTTGTTCTTCTCAGAGGCCATTGATTTCTCCGAGCGGTGAGTCTCATTGATGAAGAACCTGCTCTGATACCAATTGAATGTGGCCTAGAGGGGGTGTATAGGCTTTGAAAATTTCATGCACACTTAATCAAACGGTCAAAAACTTGATTGACCGAACTTGTCCGGTTGTGTGGGTGGACTAGTACGGTGTGCCTGGTGTATACCGATTTGACTTAAGTATCGATACAAGATTTAAATTCTTTTAAGCAGCAGAAATGTGAACAACAGATAAGATTACTTGAATTTACAATTGATCTCATGAAGTTTCCTATAAAAAAACAATTTGCGATTCAAGTGATGATATTGATCAATTGTGTGCCCTAATCAAGATGCAAAAGAAAGAAAGCACACGAGACACCGATTTTTACCGAGGTTCGATCTCGCCAAAGAGATCTACTCCTCGTTGAGGAAGCCTACACAGAGCCGGGTCTCTTCAAACCCTTTCCCTCTTCAATTCACCACACAAGGCCGACTTGATTCCACTATAATAGGCAATCATCGAGTTTATGGGGCAACTTCACACGTTATGGGCTCACACAAGAATTACAATGAGAAAATGATCAAATACACTCAAAAAGATTACAAGAAAGAGCATGAGTGTCAAGATATCAAACCCTAAGAGCTCAACGACATGTAGACGACGATCTCCCAATCCCAAATCTAAGTGTTCAATTGATTTTCAACTTGTTAGACTTTAGATGCATGGGGAGATGTGTTTTTGGGCTCTTGGGACAAGTTGCGGCACTAAGGTTTATGATTTTGACAGTAGAAATCGAAATTTTTCATTGTGGGGCCGTGGATCTCCTATTTATAGGGTTTCCAAAAAGTTACCGTTAGAAATCCTAATGATCGTACTAGTCCGTACTGGGTACCAGACTTGTCCGGTGTGCTGTGTCAAAGTCGGCGTGGAATGCGGCACACTAGAAACCCTTATTGTGTGAGGTGTACCGAACTAGTCCGATGGATGCCTGGACTTGTCCGGTGCCATGTGTAATTCAACACCAGAGAGTTGAACGGACTAGTCCGATCCAAGAATGGACTTGTCTGGTGCTATGTCTAATTGAACTCCAGAAAGTTCAACAGACTAGTTTTGTCCTGTGAACGGACTTGTCCAGAGTGCACTGAAAAGGATTTTCAGAGACATTAATGCACTAGTCTGGTCCATGATCGGACTAGTCTGATGCACTATGTTATTGGATTCCAGAAAGGTTAACAGACTAGTCCGGTCCACGATCGGACTAGTCCGGTGCACAATGTACTTGGACAAGTGAGAGTTTAACGGACTAGTCCGGTCCATGAACGGACTAGTTCGGTGCTCAGTGAATTTTAAGATGTTATTAAGCCCTTACCCCTACGCAAAGACTTGAGATTTTTGGATGTGTCTCTCACACACATCCTATACATTTCAATCTACTTTGTGCTTCAGTTGACAGTTGGGCTTTTCTCTTTTGTATACCACTTCATTTTTCACCTTTTTGAGTGCACCATACTATCTCATTTTGCTTAACCTGCAGTCATCTCAACAAATTCATTAGTATCTCATTTGTTTGTCATCAATCGTCCAAAACCCACAAGGGATTGCCTAGATGCACTTTCACTAACCATTGCTACCAGGGCAACCTCGGACTAGTCTGACCCTATGCCACAGACTAGTCCGACGATCTAGGACCACCGACAATTTCACGTCATTGATCAACAAAACAGATGACGTGTGCGCCAAACGTTTGAATCTCAAACGATCGTGGCAACCCGGACTAGTCCAGCTAACAGCGGACTAGTCTGAAGTACATCAGAAAGGTTTACTCCGGTTGAAAACAGACTAAACTAGGTAGGCCCGGACTAGTCCGGCCACTGGGACGGACAAGTCCGGCCTTCTAGGGTTTTGCTAGGTTTTCCAACTAAGTCTCAAACGGACTAGTCCGTGTCCTAATGTACAAGTCCGAACTCATCCAAAATGCTTTGGTCCATCCCAAAATGGACTTCTCTGGGGGGTGCGGACTAGCTCGACCTCTATGGCGGACAAGTCCGGCCTTCTAAGATTTAGCTCCAAATTCACTCACCAAGGGATGCATCAAGACAAGGGATTGGATATTTATTGTAATGCATCAAGACAAGGGCTTGGATGTGTGCTCATGCAAGAAGGTCAAGTGGTAGCTTATGCATCGAGGCAGTTGAAGAAACATGAGCAGAATTATCCCCCACATGATCCCGAACTTGCAGCCATAGTGCATGCTTTTAAGATTTGGAGACATTACATTCTTGGTCATAGGTGTGAGATTTACACGGATCACAAGAGTCTCAAGTACATATTCACACAAACGGATATGAATTTGAGGCAACAAAGATGGTTGGAGCTAATCAAGGATTATGATGTGGGAATCAATTATTAACCGAGGAAGGCTAATGTAGTGACTGATGCTTTGAGTCAGAAAAGAGTGAGCCACCAACTCACGGTTCAAGAATTGCCGTCCGAGCTATGCAAGGAGTTTGAATGGTTGAATCTTGGATTTGTGAATGAGATGGGGATAATGGAGTTAAATCCGACCTTGGAGCAAGAAATTCGAGAAGGTCAGACCAAGGATGAGGAAATTCAAGAAATCAAAGAAAGGACCCAAGAGGGGAGAGTTCATATTTGATGAGGACGAACATGGTACCCTATGGATTGGGAAGAGGATTGTTGACCCAAGAGGAGGCACATGACTCACCTTACTCAATTCATCCTGACTGTACAAATATGTACAAGGTTTAAAGACATGTTATTGGTGGGCTAGCATGAAAAGGGACATAGCTGAATATGTCGCCTTGTGTGATGTGTGCCAACGAGTGAAGGCTGAACATCAAAGGCCTTATTGAATATTTGGCCCTTGATGGAAATGTATTGTTGCAAAGCAATCCAACAAGAGCTTGCCGTATGCTAAATTTTCCTACAATAGCAGTTACCAAGCAAGCTTGAAGATGTCACTATATGAAGCACTATATGGAAGGAAGTGTAGGACACCCTTGTTTTGGAATGAGATAGTAGAAACTCAAGTATTTGGCCTTGATGTGTTGCAAGAAGCTGAAAAGCATGTTCATAAAATTCGCGAGAATTTGAGGGCTACCCAGTAAAAAAAAGGGCTATGCAGATAATAAGCGGAGAAACTTAGCTTTTGAAGTGGGAGACTTTGTATATCTCAATGTATCACCTATGCGAGATCATAAGAGGTTTAGTGTCAGAGACAAGTTGGCACCTCGCTATATTGGACCATTCAATATTTTGGGCAACCTGAAGAAGTGGCATATAAGTTGGAGATGCCAGCACATCTTTCCGATGTTCATGATGTGTTCCACGTTTCACAGCTCAAGAAGTTTTTATGGGTATGAAAAGAACAAGTGCCAATGAAAGAATTGGAATTAGAGGCAAATTTGACCTTTGCCGATCAACCGGTCAAAATTTTGGAAACCAAGGAGAGAGTCATAAGGAACAAGGTAATTCGATGGTGCAAAGTACCATGGAAGCATCATGCAGAGTCGGAAGCAACTTGGGAGCTGAAAGATAAGATCAAGAAAGAATTTCCCTATCTCTTCTCTTATACGTCGAATCTCGAGGGCAAGATTCATTTTAAGGGGGTAGGTTTGTAATACCCCCATTTTCATCCATCATGCATTGCATACATTCTTATACATGTTTAACATTAAGAAAAATAAAAAGGAACAAGTTTAAAATGAATTAGAAACAAGACATCATTTAAAATCCTGTATAGGTGTAGATTTGTCCGGTTTGGACCTCAGACTTGTCCGATTTTGCTCTCTGTTTACTCTCCGGACTTGTCCGCTCTTGCTGCAGATTAGTCCGATTGAAGTTTCTGTTGAATGTACGGACTTGTCCGTCCCGAGTACGAACTAGTCCATTCTTCAGTACTGGAATATTTCGGAGTTGTCCGGTAGATCCCTCTTTTATCCGATTTTCGGAAAATTTCCAAGCCTCCAGACTTGTCCGGCTTACAACGGATTTATCCGTTTTCCTTTCTGGACAAGATCGGACTTGTCCGTTTAAGTCTTTGTTTGATATCAGACTAGTGCGGCCCCAAACAGACTTGTCCGGTATGCCCGACTCAGATTCAATCTTTTCCTCCACGATATGATATTGGGTATTTACCTTAATTGAGCCAAAAAATGTCGTGTCCAACCCCCGTGGAGCCTATGTGGGACCCCTACACGGCCTCCGCAACCTTAAACACGAATTCCATCAAACCCTACCACCTCCACCTCTATATAAGCACCCCACCACCCAACTTTTCATCCTTTTGTCACAATTGGGAAACTCCAAACCCTAATTCATGAGATCCACCGTCAAGAGAAGATCACCGCAACCAAGAGTAGAGAAGTAGGAAGTATAAGGATCAAGCAAGATTAATCTTCATCAACCCATCGACAACATCGTCAATTATCCACCAATTCTCCATCTTCTTTGGATCTAGATGTCAAGATCTCGAGTTTCATCGAATTCTCGACCCTCAAGTTGTTGAATTTATGGTTGTCGAAGTGTTTATGTGACACTTCCCCTGAATCTTCTAAGGAGCAGCCCCCGGAGGTTCTTGTTCGGCAGGGCTTAGGCCTCAATCAAGTATACGCGCGTATGAGAGTGTATGAGGCAGTGGTTTTTACATGGTTCAGAGCGCAAGGAGCGTAACACCCTACTCCACGGTGGATTGTATTGCTAGTGTGTGAATGCGTGTGTGTGTATCAGGAATTTGATGTTGGGTACTTTATAACAGTGGCGGTCCGGTCCTTTTATGGACAAGGCCATACGCCTTACAAGTGGGGTCCGAGCCCAATAGGTGGTCCTGAGGCGATCTTATCCTAAAGATCTAAGGCTTCTCGCATAAGCTTGCTCTGATTGTGGCTTTGAAGACTCACTGTCTCGCCGCTTGAGTCGTCAGTAGCCCATGCGCCGCTACTGACAGTGGCAGGGTATGTCCCGTCCAACTGTCTCTGTCGCCGTAAGCTACCCACTTGGCGGAGTGGGACAGGCCTACGACATCTTCACTGCGATGTGATTGGACGCAGAGGTACCTGACAAAGGCGTGCGCTGCACTATGCGCCTGGCGAAGGCGCGTGCCTTCAATGCGCGACTGGACTGGACGTGCCACCCTTTACTCTTTGGGGTCCACAACCCATTGCAGGTCGTGGGACACACTCCATCTTCGGGGCCCTCCTCGGTGGGAGCAAGGGCCCGGAGCCGAAGGACGCGCAGCAGCTCCGGAACCCTCCTTGGTGGGAGCAAGGGCCAGGAGCCTAGGATGCGTGGTAGCTCCGGAACCCTCCTCAGTGGGATGGACAGGTCTGGGCTTCTTGTTTGTGTGGGTACCCGATCTTGAAGTTACCGACATTGGCCCCGAGGCCCACCTCGGAAGAGATGACGATCTTGTAGGTGGGTCCGTAATATTGTCTTGTAAAAGTGACGCCAGCGGGCCCCCTCGGGGGCGTCGGTGCTCGGACAAGTGATGCTGGTGGCCCCCTTGGGGGCTCCAGGGCTCAAAGAAGTGACATCAGCGGCCCTTGGGGGCGCCGAAGCTTGGAGAAGTGACATCGACGACCCCCTTGGGGGGCGCCGGAGCTTGAAGAAGTGACACCGGCAGCCCCCATGGGGGCGGCAGAGCTCAAAGAAGTGACGCAGAAGGCCCCCTTGGGGGCGCTGAGCTCGGAGAAGTGACGTTGACGGCCCCCTTGGGGGGCGTTGGAGCTCAAAGAAGTGATGCCAGCGGCCCCCTTGGGGGGCACCAAAGCTCGGAGAAGCGTCGGCGGCACTAGAGGCCCTCTTGGAGTGCACCGGAGCTCGGGGAAGTGACGCTGGCGGCTACGACAGACGTGTACAGTGTCAACAGCAGCTCCCTGTATGTCCTGCACACATGATATACAAAAAGTAATTTCGCTCGTCGGTCACCACCTCCCTGTTCTTTAGTTTCGTTGTGGCTTGCCGTCCTTAGCTAAGATACAGAGCATGGGTAATTATGTACGATAGCATTCAGGGTATGGTCGCTGCCTTGCTCAGGGCATGAGACGTCTGGCCTCCTGTACTCAGCTGTTAGCACAGGGAGGCAAGGTGCGCACACTTAGGGTACGGAACCAGGCTAAGCAAGATGCACACCCTGGACCTCCAGCTCGGCATTAGCCTTTCATGAGTGAGAACCATTCGACACCATGGACCTGAGCAAGAAAACAACCATCAGACCCCAAGCACATTATAGGTACCTCATGCGGATCCGCCTTTAGCAGGATAGCACAACTCCAACTAGGATGAGACAGAAGAAATGGAATAGGGCATATGGCAGACAATATGCGAAAGTAAGCAAAAATTTGAAGCATAATGTAAATAATTTTGCTCATCGGTCACCCCCTTCCTGCTCTTTATTATTGTTACGCCTTACGATCCTAAGATGAGGATGGAGGCTTGGGTAATTCAGTGCGTTAGCATCCTTGGCCCGGTTCTTGCCTTATTTGGGGTGTGAGCCATCTGGCCCCCGGTACTTAGCCGCAACGCTGGGAGGCAGGGTGTGCACGCTTAGGGTACAGAACTAGGCTAAGCGAGCTACACACCCTGGACCTCTCGCTTGGTGTAGGCCTTTCGTGGGGGAGACCGTCTAGCAACACATGACCCCAAACAAGGGGGCGGCCGAGAGACCACAGACACGTTGCAGGTACCTCAAGTAGACCCACCTGTAGCAGGATTGCATAACTCCACTAGGCACGAGACAGGAAAAGAGTGGCCGAGCATGTGGCAAAAAATGTGCAAGAACAAGAATGAAATGATGATCAAAAAATTAATGCGTAATTAAATGAACATAAATAGATCATAGTGCAGGACAATGGTTCTTCTAACTTGGTAATCATAGAAGGAGATAGACTTTACAAGAAGGCAACGACCCGATCCGGATGACAAGGGAGGCAAATGTACAGGCTTAGGGTACGGAACCAGGCTAAGCAGGCTGAACACCCTGAACTGAACCCACCGAAGCTTAGTTGCTTCGAGCGCTGCTCCTAGACGCTATGACACCCTTTTTAGAAAAAAGAAAACTATGCTACCACAACGTCCAGGGTGAAGCTTTATCGAAGTGGGGCTGGGGAGGCAAAGTGTACACGCTTAGGGTGCAGGACCAGACTAAGCAGGCTACATACTCAAGACGTCCCACCATGTAATAAGTAAAACTTACAGCAGATCTTCGGGTCGAACTTACAGTAATGCCTTGGTGACGTCGTTGACGCCGTTGTGGCTGGAAACCGCTTGACGTCCTGCCCATGAGACCCCTTGGGGAGCGCCGGACTTGAAATGAGATGTGTGGTCATCGTCGGAGAAGTCTCCGATGGAGATGGCAACGAGGTAGCCACTGAACCGAGGCGGCGCCCAACCTCAATGTGCGGAACATGAATGGCCGGCCCCTTGGGAGGTGCCGGAGCTAGGTGCTCTAGCGTCGCTCATCATCAATGAGAAGAACATCGACGGCGGGCCCCTTGGGCAGTGTATGAGCTGGATGCTCCGACGACGCCCACCATCAACGCTAAGAAACGTCGACGGTAGGCCTCCTGGAGGTGTCGAAGCTAGGTGCTTCAGTGGTGATAGAGGCGCAACTTCCTGAGAGAAAAGAGCACCTACTTGGCGCGCCAAATGTCAAAGTGTTTATGTGACACTTTCCTCGGATCTGCTAAGGAGCAGCCCGCAGAGGTTTTTGTTTGGCGGGGCTTAGGACTCAATCAAGTGTATGCACGTATGAGAGTTTATGAGATGGTGGTTTTTACGTGGCTCGTGCCGCAAGGAGCGTAACACCCTACTCCACAGTGGATTGTATTGCTAGTGTATGAATGCGTGTGTGTGTATCGGGGATTCTGTGTTGGGTGCCTTGTAATGGTGGTGGTCTGGTCTTTTTATAAACAAGGCCGGACGCCTTACAAGTGGGGTCCGAGGACCGACATGTGGTCCTGGAGCGATCTTATCCTAAAGAACTATGGCTTCTCGCATAAGCTTGCTCTGACTGTGGTTTTGAAGACTCGCCATCTTACCGCTTGAGTCATCAGTAGCCCATGTGCCACTGCTGACAATGGCAGGGGATGTCCTGTCCAACTGTCTCTGTCGCCGTAAGCTACCCACATGGCGGAGTTGGGTAGGCATGCGGCCTCTTCACTGCGATGTGATTGGACACAGCGATACCTGACAGGGGCGTGCACTGCACTGTGCGCCTGGGGAAGGTGCGTGCCTTCAATGCACGACTGGACAGGATGCTCCGCCCTTTACTCTTTGGGGTCCATGGCCCATTGCAGGCCGTGGGACACACTCCAGCTGCGGAACCCTCCTCGGTGGGAGCAAGGGCCCAGAGCTGGAGAACGCGTTGCAGATCCGGAGCCCTCCTCGGTGGGAGCAAGGCCCCGGAGCTGTTGGACGTGTGGCAGCTCTGGAACCCTCCTCGGCGCGGAGGACGGATCTAGAGCTTCTTCTTGTCTGTGGGGGTACCCGGTCTTGAGGGTACTGACAACAGATCATCTTTCTACACCAATCTTGGTCCCATAATTCAACTCAAACTATACTCTAATTGGAATTTCGCCAAAAACCCTAGCCAAGTGAACTTGTCCGGCCAACTGCGAACTAGTCCGACCGACTTCCTGGTCCATGGCGGACTAGTCTGGTCCCAAGTACGGACTTGTCCGGCCATTGAATCTGTTTTGTGCTGAATTAATCTGAATTTGGTTCAAATCATTTTGAAACCTGTTCAAACTTGTTAGAAACCATTGTAACTAGTTAGTAAACATGAATAGCAACTCATTAACATGTTTACCACATAATTGCATAAATCATGCATGCCATGACATATTGAGTAATGTATGACCATTTGTTGATTGTATTGCTTATTTTGCATGTTTATTGCATAGAATAGAAGGTGTTGCGCTAGAGGGTGCTGCTGAGGACCTCCAGCACCAGAACTTTGAAGCTTTTGACCCTAATCAGTGTCAAGAGCAAGGCAAGTGTCCTTGAATATTTTAATCCTGTTTGTAAATGTTTTGTTTGCAAAACTGCATGCTTGTGTCAAATTGATGGGTAACCAAAGATAGGAGTTTACTAGTCTTGTCTGACTATCCTTGTCGCTTGGAATACATTGTAGAGAGTTGGGAAGGGCTTTTCACCTTTTTGCTTCACTCTAATTAATTAGGATGGGAAAACAACTAAATAACTCAATTATGAATTAATGAACTTATGGATGATGTGAATCGATGAACATGGTTAATTAGTAATATGGGACTTGGGAGATCTAAGCAAGCATGGTTTGTGGATTGGGTTGGATAATATGGTGGTTCGATTGCTTTAGATCTAAGGACCGGTTCATGCAAGAATAAGCCAGGACAATAGTGGCACCACATGGCCAAGTATGGGTGTGGCTTAGCCAATTATATAGGAGTATGACCACCATTGATTCAAATCGAGGAGCGGGGAATGGGAGTCCGTTGGGTTTGCAATAATGGCGGGACTGTCCTGAGATCCGAACGGCACAAGAGGGGGCTCTTGGTTGTATGTGCTCAGTTGAAGACATCACCACCAGTGAAACCTTAGTGGGTCTGAATATGCTGTTAGTCCCTTTGTAAAGGCTATTTTGTGATCTATTGGCCATACACCTAAGGAACTGTAATTGGCATAAGGGAGGTTTTATTGTCACCAACGGTTGACAAAATCATGGACTTGTGTGTAAAGGTGTACAACCTCTGCGGAGTGTTAAACTATCATGATAGCCGTGCTCCCGGTTAAGAGCACCTAGATGACCTACATGATTAGAGAGAACTTGGTATTTGGGATGGTATGGTTATGATTATGGTTGGGTTATGGTCTGATATTGGTTATGGTTATGGACAATGATAAATAGTCATGGCTAACGATGATGGTAAGAATTTGGTATTTGGACGGATAATTATGGATGCATGTGATATAACGATAATTGATGGTAATATACTTAATATTGTTTATTATTCGGGATATGATGAGATTATTTCACATAGACATCTTAGTATGCTCTTCACATGTTTTAAACATACTTTTCAGCAAATAGCCATTATTTATTATGATTCCTTATTTAAGCTACATGTCATTATTTTTCCACACTTGCTGAGTACGACATGTGCTCACCCTTGCAATTCCTTCACCAACAGTTTCAGGTGATGTTTGGGAGTATCCTGAGGATAATGCGGAGTACTAGGCTGTGTGCTGCCGTAGACTTGCCTGTGGTGTTGCTTAGAGCCGCACATTCCCCATATGCTTCTATGTTTAGATTATTTCTGCTGCATTAATTTCAGATTTATTAATAATGATCATTAGAGTTTATAATTCGAGGATTATTGAGTATTGTAATAAAAGTACTTAATTAACTCGTGTTGTGGAAATTTTTGGTATATTGTTTGTGATGCACTTGTGTATGTGTGTTAAACATCCTGGACACACATATACTGCACTTGGTTCATTTTTTGGAACTGGGTGTCACAACATCCAAGTGAAACGTAAAAAATCATCAACAATTACAAGACCATATTTGTTACCGTCAATACTTATGTAGGCGATTGGACCAAAAAGGTCCATGGCTAGAAGCTCCAATGGTCTTGTTGTCATCATGATGTTCTTGGATGGATTTTGAGCCCCAACTTGTTTTTCAGCTTGGCACACGCTACATGGCCTATCCTTTTGAAACACAACATTCTTTAAACTACGTATATGCTCGTCCTTAAGAAGTTTTTGCAAATTCCTCATCTCAACATGTGCTAGTCTTGTATGCCAAAGCTATCCTACGTTAGTTTTTGCAATTAAGCATGTATCAAGTTGGGCTTTATCTGCGGAGAAATCCACAAGATAGAGCTTTCCCTTGAGTATACCCTTAAAAACAATTGAGTCATTTCTTCTTCTTGTGACAGTCACATCCCTCATTAGTGAAAAGAAAACTATAACCTTTGTCACATAATTATGATATGGACAAGAGGTTATAATCAAGTGAATCAACATGTAAAACATTTGAAAGAGTATGACTAGGAGATAGGAATTTTAACGGTGCTAAGGATTTTCCCTTGGCTATTATCCCGAAAGTAGATTCTCTCACTTGGATCTTCATTTTCCTCATACTCCATAAACATCTTCCTCTTTCCGGTTACATGGTTTGTGCATCCACTATCAAGAACCCACTTGGTTCCACCGGAGGAGTATGCCTACAAAATAGAATCAAGCCTTGGCTTTAGGTACCGAAGCGGTGTTGGGTCCTTTGATGTTAGTCAAGAGGCACTTGGGCACCCGCACGCAAGGATTTGGACTCTTGCGATGTGGCACAACATACTTAGCATAAAGCTTTCCAACCTTGTTTCTTAACAATACATAAGAAGCATCGAAATCATGAAACAATGGATGCAGTTTCTTTTTAGGCATGTTATGAGATGTAGCAATGTTCTTTACTTTGTCATTTGTTGCAAGAACCTTCTTGACGAAAATAATCAAGTCTTTCCATTTTTGGAAGTTTTGGCATTTTGCCTCTTCTCTCTAAAATAGCCAAGACCATCTTTGTGGATGTCTTCTGTTGGTATATGCACTACGTGCATAAGCCATCTTATCCTTGTCAAAGATGCCACCTTTGGATGCTTGGTTGTTTTGTGCCATCTTGAACTCATCTTTAAGTTTTAGGATGTCGCCGCATTCGGCAGCTTCGACTCAAGAGTTGCATGGCCGAGGCTTGCCGTGCACCACCATCGTCACAGCTTCGCCTTGGGTCGCCACCGAATCCAACCACTTGCCAAATTCGACTCCTATTTCCTTTGGTTGACCATGGCATAGCCTTTCGTCTGACACCCCGCCGCCACCTTCAACTATCGCAAACACCCACCACCGATTAACCCGTGGCCGAGATAGCACCAATGGAAGTCTGCTCGCGCACAGGGAGATGCGTCATCGTCGGCCGATGTCATGTAGTTGAAGAGCTCTTCTTCTAGGACCACAGAGCCCGACCCATGGACAGGCACACCGGTTCCGACAATGCTTGTGCTGCATGGCAGAGCGGGAGAGACCGACTTTGGCGAGGCGGTACCCCACCACGCCGCGCTTCAACTTTGCTCGTCGCGGCCAACACCATAACTCCCACAGTAGGCGGTCGCGGTCAATACCATCACTCCCACAGCAGGCAACCACAGTCGCGCTCCCCGCCAGCAATATCCTCCACTGGCACCTCACTCGCGTATAGCATGAACGCTCGCCTTCGACGCCCGCGCCCGACCCAAACTTCCACGAGATCGCCAGATCCGATCTTTTGGGACAACGGATCCGCTCGTCGGGTCACCAGATCCGATCACCACCTCCTCCTTCTTCGAGGACCTCCATGCGCGCCGCTGCATCCACGAATACAGCTCCAATGTGTCAGCAGATCGCGCCGCCGCCTTCCTTGCAAGCAACGCAGCCCCGACGGCTTGCTTCGGCGGTGACACGGTGGAGGGATGCAGTGAATTTGGGGTCGGCAGGGTGATTTTGGCTACCGCCCGTGTCGCCCTGGTAAGGACGATGCGGGGGCCGTGTCATGCATCTTTTACCCGTTAATTTCTTTTCGATGCATCTTGCTTGTGGAATAGTTGCAGGTTACCATGGGTATCTCTAAGCTATAAGTACTCCAGAACTGTTGCTTAAGTGGCATTGTTGTTCTTAAACTAGCTCAACAGTAGCACTGATGCAGCATTTAGGCTCCATTTTTCGGTGCTGCATTCAGGAATCTTTCCTTCCATTTTCGTTCATTAAGTACAAGTATACCACATATGTTGGCATAAATCATGTTGGACCAATCGAGGAGGAACTAGATGGTCTTTTATTAATTTGGAAATAGACACCCAAATTCGCTTTCAAGAGGATTTGAATCCGGGTGGTCATAGTGTACACCCACAACCTTTAACCAACTGAGCCTAGACTCAGTTCCTATGTTGGCCTAAATCATGTGAACTGTTTGCATGGAAGTGTTGTATTTGTTCACCTTTGTTGTTCAATATGCCTAATTTGTTCTCTAATTCTTGAAATTACATGTCTTTGATAGTTACCTTAATGAGAATCAATGTTTTTAAGTCGCCTAGTCGATCCTAGTCGCCTACCCACCGACTAGGATGACTAATTGATCCTAGTCGGTCCTCTAGTCTCCAAGGCCATTTTTTATAGCAATGCCTAGTGGGCTCTATATATATCAACATATATAATTATATATTAGGAGTATAGCACACATACTTTTAGCGTAGCAATTAGCAAACAAAATTTAGAAGCAAATTAATTCAAAAACAGCAACAGTTTACTATTTCAGAACAAAACTTTAGAATTCAGATAACTTTATATTTCACTATTTCGGTTTCACATAACATCAGAGTTCAGATTCTTCTGGCCTGCAATAGTTTTCAAATTATTCTAAAGCCCAAAAGATTCTAAGTTTGTAACAGATTCAAAAAACAGCAACATATTCTAACAGTTCAGAAACAGCAACACTCTGTGACCTAGTTGCTCTGATCATCAGATCGCCTGGTCGTCCAATCGATCGTCCCAATTAGGGTCGGACAATTAGTTTTCTAGTCGTCCAGATCGAGTTGTTGCCCCTAATTGACCTCCAGCAACCAATATAGACGACTAATCACGATTAGTCGGACAACTTGAAAACAATGACAAGAATTCAGATTATGCTTCTCAAGGTGTAAACTTATCTAAGTTTTCTTTCAAGATACGTGCACCTGCACCTGCACAACAGGACTATGTAAGAAAGCGTGCCAAGACGAATCAAAATGATGGTTCGTGTAACAAATCGAGAAAGCCTCTTCTGGAAGAAGGTAGTGTACATCAGTTGAACTTACAACCTCTACTATTTGCCATTTTTGTTGGGCAATTGGAATGATTACTATTTGTTGTTGTCGTCGATGCCATGGAGTTATGAAGCTGCTTCAGTAGTAGGACTTTTGGCGAGCTAGGTTGAACTTGTGTCTGTGAACTCTTAAGTCTTGAATTTGTTAGATCGATCAATTATTTTGCTAGATGAAGCTAATCAGCCTGTTCTGATAGCACTTGGCCTTGGCCAATATCGTCTTCCGAGTAGGTAACAGCTTAGTATGCTAATTTATGGCGGTTATCTGCAATCCATTGTGTAAATTTGCTTGGCGCTACTAGTTAGGATTGAAATCCGTAGGTCATGTTTGGCACAGCTGGAACTTGTTATAAAGACAGCTTGTTTGAAAAGATGGTAGAAGGCAGTTTCTGCTTATATCCTGCTTTTAGTTCATTCTGAGAAGCAACTGAACTAATAAGCTGTTACAGAAGCTTCCTGTTTAGCACACCCTCACCTTATTTTTATGAAGAAGTTGTAGCAGAAGTTGTGCTAAACAGGACCTTAGTGATATGGGAAATGTGTTGATGTGGCTAGCTTCTTGTCGGGCTGCTGTTCATTTAAACTTGTTGTGCCTGTGCTTCCAGTAGTATTTTTTTACATCAGCAGAATTGCCTATTCATTTTATCTCATTACCTGATTCCTTGTTTTCTTTCTTGCATTAATTAGCGGGACCCATTGCCTGATCAGCTTCTCCAACGCATGTAGAGTCGGGCGACAACAACCAGCTCATACCGTACAATGAAGGCTCTCCTGGACTGCCGCAACCTGAACTACTGGAGATGGAGTTGGGAACCCGCCGCAGGCCGTCTAGTCTCCAAAATCCAAATTCTTGCATCTGGCATGGCCGAGGACCAACTTCCGGTTTTGGATGGTATTCTACTGAGTTAAAACTAGCTAGAATCTTCGTTAGCTAGGTATAACATGTGCTCACATTTTTCTTCTTTGTCGGTTGGTTGTTTTGGTCCATCGTCATCAAAACGTGAGTGTGTGCCTCTTTTCTGCAACTTCAACACTATACTTTGTTTATGTTTGTACGTAGCTTGCTGCTGCTCCTAGCAAGATGGAACCGGAATGAATGGGATATTGTTGCTACACCTATGGTTGCACTTTATCCTGTACGGTGCAATGTGTCATGCATTCATGCTCGTGAGTCCCCGGGAACTAAAATTCAAATGCTTGAGTTTGGCTTCAATCTACAGTCAAACTCCTCCATACGTGAGGACTACAAATGCCAGTGAGGACTACAAATGCCAGTTACACAGTAACATTGATAAATGTCAGTTCATCATAATACAACGTAATGATGATGACATCAATCTCATCGAGCAATTCCTCAAGTAAAGGTGATGGGTGGGGACACATGGATACACACATGACTATTCTACACACAACTACACAAGACTATTGTTGCTGAGTGTTTTATACACGAGAGGCATGTCCACCACCAGAGAAGAGACAGTTGGTTGTATCTGATAAATATGATGCACAATGTGATGGTGATAGACAATTCAAGGAAATTGATGGTGGGAAGATGAATAAGGATTAGACCAGTTCTCTGTTCCATCTAAGCCACGAAGACAAAGAAGACTATCCATTTGAGCCTATGTTGCTCAATGTGCAACATGTTAAAAATGCTGAACTATTCCAACAAAATAGAAATATGAGGAAGTCTAAGCACAAATGCAAACAGACCCCTTTGAGTGTGTAAAGGCCGTGAGTGGAAGCCGGATGTGACAAGCAATGATCCATTAGATGTATCTCAGGATGGAACCTGCCTTTGGGCAATGGATCAGCATAGGATGCCAAAACCCCCTCCACGGTTTGAGAGGTTACTCGCAATAAGAGGCAAAGGATGCACCAAACTTGCTGATGTGTGACTAATAATGTTCCTTTAAACCTGGTCGTTGCTCCCCTTTTCAATCTAATTATTTCTGATTAAATGATGTTATAGATATTTAGCACGCCTAAGGATCTATGAAATCGTGTGTTGTCTTACGATGGCATCCAACTTTAGACAATGGATCAACATGGAATCCCACAACCCCCTTCAGAGTTTGAAAGATTAATAGCTATAAGAGGCAAAAGATGCACCAAATTTGCTAGTGCTTAAAAAATTTGAAAATAGTTGTCACACTATCATACAAGAGTTTGAATCTCCTCAAAACTATTGTTTCTCCCAGCCAATAATGTTTGTGCCCATCCTCACCAAGGTTCATGTTATGTCATGTCTATGGTGTTCTAGCATTTTTATTTTGTATATACTTTTGCTTCCTCCACCAGAAGATTTGTGTGTGCTTGTGTGTGTGTGAGAGAGAGATTGCAATGATGATGACATCAACCTCATTGAGCAATTATTCAAGTAAAGGTGATGGGTGGGGCCACATGGATACACGCCCACACGAGTGTTCTACACACAACTAGGCAAGAGGTATTGAACCTAATGTTGCTAAGTGTTCTACACAAGAGAGGCATATGTCCACCATTAGAGAAGATACAATTGGTTATATCTGATAAAGATGGTGCACAATGTGATGGTGATAGACAGTTCAAGGAAATTGATGGTGGGGAAGATGAACTGGGATCAGACCAGTTCTGTTCCATCTAAGCCACGAAGACAAAGAAGACTATCCATTGGAGCCTATGTTGCTCAATGCGTAACATGTGAAAAATGGCAAACTATTCCAACAAAACAGAAATATGAGGAGTCTGTGCACAAATGCAAACATACCCATTTGAGTGTGTAAAGGCCTGTGGGTGGAAGACTGATGTGACATGCAATGATCCATCAGATATGTCTCAGGATGGCATCTGCCTTTGGACAATGGATCAGCATAGGATCCTACAACCTTCTACAGTGTTTGAGAGGTTACTCGCTATAAGAGGTGAAGGATGCACCAAACTTGCTTATGTGTGAGTAGTAATGTTCCTCTACAACCCTCTCCAGTGTTTGAGAGGTTACTCGCTATAAGAGGTGAAGGATGCACCAAACTTGCTTATGTGTGAGTAGTAATGTTCCTCTAAACCTGGTCATTGCTCCCTTTTTCAATCTAATCATTTCTGATTAAATGATGTTGTAGATTTTTAGTATGCCCGAGGATCTATGTACTCGTGTGTTGTCATACGATGGCATCCGACTTTGGACAATGGATCAGCATGGCATCCTACAATCCCCTCCATGGTTTGAAAGGTTAATCACTATAAGAGGCAAAGGATGCACCAGATTTGCTAGTGCTTAAAAAAATGAAAATAGTTGTCACATTATCATACAAGAGTTCGAATTTCCTTAAAACTATTTTTCTCTCGGCCAATAATGTTTGTGCCCATCCTCACAAAGGTTCATGTTATGTCATGTCTATGATGTTCTAGCATTTTTATTTTCTATATACGTTTGCTTCCGCCACCAGAAGATTTGTGTGTGCTTGTGTGCATGTGTGTGTGTGTGTGTGTGTGTGTGTGAGAGAGAGAGAGAGAGAGATCACAATGATGATGACATCAACCTCATCGAGCAATTCTTCAAGTAAAGGTGATGGGTGCGGGCACATGGATACACGCAGACACGAGTGTTCGACACACAACTACACAAGAGGTTCTGAACCTATTGTTCCTGAGTGTTCCACACACGAGAGGCATATGTCTACCACCAGAGAAGAGACCGTTGGTTGTATCTGATAAAGATGGTGCACAATGTGATGGTGATAGACAGTTCAAGGAAATTGATGGTGGAGAAGATGAACAGGGGTCAGACCAGTTTTCTGTTCCATCTAAGCCACGAAGACAAAGAAGACTATCCATTGGAGCCTATGTTGCTCAATGGATAACATGTGAAAAATAGCGAACTATTCCAACAAAACAGAAATATGAGGTGTATGTGCACAAATGCAGACAAACCTCTTTGATTGTGTAAAGGCCTGTGAGTGGAAGACTGATGTGACATGCAATGATCCATCAGATATATCTCAGGATGGCACCTGCCTTTGGGCAATGGATCAGCATAGGATCCCATGACCCCCTCCAGCGTTTTAGAGGTTACTCTCTATAATAAGCGAAAGATGCACCAAACTTGCTGATGTGTGAGTAATAATGTTCCTCTAAACCTTGTCATTGATCCCATTTTCAATCTAATTATTTCTGGTTAAATGATGTTGTAAATTTTTAGTACGCCCAAGGATCTAAGAACTCGTGTGTTGTCTTACGATGACATCCAACTTTGGACAATGGATCAGCATGGGATCCCACAACCCCCTTCAGGGTTTGAAAGGTTAATCGCTATAAGAGGCAAATGATGCACCAAATTTGCTAGTGCTTAAAAAAATAAAATAGTTGTCACATTATGGTACAAGAGTTCAAATCTCCTCCAAACTATTTTTTCTCCAAGCCAATAATGTTTATGCCCATCCTCACCAAGATTCATGTTATGTCATGTCTATGATGTTCTAGTATTTTTATTTTGTATATACTTTTGCTTCCCCCACTAGATGATTTGTGTGTGCTTCTGTGTGTGTGTGTGAGAGAGAGAGAGAGATGAGTGTGTGGCTAGATTTTTGGCATGTCGAGGACCAACTTCCATTAGTTCACTATAAATCGTGATCACATTTTTCTTCTTTGTGGTTTGGTTTGGTCGATTTCCATCAGGTTGTGAGGGTGTGCCACTTTTCTGCACCTTCAACGCTAGAATCTATCGACTTTTGTAGCATAGCTTGCTGTTGGTCCTAGCAAGATGGAAATCTAGAGGAATTTCACTTAAACTGAGAATGGATGGCATGTTATCGCTACACCTTTGGTTATGCTTTACCCCGTACGGTGGAGTGTGTCATGCATTCGTGCTTGTGAGTCCCCAACAACTAAATTTTTAAATTTTAAATGCTTGAGTCTCACTTCAATCTACGGCCAAAGTCCTCCATATGTGAGGACTACAAATGTCGGTCCACACATTAACATTGACAAATGTCAGTTTATCCGAAGTGATGATGATATCAACCTCATCAAGCAATTCTTTAAGTAGAGCTGATGGGTGGGGTCACATAGTTACAGTCACACACGAGTGTTCTACACACAACTACACAATAGGTCTTGAACCTATTGTTGTCGAGTGGTCTACACACAAGAGACATTTCTCTGAATGTGCTCATCAGGCTGTCTTTTATATGTTCAAGAGAGTTGATGGTGGGGAAGACAAACAGATAACATACCACTTCTCTGTTCCATCTAAGTGCCTATGTTGCTCAATGTACTACATGTTAAAAATGCTGAATTATTCCAACAAAATAGAAGTATGAAGAAGTTCGTGCACAAATTCAAAATTACACTTTCGAGTGTGAAAAGGTCTGTGAGTGGAAGTCGGATGCCATCAAGATAAAGATTGTTACCTATTGCAGCCTATTTTGTACAATGGGTTACATGCGAAAAATAACGTCATATTCCAATAAAATAGAAGTATAAAGTAGTTTGTGTAAAAATTCAAATAGACCATTTTGAGTGTGAAAGGATCCATGAGTGAAAGTCAGATGCGACCAAGATAAAGAATTTTATCTATTGCAGTCTATGTTGTACAATATGCTACATATGAAAATTGTAAAATGATGACTTATTTCAATAAAAAAGAAGTATGAAGAACTTTGTGTGCTAATTGAAACGGATTCTTTTGTGAAAAAGCCCGTGGGTGAAAGCGTTATGTGGTTATAGGCATTCTTCTAAACGTGCATATCAAATCGCCCTTTATGAATTCATGTAGGTTGATGGTGAGGAAGATGAACGTGTAACATATCACTTATGTATTACATCAAAATGACCAAGACAAAGAACAATATATATTGGAGCCTATGCTGCTCATGCGCTATATGTGAAAAATGATGACCTAATCCAACATGATAGAAGTATGAAGAAGTTTGTGCATAAATTGAAACGGATCTTGTGAGTGTGAAAAGGCTCATTACTGAAAGTTGATATGACATGCAATGATCCAGCAGGTGTATCTTATGATGGTATCTGAGCCAGCTCTCTTAACGGTTTGGAAGGTTAAAATCTATAAGAGACGAAGGATGCACCAGATTTGCTAGTGCTTAAAGAATTGAAACTAGATTGTCATATTATTATATAAGAGTTCCAATCTCCTCCAAACTATTATTTCTTCGAGCCAATAATGTTTGTAGCTTGTCCTCACTATTAGAGAAGATATATTGGATTAATTATAATGGGCTATCAAGAGTACATATATATAGGGGTACAAGACTTGTCCTCCAAGAAGCCTATTAGGATAAAGACAAAAAATACTCTTGGACCCTAATACATAGTCTAACCGTCCCCCTCCTCCTGCAATCCTATCATCTAGCCACGACAGATGTTAAGACTGGGCCGAAACTCAGAGAACATCGACGATGGAAGCCCCTTTGTAAAGATGTCAACAAACTGCGACGTTGTCAAGATGTGGAGTACCCGAACCTCGCCACGTGCAACCTGCTCACAAATAAAATGAAGGTCATTCTCCACATGCTTCATGCACTGCAACTGGACGGGGTTGGTGGAGAGATAGACGGCGCTGGCATTGTCGTAGTAGATCAACATGCTCCGGATGACGGAAGAGTGGAGTTCCTGAAGCAACTGCTAGAGCCAGGAAGCCTTAGCCACACCGTTAGCCATGGCATGATACTCCACCTCAACACTCGAGCGAGACACCACGGGCTGCCGCTTCGAGGACCAAGAGACGAGGTTGCCACCCAGGAAGACGGCATAGCGAGAGGTCGACCGACAAGTGTCCAGGCAGCCTGTCTAGTCAGCGTCAGTGTAGACGACCAGCTCAGAAGCCAAGTCACGCCTAAGAAAGAGGCTGTAGTCGAGGGTGCCTTGCAGGTACCGAAGGATCCGTTTCACAATGGTGAGATGCAGCTCCCGCGGGTCATGAATGTGTAGGCACACCTACTGGACCGCATAGGAGATATCCGACCGGGTGAAGGTGAGGTACTGAAGGGCACCTGCAAGACTCCTATAAGTAGTGGGATCACTAACGGGTGTCTTGTTGGCAGAGGAGACCTTCGCGTGGGTATCTATCATAGTGGAACACAACTTGCACTTAGCCATGCCCGTCCACTGGTGGATGTCCAGGATGTACTGTGACTCGTGAAGGAACAGGCCACCCGGTCGGTCCTTGACCGCAATACACAGGAAGTGGTGAAGATAGCCTAAGTCCTTCAAAGCGAACTCCTGCGATAAGGAATAGATAGTGCACTGAAGGAGAGCAGGAATGGACACCATCAGTACAATGTCATCGATGTACAATAGAAGGTAGGAAGTGTCACCCTCACGTCGATAGACACACATCTAAGTGTCTGACTTGGCCTCGATGAAGCCTAGCGATACCAAGAAGGAGGCGAATCGGCTGTACTAGGCTCGGGGTGCCTGCTTCAGGCCGTACAGGGACTTGTAGACCATGTTTGGATTAGCTGACTCAACAAACCATGTCAGTAGACAGCAGTACACCATCTCCGTCAAAGTGCCATGGAGGAAAGCGTTCTTGACGTCTAGCTGGTGGAAGGGCCAAGAACGCGAGAGAGCTAGTGAAAGAATAATAGGAATCATCACCGGCTCCGCCATCAGACTGAAGGTCTCATCGTAGTCGACCCCAAGGCGCTGAGTGAAGCCCTGAAGTACCCACCAAGCCTTGTATCTCTCCAAATAACCATTCGCCTTCTGCTTAAGCGTGAACACCCACTTGTCTGTGACAACCTTGCCACGATCGGGATGGGGCACCAGGTCTCAGGTTTGGTTGGCAAGCGGAGCCTCACACTCTTCCTCCATAGCGCGATGCCAGTGAGGGTCTGCGAGGGTGCTACAGATGGAAGACGGTATAGGCGAGATTGAAGATGAGTATATGGTGGAGAAGTCGTAGACGAGAGGAAGATCCCAGAGAAATGCTCAATTGGACAGAGGACCCAGCAGCACGTCGAGTCACTATCGGGTGGATGTGACCTGGGTCCCGGTGGAGCAGAGGAGGGTGGTACACCGGGGGCTCGGGGCGAGCAGGAGCCGAATCACCAAACTGCTCACGTCGCTGATAGAAAAGAGTGAGGTTGGCAAACCATGGCCGCGTGTGGCGCAACAAGTGACGTCGGAGATGCTGGGGTTGCGCGTGGTGCAGCTGGAGAGGTCGGAAATGTTGGGGCCACGCGTGGCGCAGCTGGAGAGGTTAGAGATGCTAGGGCTGCTGGAGTCGGAGCACCAACCCATGCTCATCGCTGATAGACAAGAGCGGGATTGGTGAATCGAGAAATCAGGGCCGCTGGAGGCGGACCCAGTGGCGCCTGAGATGTCAGTACCGCACACGGCGCAACAGTCGACATCGGAGATGCCGGTGACCCGCGAGGCATGGCTGGTGATGCCGGAGATGCCGAGGCCACGTCTGGCGTAGCGAGTGATGTTAGGGACGTTAAGGCTGCACGAGGAGGAGCGGGCAATGTCGGTGGCGTCAAGGCCGCGCATGGCATGAGAGGTGACGTTGGGGATGTCAGGGCCGCACGTGGCGCAGCTGGTGATGTCGGGGGCTCTAGAGCCACGCATGGTGCATCAGGTGTTGTACCTATAGAAGAAAAAGGTCATGGAAGTTGTAGAGTAGGAGCCACGAAGTCAATAGAAAATAGGAAATCCAACTCTGTGGCGTAAACAAAGGAGTAAATGGAAAAAAGGAAAAGAGAACTCATCGAAGACGAGGTGTCGAGAGATCAAGAGACGGTGAGTGGTGAGGTCAAGACACCAGTACCCCTTATGATCAAGAGAATACCAAGGAAGACACAACGAGTAGAGCAAGGATCAAGCTTATGTGCTACCATAGCAGAAAGGTTAGTGTATCAAGCGCACCCGAAAACTCGAAGGTTGTTGTAAAGTGGAGTGGTGCCATACATGGCGAAGTAAGGAGTGGGGGCACGAATTGCCTTAGTGGGAAGGCGATTAATGAGAAAGGTGGCAGTGTGAAGGGCCTCTACCTAGTACTGAGTGGGAATGGAGGCCTAGAATATTAGGGAGTGCATGACATCGTTGGTGGTACAAATCATGCTCTCAGCATTGCCATTCTAAGGGGAGGTGTACGGACAAGACATGCGCAACTGGACACCGTGAGCGAGGAGAATGTTATGGAGCGTCGAGTTCTCAAACTCGCGATCGTTATCGCACAGGAGAGCTCGAATAGTGTACCCAAACTAAGTGTACACCCAAATGAAGAAGTGAGAAAGAGTGACATATGTCTCAGACTTCAAAAGCAAAGAAAAATTCCAGGAATAGTGAAAAAAGTCATCAAGCACCACCAAATAATATTTAAACTCTGAAACACTGATAATAGGAGAGGTACACAAATCATAGTGAATGAGATTAAAAATGTGCTCAACATGAGTCACAGAAGTCGAAAAAGGAATCCTAACATGGTGACCAAGCTGACAAGCATGATATAAAGACCCATGTGTGCCCTAGTACACGAGATAACTGAACCACTAAACAATTTGGACATGACATCAATACTAGGATGGCCATGCCGGCGATGCCAAGTCGTGGACGAAGCTGTCATAATCAGAGCAAAAGGTGGAGATGCAGCAGAAGTAGGAAGTCGAAGAGTGTACAGGGGCCTCGAGCTATCACATCGAAGAAGAAGAAGAAGCCGGGTGGAAAGATCCTTCACAGATAAACCAAAAGGATCAAACTCAACAGAAACATGATTATCAGTGGTAAAGTGACAAACAAAAAGCAAATTCTGGAAAATATCTGGAGCAACAAGAATGTTTTGGAGCTGGAAAGAACCCAAAAATCCTGAGTCACCTATTGAGGTGGCTGGAAGAACAGACCCATTCCCGACAACCATGGATGAAGGAAAACAAGGGTGAGGAGGGTGGGTAGAAGAAAGTATACCACCGTTAGGAGTGGTATGGTACGAGGCTCCGGAATCAGCAACCCAGTCAGCACCAGGTGGAGTGAGGTGCATGGTGCCGAACAAAGACGCCAGTGACTGGTCATCCCACACTAGGAGCGGCTCCTGGTACAGCGCCGACTACTTCGAGTACTCAGTAGGGTAGTCGATGGCCCTGTAGGCTGAGGTCAACTGCCCGCCAGTAGAGTAGCCAGGACCGCTGTAGACCTGAGTTGATGGCCCACCAGCAGGGTAGGCTGGTTTGCCATAGCCCCAGATGGCGACATCCTCGGCTGAGGGGCGGGGCGAGCGTGGAGGCGTAAGATCCATAGACGGGCCAGGTTACATAGAAATCTAGCCGATCCTTGAGTTGTAGGGTGTGGGCCAGGGTGCACCTTTTGAAAGTCGCCTAGAGAATGGGTGAATAGGCAACATGACCTGAAATTACATAATCAAACGAGATTAAAACTCTTAGGTCGGACTAGTCTGGTCTGGGCCAGACTAGTCCACTCAGCACATAGTGAAAACTTAAAAACTTGATTTCTACAAGTTATTTGCGGAATTTAGGTCGACGAATAGATGCAAGGTCTAGCAACCTAATACAACTTTGATTAACAAAGGTAAACAATTAGGTTGCAAGATTTCAATGAAGAACAATGCGAAGAATGATATGAACAATAAAAGCAATTCTAGTGAATACCGAAAAGTAAAGCGAGAAGAGAGACACGATTTATCCCGTGGTTCAGCTCCACAAAGAAGCCTACATCCACGTTGAGAAGTCCACACAAGAACCGGGTCTCACTTGACCCTCTTCTCACCAAGCCACCACAAATGGCCGACTTGGTTTCCACTATCACAGGGGGTAATCACCAAGGTTTTGGGGCTGCTCACAAGTTGAGGCTCCCACAAATGAATACAGCGAGGAGCACATGAAGCTCAACTCACACAAGCCACAAAACGCAACACCAAGTGCAAGAGATCAAACCGAGAGCCAAAGCACGATGATCTCCCTTCACTCTCCTTCCCAAACCCTAATCTTCTCAAGATTTGGTCTTAGGGGACAAGCAGACGGAGTAGAAGGCTTTGGAACGCTCAAGGATGGTTGTGGCAGCACTAGTATTCCAGATGTGTCAAATGGGAGCTAGGGGTCCCCTTTTTATAGAGGTCCTGACAACTAACCGTTGCAACCACCAAAGTCTGGACTAGTCAGGTCCCTGACAACGAACTAGTCCAGCCCCTTGGGACCACTGACAACTCGAAATCACACCTCGACAAAAGAGGTGACATCCTCGCCAAATGTTTGAATTTCAAACGATCGTGGCAACTCGGACTAGTTCGACCAAAAATGGACTAGTCCGAAGTCGAACAGAAAGGTTTAGTCCGGCTGAAAACACACTACTCTGGGGGTGCCCGGACTAGTCCAGCCCCTGAGGCGGACAAGTCCGGCCTCCCAGGACTTAGCTTTGGGATCTCACACTAAGGCAGAATGGACTAGTCCGTACCCAAACGGATAGGTCCAAATGGATTAGAAACCTTTAGTTCGTTTCAAAACGTACTACTCTAGGGGGTCCGGACTAGTCCAGCCCCCCAGGAATTAGCTCCAGAAACTCTCTCCAAGGCAGAACAGACTAGTCCGTACCCACACAAACAAGTCTGAACTGGAACAGAGACCTTTGGTTTGTCCAAAAATGGACTAATCTGGCCAACCCAGACTAGTCCGGCCCTCGGGCCCAGACAAGTCCGTTCTCCTTGGGATTCTCTCAAAAAGGCTTCTTACTTAGGTTTTTCTCTCAACCACCACTTTGAGCCGTCTTCGATAATCTAATTGCACTTGATACACACACCCTCACATAGATATGGCTAGTCTAAACTCATAGAATAGAAACCCTAATTTCTATGCTTGAGTCTTCGACGTCCGTTTCAACCTTTTCCTTTTTGAGGGATTTTGTCTCATTTCAATCGTCACACCTGTGCTTAAGATCAACTCAACTCATTAGTCTCTTAATTGTCGTCATCAGTCATCCAAAACCCACAGGGATGCCTAGATGCACTTTCAATCTCCCCTCTTTGGTGATTGATGACAACACATTAAGCTTCAACAAAAAGGATATTAATTGGTTTTCATAACATGTGTGTGTATGAGTAACTCACCCTCAATGTGTGCATTAAGAATGAAGAATTTGAGAAAGTTATCATACATATATATGTTATGGTGGGGTGCCTAAGTGATGTGTTCATAATTTGTGATAAGACAATGAATATGAGTGATAAATAAGCCATTTCGAGCATCACATCACAATCAAGCATAGCAAACATTATAATGTGCATACAATCCATAATGTAGATTAATTCTTACACAAACTGAAATGCGAGAGTTTTAAAACATAATACAAGTCCAAAGTAGGATCAAAAGGGACAATGACTTTAAAACTCTAAGTACCCCGTTTCATTCACTCCCCCTTTGGCATCAAGACACGAAAAAGGAAAAGAGAGGAGGAGAGCCCTAAGATCTACTCTTCATCATCATTGTCGTCGTCTTGTTGCTGCTCATGGTCGCTCTCCGTAGCCTCCGGATCTTCGACGTCTTCATCATCGTCTTCTTCGGGGGGTGCCGTAGTAGAGGTGCCAACTTCATCAAGTTGAGCGAGTTCTTCGGCAGTGAACTCAGGAAATGGAGTCAACTCTCCATCATCTCCGCAGCAGGAGACATGGTAACCTCGAGCTTCTCGCACATCGCCTTGAGGTACCTCTCTTGGCAAAGCTCCATGCAATGAGTCTGAACTTCCACCTTACGGCAAGAGGCGAAAAGTGCCTTGAAGCACTTGAAGAAGCCACTTCTGGAGTGTGATGGAGGAGGAGGAGGTGGAGAAGCCACGGGATGAGATGAGGAGGCAGGAGGATCCACATTCTTCCTTCTTGGTGCAACAGGCTCTAGAGGAGGAATCTGAGGATGAAGTCTCCTATGAGTGACATCCTTCTTGAAGGTCAGCCCGGACACCTTCTCGATCAAGTACATAGTATATAGTGCATAACCACATGATCAGTTGGGGTGTGAGAAATGTTGAAGATGTCATCAAAGATGTAGTCCACCACATTGAATCGGACATCTCCATCAGTAAGCACCATTAAATGTCTTAGTTGGCCTTGAATGATGCCCGCATCTCCATCCTTGGGGGCTATTGTCTTCCTGAGCACACAGTTGAGCAAACTCTAAAAGGCTTGATATTCCGAATGTGTCCCGCCTCATAATAAACTTCATGACTTGGATACATGTAATCCAAGACATCTCGATCAACTGCCGTGAGATTGGAAATGATAATCTCATTCTCAAGTTGACTTTCCAAATCAAGGATCTGGGCAAACTCCCAATAATTAATAGTGTATTGCTCTCCATTTGTCATCCAAGTTATCCTCCGATCTCCATACCCGTGAAAGTAAACGGTTGAGTAGAACTGCACAATGACTTCAACATTCCAATCATACTTGAATGTTATAAGTTTCTTCAGCCCATGATGCTCTATGGCCTCAATCACGATATTGAAGGCAATGTGATTCTTCTTGTGCCATATACTTCCAATCAATCCATTGGGCATCCGTCACTAGAGTCTGCTTCATCATGTAGACTGTCTGGTAATAGTCACAATGGAAGTCACACTAAAACCGAGGGTCGACGGTGTGCTTCTCACGTTGATACACATCAATCAATCTAAGTCGTTTGGCCTTCTCAGCCACTTTGCCTCTGAATATATTGGATTCAACAGTAGCTTGTCCGCTTGGGGTTTATTGCAGGTGAGGACATCCTCAAGGGACCTATGGGTTGAGAGGATCCCTTCTTAGCTTTGCTGGCTGGCTTCTTAACAGCAGGTGCTTTCTTCCTTGGTGCCTCCTCAACTGGTGCTTTGCCCTTGTACTTTGATCCCCTAGCCTATTGAGTTCTTGTTTTCTCACTCATGGTCACAAGCCTCTTCTTCCTTGGGGCTAGCTCGGCTGCAGCTGAGTTATGAGCCTCTCGTTGCTATTTCTTGGCCTTCTGTAACACTCTCATTTTCATCCAATCATGCATTGCATACATCCCTATACATGTTTAACATTAAGCAACAAAAAAAGAAATTTTTTAAAATGAATTAGAACCAAACTGTAGTTAAAAGTCTGTGACAGTGCAGACTTATACTATTTGGGCCCCGAACTAGTCCATTTTGCTCTCTGTTGTTTTTCGGACGTGTCCGCTATTTGCTGCGGACTAGTCCAAAAAATGCTTCTGATGTTGTCCGGATTTGTCCGTTCTCAAGTACGGACTGGTCCGATATCTGTCACTCAAAATCTTCGGAATTGTCCAGTGACTCTTATTTCTGGTCTGGATTTTGAGAATTCGAGAAGACCCTGGGACTTGTCCGTTTTTATCTTTGGACAAGATCGGACTTGTCCGGACCGCCTCCGGACTTGCCCATTCAAGTCTCTATTCCTCCACTAGTGTGTCCGACTCGGATTCTATTTCTTTTTTCACGACATGTTATTGGGTATTTGCCTTAAGTGGGCTCAAGAACGTTGTGTCCAACCCCTATGGAGCCCATGTGGGACCCCTACTCGGCCTCCACCGCCTTAAACACAAATTCCACCCAAACCCTACCACCTCAACCCTTTATAAACACCCCAACACCCACCCCTTTCATCTCTTAGCCACAATTGAAGAAACCCTTAACCCTAGTTCGTGAGAGCCACCATCAAGGAGCCTCCAACGCAGGGAGAAGAAGGAGAAGGGAGGAAAAAGGAGGATCAACCAAAATCGTCGTCGATGCTGCAATCTTCATCACCAATCTCTCAACATCAACATCCCTCTTCGTCAATTCTTCGTCTCCTTCGATCTTGACGTCCAATTCTCGAATTCTCGACCCTTGAACCCTAGGATTCACGGTACTTATCTTAGATGCATCTTTTCTACGTAAAATTATGGTTCCTTATCAACTTTAACTATGATCTAATTGAAAACTCACCAAAAACCCTAGCCAGCGGACTTGTCTGACCCCAGTGCGGACTAGTCTGATCCCCTTTCTATACCAGAACGGACTTCTCCGTCCCTTGTGCGGACAAGTCCGGTCTTCCTGTTCTAAAATTTCCTGGAACTTCTTTAATACTCTCCAAAATGACTTGGAACTTGTTCTAACTTGTGAAACTAAAATGTAACTAGTTAGTAAGCAATCATATCAACCTAATAACATGCATTGCCACATAACTACATTATTTATGCATGTCATGACACATTGAGTAATATATGAGCATTTATTGATTGTAATGCTTGTTTTGTATGTTTGTTGCATGGAATAGAAGTTGTTGCTCTTGAGGGTATTGTCGAGGACCTCAAGCACCAGAACTTTGAGGATTTTGATCCTAATTAGTCTCAAAAAGAAGACAAGTGTCCTTGATCATTTTGATCCTGTTTTTAAATGTTATGTTTGCAAAACTGCATGCTTGTGTCAAATAGAAGGGAAACCCATGATAGGTGTTTACTAGTCTTGTTTGACCATACTTATCGCTTGAAATATATTGTAGAGTCGGGAAGGGTATTTTATCTTTTTTGCTTTGCTCTAATAAATTGGGATAGGAAATCAACCAAAAGGCTTCACTATGAATTAATGCCCTTATGGAGGATGTGAATTGATGAATATGGTTAATTGGTAACATGGGATTCGGAGATCTAAGCAAGTATGGTTTGTGGATCGGGTTGGATGTTTTGGTGGTTTTGCTCTAAGGATCGGTTCATGGAGCGACAACCCAGGTTTTACAGTGCCATCACAGGGCCAAGTATGGGAGCGGCTTAGCTGATTAATTAGGTGTATTGTCAACATTGTTCGTATCATTTGGAGGAGCGGGGCATGAGACTCGGTTGGGTTTGTAATAGTGGCGGGACTGCCCTGAGATCAAACGGCACAAGAGGGAGCCCTTGGTTGGATGTGTTTAGTTGGAGGCATCACCACCGGTGAAACCTCAGTGGGTCTGAATATGCTGATAGTCCCTTTGTAAAGGCTATTTTGTGATATCTTGGCCACACACCGACGTGTGACACCCGGTTTCAAAAATGAACCAAGTGAACACATATGTGTGCCCAGGATGTTCAACGCACACACACACACACACACACACACGAGTGCACTCAGAAAAGGATATATAGAAAATTTCCACACAACAAGATTAATTAACCACTTTTATTACACAATTCATAATATCCTCGAATACAAGCTCTAATGAATATTAATGGCAAGTTTGAACTAATACAACAGAAATAACTAATTAAGCAACTAAGAAGCATAAGCAAATAGGGTATAGCGTAACTCCAATCAACACCACAGGCAAAGCTGACGACAGACACGACCTAGAACTCCGCATTATCATTGTTAAACTCCCAATCCTGACCTGCAACTATTTGTGGGGGAATTGCATAGGTGAGTACATGTCGTACTCAGCAAGTGTGGAATGTATGACATGTAGCTGATTCAACTGACGAATATAATAATGGCTAAGTGCTGAAAAGTACATTAAAATGTTTGAATAACAACATAATATATGTATGTGAAATAATCCCATCATATCCATCATATTGACATAATATGAAATCATATCCAGTTATTGCTATCATCATCATTATCCATGTCCAGTTATCATAACTCAAATTCATATCCATAAACATAAGCCATAAACCATCCATAACCATTACCAAACCATAACCATCCTGAATCCCAAGTACCCTCTAATCATGGAAGTCGTCCAGGTGCTCATAACCGGGAGCACGGCTATCATGATTGTTTTATTAGACTCTACAGAGTTTGTACTACTTTACCCACGTTTTTGTGATTTCATCACCCGTCGGCGACTAAAAGAAAACCTCCATTATGCCAAAACACTACTATAGGTGTATGTGTGAGACCTATGTGTGTTGAATACATTGGCTATGGCGATAAAAGTTTTGAATACTACCAAAACACCTTTATCATCATGGTCCGACGATAGGTACGACATGTCTTTGATAGCTCCAGCATGTCTTTGTTAAGCTTCGATATGTTTTGCTAGGTCCGACCTATGTTAGTTAGCTCTGACATGTTTTTCTAGCTCCGGCTTTTGGGTTGACTAGTTCCAATCAGATTTGGTAAGCTCCGGCGCTAGGTTGTACTAGCTTTGGTAAGCTCCAGCTCAAGCTACAGTTAGCTTTGGCAAGGTTCGGAGCTTGATCGCAATGTTCCTGCTTTTACTGTGAAATGTTTCGAACTTGCTTTACATTGTTAGAAAGATTGCTTATTATTCATTTGCTAAGTTTTTTGCGCGTTTTGGTTGATATGGCTGATATCGTTTTACTGTGGTTTTGCAACACACTTATGTGAGATGCTCACGTAAGGTGTTGTGCTCGGAATTAACTTGAGTCAAGTCGCGGACTTGGACTCGTACGGATTGGTTGTTTGTTCATGTGCAGGTGTTGCTTATGTTCAAGACATGGCTGGTGACAGGATCCATTGAACTAGTCTTAGGGAGAAGATGAGGTTCAACAACCATGTTCGGGAGGAATTGTGGTTGAGTTGATCGAGAGGTTGCGCATCATGTTTGAATCAAGAACAATGCATATGAAGGTATCGTGGACGTCGTTGGAAGATGTTTGCACGTATGAAAGGAGTGCATGGACGTGGTTACATGGTTCCGAGGCATGATAAAGAGATGTGGACGTAAAGAATTGGTCGGAAAGGTCCAACCGACTAGGTTATGGACTCAGGCTGCGGCTGAGTTGGTTTGACTCAAATATGGAAAGTTTTGAGTTGGTTATGATAGGATTTCGTGTGGGTCATAAATTTGAGTTGTTTTAATAATGTAGGATACATTCCCAAGGTGTTTGGAAGTCTTAAGATTGCTTCTATCTGCGTATAGAAGAGTCCTAAGCAGTTATGGAAAGTTTCGATTCATGATTTGAGTAGGATTAGAGTCCTAGTTGAGATTGGGTTGGCCTAAGGGCTTGTTAGATAAGCAAGGGAGGCCAGAGCTTGCGTGGGACGACTTTGGGGCTGTTCCTCTTGTGTTCTATGGAATAAAGATCATAGGTTAAAGGAACTTTTGTGCCTTGTTTGTCGGACTTGTTCCAAACAAGTTTTTCTCGTCGAGTTATCTGCACAGCACTACCTTTCTTCGGTTGTTTTATCATAACTCGAGTTTTACAGATCCAATTTATGTGATTCTTTTTGGGTTGTCTTCACAACGTGATTATCTATCATCTTTCAAAATTTCACGGTCATTGGATTTGTGGTTTCGGATCTACACGAGTTTCTTTGCAGAGTTCCAGAATTGTTTTTTACTCGGTAGAACAGATTGACCTTTGTTCGATCTTTTGATCATAACTTGAGTTTCTCTCGACAGATTTGAGTGATTCTTGGTGTGTAGTCTTCGTGACTTGATTCTCTCTGATATCTATCACATTTGTCATGGTGAAACAGGTTTAAATTAGTCTCACACACGATTTTCTTAACATATTGTTTTTCTGCCGAAGGGGTTGGGATTTAATTGTTTCCGCTGCGTAAGATTTTTTAAATCTACCCTTCACCCCCCTCTGGTAGCTTTTCACGTGCTCTTCGATCGTACAATTGGTATCAGAGCCACGGTGCTCTAATCTTTGTGATTTGCACGTATTTTGACTAATCATCATGGAGAAATACTCTGCAAAACATTGTGTCTTTAGTGGTATTGATTTTTAGGTTTGGAAGGCACGTATGGAAGCCTTCATCCAGGCTCAAAGCTTCGCAATATGGGAGAAGGTATACAAGCCTTGTGAAGTACCATCAAATGATCAAGTTACAAATACAAATCTGAGAGATGTCGACAACAACAACATGGCTTGGAACTTGATCATACAAGGATCAACTCAAAGCGACTTCGATCGTATTGCACACCTCTGATCTACATACGATGTGTGGAAAGCACTTTGTGACTACCACGAAGGATCTAAGACGATCAAGGAGGTAAGGCAAGACATGTTCAAGAAAGAATACATGCATTTCATGATGCAACCCGGTGAGTCCATTGATGATCTCTTTGCTCGCTTTAATTAAATTCTCAGCAACTTGCGTAGTGTCAATGTTAATTTTCCAGATGCTAAAAATGCTAGGAAATTGTTAAGTGCATTAGATATGTCAATTTGGGAGATGAAAGTCACATCTATTTGTGAATCTACTGTCATGAGTACACTTACTTTAGATGTGCTATATTCCAAGTTAAAAACTCATGAAATTGACATCATATCACGTAAGAACCCCAACAAGTCTATTGCTTTTGTTTCTCAATGTGACATGCCTAGCTCCGGTCAATCTTCATCTTGTGGTACACTTGCTTTGTTGTCCTCTGTAACCCTTGAACAGATTGAGGAGTTTCCAGAGGAGGAGCTAGTACTTCTCTCTACTAGGTTCTCAAAAGCATTGCAAAATGTGAGAACTAGAAGGAGAGGAAGATCCGGACCTCAACGATGTTTCGAATGTGGTAAGACAGAACATTTTCATTCAGATTGCCCTAACCTTTCAGGTCCTACTTCTCGGGATGAAAAGCAAACAAGGATGAAGCACTCCTTTGCAAACGACAAGAAGAAAAAGAAGGGTTTTACAAGACATCAATTGGTGAGCAGTTTCATCTCCGCACTTCAAGAACTTGGCTCAAGCGATGTGAACATTGGAAGTGACGAAGATGAAGATGATTAGGCAAACTTGTGCTTCATGGTGGGCAAGTCAAGATCAAGTATGGAGGAGGCTGAACACAACAGTGACAATGAAGAGGTATGTCCTACTTGCGAAGAAATGTGTGATGTTATTTCTTGTGCCACTTTTATAGTTCATAAAAAGGACAAAAAGCATAGGGACAATGCTGCTAAAATTGAATCACTAGAATCTGAAATCAACCGTTTAAAAACTTTGATTCCTGGTGATGATGCATGTCCCTCATGTGATTTAATATATGAGCAATTGTCCTCATTAAGAAGTGCGCACACCACCACACTTGATAAACTTGAGTTAGGAATTGAAAAGAACAAAGAGCTTGCTGCATTTAATGATAAAAACTTGAAAGATACTAGCTGTTCTACAATTGATTTGCATTGTTCCACTTGTGATGATCTTGATAAGAAACTACAAGATGCTATGAATGAAATTTCTATATTGAACAATGCTTTACGTTCTCATGAAGTTAAATATTGTTCCAATTGCAAATTAAAATGAAAAACTTCATGTGAAGATTGCCTTGATCTGTCCAATAAACTTGATGACATGCATAGGACATTAGATCGGTTTTGTAATGGGAATAAGAACATAAACTTGATGCTGAATTCTTCCAAGTCTTGCAATGATAAAACTGGTTTAGGTTTTGATTCTCATGCTCATGCTAGGGCACATCCACCTAAAATTGTAAGAACATCAGGAAGTGGTTTGATTCAAATAGTTCCTAAACAAAGAGAAGTGGTTTTCAAATCTGCAGGAGTGTTGTCTCATTCGGTGTCAAATAAAAATGTTGTTTGCTCATCTAGGCATGAACACAAAGTTAAATTTCATTGTACCTACTGTGGTAGAGATGGTCATGTCATTGATTTTTGTTATAGACTAGCTAAACAACAAAAAAAAGAAAGAATGATTGCTAGATCTCATAACTTTCATGCAAAATTTGCTGCACTTGCTAAACCGAATGATAGGAACATGCAATCTGCTGTAATGACTTGAAAACATGCAAAGTTTGCTCCAAACCTACTGTTTTTCGTGCTACACATGTAACACCTCATAGGTCAGTAGTTGGGTACAAAAATCCTCAAGCTTTGGCTCATAAACCTGCTGTTTTGTCTCAGCTTTCTCATGTTATTCCTACTGGGCGTCGTGTGACTCAGTACTGGATTCCTAAATGCCTTTTGACTAACCCAAGTATTGACTCATCGACGTATTGTGCTTCTACGTAGGTTACACGCTTGAGGAAGGAGAACATTTGGATTGTGGATTCAGGTTGCTCACGCCACATGACCAGTAACAAACAATGGTTCTCCTCCCTCTCTTCTGTGTCACGTGTAGAGAATGTTACTTTTGCCGATAATTCTTCAACTCTTATAATTGCTAAGGGTTCGTTAGAGTAAATGATCACTACACTTTGAAGGATGTGAAACTTATTAAAAATTTGAAATACAACTTGCTTTCTGTTTCACAACTGCTAGATGAAAATCTGGAAATTATTTTCACTAAAAATTGCTGCAAAGTTGTAAATTCAAATAGTGAGCTTATTCTTAACATGTCTCAGTCTGGAAGAGTTTTTAATGCTAATTTTGATATGTCTTCTTCTAAGCATAGGTGTCTAGTTGCTAATGATTCAAAGGACTTATATTTTTGGCATCGTAGACTTCGTCACGCAGGCTTTGATCATGTAACACGTGTTAGTTCCCTTGATAGCATACGTGGGCTGCCTAAGCTTAAAGGGGACAAAGAAATTTTGTGCTCGTCTTGTAGACATGCTAAGATGGTTGCAGGTTCACATACTCCTCTCACAATGATCATGACAACTGAACCGGGTCCACTTTTGCACCTTGACACCGTAGGACCTTCACATGTTCAATCCTTCAGAGGTAAATGGTATGTTCTTGTGATTGTTGATGATTATTCTAGATACTCTTGGATTTACTTTATGGCATCTAAGAATGAAGATTTTAGTCACTTTAGAACTTTATTTCTTAGATTATCAATTGATCACCCAGGATCTTTAAAAGCAATTAGAAGTGATAACGGAACCGAACTTAAAAATCAATCTTTTGATCACTTTTGTGCTGAAAATGGAACAGATCATCAATTTTCTTCACCATATGTACCTCAACAAAATGGTGTTGTAAAAAGAAAGAATAGAACCTTAGTTGATATGGCTAGGACTATCCTTGATGAATATCAAACTCCTAGGAAAATTTAGCCTGATGCGATTACAACTGCTTGTTATGTCTCAAATCGTGTTTTCTTGCGCGCTAAGCTAGGTAAAACACCATATGAGCTCCGGTTTAGACATAGGCCTAGTGTTACGGACTTTTGGGTCTTTGGTTGCAAGTGCTTTGTTAAGAAACATGGTAATCTTGATAAATTTGAACCTAGATCCATTGATGCCATGTTTCTTTATTATCCATCTCATACTACATGCTACCGTGTTCTTTTACTTGACACTAACAAAATTGTGGAGACTTGTGAAGTGTCTTTTGATGAAGCTAGCACAGGTACTAGATCAAACATTGCAGGTCCGGATCCATATCCACAAGGGGAGAGCATTTTCGTTGAAGATGAGGAAGAAGTGGTGCTGATGCCCGAAAATTCAGCAGCTAATGACATTGTTCCAGCTCCTGATTTTGATTCACAGCCAGCACTGACGACCACCATTACTGGTCCAGATCCTCCTCAAGTCACAAGCTCATCAATCCGTGATGAACATGAAGAAGAAGAAGCTTGTGAAGTGTCCACTCCCCTCCGGATTCTCAAAAGTCATCCTCCACAACAAATTATTGGAAGCTTGCACGAACGAGTCACACGATCCAGGTTTTGCGATTCAAACTCTCATGCTCATTCTGCTTTTGTTGCTTCTTTTGAACCCAAAGATATGTCACACGCACTTACTAATGAATCATGGATTATTGTTATGCAAGAAGAGTTAGAAAATTTTGAAAGAAATAATGTTTGGAAACTTGTACCTCCACCTCAAGGTCACACTTTAATTGGAACTAAATGGGTGTTTAAAAATAAACAAAGTGAGGATGGGGTTGTGGTTAGGAATAAGGCAAGGTTGGTTGCTCAAGGTTTCACTCATGTTGAAGGTCTAGATTTTGATGAAACTTTTGCTCCTGTTGCTAGATTATAAGCCATAAGAATTTTGTTAGCTTCAAATGGATGTTAAAAGTTCTTTTCTTAATGGCTACTTAGATGAGGAGGTTTATGTCAAACAACCACCAGGTTTTGAAAATTCAGATTTTCCTAATCATGTTTACAAACTTTCCAAAGCCTTGTACGGTCTCAAACAATCCCCTAGAGCATGGTATGATAGGCTAAAAACATTCTTACTTGAAAAGGGGTTTACCATGGGCAAGGTTGATAAAACTCCTTTTGTTCTTAAGCATGGCAATGACTCATTATTCGTTCAAGTGTATGTGGATGATATTATCTTTGGTTGTGCTTCCCATGATCTTGTGTCCAAGTTTTCAGCTATGACGAGTTAATAATTTGAGATGATTATGATGGGAGAACTCACGTACTTTTTGGGGTGCAAATCAAGGAAACCAAGGAGGGTACCTTTGTGCATCAAACGAAGTATACAAAAGAACTCCTAAGGCGCTTCAACATGGACAAAAGCAAGCCTCTTCGGACACCAATGGGAACAATAACAACACTTGAACTTGATGAAGATGGTGAACCCGTGGATCAAAAAGAATATAGAAGCATGATTGGGTCACTTTTGTTACCTCACAGCATCAAGACCGCACATACAATTCAGCGTATGTCTTTGTGCACGATTTCAAGCCTCCCCACGTGCTTCACATCGTCAAGCCGTCAAAATGATTCTCAGGTACTTACATGGAACTCAAGAATTTGGCATTTTTCTTCCTTCTTCCTCAATCATTACTTTGAAAGCTTTTTCCAATGCTGATTTTGAAGGTTGTAGGATTGATAGGAAAAGTACTTTCGGTGCTTGTCATTTTCTTGGTAATTCACTTGTTTCTTGGTCCTCTAGAAAATAAAATTCAGTTGCACAATCCACGGCTGAATCTGAATATGTAGGTGCTGCTAGTGCTTGCTCACGAATTCTTTGGATTGTTCAAACACTTAAGGACTATGGAGTTGATCTACATAGTGTTCTACTGTTTTGTGATAACACTAGTGCCATCTGTATTGCTAAAAACCCCGTGCAACTTTATAGAACTAATCACATTGACATTAGGTATCACTTTCTCCGTGATAATGTTGAAAAAGAAAACATTGTGGTTCACCATGTAGATATCGAACAACAATTGGCTGACATTTTACAAAACCTTTAGAATTCACTCGTTTTTGTTTTATTCATAGTGAAATAGGGGTTATGCATCCTCATGGCTTAAATTGAGGGGGAGTTTCAAACTTGAGAAGTCTATGTGTGAATCTGAAATTAAAATAATATGAGCATAGTATTTCATACATATATGACTTTGTGATTCCTTTTACATGCTGAAAGTTCTTACTACATTACTCGTATTATACATTTTGTATTTTTTGCCATGTCTAGTAATTGGAATAATTACTTACACTAAATCTGGTCATGGTCGAACTTTCTTGCTATTTTAAACTTGTTGCATGCTCACAAGTGCTTTTAATCACAAAGAATTACTCAAGTAATCAACTCACATGTTGATTTTTTATGAACAAATATAAAATGCGAAAAGATCAAGAGAATATGCATGCATCACACTTCTTCTTTGGAGATGGCTTATCATTGCACTTAGCTATGAACTTGGAAGAAGTTGTGTATGACAAAAACCATGTCCTTAAGCTTCTGATTGTCAAATGACATAGGCTTGGCCTGGTTGGTTAGAATAAGGCAGATGCGCATATAATCTCTTGCAAATATCATATGATTTAAACTTGCTCTTTGAAAAATAATAAAATGCAGCAACAAGTGTCATGCTTTGAGGTATTGAAATAGTTAAGTTTATGAGATCATGACTTGCTTAAATTGAAAATTACATTTGATCTCTAGCATGGCTTACACTACTTTATGTATCTCATTGATGTGATAGTGTAAGTTACTTGATAGTATGATTTGGATGAGCTTTGTTTTATATGTATATGTTATAATATGCACATAACAATTAAAATTTCTCTTTTGTACCTTGCTGAATACATTGTCAAAGGGGGAGAGACAATATGTAATTTTTTAAAAAAAAAAGATAAGTATGCAAGGGGGAGAAATTGATTACACATCACATATTCACAATTGTTTTGGCACGATTCTTCTCAAGGAGAGAATTTCTTTTTCTCGTTTTATTTCTGATTCACAAAGGGGGAGAAATTGTTTTCAAAACTTTTAACGTGAATAAGCCAATTTTCGGATCTTAAGTGGTGTTGCCAATTCATTCATCAAGGGGGAGATTGTGAGACCTCTATGTGTTGAATACATTGGCTATGGCGATAAAATTTTTGAATACTACCAAAACACTTTTATCATCAAGGTCCGATGATAGGTACGGCATGTCTTTGATAGCTCCGACATGTCTTTGTTAAGCTTCGATATGTTTTGCTAGGTCCGACCTATGTTAGTTAGCTCTGACATGTTTTTCTAGCTCCGGCTTTTGGGTTGACTAGTTCCAATCAGATTTGGTAATCTCCGGCGCTAGGTTGTACTAGCTTTGGTAAGCTCAAGCTCCGATTAGCTTTGGCAAGGTTCGGAGCATGATCACAATGTTCCTGCTTTTACTGTGAAATGTTTCGAACTTATTTACATTGTTGGAAAGATTGCTTATTATTCATTTGCTATGTTTTTTGCACGTTTTGGTTGATATGGCTGATATCGTTTTACAGTGGTTTTGCAACATGCTTATGTGAGGTGCTCACGTAAGGTGTTGTGTTCGGAACTAACTTGAGTCAAGTCGCTGACTTGGACTCGTACAGATTGGCTGTTTGTTCATGTGCAGGTGTTGCTTATGTTCAAGACATGGCTGGTGACGGGATCCATTGAACTAGTCTTAGGGAGAAGATGAGGTTCAACAACCAAGTTTGGGAGGAATTGTGGTTGAGTTGATCGAGAGGTCGTGCAGCATGTTTGAATCAAGAACAATGCATATGAAGGAATTGTGGACGTCGTTGGAAGATGTTTGCATGTATGCAAGGAGTGCATGGACGTGGCTACATGGTTTCGAAGCGTGATGAAGAGATGTGGACGTAAAGAATTGGTCGAAAAGGTCCAACCGACTAGGTTATGGACTCAGGCTGCGGCTGAGTCATGTTTGACTCAAATATGGAAAGATTTGAATTGGTTATGATAGGATTTCGTGTGGGTCACGAATTTGAGTTGTTTTAGGAATGTGAGATACGTTCCTAAGGTGTTTGGAAGTCTTAATATTGCTTCTATCTGCATATAGAACAGTCCTAAGCAGTTATGGAAAGTTTCAATTTGTGATTTGAGTAGGATTAGAGTCCTAGTTGAGATTGGGTTGGCCTAAGGGCTGGTTATATAAGCAAGGGAGGCCAAAGCTTGTGGTATGACTTTGGGGCTATTCCTCTTGTGTTCTATTGAATAAATATCATAGGTTAAAGGAACTTTTGTGCCTTGTTCATCCGACTTGTTCCATACAAGTTTTTCTTGTTGAGTTTTCTGTACAACGCTACCTTTCTTCGGGTTTTTTTATCATAACTCGAGTTTTACAGATCCAATTGATGTGATTCTTTTTGGGTTGTCTTCAAAACTTGATTATCGATCATCTGTCAAAATTCCACGGTCATTGGATTTGTGGTTTCGGATCTACACGAGTTTCTTTGCAGAGTTCGAGAACTATTTTTTACTCGGTAGAACAGATTGACCTTTGTTCGATCATTTGATCGTAACTTGAGTTTCTCTTGACGAATTTGAGTGATTCTTGGTGTGTCGTCTTCGTGACTTGATTCTCTCTAATATCTATCACTTTCTTCATGGTGAAACACGTTTAGATTAGTCTCATACACTATTTCTTTAACATATTATTTTTTTGCCGAAGGGGTTGGGATTTAATTGTTTCCGCTGCGTAAGATTTTTTAAATCTACCATTCACCCCCCTCTGGTAGCTTTTCACGTGCTCTTCGATCCTACAGTATGGCCAAGAGATCACCAAATAGCCTTTACAAAGGGGTTACTAGCCTATTTAGACCCCACTAAGGTTTCACCGGTGGCGATGCCTCCAACTGAGCACATCTTCAACCAAGGGCTCCCTCTTGAGCCATTCAGATCCAAGGGTAGTCCCACCAATCATCAACAAACCCAATCTGACGACTCCTTCCCTGAGCATCCTTAATGGTCTAAATAGCACTAGCAAAGCTCTAAATAATCAGCTACGCCGCACCTATACTTGGCCTCGTGGTGGCACTGTAGTCCTGGCTTATTCTCGCACGAACCGGTCCTTAGATCTAAAGCAAGCAAACCACCATAACATCCAACCCATCCACATACCAGGCTTGCTTAGATCACCAATTACCACATCATATTAACCAGTTCATGTTAATCAAATCTCATAAATGCATAATTAAGTTAAGTGGTATAGTTGTTTTCCATCCCAATTAATTAAATGAAGTAGAAAGGGTAAAAAGCCCATATCGACTCTCTACCATGAATTCCAGGTGACAAGGGTGGTCAAACAATTATAGTAAACTTCCTATCATAGGATTCCCATCAAATTAACACAAGCATGTAGTTTTGCAAACAAAACATTTACTTTAAAAGCAATACCAATATGCTTCAAGGACACTTGCCTTGCTCTTGGGATTGGTTCGGGTCAAAGCCTTCAAACTCTTGGTGCTGTAGATCCTCCGCGACACTCTCTAGTGCAAATTCGTCTAATCCACACAATAAACATACAAGACAAGAATTATAATCAATAAATGCACATATATTACTCAATATGACATGACATGCATGATTAATGCAAATGCAAGGTGGAACTTGTTAATGAGTTGCTTTTAATGTAACTAACTAGTTCTAATAGCCTTTAACAATTCTATACAGGTTTGAAATTGATTCGAAACCACAATTTTAGAATTATTTCAACATAATTTAACCAGGAAAATCAGACTAGTCCGCTAGGGACCGGACAAGTCCGCACTTCGCAGAACTGGTGAACTAGGGTTTTCTAGATTGACGTGAATTTGGAGATTTGGGGTTGAATTCATGTAAGGAAAAGGAAGTAGAAGGTATACCAGGTGTTTAGGACTCCAAAGAATCAAGGATCTTGGAGGCCACACTTGGATCTTGATGATCTAGGGTTGATGAAGAACTTGGAGTTGAATTGGTGTTGTAGAACGAAACTTGATGGAGATCTTGACCCTCTTTCGTCTCCTCTTCTTCTTCTTCTTGCTCTAGATCTCCTTCTTCCTCCTTGGCGGCGGCGATTCACGAGCTAGGGTTTGGGTGTCGTGGAAAGGTGGCAAATAGATGTCAAGCCAAGGGGTGGGGTTGTTTATATAGAGGTGGAGGCTAGGGTTGGGTGGATTTCGAGTTTGAGATGAGTAGAGGTCGGTTTAGAGTCCCACATGGACTCTAAAAGAGTTAGGCACGACGTCCCTAGGTCCATTTAACGTAAAACCCAAGAAACAAGTCGTGAAACAAAATATCAACTCGGAGTCGCGATTTATCGCAGAAGTCCGAAAATGGCCGAACTAGTCTGAAGTTAGATAGAGAGAAATCGGACAAGTCCAAACTGGACATTGGACAAGTCCGAACTTATCCAGGGGGAAAATAGACAAGTCTGGCCAAAATCGGACAAGTTGGAATTTAGTCAATGGGGAAAACGGACAAGTCCAGGGACTTAGCAAAATTTCAAGCAATTTGGGATACCGGACTAGTCCACTATGGGCCGGACAAGTCCGAAAATGTTCAGAGGAAAAACAAACCATACCGCAGCAAAACGAACAAGTCCGTTTGAAGTGAGAGAGAAATCGTACTAGTTGGCACCAAAATCGGACTAGTCCGCACTTTCCAGAATTCCTAAGTGCGGTTTTACTCTAAATTCATTTTTAACCTATTTCTTTTTATGTGGATTAATGTTAGACATGTATATGAACTTATGCAATGCATGATGCATGAAAATGAGGGTGTTACAAACCTACCCCCCATAAAATGAATCTCGCCCTTGAGATTTGACGCGGAAGAGAAGAGATAGGGAAATTCCTTCTTGAGATCATCCTCCAACTCCCAAGTTGCTTATGATTCTGTGTGATGCTTCCATTGAACTTTACACCATCAAATAACCTTGTTGCTTGTGACTCTCTTCATGGAATCTTTGTTTCCAAGATTTTGACCGGTTTCTCGGCATAAGTCAAATCTGCCGCTAATTCTAATTCTTCTATTGGCACTTGTTCTTCCGGTACTCTCAAACACTTCTTGAGCTGGGAAACATGAAACACATCATGGACATATGAAAGATGAGCTGGCATCTCCAATTTATATGCTACTTCTCTTTTGTCCAAAATCTTGAATGGCCCAATATATCGAGGTGCTAGCTTGCCTCTTATGTTAAACCTCTTATGACCTATCATTGGTGACACTTAAGGTAAATGAAATCTCCCACTTCAAAGGCTATTTTCCTTCTCCTATTGTCCACATAGCCTTTTTGTCTTGATTGAGAAGCCCTCAAATTTTGATGAATTACCTGAACTTGTTTTTCATCTTCTAGCAACACATCCGGACCAAATACTTGAGTTTCTCCTGTCTCATTCCAAAATAAAGGTGTCCTACACTTCCTTCGATATAGTGCTTCATATGGTGGCATTTTCAAACTTGCTTGGTAAATATTGTTGTATGAAAATTCTGCATATGGCAAGCTCTTGTCCCAACTCTTCCCATGCTTTAAAGCACAAGCTCTTAACATGAACTCGAAAATTTGGTTGGTACTCTCAGTTTGTCCATCCGTTTGAGGGTGATATGCTGAGCTGAAATTTAGCCTTGTTCCCAAAGCTCCATGCAACTTTTGCCAGAACCTAGAGGTAAATTGAGAACATCTATCTGACACTATCTTCTTCGGGACTCCATGTCGACACAAAATATGCTCCATGTATGTCTCGGCCAATGGTACAGTTGTATACTTGGTCTTGACAGGGATGAAATGAGCTGACTTGGTCAATCGATCCACGATTACCCAAATTGAGTCATAACCAAACTGAGTACATGGCACTCCAACTATAAAGTCCATACCAATTTCTTTCCACTTCCACTCCGGAATCTTCAATGGTTGCAATAATCTAGCTGGCCTTTGATGTTTTGCCTTAACTCATCGCGTATGTGGGCCGCCTAAGCTTAAAGGGGACAAATAAATTGTGTGCTCTTCTTGTAGACATGCTAAGATGGTTGCAGATTCACATACTCCTCTCACAATGATCATGACAACTGAACCGTGTCAACTTTTGCACCTTGACACTGTAGGACCTTCACGCGTTCAATCCTTCAGAGGTAAATGGTATGTTCTTGTTATTGTTGATGATTATTGTAGATACTCTTGGGTTTACTTTATGACATCTAAGAGTGAAGCTTTTAGTCACTTTAGAACTTTATTTCTTAGATTATAAATTGATCATCCAGGATCTTTAAAAGGAATTAGAAGTGATAACACAACCGAATTTAAAAATCAATCTTTGATCACTTTTGTATTGAAAATGGAATAGATCATCAATTTTCTTCACCATATGTACCTCAACAAAACGGTGTTGTAGAAGGAAAGAACAGAACCTTAGTTGAGATGGCTAAGACTATGCTTGATGAATATCAAACTCCTAGGAAATTTTGGGATGGCGCGATTGCAACTGCTTGTTATGTCTCAAATCGTGTTTTCTTGCACGCTAAGCTAGGAAAAACACCATTTGAGCTCCGTTTTGGACATAGGCCTAGTGTTACACACTTTCAGGTCTTTGGTTGCAAATGCTTTGTTAAGAAACATGGAAATCTTGATAAATTTGATCCTAGATCTGTTGATGGCATATTTCTTGGTTATCCATCTCATACTAGAGGCTACTGTGTGCTTTTACTTAACACTAACAAAATTGTGGAGACTTGTGAGGTGTCTTTTGATGATGCTAGCCCAGGTGCTAGCTCAAACATTACAGGTCCATATCCATATCCGCAGGGGGAGAGCATTTTCGTTGAAGATGAGGAAGAAGTGGAGCTGCTGCCCGAAATATCAGCAGCTAATGGCATTGTTCCAGCTCTTGATTTTGATTCACAGCCAGCACCGACGACCACCATTGCTGGTCCAGATCCTCCTCAAGTCACAAGCTCATTGATTTGTGATGAACATGAAGAAGAAGAAGCTTGTGAAGTGTCCACTCCCCTCTGGGTTCTCAAAAGTCATCCTCGACAACAAATTAGTGGAAGCTTGCACGAACGAGTCACACGGTCCAGGTTTTGCGATCCAAACTCTCATGCTCATTCTGCTTTTGTTGCTTCTTTTGAACCCAAAGATATATTACACGCACTCACTAATGAATCTTGGATTATTGCCATGCAAGAAGAGTTAGAAAACTTTGAAAGAAATAATGTTTGGAAACTTGTACATCCACCTCAAGGTCACACTTTAATTGGAACTAAATGGGTGTTTAAAAATAAATAAAGTGAGGATGGGGTTGTGGTTAGGAATAAGGCTATGTTGGTTGCTCAAGGTTTCACTCAAGTTGAAGGTCTAGTTTTTGATGATCATTTTGCTCCGGTTGCTACATTAGAAGCCATAAGATGTTAGCTTTTGCCGCATCTAAAGGTTTTAAGCTATATCAAATGGATGTTAAAAGTGCTTTTTTTAATGGCTACATAGATGAGGAGGTTTATGTCAAACAACCACCGGGTTTTGAAAATCCAAATTTTCCTAATCATGTTTACAAACTGTCTAAAGCGTTGTACGGCCTCAAACAAGCCCCTAGAGCATGGTATGATAGGTTAAAAACATTCTTACTTGAAAAGGGGTTTACCATGGGCAAGGTTGATAAAACTCTTTTTGTGCTTAAGCATGGCAATGACTCATTATCCGTTCAGGTGTATGTGGATGACATTATCTTTGGTTGTGCTTCTCATGATCTTGTGTCCAAGTTTTCAACAATAATGAGCTTCAAATTTGAAATGAGTATGATAGGTGAACTCACTTACTTTTTGGGGCAGCAAATCAAGCAAACCAAGGAGGATACCTTTGTGCGTCAAACGAAGTATACAAAAGACCTCCTAAGGCACTTCAACATGGACAAAAACAAGCCTCTTTGGACACCAATGGGAATAGCAAAAACACTTGAACTTGATGAAGATGGTGAACCCGTGGATCAAAAAGAATATAGAAGCATGATCAGATCACTTTTGTACCCCACGACATCAAGACCGGACATACAATTCAGCGTATGTCTCTGCGCACGGTTTCAAGCCTCCCCACGTGCTTCATATCGTCAGGCCATCAAAAGGATTCCCAGGTACTTACATGGAACTCAAGAATTTAGCATTTTTCTTCCTTCTTCCTCAACCATTACTTTGAAAGCTTTTTTGGATGCTGATTTTGGGGGTTGTAGGATTGATTGGAAAAGTACTTCTGGTGCTTGTCATTTTCTTGGTAATTCACTTGTTGCTTGGTCCTCTAGAAAACAAAACTCAGTTGCACAATCCACAACTGAATCTGAATATGTAGCTAATGCTAGTGCTTGCTCACAAATTCTTTGGGTTGTTCAAACACTTAAGGACTATGGGGTTGATCTAGATAGTGTTCCACTGTTTTGTCATAACACTAGTGCCATCTGCATTGCTAAAAACCCCGTGCAACATTCTAGAATAAGCACATTGACATTAGGTATCACTTTCTCTGTGATAATGTTGAAAAAGAAAACATTTTGCTTCACCATGTAGACACTGATCAATAATTGGCTGACATTTTTACAAGATCTTTGGATTTCACTCGTTTTTGTTTCATCATAGTGAAATAGGGGTTATGCATCCTCATGGCTTACATTGAGGGGGAGTTTTGAAATTTGAGAAGTCTATGTGTGAATCTGAAATTAAAATAATATGAGCATAGTATTTCATACATATATGACTTTCTGATTCCTTTTACATGATGAAAGTTCTTACTACATTACTCGTGTTATACATTTTGTAGTTTTTGCCATGACTAGTAATTGGTATAATTACTTACACTAAATCTGGTCATGGTCGAACTTTCTTGCTGTTTTGAACTTGTTGCATGCTCACAAGTGCTTTTAATCATAAAGAATTAATCAAGTAATTAACTCACATGTTGAGTTTTTATGATCAATAAAAAATTGAGAAAAGATCAAGAGAATATGCATGCATCACACTTTTTCTTTTGAGATGACTTATCTTTGCACTTAGATATGAACTTGGAAGGAGTTCTGCATGACTAAAACCATGTCCTTAAGCTTCTGATTGTCAAATGACCTAGGCTTGGCTTGGTTGGTTAGAATAAGGCAGATGCACATATAATCTCTTGCAAATATCATATGATCTAAATGTTTGCTTTAAAAATAATAAAATGCAGCAACTAGTGTCATGCTTTTAGGTTTTGAAATTGTTAAGTTTGTGAGATCACGACTTGCTTAAATTGAAAATTACATTTGATCTCTAGCATGGCTTACACTACTTATGTATCTCATTGATGTGATAGTGTAAGTTACTTGATTGTATGACTTGGATGAGTTGTGTTTATATGTATATGTTATAATATGCTCATAACAGTTGAAATTTCTCTTTTGAACCTTGCTGAATACATTGTCAAAGGGGGAGAGATAATATGTGAATTCTTAAAGATAAGTATGCAAGGGGGAGAAATTGATTACACATTGCACATATTGACAATTGTTTTGGCACGATTCTTCTCGGAGGAAGAATTTCTTTTTCTTCTCATTTTATTTCTGTTTTACAAATGGGGAGAAATCGTTTTCAAAACTTTAAATGTGAATAAGCCAATGTTCGGATTTTAAGTGGTGTTGCCAATGCATTCATCAAGGTGGAGATTGTGAGATCTATGTGTGCTAAATACATTGGCTTGTAGTGAATACATTTCCTTTGATGATAAAAGTTCTGAAATTATGCTAAAAACCTTTTTAGCAAAGCCCGACTTTAGCTCTGGCATGTCTTTGTTAAGCTCCGATATGTTTTGGCTAGGTCTGACTTCTTTTTCTAGTGAAAGCATCTAGGCCCCCATGAGGTATGGTTTCGGTGATTAATGGCAACCGTTGGATATCACTAATAAGTTTGTGGATGCAAGGTCTCTCATATCACTCATCACACTTAATGGATTCCATATTTATATCATCTACTGCTCATTGGATACAATTGGAGACCCCTCAACAAACTATTTTATGAGGTCAATCGATTTTCATGAAGACTAAAAGAAAAAGCACATATGTCAAAATTATTCCACCAAAATTGACAGCACTCGAGACTTGGTCGTCATCAGAAGAACATTTCAAACCAATGCCTAAGAGGTCACTCGAACAAATTCCAAAAGAATCACTTAGAACAACTCGAAGTAGACAAAATCAACTCACCGGATCATCCCATGTATTCAAAAAACACTACATCGGTCGAGTTGGCTCTGAGCAGAAGAAGACCTCAGTCTTGGGTATACACCGGATCATCTGATGATGAAGCAAGTGTTACATCGGTCGATCATTCCAGTAAGCAATTTCCCTGGACCAAGTGTAGCACCGGACTATCCGATGTACAATTATAACACATCGGTCAATCAATCCAGTAAGCATTATTTCTGGACCATTCTGGATCAAGTGTCACCAGATTATCCGATGTACAGGTGTATACAACATCGGTCGATCAATGGTCATATCTGACACAGTGACCTCAACTAATTTGTATTCGACCGATGACAACTGAAGGGAGAACATCGGATCATTAGGTGTTTGCAGAATAGTGATGTCAGCCTACTTTTCCAACGGCTATTTCGTGGAAGTTGGCTATTTATATCCCTTCAACCAGTCATTTCGATAAGTCTTGATGCCTAGAGCTACTCTACACATTACCAAGCATTCAAGACATTGAGCAACCACTTCCACATCATTTACACCACTTGTACACCAAGAGATAGGCTAGAACTTACTAGAGATGATGCTTGTGTGCTTCCATTCTTGGTGATTGGAGTCTCTAGTCTAGTGAGAGCTGTAAGGGAGTGTCTCTTGGTGATTGCATTCACTGTGTATCAGTCGGTGATTGGAGAGAGCCTTCCGGAGCTTTCCAAGTCGGTTGTGGAAGCCCGGAAGATCAAACTTGTACAAGGCTTGAGCTCCACCTTGCCGGAGAGGGCGAACGAAGACTTTTAGTGAAGATCCCCAATCTCGGTGACTTGGGAGTGGCTATAAACCTTGGTGGGTGCCACAACGTGGATATAGGAAGGTCTTGATGATCTTGCTGAACCAGAGGATAAATCACTGTGTCCCCGTGTCTCCTCGGGAGTTTGCATACTCTTCCTTTCCCGTTACACTTATGCATTTCATATAACGCAAACTTATTATTCATTTGAATGCATAGGTTGTTTGCGCAGGGAATTGTGCTTTTAGTAGTTATGTTTTTATTGCTTGAATTTTTTAAAAGAAGCCCAATTCACCCCCCTCTTGGGCATTCGATCCTTACAATTGGTATCAGAGTAAGGTTGCTCATTGGATCATTCTAGATTCACCGCTAGAGAGCTAAGATGGCCAAGATTCGGGGTTCGGTTCCCATCTTCGAGGGCAAGAACTTTGTCTATTGGAAAGCACGTATGCGTGCTTATCTAGAGGCTATTGCTCCCGAGGTATGGGAAGCGACCCATGCGGGGTTTGGTGAGCATAACTATATTGGTGATCAAATCAAGTGGGATGCAAAGGCTAGAAATGCTATTTACGAATGCATTAGTCAAGATGTGTTTGCTATGATTGCTAGCAAAGAAAATGCTTGTGAAATTTGGGCTTGCTTGATTGAAATTCATGAGGGTTCTACTCGTGTTAAAGAAGTATCATATGCTTAAGACCGAATATGATGAGTTCAAAATGCTACCTCATGAAAATGTCAATGAAATGTTTTCTAGCTTGAATGTTCTCATTGAGGAAATTAATGCTCTTGATATTGCTTCTCTTGGCAAGGGACTCATAAACCACAAGGTTCTTATGCTCCTTCCTAAGCCAAAGCACAACATCATCAACTCCATGCTTCAAAAGGAATCTCTTGATCACATTGAAGTTTCGGAACTTATTGGAGAGATTCACGCTCATGAGATGAGTGTGCTTGGGATGATGGAGGAATCATCTTCAAAGACAATTGCTCTAAAGGCTTCCACCAAGAGAACAAATCTCAAGAAAAAGAAAGTGGTCGAGCCTAGCTCAAGTGAATAAGAGCAAGCATCAAGTGAAGACGACGATGATGAGCTTGCATTGATGATGAGAAAATTCTCTCGCTTGAACTCCAAGATTGCCAAGAAGGGATACACCTTTGATCCCAAAAATAAAGCATTTCTACCAAGAAAAGATGACAACAAGACTTGCTATAATTGTGGTGATCAAGGCCACATCTCCTATGATTGTCCAAAACCAGACAAAAGAAGAGAGAACCACAAGAGGAAGCATCGCAAGCTTGAGGATAGTGAGGATGATGAAGAAGAGGTCAAGACCAAGCCAAGATTCCTTGGAAAGAAGAAGTATGAAAAAGGCAAAAAGGCAAAACTCTTTCCAAAGAAGAGAAAAGGTCCACAAAAGGTATTCATGTGTGAGGCAAATGAATGGATCACCAACGAAAAATCTAGTGATGAAGAGAGTGAAGTTGAAGAAGAGAGCTTGGCCGGCCTTTCCATTGCCAACAATGACGATTCATCTCTTCGTCCACCTCCCATGTGCCTCATGGCAAAAGGTAACACCAAGGTATGCGATGACTCTAGTGATGAAGAGCTTTCCCCCGATGACTTAGCTTCATTGATAAATGAATACCACACTATCTTTAAAAGGGAAAAGAGTAAGGCCAAGGCTATTGAAGAAGCTCGTGCTAAGCTTGAGAGTGCTAACCTCGATTTTCTTGACAAGTATGAAAGCATACTTAAGGAGCATGACACACTCAAATCTCATGTCAAGCAAGTTGAGGAGGATAAGGCTCAAATCAAGCTAGATCATCATAAGCTTGACGTAGCACACCAAGCACTCTTGGGAAAGCACAATGATTTAATCCAAGAGCATCAAGTACTTAACCTTGCTTATGAAGTCCTTGATCAAGAATTGAAAACTATAAAGAAAGAAACCCTTAATGATAAGGTATCTATTGCTTCTCATGCCACTAATGTCTTGCATATGTCTTTGCCTTTGAAAGAGAATGCTAGGGAGAAGGATTTGATGGATGAAATTGAAAGTCTCCGCACTAGTGTGGCAAGACTATCTAAGGGAGAAGTCAAGCACAAAGAAATCCTCTTCCAACAAGCAAAGGCCTTCAACAAGAGAAGACTTGGATCCTTCCCGGTGCCTAACAAAGGAAAGGTGCCCTCACCGGAGCTTAAAACGAGCTTCATCAAGGAATTTGGCTCTTATTGCCAACATTGCGAGGTCACCGGTCACCATACAAGGGAGTGTCCTCTTCCTAACCGGCCTTCTCCAAAATTGCCTACTAACTACAAGTCTACCTTTGATGATCACTATTATCTCTTGAGTAAAGTAGATGGCAAAGTGAAGGCAAGGTTCATCGGCAAGGACATGAAGGGCATGAAGGGGAAGCTTTCCAAGCAACTTTGGGTCCCAAAAACACTTGTATCACACATACAAGGACCTAAGTTAGCTTGGGTGCCTAAAATCAAAAATTGAATTCATGTGTGTAGGTGAACTACAAAGCCGGAGGAAAGCATTGAGTACTCGATAGCGGGTGCACTCAACAAATGACCGGCAACGATGGTATGTTCACCTCCATAGATGTGGCACCCGGTTCTGAATATGAACCAAGCGTAACGCATATGTGTGCCCAGGAAGTTCATCACACATATACGGTTGCATCACAAACGATATACAAAATTTAACCACATCTTAACTATTAAATAAGTACCTTATTACAAGAACCCAATAGTTCACAAATGACAAAACTCTAATTAATACAGCGGAAAAATAAATTAAGCAGCACGACTCCAATCCACAGGCAATTGATGGCGGCACGCAACCTAGTACTCCGCGTCATCCTCAGGGTACTCCCAATTATCTCCAGTAGCTATTGGGGGGGATTGCAAGGGTGAGTACGTGTCGTACTCAACAAGTGTGGAAATAGATGACATGTGGCTAAACAAATGATTGGAATAAAAAGGCTAATTGCAGAAAAGTACATTTCATAAACATGTAAAAGCAGTATATCATGTCTATGTGAGTTTATTTCCCTTCATGACCCAAATAATTATCATACCATAAATCCAACAATTCTTATTTACCATCACAATCCAGTAATACCAGCCAACCATAAAAATTATACCATATGCCAACTCCATAGTCTCTCACGTACCGACAATACTCAAGTGACAACCCAAAACCATACCAACCATCCCAAAATTCCAAGTCCAATTCTAATCATGTAGGTCATCCAGGTGCTCTTAATCGGGAGCACGACTATCATGGTAGTTTTTAACACTTTGCAAAGGTTGTACCACTTTACCCACATGTTCGTGATTTCATCACCTTTCGATGACTAAGAACCTCTATGTTGCCCTGTCACACTTCCGTTGGTGTGCGGCCAAGAGATCACAAAATATCCTTTCAAAAGGGACTACTAGTATGTACGGGCCCACTAAGATTTCACCGGCAGGCTTGAATCTCCATTCTCCCACCCACGGGCCCCCTCGTGTGCCATGCAGATCCCAGGGCAGTCCTCCTCGACTCCCATTCCCCGCGCCGTCCAATGGTCCATACAATACTAGTAGCGCTCCTAATTATTCAGCTACGCTGCACCCATACTTGGCCTTGTGGTGGCACTGTTGTCCTGGCATATTCTCGCATGTACCGGTCCTTAGATCTAAGGCAAGCAAAACCACCATATCGTCCAACCCATTCCACAAAACCATGCTTGCTTAGATCTCCTAAATTTCATGTTGCTAAATTAATCATCATCTTATTACCATCCCAAGTTGTCATAATTAAAGTTTTAAACCACATTATTTAAGTTACCCATAACCCATGTAGCGATGCGGTGCAAAAAGAAAAATACCCATACCCGACTCATCATGTATATCCCGTTGACAAGGGGTGGCAAACAACGCTAGTAAACTCCTACGTATGGGTTTCCCATCATATTGACACAAGCATGCAAGTTCGCAAACAAAACATTTAATAAAACGGGATCAATATGATCAAGGACACTTGCCTTGCTCCGATGGATGGCGTTGCTCAAGCGCTTCAAAGTCTTGGTTTTGGAAATCCTCGTATGCGGCCTCTTGAACACGTCCCTCTATGCATGATCACACATACAAGAAAATACATACAATTCAATATGATGCACACAAATTAATCAACATGCAATGACATGCATGCATGCAAATTCAAATAATTAATTAACTATGGTTGTTTATTAATTAGTTGCGACTAGTTCATACGTATTCATATGAGTTTATGGCGGTTTTAGTGGGGATTAATGTTGCTGAAAATAAAAAGATGGTGCGACTACGATCAATTTATGTATATTAGATTCAATATGTTCGCTAAAATTCTCATCGGAAATGTGGCCTACCGTAGATGCGATGGCTTCAAAGATCGCGGGATGGCGACGACGCGTAGACGAAGTAGATGGCGCAAGGTCCTCCGGCGGCACGACGACGGCGATCCGACGGACTCCAGCGGACGACAGCACCCTCCTCTTCTCTCTCTTTTTTTTCTCTCTTCTTCCCTGGCGGCACAGCTTCTGGTGCTTCTCCTTTTTTTTCTACCGCTAGGGTTCCTCCTTTTTTTTCTGGCGGCGGCGTTTTTCTGGTGCCGAGAAAACTACGATGCACCCGGTTCTTATATAGGCGTGGTAGGGATCGCCACTGGGCCAGAGGTCGACTCGGCCTGGGAACGCGCGGGCGGGGCGCTCGGTCGACGCGCGACCGACTCATGCGGCACGGGCGGCGCGGGCGCGGGGCACCTGGGCGCGCTGGCGCGGTCGAGCGGTGGGGCCATGGCGCGGGCTGGGCCGGGCGGTGCGGGGCTACGCGAGCACAGTCGGGAGCGGGCCGGCTCGGTCGGCCTGGCCGGCCAGGCTGCTCCTTTTTTTTCTTTTTATTTATTTATTTATTCTTTATGTTATTTTAATTATTTTTTCTTCTTTTTTTTCTTTTCTTTTCTTTCATATATAAATATTATTATATATTATTATATTTATATATATATATATTATATATTATTTATTTATATTAATTCCCTAATACATGCTTTATATTGTATTATCCTTCTTTTATTCCATTAATGTTTAATGCATGAACATGTATGCAATGCATGATACAAAGATTTAGGGCGTTGAGATAGAGAACCCCGACAATCATGAACAAGTCACCTTTGTGATAACTCTAACGGGAAGGTAATTGGGTTGGGTAAGATTGCAATTTCACATGATTTATCTATTTCCAATGTGTTGTATGTTAAGTCACTTAGTTTCAATTTGCTTTCTATTGCACAATTGTGTGATCTTGGACTAACGTGCACCTTTGGCAAGAATGATGTTGTTGTGACTAGTGAAACAAGCAAAGAACTAATCTTCAAAGGCTTTCGCCATGGACATCTCTACTTAGTAGACTTCTCCGACAAGGATGCTAGCTTGACCACTTGTCTTTTCACCAAGACGAGTTTGGGTTGGCTATGGCATCGAAGCATCGCTCACATTGGAATGAGCAAGCTCAAGGAGTCATTCAAGCTCAGGATGGTGACTGGCGTGAAGGATGTCACATTTGAAAAGAACAAGCTTTGTAGCGCTTGTCAAGCCGGGAAGCAAGTTTCTTCACACCACCCGATGAAGACAATGGTGTCAACCTCCAAGCCACTTGAGTTGCTCCACATGGACCTCTTCGGACCGTCCACATATCAAAGTCTTGGTGGTAATCTCTGTTGTCTTGTTATAGTTGATGACTACTCTTTCTATGCTTGGACATTGTTTCTAGGTGACAAGAGTCAAACTTCGGAAGTGTTCAAGACCTTCGCTAAACGTGCTCAAAGGGAATTTCAACTTCCCATCATCAAGGTCCGGAGTGACAACGACACCGAATTCGAGAACTACAACATTGGGGAGTGGTGTGATCGTGAAGGTGTGAAACATGAATTTTCAGCCACATACACTCCTCAACAAAATGGTGTTGTTGAAAGGAAGAATAAGACTCTCATCACTCTTGCACGAGAAATTCTTGATGACTATGGCACGTCCGAGAAGTTTTGGGCCGAAGCAATCAACACGGTATGCCATGCCGCAAATCGGGTCTATCTACATCGACTACTTCAAAAGACCCCGTATGAACTGCTCATTGGGAGAAAGCCCAACATCTCCTATTTCTGAGTCTTCGGGTGCAAGTGCTACATCTACCGCAAGAAAAGGCTCGGTAAGTTTGAAAGAAGATGTGATGTTGGTATCTTTCTTGGTTATGCATCAAACTCAAAAGTATATCGAGTATTCAACCAAACCTCCGGTTTAGTTAAGGAAAGTTGTGATGTTGAGTTTATGAAACTAATGGCTCCCAAGAGGAGAGTTTTGGTCATGATGAAATAGATGATGAGCCTCTACAAGAAGCTATGAAGAATATGACCATTTGAGACATCAAACCTAAAGTTGAGGAGAGCCATGATCAAGGGGGAGCTTCAAGTTCCAACATCAACACATCTGTGGCACCTCAAGTTGACGAAGAAGAAAAAGATGATCCATTGCCGACACAAGATTCACAAGCCACACAACATCAAGAAGAAGAACAAGTCCATGATCAAGTCCAACCACAAGAAGAGCAACACGCATCACCACCGCCAAGTGCTTCACAACCACTTATGAGGCATGGACGCATCTCCAAGGCGCATCTGATTGATCAAATTATCGGTAGTCTGTCAAGGGGAGTAAGTACACGTTCTTGCCATTTCGCTACGTTTTGTGAGCACTACTCGTTTGTTTCATGTGTAGAACCCACTCACATTGAGGAAGCACTCCAAGATCCAAATTGGGTAATGGCCATGCAAGAAGAACTCAACAACTTCATCCGCAATGAAGTTTGGGTGTTGGAGGAGCGACCCAAGGACAATAACATCATCGAGACAAAGTAGGTGTACCGCAACAAACAAGACGAGAACGGTGTTGTGATCCGCAACAAGGCAAGACTTGTGGCCAAAGGTTTCTCACAAGTTGAGAGGGTGGACAATAAACTCTTCACCAAAGACATCGATGGAGAACTATTTGTTTGTAAAACTTATGTCGACGGTATTATTTTTGGTTCAACTAACGAAGCTCTTAGCCATGAGTTTGGCAAAATGATGTCTAGGGAATTCGATGTCAATGATTGGAGAGCTCAACTTCTTCCTTGGATTTCAAATCAAGCAACTTCGAGAGGGGACCTTCATCTATCAAGAAAAATATAACAAGGACCTCTTGAAGAAATTTGAGATGGGAGATTGTAGCTCAAGAAGCACTCCAATGGCAACAAATTGTCATCTCAACGCGGATAAGGACGGTAAACGTGTTGACCAATCTAATTACCGTTCCATGATTGGTTCATTGCTTTATCTTACCGCATCTAGGCCCGATATCATGTTTAGTGTATGCTTGTGTGCTCGCTTTCAAGCGGCACCGAAAGAATCGCATCAGAAGGCGGTCTTTAAGATACTTCGGTATCTCAAGCATACCCCAAGTGTAGGCCTTTGGTACCCCAAAGGTGCTAAATTCCATCTCTGGGGTTACTCAGATTCGATCTTTGCCGGATGCCATGTGGATCGCAAGAGTACCTACGGAGGGTGCCACTTGCTTGGGTGTTCCCTAGTATCTTGGTCTAGCAAGAAGCAAAACTCCATTGCTTTGTCCACTGTGGAAGTGGAATATATAGCGGCCGGTGCATGTTGTGCCCAAATCCTTTATATGAAGCAAACCCTTTTGGACTTTGGTGTTAAATTTGGTTGTGTGCCTCTCCTTTGTGACAATGAAAGTGCGGTTAAGATTGCGAAAAACCACGTTCAACACTCCCGCACTAAGCACATTGATATTCGCCATCATTTCTTGCAGGACCATGAAGCTAAGGGAGACATCTCCCTGCAAGGTGTTAGGTCCGAAGAACAATTGGCAGATATCTTCACTAAACCACTTGATGAGAAAACCTTTTCTAGACTAAGGAGTTAATTAAATGTGCTAGATGCATCAAACGTCATGTAAGTTGCCATGGTCATGTAAGAATGAATCACATATAGGTCTTGTCTAACTTTCAAAGGATAGGGGCGAGCAAGGGTTATCTTGGGATGGCGGTTCTTTTGGGTATCCCCAAGACTTGGAGAATGGCTCTACATGAGGAAGCCCTGAAAGGTTCAAATTTGGCAAGATATATTTAATTTATGTCTTGCATGATGCCTGCCATATAGACTTGCACTCACGTTTAATATCTTGCATTAAAAATTGTTTAGCATTACATACGGTAGATTGTCACAAAGGGGAACCCACTTCATGAGAAAGAGACTTGTTTGAAATGCAATATCTCAACTCATATGATGTGGAAAGAACAAAGTGTTAGGTGCGTTAATGCCTAAAGGAACATGCTTTAAAGAGATAGAAGTCTTCATCCTCTAGCTCACAAAGCATGTGCCTTAAATTTTATTTGGATTTTTCCTTGTTGGGTTTTCTGGTGTTCTATTTGCCTTATGGCTTAGCCAAGTTATTGGCAACTAGCGTTAAAGTCTTTTTGAGGGGTTAGGGGTTGCCCAAAAAGTCCTAAGACTTGTGTTTCTCTTTGTTTATTTAAGTCAAAGGACATATATGGGACGTTGCTGATCTTTTGTAGTCATCGGATTATCCGATGCTTAGGCCAGAAGCATCATCAGATCAGTTTGTGCTTAAGTACAAGGGTCAGCTCAGTCAGAAAGTAAAATCAACTGACAAGTTCATTCTGAGAAACATCGGAGCATCTGATGTTCACATTTCTGGAGTTGTGCCAAATTCAACCGATGCGAATCGTTTCCACATCGGATCATCCGATGCTGAAGGTGCCTCTGGAATACCCTTATTGTACTACTCGACCGATGCACCAATCATCTGATGTTGGATCATCCAATGTTAAAAATCAAACTAGGGTTCGGGCCCCACCTATTTAGCGCCTCTCCATTTTCCTTCTCTTCTCTCTCCCCAACGCCGCACTCCCCGTTGCTCTCCGCCGCCGCCGCTCCGTGCCCTCGCCCTGCCGTCGCCCTTTGGCCGTCGCCACACTTTGACCGCCGCCCTCTGTGCCACCAGCGCCGCCGCCGCCCTGCGCCACCGCCCTAAGCGATGCCGCTGCCGTGCCGCCACCCTTAGAGCCGCTGCCGCTTAGCGCCACCGCCCTAAGCACTGCCGCCGCCCTCACCACCACCTTGTTCCCTCAACTCCACCACCACCCTCAACGGTCGTCGTGCTCCCTGTCGCACTGCCGCCTCCTCTTCGCTGCTACGGTTCGCCCGGCCGTGTTGTACTTTGCATTGCCATCTCATGCACCCGACATCGTTGTCCCACGATCTCATCTTCGCCGTCGTCACTCGAGATGGGCCGTGACAAGAAAGGAAAGAGAAAGGCTATTGAGGAGCCGACAGCTAAGAAGCAGAAGCTATCAAAAGAGGAGAAGAAAGCTCTGATGGCCGCTCGCACTGCTGAGGAGCGAGAGCGTGGCCGAGGAGGATCGCTGAGGATCCGGGAGGCCTGACAGAGGCAGCCACAGCAGACAGAGACATAGGAGATAGAGGAGCCTTAGGTGTTGCTTGTTCGCCGGCGCTCAGTCAGGACCCGTGGAGTTCATCCAGCTGCAGCCACGAGACAGAGACCTTCTGCAGCTGAGCTTCGGGAGGATAGAGCGGCCCAGAGAGCTGTCTATGAGATGGACACCAATGTCCGGGTTGGTGAGGGTGTCCGCCTGACTGACTACAGGAAGTTGAAGGCAAAGCAGCTTAGAAAGCTTGGATGGAGTATTCTACTTGAGGAGTGGTTCCCGCAGCCCAGAGAGCCACTTGTGGATAGCCACTTCTGGACCCTAACACAGGTGTCGCTGTATGAGACTTACAGATATAGGGGCCATAAGCTTTTCCAGCACAACTTCCTTGACTGGGATCAGCTTGCACTTGCAGCCGGCACTGAGGATCGCCCTTACTTTGAGAGGTACAGAGGGCTAGTGGAGTTGATGTCTTTCCAGCGGATTGCCTACGTGGAGGACAGGGTCCGAGTTTTCTATGCCACACTCTAAGTTTCAGAGGGTCGCAGATCCATTGACTTCATGTTCATGGGCCAGCATCACCATCTGACCAGACAGACCTTGGGACAGCTGCTAGGCGTGGATCTCCATGACACATGCCTGCACGAGATAGTATATGGACAGGCTGACCCACTGAGGAGGCCGCTCACTGGAGGTGTGGCACCACCTTATGAGGAGATTCACTCACTGTTTGCTCAGCCCTTCTCACCTGACCAGCCGAGGGTACCTGCTCTACTCACTCCGGCTGCGCGTACTGTGCACCTTGCCTTGCGTCGCATGTTACTGCCCAGGTCCGGATATCTTGAGGGCTTCACCAGTCTGCAGCAAATCCTCTTGTTCTATGTCATGAACGGGACGGAGTTCGACATCGTGGATATCCTCATCTGTGAGATGGAGGATGTTATCACCGATGGAGTTAGGATGATGAGACAGCTTGTGTTTGGCCCCTGGATCAGTCACCTGCTCTACCTGTTGGTTCCAGAGGGACAGTCTCACCGACGAGAGCATCACTAGGTTCGGACACTACCGTGCTCCAGCTCCTGGAGACCGCCGCCTTGGCCGCCCAGTTGAGCGTCAGGTCTGAGCTCGACTATCAGAAGAAGACTGGTCAGACTTAGAGAAGGAAGATGAGATCCTAGAATAGGCTGAGGCTCAGGGAGGGGATCTTCAGCATATCTGGTCAGAGAGTGACACTAGTGACAGTGTCGAGGAGTACTTTCCAACTCCTCCCTCACCCAGGCAGCACAACGCGGAGGCTGGAGGCTCGACTGTACAACCACCACCTACCCCACCTCCAGTGTTCGAGGCACAGGTCTCTCAGCCATCCGAGCTTACCTCTTTACTTCAGCAAATGGTTAAGCAGTAGCGACAGGATCGGCTTGCAGCTGAGTAGGCCAGAGCTGAGCAGGCTGCACGTCTTATGGAGCTCCAGCAGCAGCAGGAGGAGATGCAGCGTCAGATAGCCTGCGAGAGGCGAGAGGACACTGACATGCTCACTGGACTGATTGACCAGATGCATCAGTGTTCTCTTGACCAGCAGCAGCAGACGCAACAGGCCATGATGGGCATCCTGGGGTTGATCACCAACCTCTACACTCAAACCGGGATTGCCCTACCCTCACAGCTTCCGGGTCTAGCTCCAGTTCCACCTGTCTTGGCACCAGTTTCAGCTCCAGTGCCGACCACGCCGATACCGACTATCAGCATGTCCCCACTGCTTGCTCCAGGCGCACCGATTCACTCTCCCCTGCCGGCTTCGACACTCTTTCAGCAGACTCTGGCTCCGGTTGTCAGTGCCCCTCAGCAGGCACCCTCAGCACCGACAGTAGCTCCCACAACACCGGTCACCTCCACTCTAGCCTCAGCAGCAGTAGGCAGCAGCTCCGACGACAGCACCCTCGATGGCGACCAGTTCGTCATCGCCCCGAGCGCTCAGGATCCTTAGGCACTCGGCTTCTTTTTGGTGTCTTGATGCCAATGGGGGAGAAGAGTTAGAGTTAGGGGGAGGATTAGCATAGTCCTAGGGGGAGTCCTAGTTGCAGGGGAGTATCTTTTTTTGGGAGCTTTTGTAATTTGGGAGCTTTCCTATCCTTTTGCTATCTTTGAGTATTTGTGTGCCACTTAATTCTCTCATGTTTTATTCATTGCTTTTGAGCATTCGAGTTTTGTGTGCTGGATCTTGTACTTGTTGCATATCCTTTTGAGTATCGTATTCTTACTTTCATTACTGTTATGCTTTACTCATTGTGTTGTCCTCAATCACCAAAAAGGGAGAGCTTGAAAGCATCTAGGCCCCCATGAGGTATGGTTTTGGTGATTAATGACAACCGTTGGATATCACTAATAAGTTTGTGGATGCAAGGTCTGTCATATCACTCATCACACTTAATGGATTCCATATTTATATCATCTACAACTCATTGGATACAATTGGAGACCCCTCAACAAACTATTTTACGAGGTCAATAAATTTTCATGAAGACTAAAAGAAAAAGCACATATGTCAAAATTATTCCACCAAAATTGACAGCACGCGAGACTTGGTCATCATCATAAGAACATTTGAAACCAATGCCTAAGAGGTCACTCGAACAAATTCCAAAAGAATCACTTAGAACAACTCGAAGCAGACAAAATCAACTCACCGGATCATCCCATGTATTCAGAAAACACTACATCGGTCGAGTTGGCTCTGAGCAGAAGAAGACCTCAGTCTTGGGTATACACTGGATCATCTGATGATGAAGCAAGTGTTACATCGATCGATCATTCCAGTAAGCAATTTCCCTGGACAAAGTGTAGCACTGGACCATCCGATGTACAATTATAACACATCGATCAATCATTCCAGTAAGCATTATTTCTGGACCATTCTGGATCAAGTGTCACCGGATTATCCGATGTACCGGTGTATACAACATCGGTCGATCAACGGTCATATCTGACACAGTGACCTCAACTAATTTGTATTCAACCGATGACAACTGAAGGGAGAACATCGGATCATCCGATGTTTGCAGAACAGTGATGTCAGCCTAGTTTTCCAACGGCTATTTTGTGGAAGCTGTCTATTTATACCCCTTCAACCAGTCATTTCGATAAGTCTTGATGCCAGAGCTACTCTACACATTACCAAGCATTCAAGACGTTGAGCAACCACTTCCACATCATTTACACCACTTGTACACCAAGAGATAGGCTAGAACTTACTAGAGATGATGCTTGTGTGCTTCCATTCTTGGTGATTGGAGTCTCTAGTCTAGTGAGAGCTGTAGGGTAGTGTCTCTTGGTGATTGCATTCACCGTGTATCAGTTAGTGATTGGAGAGAGCCTTCTGGAGCTTGCCAAGTCGGTTGTGGAAGCCCAGAAGATCAAACTTGTACAAGGCTTGAGCTCCACCTTGCCGGAGAGGGCGAACGGAGAATTTTAGTGAAGATCCCCAGCCTCGATGACTTGGGAGTGGCTATACCCCTTGGTGGGTGCCACAACGTGGATGTAGGAAGGTCTTGATGATCTTGCCAAACCACGGGATAAATCACCGTGTCCTCGTGTCTCCTCGGGAGTTTGCACACTATTCATTTCCCGTTACACTTATGCATTTCATATACCGCAAACTTATTATTCACTTGAATGCATAGGTTGTTTGCATAGAGAATTGAGCTTTTAGTAGTTAAGTTTTTATTGCTTGAATTTTTTAGAAGAAGCCCAATTCACCCCCCCCCCCCCACTTAAACATTCGATCTTTACATCTAGGTTCGACTAGCTTTGGTTAGCTCTGGCGCTAGGTTCTACTAGATTTGGTAAGCTCCGGCTCAAACTCCGGTTAGCTTTGGCAAGGTTCGGAGCTTGACCGCAATGTACTTGCTTTTATCTTGCAATGTTTCGAACTTGCTTTATATTCTTGGAAAGATTGCTTAGTATTCATTTGCTAATTTTTTGGTGCGTTTTGGTTGATATGGCTGATATCGTTTTGCTATGCTTTGCAACATGCTTATGTGAGGTGCTCACGTAAGGTGTTGTGTTCAAAACTAACTTGAGTCAAGTCGCGGACTTGGGCTTGTACAGATTGGTTGTTTGTTTAATGTGCAGGTGTTGTTTGAGTTCAAGACATGGCTAGTGATGGGATCCATTGAACTAGTTATAGGGAGAAGATGAGGTTCAACAACCAAGTTCGGGAGGAATTGTGGTTGAGTTGATCGGGAGATCGCGCAACATGTATGAATAGTGAACAATGCATATGAAGGTATTGTGGACGTCGTTGGAAGATGTTTGAATGTGTGCAAGGAGTTCATGGACGTGTAAGCATGGTTCCGAGGCGTGATGAAGAGATGTGGACGTAAACAATTGATCGGAAAGGTCCAACCGACTAGGTTATGGACTCAAGCTGCGGCTGAGTCGTGTTTGACTCAAATATGGAAAGATTTGAGTTGGTTATGATAGGATTTCATGTGGGTCATGAATTTGAGTTGTTTTAGGAATGTGGGATACGTTCCTAAGGTGTCTGGAAGTCTTAAAATTGCTTCTATCTGCGTATAGAAGAGTCCTAAGCAGTTATGGAAAGTTTCGATTCGTGATTTGAGTAGGATTAGAGTCCTAGTTGAGATTGGGTTGGCCTAAGGGTTGGTTATATAAGCAAGGGAGGCCAGAGCTCGTGAGAGATGACTTTTGGGCTATTCCTCTTATGTTCTATTGAAAAAAATTCGTAGTTGAAAGGAACTTTTGTGCCTTGTTCGTCCGACTTGTTCTAGACAAGTTTTTCTCGTCGAGTTTCTGCACCGCACTATCTTTCTTTGGTGGTTTTATCATAACTCGAGTTTTACAGATCTGATTGACGTGATTCTTTTTGGGTTGTCTTCAAAACTTGATTTTATATCATCTGTAAAAATTCCATGGTCATTGGATTTGTGATTTCTGATCTATACAAATTTCATTGCAGTGTTCCAGAACTGTTTTTACTCGGTAGGACAGATTGACCTTTGTTCGATCTTTTGATTGTAACTTGAGTTTCTCTCGACGGATTTGAGTGATTCTTGTTCTGTTGTCTTCGTGACTTTATTCTCTCTGATATCTATCACTTTTGTCACGGTGAGACATGTTTAGATTAGTCTCACACACGATTTCTTTAACAGATCCTTTTCTCCCGAAGGGGTTGGGATTTAATTGTTTCCGCTGCTTAAGATTTTTTAATCTACCATTCACCCCCCCTCTGGTAGCTTTTCATGTGCTCTTCGATCCTACAAATCATTCCACTTTTTGCTTCCACCTTGTTAATGAGAGTCTTCAATCGATTATACATGTCTTGCGGTGACTCATCTTCTTCTATGGCGAATCTTCCCAATTCGCTATCAATCATCTCAATCTTAGCTTCTCGTACATGGCGATCACCTTCATGTGCTGTTTGTAGCGTATCCCATATTTCCTTAGCAATTTTGAGTCCATCCACCTTGGTGAACTCATCTCGACTCAAAGATGATATGATCATCGCTACAGCTTGAGCATTCTGATGAATTGCCTCCTCTTGGCTTGTTGTTAGCCCTTCATCGTCGTCTGGGATATCTATAAATGTACACACTATGTGCCACAAACTGGGGTTAAGTGGGATTAAGTGTATTTTCATGTTTTGCCTCCACATAGAATAATCGTTGCCGTCAAAGAATGGGGGCTTTTCCTAAAGGAATTGATAAATAATGGTTATTATTAGAATTCAAACAATCATAATTGAAAGGATATCGGGAGTAGTCGGTGTGACTACTCCCCTTCTTCTTCTTTTCATCTTCGACCTTCAGTTTGCCTTGGGAGAGAGCTTTCTTCCTTAGGAGCGCCTTGAGTTCAAGCGTCTCCTCATCATCATCCTCGAAGTCTTAGATGGCGTCGAGGAGCTTCTCCAACTTCTGAGCCTTTGCATCTTCAACCTTTTGATCTTGGTTGAAGTTCTTGTGCACACCCTTCATGTCCGACATTTTCTCTTCGAGCAATTAGTCTCTTTTTTAAGAGTCCTGATCTGATACCAATTGAATGTGGCCTAGAGGGGGGGGGGGTGAATAGGCCTTTTTGAATTTTAGACGGAACATGCAACACTCAGCACTTGATCAAATACCGATAAATCGGACTAGTCCGGTAGTGTGCGGACAAGTCCGGTGCTTGTGGACTTGATCGATCAAGTTTGGTCGATGATCTCGATCCAATTACTCTACGCAACAGAAATTAAGATATAACTAGAGTATGTTGCTTCAATTAAACTGAATATAGCACAAGGTAACCTTAGTTTAAAGTTTTGACGTAATTTGACTAAGATCAATTAAACCCTAGATGCAATGAACAATAAGCACAAAGTGAAGACACAAGATTTTTATCCAGTGGTTTGTTTCCCATGAAGGCAACCTACATCCACGTTGAGGAGCCCACAAAAAGATCGGGTCTTCACCAACCCTACCCTCGTCAAATCGCCACGGAGGCCGATTCTCTTCCACTAATCACAAAGGGGTAAGAGTAACATGTTCAAGGGGCCTTCTCACAAGTTGAGGGCTCCCCAAGATTTACAACAGAATACACCACCAACACACTCGAATTATATGCAATGAAGAACAAGAGTGTTCGAGATAATCTAACCCAAGAGCTCAAAACGTGAAGAATCGTGTCTCTCCTTTGATCTAACGTTAATCCTCATGGATTTGATCTTTCTTGCATTAGATTGTGTGGAGAGACGTGTTTTCTAGGCTCTTGGATGGTGTGATGGCGCAGGGAGTCGAGAGAGGTTGATTAGGGTCCATGCACCTCTATTTATACTAGTGTTTCCAAAGGTTACCGTTAGGGTTTCCAAGGTCCGGACTAGTCCGTGGTGAACTTCGGACTAGTCCGGTGTGCAGCGTGTGGGAAATCCTAAGTGTCCTGAATTATCGGACTTGTCCGGCTAGTGGCGGACTAGTCTGTTTTTGTCTCTGGAAATGTTCGAACTAGTCCGGTACATATTGTACTAGTCCGATTGTGGTGAAACCCTTAGTGAATTGAGGACAACTCCGCACTTGGAGGACTTGTCCGATTTTAGACAGAAGGTTTTTCTGACTAATTCGGGTAGATATCGGACTTGTCCGATTTGGGTCAGAAGGATATCGGACTAGTCCGTGGTGATATCGGACTTGTCCGATTTCGTTCAAAACTATGAAGTGCTGAGGACTAGTCCGCACTGGGGAGGACTAGTCCGATCTTAGTTAGAAAGATATCAGACTAGTCCGTGGTGATATCGGAATAGTCCGGTCTGTGTAAACTGGATTGTGTGTATAGACAAGTCCGCACTGGGAGGACTTGTCCGATTTTAAACAGAGAGATATCAGACTACTCCGGGGTATATCGGACTAGTCTGGTCCTATGTAAATTTGTGTAGTGAATGAGTTTTCTTGTGCTAGTCTGGTCCTATGTAAATTTCTTCATTCTTCATCTGCAGCGTTCCCAAGAAGGGGAGTGAAGCTCCGCCCTCAGCCACAGTGTCTGAGGCTGCGAGGGCTTCTGCTCCAGCCCTGGTGCCGCCCCAGGTGGAGGCTGCGACAGCTCCGGCGCCGGCTGTCGTGGTCATGGACCTCGACTCGTCTCCAGAAGTTCCCGTGGTAGCGCCGGACCACGGGATTGAAGATACACCAGCGGCACCCGCTCCGGAGGTTGAAGCTCCGGGCCCCTGTGCTGCAGAAGTAGATGCTCCGGCTGTCGAGCCGGAGGAAGCAGCGGTCCCGGCTTCAGAGCCGGAAAGTGCTGAAGCCCCGGTGGTTGAGCCGGAGGTAGCTGAAGCCCCGGCGTGCGAGCCGGAAGTTGAAGTGGTCCCGGCAATTGAGCCGGTTACTTCTGAAGCTCCGGTCGCAGAGCCGGTAATTATTGGAGCGCCGGCTGCAGAGCCGGTGATTGTGGAGGCGCCGGCTGCAGAGCCGGTGGTCGAAGAGGCGAGGGAGCTTGAACCTCCCTCAGAAGAAGCGTCCCGGCCGGAGCCAGTGGAGGCGACGACGTTGATGGTACCCGTGGCAGAGCCAGGGTGCCTGAACGAAGTCGCCGGCCCCCAACCTGAGGGGGCGAATAAAGATTTGGTGGCGGGACCTTCTTCGGTGGCGACTGAGGCCATCCCGGAGGAGGGCCCTAGTGCCTTGGAAGCTCAGGGTTCCGCTCTTGTAGAGTGGGACCCAATTTTTGTAAATGAAGACCCGCTGGAACCAGCGGAGGAGACCCCAGAAGGTCCGGAGCCCATCTCGCTGTCGATGTCCATCGACAACGCTTGCTCCAGTCTGCGCCAAGTCCAACTAGCCTTCTTCCACGACAGCAAGGTTCTTGAAGAGGAGCGCCAAACCCTTAGGAGGTGGCGTAATAGACTCCAATTCGAGACCAAGCTGGCGCAGTCGAGGATTGCTGAGGACAAGGAATGGATCAGGCGGGAGAAGGTCCGCCTGGAGCTCTGGGGTGAGATGCTGGACGAGAGGGAGAGCATGACTCACAACCTCGACGCCCAATCCCGGGAGTACCATGACCAAGCTAAGGCTGCTAATGACGCGGCCAACGCTCGGTTTGATCAACTCGAGGCCATCAGCACCGCACTCATCAAGCGCCGAGAGGCACTTGAGGGAAGGGAAAAGCGGCTCGAGGATGAGGAGCAAAAACTCCTGGAGCTACGGGATGACGTCTTGCGACGTGAAGAAGAGCTCGCCGAGAAGACAGCTCTGGCGGACAAGGGCCTCGAGGAGCGCGCTAAAAAATTGGAAGAGTGCTGCCTCGAGGAAGAGGAGAAGACCTGGGTGCGGGGGCAGGAACTCTACGAGTACGAGTGTGCCCTTGTCGCCCGGGAGAAGAAAATAGAGGCTAGGGAGAAAGACCTGGTCGACCGCCGGAACAAGATCCACCTCCGGGAGGAGGAGCTCGGAAGACTTGAGAAGCGGGTTGCTGCGAAGATTCAGCAAAACGCCAAAGAAGTCGAGCGTCTTTCCCGCGAGAATTCGGAGCTGGCGGCGGCCCGGAGGTCCCTGGAAGAGATGAAGGGCCTGAGGAAGACGGACTCCCTGCAAATTTGGGAGTTCCTGAGCAAGGACGATGATGCGCTAGCGCCGATGGGTTTCAGCCCCGTGCTCCCGGATGACCCGGAGCCGGAGCCGGAACTTGCGTTGCAAGCGTTGAGCGCTGCGGGCAGCAAGCTCTCCAAGGTGGGCGACGTCATCGCGGACCAGCTGGAGGTCGAGGGGCAATCCCTGGCTAGGAACGTCACAGAGTATGTGTTGACGTGTTACACTAGCCGAAACCCTCGATTCTCTCTGGACCCGGTGCTTGAAGGCCCCGTCGAAGGAGAAGGCGAAGATACCCGAGCCAGCGTGTCGGAGGTCGCCCAGAAGGTCGTTGAGTTCTTCCATAGGGTCTAGGACTATCTTTCTTAGCCTTTATTTGTATCTTCTCTTCTTCCTCAATTTTGTAATCCCTTGTCCCTAGATGTAATCTCCGGTCTTCTGATGAAATGAAATCCCCAATTTTTCGTGAATTTCATTTTTTGTCTTCAACATCTTTGTCTTCACTTGGCCCCCTGGTAGATGTGCACAATTTGATTGTGGACATGTACCAAAAGGATGTTGAGTTTCGTTGAAGACAAATTTGCTTCGAACTCATATAGTTTAGGTCCGAAGTTTTCGATAGTGAAGGTCCCTTGAAGTCGTCGGATCTTAGAAGCTCCGGCACTGTCCATCGTCGGAGCTTAGTAGCTCCGGCAATAGCCTCTACCAACACGTTGAATGCCGATAGTTAATACTTCAAGGTGTCGGAGCTTAGTAGTTCCGGCAATGACCCTTGCCACGCCTGGCTTGCTGGCAACAGACTCTAGTGATAGAGTCTTCTCACCATCTTTAAGTTAACGCCGGTGGGAGTCGGAGCTTGGTTAACTCCGGTTTTTCTCCATCAATATTGGGTTTATTTTTCCTGCACACTTAAGCCAAGAAAAACAGTAAAATTCGTTCCTTATCTATAACTTCGTCGCGGCTTACGGTTCTCAAGAGAATTTCAAGTTGAACACGATTTTTAGTATAATTGGATGAATTATCTTTTCTTTTAGATCCAATTGTCCATGGACCCACCTTACTTTGGCCTGCCGGGATGTAGGTAGAGTGGCGTACTTAGGGTGCTTGACCAGGCTAAGTCGGTAGCGCACTCCGGCCCTAGAATGGCTTGGCGGCTTTCAGGCGAGTTGGCCACAGATGATATTTAAATCTAAAAAATCCGACAATTCAACTCGAATCGTACGTAAATCGGTCTAACTAGAATTTCTTAAGAATTGCACGTTTCTGTTATAGACAAGAAAGAGAAAAATAAAAATGTTGAGCCTTATGCAAAAATGAATGCACGTGGAGTCTATTTCACATGAAGATGTCTTTCATTATAGGTCCGGGGTACAGGGGAAACAAGTACACTCTTAGGGTACGGAACCAGGCTAAGTGTGTTCGGTTTCTCGTTTAACCCAGGGTAATTAGCTACACTTCTAGTCCGGAGACCGTATCAAGTGTTGCATGAGCTTTCCAAACCTTTCGGGAAAGGTCCGGCTGCTCTCCCGGAGGAACTACCCGACTCTGTACAATGACTCTATAACATACACGTCAAGTTACTTAAGACTCACCTCCGTGGAATTAAGTGTAGAACTTACGGAGGTGCTCGATGTTCCAAGGATTTGGGAGAGGTGTCCCATCCTCGGCAGCCAAGCGAACGCTTCCGGGACGGGATACTTTGATCACTCGGAAGGGTCCTTCCGAGCCGGGGGAGAGTTTGTTTTGCCCTTCTCTGGATAGTATTCTCCGTAGCACCAGATCGCCTTCCTCGAGCTGTCGGTTGTGTACATGCCGCTGATGATAGCGCCGTAGAGCTTGGCGATATCGGGCATTCCGAACAGCTGCTTGGCACCTTCCCTCCTCGAGGAGGTCTAGGTCTTCACGCCGGAGCTGGTCCTGCGCGGCTTCGTCGAAGGTCCGGACTCGGAGGGAACCCAAGGTGATTTCCGGAGGAAGGATCGCTTCAGCTCCGTACACCAGGAAGAAGGGTGTTTCTCCGGTTGCCCGACTTGGAGAAGTCCCGTTAGCCCATAGAGTGGGCGGAAGCTCTTCGATCCAATTAGCTCCATGCTTTTTCAAACGCTCATAAGTGCGCGTTTTGAGTCCTTTAAGGATCTCTGCGTTTGCTCTCTCGGCTTGTCCATTGCTGGCAGGATGAGCTACGGAAGCGTAGCAAACTTGTATGCCGAGGTCTTCGCAATATCCTTGAAATGCGGAGCTTGTGAACTGAGTCCCATTATCAGTGATGATCTTATTTGGGACTCCGAATCTGCTCACGATAGATTGTAGAAAATTGATTGCAGATTGTTTGTTGATCGTCACAACAGGAGTAGCTTCCGGCCACTTGGTGAACTTGTCGATAGCGACGTACAGGAACTTGTAACCTCCGACGGCTCTTGGGAAGGGTCCCAAGATGTCTATCCCCTACACAGCGAAAGGCCATGTAGGAGGTATCATTTGTAAGGACTGAGCAGGTGTATGAATTTGCTTTGCATGAAATTGGCATGCTTTGCATTTCTTCACTAGCTCAGTAGCATCCTGGAGCGCTGTAGGCCAGTAGAAGCCGTGCCGAAAGGCTTTTCCGACCAGCGTGCGGGAAGACGCGTGGTTCCCACACTCACCTCCATGGATTTCTGCGAGGAGCTCACAGCCTTCTTCCCTTGTGATACACCGCATTAGGATGCCGTTGGCACCGCGCCGGTAGAGATCCCCTTCTACCAACGTGTATCTTTTAGCCAATCTGACTACCCGGTCAGCGGATACATCATCGTCAGGAAGGATGTTGTCTTTCAAGTAGTTCCGGATCTCCGAGATCCATGCATCGGAACTGACTTGAGCATTTGAGTCTTGCGTGCTGGGTTGCTCGGAGCTTCCGGCAGCACCTACGACCCTTGATGGCTGCCATGGTAACAGGGCCATCGGGACCGTCAGCTTCGGGATGCTGATCTCGCCCCCTTCGTTCAGTTCGGCAGGCTGAACTGTGGGTTTTGACAACCTCCGGACAAAGGTTCCGTCTGGAGCCGGAGCTCCGGTTGACGCCTTGGTCGAGAGTTAGTCAGCTTCAGCGTTGTGAGCACGCTGAACATGGCGAAGGTCTAGGACTTCGAAGTCCTTCTGAAGCCTCTGAACTTCAAGGAGATAAGCAGCCAGCTGGGGATTATTGCAGGAGCATTCACCCTTCACCTGTTTGATGACAAGTTGTGAATCTCCTTTGACCAGCAACTGCTCGACACCATATGATAGTGCCACCTTTAATCCATATATGAGTGCTTCGTACTCCGCCATGTTGTTGGTTGCCTTGAAGTCAAGGTGCACCATGTATTTCACCTTCTCCCCGGTTGGTGCGAGGAGAAGGATTCCGGCTCCGGCTCCCTGCTTCTGCATGGAGCCGTCGAAGTAAAGGGTCCAGTGAGGCTTAGTGAAGGCCGGAACTTGTGGTTCCGTCTTCTGCTCGCTGGGGCCCCCAGGGTTTAATGGAGAGGGAGTCCATTCTGCCACGAAATCTGCCAACGCTTGACTCTTGATTGCTTGTCTTGGAATGAATTCGAGGTCGAATTCAGCCAGTTCCGCTGCCCACTTCGCTATATTCCCAGTTGAATTGGGATTATGCAGGATCGCTCGAAGTGGATACGAGGTTACCACCGAGACTTTGTGAGCTTGGAAATAGTGTCAAAGCTTCCTTGAGGCAATAAGAACTGCGTAGAGCAGCTTATGCACCTCTAGGTATCGAGTCTTGGCATCGTGTAACACTTCACTGATGAAGTATACTGGACGTTGAATGGTCCGGACCCTCCTAGAGGGGTCCGGAGCTTCCTCTCCATTGATCCGGACCCTGTCGGAGGGGTCCAGACTATCTTCGTGGACCTCCGGGTTCTGGGTGAAGGAACCCGGAGCTTCTTCAGGAATGACCTGGATCCTATCGGAAGGATCCGGGTCCTCTGAAGTGGCTTCTTGTGGGTTCAAGTCTGGGAGCTGGGACCCAGACCCGCTTTCAGGAACCTCCGGATCCTCCCGAAGGGATCTGGATTCCTGAGTATTGGGTAGTTCCGGTCTCTCCGCAACCAGAACCATACTGACGACTTCGTCAGCTGCTGAGATGTAAAGCAATAAAGGCTCACCAGGGTTCGGAGCTACCAAGACTGGTAGGGTGGTGAGGAACTGTTTCAGCTCCTGGAATGCCTTCTCTGCTTCTTCAGAACATTGGAATGATCCGGACTTCCTTAGTAACTTGAAGAAGGGAAGTGCCCTTTCTGCCAGTCTTGAAATGAACCGGCTGAGGGCTGCTAGACATCCAGTTAATTTTTGGACGTCTTTGATGCGGGTTGGTGGCCGCATGTCTTCAATGGCTTTTATCTTCGCCGGATTAGCCTCTATGCCCCGGTGACTTACCAGGAAACCAAGAAGCTTTCCGGAACTAACCCCGAAGACGCACTTGTCTGGGTTTAGCTTCGTGCGGGTGGCCCGCAGCTTGTCGAAGACAGCCTGTAAGGTGTCCAAGAGGGACTCCTTGTTCTTGATTTTAACCACGATGTCGTCGACGTACACTTCCACTATGTCTCTGATGAGTTCTTCGAAAGTTTTGTACATAGCTCGTACAAAAGTCGAAGCTGCATTCTTGAGACCAAAAGGCATGGTTGTGTAACAATACAATCCATCCACTGTGATGAATGAAGTATGTTCTTCATCTTCCCTAGACATCCGGATTTGATGATATCCTGAATATGCGTCTAGAAAACACAGTAACTCGCACCCGGAGGTGGAATCCACTATCTGGTCTATTCTAGGTAGTGGGAATGGATCTTTTGGACATGCCTTATTCAGTGTGGTGTAGTCGATGCACATCCGAAGTTTCCCGCCGGCTTTAGGCACAACGACTGGGTTTGCCAGCCATTTTGGATGGTAGACTTCTCGGATGAATCTGGCTTCGAGCAACTTCTTCACTTCTTGTCGGATGAAGTTCTGTCGCTCTACAGATTGCTTCCGAGGTTTCTGGTGCACAGGCCGAGCGTCGGGGTAAATCTTCAGATTGTGCTCAATCACTTCCCTGGGGATCCCAGGCATTTGTGACGGTTGCCAAGCAAACACGTCAACGTTAGCCCGGAGGAAAGTGATGAGCGCGAGTTCCTATTTGTCGTTCAAGCCACCCGATATGCGGGTAGTTTGGGTGACATCGGAACCAATTTGGACGACTTTGACGGGAATGTCGGTGTCGCCGCTTGGCTGCACACGAGGTGCAGAGGTCGAGCCTCGTTGACGAATGCTCGGAGGTTGTGGAGCTTGCTTCTGTCTGGAATCCTCCTCTTGCGCTGTGATGAATGCATGGAGTTCCTCCAGAGCAGTTACTCCGGCAGTGCGATCTCCACGGATCCAGAGAACACCTACTGGTGTTGGCATCTTCAACACCAGGTATCCATAATGAGCAGCTGCCATGAATTTGTACAAGGCAGGTCTACCCAAAATGGCGTTGAATGGTAAGTTGATCTGAGCGACGTCGAAGATCAACTTTTCGGTGCGATACTTCTCCCGGGTCCCGAAGGTGACAGGGAGAGTAATAGCTCCGAGTGGGGTTATGGCCCCCGGACCTACTCCGGAGAAAGGTCGAGAGGGCTGGAGGTCCGAAGGTCGAAGCTGAAGCTTAGTGAAAGCTTCAAAGCTAATGAGATTAAGCCCCGAACCTCCATCTACCAGGACATGATGGAGCTGGATGTTGTTGATGGTGGGAGATACCATCAAGGGTAGCTGGCCAGCTCCGACCATGCTTTGAGGACAGTCCGAAGCATCAAAAGAGATGGGTGTGTTCATCCACTTTCGATGTGGCTCCGGTCTAGCTGTAGGAGCTACAGCAGCCATATCCCGTCGCATAGTCTTGATGACACGACGAGAGGTGATGTCCCATGATCCACCAAAGATGGTGTTCATGGTTTTTCGACGCTCGTTGTCGGAGACGTCGGAATCATCGTCGACGGAGGTGTAGACGGTTTTCAAGACCTTTTTGGGGTCCTGAAACCCCAACTCCTCTTCAGCCGGAGCTTCATCGACCTTTTGTTTTCCCTCCCTCTGTCGGAAGGGAGACCCTTCCCGGCGCTTGTGGTAGCGCTCGGCAAGGTTTTGGACCTCCCGGCAGTCCTCCAGTCTGTGGCTGCCCGTTTTGTGAATGGGGCACCACATCTTGGGTTTGCCACCGTCTTCATAAGACGGTCGAGGTCGCTTCTCGGGGCGTGGCCCCCGGCCACCAGGAGTTGCAGCGGCTGCAACGTTGGATGTGCCGGCCGACGGCTTCTTCTTGCCGTTGGTCTTCTTTTTCTTCTTGCCACTCCCGGAGGTAGCGGCTTCTTCTTTGGAGGATTTTTTGTGATCCTCCAGGGCTGGTTTGGAGTGCATTTCACGGCCCTCCGCAGCTCTGGCACATTTGTCAGCCAGGCTGAAGAGCTCCGTGACGCTGGTGATCTCTTTGATCGCCAGCTTCTCCAACATCTTCTTGTCTCGTACACCCTGTCTGAATGCTACAATGACAGAAGCGCTTGAGATAGAAGGGATTGTGTTACGTACCTGAGAGAATCTCTGGATGAATGACCGCAAAGATTCTCCTCCTTTTTGCACGACCGCAAAAAGGTCCAGTTCAGTGCCCGGACGGGTGTATGAACTCCCGAAATTGGCGGTGAACTGACGGCACAGCTCCTCCCAACTGTCGATAGAGTTGGGTGGAAGGCTCATAAACCAGGACCTGGCGGTCCCAGTTAAGGCCACTGGAAAGTAATTGGCCATTACGGCCTCGTTTCCTCCAGCTGCTAGGATCGCAGTGGAGTATATCTGTAGAAATTCTACGGGATTGACGGTCCCGTCGAATTTTTCCGGCAAGTGTGGCCGGAACTTCTGTGGCCATCTAACCATGCGCAGGTGCATGGCTAGGGCGGAACAGCCTCCTCCTACTCCTTCCAGAGTAGAAAGGTCTTGAGCATCTCGTCTTTCTCGAGCTCGCTCGATGTGGACACGGCCATCCTGTTGGCGGTATCGGCGATCAAGCTCCGCCCGGAGGTCGTGTGTCGAAAGCCGAGATGTAGTATGGGCACGTCGTGCTCCAGAGGGCAACGACGTCACTTGCTGTGACGCAGCTCTTCTCCGGTTGTTGGAGACATGTGGACCAAGTCTTCCAGACAACGTTCGTCGCTGCGACGGGGCCCGCCCTGAAGGAGGTGGACCCTGGTTGTTGAGGCGTTCGGCCGCTGCTGCGACCAAATGCTCAATATCAGCTCTCCATTGCTCCATGGCACCTTGAGATGCATCCGGAGGTGGTGGTCGCTAAAGGAGAGCACGCGCTGCATGGAGCGCGTGTTCTGGGTTGTCACGACTTGCCGGCGCAGAATGTGACGCCGGTGCACCATCATGTCGTTCGGCATGTCTTGCCGGAGAAGATGGTGGTGGTGGGAGTGTGACCCCCGCTGGAACTGAGGCTCCTGCCGGTGGTTGCATGTTGGAGGGATTGCCTCCGACAGCCTGAGCAGCAGGTTGCCCGTTGGATGATCCAGCCGCAGAATTCACCATTCTTGAAGATCTCAGGCGCCCCTACCTGGCGCGCCAACTGTCGACTGTTGGAGTCGGCAGATCCCCTGACACTACGAAAGTGTGGAAGGAGTTTGTGGTTCGGTTTGGGCGCGCGGAGACTCAAGTAAGCGAAACGCGATTGGACACGAGTGACACCGTAGTTTACGTGGTTCGGGCCACCTGAGCGTAATACCCTACTCCACGGGTGTGTGTGTGTTGTATTAACTTGTGAGCTCGAGTGTGTTCGAGTGTTCTCCCCCTCGTGTATCGTCGGTTTGTCCTTTTATAACATAAGGACAAACCGTTACAAGTCAGCCTGGCCCGACAGGTGGCCCTGGCGGTTATTAGTATTGATACACGAGATTAATTGTTGTTAATAACCCTGTAACGGCTCCGACAGTGCCGTTACAGGTGTTAAGATCGTCCGATTAATTATCATTAACGTGGAATTAATGGTAATTAATCGGGTCTTGAAGTCTTCGGCTGTCCTTTGGAGATCCGGAGCCGTTACAACGTCTCCCGGGGGTTTTAAGCAGCTAGCTCCGACGTGTGAACACGTGGCGGCCCCGGAGCTTGCTTGGGAGAAGCGGGAAGCTCCGGGGTGGCCTGGCACGTGTCGGGTCCGGAGCTTCTCTCGGTCAGGGGTTACCTCCGGAGGTGCCGTTTCAGTACCTAGCCCGGAGCTTCACCCTTGTGGGTAATAACTCTGGTCTGTCAGTACACGTGGCAACCTAGAGGTTAACCATGTTGGAGAAGCGGGTCCGGTCACGTCTGGCGAGTGGGCCCCCGAGGGTCTTCAATTTGAGTAGATGTCCTTCCCTTGAGATCTTTGTAACCTCAGGGGGTGTATGGTTTTTAGGGTACCGACACATACCGTGTCTGAAAAGCTGTCATAGGTATGTTCGATGGCCTGATCTTCATTTGAAAGTATCCCGACCTCAAATCAATCTTGGAGAAGACAGAAGCACCCTTCATTTGATCAAACAAGTCTTCTATGCATGGCAAGGTGTACATGTTCTTGATTGTTACCTTGTTGATAGCTCGGTAATCCACACACATCCTTTGCGAACCATCCTTCTTGTTCACAGAACGGGCGCTCCCCAAGGTGAAGAACCGGGCGAATAAAACCCTTCTCTAGTTGCCCTTGAATCTGCTTCTTAAGCTCCGCTAACTCCTTAGGAGGCATCCTATATGGCCTCTTAGCTATAGGTGTAGTTCCGGGTATTAAATCAATAACAAATTCAATATCTCGATCAGGTGGCATACTTGGCAACTCATCCGAAAACACGTCCAAAAATTCACACACCACCGGGATCTCCTCAATTGCGGCACCGTCCATGTGATTTACCTCCAATTGCCTTGGTGCGTGTTGAGAGGCTTCAAACTCTATGGTGATCCCTTCCTTATTGGTCAACTTCACCGTCTTCGTGGCACACTCAGTAACTCCATTGTGCTTTCTCAACCAATCCATACCAAGTATAATGTCCAATCCTTGAGAATCTAAAACTATGAGGTCGGCAAGGAAGTGTACTCCCTTTATTCTAAGGCTTACTTTTGGACATACTATATTTGTCCTCATCTCTCCTCCAGGAGACTTAACCAATAGAGTAAACTTCATATGAGAGATAGGCAAACTATACTTGGCAACATATTTCGATGCAATAAATGAATGTGGTGCTCCAGAATCAAATAACATAGTCGCTGGGTTGGAGTTTGCGATAAACATACCAATCACCACGTCATCTGCTTGTTGAGCATCTTCCGTAGAGACATGGTTCACATTGCCACGAGCAAAATTCTGCTGTTCACGGTTACCTTGCGGCTGTCCTCCATTGGGTCCTGGATTTTGTCTTGGCGCGTTGCTTCCTTGACCAAGGCCTGACTTAGGACATTGATGCGCAAAGTGTCCAGCTTCTCCACAAGTATAGAACTTCTTTGCTGCACCAAAATTGGGACGGACTTGATTCTGCGCATTTGCACCAGGAAATTGGCACAAGGTGCATAAGGCATTGGAGGCCTAGGTGCTTGCATGACTGGGTGCTGCTGAACAAACTGAGTTGGGCGTGGTGCATAACCAGGGCGCTGAGCAAGTGCAGAAGAGCTGAAGTAAGGAGCATTTTGTGGTGCAAAGCGAGGGAGCACATTACTTCTATGTTGCTGTCCTTGATATGGCCCCTTCCTCTTGTTGTCTTGCTCCATCGCATGGACCTTGCTCTCCACAACAATTGCTTTGTCCACAAGCTTCTGGAAGTTGGCATAGTCAAAATTTAGCAATTGTACTTGGATCTCATTGTTAAGGCCCCACATGAACAATTATTGCTTCCGACTGTCCCGGCTCACATCCTCAGGCGCATTTCTTGAGAACTGAGTGAATTTATTGAGGTATTCACCCACACTCGACATTCCTTGCCTCAGGTTCTCAAATTCTTGCCACTTCAAAATCATAACTCCTTCTGGCACATAATGAGAATGGAAGCTCTCCTTGAATTTGGCTCAAGTAATCCTCTCCCAGTTTTCATGGGCGTTGCATAAAGAATACCAACAATCCGCAGCTGCTCCAACAAGTTTATGAGATGCAAATAGGACCTTCTCTCAGTCACTGCATTGGACAATAGCTAGCTTCTTCTCCATGGACTTGAGCCAATCGTTAGCATCCATAGGGTCAGCGGCCTGAGCAAAGGTCGGTGCCCTAGTCCTCATGAACTCTCCGAACCGGTTATGAGGAGGTGGGGGTGGCGGTGGAGGCATGTGGGCTGATTGTTGTTGTTACCAACCTGCAGCTGTCCCATAGTCTATATCATGGTCCGCATGAGCTGGTTCTGCATGGCCAAAAGCTGCTCAATATTGATAGCTCCATGATCAGGTCTTTGCCCATTGTTGTTCTGAGGTGCTCCATTGATCTCCTCCTCATCATTGCCATCCCTCTGATTGCGAGTCCTCACCATTTGAAGAAAAGCAAGAGATAAGAATTTAGAAACGTCCCCAACTATATGCATCAAGGGATATGAAACTAAGCAACTACCTATACTAGCATACGTGGATATGGCAATGCTAAAGCATCCCTAAATCCTCTATTAAGCAGACAAGCAAACGATATATAGCAAACATCACACCAAGAAAAAACACATCGATTCCTGAGTGGTCTTATGTGCTCTAAAGTGTCCATTTTATCTAGGCTGCATCCTACGATCAACCTGTGGCTCTGATACCAATTTGTGACACCCGGTTCCGAAAATGAACCATGTGAGTGCATATGGGTGCCAAGGACGTTCAACACACACGCACACGAGTGCACTCACAGAAGGGTATACAGAAAATTACCAAAGAACAAGATTAATTAACCACTTTTATTACACAATTCATAATATCCTTGAATACAAGCTCTAATGAATATTAATGGCAAGTTTGAACTAATACAACAGAAATAACTAATTAAGCAACTAAGAAGCATAAGCAAATAGGGTATAGCGCAACTCCAATCAACACCACAGGCAAAGCTGACGGCAGACACGACCTAGAACTCCGCATTATCATTGTTAAACTCCCAATCCTGACCTGCAACTATTTGTGGGGGAATTGCATAGGTGAGTACATGTCGTACTCAGCAAGTGTGGAATGTATGACATGTAGCTGATTCAAATGACGAATATAATAATGGCTAAGTGCTGAAAAGTACATTAAAATGTTTGAAAAACAACATAATATATGTATGTGAAATAATCCCATCATATCCATCATATTGACATAATATGAAATCATATCCAATTATTGCTATCATCATCATTATCCATGTGCAGTTACCATAACTCAAATTCATATCCATAAACGTAAGCCATAAACCATCCATAACCATTACCAAACCATAACCATCCCGAATCCCAAGTACCCTCTAATCATGGAAGTTGTGCAGGTGCTCATAATCGGGAGCGCGGTTATCGTGATAGTTTTATTACACTCTGCAAAGTATGTACCACTTTACCCACGTCTTTGTGATTTCATCACCCGTCGACGACTAAAAGAAAATCTCCATTATGCCAAAACACTACCACAGGTGTATGTCCAAGAGATCAAAAAATAGTCTTTACAAAGGGATTACTAGCCTATTTAGACCCCACTGAGGTTTCACCGGTGGCGATGACTCCAACTGAGCACATCTTCATCCAAGGGACCCCTCTTGAGCCATTCAGATCCCAGGGTAGTCCCACCAATCATCAACAAACCCAATCCGACTACCCCTTCCCCGAGCATCCTTAATGGTCCAAATAGCACTGGCAAAGCCCTAATTAATCATCTACGCTGCACCCATACTTGGTCTCCTGGTGGCACTGTAGTCCCGGCTTATTCTCGCATGAACCGGTCCTTCGATCTAAAGTAAGCAAACCACCATAACATCAAACCCATCCACATACCAGGATTGCTTAGATCACCCATTACCACATCTTATTAACCAGTTCATGTTAATCAAATCTCATACATGCATAATTAAGTTAAGTGCTATAGTTGTTTTCAATCCCAATTAATTAAGCAAAGCAAAAAGGTTAAAAAGCCCATCCCGACTCTCTACCATGAATTCCAAGTGACAAGGGTGGTCAAACAATTCTAGTAAACTTCCTATCATAGGATTCCCATCAAAATTGACACAAGCATGCAGTTTTGCAAATGAAACATTTACTTTAAAAATAGGATCAATATGATTCAAGGACACTTGCCTTGCTCTTGGGATTGGTTTGGGTCAAAGCCTTCAAACTCTTGGTGCTGTAAATCCTCCACGGCACTCTCTAGCGCAAATCCGTCTAATCTACACAATAAACATACAAGACAAGAATTTCAATCAATAGATGTACATATATTACTCAATATGACATGGCATGCATGATTAATGCAAATGCAAGGTGGAACTTGTTAATGAGTTGCTTTTAATGTTTACTAACTAGTTCTAATAGCTTTTAACAAGTCTATACAAGTTTGGAATTGATTCAAAACCACTATTTTAGAATTATTTCAACATGATTTAACAAGGAAAATTGGACTAGTCCGCTAGGGACCAGACAAGTCCGCACTTCGCAGAACTGGCGAACTAGGGTTTTCTAGATCGACGTGAATTTGGAGATTTGGGGTTGAATTCACGTAAGGAAAAGGAAGTAGAAGGTATACCAGGTGTTTATGACTCCAAAGAATCAAGGATCTTGAAGGCAACACTTGGATCTTGATGATCTAGGGTTGATGAAGAACATGGAGATGAATTGGTGATGTAGAACGAAACTTGATGGAGATCTTGACCCTCTTTCATTTACTCCTCTTCTTCTCCTTGCTCTAGATCTCCTTCTTGCTCCTTGGTGGCGGCTATTCATGGGCTAGGGTTTGGGTGTGGTGGAAAAGTGGCAAATAGATGTCAAGCCAAGGGGTGGGGTTGTTTATATAGAGGTGGAGGCTATGGTTGGGTGGATTCCGAGTTTGAGATGAGTAGGGGTCGGTTTAGAGTCCTACATGGGCTCTAAAAGAGTTAGGCACGATGTCCCTAGTCCCACTTAACGTAAAACCCTAGAAACAAGTTGTGAAACAAAAGATCAACTTGGAGTCGCGATTTATCGGACAAGTTCGAAAAGGGTTGGACTAGTCTGAAGTTAGACAGAGAGAAATCGAACAAGTCCGGACTGGACATCGGACAAATCTAAACTTATCCAGAGGAGAAAAACAGAAAAGTCTGACTTTAGTTAGAGGGGAAAACAGACAAGTCTGCTGGAATACCGGACAAGTCCGGACAAGTCCAGGAACTTAGCAAAATTTCAAGCAATTTGGGATATCGAACTAGTCCGCTATGGGCCGGACAAGTCCGGAAATGTCCAGAGGAAAAACAGACCAGTCCACAATAAAACAGACAAGTCCGTTTGAAGTTAGAGAGAAATCGGACTAGTCCGCACCAAAATCGGGCTAGTCCGCACTTTTTCTGTAATTCTTAAGTGCAGTTTTACTCTAAATTCATTTTAAACCTATTTCTTTTTATGTGCATAAATGTTGGACATGTATATAAACTTATGCAATACATGATGCATGAAAATGAGGGTGTTACACGATGAAATTGTGTAATGTGGCCGACTGGTCATGGGCATGATAGAGGTTCCTTAGTCACCGAAAGGGGATAAAATCACAAACTTGTAGGTAACGTGGTATAACCTCTGCAGAGTGTTAAAAACTATCATGATAATCGTGCTCTCAGTTATGAGCACCTAAACAACTTCCATGATTAGAGTGGATCTTGATAATTGGGATGGTTATGGTTATGGATGGGATGGTGATAAATGGACATGGTTAATGATGATGGTAAGAATCTGGTATGTGTATGGATAAATATTGATGGAGGCGATATGATGGTAAATGATGGAGTTGGATTCATAATTGGTAATTATTTGGGATATGATGGGATTAATTCACATAGACATTGTAGGATGCTTTTTACATGTTTTAAATGTACTTTTCAGCAATTAGCCATTTGTTATCATTCTTTGTTTAAGCTACATGTCATTATTTTTCCACACTTGCTGAGTACGACATGTGCTCACCCTTGCAATCCCCCTCACCAACAGTTTTAGGTGATGTTTGGGAGTACCTCGAGGATAATGCGGAGTAATAGGTTGTGTGCTGCCATCTACTTGCCTGTGGATTGCTTGGAGCTGCGCTATATCCCTTATGCTTAGTTTGCTCAATTTAGACTATTTCCGCTGCATTAGTTTCAGAATTATTAATAATGATGATTAGAGTTGTAATTTGAGGATTATTTGAATATTCTAATAAAAGTACCTCTTTAATTAATTTGTGTTGTGGTAATTTTCGGTATATCATTTGTGATGCACTTGTATATGTGTGTTGAACATCCTGGGCACACATATGCATTCACGTGGTTCATTTTTCAGAAGCGGGTGTCACAAATTTGTATGAGAGCCACAGGTTGACCATAGGACACAACCTTGATAGAATGGCCATTTTATAGCACATAGGAGCACTCAAAAATAGCGTGGGTTGTTTGGTGTGCTGATTGCTATGTAATGTTTGCTTGTGTGCTTAGTAGAGGATTGTGGGATGCTTTAGCGCTTGTCACATCCATATAGGCTAGTATAGGTAGTTATTTAGTTTCATACTCCGTGATGCATATAGTTGGGGATTCATTCTATACCTGTTTTCTATCTCCCTCAACCTCTACTTCAATGGAAGATGGACACTGCTTGAAGGTTCACCATTTAGAATGAAGCTATATGGAAGATGAGAACAAATATAGTATGTCCAAAAGTAAGCCTTAGAATAAGGGGGGTAGTCTTCCTCGCTAACCTCATTGATTTGGATTCACAAGGACTGGACAAGAGGGGATGTTCCTGACTTGGGAGTTGACCGACGAGGGCATTGGTGTTCTAAGGGGGATGGATTGGCTACAGAAGCACGATGGGGTAATTCATTGTGCCACCAAGATGATGCAATTGACAAATGATGAGGGAGTCAACCTTGAAATTAATGCATCACAGTAAGTATTGAAGAACATAATGCAACATATTCAGCAACATGTTCAGCAATGTATTCAACCACCTTGCATTATGTGATGTATGTTAACGAGTCAAGACTGAACATCAAAGGTCAGCTAGATTATTGCACCCATTAAAGATACCAGAATGGAAGTGGGAAGAAGTTGGTATGGATTTCATTGTTAGTTTACCTCGCACTTCAGCAGGTTGTGACTCAATATGGGTTACTGTGGATCGGTTGACGAAATCAGCTTATTTCATTCCTGTCAAGACTACCTATAGTGGAGCAAAGTTGGCAGAATTGTATATGGGAAGACTAGTGTGCTTACATAGAGTACCAAAGAAAATAGTGTCTGATAGAAGTCCTCAATTTACCTCAAGGTTCTGGCAAAAGTTGCACAAGTCTATGGGAACCTAACTGAATTTTAGTTATGCATATCACCCTCAAACGGATGGACAAACTGAGAGAACGAATCAGATATTGGAGGACATGCTAAGAGCTTGTGCGCTAAAATATAGAGGAAGTTGAGACAAAAGTCTGCCATATGCTGAATTTTCCTACAACAACAATTACCAAGCATGCTTGAAGATGTTGCCATATGAAGCATTGTATGGGAGAAGGTGTAGAACAACATTGTTTTGGAATGAGGCAGGGGAGACTCAAGTATTTAGACCTGATGTAATATAGGATGCCGAAAAGCAAGTTCAGATAATCTGCGAGAATTTGAGGGCTACTCAATCAAGACAAAAAGGTTATGCGAATAATAGGCAAAGAAACTTAGCCTTTGAAGTGGGAGACTTCGTATATCTCAAATTGTCACCTATGTGAGGTCATAAGTGGTTTAACGTTAGAGGCAAGTTGGCACCTTGATGAGGACATCACAACAACAGAGACGCGCATTGAACTGCAAGGACCAATCACAAGAGCACGGGCACGGTTATTAAATCAGCAGGTGAATTCGTTCTTAACTTCTTTTGTATGTGAGTTTGAGAATAGATTGCTATGTGATGATTTAATTGTTATTAGGAATAATGGAGAAGATCAACAAGTGAAGGAAGGAGGTCTTGGGAGCGTGGACAACCACCTGGGACGTCCACAAGTAGATGGAAATAGTTTACAACTCGGACTCGAGTTCAACTCGGAGTCCAGGAGCAGTCCACATTAAAACAGACGCCCAGGAGGCATACGGACTCCGTTTTCGACGTTCTACATATGCACGGAAAGAGGAGAAGATAAACTTTCCAATGGTTCTGGTCCCACCTCAAAGTTCCTCCGGAGTCATTGGGAATCGTCGAAACAAGTCGAGTCCATATTTCTGTCCGGTGCTGCGCCACTGAATCGGGCCTTTGGGCCTTGTATCCCGTAAGAGTCCATTAGGGATGCGTCTAATCGTGTTTTGGTCGAACCCTAGCCTATAAATACTGCAGCCGCCGGTCATATTCGATGGGTTTTGCTTAGATCAATAAAATCGCCGTTCTACGGTTTGTGAGACCCCAATTTCGCGATTTCCAATCGTGTCTTCTACGTTCTTGCTCGTGTTCTCGATTGCACTTGCAGGGATTAGCCTTCTTGGCGAGGTCAAGCGTGTGCAGCACGGTTGATAACCAACGGAGCCGTGGTGTAGTGATTGCAGGGGTACTCGAACCGCTCGAGTGCCGCGGATCATCAACGTCGAGTTCTCCACCCCAATCGACATACCTTTCGGAAGATCGGGCCTAACCCTACTCATCAATTGGTATCAGATTTCCAGGTTACCCGTGAGGTATCTTTGTTTTCCTTCCTTCCATTAGATCGATTTTGTTTCGTACCTAGAGTCCACAAAAAAGCCACAAAAAAAAAATTAGATCGTTTTTACCGCTTCCCAGACTATAGTGCCTGCAGTTTCGTTTTTCAGTTTGCATTGTTGAGTTTGCATTCGTGTGGTTGAGTCTTGTTGCTGGTTTAGCTTTGTGTTTTTTGGTCCTAGTTATCGTGTTTCGTCCTTGTTTTCTTGTTATTCGACACCTATTCCACAATCCCAAAATAACAAACCGATCCGCCACGTTCATCGGTTTGCCCTAGCTAGCCGCCTTGCGTGAACTCCCGCATCGCCAGCCCTAGATTAGGTGACAAATCTTTGTGCCATTCATCCTTGAATCATCACACACCTCCCCATTAGTTGCTGTGCAAATTCCCGATCGTTTTCGTATCCGTTTGCGAGTTCTGTTCTCAAACCGAGTTGGAATCAACATCCAAAAAAAAACGTAACTCGGACAGCCTACCTTAAAACGGCCATAACTTTCGCATACGAACTCGAAATCGGGCGAATTTTTTTTTCAAATTCATCTACGCGAAATTTCGCATCTGATTTTCCGCGGCACAGCCGCGTTCGGCGAAATTAGATTGCCCAAATTCCCCTCGGAAGATAGGCTATCCGGCCTCCGAAGTTTCAGCACGAATTTTAAAGAACCTTCTTGATTTTCTATAGGCCGCATATTACATCCAATTGAGCTGCAAATTTGTGTGCTTCCTATATTTGTGCTACTGAGTAAATAAAAAATATCAAAAAAATATTACAAAAAAGAAAAAAAAAATAGTGAAGAGCACGCATATTAAAGCAATTGGCCTATACCACTTGGTGCTGTTTGTTTGGTTATATCATTCTGTCTTTCTTTTGCCTTGATACTTCCTTGTGTTGTGCTAGGCTCTAAGGCACTCAGTTGACCAGCAACAGTTTCCTACATTGAATACTTATTCAACTTTGTTTAGCTGTTAACGATTTTCTGCTTATTAGCCACCATATTGTGCCATCCAAGCTCCACCTTTCTCTTGAGCATAACAGGTACCTTTGCAATCACCCCACGCTTCATTGGTTCATCTCACCGTCCACACCACCTGCTGTGTCGGTAAGAACACTTGTAAGAGCGTGGTAAGACGCTTGAGCGAGAGAGATTGTTTTCTTCCACCTTCCACATTGTCACTGTAGTTGATAGGGATAACATTTTTTTTGTTGTCTTTTGTTTCCTACTAACAATGGCAGGAGAAGAAAATAATGATGAATGTGTTCAACATGTTGAGTTACGTGATATGTTCGCCAAATACAACGCATCAACGGAGGAGTCATTGGCGAACTTGACTCGCAAACTGGATGACCTTGCTCTTCGGATGAATACTTTTGAGGCTCGGTTGCCTCTCGCTGGAAGACAAGAAGACAATGCTTATGATGAACTGGAAGATCACAGTAACCAGCCAAGACTGCCACTTTATCGTCGAGGTATGGGAGGTAATAATCATAACAATTATAACCGCCCTCCTGATGATCCTTTTGCTAAAGTGAAATTTACTATACCCTCTTTTTCTGGTGCTTATGATGCTGAGGCTTATCTTGATTGGGAGATGACAGTAGAGCAAAAATTTAATTCCCATCTTGTTCCTGAACAACATAGAGTTCGTCAAGCCACTAGTGAGTTTAAGGACTTTGCTATCATATGGTGGAATGAACTTGTTAAAACTAGAACTGATCCTCCAACATGGGATAGATTAAAGGAAGCTATGCGTGTTCGATTTGTTCCTCCATCTTTTCAGCGGGACCTTCGCAAAAAATTGCAGCGTTTAGACCAAGGTAACATGTCCGTAGAGGAGTATTATCAAGAGTTACAAAAGGGTATGCTGCGTTGTGGGGTAGTAGAGGACATGGATGATAAAATAGCTCGTTTTTATGGGGGGTTGAGGCGTGAAATTCAGGACATTGTTGATTACAAAGAATATGATACTGTTAACAGATTGTTTCAGCTTGCTATGTTGGCAGAAAAAGAATTGCAGGGCCGACAACAACAGCAACAACGCACGAGGAGCAACTTCTCGCCGCGTGCAGCAACTACACCATCCAAAACAGCACCATCTTCGGCCCCCCGTGCAGCGACTACACCACCCAATGGCGGCCAACGAACTATACCTGCTGCTCCACCTTCTCGCGTGCCGGAAGGTAGCAAGGCGACATCATTCAAGCCTTCGTCGTCCACTCCTTCTACGGGTCGTACTTCCGACATTAAGTGTCACCGCTGCCAGGGACTTGGTCATATGATGAGAGATTGCCCGAGCAAACGGGCATACATAGCACGCGACGATGGCGGGTATGATAGTACTTCGGATGTTGAAGATGAAAATTCTTTTGCTACTAACTTTACAGATCCAAATGACGAACACACCGAAGAAGAGGTACTTGGTACAGCGGCGACGGAGAACTATAGGAGCATCATTGTGCAGCGTTCCTTGAGCTCCAAAGTGGAGACCGACGACAAGCTACAACGACACAACCTCTTCCACATGTTTCTCGTCGTCAAGGACTGCCGTGTACACACTATAATTGATGGGGGTAGCTGCAATAACTTGGTGAATACGGACGTTCTCAAGAAACTCGGTTTGACAACAAGAGCACACCCTCATCCGTACCACATTCAATGGTTCAACAACAGCGGTAAGGTTCGGGTAACACAAACAGCGAGAATCCATTTTTCAATTGGTTCATACCATGATTTTGCTGATTTTGATGTTGTTCCTATGGATGCTTGTTCTCTTTTATTGGGTCGTCCTTGGGAATTTGATACAGATGCTATTCATCATGGTAGAACCAATAAATATACTCTCATGCATAAGGGAAAGAAAATCACTTTGCTCCCCATGACTCCTGCTGAAATTGTGCATTTTGAGAAGAGTAAAATTCGTGAGGGCAAAGCAAATAAATTAGAATCTGAAAAACAGCAAGTTATTAAGTTAAAATCACCATCATTGCTCGCAACTAAATCTGAACTTGCTGATTTATTCGATGCTAAGGGGATGTGCTATGTTTTAGTTTGCAAAGAAGCCATGTTTTCACTTCATGAATTGTCTATTGCATTGCCCCCTGCTGTTGCTAACCTTTTGCAGGAGTTTGAGGATGTGTTTCCCTCCGAGATACCCCCTGGTTTACCACCGATGAGAGGCATTGAACACAAGATCGATTTGATTCCAGGAGCAAGTTTGCCAAATCGTGCAGCATACAGGGCGAATCCACAAGAAACTAAGGAAATTCAGCGACAAGTCCAAGATCTTTTGGACCGCGGGTACATTCGTGAAAGCCTTAGCCCTTGTTCCGTTCCTGTTCTTTTGGTTCCTAAGAAAGATGGTAGTTGGCGCATGTGTGTTGATTGTCGAGCGATTAATAACATCACCATTCGATATCGTTATCCTATTCCTCGATTAGATGACATGCTTGATGAATTGAGTGGTGCTATCATCTTCACAAAAATTGACTTGCGTAGTGGTTACCACCAAATTAGAATGGCACTAGGAGATGAATGGAAAACTGCATTTAAAACCAAGTTTGGACTTTATGAGTGGTTAGTCATGCCTTTTGGTTTAACTAATGCACCCAGCACCTTTATGCGATTAATGAACGAGGTTTTACGTGCTTTCATTGGACAATTTGTGGTGGTTTACTTCGATGATATCCTCATTTACAGCAAGTCATATGATGAACATCTTGATCATTTACGTGCTGTTTTTACTGTTTTGAGAGATGCACGTTTGTTTGGTAACCTCGAAAAGTGCGTTTTTTGCACCAATCGAGTCTCGTTTCTTGGCTATGTCGTTTCCTCGCAGGGAATTGAGATGGATGAGGCAAAAATTGAAGCAATCACCAGCTGGCCAGCCCCAACTACCGTCACACAGGTTCGTAGTTTTCTTGGTCTTGCAGGATTTTATCGGCGCTTTGTGCGGGATTTCAGCACCATTGCAGCACCTCTACATGAGCTAACGAAGAAGGGAGTTCCATTTCGATGGGGCGAACAGCAGCAACAAGCTTTTGATGCTCTCAAATTGAAGCTTACACAAGCACCATTATTACAACTTCCTGATTTTGACAAGACCTTTGAGCTAGAATGCGATGCAAGCGGCATTGGTATTGGAGGCGTTCTCATACAAGGAGGTAAACCCGTTGCTTTCTTTAGTGAAAAACTTCATGGTCCTTCTCTGAATTACTCCACTTATGATAAGGAATTGTATGCCTTAGTCCGTGTATTACAAACTTGGCAACATTATCTTTGGTCTAAGGAGTTTGTCATACATTCCGATCATGAATCATTGAAGTATCTTAAGTGTCAAACCAATCTGAATAAACGACATGCTAAATGGATTGAGTTCATAGAGTCGTTTCCATACATCATTAAGCATAAGAAAGGGAAGGAAAATATCATTGCCGATGCATTATCTAGGCGTTATACCATGCTGTCCCAACTTGATCATAAAATCTTTGGTTTGGAAACAATTAAAGCATTATATCCTACTGATTTGGACTTCAAAGTTGCTTTTGAAAATTGTAGAGAAGGAAGAACTTGGAATAAATATGTGCTGCGAGAGGGTCTCCTCTATCGTGCTAACAAGCTATGCGTTCCAGCTAGCTCCGTTCGTCTATTGCTTTTGCAGGAAGCACATGGAGGAGGTTTGATGGGACATTTTGGAGTGAAGAAAACTGAAGACGTGCTGTCCACACACTTCTTTTGGCCAAAGATGAGGCGTGATGTCGAGCGCTACGTGTCACGATGCACTACTTGCAACAAAGCTAAGTCTCGTCTTAACCCACATGGTCTTTATATGCCTCTTCCTGTTCCTAGTGTACCTTGGGAGGATATTTCTATGGACTTTGTTTTGGGATTGCCTAGGACTAAGAGGGGGAGGGATAGTATTTTTGTAGTTGTTGATCGTTTTTCCAAAATGGCACACTTTATACCTTGTCATAAGAATGATAATGCCTCACACATTGCTGATTTATTTATGACGGAAATTGTCCGTTTACATGGTGTGCCAAATACCATTGTTTCTGATCGTGATGCAAAATTTTTAAGTCATTTTTGGAGAACTTTGTGGTATAAATTAGGAACCAAGTTGCTGTTTTCAACTACATGTCACCCACAAACGGATGGACAGACCGAGGTAGTTAATCGTACTTTATCCACTATGTTACGGGCTGTCTTGAAAACAAATTTGAAGTTGTGGGAGGAGTGTTTACCACATATAGAATTTGCTTACAACAGATCCGTTCACTCCACGACAAAGGTAAGTCCATTCCAGGTAGTGTATGGTTTCAATCCCCGTGCTCCTATTGATTTACTACCTTTGCCTCCTTCTGAAACTATAAATTTGGATGCTACACAACGATCTGAATTCATTCTTAAGATGCATGAAACTACAAAGAAAAATATTGAAATGATGAATGAGAAGTATAGGATTGCAGGTAGTAAAGGTAGAAAAGAAGTAAAACTTGAACCGGGCGATTTGGTGTGGTTACATTTGAGAAAAGAGCGATTTCCCGACTTGAGAAAATCTAAACTAATGCCACGAGCTGCTGGTCCTTTTAAGATCGTTGAAAAGATTAATGATAATGCATATAAGCTTGAATTGCCTCCCGATTTTGGGGTTAGTCCTACATTTAACATTTCAGATTTGCGACCGTACTTGGGAGAAGAAGATGAACTTGAGTCGAGGACGACTCCAATTCAAGAGGGGGAGGATGATGAGGACATCACAACAACAGAGACGCGCATTGAACTGCAAGGACCAATCACAAGAGCACGGGCACGGTTATTAAATCAGCAGGTGAATTCGTTCTTAACTTCTTTTGTATGTGAGTTTGAGAATAGATTGCTATGTGATGATTTAATTGTTATTAGGAATAATGGAGAAGATCAACAAGTGAAAGAAGGAGGCCTTGGGAGCGTGGACAACCACCTGGGACGTCCACAAGTAGATGGAAATAGTTTACAACTCGGACTCGAGTTCAACTCGGAGTCCAGGAGCAGTCCACCTTAAAACAGACGCCCAGGAGGCATACGGACTCCGTTTTCGACGTTCTACATATGAACGGAAAGAGGAGAAGATAAACTTTCCAATGGTTCTGGTCCCACCTCAAAATTCCTCCGGAGTCATTGGGAATCGTCGAAACAAGTCGAGTCCATATTTCTGTCCGGTGCTGCGCCACTGAATCGGGCCTTTGGGCCTTGTATCCCGTAAGAGTCCATTAGGGATGCGTCTAATCGTGTTTTGGTCGAACCCTAGCCTATAAATACTGCAGCCGCCGGTCATATTCGGTGGGTTTTGCTTAGATCAATAAAATCGCCGTTCTACGGTTTGTGAGACCCCAATTTCGCGATTTCCAATCGTGTCTTCTACGTTCTTGCTCGTGTTCTCGATTGCACTTGCAGGGATTAGCCTTCTTGGCGAGGTCAAGCGTGTGCAGCACGGTTGATAACCAACGGAGCCGTGGTGTAGTGATTGCAGGGGTACTCGAACCGCTCGAGTGCCGCGGATCATCAACGTCGAGTTCTCCACCCCAATCGACATACCTTTCGGAAGATCGGGCCTAACCCTACTCATCACACCTCGTTATATTGGACCATTCAAGATTTTAGGCAAACGTGGAGAAGTGGCATATAAGTTGGAGATGCCAGCGCATCTTTCTGATATTCATGATGTGTTCCATGTTTCTCAACTCAAGAAGTGCTTAAGGGTACCAGAAGAGCAAGTATCGATGAAAGAATTGGAGCTTGAAGAAGATTTGACTTATGACGAGCAACCAGTAAAATCTTGGAAAAAAAAGGAGAGGGTCAAGAGAAACAAAGTGATTCGATGGTGCAAAGTACAATGGAATCATCATGCAGAATTGGAAGCAACTTGGGAGCTAGAAGATGACCTCAAGAGATAATTTCCCTATCTCTTTCCTCTAAGTCAAATCTCGAGGGCGAGATTTTTTTTAAGGGGGTAGGTTTGTAACACCCTTATTTTCATCCATCATGCATTGCATACATCCCTATACATTTTTAACATTAAGCAACAAAAAAAAGAAAAAGTTTAAAATGAATTAGAACCAAACTGCAGTTAAAAGTCTGTGTTAGTGCGGACTCGTTCGGTTTGGGCCCCGGACTAGTCTGTTTTGCTCAATGTTTTTTCTGGACGTGTCTGCTATTTGTTGCAGACTACTCCGAAAAATGCTTTTGATGTTGTCCGGACTTGTCCGTTCTCAAGTACGGACCAATCCGATATCCTTTACTAGAAATCTTCGGAGTTGTCCGATGACTCTTCTTTTTTGTCCGAATTTTGAGAATACGAGAAGACCCCTAGACTTGTCTAGCCCCATACCAGACTTGTCCATTTTCCTCTCTAGACAAGATCGGACTTGTCCGAACCGCCTTTGAACTTGCCCGTTCAAGTCTCTGTTCCATATCGGACTTGTCTGGCCCCCTAGCGGACTAGTCCGGTGTGCCCGACTCGGATTCTGTTTCCTTCCACGACATGTTATTGGATATTTGATATAAGTGGGCCCAAGAACATCATGTCCAACCCCTGTGGAGCCCATGTGGGACCCCAACTAGGCCTCCACCACCTTAAACATGAATTCCACCCAAACCCTACCACCGCCACCCTATATAAACACCCCAACACCCACCCCTTCATCTCTTTGCCACATTTGAAGAAACCTTAACCCTAGTTCGTGAGAGCCACCATCAAGGAGCTTCCACCACAGGGAGAAGAAGGAGAAGGGAGGAAGGAGGAGGATCAACCAAGATCGTCGTCGCTGCTGCGATCTTCATCACCAATCTCTCAACATCAACATCCCTCTTCATCAATTCTTCGTCTCCTTCAATCTTGACGTCCAATTCTCAAATCCTCGACCCTTGAACCCTAGGATTCATGATAATTATCTTAGATGCATCTTTTCGATGTAAAATTGTGGTTCCATATTAACTTTAACTATGCTCTAATTGAAAACTCGCCAAAAGCCCTAGCCAGCAGACTTGTCCAACCCCAGTGCGGACTAGTCTGATCCCCTTTCTGCACCAGAACTGACTTGTCCCGTCCCTGTGCGAACTAGTCTGGTCTTCCTGTTATGAAATTTCCTGGAACTTCTTTAATACTCTCCAAAATGACTTACAACTTGTTCTAACATGTGAAACTCAATTGTAACTAGTTAGTAAGCAAACATACCACCTCATGACATGCATTGCCACATAATTGCATTATTCATGCATGTCATTACATATTGAGTAATATATGAGCATTTATTGATTGTAATGTTGTTTTGTATGTTTGTTGCGCATAATAGAAGGTGTTGCTCTAAAGGGTGCTGTCGAGGACCTCCAGCACCAGAACTTTGAAGCTTTTGATCCTAATCAGTCTCAAGGGCAAGGCAAGTGTCTTGATCATTTTGATCCTGTTTTTAAATGTTATGTTTGCAAAACTGCATGCTCGTGTCAAATTGAAGGAAACCCATGATAGGTGATTACTAGTCTTGTTTGACCATCCTTGTCGCTTGAAATATATTGTAGAGAGTCGGGAATGATATTTACCTTTTTGCTTTGCTCTAATTAATTGGGACGGGAAATCAACCAAAAGACTTCACTATGAATTAATGCTCTTATGGAGGTAGTGAATTGATGAATTTGGTTAATTGGTAACATGGGATTGGGAGATCTAAGCAAGCGCGGTTTGTGGATCGGGTTGGATGTTTTGGTGGTTTTGCTTTCTTTGGATCTAAGTACCGATTCGTGGAGCGACAACCCAGGTTTTATAGTGCCACCACAGGGCCAAGTATGGGTGTGTCTTAGCTGGTTAATTAGGTGTATTGCCAGCACTGTTCAAATCATTTGGAGGAGCATGGAATGGGAGTCAGTTCAGTTTGTAATAGTGGCAGGACTACCTTGGGATCCGAACAGCACAAGAGGGGGCCATTGGTTGGATGTACTCAGTTGGACGCATCACCACCGGTGAAACCTCAGTGGGTCTAAATATGCTGGTAGTCCCTTTGTGAAGGCTATTTTGTGATCTCTTGGCCACAAATCGATGGAAGTGTCTAATGTGACTGACGGGTCATGGGCATTATGGAGGTTCCTTAGTCATCAAAAGGGGACGAAATCACAAAACTGTGGGTAAAGTGGTTCAACCTCTGCAGAGTGTTAAAAACTCTAATGATAGTCGTGCTCCCGGTTAAATATTCATCCAAAGAGAAAGGTTATCAAGTTGGCGAGTCAAGTTCGCCAATGACACCTCCGTTGATGCGTTGTATTTAGCGAACATATTTGTCATGGTCTTCATCATATCACGTAACTCAGCATGTTGAACACATTAGTCATTATTGTCTTCTCCTGCCATTGTTAGTAGAGAACAATAGACAACAAAAATATGTTATCCCTATCAACTACAGTGACAATGTGAAAGATGGAAGAAAATAATCTCTCTCGCTCAAGCATCTTACCACGCTCTTACAAGTGTTCTTACTGACACAACAGGTGGTGTGGACGGTGAGATGAACCAATGAAGCGTGGAGTGATTGCAAAGGTACCTGTTATGCTCAAGAGAAAGGTGGAGCTTGGATGACAAAATATGGTGGCTAATAAGCAGAAAATCATTAACATGTAAACAAAGTTGAATAAGTATTCAATGTAGGAAACTGTTGCTGGTCAACAAAGTGCTCTAGGGCCTAGCACAACACAAGGAAGTAGCAAGGAAAAAAAGAAGATAGAATGATATAACCAACAATCACAACACAAGTAGTATAGGCCAATTGCTTTAATATGCGTGCTCTTCACTATTTTTTTTCTTTTTTGTTAAAATTGTTTGATATTTTTTATTTACTCAGGAGCACAAAAATATGAAGCACACAAATTTGCAGCTCAATTGAATGTAATATGCGGCCTATAGAAAATCAAGAAGATTCTTTAAAGTTCGTGCTGAAACTTCAGAGGCCGGATAGCCTATCTTCCGAGGGAAATTTGGACAATCTAATATTTGCCGAACGCGGCGAAGTTGCCAAAAACCAGATGCGAAATTTTGTGTAGATGAATTTGAAAAAAAATTGCCCGATTTCGTGTTAGTATGCAAAAGTTATGGCCGTTTTAAGGTAGGCTGTCCGAGTTAAGGTTTTTGGATGTTGATTCCAACTCGGTTTCAGAACAGAACTCGCAATCGGATATGAAAATGACCAGGAACTTACACAGCAACTAATGGGGTGGTGTGTGATGATTCAAGGATGAGTGGCACAAAGTTTTGTCACCTAATCTAGGGTTGGCGATGCGGGAGTTCTTGCAAGGCAGCTAGCTAGGGCAAACCGATGAACGTGGTGGATTGATTTGTTGTTTAGAGATTGTGCAATAGGTATTGAAAAACAAGAAAAAAAAGGATGAAACACGATAACTATGACCCAAAACACAAAGCTAAACCAGCAACAAGACTCGTCCGCACGAATGCAAACTGAAAAACGAAACTGCAGACACTATAGTCTAGGAAGCGGTGAAAACGATTTAATTTTTTTGTGGCTTTTCTATGGACTCTAGGTACGAAACAAAACTGATATAATGGAAGGGAAACAAAGATAACTCACGGGCAACCTAGAAATCTGATACCAATTAATGAGTAGTTTAGGCCCGATCTTCTGAAAGGAAAGTCGATTGTGGTGAAGAATTCGACGTTGATGATCCGCGGCACTTGAGCAGTTCGAGTACCCCTGCAATCACTATACCACTGCTCCGTTGGTTATCAACTGTGCTGCACACGCTTGACCTTTCTAATAAGGCTAATTCTTGCATGTGCAACTGAGAACACAAGCAAGAACGTTGAAGACACGATCTGAAATCGCGAACTTGGGGTCTCACAAACCGTAGAATGGCGATATTATTTATCTAAACAAAACCCACCAAATATGACCGGCGGATGCAGTATTTAAAGGCAAGGGTTTGGCAAAAACACGCTTAGACGCGTCCCTGATGGACTCATACAGGATACAAGACCCAAAGGCCCGATTCGACGGCACAACACCAGATAGAAATCTGGACTCAACTTGTTTTGATGATTCCCAATGACTCCCGATGAATTTTGAGGTGGGACCAGAGCCATTGGAAAGTTTAACTTCTTCTATTTCCGTGTATATGTAGAACGTCGAAAACAGAGTCCGTATGCATCTTGGGCGTCCGTTTTAAGGTGGACTGCTCCTGGACTCTGAGTTGAACTCAAGTCCGAGTTGTAAACTGATTCCATCAACTTGTGGACATCCCAGCAGGTTCTCCATGTTCCCAAGGCTTCTTCCCTTCACTTTTTGATCTTCTCCATTGTTCCTCATAATAATTAAATCATCACATAGCAATCTATTCTCAAACTCACATGCAAAGGAAGTTAGGAACGAGTTCACCTACTGGTTTATTAACCGTGCTCGTGCTCTTGTGATTGGTCCTTGCAGTTCAATGCGCGTCTCCGCTGTTGTGATGTCCTCATCAGGAAGTGTCGCAGTAACACTTCGACAGGCGATCAAGTGAAACACCTTAGGAGCAGCTTGGAATCGAGCACACATACAAACACTTAGCATTATATCAGGCCTAGATGCACATAAGTAAAGCAATCAACCTATCATGGAACGATATACCTTTTGGTCCACACTTGGACCATCTTCATTAAGGTTGAGGTGCCCATTGGTTTCCATTGGAGTCTTGATGGGTTTAGCTTTGTCCATGTAAAACTTCTTGAGTATATCTTGTGTGTACTTCATTTGACTAATGAATGTGCCTTCCTTAGATTGCTTCACTAGAAAACCTAGTAAGAACTTCAACTCCCCCATCATGGACATCTCAAACCTTTCAGTCATTATCATGGAAAACTCATCACAAAAAGTTTTGTTAGCAGAACAAAATAGAATGTCACTGACATATATTTTGCAAACAAATAAATCATCATTGAAATGCTTAGTGAATAAAGTGTAACCGACCTTCCCAATTTTGAAACCATCTTGAGTTAGAAAATCTCTAAGGCACTCATACCAAGCTTTAGGATCTTGTTTGAGGCCATAGAGAGCCTTACGCAATTTGTAGACATGGTTTGGGAAGTCTTGATCTCCAAAGTCGGGGGGTTGCTCCACATACACCTCTTCTTTGATTGGACCATTGAGAAGTGCACTCTTGACGTTTATTTTGTATAGCTTAAAATTATAGTGAGTAGCCAAGGCAAGTAATATATGAATTGATTGAAGCCTAGCTACGGGAGCAAAGGTTTCATCGAAATCCAAACCTTTGACTTGTGAGTACCCCTTGGCCACAAGTCGTGCTTTGTTCCTTGTAACCAGCCTGTGCTCATCTTGTTTGTTGCGAAACACCTACTTGGTGCCCACAACATTCTCGTTTGGCCTCTTCACGAGCTCCCATACTTGATTTCTTTCAAAATTATTGAGCTCTTCTTGCATGGACATCACCCAATTCAAATCTCATAGTGCTTCTTCAACCTTGTGAGGCTCCAAAGAAGAAGCAAAAGGGTAATGTTCACAAAAATTTGCAACACGAGATCGAGTAGTTACCCCCTTGCAGATGTCTCCAAGGATGTTGTGAATGGGATGGTCCCGTTGAACGCTTTGATGTACTCTTTGGTGTGGTGCTTGAGTTCTTGGAACTTCATCATCTTCTTCCTCACTGCTTTCTTCATCTCCCCCTTGATTGATGCCTCCATTTTCATCTTGTTGAAGCGCATCTTGAGGGTCTTGAGCTTGATTATTTGAGGAAGAGTTTGGTTGATGTGTGGGATGATCACTTGAGTCTTGAGGCTGTTCTTCTTGTCGAATGACTCCAAGTGACATCCTTCCTATCACTACTTATGGAGCTTCTTCTTGATATAGCACGTTACGATCAACTTGCTCCACTTAGTAACAATTAGTTTCATCAAACACTACGTCATGTGCTACTTCAACAATTCCGGAGGATTTGTTGAAAACACGACCATCGTAAGTGTTTGATTCATAACCAACCAAGAAACCCTCATCGGATTTTGAAGCAAACTTCATGGTCTTAAGTTTCTTATTGAGAATATAGCATTTGCTCCCAAAAACTCAAGAATAAGAAATATTGGTTTGTTACTGGTTGGGAGTTCGTAAGACGTATTCTTCAATATGCGATGGAGATACAACCGGTTTATGGAATGGCAAGCGGTGTTAACCGCTTCCGCCCAAAATTGGTCTGATGTCTTTTATTCATCAAGCATGGTTCTTGGCATCTCAATTAGATTCCTATTCTTCCTCTCGGCCACCCCATTTTGTTGAGGGGAGTAGGGGACCGAGAACTCATGCTTGATGCCTTCTTCAACCAAAAACTCTTCAACTTGAGTGTTCTTGATTTCGGTGCCATTGTCACTCCTTATACTCTTGATTCTCAAGGAGAACTCATTTTGAGCTCTCCTCAAGTATTCTTGAGGACACCTTGAGTCTCACTCTTATCATGCAAAAAGAACACCCAAGTGAAACGTGAAAAATCATCAACAATTACAATGCATGAAAAATCATCAACAATTACAAGGCCATATTTGTTACCGCCAATGCTTATGTAGGCGATTGGACCGAAGAGGTCCGTGTGTAGAAGCTCCAATGGTCTCGTTGTTGTCATGACGTTCTTGGATGGATGTTGAGCTCCAACTTGCTTTCCCGCTTGACATGCGCTACATGGGCTATCCTTTTCAAACACAACATTTTTTAAACCACGGATGTGCATGCCCTTAATAAGTTTTTGCAAATTCCTCATCCCAACATGGGCTAGTATTCTATACCAAAGCCATCCCATGTTGGTTTTTGCAAATAAGCATGTGTCAAGTTGAGCTTTATACGCAGAAAAATCCACAAGATAGAGCTTTCCCTTGAGGACACCCTTAAAAGCAATTGAGTCATTGCTTCTTCTTGTGACGGTCACACCCTGATTAGTGAAAAGACATTTATAACCTTTTTCACATAGTTGTGATATGGACAAAAGGTTATAATCAAGTGAATCGATGTGTAAAACATTGGAAAGAGTATGATTAGGGGATATAGCAATTTTACCGGTGCCAAGGATTTTCCCTTGACTATTGTACCCAAAGTAAATTCCCTCACTTGGATCTTCATTTTCCTCATACTCCACAAACATCTTCCTCTCTCCGATCATATGATTTGTGCATCCATTATCAAGAACCCACTTGGTTCCACCGGAGGAGTATGCCAACAAAATAGAGTTAAGCCTTGGCTTTAGGTACCCAAGCGGTGTTGGGTCCTTTGATATTAGTCAAGAGGCACTTGAGCACCCACACGCAAGGTTTTGGTCTCTTGCGGTGTGGCCCAACATACCCAGCATAAGGCTTTTCAAACATGTTCGACCTGCTCCTCGAAGCAAGGAAGGGAATGAAGATGGCATTGAATGCCCTTAACAAAACATATGAAGCATCAAAATCATGGAACAATGGATAAGGTTCATTTTTAGGCATGTCATGTGAAGTAGAAATGTTCTTTCCTTTGTCATTGCTATATGAACCTCATTTGACAATCAAGTCTTTGCCATTCTTGGGAGTTTTGGCTTTTTGGAGTTTTGGCGATTTTGGAGCATAATAGTTACTTTTGCAATCATCCCACGCTTCATTGGTTCATCTCACCATCCACACAACCCGCTGTGTCGGTAAGAACACTTATAAGAGCGTGGTAGTACGCTTGAGCGAGATAGATTGTTTTCTTCCACCTTTCACATTGTCACTGTAGTTGATAGGGATAACATCTTTTTGTTGCATTCTGTTTCCTACTAACAATTGTAGGAGAAAACAATGATGACGAATGTGTTCAACATGTTGAGTTACGTGATATAATGAAGGTGATGACAGATATGTTCACCAAAAGCAAGGCATCAACGGAGGAGTCATTGGCAAAATTGACTCACCAACTTGATGACCTTGCTCTTCGGATGAATACTCTTGAGGCTCGTTTGCCTCTCACTAAAAGACATGAAGACAATGCTTATGATGATATGGAAGATCACAACAATCAGCCAAGACTTCCACTTTATCGTCGAGGTATGGGAGGTAATAATCATCATAACAATTATAATCATTCTTTTGATGATCCTTTTGCTAAAGTGAAATTTACTACACCCTCTTTTTCTGGTGCTTATGATGACGAGGCTTATCTTGATTGGGAGATGACAGTAGAGCAAAAATTTAATGCCCATCTTGTTCTTGAACAACATAGAGTTCAGTAAGCCACTAGTGAGTTTAAGGACTTTGCTATCATATGGTGGAATGAACTTGTTAAAACTAGAACTGATCCTCCAACATGGGATAGATTAAAAGAAGTTATGCGTGTTCGATTTGTTACTCCTTCTTTTCAGCGGGGCCTTCGCAAAAAATTGCAGCACTTAGATCAAGGTAACATGTCCTTAGAGGAGTATTATCAATAGTTACAAAAGGTTATGCTGCGTTGTGGGGTAGTAGAGGACATGGATGATAAAATAGCTTGTTTTTTATGGGGGGTTGAGGTGTGAAATTCTGGACATTGCTGATTACAAGGAATATGATACTATTAATAGATTGTTTTAGCTTGCTATGTTGACAGAAAAAGAATTGCAGGGCTGACAACAACAGCAACAACGCACGAGGAGCAACTTCACGCCGCGTTCGACGTCTACACCATCCGAAACAGCACCATCTTCGACCTTCCGTGCAGCGACTACACCATCCAGTGGCAGTCAATGAACTACACCTGCTGCTCCACCTTCTCGCGTGTCGGAGTGCATCAAGATGACATCATTCAATCCTTTCTCATCCACTCCTTCTACGAGTCGTACTTCTGACATTAAGTGTCACCGCTGCCAGGGACTTGGTTACTTGATGAGAGATTGCCCGAGCAAACGAGCATACATAGCACGCGATGATGGCGGGTATGATAGTACTTCAGATGTTGAAGATGAATATTCTCTTGCTACTAACGTTGTAGATCCAAATGACGAACACACCAATGAAGAGGTACTTGGTACAGTGGCAACGGAGAACTATAGGAGCATCATTGTGCAGCGTGCTTTGAACTCTAAAGTCGAGGCCGACGACAAGATACAACTACACAACCTCTTCCACATATTTCTCGTCGTCAATGACTGCCGTGTAGACACTATAATTGATAGAGGTATCTGCAATAACTTGGTGAACACAAACGTCGTCAAGAAACTTTATTTGACAACAAAAGCACACCCTCATCCATACCACATTCAATGGTTTAACAACAGCGGTAAGGTTCAGGTTACATAAACAGCGAATATACATTTTTCAATTGGTTCTTACAATGATTTTCTGATTTTGATGTCGTGCCTGTGGATGCTTGTTCTCTTTTATTGGGTCCTCCTTGGGAATTTGTTACAGATGCTATTCATCATGGTAGAACTAATAAATATACTCTCATGCATAAAGGAAATAAAATCACTTTGCTTCCCATGACTCTTGCTGAAATTATGCATTTTGAGAAGAGTAAAATTTGTGATGGCAAAGCAACAAAACTAGAATCTAAAAGACAACAAGTCATTAAGTTAAAATCACCATCATTGCTCACAACTAAATCTGACCTTGCTGATTTATTCAATGCTAAGGGGATGTGCTATGCTTTAGTATGCAAAGAAGCCATGTTTTCACTTCATGAATTGTCAATTGCATTGCCCCCTGCTATTGCTAACCTTTTGCAGGAGTTTGAGGATGTGTTTCCCTCCGATATACCCCTTGGTTTACCACCCATGAGAGGCATTGAACACAAGATTGATTTGATTCCAGGAGCAAGTTTGCCAAATCATGCAGCATACAGGGCGAATCCAGAGGAAACTAAGGAAATTCAGCGACAAGTCCAAGATCTTTTGAACCACGGGTACATTCGTGAAAGCCTTAGCCCTTGTTCCGTTCCTATTCTTTTGGTTCCTAAGAAAGATGGTAGTTGACGCATGTGTGTTGATTGTTGAGAGATTAATAACATCACCATTCGATATCATTATGCTATTCCTCACTTAGATGACATGCTTTATGAATTGAGTGGTGCTATCATCTTCACAAAAATTGACTTGCATAGTGGTTACCATCAAATTAGAATGGCACTAGGTGATGAATGGAAAACTGCATTTAAAACCAAGATTGGACTTTATGAGTGGTTAGTCATGCCTTTTGGTTTAACTAATGCACCCAACACCTTTATGCGATTAATGAACGAGGTTTTACGTGCTTTCATTGGACAAGTTGTGGTGGTTTACTTCGATGATGTCCTCATTTACAGCAAGTCATATGACGAACATCTTGATCATTTACGTACGGTTTTCACTGTTTTGAGAGATGCACGCTTGTTTGGTAACGTTGAAAAGTCCATCTTTTGCACCAATCGAGTATTGTTTCTTGGCTATGTCATTTCCTCGCAGGGAATTGAGATCGATGAGGCAAAAATTGGAGCGATCACTTGCTGGCCAGTCCCAACAACTGTCACGCAGGTTCGTAGTTTTCTTGGTCTTGCAGGTTTTTATCGCTGCTTTGTGCAGGATTTTAGCACCATTGCAGCACCTCTACATGAGATAATGAAGAAGGGAGTGACATTTCGATGGGGCGAACAGCAGAAACAATCTTTTGTTGCTCTCAAATCAAAGCTTACACAAGCACCATTGCTACAACTTCCTGATTTTTGAGAAGACCTTTGAGGGAGAATGTGATGCAAGCAACATTGGTATTGGAGGCGTCCTTACACAAGGAGGTAAACCTGTTGCTTTCTTTAGTGAAAAATTCATGGTCCCTCTCTGAATTTTTCTACTTATGATAAGGAATTGTATGCCTTAGTGCGAGTATTACAAACTTGGCAACATTATCTTTGGTCTAAGGAGTTTGTCATACACTCTTGTCATGAATCATTGAAGTATCTTAAGTGTCAAACCAATCTAGATAAACGACATGCTACATGGATTGAGTTCATAGAGTCATTTTCATACATCATTAAGCATAAGAAAGGGAAGGAAAATGTCATTGCCGATGCATTATCTAGACATTATACCATGCTGTCCCAACTTGATCATAAAATCTTTGGTTTGGAAACAATAAAAGCATTATATCCTACTGATTTTGACTTCAAAGATGCTTTTAAAAATTGTTAAGAAGGAAGAACTTGGAATAAATATGTGCTGGGAGAGGGTCTCCTCTATCGTGCTAACAAGCTATGCATTCCAGCTAGCTTTGTTCGTCTATTACTTTTGCAGGAAGCACATGGAGGAAGTTTGATGGGACATTTTGGAGTGAAGAAAACTGAGGACGTGCTGTCCACACACTTCTTTTGCCCGAAGATGAGGTGTAATGTCGAGCGCTACGTGTCACGATGCATTACTTGCAATAAAGCTAAGTCTCTTCCTATTCCTAGTGTACCTTGGGAGGATATTTCTATAGATTTTGTTTTGGTATTGCCTAGGACTAAGAGGGGGAGGGATAGTATTTTTGTAATTGTTGACCTTTTTTCCAAAATGGCACACTTTATACCTTGTCATAAGAATGATAATGCCTCACACATTGCTGATTTGTTTATGACGAAAATTGTTCGTTTACATGGTGTGCCAAATACCATTGTTTCTGATCGTGATGCAAAACTTTTAAGTTTTTTTTGGAGAACTTTGTGGTACAAATTGGGAACCAAGTTGCTGTTTTCAACAACATGTCACCCACAAATGGATGGGCAAACCAAGGTAGTTAATCGTACTTTATCCACTATGTTGTGGGCTATCTTGAAAACAAAATTAAATTTGTGGGAGGAGTGTTTACCACATATAGAATTTACTTACAACAGATCCGTTCACTCCACGGCAAAGGTAAGTCCATTCCAGGTAGTTTATGGTTTCAATCCCCGTGCTCCTATTGATTTACTACCTTTGCCTCTTTCTGAAACTATAAATTTGGATGCTACACAACGATCTGAATTCATTCTTAAGATGCACGAAACTACAAAGAAAAATATTGAAAAGATGAATGAGAAGTATAAGATTGCAGGTAGTAAAGGTAGAAAAGAAGTAAAACTTGAACCGGGTTATTTGGTGTGGTTACATTTGAGAAAAGAGCGATTCCTGACTTGAGAAAATCTAAACTTATGCCACAAGCTGCTGGTCCTTTCAAGATTGTTGAAAACATTAATGATAATGCATATAAGCTTGAGTTGCCTCCTGATTTTGGGGTTAGTCCCACATTTAACGTTTCATATTTGCGACCTTACTTGGGAGAAGAAGATGAACTTGAGTCCAGGACGACTCCGATTCAAGAGGGGGAGGATGATGAGGACATTACAACAGCGGAGATGCACATTGAACGTCAAAGACCAATCACAAGAGCACGATCATGGTTAACAAATTAGCAGGTGAACTCGCTTGTAACTTCCTTTCCATGTGAGTTTGCAAATATATTGCTATGTGATGATTTAATTGTAATTAGGAAAGATGGAGAAGATCAACAAGTGAAGGGAATAGGCCATGGGAACATGGAGAACCAGCTGGGCGTACACAAGTTGATGGAATCAGTTTACAACTCGGACTCGAGTTCAACTCGCAGTCCAGGAGCAGTCCACCTTAAAACGGACGCCCAAGATGCATACAGATTCTATTTTTGAAGTTCTACATATGCACGGAAAGAAGATAAGATAAATTTTCCAATGGCTCTGGTACTAAATGTGGGCCTAGGGGGGGGGGGGTTAATAGGACTTTTTGAATTTTGTCAGATCCTGCAACACTCAACAACAAGTTCAATACCAGATATATCGGACTAGTCCGGTGTTCACGGACTGAGTTGATTAAGCTTGATCGATTAGACTGATTCTTTTATGTATGCAGCGCAAATATAGAATCAAATAAAGGTTTCAATGTTATATATTAGATTATATCACAATTAAATCTTATGTTTGACAATTCAACGTAAGATGAGCAATGATTATCGAAACCCTAGATTATATTGATGAATAAGAATGATGAACACCAAAAACAAAACACAAGGATTTATCCCGTGGTTCGGCTACCACAAAGGCAACCTACGTCCACGTTGAGGAGTCCACAATAGGACCGGGTCTTCTCCAACCCTACCCTCGTCGGATCGCCATGAAGGCCAATCCTCTTCCACTAATCACAAAGGGGTGAATAACCGAATTCAAGGGGCTTTCTCACACGTTGAGAGCTCCCTTGGATTACAACAGAAAATACCACCAAGAACACACTCAAAAATTACAAATGAACCGCAGGAGTGTGTTAGAGAATCAAACCAAGAGCTCAAAGTGGTGTTGCAAGTGTCTCTCCAATGATCTAGAGTGAATCCTCAAAGGATTGATCATTGTTGCACTTAATTTTGTGGAGAGATGTAGTTTTTGAGGCTCTTGGGTGGTGTGACGGCGCTAGGGTTCGAGAGAGTTCATAATTGGGCCGTGCACCTCTATTTATATGGGGTTTCTAAAAGTGACCGTTATGGTTCAAAGTTCGGACTAGTCCGTGGAGGTCACCGGACTAGTCCGGTGTTCTATGTGTAGCAAACCCTAAGTACCCCGAAATATCGGACTAGTCCGACTAGGAACGGACTTGTCCGATTTCTCTACTGGAAATCTTCGGACTAGTCCGATAGTCATCGGACTTGTCCGGACATGTGAGACCCTAAGTGTATAGGATGACAAGTCCACACTTGGGGGGACTTGCCCGATTCAGATCAGAGGGTGTTTCAGACTAGTCCGTGCAAACATCAGACTTGTTCGATTTGGATCAGAAAGTATATCGGACTAGTCCGGTTGTGATCGAACTTGTCCGATTTTGTGTGACTTGTGAAGTGTTTTGAGGACTAGTCCGCACTGGGGAGGACTAGTCTGATTCTAGTCAGAAAGGATATCGGACTAGTCCAGTTGTGATCGGACTAGTCCGGTCCTGTGTAACTTTGTGCAATGTGTGTGTTTAATTGTGATTGAGATCTTGGAGTGTGTTTCCTTAACACACTCCATACACAATAATCTACTACTCTTCTTCCTTGAGCTCATTTCCACTTTGCTTCTCATTCTTCCTTCTTTTTTGGCACTTTGCTCATTTTCCTATTAAAATCCTGCACTCATCTCAACAAGGAGGTTAGGATCCCAATTGCTTGTCATAAATCATCCAAAACCCACAAGGGAGTCCTAGATGCACTTTCAATCTCCCCCTTTTTGGTGATTGATGACAACCAATTGAGATTTCACAAAATATGATAAAAATTGAGATTCTCATAAAGCATGCACATATGGGTCCAAAATACATCAAGCAGTGAGAGTACAACCCATATGTGCATTCTTTATGGTGGGATGCATAACTAAGTACACTGGAACATAAAAGAATGACATAATTGACTTTAATCAACTAATAGCAAGAATATATGTCATTTTAGAGCAAAATCACAGTTTTTATAAATACTACTCAAAGGATCAAATCATTGCATCACAGAACCATAATTAACATAAGATCATTGTTAAAACAATACAAGCCACAAAAGAGTTAAGAAAACATAAAGAGAGCTCTCTCCTCGCACCTTACAGCTAAAGCTAAGACTCCCCCTCAATCTCCCCCCCTTTGGCATCAAGACACCAAATAGAAGGAGAGGAGGGTTCTAAGGTCTTCACTCTTCACTGTCGGTCCTCTCATCGTCGGTTTCATCATCTTCATCTTCAGCTTGATGAGGAGGAGAAGGAGGAGGGGCGGAGCCGCTCGTGCCCCCAACGCCAAAGTAGGAAAGCTCGGAGGGGGCAAGGGCCCGAGCTCAGTGTAGTCCGGGTCGGAGTCCTCAGAAATCACTGGAGATCCAATGGGGTCGATCTCCAGCTTCTGGCAAATTTGCTTCACATTTGCCTTGATGTACTTCATATCCTCCTTTCTTTTCATGTTGAACATGTGGGCCTTTACTTCGGCCTTCTTGCAGGAGGTGAAGATGGCAGCCAGGTATTTGAGGATTCCACTAGCTGATCCTCTCTAAGGGGTTGCCCTTGAAGTTGGAGCAGCTCTGACATCTTCTCTTGTTCTTGCCGGTGCCTCGGGACCTGAGGCCGGCGAGGGAGCAGCCTGCACACTCGGCTTTTGAGGCATTTGAGGCCTCAAGGGGAGATGCTCCACATCTTTCACAAACTCAATGTCGGTGACTTTTTCAATCACAAACATTAGATAAGGAGCATACCTGCAAGATCTGTTGGGAGTGCAGGATATGTTCACCATATCATTCCAAATATATTTCGCCACATCAAATGGGCGATCCATGCTCATGACTCTCATCAGAGTCCGGAGGTATCCTTGCACACTCCCAGCATCTCCATCCTTGGGAGCAATTGTCTTCCTTAACACTCTGTTCAACACCACAAAGAATGGCTTCATGTTTTTGGTGGAAGGAGGGTTGAACTTTGAGTTTGGCTCATATAGGAACTTCATCCTATCCTTGTCAATGACAACAATGTTGTGTATGACCAAGCAATCAGATCTTGTGGTGTCGAGATGAAGCATGTTAGCGAAATATTCTTGAATAATGCTGTACTTGGATCCATGGGTCATCCAAGTGACACTCTCCTCATCTTCACTAGAGAAGTGACAGGTCGCAAAGAACTGCGCAATCACTTCATCATTCCAGTTATTTCTGAAAGCAAACAGATCTCTCAGTCCATGCTTCTCAATGGATCTCACTACCTCAGTGAACGGTGAGCAGCCCTTCTTCTCAAAATTTGCCCAATCAATCCACTGACTGCGCACAACTGGTGTCTTCATTGGGAGATACATCAATCTGTAGAAGTCAGCATGGAAGTTGCACCAGAACCTTCCATCAGCCGCTTGCTTCGGTCGGCCATACCAATCGATGCTTCTAAACTTGGCCGCCAAGTCACTGCCCATCCCGTTGAACTTCTCTTCATTTGGGTCCCAGACCCCTTCCCTTGGAGCATGAAGTTTCAACGGGCCAACCGGACCCGTAGCAATCCCCTTTCCCTTGCCCTTTGCTTGGCGAGGGTCACTCGATGATGCAGCTGCCTTGGAGACTGGCTTTTTAGCTAGCACCTTCCTCCGAGCCTGTGGAGGAGATTGGGCTGGCTCGAACGGTCTTTCTTGGCGCTTCTTACCAAGACACGTCGAGGTCTGAGGTGCCACCTCATGGTCCATCTCGGCCTCAAAATCGGAGACATCATTGCCGGAGCTCGACATGACCTGAGAATTAGTGGTATGAATGATAATGAATGATACCAATTGAATGAAACAAGGCATAGGTGTGAAATAATAGCAAGGGATTGCATTGAGGAATTGAAGAATTAGGTTTTGAGTTCAGAAATATCGGACTTGTCCGGTGCACAGGCACGGACTAGTCCGGGGTACCGGACTTGTCCGTGCATGGACCGGACTAGTCTGGTATTCAAACTCAAAAACCTAATAAACTGGACAAATGTTGATTCCTAATGCACAATTAGATTAGCAAGAACGTAATACAGCAAGGAGGCATGTATATAGTGAAAGATGCTAGGCTATTCGATCAACAATGAAGAAAGTTGAGATTTCTAGGGTTTGGGTGAAAATTACCGAAGAATCCGATCAAAACATGGATATGAGGGGTGTTGAAGGCCATACAAGTCCGCTAGCTTCAATCCTCAAGTGGACAAGCTTGATTTCCGCCCAAATGCGAAGCTTTTTGGTGGAGGGAGCAAGAAATCGCCTTGGGAGCTCGAGTGGAAGAGAGAGAATGCGTGAGAAATAGTGGAGGATGAAGGGATTAGGGTTTGGTGGCGGCTAGGGTTATGGACACAAAAAATATGACAAGTCCGGAGGTGACCGGACTAGTTCGAACTCATCCAGAGAGCAATATCGGACTAGTCCGTGGTCTATCGGACTAGTCCGGCCTAACTGACACTCTGCAGACTAGTCTGCATAAGCGGACTAGTCCGGGTAACCACGGACTAGTCCGTGGTCACCAGGAAAGAATTGCATAGCCCATTCATATATATTTGAAGGTTCATAATTGGAGAATAGAGGGGCAAATCAAATCAAATAATCTTGATGAATATGATCAGTAAGCATACAACAATCAAGCAATGATCATAATACACCAAGATCTAGTAATTGACATAGTTTTTGGTAGAAAAAATGAGAGAGGTGATTTTCACAGTCCAAAACAACATATTTGAAGAATTCATACAGGTATGCAACATTTCAAGCCACACTCCGAGCATCAAGGATATTTAGTTCATTTCGGAGTTCGCAAAAGCGTTTTTCATCAAGTGGCTTGGTGAATATGTCGGCTAATTGCTTTTGAGTGTTGACATGTGAAATGGCTATGTCTCCTATCACGGCATGATCTCTCAAAAAGTGGTGTCTTATGTCTATGTGTTTAGTTCTGGAGTGCTCAACTGGGTTGTGGGCAATTTTAATGGCACTCTCATTGTCACAAAGAAGTGGAATATAGTTCATATTGTAACCATAGTCCCTTAGAGTTTGTCGCATCCAAAGGAGTTGAGCACAACAACTCCTGGCTGCAGCATACTCCGCCTCAGCTGTGGATAAGGCAATGGAATTTTGTTTCTTGGAGGACCAAGAAACTAAGGATCTCCCTAGGAATTGGCATGTACCGGAAGTGCTTTTTCTATCTACTTTGCACCCAGCATAATCCGCATCGGAGTAACCAATGAGATTGAAATTTGAGCCTTTTGGGTACCAAAGGCCAAGGTTGGGTGTATGAACTAAATATCTCAAGATCCTTTTTACGGCTGTCAAGTGACATTCCTTAGGATTGGCTTGAAATCTTGCACACAAACATACACTCAACATAATATCTAGCCTAGATGCACATAAATAGAGTAGAGATCCAATCATGGAGCGATATACCTTTTGGTCGACGCTAGGTCCATCTTCATTGAGGTCTAGGTGGCCATTCGTTGCCATGGGGGTTTTTATGGGCTTCGCCTTGTCCATGCCAAACTTCTTGAGTATATCCTGCGTGTACTTGGTTTGGCTTAGGAACGTCCCTTCCTTCTGTTGCCGTACTTGGAATCCCAAGAAGTACTTTAACTCTCCCATCATTGACATTTCAAACCTGTCTGTCATGATTTTACTAAATTCTTCACAAAAAGATTGGTTAGTTGACCCAAATATTATATCGTCAACATAAATTTGACAAATAAAAAGATCATCATCAAAATTCTTTGTAAACAGTGTATAATCTACTTTGCCAATCTTAAAGCCATTTTCAATTAAGAAATCTCTAAGACACTCATACCAAGCTCTAGGAGCTTGTTTGAGGCCGTAGAGAGCCTTACGCAATTTAAACACGTGGTCGGGGAACTCTTCGTCTTCAAACCCGGGTGGTTGCTCCACGTACACCTCTTCCTTGATTGGTCCGTTGAGGAAGGCACTTTTCACATCCATTTGATACAGCTTGAAATCATGGTGAGTAGCATATGCAAGTAATATTCTAATAGATTCAAGCCTAGCTACTGGAGCAAAAGTCTAATCAAAATCCAAACTTTCGACTTGTGAATAACCTTTGGCCACAAGTCGTGCCTTGTTCCTTGTCACCACCCCGTGTTCATCTTGTTTGTTGCGGAAGACCCATTTGGTGCCGACGATGTTTGCATTGGGTCTTGCCACAAGTTCCCATACTTCGTTCCGCTTGAAGTTGTTCAATTCTTCTTGCATTGCCACCACCCAGTCCGGATCTTTCAATGCATCATCAACCCCGCGTGGTTCCAAAAAGGATACAAATGAATAGTGTTCACAAAATTTAGCTATGCAAGATCTAGTGGTTACTCCCTTTTGGATGTCACCGATGATGTTGTCGATTGGGTGATCCCTTTGGACGCATTGGTGTACTCTTGATTGTGGCACTTGAGGAGTTGTATCCTCATGATTATTTACTTCTCCCCCTAAGTCATTGCCTTCGTTGACTTGTTGATCATCTTGGTATCTTTGTGGTTTATCTTGTGTTGAAGCTCCCCCTTGATCGTTGATCTCCTCTTGTGGTTCATCTTCCTCATGTACGTGTGGAGGTGGCTCTTGTGGTCAAACCTCACCTAGAGCCATTCTCTTCAATGCTTGACAGGGAGCTTCTTCTTTACCTAGTTCACATGGATCAACTTGCTCCTTTTGGGAGCCATTAGTCTCATCGAACACTACGTCACGTGCTATTTCAACAAGTCCGGAGGCCTTGTTGAAAACACGATAGGCGTAAGTGTTCGAATCATAACCAAGCAAGAAACCTTCATCGGACTTCGAAGCGAACTTTGAAGTCCTAGGCTTCTTGTTCAGGATATATCATGGAGAACCGAAAACTCGAAAATATAAGATATTTGGTTTGTTACCGATGAGTAACTCATAGGATGTCTTCTTGAGTAGTCGATGAAGATAAAGTCGATTTACGGCGTGGCAAGCAGTGTTAATCGCTTCCGCCCAAAATCGATACGAGGTCTTGTACTCATCGAGCATTGTTCTTGCCATCTCTATGAGTGTTCGGTTCTTTCTTTCGGCAACTCCGTTTTGTTGTGGCGAGTATGGCGCTGAAAATTCGTGCTTGATACCCTCTTCATCAAGGTACTCCTCCACTTGTGTGTTCTTGAACTCCGTGCCGTTGTCGCTTCGAATACTCTTGATTGTCAATGAGAATTCGTTTTGAGCTCGCTTGAAGAACTTCTTGAGTGTTCCTTGTGTTTCTGACTTATCATGCAAAAAGAAAACCCAAGTGAAGCGAGAAAAGTCATCAATAATAACTAAACCATATTTTTTTACCGCTGATGCTTATGTAAGAAATTGGACCAAATAAGTCCATTTGAAGTAGTTCGAGCGGTCTTGTTATAGTCATGACGTTCTTTGCGGGATGAGGTGCTCCAACTTGCTTCCCGACTTGGCACGCGCTACAAGGCCTGTCTTTCTCAAAAACAACATCCTTCAAACCGCGGATGTGATCGCCCTTGAGGAGTTTTTGAAGATTCCTCATACCAACATGCGCTAGCCGTCTATGCCACAGCCAACCCATGTTGGTCTTTGCAATCAAGAATGTGTCAAGTTCGGCTTTATCCTTGTTGAAGTCAACGAGTTAAAGCTTTACCTTCAACATACCCTTGAATGCAATGGAACCATCACTCCTCCTAGAGACGGTCACACCCTCGTTAGTGAACAATCAATTATAACCTTTGTCACATAGTTGAGATATGGACATCAGGTTATAATCTAAGGATTCAACATGTAAAACATGAGAAAGTGTGTGTGTAGAAGATATTGCAATTTTACCGGTACCGAGCACCCTTCCTTGACTATTATCTCCAAAGTAGATGCCTTCGTTTAGGTCCTCATTCTCTTCATATTCCACGAACATTCATCTTTCTCCGGTCATATGGTTGGTGCAGCCACTGTCTAGCACCCATTTGGATCCACCGGAGGAATAGGCCTGCAAAAACAAATTATGCTTTGGTTTTAGGTACCCAAGCTTGCTTGGGTCCTTGGAGGTTAGTTACAATACATTTGGGCACCCACACATGAGATTTGGTGTTCCCATGGCGTGGCCCAACATAATTAGCATAAACCTTGCCAAAATTATTTCTCATTAACACATAGGAGGAATCAAAGGTTCTAAAGAGTAATCATTGTTGTTTGTATATAGGGCTAGTCTGGGAGGCCATACTTGTTCGGAGGACCAGACTAGTCCAGTATTCGTGTGATTTCAGGTTTTTACCCTTCGACTTACCAGTTTGAGAGGGTCTTCCCTTCACAAAGGAAATCCTCCCCTTGTTATTCTTATGACTTCCAGCATGCTGCTTTTCACCATAAGAGTAACCAATGCCATATTTGACATTTGGAGGTCTTTGGACCAAGTATGCACTACGTGCATAGTTGATCTTCTCCTTGTCAAATATGCCACATTGGGTAGGATGTTTATCCTTGGTGGAGGTTGACTTCTCCTTCAAACTGGTGTCAATTTTACTACATGTGCACATATGAGCAAAATCAGTTTTAGTGGGTTGAGAAGGTGAACTTGAAGAGGAGGAAGGTTCACTCAGCTTGAGTGACTCAACTTGCACTTCAAGGATCTTGTTAACCTTGATCAGGTCAGCAAGTTGGTCCTTGATTGCAACATTTGAGTCAGTTAACTCCAAGCAAGCATTCTTGCTTGAAGCTAACTCAAGATCTAGTGAATTGTTTTTCTCCCTTTCAAGTTCTAGAAGTTTGTCAAGTTCGACATACTCCTCCTTTTGGGAGATAATCATGTCCTCCTGACGATGAATTAACCTCTCCTTCTCAACAAGTTGATCAAGTAAAAATTTCATTTTTGTTGTAGCTTTCCTATCTAGTCCACTAAGCATATCTTCATCATCACTAATTATTTCATCATCACTAGAGTAGGAATGCACGGAAGGGGTTTTGATGATTACCTTGTGTTTACCTTCCTTTGCCATAAGGCACGTGCCATTTCCCTTCCTTGCGTCGAGTGTGGGGAAGAGTGTAGATTTCTTGGACGCACTCTCGATGGCTATGCTAGCCATCTCTTCTTCTTCGGATGATGAGGACTCATCGTTTGAGTCCCACTCGTTCCCAATGTGCGCTTGTTCGGCTTGTTTCTTCTTCTTGAAGAATTTCTCAGGTTGAGGCTTGGCTTCTTTGGTCTTCTTCTTGTTCTCCTCATATGGGCAATCAACTATAAAGTGGTTATACTCACCACAATTATAGCATGCCCGCCTCAACTTCGGCTTCGTTCTTTCCTTGTACTTTCCTCCACTTGATTTGTCCCTTGTCTTTTCTTCATTATTCTATTGAACTTTTTCTTGAATAATATCATGTCCTCTTCATCTAGCTCACTGCTCTCGTCATCACTGTCTTCCTCTAGTTGTGCTTCTCTTGCCTCTTTGGATAGAGGCTTGAGGGTGGACTTTAAAGCAACCCATTTCTTCTTAGCCGAGGTGAGTTCGGCAATTTCCTTGATGTGCTTTGCTTGTTTTTCCATCATCTCAAAGTTGATGATTTTTCCAAGCAGTTCATCCGGAGTCATCCTTTTGTATCTGGGGCTTTCTCTAATCATGGAGCAAAGCGTGACATTGCGAGGCATAAAAGCTCTAAGGATGAGCTTTACCACCTCGTGGTCATTCCACTTCTTGCTCCCATATGATCGAACTTTGTTGACGAGTGTCTTCAATCGATTGTACATATCTTGGGGTGACTCATCTTCCTCAATTGCGAATCTTCCTAGTTCGCCTTCGATCATCTCAATCTTTGCTTCACGCGCATGTCGGTCACCTTCATGTGCAGTTTGCTGTGTATCCCATATCTCCATAGCAATTTCGAGTCCATCCACCTTGGTGAACTCGTCTCGACTGAGTGAGGAGGTGATTACAGCTGCGGCTTGAGCGTTTCTATGAATGGCCTGCTCTTGGCTTGGGGTGACCTCTTCGTCGTCGTTCGGAATATCTATCCCTGTGCATACAACATGCCATAGACTTGGATTGAGGGAAATCAAATGCATTTTCATATTCTGCCTCCACATTGAGTAATCACTTCCATCGAAGTGTGGGGCTTTTCCAAGTGGGATAGATAAGTAATGATTGTTATTGGAATTTAGACAATCATAGTTAAAAGGATATTGGGAGTAGTCGGTGTGACTACTCCCCTTCTTCTTCTCTTCAACTTTCACTTTCCCTTTGGAAAGTGCCTTCTTTCTGAGGAGCGCCATTAGCTCCAGTGTCTCCTCATCGTCGTTCTCGAAGTCTTGAATGGCTTTGAGGTACTTCTCCACTTTTTGAGTCTTGTCATTGTTAACCTCTACTTGGTTGTTGGTTTTGTGGATGTCCTTCATCTCCGACATGATCTCTTCGAGTGATTAGACTCTTTCTAGAAGAATCTGCTCTGATACCAATTGAATGTGGGCCTAGAGGGGGGGTGAATAGGCCTTTTTGAATTTTGTCGGATCCTGCAACACTCAACAACAGGTTCAATACCAGAGATATCGGACTACTCTGGTAATGTGCGGACTAGTCTGGTGTTCACGGACTGAGTTGATTAAGCTTGATCGATTAGACTGATTCTTTTATGTATGCAGCGGAAATATAGAATCAAATAAAGGTTTCAATGTTATATATTAGATTATATCACAATTAAATCTTATGTTTGACAATTCAACGTAAGATGAGCAATGATTATCGAAACCCTAGATTATATTGATGAATAAGAATGATGAACACCAAAAACAAAACACAAGGATTTATCCCGTGGTTCGGCTACCACAAAGGCAACCTACGTCCACGTTGAGGAGTCCACAAAAGGACCGGGTCTTCTCCAACCCTACCCTCGTCGGATCGCCACGAAGGCCAATCCTCTTCCACTAATCACAAAGGGGTGAATAACCGAATTCAAGGGGCTTTCTCACACGTTGAGAGCTCCCTTGGATTACAATAGAAAATACCACCAAGAACACACTCAAAAATTACAAATGAATCGCAGGAGTGTGTTAGAGAATCAAACCAAGAGCTCAAAGTGGTGTTGCAAGTGTCTCTCCAATGATCTAGAGTTAATCCTCAAAGGATTGATCATTGTTGCACTTAATTTCGTGGAGAGATGTAGTTTTTTAGGCTCTTGGGAAGTGTGACGGCGCTAGGGTTCGAGAGAGTTCATAATTGGGTCGTGCACCTCTATTTACATGGGGTTTCTAAAAGTTACTGTTAGGGTTCAGAAAGTTCGGACTAGTCCGTGGAGGTCACCGGACTAATCTTGTGTTCTGTGTGTAGCAAACCCTAAGTACCCCAAAATATCGGACTAGTCCGGCTAGGAACGGACTTGTCCGATTTCTCTACTAGAAATCTTCGAACTAGTCCGATAGTCATCGGACTTGTACGGACATGTGAGACCCTAAGTGTATAGGATGACAAGTCCGCACTTGGGGGACTTGTCCGATTCAGATCAGAGGGTGTTTCGGACTAGTCCGTGCAAACATCGTACTTATCCGATTTGGATCAGAAAGAATATCGGACTAGTTCGGTTGTGATCGGACTTGTTGGATTTTGTGTGACTTGTGTAGTGTTTTGAGGACTAGTCAAAAAGGATAGCGGACTAGTCCGGTTGTGATCGGACTAGTCCGGTCCTGTGTAACTTTGTGCAATGTGTGTGTTTAATTGTGATTGAGCTCTTGGGGTGTGTTTCCTTAACACACTCCATACACAATAATCTACTACTCTTCTTCCTTGAGCTCATTTCCACTTTGCTTCTCATTCTTTCTTCTTTTTGACACTTTGCTCATTTTCCTATTAAAATCCTGCACTCATCTCAACAAGGAGGTTAGGATCCCAATTGCTTGTCGTAAATCATCCAAAACCCACAAGGGAGTCCTAGATGCACTTTCAGGTACCACCGCAAAATCCCTTCGGAGTCATTGGGAATCGTTGAAACAATTCAAGTCCAAATTTCTATCCGGTGTTGTGCTACCGAATCGGGCCTTTGGGCCTTGTATCCCGCATGAGTCCATTAGGGACACATCTACGAGTATTTTGGCCGAACCCTAGTCTTTAAATACTGCAGTTGCCGTTCATATTCATTGGATTTTGCTTATATTAATAATATCGCTGTTCTACGATTTTGTGAGACCCCAACTTCGCAATTTCAAATCGTGTCTTCTACGTTCTTGCTTGTGTTCTCGGTTGCACTTACAGGGATTAGCCTTTTTGGCGAGGTCAATCCTATGCAACATGGTTTATAACTAACGGAGCGGTGGTGTAGTAATTGCAGAGTTTTTTGTGTTCTACTCGAGAGCCTCGGATCATCAATGTCGAGATCTCCATCAATTGACTTATCCTATACCTTTTGAAAGATAGGGCCTCAACTACTCATCAAAGAGGTCAGGTGCTACAACGCGTCCCACGACACCAGACCCGACCTCCCCGCTGGAGGGCTCCAGTGCTACCATGTTCCCCATGGTTTATGAACGAAGTGTGCACTCAAGACCACATTAACATGCTATCAAGACCTATTAACGTGACATTAAGACCATGATTATGCGCTTTCAAGACTAGCTAACCTTGGGCCACCTATCGGGCTAGGGTCATAATGTGAGTTGCCGACCCTTGACCTATAAAAGGACCGAGTAGCCACCAACTAGGCCAACTAAGGTTGAACCAACACTCACTAATGAGAGACCAGACTCTCGCATACTCATACATACAAAATACAACACACAAACTCCCATGGATGCAGGGTGTTACGCTTCGGCGGTCTGAACCACGTAAAGTCCTTGTGTTCACCCGTGTTCATCTAGCTCGTAGATCTAGAGAATTCGTCCCTCTTGAAAAAGAACATTGGTGTACTACTTCTTATTAGTATCGGGGGAAGTGTCAATTGCACACATCGACACATGCCCTAGCTAGTTGCAAATTTGAAAGAAGTAAACAAGAAGCAAAGGCACGACGATTTTTATTGAGATTCAATCCCACAAAAGGGATCTACGTCCTCATTGAGGAGCTCACACAATGTCGGGTCTCAACCAATCCTTCCCTCGTCAAGTCACCACAAAGGCTGACTTGATCTCAATATCAACTGGGTAATCACTAAGTCAATGGGGCAACCTCACAAGTTGAGGGCTACCACAAGATTACAGCAAGAGAATCGATCAAACACACTCGAATGATGTACAAGGAACAACAAGAGTGTGAGAGAGATCAAACCCAAGAGCTCAAGATCACGTAGAACATCTCTCTCCCTTTCCCAAATCTCAAATCCAAAAAGGTTGAACTTTTAGGGCCTTAGATGTGTGAATAGGAGTGTTTTTGTGCTCTTGGGAGGTGTGACGATGCTAGGGTTCTTGGTTCATTGTTGTGGGGTTGTGGATCTCTTATTTATAGACATTTTGAAAAGTTATTGTTGATATCTTGATGCCCGGACTAGTCCGATGGGACACCACACTAGTCTGGTGTGATATGTGTAATGCGCATGAAGTTGTGCAGCACAAAAACCCTAAGTTGTGTTAGTGTACGGGACTAATCTGCATAGGATAGGATTAGTCCGTTTTTTGTCCAGAGAGAAATCAAACTAGTCCGGCCAATATCAGACTAGTCCAGTGCTGGTGAAAACAGAAGGGCAAAGGACAAGTCCAGAGTTGAGGACTTGTTCGTTTGTGCACAAGAGACATATCGGACTAGTCCGACCAATATTGCACTAGTCCGGTGTGACACCCGGTTCTGAAAATGAACCAAGCGTAATGCATATGTGTGTCCAGGATGTTTAACACACATACACAAGTGTTTCACAGATGATAAACAGATTATAACCATGTCTTGATTAATTATACTAATAATAGTACCTTATTACAAACCAAATAGTCTTGATTACAAGCTCTAATGAAACTACAACGGAAAAACTAAACACTAATGACTCCAGACTCCACAGGCAACACTGCAAGGATTTCGGTTTATCGCAACGAAAAAATTTGTCACAATAGGTCGCTTTTCGTCGCAATAGGTCGCTGTTGCAACAAAAAATAGCGTGGCGATAGTTTTTACGAATTGTCGTAATAATTCCCGCAGCAATAGGTTATTTGCGACGCCTTGGCATCCGTGGCGAATAGTATGGTATTGCAACGATTTTACATCGGTGGCAAATAGGACGCTATTGCAACGGTTTCATGTATTGCGACGATTTAACGTATCGCAACAAATTGTATGGTATTGCAACGGGTTCACGATCGTGGCAAATAGTTTGGTATTGCAACGATTTCATATTCGTGGCAAATAGTATGTTGCTACAACGATTTAGCGTATTGTGATGATTTAACGTATTGCAACAAACATCATGGTATTGCAACGATTTCACATTCGTGTTAATTGTATGTGTTGCAACGATTTCACAGGCGTGGCAATAGTACGATATTGTAAAGATTTCACATTCGTGGCAAATAGTATGTTATTGCAACGGTTTAGCGTATTGCGATGATTTAATGTATTGCAACGAATAGCATTGTATTACAACGATTTCGCAGGCGTGGCAATAGTACGGTATTGTAACGATCTCACATTTGTGGCAAATAGTATGTTATTGCAACGGTTTATCGTATTGCGACAATTTAACGTATTGCAACGAATAGCATTGTATTGCAACGATTTCGCGTTCGTGGTAATAGTACGTGATTGTAACGATTTTCACATTCGTGGTAATAGTACGTGATTGCAACGATTTTCACATTCGTGGCAAATACTACTATATTGCAATGATTTTTACAGCCGTGGCAAATAGTAACATATTGCAACGATTTCACATCCGTGGCAAATAGTATGATACTGCGATGGTTTAACGTCCGTGGCAAATAGTAGGTTAGTGCAACGAGTCAACAAACGTGGCGAATAGTATCGTATTGCAATGATTTCAGATCCGTGGGAACTAGTTAGGTACTGCAACGATTTCGTATCTGTGGCGAATAGTTGGGTATTGCAACGAGTCCACAAACGTTGCGAATAGTACCGCATTGCAACGATTTCAGATCCGTTGGAACTAATATGGTACCGCAACAATTTCGCAACCATGGTGAATAGTTTGGTATTGCAACGTTTTCTTATCTATGGCAATAGTGTTTTAATGCAACGTTTTTTGAGTCGTTGCCAAATGTTTATACTGCGACGTTTTGTCATTCTATTGCCACGTTTTATCATCCGTATTGGCAATAGCTTCCTATTGCAACAATTTATCATTCGTGACAAGAAATCCGTAATGCCACGTTTTATACTTAGCAGCAGTAGAACCCGAATGCACCAGGTTTGAAAATTAGTGGCAACAGAATCACGAGTTTAACAATAAACATCCATCAATTTTACAACACGCATAACAACACTCAAGGATTACTTAAGCGACGTGTTTGCATGCTAAGAGTTTTTCTAAGCTGACCGGGACTAATTGTTGGAGCAGATGGCTTTTGGTGGTTCCTTATTTGTTGGACCTTCTGTGGAGTGGTGCCATCATCATTTTGTGCATTTCAGCCAATGAGGCGCGCATGTCCTGCATTTCCTTAGTTGTCTGTTCATGATCAGCTGCTATCTGACCTTGTAAGTTCTGGACTTCAACGATTAACTCTTCATTCTTCTGGTTTATGCAGTCCATCTCAGTGTTTAAGCTATCATTTCTTCCTCCCAAGTCCTGCACTATTTCATTCAGGCCTGCATTTCTAACTTCTAAGTTTCAAACTTGGTCATTAAGGTGTTCAAACATCTGGATACGCATACATTCACGTTCTGGACCAGTTGGGTTAGCCATATAACAATGCCCCCGAACCTGTGATCCTGCACAACCGATTGATGATCTATAACAACGCTGGAAGATGTAGTTTCTCTCCTCATTTGGAATTGGGCCTCCCTGCTCAGCTTCCATATCGTCCACTTGGGCACGTGCCTGGATCTATATACGAAAAGAAAAGTCACAGGTAATTTGCAAATAATTATTTAATTGGGGATTGTTTGAAGTGTTACTCACATGTACAGCTTCTGCCAGCTTGTTTGTCCAGTTACCGTTCAACAAATGGCTTGCCTCCCACAGTTGTATGTCATCGGGTTCTTCTCTGGCCTCTGGGTCTCGCTACATAAAATACAAGTAAACTTCAACATGTCGGTATACATATTGTTTGCAGCGCGAAGTAAAAGCATGATTCATTTTTTATACCTTCTCGTAACTAAGTTGGGCGTAGGATTTGGAGTCAAGCAAGTGACACGCCTTTTGTCTTCTTTGATTTTGAGAATTGGTCCTGCTTATTGACTGCAATAATTTTAAGAATTAAATCCACGAATGAAAGTAAATGAAATATTTTTTGTATGATGCGAAGCTATTAAAATTTAGCTGACCATGAATCGCTCAGACCCAAAATATTCTATTAGGTGCAACCACTCAGGCGTCGTTACGTCAGCAGGCTAGTTTCATATACGTTCTTCATCGGTAGAATAACTCTTATAGGTGGCATGCAAAGTCGAGTGCCACCCCTTGTAGCGCTCACCAGCAATTTTCAAAATTTTTCTTACGCTCTCTACAGTTTGCCCTCCATGTCCCAGGAATCCTGTACATTGTATAACAAGTTGCTGTAAACGTACATGATGGAGATTGCAAGAAAAAAAATACTTGTGTGGGGGTGTGACAACAGTAACAAAAATGTCTCGCACTATATCTCTCTTGTTACTATGGCCAACCTCTACCCACTTCGTTGCACCGGTGAGGGATGCATGTATTTTTGTAAACATAACCACATCATCGACAAAGTGCCGCTGATTAATACCAACCGCAGCACCCAACCTAGCGGAGAACTGAATTGGTAGCTTCACATGTTGTGTTCTTCTAACTTGGGATGCGTAGCGTATTCTGGCAACCTTAAGTCCTTTAGCCACACTTCTTCCTAGATCCCTTCCTTCTGTTATATTGATTCAAACAGTAAACGATTAAAGCAAATTACCGCCTGAACAAGTTTAGTATCATGTACAAATAGTGTGAAAAGAAGAAAAGTCTGATATTCATACCATCTTCAGGACGAGTGTGGCAAATACGAGCGTGGGAGGACCGCGTCGTGCTAGCACCATTTTGTTTTGTAGTACTCCCTCCAGGTTTATATTAATTGTCGCCCACAAATGAATTAAAAATGAACTACTACAGTAGTTAGGACTGTCCTTACGACACCTATTTTGATGGGGGCGTTACATTATTGACTTCTTTGTTGCTGTTCATACCCTAAAATGAGCCATCAGGTACACATGTCAGTGGCGGTAGACACTTGTAGTACTATAGAGGATTTTCAGTCCATGAGCGAAGCAGGCAAGACTGTGAGGGGGCATGCAGCTGGCAACGCTAGACTAGACAAAGAGAGGGTTCACCGGTTCGGTCTGACTGACATCAGCCGGAGCGTGTCTTGAAGAGAATTATTAGTTCCAGGGCAAGTAATGAACGCCAGCGGTAGGAGGTGGCGAATGCAAGACAGATAAGGCAGACAGCTTGCGGATTGAAATCCTCCGCAGTACTGCACCTGCATTAGCTGCCACTGACATGTGGGCCCATGAGACATCGGGTCTACTTGTCAGTGACGGCTACTGCAGGTGCAGTACTGCATAGTGCCAGCTTGCGACACTCAACAAAGTGAGGGTTTAGTCTCTCCTTATCTCTCGAGGAGGATTGGTGGCAGGGCGAGCAATGGCCAGGGATTTGCACGCGGCGGGGTAATCATGGCACGCGAAGGATGGGACGTGGCGATGGGCGAGAGAGATGCATTGGGGAGGACACTGAAGTGACCAGCAGCAGGGCATGGGCGTGGGCGTGGGCGCCGGTGCCGACCAGAGTGGCTGGCGGCGAGAGAGCACAACGTGGAGGCATAAAAAAAGCACGCCATCACACAGGCTGATGAACTGTTAACTATAAAGACTAAGTACTAATAAGAAAGTAGAATCACAAGGCATGCTAAAACAATTAGTAGAGCCTAGGAAAGAATGCAAATGACCATGATACACCCATCATCAATATATCTAAAGGACAGAACGTAGTCTCTCAAAATGCTTCAAATTCAATGCCAAAGGAGTAGAGTAAAAAACTAACACGCTCTGCCAAAACAAATGGCACGATAGAGAGGCAGGTAGTAATGTGATGTGATATGGGTAGTTGGAAGCTACTAGAAAGGATAGAGTTGGAGTGTGACATTTTTTAAGCACCAAAAGTAAAATTACGCTGGGGCGGAAGGAGTATTTCTGGTTTGTATATCTATACCTGTTGTTGGTTCATGCATCGTAGTAGTACCAGGGAGTGAAGAACCTCGGGGTTCCTGAACATCATGTGCTGCAATATTCTCTGCGTACCATGCAAGCGATTTAATGTTGTCTAAATTTGTTTAATTTTGATAGTAAACACATTTATAGTTATACCAGGTGCTTGTTGGCCACCATGAATGCTTGTAGACGACATCACGGTTTGATGTCTTGTTCCTAATGTAAAGAGCATTGTAAGTAGTCATTCCAAATAACAGTGATAACGTCAGATTACATGACCGACGTAGATTTTGGATCGGACGGTATGCTTTCTATAAACTGCAGTGTTTGTTACTAACGGGGGAATTAGAAAAGAAAGAATAGAAAAAAATGTATGATTCGAGAAAGCCACAAGAAAGAAAAAAGTGAAAACCATTGGAACTAAAAATCTTAGGAATACAAATTTGTAAAACAGGAATGAGAGTACAACATTTGGAGTGGTTGATCAGATAACCCATGCGTCATTTACTTCTAAATCCAGAAATTACATACTAGTACCTCTGGTTTTTAGTATTTGTCGTTCCCGGCCAGGAATTGAACTAGAAATACACTACCGTAATAAGCTGTCGGAGCAACATTTATTTAGGGACAGATGTAGTGTGTGTGTGTGTGTGTGTGTGTATATACATATATATATATATAACTAAATTTGTGAAACAAAAGACCACACTTTTTCTTTGTTAATTTATTTAATCTTCGTATAACAGGATGGATCGTGTATAACTTAACTAGGCCAAAACTGCATGGATCGTGTAGAACCAAGCCAATATAGCTCTATAAAAAGACGACATGGATCATGTAGTTTACCTAGCACAAAACTGGAGTCTGGAATGAGATGTTGCAGGGAGGTGTCGGTGACGAAGAGGTTCGGTAGAGCCCGCCAAACTTGGTCGTCCGGCGTTGTACCCAGGAGTCAACACCACCAAGAGCTTCGATGCGTCACTGTGAGATCCATGGGGAAAAAATTGTAAAAACCGTGGGAAATGAAAACACGGGAATTTCTCAGGAATACAAGTATGGAACACAGGACAGAGAGTCAACACATTTTGGAGTACTGCGAGATCACCGGAAGGGCGGGGCAGCGGTGTGTCGGGAACGGAGGCCAGTGTTTCCATTTATACTCATCGTGGCTGAAATAGGGTTACAATAATAGACGGGACTGAAATTGGAGGCACAGGTAGTGAAAATTGAATTGTCATAATCTCAAATGTGGCGCGCCAAGTAGAACAAAAAAAATTTCGCGGGAGTGGAGAATTTGACGCAAGTCGTGCACTTGTGGATGCATCCAATCGTGATTAATTACATCTCATGTCGCGTCGATTCCTGCACATGACTGGTGCGTGTAGCTAGAGGGGTAGACTTCGTCTTAGGACAACTTGCTCGCTTTTTAATTCATCTTTGTTGCCATGCATGGAGATCAAAATCTAAAAGCAGTCATCTGCTAGCTAGTGGGACATTCCAAAAAAATACAAAAAAAATATGAATCGCCAAATGTATACGTATGTGCTAATGCAAACGGTATGCAAATACAACCAAGTGCACGAAACGATGGTAAACAATCAGCATTTTGTAACAATAATCACAATGAAATAATAACATGTAGTATATACTACTACATACTAAAAATACATTTTCCCATGCGTCGACTACAAATGAAAAAATTGAGTGATAGAACACAAAAGATGAGAAACGCAGCCTCAACCACGATCTCAATGGGGTTTCAACCAAGAGTCGTTGATTGTCGTAACACAACGAATTTTTGGCTAGACATTGAAAAACAGTTATCTCTCCCCTTTTTCAGAAAGGAGATGTTTTTCGATACTGCATAGGACGCATTGTTCATGAACAAAAAAGACATTTATCATTAAAATAGAAACAACACATATTACAAACAAGAACTACGAAATAACATAGAAGACAAGAAAAAGAAAAACTACAAACACTACTCTACTCGGAGTCGTCGGAGATCTCCTCCACCTCCGCCTCCGCCGCTGCTGTCACCGCCGCCTCCTCCGCCGCTGCCGCCGACGCCTCCTCCGCTGCAGCCGCTTCTGCCGCCTCCTCTGGCAATTGAGTCCGAAGCTTCCGGGCGATGGTCCGCAGAAGATGTTGGCGGCCCTTCACCCCAGCCACCTCCCTCGTCTCGTAGAGGACGTTGAGATGACTGGCCACAAAACCTAACCCAAAGCAGTAGTGGCCGACGGTGTCCATGCTGGTGCAGACGGGTAGTTTCCCAAGACCCAGATGCTCACACGAGCGAGATGTATTGGAAAATACATCTCGCGCTAATATGTTGAGCTTTTTTACTCGATCGGGGGTGGCGGAAAGGTGCTCGGTGGCCTCCTTCAGGCGCCGATCGAGTTCATCGAAGCAGTGTTCGAAGAGGCGGACATTCTCCTGAACCCAAACGGGATAAGGAGGTGCGGGCGCCGCGGGCGGAGAAGGGGACGGTGGAGGTGCGGGCGCCGCCCCCAGTTCCACCAGCATTGGCTGTGACGGAAATAGAGAAGAAGGGGGTTCGGAGGACTTCGACAGCCTGGAGCACTTCGGTGCGGGGCTACCCATTTGTGCAGCGACAGAGTTGCGGAGAAAGAGTGAGAGGTGGTCGGCGATGGTGCGGTGGTGAAGGAAGAGATGTTTGGAGGCTATGATCGATGGAGATGGAGTGGTTCGGCAGAGACGCAAGAGGACGGGTGTGCCTTTATAGAGGGTCCTCGTCCCGTGCGAGTGGAGATGATCGGACGTTTCAAAAACTGCGCTTTCGAATTAATCCAAACTGCGGTTGGCTTCCATCTCTGCTTCACAGGCAGTTTTTTTAATTTGACATGCAAAGGGTCTAGGGTATGCAGTGGCCCACCTAGCATACTTTGTAGGTCCGTCCGGCAGTGTTTCAGTTTTTCAGTTCCAGTTTTTAATTTTGACACGCAAAGGGCCCACCAGCCCAATGTATATGCAATGTTCCAGTTTTTTTAGTTTGTCACGCAAAATTCCTCGATCATGTTTCATGATGTCACACGTTTTCTCTTATTTTTTGAAAGATCATATATATATATATATATATATATATAGTTGAAAGATCGTCAGAAAATACAAGAAAAAGTACAAGACGATGAACACAACACACATTCATGCATTCATTAACACACACACCAAACCGAATTTTCTGGATACGGTATGCACCAAAACACTGGTGCATACCCATTTAGATTGACGCCACGTCATATTTTACCAATCTCAAAGCACTTCATTGAAGAGAAAAAAATATTATAGTCATACATCTGTTTCATCCATCCGTTCATGTAGACACATGTCACAAATCTAGAACGATATGCACATCCATAGGTATGCATACCGTATCCATAACAAAAATTCCCCCCCCCCTATATCACAAACCCTCGTTCATGTTTTTTGTTTGACATGCAAAAGACCTCTATCATGCATGTTTGATGACGTAATGTTTTCTAATTTTGTTGAAAGATCGTCATACTTGAGACTCGTTGATCATGTTTGGGGTGTAGCAAGCATGCATGGACAAGTAACATATGCACTTGAAAACCTCGCGACGATCATGTTTGATGACAACATTATTACGTTTTTTCTCTATTTTTTTGTTGAAACATCGTCATATATAGTTTGAGGCTCGTTGATCATGTTTGGGGCGTAGGGTAGCATGCATGGACAACTATAATTAACATGCTTGTGAGAGAGACGTCGATGATCATATGTACTCCCCCCGTCTCCATGAACTTGTCGCTTTGTCGTAGTTTATTTTTTAACTACAAAAGCCGCATCAGAAGAGCTTGTTTATTGGCTCATGGTAATTACGTGAGTGTTTGGTTGGGTCATGTGGTTAGTCCACGATGCACCCTAAACCCGGTGTTGTGGCCGTGTATTTGTCATTTGTGCATACACTCTAGTGACATGTCACAAAGTGCTCAGTCATCAATTGTGTTTGGTTTGACGTCGAAGTTTGATTGGAGATAGATCATCCATTTCTTTATGTCTTGGATCATCCAAATTAATTTTTGGTTGGATGGACTAGACCATCCAATTTTTTATTGGTAGGTTGGATGAAACTTGATTGGATTATTGAATCATCAAAGTTGATAATTTCATAATATTATTCGTGCGCATGATGATGGATCATGCACGTCGAGCGCCGAGTTATTCGGATCGCTGAGCAAAGTTTGGACGTGGAGTTCGTGTGTGCCCGTGCGCCCTGTAAGATTCGGTGCGCTCGCGTACGTGGCAATCATCAGGGCAAGGTGGTACAGTCACGGGAACCGTGCAGTGCGCCCTTGGCTAGAAGATTTGGAGCATGAACGTACATGGCAACCATTTGGGCAGGGTCGCACAGAGACGGGTGTGCGGAAGGGCCGCAGAGAATTCGATTTTGGTGTTTGGAAACACGGTATTTTTGGAGTTTTAGACCATCCGCAGCAGTTTCCTCTAAAACTTACTCTATATCCCTCTATACTTCAAGTATATTCTCTATACTTTTCCAACATTTCACTCTGGACACTATCTCTATACTTCCAGTAATCTACTTTATATTTCCAGTCCAGTAAGCTTTACAGTGAACCACTGCGGATGGTCTTAGAGCAATTAGCAATATCGTGGTATTTGAGATTACTATGGTAATTTTTATAGAATGGTGTTTGTCAACCAAACAGTCCTATTGAAAAACTGTGTATTACAAAAATATGTTATTGAAATACATACTTTGGTATTACCATGTCATTTTAAGAACTGTTGTTTCCAAAACTTTAGTATTGAAAAACTGTGCTCCCAAACATAGCCTAAAGATTTACCGTGAACCACTGCAAATGGCCTTAAAGGCAAGCCCGGCTCTGGGCCTCGGTGGGCAGAAATAAATTTTCTACGGCCCTACAGCACAACGTCGCATGCCGCGCCCCCGCCGCCGTGCCCCCGGCTCCACCGCCGACCCACCGCCCCTACGCCCCCACCACCAGCCCGCCCCCAACTCGAGAATGGATCGACGGGAAGGCTCATCGCCCATAGCAGCCATGTAGCTTTCGTCCCCTCGATCCGTTGGCGATGAGCCTTCTCCTCATCCATTCTCGAGTTCGCGGCGGCCACGGCACCGCTTCGACCCTGCTGCTGGACTGACAACGCTGATGATCCGCAACATACTTTTAAATCTGCGCGTTTGTATTCTGCCCCTCATATTTGTTGATGCGTTAATACCTGATGTTTTACATCGTTTTCCACATGAGGCAAAAAGTAATGAACATCATTGATCAGCACTTCGCTGAGGAGAACGCGAAAATTGCAGTGGGCCGCGTCAAGTTGGTTTTACGATTTTATTCAAGTTCCATTTGACTTCAAGTACCACACCTATGATTTGAAATATATGATTATACTAATCAAGCTTCAATCTTTTACTGATTGATACTTAACCTCGTTTGTTGCATTTGCCAAGGTCCGAGGCCAACAAGGGATATTGCTTTGTCAATGTCACGTCGCCAGATGCGGTGCTCAGCTGTAGACGAAGCACCTGCATGGCTTCCGTTGGAAGGTGAATGACTCGCAGAAGATGGTGAGGTCGACTACGCCAACATCTAGGTACGTCGCCATCCACTCCCACCGTTTTCCATTGCGCCGCCGCTGCATGGTGTTCACCTGCCACTACTCGTTATCCTTTCGCAGGGTCGGGATGCGTTGTTGGCCCATTTCTCCAAGTCATGCTTCGACTGCGAAACCGAGGAGTTCTTGCCAGTGTGGTTCAGCTCGCCGCAGAAGGTGAACGACTCGCGGAAGATGTGCGAGGTCGACTACGCTAACATCCAGGTACGTCACCGTCCGCTGCCACCGTTTTCCATTGCACCGCCGCTGCAACGTGTTCACCTGCCACTGCTCGTCATCCTTTTGCAGGGTCGGGATGCGTTGGTGGATGCGGCCAGATGGTTGCTCTTGCAGGTGTATGGTAATTACGAGAGTGTTTGGTCGGGTCATGTGGTTAGTCCATGATGCACCCTAAACCCGGTGTTGAGGCCGTGTATTTGTCATTTGTGCGTGCACTCTAGTGACATGTGACAAAGTGCTCAGTCATCAATTGCGTTTGGTTTGACATCAAAGTTTGATTGGAGATAGATCATCCATTTCTTTATGTCTTGGATCATCCAAATTAACGTTTGGTTGGATGGACTGGATGATCCAATTTTTTGTTGGTAGGTTGGATGAAACTTGATTGGATTATTGAATCATCAAAGTTGATAATTTCATAATATTATTTGTGCGCATGATGATGGATCGTGCATGTCGAGCACCGAGTTATTCGGATCGCTGAGCAAAGTTCAGACGTGGAGTTCGTGTGCCCGTGTGTGCTACAAGATTTGGTGCACTCGCGTACGTGGCAATCATCAGGGTAGGGTGGTACAGTTCGGGGAACCGTGCAGTGCGCCCTTGGCTGTAAGATTTGGAGCGTGAACGTACGTGGCAACCATCTGGGCAGGGTCGCACAGAGACGGCTGTGTGCGGAAGGGCCGCAGAGAATTCGATTTTGGTGTTTGGGAACACGGTATTTTTGGAGTTTTAGAGCCATTAGCAATACCGTGGTATTTGAAATTACTATGGTATTTTTTACAGAATGTTGTTTGTCAACCAAACAGTCCTATGTATTGCAAAATCGTGGTATTACAAAACTGTGTTACTGAAATATGTACTTTGGTATTGCCATGTCATTTTAAAAACTGTGGTTTCCAAAACTTTAGTATTGAAAAACTGTGCTCCCAAACACAGCCTAAAGCTTTACCGTGAACCACTGCGGATGGTCTTAAAGGCAGGCCCAGCTCTGAGGCTAGGCGGGCGGAAATAAATTTTCTGCGGCCCTGCCGCACGTCGGGCGTGCGCTCCCGCCCCGCACGCTGTCCCATGGAAATCCCGCTAAGATCCTTCATTTCGTGCTGGGTTTGTTGTCTGGACACCGAAGGATGGAAATCCCGCGTGTCCCGCTCGCACGATTATGCGCGATGCTGTGCGGCAGGGTCGCAGAAAATTTGTGGGCTACTGCCTAAGGCCAGGCTGGTGGGTGGGGGTTATGCGATGTTTTTCGATAAAAGGTGGAGTCTTTCGTTAGTGCATGTACCGGAGTAGGACACATTGTTCATGAACATAAAATAAAAGATATTTTCATTAACATAAAAACAACACATATATTACAAACAAGAAAAAAAAACAAATAGAAAACAAAAGAAAAAACTACTACTCATCCTACTCTACTAGGAGGAGGACTTGTCCACCTCCGCCGCAGCCTCCGCCTCCACCGGTGGCACCTCCGCCTGCGGCGCCTCCGCCTCCGCCCCCGTCACAACCGCTGGCGGAGCATCCTCCAACACCAGATCGAACATCTTCCGGCTTACGGCCTCCACGAGTTGCTCGCGAAACCCCTCCCCGGCCTCCTCACCAATCGTCTCATAGAGGCAGTCGAGACGAGCGGCAACAAAGCCTATCCCGAAGATGTAGTAGCCGGCGAAGTCCATGCTGGCGTGGTGGGGAAGGAAACCAAGTCCCAGTTGGTGACAGGAGTGAGATGGATTGTGAAATACATCCTGTGCCATTTTTTCGAGCGCTTTTGCTTGCACTTTGGCGGCGAATAGGCTGTCGGTGACCTCCTTAAGCTTGCCGTCGAGTTTGTCGGTGCTTTCCTCCATGAAGCGGACAGTCTCATCATAGTCGGACGGAAGAGGTGCGGGCGCCACGGGCGGAGACGGGAGTGGAGGAGGTGCGGGCGCCGCCTCCAGTTCCACCGGCCTTGGCGGCGACAGAAATGGAGAAGGAGTTTCAGAGGATGTCGATGACCTGGAGCGCTTCGGTGCGAGACTACCCATTTGTGCGGCGATGGAGGTGCGAACAAAGAGAGAGAGGTGGTCGGCGGTGGTGCGGCAGAGAAGCAAGAGGAGAATTTTGGAGGCTAAAATCGATCGAGAGGTGCGGCGGAGAGGAAGAGGAAGGTGTGCCTTTATAGTGGGTCGTTGTCTAAGTGCATGAGTGGAGATGATCAGACGCTTCAAAAATTGTGCTTTTGAATCGTCGGTCAGAGTAACTCCAAACTGCAGTTCGCCTCCTCTCGGTTATTGCAAGTGTTTTCACAAGTGTGTTCATTTGTTCCTAAAATCAGAACACATAGCGGCTAGCGCCTATGCCTATTGTTCTTCAAAAGACGAGTATAGCGATACATAATGGCAGCATGCGATCAATTAATTTGATTAACCACATACGTACGTAGTGAGAGCTGTGTGCTTATTAGACGATGGTAGTCCACATTCTATCTTCGTACCGTCGAGGGAACATCCTTGTGTCAAATTTGTTATCTCTATTGATGACAGGATAATATTCTTCATTAGTGTGATAGTTAAACTGTCATATACTGTAGGTTGAGAGCATACACACATGCATGGTAGAGAATATGATAAATATAGAAATATATATACATGGTAGGAAATATTATTCTATTCTTGGAGTACATGTTTGGGACGTAGCATATGTACGTCTAACATACATGTGAAAGACCTCGATCATGTTTGATGACGTTACGTGCTCTCTTTTTTGTTGAGGGATCGTCATGTTTGAGGCTCGTTGATCATGTTTGGGGCGTAGCATGCACGGACAACTAACATGCATGTAAAAGACCTCGATGCATGTGAAATAACATGTATGTTTTTAAAAGCAAGATATGGTGTTTCCTCAAGAAAAAATAATTTTATGAGAGATTGGGCGCACAAGCACAAAAGCTAGAACTTGAGCGATGCACCTACAAATTCCATATGTTGGGATGATCGACGACGGCTGATCCGCAAACTCGGTGGTAAGATCAGTAGTCGCCGGAGAGCAGCTTGCGGCCGACCTCAAGGAGACGAAGGCGTCAATGCACGCATAGCTGATCTGCTCGCCGGAGAGATTGTACGCGCCCCAATTGCTCGTCCTCACCCCGTAAGGCTTCTCCATGTCGGCGCCCATCACGGCGCTCGCGATGTCCTTCAGCCCCGCATGGCGGAGGCTCGGGCGATCCATCTCCTCCGCTGCGAGCTCAGCCAGGTCCACCGTTTTGGCCACCTTCAGCTGCCAGTCCTTCCAAAGTCTGTCAGCGTCACCCTCCACACCGACGCCGATGAAGCGGTAGTCAGAATCACCGAGGAAATCTTCCAGCTCATCGGGGAAGTAGTCAGCGTGGATGACCTAGAAGATGAGGCAGCGGCGGCCGACGCAGAGCTGCAGAACGGCGACGGGGTTCTGGTCGGCGGAGTAGCTGGGGCGCCACTCGACGTCGAGCCCGACGACGAGCTTGGAAGGCGCCGACGGTGGATGGAGAGGAACTCGTCGAGCCAGTCCTCCACAGCCTTACCGGAGGACATCACAGTGGTGGTGATCATGTCTTCCTTGAACGTCACATTGTACACCTGAGTCCCCGCCATTGGGTCTCTCTCCTTGTCGTCCCTACGGTTGCCGTCTGCGGTGGCGCGGCGCAACTCTCTCTCTTGTGCAAAACCTTCGTCTAAACCTTTAGTTTGGAAATAGGCCTGGATATATAACTGATGCAGTTACAATATGAGCGAAGGAGTTTCCGAATTTTTGACGGGCCCGAGCCTGGAGTAAAGAGAGTAATGAAGATTTTTGAATATTATATACTCTTTCTAATTTTTAATTCTTATCGTTATGACCACAATTTGCATGGTCTCAACCTAACACCACGTACAACAAAAACAACATTTCTCAGGAGCCCACCCAATGGATATGTCAGGTGGGCCACGGGATACCCTAGGTCCAGTCACCAGAGAGTAGCTAGTGTGAATACATGCTGGAGAGATCAGTGGAATCAGGAACTGGCCAATGAAGATGGATGTCAGCAGTGTCACGGTTCATGTTTCAAAACGCGCGCCATCCTTTTTCTTCTTCTCCTTTTTCTTATAGGTTCGTATTATTTTCCACCAATCTTCTAAGAGCATCTCCAACCCGTTTGCTTTTTTTTGTTTTCTATTCTTTCAAATAGCAAATATGCTATCGACATTTATCATCTCATTCTATGATCATCTCCAACCCGTTTGCTATATGATGTGCTATATTAAAAAAATTTATATTTTATTAATATGTAATAATTTTTTTTAAATTCAAATAACAGTGTTGCAACGGCTATATTGTGACATTTGTATTTCTAACGGCTATTTTTCAATGGTTATATTTCTAACGACTATTTTTCAACGGTTGTATTTCCAACGGTTAATTTTCAACAACTATTTTGCAACAGAAACGACAATAATGTAGCAGAAATTAGGGATAGCAAACCGGATAGCATTTGCTACTAGTAGCACACAGAGAGCTCCATATAGCAAATGGCTAAAAGTAGCAATCCTAATCCCAAACCGGTTGGAGATGATTTTTGCTCTAAATTTTCTAAATAATAGGATATCACACCATATAGGTAATGGCTAAAAGAGCATCTCCAACCCATTAGCTATATGATGTGCTATCCTATTATTTAGCAAATCTAGAGCAAAATTCATCTCCAACCGGTTTGCTATTAGGATTGCTACTTTTAGCCATTTTCTATATGGAGCTCCCGGTGTGCTCCTAGTAGCAAATGCTATCCGGTTTGCTATTCCCGATTTCTGTTACATTATCGTCGTTCCGTTGCAAAATAGTCGTTGAAAATTAGCCGTTGGAAATACATCCGTTGAAAAATAGTCGTTAGAAACATAACCATTGAAAAATAGCCGTTATAAATAAAACTGTTACAATATAGCCATTGCAACAATGTTATTTGAATTTTAAAATAATTATTATATACTAATAAAATATGAAAAAAATTTAATATAGCACATCATATAGCAAACGGGTTGGAGATGCTCATAGAATGAGATGCTAAATGTGGATAGCATATTTGTCATTTGAAAGAATAGCAAACCATAAATAACAAAGGGGTTGGAGATGCTCCAACCCTCCTTTATTTGAAGTTGTACGGTTGGATCAGGATACGTGGCCGGCGTACACTTTATGACACACTAGTGAAAGTAAAACACCCGATACATTTTATGACAGACTTGTGGAAGTTAAAATACCCGATACATTTTATTATTATGGAAGTCTATAACTAAGACTCAATCCAAATCGGGAAAAAATTTTGATGACCCTGACTTCTAGTTTGTTTCAAGCCATCCGAAATCAAGTCTTTTTTGTCTTCACCCTTTTGCAATGATGCCCACGAGCTTCTAATCTAGGCTAAAGTTGATACGTATTCCAGAAACTATTGTTGCGTTTTTTGTGATTTACTACGTGATTTGCTGTTTGATTGCTCATTATGTTGGATCCGTGTTGGGTTTGAACAGAGAGTGGGCTTCTCCCTGCTGGTCCTGTCAGATAAACTAGTAGGTGATAGTCACTTCCTGGATCTCCAGCTCAGTAGAGATGGAAGCGGAAATATATTCCATTCTAAAAGATAAAAGAGATAAATTGTCCACTAATTTATCGTTAGAACAGCAACATTATAACTATTTTTGCGCACCAATGAACAGAAATATAACGTTCATTACCTTAAAACAATACATTACAAACAGGAAAAAAGAAAAACACAAACTACAAACAAGAAAATATAAACAACACAACTAAGAACAAGAAAAAACTACTTCTCCACCTCGCTCCACCTACTTCTCCTTCTCCTCCTCCTCCTTGGGCTCCTGGTTGGTCGGGGGCGCCTCCCGCGGCGGAGACGGGAAGCCCAATTTCCTAGATGTCGCCGCCACCAGGTTGTCGCGGCCGATGATGCCGAGCTTGTCTGTCAGCGTCTCCTAGAGGACGTCGAGGCGACCGACCAAGTGCATCATGCCGAAGACGTGGTGGCTCGTGGTCCCCATGGCAGCATGCTCTGGAAGGGGACCAAGCCCAAGGCGACGCATGGAGCGCGATGTATTGTCAAATACATCACGCGCCATCTTTCGGAGAGCCCACTCCATGTCTGGGGGGGAGTCCGGTCGGGGATGTTTCCCCTTGGCGTCCTTCGGCGGGCTTGGCGGCGGTGTTGTCTTGTCAGCCATGGTGTTCTTGGCGCGGTTTTGGGAAGAGAGGAAGAGTGGCTGTGCGGAGAAGATGATGGTGTGCCCGGGTGATCTTATAGCATAGACAAAATCCCCTGCAATAACTGCATTGCGTTTACTGCAACTGAGTGGTGGGGCCTCTGCAGTACTACATGTGCAGTAGAGGTGGCTGACATGTGGGTCCCACACCATGTGGGGCCCTCATGTCTGCCATGTCTATTGCACCTGCAGTACTGCAGGGGATTTGAACCCGCCTGGCTGTTCGTCTCTCGACGCGCGCAGTAGTGGTGATGGGACGTGGAGCGTTCCAATTGAATTCAAAGATGCGCATGCGCTGCACGCGTTTAAGGCACCTCGGTGACTAGCGCGCACGTAAGCTCGGTGCGCCCGATCGCATCAGCTGCCTGTACAAATGGCTACGGATTGAACGAAGGACGAAACCTTATGCGGCAAACAGCAACGTATAATACTTCCTCCGCCCCAACTCAACTCTATTTCTGTTTTGGTCGAACTAATTACCTTTGACCAATGACTTATATGGAATTTATTAACTTCAATAACATGTAGTACTAGATTGTATATTATGGAAATATTTTCATGGTGAATCTAAAAGTACAATTCTTGTATTGTTAAAACAGATCAAAATTGCGTAAATCTCAAAGATAGATTTGACGAAACCTAAGACTTCTCTTTGAAAAAGTTTTATACTTTACATTAGTTTTACATATGTAATATGCACATAGGATATATCACTAAATAGTTTTGAAAAAAATATGGAGGAGAAATATGTATATCCCATATGCTACTACTACATAAATTAGGGGTGGGCAAATAAACCGAGACCGAAAAACTGAAACCAATAAAACCGAGACCGGAACCGAAAAGACTAAAATATCGGGTATTGGGTACTTTTCGGGTAGCAAATATAAATAACTAAAAAATAAATGTCTGGTTCGGGTACCACTCTCGGGTAACTGAAATAATCGAATAGTCGGTCCATCAAATAATAAGTTAAATTATGTGTGCTAAACTATGAACAATTCAAATTTAGATGTTTTATTTTCAAGTTGTGATGTGTGAAGTTGTTGGATTTAAACGTTTATTTTTTATTTTTCATTTGTCAATTTATCAATCATATTAAATTTGTGCAAACATGACATGGATATAATGTATAATTCGGATATATCGGGTAGGACCGAAGACCGAATCGGAATTTTGGTATCCAAAATGTTCGGGTACCTAATATTATTACAACAATTCGGGTAGTGATTTCAAGAAACCGAATTTTGAAAAAGACAAAAATACCCGAACCAAAATATCGGGTAGACCGAATGCACACCCCTTAACGTAAATCCATCCGAAATAATTAGCTAGTTTGAGGATGAATGAAGTTCAGCTTGCGAGCTTGATGAGCACCGTCATTGTTTTGAGCCAGGATCATTCTGCCCTAGGGATGAAAACGGTACGGTAACTTCCCAAACCGTCTGATGCTGTTTTCGAAAATTTCTGATGCGATTACCATTTTTGACAATTTCCGAAATTTTCGATCCGATTACCGTTTTTATCGGACATTGAAATTTGGTAAACGGAATGGAAACAATTTAGACTGATTTCCGACCGAATTATCGGAATACCATATTTTAATGGAAAATTTCCGAACAATAACCGAATACTTTCCAAATAGTAGGTTCGGTCTAATGGGCTGACATGTACTCTCTCCATCCCTTGGAATAGAGGATTTTTAAAGGAAACTTCAAAGGAATTCATTCATACATTGTGCTTATGTCACAGGTGTTTGGAATACAGGAATAATATTTCATTTCTAGTAGAAAGACTTCCTTTCCTATGTAAAATGCGGGAATGAAATAATCCAGTCCAAGTTCTTTGTGGTATACTGGTTGGCTATAGAGGGAATATATAGGGTGTTAAAAGTCAAATTAACTAACCCAATGATTTGCATGGAATAATTATTCTTTTTTTTTAAACAAGGGAATAATTATTTCTAAGCTACTGCAATGCAATAGACATTTTGATGTTAGAAATATAGGAATGAAGTTGTTTATGAAGCAAACTGGAAGTTCATTTTGGCAAGAGTTTATGACTTTGATTTATGTATTACAAATAATGATAGTTAAGATTCTAAAGAATTTTGTTTATAGTTGCTCACTTTCTTCGTTCCTGCATTTTGTCTATTCCTATTCCAATTCCTGTGATATGGATTCCTACGTTCCAAACGGGGCCGTAGTAAATATCGCTTTGTAGTTTATTTTTGAACTACAAAGCGACAAGTATTTAGAGACGGGGGGAGTAATAAGCTCAATTCTTTAAATTTTTTATTTAGACACCAGTTTGAATAAGGAGTTGTCAAAGGTAATAAGCTCAATTCCGACCATTTTCATCCTCATTCTGCCCCAAGTCATCTGGGGCAGCAGGCGGAGGACCTTGATGATCAGGATAAGGACCAGCAAGAAATCATTGGTCAAAGGTAAGTTTGACCAAAGCTAAAAATAGAGTTGAGTTGGGGCGGAGGGAGGAGTACTTTTTACAGACCACTTTGCAGGCCCCGCTGCGGGCGATCTCCTGCCTGCTGACAACTCCAGCGGCAAAGGTAGCGTACAGTTGCACTTTAGAAGCCGTAACCCCACTTTTGCAAGTAGCATTCCAACGGTGCACTTTAGAAGCCATAACCATCACTGCGCGCATCTCATCCTCTTCTCCGCGCGTACTAATAAAGACACACCATCCTCTTCTTCGCAACACACACAGGCCATCCTCTTCTCTGTGCATACTCTTCCTCTTCGTCTCCATCGCGCGCGTCCTCATTGGTTCCCTTCAAAGCCCATGGAGTTCCCCTTGTCGCACGATATTGTGGTCCTGATCCCAGGGTGGGTCACCACAACCTCTCCGCAGCCCATGAACGACCTCTCCAATCTGCGCACCACCTGCAAGACCATGCATGCGGCGTGCCAGGATCACACCGTGGGCAGGCGCGTGGCGCTGGAGTGGGTGAGCATCTGGAAGTATAACCGGAGCTACGACTGCCTTGTGGAGCGCCTGGCAATCGTTGGAAACCCTCATGCGTGCTACGTCACCGGGTTCGACCTCGTCTTCCTGCATGGTCGCGCGCAGCCGGGCACCCAGTTCCTTGCCCGGGCGGCTGCGAACAGCCACATGGTGGCGGCCTACGTCCTCGCCACGCTCCGCTACCACGCCGACCGCGGGGCCTGTGACGCCTTCGAGTATATCCGACGGGTCGAAGGTGAGGCCCACGTCGGCTACAACGCGGATGGGTCCGTCGCCATGAAGTGGACCAACAAGGAGTGCTGCCGGTGTCGCCGTGAAGCCATGAATAGTATCGATGGTGTCGCCTGGAGGTTCCTGGGCAGGCCTCGTCCAGAAGCGCCGCTGGTGGCGGTGCCCAACATTGATGATGGCGCTTGGGGCTGCTCAATAGGGGGGAACCAGGGAACTGCCTGTTGCGGCAGGCCTACGTGGGAGATGTGATTAGTCTTCTGTACAGAGAACTGTAGGATTAAGCACGAGCATCACCTGTTCTGCCGTCTGGAGTTGTACTATGTGGATTATATTCCCTCCATTCCCGTTTGGATGCACCGCTAGTTCTCCCAACGCCAATTAAAAAAGAACAAAGGGAGTATATAAAATAGACTTGTACTAGTATATGTGTTTCCCCTATGCCCGCTAGTCTCTTATGAATGTTGCACTTGTTGTGTTTCCCCTATGTGCGGTCGTCTTATGTTTAGCCCCGTTTGTAGCAAAGGAAACTCACGGGAAAATTTAAAGAAATGGATTCTTCCAGAAATGAATACATTCAATCATACAGTAGTTTGTAACGAAGGAAAGGCAACAACTGTTGTGCAATCTTGGCTCCTATGCAAGCATGCAATCCGCGAATCTCAGCCGTGTGATGGACATCCAAGGGTGCCATACTTTTTGCACATAGATCCCTCCACCTACTTGTGCACTTTTTACACATTTATATGTAAAAGGTGCAGCCACCCTTGGATGTCCATCAAACGGCTAAGATTCGCAGATTGCACGCTTACACAGAAGTCCATATTTCACAGCGGTCGGTGCCCGAAGGAAATCAGTGTTCCCTTCTCTCTGTTCATTGTCTCCACTTTTCATTCCAGTCGTCGCTAATTGACAGAACTAGCTGTTACATAATCCCCAATAAACACAAAATAAACTAATTGGCACATCTAGTCTGCAACATTGAAGCAATGGTAATAACTTCTGGCCGCATATAGGAGTAGTGGTAATGATTACACCGGGTATAGGGGCATAGGGCCAGTGGAACGTTGGAGTTATACCTATATTTTTCTAATATTTTTCTCATCCTTTCTTTTCTCTTTGTTCATTGTCTCATCTTTTCTTTCTAGTCATCGCTACCTGTTAGTATTGTATACTACTTTATAGACCGCTTTGCAGGCCCCACTGCGGGCGATCTCCTGACACCTCCAGCGGCTAAAGTATCGTACATGCCACTTTAGAGGCCATCGGCGGTGTGGACGGTAATTCATTAGTAGAGAATACAGATAGAATAGATAGTTTACTAAATAGTAGATAGAAAATAAAATAAAAGATGGAACAGCCGAACAACATTGAGTTTATTATCATAAAACATTACTCCCTCCTTCCTATATTACTTGTCGTTAGAACAAGTTTTTTAACAGAATTATATAGTTTAGTTAATCATACGTACATATCACAGATGACAACAACAAATGAGCTTACTCGAACTTTTCGAGATTGAGCTCATCAAGCTAGCAATACTCAACTTCATCTTCAAACTTTCAATCAAAACTAAGTTTGGTCCTTGAACTTTCAAACGGGTCAATTATTTAGTCTATCAACTTCAAAAGACTGTTTCACTATCATCCTTAGTCTGGGTTGGACATCCACATTGGCATGCCAAATAAGCTATTATGCCATGTACATCATCTACCCCGGCCACCTCACTTAGAAAAAATAATAATTTTTTACCATCTTAAAAAATAACTAGCTAATTAATTGGGGTGTATTTACGTAGTTGCATGGGATATACATATTTCTCCTCCATTTTTTTTGCAAAACCATCAAGTTATATATCCTATGTCATATTATATATGTAAAAATATTGTACAATATGAAACTTTTAAGCCTAGGGAAGAGCAAACAGAACAAAAACAGAGAGGAAAGGCAAACTTTTAAGCCTAGGGAATAAAATATAAAACAAAACTACGCAGCTGGCCGGGTATATGTACAGTCCAGGCCGGTGTTGCGGTGCACCTTAACCCCCGTCGTGCGTCCCCGGTGGTTGTTGGGAAGACCCTTGCAGGCAGACCAGGATCGCCTGACGTAGTGAATTTTACTGCATCCTATTTTCAGGAGTCTTTTTAAATATGATATTTTATCATTAATTATTGCCGTCGATCTATATGAAACTTCATGCTCTAGGCAAAAAAGTAAAAAGATTGTACTTCATGCTGATGCAAACAAGAGGAAATTAAAATAAAAACTCTTGAGTTCTTGTCAAGTTTACAAAATGAAAGCATCGCAACCCTCCCTAATGTCCTCGATAGTTAATGTGTTTTTAATCCTGTTAATTAGTTATAGAAGTTTGTTTTATTTAGATGTTTGAATTATGCATCATTATATGCATGTAAATTATTTCTCATGTTGAAGCAAGCAGACAAGAGTTTAAGAAACAATTTGAATGGACCCCTTAGTTGGATAGCTGGGAAGTACAACCGTCGGATCAAAACAAATGGTGGATGCAGCCTTTACTGCACGCATGCAGCAAAATGTCGCTACGTCAGGCGATCCTGGTCCAGGCAGGTATGCTCCGATTCCTGTCCTCCAACTCCATCTAGGATTCCGATGACGCAGGCAGTTCACCACCAGACTGTAGAAAGGATAAGCACGCACACATGTAACAGTCATTGTTGACTGCGTTGGTCTAACATCATTGTTTGACTGCGTAGGCCTACATTTAGTCATTAACGCTAGCTTTTGAATCTGTGTAGTGCGAAAGGGTTTTGTTTTGGTTTCACACTACACTAGCTAGCCTATATAAAGTGTATATGTGTTCCCTGATGAATACACAACAAACATTCTCCATACAGAATGAAACTTACATGCCGCTTTCTTCTGCTGGATGTTCAAAGGAAACTACACGGCTGGTCGGGTACACGTACGGTACAGGTGTGTCGGTGTACCTTAATCCCCCGTACATCGTCCGTCTCTAGTGGTTGTTGGGAAGAGCCTTATAGGTATGCTCTGATTCCAGACCTCATACTCCATCTCTAGGTTTCTGATGACGCGGGCGGTTCACCACCAGGCAAACCAAAAAAGGTTGAGCGGCATGCAAGTTTTTTGATGAAAAACTGACTGCGGCCTGCTGACGCATCCATCTCTAGTTTTTTGATGACACTCTCGCTAACGTGTCATCATATTATTTGTTGTGAAGGTATGGTAGTTAAACTAAGCATTAATAAAGGGACCAATAACATTTTGACACATCAGCGGGATGACGCATGGGAGGACAGAACGGGAGGGACACAGCTTGCAGCCAGTTTGTCATCAAGAAATTTGCATGCCGCTCTCATCACCGAGACTTTGCTAGTTTGTCTGGTGGTGAACCGCATGCGTCATCAGAAACCTAAATGTAGTTAGAGGATAGGAATCAGAACATACCTGCAGGCGTCTTCCAACCACCACCGGGGACGCAAGACGGGGGTTAAGGTACACACCAGCACACCTGGACTGTACATAATGTGCCGGTGAAGATGAATGGCGTTCCGGCTGTGGAAGCACCTGCATGGCTTCCGTTGGAAGGTGACCGACTCGCGGAAGATGTGCGAGGTCGACTGCGCCAACATTATTTGTTGTGAAGGTAAGGTAGTTAAACTAAGCATTAATAAAGAGATCAATAACATTTTGACACATCAGCGGGATGATGCATGGGAGGACAGAACGGGGTAGGACACGACTTGTATACTCCCATTCAGTGCTTCCATGCGTGCTCCTACTTAAGTGTCATGATTTTATTGGCCCTTTCATTTACCTAACATATTGCCTGATTTAACTTCAACCAATTAGAGATGACACATAAGCGGGAGTATGCAAGGAAGCACAAATGGGAGCATCGAAGTTGCATCCGAACGGGAGGAAACGGCTTGTATACTCCCATTCAGTGCTTCCATGTGTGCTCCTACTTAAGTGTCATGATTTTATTGGCCCTTTCATTTACCTAACATAATGCCTGATTTAACTTCAACCAATTAGATGATGACACATAAGCGGGAGTACGCATGGGAGAACAAACGGGAGCACCGAAGTTGCATCCGAACGGGAGGACACGGCTTGTATTCTCCCATTTAGTGCTTCCATGTGTGCTCCTACTTAAGTGTCATGATTTTATTGGCCCTTTCATTTACCTAACATAATGCCTGATTTAACTTCAACCAATTAGATGATGACATATTAGCGCGGAGTACGCATGGAAGCACAAATGGGAGCACCGAAGTTGCATCCGAATGGGAGGACACGACTTGTATACTCCCATTCAGTGCTTCTATGCGTGCTCCTACTTAAGTGTCATTATTTTATTGGCCCTTTCATTTACCTAACATAATGCCTGATTTAACTTCAACCAATTAGACGATGACACATAAGCATGGAGTACGCATGGAAGCACAAACGGGAGCACCGAAGTTGCATCCCACACCGGCACACCCAGACCGTACACATGTGCCGGTGAAGATGGAACTCAACAGTCTCACGGTTATGGATATAAAAAAGGAAAAATAAAAAGGATGGCGCGCGTTTCGATCTATGAACCGCGAGACTGCTAACTTCTATTTTAATTGGCCAGTTCCCGATTCCGCCGAGTTATTGTTGTTGTACGTGGTGTTTGGTTGAGACAATGCAACCTTGTGGTCATAACGATAAGAATTAAAAAAGAGGGTTATATCAGATTCAAAAATCTTCATTACGCCAGGTCGTATGATGGCCGGACACTCTCCAATCCACTTAGATTGAAGTGGAACCACTCCTACCCAAACAAGGAAAAAACTTTATGGATACGGTATGCATATCCAAGGTTGTGCATACTGTTCCACATTTGTGGCATGTGTCCACATGAACGGACGCGCACAGTAGTGGTGATGGGACGCGGAGCGGTTCCAATTGAATTCAAAGATGCGCATGCGTTGCGCGCGTTTAAGGCGCCTTAGTGACTGGCGCGCACGTAAGCTCGGTGCTCCCGGTCGCATCAGCCGCCTGTACAAATGGCTACGGCTTGAAGGAAGGACCAAATGTTCTGCGGCAAACAGCAACGTATAATACTTCCTCCGCACCAACTCAACTCTATTTCTGTTTTGGTCGAGTTAATTACCTTTGACCAACGATTTATATGGAATTTATTAACTTCAATAACATGTAGTACTAGACTGTATATTATGGAAATATTTTCATGGTGAATCTAAAAGTATAATTCTTGTATTTTTAAAACAGATCAAAATTGCGTAAATCTCAAAGATAGATTTGACGAAACCTAAGACTTCCCTTTGAAAAAGTTTTATACTTTACATTAGTTTTACATATGTAATATGCACATAGGATATATCACTAAATAGTTTTGCAAAAAAACATGGAGGAGAAATATGTATATCCCATATGCTACTACTACGTAAATTAGGGGTGGGCAAATAAACCGAGACCGAAAAACCGAAACCGATAAAACCAAGACCGGAACCGAAAAGACCAAAATATCGGGTATCAGATACTTTTCGGGTAGAAAATATAAATAACTGAAAAATAAATTTCGGGTTCGGATGGATGAAGCAGTTCCACATTTGTGACATGTGTCCACATGAACGGACGGATGAAGCAGTTGCATGACTGTGACATGTGTCCACATTAACGAACGAGGTCGTATGATGGCCGGACAAGACAGGGATAACACCAAGGAATCGTATCCTTCTAAAGCATAATTTTTCCCTGCATAAGATGGGCCCTTCGCGTGTCAAATTAAAAATTTCTCCTTTTATCGAAAAATAGCTCCTTTAACGACGCCAAATTTCGGTACATGGGCTCACGCGTACATGGGGACGAACACCAAGCGTTCCAGCGCAATTTCGGCCCAGGAATACAAAGTGACTCAGAGCAGTTTCAACCCACGAATAACAAGCGGCCCAGCGCAGTGTTGGGCCTACTCTGATAGCTTCACGTACGCTTTGTCCTTGTTGCCTCCCTGCTGGACCCTTCGATCCACAATGGCCCCTCTCCCGATTGCACGAAACGTGCCTGGAGGAGCGTTCGCTGGCCGCCACGCTCTTGGAGGAGCATCCGCCGGCCGCCATGCTCTTGGAAGAGCATCCGTCGTCCACCGGCGTGGAGGAGCATCCGCCGGCCGCCGCACGTGGAGGAGCAACAACACTAGGTACAATTGCTCACATAATGTTATTGTAGTTCAATCCTCTTACGGATACGCTGATTGAATTTTAGGAGCGATGTCAGAAGATAAGACATGGATGGGAAAAGAAAGGCGTACGAAGGAGTGGTAGGATGGAATGAAGTCGTTTTTAAATTTAGCATTCCAGGGCACTCGTGAAGAAGAAACTAAGCCTTGTCCTTGCACGAAATGTTGTAATATTTGCCACGGGAGACGCAAGGAAGTTCATCTTCACTTGCTTCATAATGGGATGTCATTTGATTATACTTCTTGGGTACACCATGGAGAAAAACGAGTTGAGAAAAAATTGCTGAGCAATCAGCAAATAATAAGGAGATAATTTCTGATGATGCTGCTATGGAAAATATGTTGTCCAGCCTTCTTAGAGGCACTGGTGATCATGGTGGTACTTCAACAGGTGTTGATGATCCAGAAAATGCTATAAACCAGCAGGAGCCAACTGGGTGTGCAAAGGCATTCTATGACTTATTAAATGATGCCAAAAAGGAGTTGTATACAGGTTGTGAGAAGGTGACCCAATTATCCTTCATTGTCAGGTTGTACCAGATAAAGTGTTTAACTGGTTTGAGCAAAAAAAGTGTGTGAGTTCATCCTTGAACTATTCTCATATGTGCTTCTAGAGGGCCATTGCATTCCCAATACACTTTATAAAGTTTAGAAGGTTGTTCATGACCTCGGGCTGAGCTACGAAAAGATCGATGCATGTGTCAATGACTGTGTGTTATTCCGGAAGGACTATTCTCTGTTGGATCGATGCCCAAAATGTTGTGAATTAAGATGGAAAAATAGTACTGGTGGTGATGCAAGAGAGGATTTACCTTGTGGAAAAGCCAAAAAGCTTGTAGTACGCAAGATTCTACGATAATTACCTCTTATTCCCCATCTTCACAGGTTTTATATGGCAGAATCAATGGCATCAAACATGCGTTGGCACAAAGACGAACGTATTGATGATGGAATATTACGCCATCTTGCAGATTCGAAAGCATGGAAGCATTTTGATAGCATTCACCCAAATTTCTCATCTGATCCTCACAACATAAGACTTGGGCTAGCATCTGATGGTTTCAATCCTTTTGGAGTAATGAATGTTTCTTACAGTACATGGCCTGTGATTCTAATCCCTTATAATCTACCACCTTGGTTGTGTATGAAGCACCCTTATTGGTAGATGTCAATGATAATTCCTAGGCCAAAGTCACCTGGAAACAACATTGATGTGTATCTGCAGCCTTTGATTGATGAGCTACTGAAATTATGGTCTGATGGTGTTGAAACATACGACAGTTCAAAGAAAGAGACATTTCTCATGCGAGCTTCTATATTGTGGACAATAAATGATTTTCCAGCATATGGAATGCTATGTGGATGGAGCACAAAAGGTAGGCTAGCATGTCCATACTGCCATGTAAACACTGACGCCTTGTGGTTGAAACATGGACGAAAGTATTGCTACATGGGTCATCGTCGTTTCCTACCTCAGGATCACCGGTGGCGTTGGGACAAAGCTTCTTTCAACAACAAAATAGAGAATAGAGAGGATCCAACATCACTCTCTGGTTACGAAGTACTCCAACAATACGAGATTTTTGATCAAGTGAGTTTTGGAAAGACGAATAATAAAAGAAAGCGCACTGGGGAAGATAGGTGGCATAGTTGAAAGAAGAAAATTATATTTTTTCAGCTCCCGTATTGGAAGACATTGCTAATAAGGAATAACTTGGATGTCATGCACATTGAGAAAAACATTTGTGATAGCATATTGGGTACATTGCTTAATATGGATGGTAAAAAAAAAAAGACAGTCTACAAGCTCGTTTTGATATGCAGGAAATGGGTATACGGCCAAAGCAACATCCGGTGGGTATGAAAGGGAAGTATGATTGTCCATCAGCATCATATACTTTGCAAAAAGATCAGAAGACCACCTTGTGCAAGTTTTTGGCGGATGTGAAGATGCCCGATGGTTATGCCTCAAACATCAAGAGAAGTGTGGACATAACAGCATGTAAGGTATCAGGTCCAAAAACTCATGACTGCCATATTATATTTCAGAATCTCCTTCCTATTGCAATATGTGAAATATTGCCTTAAAAGGTTGTTGAACCTTTAATTGAGTTTAGCATATTCTTTTCTGGAATTTGTTCTAAAGAATTGGCGGAACTAGATTTGGATAAGATGATTGAACAATTTCCTGAAACAATTTGTATGCTTGAGATGTTGCTAACTCCCGCTTTCTTTGATATCATGGTACATCTTCCAATCCATCTTGGCGAAGAAGCTCGCTTGGGTGGACCTGTTTCTTATAGATGGATGTATCCAATTGAGAGGCACCTTGGTACATTGAAGAGGTATGTACGTAACAGAGCTCACCTAGAGGGTTCTATAGCTGAGAGATATATTATGGAAGAGTGTATGACTTTTTGTAGCCAGTTTTTGGATAACATCAGCACCAAGCTTAATAGGCCAAAACATCATGAAGCTGCAGCTAGGAATGAACCTTCTCTCGAGTCTAATATATTTACAGAAGTTGATAATTCTAAAAAAGGGTTTAAATAGGGTGAACTTACTATGGTGGAACTACATAACATCAGGCATTATATTATTTCTAATGTTGAAGAGGTCGCTCCATGGATCAAGTACGTATAACACTCAGATGTTCTATACTATATTAATGGATCATGCTTATTATAGACGGCTAATTTAATTTTGTACCCTTTTCAGTGAGCATTTTGAAGAGCTGAAAAAGATTCATTCTCGTGATGTTGAAAAACGCCATAGAGATGAGTTTGTTTATTGGTTTCAGGAACGAGTAAGTACATGCAAGTTTTTTACTTTGATGAAATATTGAATAAATATTTTTTCTGAAGATGACCCCTTTTATACTAATTATTGTGTACAGATTACAACATTACACAAAGAAGGCAATGTAACTGATTATTTGTATGCATTATCTTGAGGACCTGATCATCGGGCACATTTTTTTAGTCGATCATTCATAAATGGCTTCTTCTTTTGAACAAGAGAGGTGGAAAAAGATTTACTGACGCAAAACAGTGGTGTTGTTGTTTGGGATGGTGATCATGAGTGGTATGGAGTAATCAAGAAAATGATTTCTGTTGATTTCAAAAAAAATCAAGAGGTTCTGTTATTTGAATGTGAATGGTTTGATCGGCCTCGTTCTGGTCAGAGCCAAAGCAGAGGCTACAAAATGGATTGATACGGAATGATAGATGTGGAAACTACTATTTCTCAATTTAAGTATGAGCCTTACATTCTAGCCACCCAAGCAGAACAAGTTTTTTATGTTAGAAGTGTGAAGCAACCTAAATGGGCTACAGTTGTTAAAACGATGCCAAGAAACCTTTTTGCCATGCCCCCTGGAGACAGTGAAAATAATGTCCCTGAGATGATGGAGGCTGAGACATTATTTGATGATCGACGACTTACTGATATAAATGAGGATATGACCACATGGGATAGGAATGACATTGACGGAGTAACTAGTGATGCTTCCGCTCTTTCAAATGAAGATGACGAATACGACGACAATGACGATGATGATACATATATCAATGATGGTATTGTACCGCCAATATTGAGGGAGGACAGCGAAGATGATGATTTTTTCATATAGGTACTGTGTGAGCTAGCTGTACGTGAACACTATATGTAATGCAGTTTGTGTTCTGTGGCGATAGATCTTAACGCCACCAACTGGTATTTCATGACAACGGATCCTAATACAACAATTTTGTTTCGTGGCGATCGATACTATTGCCACAAACTTGTGAATCGTGGCATAAGTTCCTAATGCAATGTTTGTGTTCCGTGGCAATAGATCCTAACACTATGAACTATTGAATCATGGCAACAGATCCTAATGCAATAATCGCGTTCCGTGGCGATAGATGCTAATGCCACGAACTAGTAAATCGTGGCAACAGATTCTAAAGCAACGATCAGGTTCCATGGCGATAGATGCTAACGCCATGAACTATTGAATCGTAACAACAGATCCTAATGCAACGATCGGGTTCTGTGGCGATAGATGCTAACGCCACGAACTATTGAATCATAGCAATAGATCCTAATGCCACGATCAGGTTCCGTGGCGATAGATGCTAATGCCACGAACTAGTGAATCGTGGCAACAGATTTGCGGTGATAGATCCTAAGGCCACGAACTAGTGAATTGTGGTAACAGATCCTAGTGCAACAATCGTGTAACGTGGCGATAGATGCTAATGCCACGAACTAGTGAATCGTGGCAACAGATTCGTGGCGATAGATGCTAAGGCCACGAACTAGTGAATTGTGGCAATAGATCCTAGGGCAACGATCGTGTTCCATGGCGATAGATCCTAATGCCACGAACTAGTGAATTGTGGCAACAGATCCTAATGCAACAATCGGGTTCTGTGGCGATAGATGATAATGCCACAAACTAGTGAATTGTGGCAACAAATTCGTGGCAATATATCCTAATGCCATGAACTAGTGAATCGTGGCAACAGATCCTAATGCAACGATCGTGTTCCGTGGCGATAGATGCTAATGCCACGAACTAGTGAATCGTGGCAACAGATTCATGGCGATTGATCCTAATGCCACAAACTAGTGAATCGTGGCAACGGATCCTAATGCAACGGTCGTGTTCCATGGTGATAGATGCTAATGCCACGAACTAGTGAATCGTGGCAACAGATTCGTGGCGATAGATCCTAATGCCACGAACTAGTGAATTGTGGCAACAGATCCTAATGCAACGATTGGGTTCCGTGGCGATAGATGCTAATGCCACAAACTAGTGAATCGTGGCAACAAATTCGTGGCGATAGATCCTAATGCCACGAACTACTGAATCGTGGCGACAGATCCTAATGCAACAATCGTGTTCCGTGGCGATAGATGCTAATGCCACGAACTAGTGAATCGTGGCAACAGATTCGTGGCGATAGATCTTAATGCCATGAACTAGTGAATCATGGCAACAGATCCTAATGCAACGGTTGTGTTCTGTGGCGATAGATACTAATGCCACGAACTAGTGAATCGTGGCAACAGACCAAGCTTACTGCAACGATTTAGTATTCGTTGCAGTACAATGGTTGCAACAGGGTGGAATCCTTGTAGTGCAAGCTTGACGGCAAAACACATGCCTAGAACTCCTCAAAGACCTTCTGGTACTGCACCTGGTCGCCTACGTCCTGATTTGGTGGGGGAATAGGAAGAGTGAGCATATGTCGTACTTAGCAAGTGTGGGAAAGTATGACATGTAGCTTAAATAAGGAATGATAATATAAAGGGATAATTGAAAAAATTTACATTCAAAACAGTTGAAAATGCAATTATATCATCATTAAGTGTGGTCCTTCCAAAATAACCTAAATAACATCAATTTCAACTTAAATAACCAATTCCAGCAATAATAATCCATAATCAGCTCATAACTATTCATTTGTCTCAAATTTATCAATTCTATATACCAAAGTAATTTAATTAACCAATACCAACTCTCAGTCCAATTTCAGCCATTAAACCATGTTCAAGGTCCAATTTCTAATCATGTGAGGGTCCAGATTGCTCATGACCGGGAGCACGGCTATCATGATAGTTTTAGACACACTCTGCAGAGGTTGTACCACTTTACCCACAAGTTTGTTATTTCATCACCTTTCGATGACTATGGAATCTCAATTGTGCCGTCTCACACTTCCTTAGGTGTGTGGCCAAGAGATCACAAAATAGCCTTTACAAATTGATTACTACCCTATTTAGACCCCACTGAGGTTTCACCGGTGCTGATGTCTCCAACTGAGCACATCCAACCAAGGGTCCCCTCTTGAGCCGTTCTGATCCCAGGGTAGTCCCACCAATCTCTACAAGCCCATCCGCCTACCCCTTCCCCAAGCCTTCTTAATGGTCCAAACAGTACTGGCAATACACTAATTAGTCAGCTAAGCCGCACCCATACTTGGCCCTGTGGTGGCACTGTAAATCCTGGATGGTTGCTCCACGAACCGATCCTTAGATCTAAAGTAAGCAAAACCACCAAAATAGTCCAACCCATTCCACATAACCAACTTGCTCAGATCCCTAGGCACCATGTTGCTAAAGGGTCATTATTACCAATTCTCATCATTCATGTGTTCAATAGTTCATAATTAAGCCATTTGATTGGTTCCCAAACCCAATTAAGTATTGCGAAGCAAAAGTGCAAAATATCCTTCCCAACTCGCTACATATGTTCAAGCAACAAGGGTGGTCGTACAAATCAAGTAAACTCCTACAATTAGGTTTTCCCAGCAATTTCGACACAAGCATGCAATTTTGCAAAAAAAAAAATTATAAAACAGGATCAATTTGGTCATGGACACTTGCCTTGCACCTGAGCTTGAATTGGATCGAAGGATTCAAAACTTTGGTTCTGCAAGTCCTCGAAAACACTCTCGACGGCAATACCTTCTATTCTGAGCAACAAACATTCAAAACACACAATTCAATAAATAATGCTCATATAGTACTCAATATGCCATGATATGCATGATTAATGCAATTGTGAGGTAAAACTTGTTAATGAGTTGATATTAATGTTTACTAACTAGTTCTAATAGTTTTTAACAAGTTTGGAATTGATTCGAGTAAATTTAGAATTAATTTAGCACAATTCAAATTCAGAGGTCGAACTAGTCCAGTTTCAGGGGCCAGACTAGTCCACCCTGGACAGAACTCCAAATTAGGGTTTTCTTGACCTGCGAGAATTGAGGTTGAATTTGCATGAAAACTTGAATGTAGAGGGTGTACCACATGTTTAGAGATCCAAAGATCAAGATTTGGGCGTGAGACTTGAATCTTGGCGATTAGGGCTTGATGAAAATGAGTTGATGAAGATTTTGGATGAAGAACTTCAATTGTCAAAGAATCAATGAAGATTGATCTAGATTGGCCCTTCTTCGTCTTCTCCTCCTTCTCCTTGCTTCTGGACTTGACCTTGACGTCGGCAACAAGGCAAAAGTGGCAGCAAGGGTTTTCAATTGGGGTGGAGAGGTGTGAGGTATTGCATTGTTTTATATAGGGGTGGAGAGTTAGGGTTTTGGGGTAAATTTCAAGTGGAATTCGGTGGGGGACATGTAGGGGCCATGGTGGGGTCCACTTGGGCCCCTCTGGGGTTGGGCACGAAGTTCTTGGGCCCAAATTAGGCAATTACCCAAAAACAAATCGTGGAGAATTAAAAGAATCTGAGTTATTTTTCGAAGATCGGGCTAGTCCGCAGAAGAGACCGGACTAGTCTATTTTGCAGCCGAGAAAAATCGAACAAGTCCGTCCAGACAAGTCCGAGGAACATCACTGGCTTAACTGGACTAGTCTGCACATCATGCTGGACAAGTCCGGACTCTATAGAACTGAATTTTTCTGAATGAAAATGGGAACACCAGACTATTCCGAGATTATGGTCGCACAAGTCCACACTTCTGATGAAAACCAAATTTTCTGAAAAGAAGATACGGATACCGGACTAGTCCAGTTTTAGAGCCTGAACAAGTCTGCACCCTAACAGACTGAAATTTACAGTTTAGCCCTAAATTCATTTTAATATTGTTCCTTTTTACATGGATTAATGTTAAACATGTATTATTATGTATGCAGTGCATTATGCATTAAAATAAGGGTGTCACAAACCTACCCCCCTTAAAATGAATCTCGCCCTCGAGATTCGACGCGAAAGAAAAGAGATAGGGAAATTCCTACTTGAGATCATCTTCTTGCTCACAAGTTGCTTCCGATTCTGTATGATGCTTCTATTGCACTTTACACCATCAAATCACCTTGTTCCTTGTGACCCTCTCCTTGGTGTCCAAAATTTTGATAGGTTGCTCTGCAAAGGTAAAATCTTCCTCAAGCTCCAATTCTTACATTGGTACTTGCTCTTCCGATACCCTCAATCACTTATTGAGCCGAGAAATATGAAACACATCATGAACATCGATAAGACGCGCAAGCATCTTCAATTTATATGCTACTTCTCCCCGTTTGTCTAAAATCTTGAACGGACCAATATAGCGAGGTGCCAGCTTGCCCTTGACATTAAACCGCTTGTGACCTCGCATAGGTGACACTTTGAGATATACAAAGTCTCCCACCTCAAAAGATAAGCATCTTCGTCTATTGTCCGCATAACCCTTCTGTCTTGACTGAGCAACCCTTAAGTTCTCGCGGATGGTCTACACTTGCTTTTCAGCCTGTTGGATCACATCAGGTCCAAATACTTGAGTTTACCCTGTTTCATTCCAAAACAAGGGTGTTCTACACCTTCCCCCATACAATGCTTCATAAGGCGACATTTTTGAACTTGCTTGATAGTTGTTATTGCAGGAAAATTCAGCATATGGTAGACTTTTTTGTCCCAGCTTCCTCCATACTTTAGCGCACAAGCTCTTAGCATGTCTTCCAAAATCTGATTTGTCCTCTCGGTCTGTCCATCCATTTGAGGGTGATATGAAGGACAAAAATTAAATTGAGTTCCCATCGATTCATGCAGCTTTTGCCAGAACCTTGAGGTAAACTGAGAACCTCTGTCAGATACTATTTTCTTGGGCACTCCGTGTAAACACCTATTCTTCCCATATACAGTTCTGCCAACTTTGTTCCACTATAAGTAGTCTTGACAGGAATGAAATGCATTGATTTCGTCAACCGATCCACAATAACCAATATTGAATCATATTCCGCTGAAGTGCGAGGCAAACCAACTATGAAATCCATAACAACCTCTTCCCACTTCCATTCTGGAATCTTCAATGGCTGTAATAATCCGTCCGGCCTTGGATGTTCAACTTTCACTCGTTGGCATACATCACATAGAGCAACGTATTTTGCTATGTCCCTTTTCATACCATCCCACCAGTAGCACGTCTTCAAGTCCTTGAAAATCTTTGTAGAACAAGGATAGATAGAGTAAAGTGAGTCATGTGTCTTCTTTAATATCAACTGGTAGAGAATCTTACCATTAGGCACAACAATCCATTTACCAAGTGATAGAGTACCTTGGTCATCCTCATAAGACCTGAGTTCTCTCCCTTCTTGGGTCCTTTCCTTGATTTCCTGGATTTCCTTATCCCTGGTCTGTCCTTCTCTTATTTCTTGCTCCAGGGTTGGATTCACTTCCATTGCTCCCATCTCATTTACGAATCCAACATTTAACCGTTCAAACTCCTTGCATAGATTGGGCAGCAACTCCCTAACCGTGAGATGGTGGCTTGCTCCCTTTCGACTCGAAGCATCAGCCACTACATTGGCCTTCCCTGGGTGATAATTGGTCGCCACATCATAATCTTTAATGAGTTCCAACCATCTTCGTTGCCTCAAATTCAGATCTATTTGCGTGAATATGTACTTGAGACTTTTGTGATCCGTATAGATCTCACTTTTATGACCAAGAACATAATGTCTCCAAATCTTCAACACATGCACTACGGTTGCAAGTTTAGGATAGTTCTGCTCATGTTTCTTCAATTGCCGGGATGCATTAGCTACTACTCGACCTTCTTGCATCAATACACAACCATGTCCTTGCCTTGAAGCATCACAATAAATGTCAAATCTCTTGTTTACGTCGGGCAACGTCAATACTGGCGCAGTTGTCAATCTCATCTTTAATTCCTCAAAACTGTCTTGACAAGCTTGAGTCCACTTGAAAGGCTTCTCCTTCATTAATAGTTCAGTCATGGGCTTCACTATCTTGGAATGTCCTTGATGAACCGACGGTAATATCCACCATTCCAAGAAAACTATTGATTTCCTTCACATTCTGCGGCGGTTCCCACTTTAACACATCTCTAACCTTTCCTAAGTAAACTGACACTCCTCCTCTAGAGATGACACGGCCTAGGAACGATATCTCTCTCAACCAGAGTTGGTACTTGTTAAACTTGGCATACAACTGGTGCTCTAACAGTTTCTGCAACGTCAGCCTTAAATGCGCTTCGTGCTCCTCTTCACTTTTCGGGTAGATCATGATGTCATCAATGAACACTACCACAAACTTATCCAAATACTCCATGAAAACCTTGTTCATGAGATACATGAAGTACGAAGGTGCATTAGTCAATCAAAAGGACATGACCGTGTCCTGAAAGCTGTTTTGGGTATGTCCGACGGTCTAATCTTCATTTGGAAATATTCTAACCGAAGATCAATTTTAGAGAATATTTTGGCTCCCTTCATCTGGTGGAACATGCCCTCTATGCAGGGCAACGTGTACCTATTCTTGATTGTCACCTCGTTGAGAGACTGGTAATCTACACACATTCTCTGGGATCCATCCTTCTTAACTACGAAAAGCACTGGTGCTCCCCAAGGTGATGATCTTGGGTCTATAAAACTCTTCTCTAACTACTCTTGAATCTGCTTCTTGAGCTTTGATTATTCCTTAGGGGGCATCCTATATGGCCTCTTTGCTATAGGTGCAGTTCCAGGTATTAAATCAATGATGAACTCAGTGTCACAATCAGGTGCCATACCTGGCAATTCCTAAGGAAATACATCTGGATACTGACAAACAAATGGAATCTCCTCCAAAGTTACTCCTTCTTCATGATTTACCATGGCCTTCTCGGTTGTCAGTTGGACTGCCTTGAACTCTATACTGACTCCTTCATTTGTTAGTTGCACTATCCGAGTAGCACACTGATTAACTTTGTTGTGCTTCCTTAGCCAATCCATTCCAAGTATGATGTCTAGGACTTGCGAGTTCAGAACTATAAGGTTGGCAACAAATTCTACCCCCCTTATGGAAATACTTACTTTTGGACATACTATATTTTTCCTCATCTCTCCTCCAGGAGATTTAACCAATAAGGTGAACTTTAGGTATGATATGGGCATGCTATGCTTTGCAACGTACTTTGATGAGATGAATGAATGAGATGCTCCAGAATCAAATAATATTGTCGCGGGGTTGGAGTTTGCGAGAAACATACCAATCGGAACATCTTCAACTTGTTGAGCCTCTTCTACCGATACATGGTTCACCTTGCCACGAGTGACATTCTGTGGTCCACAGTTGCCTAGAATTGCTCCTCCATTAGGCCTTGGATTCTGCCTTGGAACATTGTTCATCTGACCCTAACCTGACCTTAGGCATTGATTTGCAAAATGTCCTGTTTGACCACAAGCATAACAAGTCTTTCCACCAGTGGCGCCAACAAAGTTAGGGCGAGGCTGGTTTTGATCATAAGCTGGCATATTGGGCGTGGCGCAGGCTGCATAGGTAAGAGAGGTGGGTGTGGCTGCACATGTTGTTGTAGTCGTGGTGGATAAGCATGGTGGTATGCAGCAGCAGACGGGTTGTAATAGGGTGCAGTAGGTGGTGCATAGCGAGGACGGACATTGCTTCCTTGCGGTTGTCCCGGATACAACATCTTCCTCTTATGATCTAACTCTATCTCCCGAACCTTGTTCTCAACCATAATGGCCTTGTCAACCAGCTTCTGGAAATTTGCATAGTCAACATTGAGCAACTGAACCTGAATTTCATTGTTAAGACCCCTCATGAACATATATTGCTTCCTGCTATCAGTGCTGATATCCTCTGGAGCATATCGAGAGAGTTGAGTGAATTTATTGAGGTATTCACTCACACTCAACTTTCCGTGCCTGAGGTTTTCAAATTCTTGCCTTCTTAGTATCATGACTCCCTCGGCACATAGTGAGAACGAAACTTCTCCTTGAATTCAGCCCAGGTGATTCTCTCTTGATTTTCATCGGCATTGCCTAGAGATTCCCACCAGCCTGCAGCAGCTCCCACCAACTGGTGTGAGGCAAAAAGAACCTTCTCTCTTTCACCGCATTGGACAATAGTAAGTTTCTTCACTACGGACTTTAGCCAATCAATCATCAACTTCCATAGGATCTGTGGCTTGAGCAAAGGTAGGCGGCCTGGTCCTCATAAACTCTCCCAACCAATTATGGTGTGGCGGGCGTGGCGGTGGTGGTGGTGTGTGGGGCTCATTATTGTTGCTAGCTTGGAGCTGTTCCATGGTCTCTTTCATGGTCTGCATGAGCGGGTTCTGCATAGCCAATAGCTGCTCAAGGTTGAGAGCTCCATGGGCAGGACCCCGTGTAAGGATCGAATGCCCAAGAGGGGGGGTGAATTGGGCTTCTTTTTAAAAACTAAAGCAATAAAAACTCAACTACTAAAATCCCAATTCCCTATGCAAACAACCTATGCATTCAAGTGAATAATAAGTTTGCGATATATGAAATGCATAACTATAACGGGAAAGGAAGAGTATGCAAACTCCCGAGAAGACACGAAGACACGGTGATTTATCCCGTGGTTCGACAAGATCATCAAGACCTTCCTACGTCCACGTTGTGGCACCCACCAAGGCTGTAGCCACTCCCAAGTTACCAAGACCAGGGATCTCACTAAGAATCTCCGTTCACCATCTCCGCCAATGTGGAGCTCAAGCCTTGTACAAGTTTGATCTTCCGGGCTTCCACAACCGACTTGGTAAGCTCCGTAAGGATCTCTCCGATCACCTACTGATACACGGTGAATGCAATCACCAAGAGACACTCACTTACAACTCTCACTAGACTAGAGACTCCAATTACAAAGAATGGAAGCACACAAGCATCATCTCTAGTAAGTTCTACCCAATCTCTTGGTGTACAAGTGGTGTAAATGATGTGGAAGTGGTTGTTCAACGTCTTGAATGCTTGATAATGTGTTGAGTAGCTCAAGGCATCAAAACTCCTCTAAATGACTGGTTGAAGGGGTACAAATAGCCAGCTTCCACGAGATAGCCGTTGGAAAAGTAGGCTGACATCACTGTTTTGCAAACACCGGATGATCTGATGTTCTCCCTTCAGCTGTCATCGGTCGAATACAAATTAGATAAGATCACTGTGTCAGATATGACCGTTGATCGAACGATGTTTTATACACCTGCACATCGAATAATCCGGTGACACTTGGTCCTGGATGGTCAAGAGATAATGCTTACTGGAATGATTGACCGATGTGGCATATTTAGACATCAGATGGTCCAGTGTTACTTGGTCCAGGGAAATTGCTTACTGGAATGATCGACCGATGTAACACATGCTTCAACATTGGATTATCCGGTGTTTACCCAAGACTGAGGTCTTTTTCTGCTGCAGAGCCAACTCGACCGATGTAGTTTTTTCTGGATACATCGGATGATCCGGTGAGTTGATTTTGTCTGCTTCGAGTTGTTCTAAGTGATTCTTTTGGAATTTGTCCGAGTTACCTCTTAGACATTGGTTTGAAATGTTCTTCTGATGACGACTAAGTCTCGTGTGCTGTCAATTTTGATGGAATAGTTTTGACATATATGTTTTTTCTTTTAGTCTTCATAAAAATCGATTGACCTTGTAAAATAGTTTGTTGAGGGGTCTCCAATTGTATCCAATGAGCAGTAGATTATATAAATATAGAGTCCATTAAGTGTGGTGAGTTATATGAGAGGCCTTGTATCCACAAACTTATTAGTGATATCCAACGGTTGCATTAATCACCGAAACCATACCTTATGGGGGCCTAGATGCTTTCAATCTCCCCCTTTTTGGTGATTGATGACAACACAACGAGTAAAGCATAACAGTAATGAAATTTAGAATACGATACTCAAAAAGATATGTAACAAGTACAAGATCCAGCACACGAAGCTCGAAGGCTCAAAAACGATCAATAAAAAATAAGAGAATTAAGTAGCACACGGATACTCAAGGATAGCAAAAGAATAGCAAAGCTCCCAAATTACAAAAGCTCCCAAAAAAATACCCCCCCTACAACTAGGACTCCCCCTAAGACTATGCTATACCTCCCCGTGACTCTGACTCTTTTCCCCCTTTGGCATCAAGACACCAAAAAGGGAAGTCGAGTGCCTAAGGATCCTGAGCGTTTGAGGCGATGACGAACTGGTCGCCGTCGAGGGTGCTGTCGTCGGTCCCATCTCCTGGAGAGATGGAGCTGCTGCCTGCTGCTGCTGAGGCTGGAGTGGAGGAGACCAGGGTTGTGGGAGCCGCTGTCGGTACTGAGGGTGCCTGCTGAGTCGGGACTGCCGGTAGTGGTTCACTGACAACCGAAGTCAGAGTCTACTGAAAGAGGGTCGTAGAGGCAGAGGAGAGTGGATCGGTGCGCCTGGGGCAAGCAGTGGTGACATGATGATAGTCGGTATCGGCTTGGTTGGCACTAGAGATAAGACTGGTGCTAGGACAGGTGAACCTGGAGCTAGACCAGGAAGCTGTGAGGGCAGGGCAATCCCGGTCTGAGTATAGAGGTTGGTGATCAACCCCAGGATGCCCATCATGGCCTGCTACGTCTGCTACTGCTGGTCAAGAGTACGCTGATGCATCTGGTCAATGAGTCCAGTGAGCCTGTCAGTGTCCTCTCTCCTCTTGCGGGCTATCTGATGCTGCATTTCCTGCTGCTGCTGCTAGAGCTCCACAAGACGTGTAGCCTGCTCAGCTCTGGCCTGCTCAGCTGCAAGCCAATCCTATCGCTGCTGCTCAACAATCTGCTATAGTAGAGAAGTAAGCTCGGATGGCTGAGAGACCTGTGCCTCGGGCACCGGAGGTGGTGGTGCAGTCGAGCCTCCAGCCTCCGCATCATGCTGCCTGGGTGAGGGAGGAGGTGGGAAGTACTCCTCGACACTGTCACTAGTGTCACTCTCTGACAAGATATGCTGTAGATCCCCTCCCTGAGCCTCAGCCTGTGCTAGGATCCTGTCTTCCTTTGCTAAGTCTACCAGTCTTCTTCTGAAAGTCGAGCTCGGACCTAATGCTCAAATGGGTGGCTAAGTCGGCGGTCTCCAGGAGTTGGAGCATGCTAGTGTCCAGACCGAGTGACGCTCTCGTCGGTGAGACTGTTACACACGACGGATCCCTTTGGAGCCAACAGGTAAAGCAGGTGACTGATCCATTGGCCAAAAATGAGCTGTCTCATCATCCCAACTCCATATGTGATGACATCCTCCATCTCACAGATGAGGATATCCACGATGTCAAACTGCATCCAGTTCATGACATAGAACAGGAGGGTCTGCTGCAAACTGTGAAGCCCTCAATGTATCCTGACCTGGGTAGTAGCTTGCGACGCAAGGCAAGGTGAACAGTACGTGCAGCCGGAGTGAGTAGAGAAGGTACCCTAGGCTGGTCAGGTGTGAAGCATTGAGCAAACAGTGACCGAATCTCCTCAAAAAGTGGTGCCACACCTTCAGTGAGCGGCCTCCTCGGTGGTTCAGCCTGTCCATAGACTAACTCGTGTAGGCAGGTGTCATAGTGATCCACGCCTAGCAGCTGTCTCAAGGTCTGTCTAGTCAGATGGTAATGCTGGCCCATGAACATAAAGTCAATGGATATGCGGCCCTCTGAAACGTAGAGTGTGGCAAAGAAAACTCAGACCTAGTCCTCCATGTAGGCACTCCGCTGGAAAGACATCAGCTCCACTAGCCCTCTGTACCTCTCAAAGGAAGGGCGAATCTCAGTGCTGGCTGCAAGTGCGAGCTGATCCCAGTCAATGAAGTTGTGCTGCAAAAGTTTATGGCCCCAATGTCTGAAAGTCTCATACAGTGACGCCTGTGTCAGGGTCCAGAAGCGGCTATCCACAAGTGGCTCTCTGGGCTGTAGGAACCACTCCTCAAGCACAATGCTCCATCGAAGCTTCATAAGCTGCTTTGCCTTCATTTTCCTATAGTCAGTCAGGCGGACACCCTCACCAACCCGTACATTGGTTTCCATCTCATAGATGGCTCTCTCGGCCACTCTGTCCTCCCGATGCTCAGTAGCAGATGGTCTCTGACTCGGGGCTGCAGCTGGATGATCTCCACGGGTCCTGACTGTGCGCTGGCAAACAAGCGGCTCCTCAGACTCCTCTGTCTCCTCTGTCTATGGTGGTTGTAGCTGCCTCTGTTGGGACTCCCAGATCCTCAGGGATCCTCCTTGGCCACGCTCACGCTCCTCGGCGGCGTGAGCAGCCATCTCAGCTTGTCTAGCTTTCTTCATCTCTTTCGACAGCTTTTGCTTCTTAGCTGTCGGCTCCTCAATGGCCTTTCCCTTTCCTTTCTTGTCACGGCCCATCTTGATGAGAAGAGTGACGACGGCGAAGATGAGATCGCGGGCTAGGGTTGACGATGGCGAATTCGGAGAATGTGCGACGACGAACGGCAAGGAAGTGGCGTAGGTCATGGGGTCTCGCGGGGCGACGATGCCGGGTGCACAAGGCGGCAACGCAAAGTACGACGCGGCCGGGCGCGAGGAGTGACGGCGCAACGAGCGGCAGCACTGAGGGCGGCGGTGGCGCTGAGTGCGGCGGCAGCCGGAGCGCAACGGCGGGCGGCGGCAAGGGGAAGAGGAATGGCGCGGCGGCGCGACGGGGAGCACGGCCGCCGAGCGCGAGGAGTTACGACGCGACGAGCGGCAGTGCTGAGGGCGGCGGTGGTGCTGAGTGTGGTGGCGGCCGGAGCACGACGGCGGGCGACAGCAAGGCGAGGGGCATGGAGTGGCGGCGGCGGAGAGAAGAGAGAGAAAAAAGACGATTTTTAACATCGGATGATCCGACGTCAGTTGAGATGTGCATCGGTCGAGTGGTACAGTAAGGTTATTCCAGAGGCACCTTCAGTATCGGATGATCCGACGTGGAAAAGTTTATCATTGGTTGAATCTGGCACAACTCCAGAAATGTGAACATCGGATGCTCCGATGTTTCTCAGAATGAACTCATCGGTTGATTTGACTTTCTGTCTAAGCTGACTCTTTAGTTAAGTACAAACCGATCCGATGATGCTTCTGCCCTAAGCATCGGATAATCTGATGACTACAAAAGATCAGCAACAACCCATATATGTCATTTGACTTAAACAAACAAAGAGAAACACAAGTCTTAGGACTTTTTGGGCAACCCCTAACCCCTCAAAAGGACTTTAACGCTAGTTGCCAATAACTTGGCTAAGCCCTAAAGCAAATATAACACCAGAAAAACCAAGGAAAAATCCAAACAAAATGTAAGGCCCATGCTTTTTGAGCTAGAGGATGAAGACTTCTATCTCTTTAAAACATGTTCCTTTAGGCATTAACACACTTAACACTTTGTTCTTTCCACATCATATGAGTTGAGATATTGCATTTCAAACAAGTCTCTTTCTCATGAAGTGGGTTCCCCTTTGTGACAATCCACCGTATGCAATGCCAAACAATTTTTAATGCAGGATATTAAACGTGAGTGCAAGTCTATATGACAGGCATCATGCAAGACATAAATTAAATCTGTCTTGCCAGGTTTGAACCTTTCAAAGGCTTCTTCAGGGACATCCATTCTGCAAGCCTTGGGGATACCCAAAAAAACCGCCATCCCAAGCTAACCCTTTCTCGCCCCTATCCTTTGAAAGTTAGACAAGACCTATATGTGATGCATTCTTACATGACCATGGCAACTTACATGACGTTCGATGCATCAACACATTTAATTCACTCCTTAGTCAAGAAAAGGTTTTCTCATCAAGTGGTTTAGTGAAGATATCCGCCAATTATTCTGCGGACCTAGCACCTTGCAAGGAGATGTGTCCCTTAGCTTCATGGTCCCGCAAGAAATGATGGTGAATATCAATGTGCTTAGTGCGGGAGTGTTGAACGGGGTTTTTAGCAATCTTAACCGCACTTTCATTTTCACAAAGGAGAGGCACACAACCAAATTTAACACCAAAGTCCAAAAGGGTTTGCATCATATATAGGATTTGGGCACAACATGCACCAACCGCTATATATTCCGCTTCCGCAGTGGACAAGGCAACGGAGTTTTGCTTCTTACTAGACCAAGACACTAGAGAACGCCCAAGCAAGTGGCACCCTCCGGAGGTACTCTTGCAATCCACACGGCATCCGGCAAAGTCCGAATCCGAGTAACCCAACAGATGGAATTTAGCACCTTTGGGGTACCACAGGCCTACACTTGGGGTATGCTTGAGATACCGAATTATCCTAAAGACCGCCTTCCGATGTGATTCTTTAGGTGCCGCTTGAAATCGAGCACACAAGCATACACTAAACATGATATCGGGCCTAGATGCGGTAAGATAAAGCAATGAACCAATCATGGAACGGTAATTAGATTGGTCAATAGGTTTACCGTCCATATCTGCGTCGAGATGACAATTTGTTGCCATTGGAGTACTTCTTGAGCTACAATCTCCCATTTCAAATTTCTTCATGAGGTCCTTGGTATATTTTTCTTGATAGATGAAGGTCCCCTCTCGAAGTTGCTTGATTTGAAATCCAAGGAAGAAGTTAAGCTCTCCAATCATCGACATATGGAATTCCCTAGACATCATTTTGCCAAACTCATGGCCAAGAACTTCATTAGTTGAACCAAAATAATATCATCGACATAAATTTGACAAACAAGTTCTCCATTGATGTCTTTGGTGAAGAGTGTAGTGTCCACCCTCCTGATCTTGAATCCTTGCATGATCAAGAAATCTCGTAGTCGTTCATACCACGCTCTAGGTGCTTGCTTGAGCCCGTAGAGCGCCTTGTGCAACCTATACACATGATTAGGATTCCTCAGATCTTCAAAACCGGGAAGTTGTTCAACATAGACAAGCTCGTTAATGTAATCATTAAGAAAGGCACTTTTCACATCCATTTGATAAAGCTTTATATTATGATGTGATGCAAAAGCAAGAACTATACGAATGGCTTCTAGTCGAGCGACCGGAGCAAATGTTTCTCCAAAGTCCAGTCCTTCAACTTGCGAGAAACCCTTGGCCACAAGTCTTGCCTTGTTGCGGATCACAACACCGTTCTCGTCTTGTTTATTGCGGTACACCCACTTTGTCCCGATGACGTTCTTGTCCTTGGGTCGCTCCTCCAACACCCAAACATCATTGCGGATGAAGTTGTTGAGTTATTCTTGCATGGCCATTACCCAATTTGGATCTTGGAGTGCTTCCTCAATGTGATTGGGTTCTACATATGAAACAAACGAGTAGTGCTCACAAAACATAGCGAAATGGCGAGAACGTGTACTTACTCCCCTTGACGGACTAACGATAATTTTATCAATCGGATGCGCCTTGGAGATGCGTCCATGCCTCATAAGTGGTTGTGAAGCACTTGGCGGTGGTGATGCGTGTTGCTCTTCTTGTGGTTGGACTTGATCATGGACTTGTTCTTCTTCTTGATGTTGTGTGGCTTGTGAATCTTGTGTCGGCAATGGATTATCTTTTTCTTCTTTGTCTACTTGAGGTGCCATAGATGTGTTGATGTTGGAACTTGAAGCTCCCCCTTGATCATGGCTCTCCTCAACTTTAGGCTTGATGTCTCCAATGGTCATGTTCTTCATAGCTTCTCGTAGAGGCTCATCATCTATTTCATCATGACCAAAACTCTCCTCTTGGGATCTATTAGTTTCATCAAACTCAACATCACAACTTTCCTCAACTAAACCGGAGGTTTGGTTGAATACTCGATATGCTTTTGAGTTTGATGCATAACCAATAAAGATACCAACATCACATCTTCTTTCAAACTTACCGAGCCTTTTCTTGCGGTAGGTATAGAACTTGCACCCGAAGACTCGGAAATAGGAGATGTTGGTCTTTCTCCCAATGAGGAGTTCATACGGGGTCTTTTGAAGTAGTCGATGTAGATAGACTCGATTTGCGCCATGGCACGCCGTGTTGATTGCTTTGGCCCAAAACATCTTCGACGTGCCATAGTCATCAAGCATTGCTCATGCAAAAGTGATGAGAGTCTTGTTCTTCCTTTCAACGACACCATTTTTTTGAGGAGTGTATGTGGCTGAAAATTCATGTTTCACGCCTTCACAATCACACCACTCACCAATGTTGTAGTTCTTGAATTCGGTGCTATTGTCACTCCGGACCTTGATGATGGGAAGTTGAAATTCCCTTTGAGCACGTTTAGTGAAGGTCTTGAACACTTCTGGAGTTTCACTCTTGTCACCTAGAAACAACGTCCAAGCATACCGAGAGTAGTCATCAACTATAACAAGACAATAGAGATTACCACCAAAACTTTGATATGTGGACAGTCCGAAGAGGTACATGTGGAGCAACTCAAGTGGCTTGGAGGTTGACACCATTGTCTTCATCGGGTGGTGTGAAGCAACTTGTTTCCCCGGCTTGACAAGCGCTACAGAGCTTGTTCTTCTCAAATGTGACATCCTTCACGCCAGTCACCATCCTGAGCTTGAATGACTTCTCGAGCTTGCTCATTCCAATGTGAGTGATGCGTTGATGTCATAGCCAACCCAAACTCGTCTTGGTGAAAATACAAGTGGTCAAGCTAGCATCCTTGCCGGAGAAGTCTACTAAGTAGAGGTGTCCATGCTGAAACCCTTTGAAGATTAGTTCTTTGCTTTTTTCACTAGTCACAACAACATCATTCTTGCCAAAGGTGCACGTTAGTCCAAGATCACATAATTGTGCAATAGAAAGCAAATTGAAACTAAGTGACTTAACATACAACACATTGGAAATAGATAAATCATGTGAAATTGCAATCTTACCCAACCCAATTACCTTCCCTTTAGAGTTGTCACCAAAGGTGACTTGTTCATGATTGTCGGGGTTCTCTATGGAGGTGAACATACCATCATTGTCGGTCATGTGTTGAGTGCAACCGCTATCAAGTACCCAATGCTTTCCTCTGGCTTTGTAGTTCACCTACACACATGAATTCATTTTTTGATTTTAGGCACCCAAGCTAACTTAGGTCCTTGTATGTGTGATACAAGTGTTTTTGGGACCCAAAGTTGCTTGGGAAGCTTCACTTTCATGCCCTTCATGTCCTTGCCAATGAACCTTGCCTTCACCTTGCCATCTACTTTACTCAAGAGATAATAGTGATCATCAAAGGTAGACTTGTAGTTAGTAGGCAGTTTTGGAGAAGGTCTGTTAGGAAGAGGACACTCCCTTGTATAGTGACCGGTGACCTCGCAATGTTGGCAATAAGAACAAACTTCCTTGATGAAGCTTGTTTTAAGCTCCAGCGAGGGCACCTTTCCTTTGTTAGGCACCGGGAAGGATCCAAGTCCTCTCTTGTTGAAGGCCTTTGCTTGTTGGAAGAGAATTTCTTTGTGCTTGACTTCTCCCTTAGATAATCTTGCCACACTAGTGCAGAGACTTTCAGATTCATCCATCAAATCCTTCTCCCTATCATTCTCTTTCAAAGGCAAATACTTATGCAAGACATTAGTGGCATGTGAAACAATGGATACCTTATCATTAAGGGTTTCTTTCTTTATGGTTTTCAATTGTTGATAAATGACTTCATAGGCAAGGTTAAGTACTTGATGCTCTTGGATTAACTCATTGTGCTTTCCAAAGAGTGCTTTGTGTGCTAAGTCAAGCTCATGATGATCTAGCTTGATTTGAGCCTTATCCTCCTCAACTTTCTTGACATGAGATTTGAGTGTGTCATTCTCCTTAAGTATGCTTTCATACTTGTCAAGCAAATCGAGGTTAGCACTCTCGAGCTTAGCACGAGCTTCTTCAAGAGCCTTGACCTTACTCTTTTCCCTTTTAATGATAGTGTGGTATTCATTTATCATTGAAGCTAAGTCATTGGGGGAAAGCTCATCATCACTAGAGTCATCACATACCTTGGTGTTACCTTTTGTCATGAGGCACATGGGAGGTGGATGAAGGGATGAATCATCATTGTTGGCAATGGCAAGGCCGGCCAAGCTCTCTTCTTCAGCTTCACTCTCTTCATCACTAGATTCTTCATCGGTGATCCATTCATTTGCCTCTCACATGAACACATTTTGTGGACCTTTTCTCTTCTTTGGAAAGAGTTTTGCCTTTTTGCCTTTTTCATACTTCTTGTTCCCAAAGAATCTTGGCTTGGGCTTGACCTCTTCTTCATCATCCTCACTATCCTCAAGCTTGCGATGCTTGCCCTTGTGGTTTTCTCTTCTTTTGTCCCGTTTTAGACAATCATAGGAGATGTGGCCTTGATCACCACAGTTATAGCAGGTCTTGTTGTCATCTTTCCTTGGTAGAAATGCTTTCTTTTTGGAATCAAAGTTGTATCCCTTCTTGGCAATCTTGGAGTTCAAGCGAGAGAATTTTCTCATCATCAATGCAAGCTCATCATCGTCATCTTCACTTGATGCTTGCTCTTCTTCACTTGAGCTAGGCTCGATCACTTTATTTTTCTTGAGATTTGTTCTCTTGGTGGAAGCCTTTAGAAAAATTGTCTTTGAAGATGATTCCTCCATCATCCCAAGCACACTCATCTCATGAGCGCGAATCTCTCCAAAAAGTTCAGAAACTTCAATGTGATCAAGAGATTCCTTTTGAAGCATGGAGTTGATGATGTTGTACTTTGGCTTAGGAAGGAGCATAAGTATCTTGCGGTTGATGAGTCCCTTGTAAAGAGGAGCAATATCAAGAGCATTAATTTCCTCAATAAGAACATTCAAGCGAGAAAACATTTCATTGACATTCTCATGAGGTAGCATTTTGAACTCATCATATTTGGCCTTAAGCATGTGATACTTTAGTTCTTTAACGCGAGAAGAGCCCTCATGAATTTCAATCAAGCAAGCCCAAATTTCACAAGCTTTTTCTTTGCTAGCAATCCTATCAAACACATCTTGACTAATGCATTCGTAAATAGCATTTCTAGCCTTGGCATCCCACTTGATTTGATCACCTATGTAGTTATGCTTGCCAAACCCCGCATGGGTCGCTTCCCATACCTTGGGAGCAATAGCCTCTAGATAAGCACGCATACGTGCTTTCCAATAGGCAAAGTTCTCGCACTCGAAGATGGGAACTGAACCCCCAATCTTGGCCATTTTGGCTCTCTAGCTGTGAAGCTAGAATGATCCAATGAGCAGCCTCGCTCTGATACCAATTGTAAGGATTGATGCCCAAGAGGGGGGTGAATTTTCTTTTTAAAAACTAAAGCAATAAAACTCAATTACTAAAAGCCCAATTCCCTATGCAAACAACCTATGCATTCAAGTGAATAATAAGTTTGCGGTATATGAAATGCATAAGTATAACAGGAAAGGAAGAGTATGCAAACTCTCGAGAAGACACGAAGACACGGTAATTTATCCCGTGGTTCGGCAAGATCATCAAGACCTTCCTACGTCCACGTTGTGGCACCCACCAAGGGTGTATCCACTCCCAAGTTACCAAGACCAGGGATCTCACTAAGAGTATCCGTTCACCATCTCCAGCAAGGTGGAGCTCAAGCCTTGTACAAGTTTGATCTTCAGGGCTTCCACAACCGACTTGGCAAGCTCCGGAAGGATCTCTCCGATCACCGACTGATACATGGCGAATGAAATCATCAATAGACACTCACTTACAGCTCTCACTAGACTAGAGACTCCAATCACAAAGAATGGAAGCACACAAGCATCATCTCTAGTAAGTTCTAGCCTATCTCTTGGTGTACAAGTGGTGTAAATGATGTGGAAGTGGTTGTTCAACGTCTTGAATGATTGATAATGTGTTTAGTAGCTCAGGGCATCAAAACTCCTCTAAATGACTGGTTGAAGGGGTACAAATAGCCATCTTACACGAGGTAGCCGTTGGAAAAGTAGGCTGACATCACTGTTCTGCAAACACCGGATGATCTAATGTTCTCCCTTCATCTGTCATCAGTCGAATACAAATTAGCTGAGATCACTGTGTCAGATATGACCGTTGATCGATCAATGTTGTATACACCTGCACATCGGATAATCCAGTGATACTTGGTCCAGGATGGTCCAAAAATAATGCTTACTGGAATGATTGACCGATGTGACATATTTGTACATCGGATGGTCCGGTGTTACTTGGTCCAGGGAAATTGCTTACTAGAATGATCAACCAATGTAACACATGCTTCAACATCAGATGATCCGGTGTATACCCAAGATTGAGGTCTTTTTCTGCTGCAGAGCCAACTTGATCGATGTAGTTTTTTCTGGATACATCGGATGATCCGGTGAGTTGATTTTGTCTGCTTCGAGTTGTTCTAAGTGATTCTTTTGGAATTTGTTCGAGTGACCTCTTAGACATTGGTTTGAAATGTTGTTTTGATGATGACTAAGTCTCGTGTGCTGTCAATTTTGATGGAATAGTTTTGACATATATGTTTTTTCTTTCAGTCTTCATGAAAATCGATTGACCTCATAAAATAGTTTGTTGCAGGGTCTCCAATTGTATCCAATGTGCAGTAGATGATATAAATATAGAGTCCATTAAGTGTGATGAGTTATATGAGAGGCCTTGCATCCACAAACTTATTAGTGATATCCAACGGTTGTCATTAATCACCGAAACAATACCTTATGGGGGCCTAGATGCTTTCATCCTGGTTGTTCTGAAGTGCTTCATTGCTCTCCTCCTCATTATTGGCATTCCTCTAGTTACGTGTCCGCGACATATGTTGGTGAAAGATTAGTAGATACGGAAGAATTTAGAATTTGAAAAGAAAGGCGCCAACTATATGCATCAAGGTATGTGTAACTAAACAACTCCTTTATTAATACTAGTAACCTTATTAGAGGATGCGGACAAGTATCCCACAACTCTCTACTACGTGCGAATGTGGACAAAACACTAAGCGTTCTGCAGCTCGCACCAACCACACAAGCACAAGCACACACCAAGAAAATTCAGCACACCACACTAAATATGACTAAGACGGACTAAACGTTTTTTTCTAACTTCTAAATAGGTGATCTAGACTAAATTATGTGAGCCGTGGCTGTGACGCAGCAAAGACGACGGCGGCGGTGAGGCATACATGGGCACGTGCCAGGGTGAGTTGGCCGTCCATGTAGGCACTGGAGAGGTTGCTTCACCATTGACCTCCACAGTGGCACGGATTTCCTCTTGCTTCTCCATGATGAACAACTTCTTACGGAGGTATTGGATCTCTTCCATAGCATCAGCATAGCGGTTTCCTAAATTCACCAATGTTGCCTGAGATCTGTGAATAGAACGAGAACTGACTTGAGCTCCATCCCGCAGTCTTAGGATCTCCCTTGTCCTCTTATTGCGTTGTGGGTGTTGTGCGAAACTAGTATCTCCAATCTGCTCCCGATAGATGTGGCACAATCTAGTAAGTGCATCCCAAGTAACGTCATCAATAGCTTGCTCCTTGGTGCTTCTCCATGTGGATGCAAAGTGTCGGGTGACCATCTCATTTCTAGCAATAACAGTAACTTGAGCCCTCCATTCTTCATGTCCATGGCAAGGAATCCTCTTGACATAGTATTCCAGGTGCATCTTGGATAAATTAAGGAACTCCTTCAATCGCTTGGCTGCAAATCCTCCATTAGAGCCATCAAAACGGAATTCTTGGGCATCGCGGTAAATTATGAACTTGTCCTCCTTCCTAGCTTCACTAGGTTGTGATGCATTCCATTGAGCTTGAGGTACTTCTTCTTGTGCAACAGGTTCCCCCTCTTCACTATCGTAGCATTCCACCATTTCAAAGTCTTCCTCTTCCTCATCATCGTCATAGGACTCCACCATTTCAGGATCTTCCTCCGTCGGGTTGGAGTGTTCATACTCAACTTCCACTACAAGGATTCCGGTTCATCGCAACGAAAATTTTTGTTGCAATAGGTCACAGTTGCAATGAAAAAAAGCATGGCGATAGTTTTTACGAATCGTTGTAATAATTTCCGTGGTGATAGGTTATTGCAACGCCTTGACATCCGTGGCAAATAGTATGGTATTACAACGATTTCACGTATTGCGGCGATTTAATGTATTGCAACGAATAGAACAACATTGCAACGGTTTCACAATCGTGGCAAATAGTATGGTATTGCAACGATTTCATGTTCGTGGCAAATAGTAGGTTATTGCAATGATTTAGCGTATTGCGACGATTTAACGTATTGCAACGAATTGCATGGTATCACAATGATTTCACATTCGTGGTAATAGTATGTGATTGCAACGATTTCACATTCGTGGCAAATAGCACGGTATTGCAATGATTTAACATTCGTGGCAAATAGTATGTTATTGCAACGATTTAGCGTATTGCGATGATTTAACGTATTGCAACGAATAGCATGGTATTGCAACGATTTCACATTTGTGGTAATAGTATGTGATTGCAAAAATTTCTCATTTGTGTCAAATACTATAGTATTGCAATGATTTAGCGTATCGCGACGATTAAACATATTGCAACGAATAGCAGGGTATTGCAACAATTCCACATTCGTGGCAATAGTATGTTACTGCAATGATTTCACGACCGTGGCAAATAGTACAGTATTGCAACGATTTAAGGTATTGCGACGATTTAACGTATTGCAACGAATATCACTGTCTTGCAACGATTTCACATTCGTGGCAAATAGTATGGTACTGCAACGATGTCAGAGCCATGGCAAATAGTATGGTACTGCGACGGGTTAACGTCCATGGAAAATAGTATGTTATTGCAACGAGCTCACAAACGTGGCTAATAGTATTGTATTGCAATGATTTCAGATTCGTGGGAAATAGTATGGTACTGCAATGATTTCATATCTGTGACAAATAGTTTAGTATAGCAACGATTTCTTATCTGTGCCAATAGGTTGGTAATGCAACATTTCCTGATCTGTGGCAATAGGTTTCTAATGCAATATTTCCTGATCTGTGGCAATAGTTTTGTAATGCAGCATTTTCTGATCTGTGGCAGTACAGTTGTAATGCAACGTTTAATGATTTGTGGTGATATAGGAGTAACGCAACATTTTCTCATTTGTGGCAATAGTGTTGTAATGCAACGTTTTGTGCGTGGTGGCAATAGCAGTCTAGTGCAATGTTTTTTGAGTCGTGGCCAAATGTTTATACTACAACGTTTTGTAATTCGTGGCAATAGCTTCCTATTGCAACAATTTATTATTCGTGACATGAAATTTGTAATGCCACGTTTTATAATTAGCGGCAGTAGAATCCAAATGCACCAGGTTTGAAAATTAGTAGCAACAGAATCACAAGTTTAACAATAAACATCCATCAATTAATATTGCAACACACATAACAACACTCAAGTATTACGGTTGCGATGTGTTTGGTTGTTAAAATTTTGCCTAAGTTGAGCGGGACTAATTGTTGGAGCAGGTGGATTTTGGCGGCTCCTTTGTTGGATCTTTTGTGGAGTAGTGGTCTCCATCGTTTTGCGCATTTCAGCCATTGAGACGCGCATGTCCTCCATTTCCTTATCTCTCTGTTCACAATCAACTGCTATCTGACATTGTAAGTTCTGGACTTGAACGTTTAACTCTTCATTCTTCTGGTGTATGCAGTCCATCTGGGTGGTTAAGCTCTCATTTCTTCCTTTCAACTCCTGCACTTGGTGATTGAGGCCTGCATTTCTATCTTATAAGTTTTGAACTTGGTCGTTGATGTGTTCAGCTATCTGAATACGCATACGTTCACGTTCAGGGCTAGTAGGGTTAGCCATATAACCATGCCCCCGAACCTATGATCGTGCACAACCGATTGAGGATCTATAACAACACTGAAAGATGTGGTTCTCTCCGCATTTGGAATTGGGCCTCCCTGCTCAGCTTCCATGTCGTCCACTTGGGCACGTGCCTGGCTCTATATATGAAAAGAAAAGAAAAGTCACAGGTTCATTGCAAATATTTATTTAATTGGGGATTGTTTGAAGTGCTACTCACATGTACATCTTCTGCCTGCTCGTTTGCCCAGTCACCGTTCTTCAAATGGCTTTCTTCCCACAGTTGTATGTCATTGGATTCTTCTCTGGTCTTTGGGTCTCGCTACATAAAATACAAGTAAAATTCAACATGTAGGTATACATATTGATTGCAGCGCAAAGTAAAAGCGTGATTTATTTTTCATACCTTCTCGTAACTAAGTTGGGCGTAGGATTTGGAGTCAAGCAAGTGACTCGCCTTTTGTCTTCTTCGATTTTGAGAATCGGTCCTGCTCATTGACTGTAATAATTTTAAGAACTAATTCCACGAATGAATGTAAATCAAATAGTTTTTGTATGATGCGAAGCTATTAAAAAGTTATCTGACCTTGAATCGCTCAGACCCAAAATATTCTATTAGGTGCAACCACTCTGGCGTTGGTACGTCAGTAGGCTTGTTTCGTATACGTTCTTCATCGATAGATAACTCTTATAGGTGGCATGCAAAGTCGAGCGCCACCCCTTGTAGCGCTCACAAGCAATTTTCAAATTTTTTCTTGCGCTCTCCGGTGTGTCCTCCATGTCCCAAGAATCCTGTACATTGTATAACAAGTTGCTATAAAAGTACAAGATGGAGATTGCAAGAAAAAAATACTTGTGTGGGGGTGTGACAACACTAACCAGAATGTCTCGTACTATGTCTCTCTTGTCACTATCGCCAACCGCTGCCCACTTCCTTGCACCGCTGGGGGATGCACATTTTTTTTGTAAACATAACCACATCATCGATAAAGTCCAGTGATTAATACCAACTGCAGCACACAACCTAGTGGAGAACTGAATTGGTAGCTTCACATGCTCCGTTCTACTAACTTGGGATGCATTGCGTATTCTGGCAACCTTAAGTCCATTAGCCACACTTCTTCCGAACTTCTTTCCTTCTGTTAAATTGATTCAAATGGTAAATGATTAAAGCAAATTACTGCCTGACCAAGTTTAGTATCATGTAAAAATAGTGTGAAAAGAAGAAAAGTCTGATGTTTGTACCATCTTTAGGACGAGTGCGGCAAATACAAGTGTGGGAGGATTGCATCCCAACAACATTTTGTTCTGTATTACTCTCTCCCGGTCTATATTAATTGTCGTATCAGACCAATAAATGAATTCAAAATGAACTAGTTAGGACTGTCTGAACGAAAACTATTTTGATCGGGGAGTACATTGTTGACTTCTGTGTTGTTGTTCATACCCTAAAATGATCCATTAGGTACACATGTCAGTGGCGCTACTGCACTAGTAGTACTATAGAGGATTTTCAATCCAGCAGCAGAGCAGGCAAGACTGAGGGGGCGGGCATGCAGCTGGCAACACTAGACTACAGAAAGATAGGGTTCGATGGTTCGGTCTGACTGACATCAGAACTATTAGTTGCAAGGCGAGTAATGAATGCCAGCGGTAGCAAGTGGCGAATGCAAGACAGATAAGGCAGACAGCTTGCAGGATTGAAATCCCCTGCAGTACTACACCTGCAGTAACTGCCACTAGCATGTGGGCCCATGAGACATTGGGTCCACTTGTCAGTGGCTGCTCTTGCAGGTGAAGTACTGCATAGTCCCGGTTTGCAACGCTTGACAAAACGAGGGTTCGGTCTGGCCGAGATCATCAGGACCAACTCTCAAGGAGGATTGGTAGCAGGGCGAGTAATGGCTAGGGATTTGCATACGACGGGGTCATCATGGCACGCGTAGGATGGGACGTGGAGATGGGCGACAGAGACGCGTCGGGGAGGACACTGAAGTGACCAGCAGCAGGGCATGGGCGTCGGTGCTGGCCAGAGTGGCCGGCGGCGAGAGAGCATAGTGTGGAGGCATCAAAAAATCACACCATCACACATGCTTATGAACTGTTAACTATAAAGACTAAGAAAGTAGAATCGCAAGGCATGCTAAAACAATTAGTAGAGCCTAGGAAAGAATGCAAATGACCATGATACACCCATCATCAATACATTTAAAGGACAGAACGTAGTCTCTCAAAATGCTCCAAATTCAATGCCAAAGGAGTAAAAAACTAACACGCTCTGCCAAAACAAATGGCACGGTAGAGAGGCATGTAGTAATGTGATGTGATATGGGTAGTTGGAAGCTACCGATAGAGTTACTGTGGGATATTTTTTAAGATCCAAAAGTAAAGTTACGCTGGGGCGAAAGGAGTATTTCTGGTTTGTATATCTATACCTGTTGTTGGTTCATGCATCATAGTATCAGGGAGTGAAGAATTTGGGGGTTTCTGAACATCATGTTTGTAAAATTCACTGCATACCATACAAAGGAAATAATGTTTTCTAAAAAAATAATTTTGATAGTAAACACATTTATAGTTATACAAGGTGCTTGTTGGCCATCATGAATGTTTGCAGACGACATCACGGTTTGATGTCTTGTTCCTAATGTAAAGAGCATTGTAAGTCGTCATTCCAAATAACAATGATAACGTCAGATTACATGGCCAACGTGAAGGATCGGATGGTGTGGTTTCTATAAATTGCATTGTTTGTTTGGAACGGAGGAATTAGAAATGAAGGAATAGAAAAAAAACATACGATTCGAGAAAGCCACAAGAAAGAAAAAAGTGTAAAAACCGTTGGAACTAAAAATCTTTGGAATACAAATTTGTAAAACAGGAATGAGAGTACAACATTTGGAGTGGTTGATTAGATAATCCGTGGGTCATTTACTTCTAAATCCAAAAATTACATACTACCTCTGATTTTTAATATTTGACGTTCCTGGCAAGGGATTGAACTAGAAATACACTACCGTAATAAGCTGTCGGAATATATATATTCGTGAAACAAAAGACCACATTTCTTCTTTGTTAATTTATTTAATCTTCGTATATCATCATGGATCGTGTAGAACTTAACTATCCCAAAACTGCATGGATCATGTAGAACCAAGCCAATATAGCTATATAAAAAGACGGCATGGATCATGTAGAACTTACCTAGCACAAAACTGGAGTTTGGAATGTGATGTCTCAGGGAGGTGTCAGCGACGAAGAGGTTCGGTAGAGCCCGTCAAACTTGGTCGCTCGGCGTTGTACCCAGGAGTCACCACCACCAAGAGCTTTGTTGCGTCACTTCGAGATCCATGGGGAAAAAATTGTAAAAACTGTGGGATACAAAACACGGGAATTTCTTAGGAATACAAGTTTGGAACAAAGGACAAAGAGACAACACATTTGGAGTACTGAGATCACCGGAAGGGCAGGGCAGCGGTGTGTCAGGAACGGAGGCCAGTGTTTCCATTTATACTCATCGTGGCTGAAATAGGGTTACAATAGGCGGGACTGAAATTGGAGGCGCAGGGAGTAAAAATTGAATTATCAAAATCTCAATTGTGGCGCGCCAAGATGAACGAAAAAAATTTTGCGGCATGGAGAAATTGACGCTAGTCGTGCCCTTGTGTACGCATGCAATCATGATTAATTACATGTCATGTCACGTCGATTCCTGCACATGGTGCGTGTAGCTAGAAGGGTAGACTTCTTGAGACAACTTGCTCGCTTCTTAATTATAGTATGGCCTAGCTGCTTGCTTGTCGTGCGACCGCTAGCCCCCCCCCTTCATCTTTGTTGCCATGCATGGAGATCAAAATCTAAAAGCACTCATCTGCTAGCTAGTGGGACATTCCAAAAAAAATACGAACAAAAATATGAATCACCAAATGTATATGTGCTAATGCAAATGATATGCAAATACATAACACTCAAGTCCATGAAAAGGACGATGACAAACAATCAGCATTCTGTAACATTAATCATAATGAAATGATAACATGTAGTATATACTACTACTAAAAATACATTTTCACATGCGCCGACTACAAATGAAAAAATTGAGTAAAAGAACACAAAAGAGGAGAAACGCAACCTCAAACATGATCTCAATGGAGTTTCAACCAAGAGTCGTTGATTGTCACAACACAAAGAATTCTTGGCTAGACATTGAACAACATTTACCTCGCCCCTTTTTTTAGAAAGGAGTTGTTTTTCGATACTGCATAGGATGCATTATTCATGAACAGAAAAGACATTTTTCATTAACATAAAAACAACACATATATTACAAACAAGAACTACGAAAGCACATAGACAACAAGAAAAAGAAAAACTACAAATTGAAATTGCATGTAGGAATCCCTTGTGGGTTTTGGATGATTTATGACAAGCAAATGAGATCCTAATTACTTTGTTGAGATGAGCATAGATTTTAATGAGAAAATGAGCAAAGAACCAAAATGAAAGAAGAATGAGGAGCAATGTGGAAAAGAGCTCAAGGAACAAGTGTAGTAGATCATTGTGTATGGAGTGTGTTAAGGAAACGCACCCCAAGAGCTCAAGCACAAATAATCACACACATTGCACAAGTTTATACAGGACCGGACTAGTCCGACTGAGCCCGGACTATTCCGATATCTCTCTACACAAGATCGGACAAGTTTGATATCACCACGGACTAGTCCGATATCTCTCTGACTAGAATCGGACTAGTCCTCTCCAGTGCGGACTAGTCCTCCAAACACTTCACAAGTTGCACAAAATTGGACAAGTCCGATATTAGCACGGACTAGTCTGAAAAACCCTCTGACCTAAATTTGACAAGTCCTCCAAGTGCAGACTTGTCCCCAATTCACTTAGGGTTTCACTTATCTGGACAAGTCCAATGATTATCGGACTAGTCCGAAGATTTCCAGAACCGAAATCGGACAAGTCCGCTTCTAGCCGGACTAGTCCGATATTTTGGGACACCTAGGGTTTGCTACACACAGCACATCGGACTAGTCCGGTGTTCACCACAGACTAGTCCAATCTTTCTCAACCCTAACGGTTACTTTTGGGAACCCCATATAAATAGGAGTACACGGCCCATCTTTCACAACTCTCGACCCCCTGCGCTGTTACACCTCCCAACAGCCTCAAAAACACATCTCTCCACAAAATCAAATGCAACAAAGATCAATCCTTTGAGGATACACTTTGGATCATTGGAGAGACACAGTTCATCACTCATTGAGCTCTTGGTTTGATTCCCTAACACACTCATGTGGTTTTCATTGTGATCTTTCGAGTGTGTTCTTGGTGGTGTTCTTGTTGTAGTCTTGGGGAGCCCTCAATGTGTGAGAAGGCCCCTTGAATTTGGTTATTTACCCTTTGCGATAAGTGAAGAGGATTGGCCTTCGTGGCGATCCGACGAGGTTAGGGTTGTAGAAGACCCAGTCCTTTGGTGGACTCCTCAACGTGGATGTAGGTTGCCTCTGTGGGAACTGAACCACGGGATAAAGTCATTGTGTTCTTTCATTGCGCCCATTGTTCTTATATTTCATATACATATCTAGGGTTTCAATCAATTGTGCTCACTTTACGTTGAAACGTTGAGTGTAAGATTCAATTATGATACATCCTAGTTTATAGTTGTGTAACACTTAAATTACAAGTATAATTCCACTGCTTACATCCTAGGATCAAGTTAATCAATCAAATTTGATTAACCTAGTCGGTACACACCGGACTAGTCCGCACTTGACCGGACTAGTTCGATATCTCGAGATTTGATCTGGTTATTAAGTGTTGTAGGTTCCGATAGAAAATCGAAAAGGCCTATTCACCCCCCCTCAGGGCCACATTCAATTGGTATCAGAGCAAGGTTTTTCAAAAGGAGACTAATCGCTCGAAGAGATCATGTCGGACATGAAGGACGTACACAAGAGCAACAACCAAGAGAAGGTTGATAAAGACAAGAACCAGGAATTGGAGAAGCTCCTCGAAGCCATTCAAGACTTCGAGGATGACGATGAGAAGACACTGGAACTTAAGGTGCTCCTAAGGAAGAAAATCCTTTCCAAGGGAGAGCTGAATATCGAAGATGAGAAGAGAAAGAAGGGGAGTAGTCACACCGACTACTCCCGATATACCTTTAGTTATGATCGCTTAAATTCTAACAACAATCATTATCTATCTATTCCACATGGAAAAGCCCCACACTTTGACGGCAATGACTACTCAATGTGGAGGCAAAACATGAAAATGCATTTGATTTCTCTCAATCCAAGTTTGTGGCACATAGTATGCAAAGGAATAGATATCCCGGATGATGATGAGGAGCTCACACCTAGCCAAGAGCAAGCCATCCATCGAAATGCTCAAGCTGCTGTAGTCATTACTTCATCACTCAGTCGGGATGAGTTTACAAAGGTGGATGGACTCGATATCGCGAAAGAGATATAGGATACATTGCAAACCACACATGAAGGCTATCGTCATGTGCGAGAAGTGAAGATCGAGATGATTGAAGTGGAGCTAGGAAGGATCGCCATCGAAGAAGATGAGTCGCCACAAGACATGTACAACCGATTAAAGACGCTCATCAACAAAGTGCGAGCATACGGGAGCAAGAAATGGAATGACCACGAGGTGGTGAAGCTCATTCTTAGAGCCTTCATGCCTCGCAATGTCACTTTATGCTTGATGATACGAGAAAGCCCCGTGTACAAGAAGATGACTCCGGATAAGATACTTGGAAAAATCATCAACTTTGAGATGATGGAAAAGCAGGACAAGCATGTTAAGGAGATTGCCGATCTCACCTCGGAAAAGAATAAAGGGGTTGCATTGAAGTCCACCCTCAAGCCCTTATCCAAAGAAGCTCGAGAAGCTCAACTAGAAGAAGACAATGACGATGAGAGCAGCGACTTGGATGAAGATGACTTGATACTATTCATGAAGAAATTCAAAAGAATGATGAAGAAAAGACAAGGTGCTAAATAAAGTGAAGGAAAGTACAAGGAAAGATCAAAACCAAAGTTGAGGCGGGCATGCTATAACTGTGGTGAGTATAGCCACTTTATAGTTGATTGCCCGTATGAAGAGAACAAGAAGAAGATCAAATAAGCAAAGACTCAACCCAATAAGTTCTTCAAGAAGAAGAAGCAAACTGAACAAGCACATCTAGGGAAAGAGTGGGACTCAAATGATGAGTCCTCATCCGAAGAAGAAGAGGAGATGGCTAGCATAGCCATCTAGAAGACATCCATGAAGTCCACTCTCTTCCCCACTCTTGTTGCACGAAAAGGGAACGGCACTTGCCTCATGGAAAAGGAAGGTAAACGCAAGGTAACGACCAAATCCTCTTCCGTGCATTCCTATTCTAGTGATAGTGAAATTAATAGTGATAATGAAGATATTCTCATTGGATTAGATAAGAAAACAGCAACAAAAATGAAATTTCTACTTGATCAACTTGCTGAGAAGGAGAAGTTGATACATCGTCAAGAAGACATGATTATCTCCCAAAAGGAGGAATATGTTGAACTTGACAAACTTCTAGAACTTGAAAAGGAGCGAAGCAAGTCACTAGAGCTTGAGTTAGCTTCAAGCAAGAAAGCTTGCTTGGAGCTAAGCGATTCAAATGCTACAATCAAGGACGAACTTGCTAACCTAATCAAGGTTAACAAGATCCTTGAAGTGCAAGTTGAGTCACTCAAGCAAGGTGACCCTTCATCGCCTTCAAGCTCACCTTCTCAACCACTTAAAACTGAAACTATCATTACTTGTTCATGTGGTAAAGTTGACACCAGCTTGAAAGACAAGTCAACCTCTACCAAGGATAAGCATCTTGCCCAAAGTGGCATATTTGACAAGGAGAAGGCCAAATATGCATGTAGTGCATACTTGGCCACAAGACCTCCTAACGTCAAATATGGCATTGGGTATTACTATGGTGGAAAGCAAAGTGCCAGAAGCCATAAGAATAACAAGGAAAGCATTACCTTTGTAAAGAGAAGACCCTCTCAAACTGGAAAATCCAAAGTTAATGCATCCAACACGCATGATCACCAGACTAGTCTGGTCGGGATCCGGACAAGTCCGGTCCTCTGGACAAGTCCAATCTCCCAGACTAGTCATGTATATAAACAACAACAGTTACTATTTAGAAATTTCGATGCATCTTATGTCCTAATGAGAAGTAATTTTGGCAAAGTTTATGCTCATTATGTTGGGCCACGCCATGGGAACACTAAGTCTCATGTGTGGGTGCCCAACTCCCTTGTAACTAACCTAAAAGGACCCAAGCAAGCTTGGGTACCTAAAACCAAGGAATAATTTGTTTTTGCAGGCCTATTCCTCCGGTGGATCTAAATGGGTGCTAGACAGTGGTTGCACCAACCATATGACCAGAGAAAGAAGAATGTTCATTGAGTATGAAGAAAATGAGGATCCAAACGAGGGCATCTATTTTGGAGACAGTAGTCAAGGAAAGGTGCTCGGTACCGGTAAAATTGCCATATCATCTAAACACACTCTTTATCATGTATTACATGTTGATTCCTTAGATTATAACCTGCTCTCCATATCTTAATTATGTGACAAAGGTCATAATTGCTTGTTCACTAACGAGGGTGTGAACGTCTCTAGGAGGAGTGATGGTTCCATTGCATTCAAGGGTATGTTAAAAGGAAAGCTTTACCTTGTTGACTTCAACAAAGATAAAGCCTAACTTGACACATGCTTGATTGCAAAGACCAACATGGGTTGGCTGTGGCATGGACGGCTAGCGCATGTTGGTATGAGGAATCTTCAAAAACTCCTCAAGGGCGATCAAATCCGAGATTTAAAGGATGTTGTTTTTGAGAAAGACAGGCCTTGTAGTGCGTGCCAAGCCGGGAAGCCAGTTAGAGCACCTCATCCCACTAAGAATGTCATGACTACAACAAGACCGCTCGAGCTACTCCACATGGACCTATTCAGTCCAATTGCCTACATAAGAATCAACGGTAACAAATATGGTTTAGTAGTTGTTGATGACTTTTATTGCTTAACTTGGGTTTTCTTTTTACATGATAAGTCAGAAACACAAGGAACACTCAGGAAGTTATTCAAGTGAGCTCAAAAAGAATTCTCATTGACAATCAAGAACATTCAAAGGGACAACGACAAAGAGTTAAAGAACACACAAGTTGAGGAGTACCTAGATGAAGAAGGCATAAAGCATGAGTTTTCAGCTCCTTACTCCCCTCAACAAAACGGAGTTGCCGAAAGGAAGAACTGAACCCTTGTAGAGATGGCGAGAACAATGCTCGATGAGTACAAGACCACGGATCGATTTTGGGCCTAAGCGGTCAACACCGCTTGCATGCCATAAATCGACTTTATCTTCATCGACTACTCAAGAAGACATCCCATGAGCTACTCACCGGTAACAAGCCTAATATTTCATATTTTTGAGTTTTTGGTTCCACATGCTATATTTTAAACAAGAAGCCTCGGATGTCAAAATTCGCTTCAAAGTCCGATGAAGGTTTCTTGCTTGGCTATGATTCAAACACTTATGCCTATTGTGTCTTCAACAAGACCTCCGAACTTGTTGAAGTAGCACGTGACGTAGTGTTTGATGAAACTAATGGCTCCCAAAAGGAGCAAGTTGATCCATGTGTGCTAGATAGAGAAGAAGCTCCTTGTCAAGCATTGGGAAGAATGGCGTTAGGCGAAGTTCGACCACAAGAGCCACCTCTACATATGCATGAAGAAATTGAACCACAAGAGGAGGCCAATGATCAAGGGGGAGCTTCCATACAAGATCAACCTCAAGAAAGTGAAGATGATCAACAAGTCAATGAGGGCAACCATTTAGGGGGAGAAGAAGATGATCATGAAGATTCAAGACAGCAAGTGCCACACCCAAGAGTGCACCAATGCGTCCAAAGGGATCACCCAATCGACAACATCATCGGTGACATCAAAAAGGGAGTAACTACTAGATCTCGCATAGCTAATTTTTGTGAGCATTACTTGTTTGTGTCCTTTTTGGAACAGCGCAGGGTTGAGGATGCATTGAAGGATCCGGATTGGGTAGTGGCCATGCAAGAAGAACTTAACAATTTCAAGCGGAACGAGGTATGGAAACTAGTTGAAAGACCCAAATCCAACGTCGTCGGCACCAAATGGGTCTTCTGCAACAAACAAGATGAACACGAGGTGGTGACAAGGAACAAGGCATGACTTTTGGCCAAAGGGTATTCACAAGTCGAAGGTTTGGATTTTGATGAGACCTTTACTCCCGTTGCTAGACTTGAGTCTATTAGAATATTACTTGCATATGCTACTCACCATGATTTCAAGCTCGATCAAATGGATGTGAAAAGCGCCTTCCTCAATGGACCAATCAAGGAGGAGGTGTATGTGGAGCAACCCCCTGGGTTTGAAGATAAAGAGTTCCCCGACCACGTATTTAAATTGCGTAAGGCTCTCTACGGCCTCGAACAAGCTCCTAGAGCTTGGTATGAGTGTATTAGAGATTTCTTAATTGAAAATGGTTTTAAGATCGGTAAAGTAGATTATACATTGTTTACAAAGAACTTTGACAATGATCTCTTTGTTTGTCAAATCTACGTTGATAATATAATCTTTGGTTCAACTAACAAATCTTTTTGTTAGGAATTTAGTAAAATTATGACAGATAGGTTTGAAATGTCAATGATGGGAGAACTAAAGTACTTATTGGGATTCCACGTAAGGCAACAAAATGAAGGGACGTTCATAAGCCAAACTAAGTACACTCAAGACATACTCAAGAAGTTTGGAATGGACAAGGCGAAACCCATAAAGAATCCCATGGCAACAAATGGCCACTTGGATCTCAATGAAGATGGACCAAACATCGATCAAAAGGTATATCGCTCCATGATTAGATCTCTACTCTACTTATGTGCATCTAGGCCAGATATTATGTTGATTGTATACTTGTGTGCACGGTTTCAAGCCAACCCAAAAGAGTGCCATTTGACTGCTGTCAAGAGAATCTTGTGGTATTTAGTTCATACACCCAACCTAGGCCTTTGGTACCCCAAAGGTTCCAAATTTAATCTCATTGGTTATTCCGATGCAGATTATGCCGGATGCAAGGTAGATAGAAAAAGTACCTCAGGTACATGCCAATTCCTAGGAAGATCTCTCGTTTCTTGGTCCTCCAAGAAACAAAACTCCATTGCCTTATCCACGGCCGAAGCGGAGTATGTTGCAGCCGGATGTTGTTGTGCACAACTCCTTTGGATGCGACAAACTCTAAGGGATTACGGTTACAATATGAACCGCATTCCACTTCTTTGTGATACTGAGAGTGCCATCAAAATTGCCCATAATCCCGTTGAGCACTCTAGGACCAAACACATATACATCCGGTATCACTTTTTGAGAGATCATTCAATGAAGGGAGATATAGCCATTTCACATGTCAATACCGAAAATCAACTAACCGATATTTTTACCAAGCCACTTGATGAAAATGCTTTGGCCAACTCCGAAATGAACTAAATATCCTTGATGCTTGGAGTGTGGCTTGAAATCTTGTATACCTGAATGAAATCTTCAAAATTCATTGATTGCGTTGTGAAAATCATCTCTCTCAATTTTTCTAAAAAACTATGTCAATTACTAAATCTTGGTGAATTATGATCATTGTTTGATTGTTGTATGCTTAATGATCATATTCATCAAGATTATATGATTTGATTTTCTTTCCTATTTTCTAAGTAAGGACCTTCGAATATATACGAAAGGGCTAAGAATTTCTTGTCTGGTGACCATGGACTAGTCCGTGGTTACCCGTACTAGTCTGCCCGTGCAGACTAGTCCGCAAAGCGCCGGTTAGGCTGGACAAGTCCGATATAGCCTCTGGAAAAGTTCAGACTAGTCCGATCACTTTCAGACTTGTCCGATTTTTCGTGTCCATAACCCTAGCCGCCGCCAAACCCCCCCACACTTGCCTCAAGCTTTCTCTCTCCACGCTCGAGATCCCCAAGGCGATTCGACGATTTCTCCATCAAAAATCTCCAAGTTTGGATGGAAATCAACCTCCTTCGCTTAGGGATTGAAGACCACAGACTTGTCCGCCCTTCAACCCCCTCTTCTCCGAGATTCAAGCGATTTCTCGGTAAATTTTCCCCCAAACCCTAGAAATCTCCATTTTCTTCATTGTTGATCGAATAGCCTAGCTTCTGTCACCTAATAAAAGTGTCCTTGATGTATTACACAGCTGTTAGGCTAGTTTTGCATTGAGCAATTCCATTTGTCTCATAGTTGAGGTTCTTGGGGATGAATACCGGGCTAGTCCGGTCCATGCACTAACAAGTCCGGTCACCCGGACTAGTCCGTGACTGTACATCGGACTAGTCTGATTTTTCTGAACTCAACCCTAACTTCTTAATTCCTCAATGCAATTCCTTGTCGTCTAACTCTCATCAATACCTTTTGCAATCCATTCTCAGGGCATGTCGAACTCACACAACGAAGTTTCCGAGTTTGAGGCCAAGATGGACCATGAAGCCGTGCTTCGGTCCTTGACAAGCCTCGGCAAGAAGCTCCAAGAGCGCCCCTCCGAGCCGGCACCTTCACCTCCCCAGGCTCAAAGGAAGGTGCTCGCGAAGAAGCCAACATCCAAGGCTTCTGTTGGAGGTGGCCATGTGAGACCTATGTGTGCTGAATACATTGGCTTTGACTATAAAAGTTTTGAATGCTACCATAACATCTTTTTAGCAAGGTCCGACTCTAGCTCTGAGCTTCTGCAAGGTCTGACAATAGGTCCGACTTTCTTTGTCTAGATCCGACGAGTTTTTGGGTAGCTCCGGTGAGCTTTGTCTTTAGCTCCGGCATGTCTTTAATAGCTCCGGCATGTCTTTGATAGCTCCAGCATGTCTTTCTTAAGCTCCAATATGTTTTGCTAGGTCCGACTTATGTTGGTTAGCTCCAACATGTTTTTCTAGCTCCGACTTTCGGGATGACTAGTTCCGACTAGTTTTGGTAAGCTCCAGCGCTAGGTTGTACTAGCTTTGCTAAGCTCCGGCACTAGGTTGTACTAGCTTTGGTAAGCTTTGGCACTAGGTTGTACTAGCTTTGGTAAGCTCCGGCTCAAGCTCCGGTTAGATTTGGCAAGGTTCGGAGCTTGATCGCAATATTTCGGCTTTTAATGTGAAATGTTTCGAACTTGCTTTACATTCTTAGAAAGATTGCTTAGTATTCATTTGCTAAGTTTTTGGTGCGTTTTTGTTGATATGGCTGATATCATTTCAATATGCTTTGCAACATGCTTATGTGAGGTGCTCACGTGAGGTGTTGTGTTCGGAACTGACTTGAGTCAAGTCTCGGACTTTGGCTTGTACGGATTGGTTGTTTGTTCATGTGCAGGTGTTGCTTGAGTTAAAGTCATGGCTGGTGACAGGATCCTTTGGACTAGTCTCAGGGAGGAGATGAGGTTCCAACAACCAAATTCAGGAGGAATTGTGGTTGAGCGGGTCAGGTGGTCACGCAGGATGATTGAATCAAAGGCAGTGCATATGAAGGTTACTGGACGTCGAAGGAAGGTGCTTGCACGTATACATGCGGTGCATGACATGGAAACATGGTTCCAAAGATGGTTTATGGATGGGAAGATCTGGTTGGAAGGATCGGATCATATCGGTTGATGACTTTGGCTGCGGTGGAGTCGGTTATGGCTTGGTATGGAAACTATCGAGCTGGTTATGATAGGATTTTGTGTGGGTCACGAATTTGAGTTGTTTAAGGAATGTACGATATGTTACTAATGTATTTGGAAGTCTTAAGATTGCTTCTATCTGCGTATGGAAGAGTCTTAAGCAGTTATGGAAACTTACGATTCGTGATCTGAGTAGGATTAAAGTCCTAGTTGAGATTGGGTTGGCCTAAGGCCTGGTTATATAAGCAAGGGAGGCCAGAGCTCGTTGGAGATGACTTTGGGGATGTTCCTATTGTTTTCTATTGAATAAAATTTGTAGTTTGAAGGAAATTTTGTGCCTTGATCATCCGACTTGATTCCAGACAAGTTTTACTCGTCGAGTTTCTAGACAGTATTACCTTTTGTTGGAGGTTTTATCATAACTCGAGTTTTACAGATCCAATTAACATGATTCTTTTTGCTTTGTCTTCAAAACTTGATTATTTATCATCTGTCAAAATTTCATGGTCATTGGATTTGTGGTTTCTGATCTACACGAGTATTCTTTGCAGCGTTCCAGAACTGTTTTTCTCGGGTAGGACAGATTGACCTTTGTTCGATCTTTCGATCATAACTTGAGTTTCTCTCGACGGATTTGAGTGATTCTTCTTGTGTTGTCTTCGTGGCTTGATTCTCTCTGATATATATTACTTGTTTTCCCAGTGAAATACGTTTAGATTAGTCTCACACACAATTTCTTTAACAGATCGTTTTTCTGCCGAAGGGGTTGGGATTTAATTGTTTCCGCTGCGTAAGATTTTTAAATCCACCATTCACCCCCCTCTGGTAGCTTTTAATGTGCTCTTCGATCCTACAACTGGTATTAGAGCCACGGTGCTCTAATCATTGTGGTTTGTACATGTTTTTGACTAATCATCACGGAGAAATTCTCCGCCAAACCTTGTGTGTTTGCTGGTATTGATTTTCAGGTTTGGTAGGCACGCATGGAGGCTTTCATCCAGGCGCAAGGCTTCGCAATATGGGAGAAGGTGTACAATCCTTACGAAGTGCCACCTAACGATCAAGTTACGGCTAAAAACCTACGGAAAATCGACAACAACAACAACAAAGCCCAAAACTTGATCATCCAAGGACTCACTCAGAGCGACTTCGACCACGTTGCACATCTCCGATCAACATCCGATGTTTGGAGAGCTCTCTGTGATTATCATGAAGGCTCCAACAAAATCAAGAAGGTAAAACAAGATATGTTCAAAGAGGAATATATGCGTTTTGATGACCTCTTTGCTTGCTTCAATAAAATTCTCAGCAACTTACATAGTGTCAATGTTAACTTTTCTGATGTTGAGAATGCTAGGCAACTTCTTAGTGCATTAGACATGTCATTTTGGGAGATGAAAGTAACATCTATTCATGAATCAACTGTCATGAGTTCTCTTACATTAGATGTGCTTTATTCTAAACTAAAAACTCATGATATTGACATCTTATCATGTAAGAACCCAAATAAGTCTATTGCATTTGTCTCACAACGTGATATGCCTAGCTCCGGCCAATTATCATCTTGCAATACTCTTGCTTTGTTGTCCTCACTAACCCTGGAGCAGATCAAGGAATTTCCAGAAGAGGAGTTAGCACTCATCTCTACTAGATTCTCAAAAGCATTGCAAAATGTGAGAACTAGAAGGAGAGGAAGCTCCGGATCTCAACGCTGTTTTGAATGTGCTAAGACAAGAAACTTTCATACAGAATTCCCTAACCTTTCAGGTCCTACTACCCGTGAAGAAAAACAGAACAAGGTCAAGACCACCTCTGGAAATCCCAACAAGAAAAAGAAGGGTACCATAGGACGCAAGATGATTAACAACTTCATCACCGCACTTCAAGAACTCAGTTCAAGTGATGTAGACTTTGAAAGTGATGAAGATGATGACAATCTGGCCAACTTATGCTTCATGGAGGGAAAAACAAGATCAAGTCAGGAGGATGCAGAACACAACAGTGACGATGATGAGGTATGTTCTACCTGCAATGAAATGTGTGATGCTATTTCTCGTGCAACTATTATTGTCAAGAAAAAGGACAAAAAGCTTAGGGATGATGTTGCTAAAATTGAATCACTAGAATCTGAAATTAACCGCTTAAAAAATTTGATTCCTAGTGATGATGAATGTCCCTCATGTGACTTAATCTATGAACAATTGTCCACATTAAGAAGTGCACACTCCTCCACTCTATATAGACTTGATGAAGAAATTGAAAAGAACAGAGAGCTTGTTGCACTTAATCATAAAAACTTAAAAGATGCTTGTTCAACAGATGATTTGCATTGTTCTGCATGTGACAATCTTGATAAGAAACTAAAAGTTGTAATAAATGAAATTTTCATTCTGAACAATGCTTTACGTACTCATGAAGTTAATAGTTTTTCAAATTGCAAATTAAAAGAAAAAACTTCATGTGAAAACTGCCTAGAATTGTCTAAAAAGCTTGATGACATGAATAGGATGCTAGAGCAGTTTTGTGTTGGGAAAAAAATCTAAACTTGCTACTGAGTTCATCCAAATCTTGTAATGATAAAACTAGTTTAGGTTTTGATTCTCATGTTTATTCTAAAACACATCCACCTCAAATTGTAAAATCATTTGGAAGAGGTTTAATCAAAACTATCCCTAAACAAAAGGATGTGATCTTTGAATCTGCTGGAGTGCTTTCTAATTCTATTTCTAATGTTGGGTGCTCATCTAGACATGATTACAAAATTAAATTTCATTGTAATTATTGTGATAGAAATGGTCATGTCATAGATTTTTGTTATAGACTAGCTAAAGAAATTAAAAAGGATAAAATGTCTGCTAGATCTCATAACTTTCATGATAAACCTAAAGTTAGAAACATGCAACCTGATTTAATGAGTCAGAAATTTGAAAAGGTAGCTTCCGGACCCTCTGGTATGAGACTTGCAAAGACAGCTCCGGTAGTTCCAATAGCTAAGAAAGCTCCCGGACCTTCTGTTGTTCCCTCGAGGGCTTCAGTTTTTGCTTTTGGACCTTCGGTTTGTGCATCCGAAGCTTCAGCTTTTTCTTTCGAAACAAATGTCCTTACCTCCGGGGCTACTGGTTTTCGCTCTAAACAAGTAACAGCTTCTAAATCAATTGTTATGAATAGAAAACCTCAACCAGACTCATAAACCTGCTGTTTTGTCACAGCTTTCACGTGTTGTTCCTACTGGACGTCGCATGGCTCAGTACTGGATTCCAAAATGCTTATTGACTAACCGTAGTATTGAGTCAACGATGAATTGTCCTTCTGTGTAGGTTTCACGCCTGAGGAAGGAGAACATATGGATTGTGGATTCAGGATGCCTATGCCACATGATTTATAACTAAGAATGGTTCTCCTCCCTCTGCTTTGTGTCACGTGTAGAGAATGTTACTTTTGCCGATAATTCTTCAACTCCTATAATTGCTAAGGGTTCGGTTAGAGTAAATGATCACTACACTTTGAAAGATGTGGCACTTGTCAAAAATTTGAAATACAACTTGCTTTCTGTTTCACAATTGCTAGATGAAAATCTAGAAATTATTTTCAATAAAAACTGCTGCAAAGTTGTAGGTTCAAATAGTGAGCTTATTTTTAACATGTCTCGGTTTGTAAGAGTTTTTAAAGCTAATTTTGATATGTCTTCCTCTAAGCATAGGTGTCTAGTTGCTAATGATTCAAAGGACTTATAGTTTTGGCATTGTAGACTTGGTCACGTAGGTTTTGATCATCTAACGCGTGTTAGTGCTCTTGATCGCATACGTGGGCTGCCTAAGCTTAAAGGGGACAAGGAAATTGTGTGCTCTTCTTGTAGACATGCTAAGATGGTTACAGGTTCACATACTTCTCTCACAATGATCATGACAACTGAACCGGGTCAACTTTTGCACCTTGACACCATAGGACCTTCACGTTCAATCCTTCGGAGGTAAATGGTATGTTCTTGTGATTGTTAATGATTATTCTAGATACTCTTGGGTATACTTTATGGCATATAAGAATGAAGCTTTTAGTCACTTTAGAACTTTATTTCTTAGATTATCAATTGATCACCCAGGATCTTTAAAATCAATTAGAAGTGATAATAGAACTGAATTTAAAAATCAATCTTTTGATCACTTTTGTGCTGAAAATGGAATAGATCATCAATTTTCTTCACCATATGTACCTCAACAAAATGGTGTTGTAGAAAGAAAGAACAGAACCTTAGTTGAGATGGCTAGGACTATGCTTGATGAATATCAAACTCCTAGGAAATTTTGGGCTGATGCGATTGCAACCGTTTGTTACGTCTCAAATCGTGTTTTCTTGCGTGCTAAGCTAGGTAAAACACCATATGAGCTCCGGTTTGGACATAGGCCTAGTGTTATGCACTTTTGGGTCTTTAGTTGCAAATGATTTGTTAAGAAACATGGTAATCTTGATAAATTTGAATCTAGATCCATTGATGGCATGTTTCTTGGTTACCCATCTCACACGTAAGGATACCGTGTGCTTTTACTTGGAACTAGCAAAATTGTGGAGACTTGTGAAGTTTCTTTTGATGAAGCTAGCCCAGGTACTAGCTCCAGTGCTGCGGGACCAAATCCATATCCTCAGGGGGAGGTTATTTTCGAAGAAGAAGAAGAGCTGGTGATACCGCCTGATAGTTCCAAAGCTGACATGTGTCTAGCTCCGAACATTGGACAAGCTCCGACTATCACCAATGCTGGTCCTGATCGTCCACAAGCCACACACTCATCAATCTGCAATGAACTTAATGAAGAAGAAGCTTGTGATACATCTGTTCCCTCATGGATTAACAAAGGTCATCCCCCACAATAGATTATTGGAAGCTTGCATGAACGATTCACACGGTCCAAGTTTGCGATCCAAACTCTCATGCTCATTCAGCTTTTGTTGCTTCTTTTTAACCCAAGGATATATCACATGCACTCACTAATGAATCTTGGATTATTTCCATGCAAGAAGAGTTAGAAAATTTTGAAAGAAATAATGTTTGGAAACTTGTACCTCCACCTCAAGATCACACTTTAATTGGAACTAAATGGGTGTTTAAAAATAAACAAAGTGAGGATGGGGTTGTGGTTAGGAATAAGTCTAGATTGGTTGCTCAAGGTTTCACTCAAGTTGAAGGTCCAGATTTTGATGAAACTTTTGCTCCTGTTGCTATATTACAAGCCATAAGAATTTTATTAGATTTTGCTGCATCTAAAAGTTTTAAGCTATATCAAATGGATGTTAAAAGTGATTCTCTTAATGGCTACATGGATGCGGAGGTTTATGTCAAACAACCACTGGGTTTTGAAAATTCAGATTTTCCTAGTCATGTTTACAAACTGTCCAAAGCCTTGTACAGTCTCAAACAAGCCCCTAGAGCATGGTATGATAGGTTAAAAATATTCTTACTTGAAAAGGGGTTTACAATGGGCAAGGTTGATAAAACTCTTTTTGTGCTTAAGCATGGCAATGACTCATTATTCGTTCAAGTGTATGTGGATGATATTATCTTTGGTTGTGCTTCTCATGATCTTGTGTCCAAGTTTTCAGCTATGATGAGTTCAGAATTTGAAATGAGTATGATGGGAGAACTCACATACTTTTTAGGGCTGCAAATCAAGCAAACCAAGGAGGGTACCTTTGTGCATCAAACAAAGTATACAAAAGACCTCCTAAGGCGCTTCAACATGAACAAAAGCAAGCCTCTTCGGACACCAATGGGAACAACAACAACATTTGAACTTGATGAAGATGGTGAACCCGTGGATTAAAAAGAATATAGAAGCATGATCAGATCACTTTTGTACCTCAGGGCATCATGACCGGACATACAATTCAGCATATGTCTTTGTGCATGGTTTCAAGCTTCCCCACGTGCTTCACATCGTCAAGCTGTCAAAAGGATTCTCAGGTACTTACATGGAACTCAAGAATTTGGCATTTTTCTTCCTTCTTCCTCAACCGTTACTTTGAAAGCTTTTTCCGATGCTGATTTTGGAGGTTGTAGGATTGATAGGAAAAATACTTCCGATGCTTGTCATTTTCTTGGTAATTCACTTGTTGCTTGGTCCTCTAGAAAACAAAATTCAGTTGCACAATCCACAGCTGAATCTGAATATGTAGCTGTTGCAGGTGCTTGCTCACAAATTCTTTGGATTGTTCAAACACTTAAGGACTTTGGGGTTGATCTACATAGTGTTCCAGTGTTTTGTGATAACACTAGTGCCATTTGCATTTCTAAAAACCCTTTGCAACATTCTAGAACTAAGCACATTGATATTAGGTATCACTTTCTCCGTGATAATGTTGAAAAAGGAAACATTGTGCTTCACCATGTAGATACTGAACAACAATTGGCTGACATTTTTACAAAACCTTTGGATTCACTTCTTTTTGTTTCGTTCGTAGTGAAATAGGGGTTATGCATCCTCATGGCTTACATTGAGGGGGAGTTTTGAAACTTGAGAAATATATGTGTGAATCTGAAATTAAAATAATATGAGCATAGTATTTCATACATATATGACTTTGTGATTCCTTTTACATGCTAAAAGTTCTTACTTCATTACTCGTGTTATATATTTTGTAGTTTTTGCCATGTCTAGTAATTAGAATAATTACTTACACTAAATCTGGTCATGGTCGAACTTTCTTGCTCTTTTGAACTTGTTGCATGCTCACAAGTGCTATTAATCATAAAGAATTAATCAAGTAATCAACTCACATGTTGACTTTTTGTGAACAAATATAAGTTGAGAAAAGATCAAGAGAATATGCATGCATCGCACTTCTTCTTTTGAGATGACTTATCATTGCACTTAGATATGAACTTGGAAGAAGTTGTGTATGACCAAAACCATGTCCTTAGGCTTCTGATTGTCAAATGACATAGGCTTGGCTTGGTTGGTTAGAATAAGGCAGATGTGCATATAATCTCTTGCAAATATCATATGATCAAAATTTGTGATTTGAAAAATAATAAAATGCAGCAACAAGTGTCATGCTTTCATGTTTTGAAATAGTTAAGTTTGTGAGATCATGACTTCCTTAAATTGAAAATTACGGTTGATCTCTAACATGGCTTACACTACTTTATGTATCTCATTATTGTGATAGTGTAAGTTACTTGATAGTATGGCTTGGATGAGCTTTGTTTTATATTTATATGTTATAATATGCTCATAACAATTAAAATTTGTCTTATGAACCTTGTTGAATACATTTTCAAAAGGGGAGAGATAATATTGAATTTTTAAAGATAAGTATGCAATGGGGAGAAATTGATTACACATTGCACATATTCACAATTGTTTTTGACACGATTCTTCTCAGGGGAGAATTTCTTTTTCTCATTTTATTTTTGTTTTACAAAGGGGGAGAAATTGTTTTCAAAACTTTTAATGTGAATAAGCCAATGTTCGGATCTAAAGTGGTGTTGCCAATGCATTCATCAAGGGGGAGATTGTGAGACCTATGTGTGCTGAATACATTGGCTTTGACTATAAAAGTTTTGAATGTTGCCGTAACATATTTTTAGCAAGGTCCGACTCTAGCTTTGAGCTTCTGCAAGGTCTGACAATAGGTCCGACTTTCTTTGTCTAGATCCGATGTGTTTTTGGGTAGCTCCGGTGAGCTTTGTCTTTAGCCCCGGCATGTCTTTGATAGCTTCGGCATGTCTTTTTTATGCTCCGATATGTTTTGCTAGGTCCGACTTATGTTGGTTAGCTCCGACATGTTTCTCTAGCTCCGACTTTTGGGATGACTAGTTTCGATTAGTTTTGGTAAGCTTCGGCGCTAGGTTGTACTAGCTTTGGTAAGCTCTGGCGCTAGATTGTACTAGCTTTGGTAAGCTTCGACGCTAGGTTGTACTAGCTTTGGTAAGCTCCGGCTCAAGCTCCGGTTAGCTTTGGCAAGGTTCAGAGCTTGATCGCAATGTTCCGGCTTTTAATGTGAAATGTTTTGAACTTGCTTTACATTCTTAGAAAGATTGCTTAGTATTCATTTGCTAAGTGTTTGGTGCGTTTTGGTTGATATGGCTGATATCGTTTTGATATGCTTTGCAACATGCTTATGTGAGGTGCTCACGTAAGGTGTTGTGTTCGGAACTGACTTGAGTCAAGTCGCGGACTTGGGCTCGCATAGATTGGTTGTTTGTTCATGTGCAAGTGTTGCTTGAGTTCAAGTCATGGCTGGTGACAGGATCCTTTGGACTAGTCTCAGGAAGGAGATGAGGTTCCAACAACCAAATTCAAGAGGAATTGTGGTTGAGCGGGTCAGGAGGTCACGCAGTATGATTGAATCAAGGGTAGTGCATATGAAGGTTACTGGACATCGAAGGAAGGTGCTTGCACGTATGCATGCGGTGCATGACGTGGCAACATGGTTCCAAATATGGTTTATAGATGGGAAGATCTGGTTGGATGGATCGAATCGTATCGGTTGATGACTTTGGCTGCGACAAAGTTGGTTATGGCTTGGTATGAAAAGTATCGAGTTGGTTATGATAGGATTTCGTGTGGGTTACGAATTTGAGTTGTTTTAGGAATGTAGGATACGTTCCTAATGTGTTTGGAAGTCTTAAGATTGCTTCTATCTGCGTATAGAAGAGTCCTAAGCAGTTATGGAAACTTACGATTCATGATCTTAGTAGGATTAGAGTCCTAGTTGAGATTGGGTTGGCCTAAGGGCTGGTTATATAAGCAAGGCAGGCCAGAGCTCGTTGGAGACGACTTTGGGGCTGTTCCTCTTGTGTTCTATTGAATAAAATTTGTAGTTTGAAGGAACTTTTATGCCTTGTTCGTCCGACTTGATTCAAGACAAGTTTTACTCGTCGAGTTTCTGAACAGCATTACCTTTTGTCGGTGGTTTTATCATAACTTGAGTTTTACAGATACAATTGACGTGATTCTTTTTTATTTGTCTTCAAGACTTGATTATTTATCATCTTTCAAAATTTCACGGTCATTGGATTTGTGGTTTCTGATCTACACGAGTATTCTTTGCAGCGTTCCAGAACTGTTTTTTTTCGGGTAGGACAGATTGACCTTTGTTAGATCTTTCGATCATAACTTGAGTTTCTCTCAACGGATTTGAGTGATTCTTCTTGTGTTGTCTTCGTGACTTTATTATATCTGATATATATCACTTTTTTCTTGGTGAAACACGTTTAGATTAGTCTCACACATGATTTCTTTAACAGATCATTTTTCTGCAGAAGGGGTTGGGATTTAATTGTTTCCGCTGCGTAAGATTTTTAAATCTACCATTCACCCCCCTCCCTCTGGTAGATTTTCACGTGCTCTTCTATCCTACAGGCCCTCGCCAAGCCATGGGCAAGGGCAAGGGAATAGCAACGGGCCCGATTGGCCCCCTACAGCTGTCAGCTCTAAGGGAAGGGGCCAGGGATCCCACAGAGGAGATATTCAACGGGAAAGGCAGTGACATGGCGGCTAAATTCAGAAATATTGATTGTTACAGCCGTCCGAAGCAAGATGCATATGGGAGGTTTTGGAGCAACTTCCATGCAGACTTCTACAAGTCTGTATATCTCCCAATGAAGACGCCCGTGGTGCGCAGTCAATGGATAGATTGGGCGCACTTTGAAAAGAAGGGCTGCTCACCCTTTGTTGAGGTGGTGGAGGCAATGGAAAGACATGGCTTGAGGGATCTCTTCGCCTTCAGGAACAATTGGAATGATGAAGTCATAGCTCAGTTTTATTCCACTTGCCATTTTGCAAGTGCTGAGGAAGAAAGAGTGACTTGGATGACTCATGGATCCAAGTACACCATCACATATGAAGAATTTGCAAGGATGGTGCATCTTGACACCTCGAGCAATGATAATGTGATCATCCACAATATTGGTGTCATCGAGAAAGACAAAATGAAGTTTCTTTATATACCCAACTCCAAGTTGAACCCCCATTCTACCAAGAACATGAAGCCATTCTTTGTGGTGTTGAACAAGGTTCTAAGGAAGACAATTGCCCCCAGGGATGGGGATGTAAGAAGTGTGCAGGGGTATCTCAGGACCTTGATGAATGTCATTAGCAAAGACAGAAGATTTGATGTCTTTGACTATATTTGGAATGACATGGTGAACATCTCCTGCACACCGAACAGGTCATGTGGCTATGCTCCTTATCTGATGTTCATGATTGGGAAGGTTACAGGCATAGAGTTTGTCAAGGATGTGGAGCACCTTCCCTTGAGGCCCCAGATGCCTCAAAAGCCAAGTGTTCAAGCTGCTCCATCTCCGGCCTCCAGCCCTAAGGCTCCAGTGAGAGCCAGTGTCGGTGCTAGGGCTGCTCCCGCCACTAGGGCCCCTCCTGAAAAGGGGTCCCCTAGTGGCATCTTCAAGTACCTGGCTGCTATTTTTGCCTCCTGCAAAAAGGCCGAGGTGAAGGCCCACAATCTCAACAAAAGAAGAAAGGAAGACATGACATATGTCAAGGAGAACATGAGGCAGATTAGTCAAAAGCTAGCAATCGAACCCATTGGATCTCCAATAATTTCTGATGACTCCGACTCTGATTACACTGAGCTCGGGCCCTTGACTCCCTCCGAGCTTGCCTATTTTGGCGTTGGGGACTCAAGTGGCTCCGTTCCTCCTCCTCCTCCTCATCAGCCTGAAGATGAAGATGAAGACGATGAGAGGACCGACAGTGAGGCTTGAAGACTTTAGGTCCCTCCTCTCCTTCTTTTTGGTGTCTTGATGCCAAAGGGGGGGGGGAGATTGAGGGGGAGTCTTAGGTTTTAGCTGTAGGATGGGAGGAGAGCTTCTTTTTGTGTCTTTTGTCTATTTGGTGAGTTGTAAAACTTTTAATATGCTCTTATGATACTTGTGGTCCTGTGATGCAATGTTTTGAACTACTTATAAAGTAATTGATGAAATCTATGATTTTGCTCCAAGAATGACATATATGCTTGTTGTTGATGTGTTGATGTCAATTATGTCATTCTTATCATGATTATTGCTTCTGTACACTTAGCTCTGCATCCCACCATAAAGAGTGCACATATGGATCATGTTTTCATTGCTTAATGTGTTTTAAACTCATATGTGCACACTTTATGAAAATTTCAACTTTTTATCACATTTTGTGAAATCTCAATTAGTTGTCATCAATCACCAAAAAGGGGGAGATTGAAAGTGCATCTAGGAATCCCTTGTGGGCTTTGGATGATTTATGACAAGCAAATGAGATACTAACTACTTTGTTGAGATGAGCACATGTTTTAATGAGAAAATGAGCAAAGAACTAAAAAGAAAGGAGAATGAGGAGCAATGTGGAAAAGAGCTCAAGGAACAAGTGTAGTAGATCATTGTGTATGGAGTGTGTTAAGGAAAAACACCCCAAGAGCTCAAGCACAAAAAATCACACACATTGCACAAGTTTATACAGGACTGGACTAGTCCGACTAACCCCAGACTAGTCCGATATCTCTCTGCACAAGATCGGAAAAGTCCTATATCACCACGGACTAGTCTGATATCTCTCTGACTGGAACTGGACTAGTCCTTCCCAGTGCGGACTAGTCCTCCAAACACTTCACAAGTTGCACAAAATCGGACAAGTCCGATATTAGCACGGACTAGTCCAAAAAACCCTCTGACCTAAATTGGACAAGTCCTCCAAGTGCGGACTTGTCCCCAATTCACTTAGGGTTTCACTTATCCGGACAAGTCCGATGATTATCGAACTAGTCTGAAGATTTCCAGAACCAAAATCGGACAAGTCCGCTTCTAGCCGGACTAGTCCGATATTTCGGGACACCTAGGGTTTGCTACACACGGCACACCGGACTAGTCCAATCTTTCTGAACCCTAACAGTTACTTTTGGGAACCCATATAAATAGGAGTACACGGCCCATCTTTCACAACTCTGAACCCCCTGTGCCGTCACACCTCCCAAGAGCCTCAAAAACACATCTCTCCACAAAATCAAACGCAACAAAGATCAATCCTTTGAGGATACACTTTGGATCATTGGAGAGACACGGTTCATCACTCATTGAGCTCTTGGTTTGATTCCTTAACACACTCCTGTGGTTCTCATTGTGATCTTTCGAGTGTGTTCTTGGTGGTGTTCTTGTTGTAATCTTGGGGAGCCCTCAACTTGTGAGAAGCCCCCTTGAATTTGGCTATTTACCCTTTGTGATAAGTGAAGAGGATTGGCCTTCGTGGCGATCCGATGAGGGTAGGGTTGGAGAAGACCCGGTCCTTTGTGGACTCCTCAACATGGATGTGGGTTGCCTCTGTGGGAACCGAACCACGAGATAAAGTCATTGTGTTCTTTCTTTGCACCCATTGTTCTTACATTTCATATACATATCTAGGGTTTTGATCAATTGTGCTCACTTTACATTGAAACGTTGAGTTTAAGATTAAATTGTGATACATCCTAGTTTATAGTTGTGTAACACTTAAATTACAAGTATAATTCCGCTGCTTACATCCTAGGATCAAGTTAATTGATCAAATTTGATTAACCTAGTCGGTACACACCGGACTAGTCTGCACTTGACTGGACTAGTCCGATATCTTGAAATTTGATCTGGTTATTAAGTGTTGCAGGTTCCGACAGAAAATCGAAAAGGCCTATTCAGCCCCCCCCCCTCTAGGCCACATTCACAAATACTTCTCTACTTGGAGTCAGAGGAGATCTCCTCCACCTCCTTCTCCGCCGCCGCTGCCGTCGCCTCCTCCGCCGCCGCCACCTCCTCCACTGCAGCCGCTGCTTCCTCCTCCTCCGGTAATTGAGTCCGAAGATTCCGGGCGATGGTTTGCAGAAGATGCTGGCGGCCCTCCACCCCAGCCACCTCCCCAACCATCTTGTACAGGACGTCGAGACGATCAGCCACAAACCCTAACCTGAAGCAGTAGTGATCGGTGGTGTCCATGCTGGTGCAGACGGGAAGTTTCCCAAGACCCAGACGGTCACACGAGCAAGATGTATCAGAAAATACATCCCGTGCCAATTTTTTGAGCTTTTTTGCACGCTCGGCGGTGGCGAAAAGGTGCTCGGTGGCCTCCTTCAGGCGCCGATCGAGTTCGTCGAAGCGGTGTTTGAGGAGGCGGTCAATATATTGAACCCAAAAGGGATGAGGAGGTGCGAGTGCCGTGGGCATAGAAGGGGACGGAGGAGGTGCGGGCACCGCCTCTAGTTCCACCGGCATTGGCTGCGACAGAAACGAAGAAGAAGGAGGTTCGGAGGATGTCGACGACCTGGAGCGCTTTGGTGCGGGGATACCCATTTGTTCGCCGACAGAGATGCAGATAAAGAATGAGAGGTGGTCGGCGATGGTGCAGCGAAGAAGCAAGAGAAGAAGTTTGGAGGCTACGATCGATGGAGTGGTGCAGCGAAGACGCAAGAGGACGGTGTGCCTTTATAGCGGGTCGTCGTTTAAGCGCGCGAGTGGAGATGATCGAACGCTTCGAAAACTGTGCTTTCGGACCGGTTGGTGGGTCGGAGTTAATCCAAACCGCGGTTTTCCTCCTCTAGGTTATCGCAACGGCTCGACGCGTCCCATCTCCGCTTCACAGGCAGTTTTTTAATTTGACACGCAAAGGGTCCAAGGTATGCAATGGCCCACCTGACATACTTTTAAGGTCCATCCCACGGTATTTTAGTTTTCTAGTTCCAGTTTTTAAGTTTGACACGCAAAGGGCCCACCGGCCCAAGGTATGCAATGTTCTTGATTTTTTCAGTTTGTCACGCAAAAGACCTCGATCATGTTTCATGACGTTACGTGTTTTCTCTTTTTGTTGAAGGATCATCATATATAGTTAAAAGATCGTCACAAAACACAAGATAAAAGTATAAGACACAAGAAAACAAAAACATCAAAAGAAAACCTAAATCCTCCTCCTCCTTATGAATTGTCCAAAAAATGATCAAATCCTTCCTTATGAATTGTAATTCCTGAAGAACACGATGAACACACCGTACCACACATTCATTCATTAACACACACACACACACACACACACACACACACACACACACACACACACACACACACACACACACACACACACACACACAGATATATATATATATATATATATATATATATATAGCACAAACCCTCGTTCATGTTTTTCAGTTTGACATGGAAAGACCTCGATCATGCATGTTTGATGATTTATGTGTTTTCTCTGCTTTTGGTTGAAAGATTGTCATATATATATATATATATATATATATATATATATATATATATAGTTTGATGCTCGTTGATCATATGTTTGCGGCGTAGCATGCATCGACAACTATAACATGCATGTGAGAGAGGCGTCAATGATCATGTATGATGATGTCGCGTGTTGTTTCTCTTTTGTTGAATGATATATATATATATATATATATATATATATATATATATATATATATATATATATGACGATCATGTATGATATGACGTTACACGTGTTTTATCTCTTTTTGTTGAAATATCATCATGTTTGAGGCTCGTTGATCATGTTTGGGGTGTAGCAGGCATGGACAAGTAACAACATGCACTTCAAAACCTCACAATCATGTTTTATGCTTTAAAACTGCTATGTGTGCTTGTTATCATTAATGATGTTATGATTATGCTCCTTATCTCGTTCACATCAATATTATTGCACACACATAGTTTTTTCACCCCACCATAAAGAGTGCACATATGTATTACTTCTACATTGGCTATTTTGCTCAAAATTCATATGTGCACACTTTAAAAAAATCTGAATTTTTCATCATATTTGTGTAATCTCAATTGGTTGTCATCAGTCACCTAATATGGGGAGATTGAAAGTGCATCTAGGCATCCCTTGTGGGTTTTGGTCGATTAATGACAAACAAATGAGATCCTAACAAATTGTTGAAATGAGCGCAGGTTTTAATGCAATTAGGAAGAAAGCACAAAAAGAAAGGAGAATGAGGATCCAAACGGAAAAGAGCTCAAGAGCTGAAAAGATTAGAATTATTTTTTATGATGTGTGCTGGAGAAACATACCCCAAGAGCTCAAGTGAAAGAGAGTACACTCACTGCACAAAAATCAGCATGTGCGGACTAGTCCGATATCTCTTTGACTAAAAACGGACAAGTCCTCCCCAGTGTGGACTAGTCTGAAACACTTTACATTTGCACAACACCAAAAAACTCCGATATCCACCGGACTAGTCCGATAATCCTCTGACTAAAACCGGACAAGTTCTCTAAGTGCGGACTTGTCCTTAGCCCTACAATTTTTCACAACACCGGACCAGTCCGATATCCACCGGACTAGTCCGAAAACTCTTTGACTAAAATCGGACAAATCCCTCCAAATGCTAATTTTTCATCAGTTCTACACAGTGTTCACCACACCAGACAAGTCCAATATCAACCGGACTAGTCCAAAAAGTTTTTGTGCCCAGATCGGACTAGTCCGCACCATAACGGACTCATCTGGTATCCATCAACACTTAGGGTTTTCCACACACCGCAGACCGGACTAGTTCGGTGTCCACCACAGACTACACCAGACTTCACAAACCCTAATGATAACATTTGGAAACCCTAATATAAATAGAGGTGTACGGCCATACAACACCATCTCTCGACTTCCTGCACCATCACACCTCCCAAGAGCCCAAAAATACATTTATCCACTCATTCTAAACCTAAAGGGACCAAATCTTTGACAATTAGGGATTGGACAAAGGAGAGAACTTGTTCTACATGATCTTGAGCTCTTGGGTTTGATCTCTCACACACTCTCATTATTTATTGTACATCTTTTGAGTGTGTTTGGTGGTGTTCATTGCTGTAATTCTTGGGGAGCCCTCAACTTGTGAGAAGGCCCCTTGAACAAGTTATTTGTATACTAATTATTAATTAGTAACTCATAATATTAATTATTTACATACAAATTATCATATTACTAACAAATATTAATGTTAATATCATAATTGTAATTATTAATCAACAATAAAAAAGTTAATTATCACTAATTACATTATAAAAAGCATAATTAGATAAGGTGGATGGACTCACATCCAACCAAATATCCTGGACCATCTCATCTAGCATCTGCGAGGAATATTTTATATTCCTTGAACCTGGATGTGACGCCCGGTTCCGAACAATGAACCAAGGTAACACATATGTGTGCCCAAGATGTTCAACACACATACACGAGTGCAATCATAAAAGAGTATACAGAAAATTACCACAGAACAGAATTAATTATCAAATTTTATTACACAACCCATATTAGCCTCGAATACAAACTCCAATGAATATTTATGACAAGTTCAACTAATGCAGCGGAAATAAACTAATTAAGCAAACTAAACAGCTAGGCAGCATAAGCAATAGGGCATAGTGCAACTCCAAGCAACACCACAGGCAAAGCTGACGGTAGACACAGCCTAGAACTCTGCATTATCGCCATTAAACTCCCAATCTTGACCTGCAACTGTTGGGGGGGGGGGATTGCAAGAGTGAGTACATGTCGTACTCAGCAAGTGTGGAAAGTATGACATGTGGCTTATTCAAATGTCGACAATAATAATGGTTAAGTGCTGAAAAGTACATTAAAACATTGGAAAAGCAATATATTACATTTATTTGAATCAAACCCATCATAATCATAGGTAATATCATAATACCAATCCACAATTCACCATCCTCATCATAATTCCATATTTCACCATTTGCCAATAACCATATTCAATACCGGAAATTAATCCATAACCATAATGCCAACCATAACCATCGCAAATACCATCCCAATACCAAGTACCCTCTAATCATGGAAGTTGTCCAGGTGCTCATAACCGAGAGCACGAATATCATGATAGTTTTATTAGACTCTGCAGAGTTTGTACCTCTTTACCCACGTGTTTGTGATTTCATCACCTTTCGATGACTAGAACCTCTGTTATGCTGTCTCACACTTCCATCGGTGTGTGGCCAAGAGATCACAAAATAGCCTTTACAAAGGGATTACTAGCCTATTTAGACCCCACTGAGGTTTCACCGGTGGCGATGTCTCCAACTAAGCACATCTTCAACCAAGGGCCCCCTCTTGAGCCATTCGGATCCCAGGATAGTCCCACCAATCATCAACAAACCCAATCCGACTACCCCTTCCCCGAGCATCCTTAATGGCCCAAACAGAACTAGCAAAGCCCTAATTAATCAGCTACGCCGCACCCATACTTGGCCTCGTGGTGGCACTGCAGTCCTGGCTTATTCTCGCATGAACCGGTCCTTAGATCTAAAGCAAGCAAACCACCATAACATCCAACCCATCCACATACCAGGCTTTCTTAGATCACCCATTACCATATCATATTTAACCAGTTCATGTTAACCATAATCTCATCCATGCATAATTAAATTGAGTGGTATAGTTGTTCTTCCATCCCAATTAATTAAGCGAAGCAAAAAGGTAAAAACCCTTCCCGACTCTCTACCATAAATTCCAGGTGACAAGGGTGGTTTAACAAATCTAGTAAACTTCCTATCATAGGGTTCCCATCAAATTGACACAAGCATGCAGTTTTGCAAACAAAACATTTATTTTAAAAACAGGATCAATATGCTTCAAGGACACTTGCCTTGCTCTTGCTGATGATTAGGATCAAAGCCTTCAAACTCTTGGTGCTGGAGATCCTCCGCGGAACTTTCTAGTGCAAATATATCTAATCCACACAATAAACATACAAGACAAGAAACACAATCAAGGAGTGCACAAATATTACTCAATATGACAATGACATGCATGATTGATGCAAATGGAAGGTAGAACTTGTTACTAGATTGCTTTTAATGATCACTAACTAGTTCTAATAGATTTTAACAAGTTTATACAGGTTTAGATTCGATTAGATCAAATTATAATTAATTCAACACAATTTAACCAGAAAGATCGGACTAGTCCGCTAGGGACCGGACAAGTCCGCACTCTGCGAGATCAGCAGATTAGGGTTTTCTAGATCGATGTAAATTTGGAGATTAGGGGTTGAATTCACGTAAGGAAAAGATAATAGAAGGTATACCAGGTGTTTAGAACTCCAATGAATCAAGAAACTTGGAGGTAGCACTTGGATCTTGGTGACCTAGGGTTGGTGATGAACTTGGGGATGAATTGGTGATGAGGAACGAAACTTGGTGGAGATCTTGATCCTCTTTCGTTTCCTCCTCTTCTTCTTCTTGCTTGGGATCTTCTCCTACCTCCTTGATGGTGGCTCCCCACGAACTAGGGTTTGGATGGGTGGAAAAGTGGCAAATAGATGTCAATCCAAGGGGTGGGGTTGTTTATATAGAGGTGGAGGCTAGGGTTAGATGGATTTCGAGTTTGGGATGAGTAGAGGCCGGTTTAGAGTCCCTCATGGGCCCTAAAAGAGTTAGGCACGACGTCCCTAGGCCCATTTAACGTGAAACCCACGAAACAAGTCGTAAAACAAAAGATCAACTCGGAGTCACGAAATATCGGACAAGTCCGGAAAGGATCGGACTAGTCCGAAGTCGTCCAGAGAGAAAATCGGACAAGTCGGGCCAAAGATCGGACAAGTCCGACTTTAAACAGAGAGGAAATCGGACAAGTCCGCTGGAACACTGGACTAGTCCGGAAAAGTCCAAGGACTTAGCAAATTTTCAAGGATTCTTGGAATATCAGACTAGTCTGCACAAAATCGGACAAGTCCGAAAGTTTCCAGTGCCAAAAATCAGACTAGTCCGCAGCAAAATCAGACAAGTCCATTTTTAGTCAGAGTGAAATCGGACTAGTCCTCAGCAAAATCGGACTAGTCCGCACTTTCCTACGTTTTAAGTGCGGTTTTGCTCCAAATCAGTTTTTAATGCTCCAAATCAATTTTAAACTCGTTCCTCTTGTTGTGGGTTAATGTTAAACATGTATATGAGTGTATGTAGGGCATGATGCATGAAAATGAGGGTGTTACAAACCTACCCCCCTTAAATGAATCTCGCCCTCGAGATTCGACGCGGAAGAGAAGAGATAGGGAAACTCCTTCTTGAGATCATCTTCCAATTCCCACATTGCTTTTTTTTCGGTGTGGTGCTTCCATTGAACTTTACACCATCTAATGACCTTGTTCCTCGTGACCCTCTCCTTAGTTTCCAAGATTTTGACCGGTTGCTCAGCATAAGTCAAATCTTCCTCTAATTCCAATCCTTCCATTGGCACTTGTTCTTCTGGTACTCTCAAGCACTTCTTGAGCTGGGAAACATGAAAGACATCATGTACGTCTGAAAGATGAGCTGGCATCTCCAACTTATATGCTACTTCTCCTCTTTTGTCCAAAATCTTGAATGGTCCAATATAGCGAGGTGCTAGCTTTCCTCTTATGTTAAACCTCTTATGACCCCTCATTGGTGACACCTTGAGGTAAACAAAATCTCCCACTTCAAAGGCTAGTTTCCTTCTCCTATTGTCCGCGTAGCCTTTTTGCCTTGATTGGGCAGCCCTTAAGTTTTCACAAATTATTTGGACTTGTTTTTTGGCTTCTTGCAACACATCTGAACCAAATACTTGAGTTTCTCCTGCCTCATTCCAGAATAAAGGTGTCCTACACTTCCTCCCATAAAGCGCTTCATACGGTGACATTTTCAAACTTGCTTGGTAACTATTGTTGTATGAAAATTCTGCGTATGGCAAGCTTTTGTCCCAACTCTTCCCATGCTTTAAAGCACAAGCTCTTAACATGTCCTCCAAAATTTGATTGGTTCTTTCGGTTTGTCCATCCGTTTGAGGATGATATTGTAAAAGCCCGCTTTTCCGGAGAACAAAAACGCAAAAAAATGCAAACTTAAAAAAAATTTTGAAAGTGGACTTGGAAATCCAAACTCACATGTATCACGTGCGTTAACCCATGTTCACTACAAATATGGACTTGTTAAAACTTAAAATCTTAATAGGAATTATTTCAACCCTAAAATGGGACATCCAAAAATATCCGAATCTCGGGCCGTGAATTTTTCCATGAACTTCTAATATTCCAATTAGACTCTCGGTAAAGTTTCAAAATTTTTGAAGCACGTTTTCCATTTATTGGACACGTACTGAGAGTTTAATCAACGTCGACTTCAAATTTAAACTTTGTGCTCAACCTTGTCCAAATCAACTCCAATTTTTTCCTGAGGTCCCTATGGTTCAAAAAGGTTAACTTCAAAGTTTCAGGATTTTTGAACCTAATCTACCATTTATTTCATTGAATCAAGTATCACCACTTGAATTCAAATTCAAACCTGAGTTCAAAATTCAACTTGCTCAGTTTTGAAATCTGGTTGCACCATAAAATTCTTCATATTTTATTTAGTCATTGGGCCAAAGTTGAATATTTATGAAGCATGATTGCTATCTCTATTTGAATTTTGAAAAGGAGAAGGGAGGAGAGTGAAGTGGGTCCCACATGTCCTATATATCCTCATGGCCACAAAAACCAACTTTGCTTCTCTCTCTCGGTCCTTATCAGCGCCCGACCCCGTTTCTTCTTCCCTCGCGCCTTCCTTCTCCCTCCCGACTGCCGTCCGGCCACCGGCTTCCGCCGCCAGCGCCACGGAGCGCCGCTCCTCCTCCTCGCCTGGCCGCCGGCCCGCGCGCGTCGCCCCAGCCTCCCCCGCCAGCCGCCTCCTCGCCTCTGGCCACAGCGCACCCTGGACCACGCCCCAGCCCCCTCCCTACCATGCCTCGCACCTCCCCCCGCGTCCCTGCAAGCACTGCGCGCCAACGCCGCGCGTGTCTCCTCCCTACCGCGGTGCGCCCTGCTCCAGCACTTTGCCGAGCCATGGCCGAGCGCCACTGTCTTGCTGCTTGTCCGTGCCTGGTCTGCTCTCGCTCCCGCGCAACATAGCCGTGACTCTGCTCCCCTGCTCCAGCGAGCGCACCCTCGGTCGAGTTCCTTGTCGTACTGCTACTGCGCCGCGCTGCTTGCCCATCAGCTGCAAGAACTCTTGACACGCCAACAGCATGCATGCTGCCCGCGCCCGCACCAACCGCGTCGACAGCCACAGCGCTGTTCACACCTCGCCGCCCCTTGACCGCACTCGCCATGTTCCATGCTGCCGCTGACACTCTTTGTCCGCCGCCGTGCTGCAGTACCTTGCCACTGTCCAACACCTCAACCGGTGGTCGACGCCCGACATCGTCGCCCCGTTCTGCGTCGTGGCAGCGCCCAACCAGTGATGAATGTGATGTGGGTGATGGATAAGATGCAGGAACACACCGTTAACACAATGATATCGACAACTGGTCCAAGGTTAGCTCTGATTTTGCAAGATTCGTTGGATCAGTGACTGCAGCCTAGGTGTTCGATGAAATGGTTACAAGGCGAAACTAAGTGTGTTGCTGTTCAATGTTGGTCTATGGATGTAGGTCAGTTGTGGTGTGGCAACTCAACAAGCCTAAGTGCCAAGATGCTCTTTGAATGGTGATGAAGTAGACGAATCAAGTACACACCCAAGATGTTCGGCGAAAGGCCTACAAGGTGAGCCTTGCTCTGAAATACTTTGCTTGACGTCACTGACGTCCGTTCGTCATGATCGCTAAGGTTACTCATGTGTCGTCAAGTCGTACGTCCAGTTTTCGCATTGATATCATTCTTATAGGAGTCCCTAAGTTGACCTCCTTGATCGTTTGTATCGCGTTAGCTTGTCCGTGCGTGCTTGTGATGCTCCACCATGAGCCGCGTCGATGTCGTTGACCACATGACATTGTCGTGACATTCTGAACCGTCATCGTGCCCTGGCATCGAGATGAAGTTTGCCTGTAACGTACATGATGCTGGAACACAACCACGACACAAAAGTCGACGGTCATTTAGCCAAATTAGGGTTTAGTTGAGGCTTGACTCGTCGAGTCCTGGGTGTAGCCAGGGTGCTCGATGAAATGCCTTCTAGGTCAACCAAGTGGTTCGGTGATCACCGATGACCTGGGGTAGAGGTATGCAAGAACGTTGCGACCAACAAGGAGAACTAGACCAAGGGGAACCTTGGATAAGAGTTCCTTGGTTGTATCAAGGATGTTCCGTAGCCGATCACAGGATTGGTTAACTAGGTGTGCCGTTTCATCGACGACAGGTTCGTCGAGTCGCTTGCCGACAATCGAGTCGACATCACTAACCTCAAGACTCACAAGGTGGTGTTCGGGATTCCGCTCACCCCATTGACGAGTCCGGGTTGAGGTGAACGTCGCTAAGACGATCTTCTCGAGATGGCAAAGCATGCCTTCACGGCGAGGTCTCGCATCATGTTTAAGTCCCGAGAGCTTATCGAGCTCACTTGGACAAGCATGCGGGAGACACTACATTAGTGTCATCGTGTAAGCACTTGAACGATGCTCGAGAAGCTTGCCGTAGAAACTACTTTACCTAAAAGTCATTTGAACGTTGTCTTGGTACTCATGCTAGGTTAACAGTGCTTGTAATGACTTAAGTCCAAGCCATGTTTATCTCACTTCACTCCCAAGTGTCGTTAGGTTCCATCATGGTTCATCCTAAGTCGGGACCCTACGACAGCACTGCTCACTTAACTAGGTTTACTCATTTATGAGTTAAGTCAAGTTCAGTGGTCGATTGCTAAATCGCGACCTTCATCTTGTACACTCCACTCATACGCAAGCTTTCGATGCCACCTTGACACTTAGGTCATCCTTACACTACCAGTCCAACACTTCCACACCATTCAGCTGTATCGTCCTTGAGTGGCATAGCGTCGAGTGTTGAGTGCCAAGTTGCAATGTGTGCTTACATTGCACCTTTCAATTCACATCTCGATACTACTATGACCACTTGACTTCATCCTTTGTTCATCCACACAACAGAGGCATATTTGTCCTTCCTAGTCAAACTCCTCGTTCTTAAAGTTTACACAACCCCGTGGAGTCTGTTATTAAACTACTTAATTACTTATATGCATATCATGTCGATAGGAACGTGATGATAGGTGATCGACGAGAAGTTTCACTTGGAGGAGAAGGCCAGGGTGTTCACTTGAAGTCCTTGGCAGAGTCCGCACAGAAGGACCACTAACAATTGACATTTATTCGAGTCGCAAACTAAGGCAAGCCCCGGTTTGCATTTAAGAACCTTTTAAAGTTTTCCAGTTTTATTCACTTACGTCTTCAGTTGATATTGTGCATTACGTATAAGGTGTTTGATACTCCACTTGCATGACCACAAATCCCACGGTTTGGTCGGAACGAGTTGCAGTTTCACATGTAGTAACTGCTTTGCTAATGCATAGGAAATCCGGTAGAAGTCGAGTAGTTGGAATCTACTCGCGAGAGATGTAGGACATATCTCACAGGATTGTCTAGATAAACAATGGCTTAATATAATGAATCCGAGACCGGGCATGGGATGGATAGGAAGCGACGAGAATTAGAGTCTCGGTCGCATAGCCCTGCCTATGTCGCTTGAGGACCGTGTCGTATGCGGCACCATTGGGCAAGCTTGAACTGTACCGGTTGCATAATGGTATATGGGCCCATTAAACTGATGTAACTCCAGACTGTAGTGTGGAAACTCCTCGGTTGTCCTTGAATGGAGATGCGAAGGCATAAAGGTGTAAATCTTCTAGCGGACAACTTCGACTTGTCTGTGTAGGGGACCTTTTGCTCGGGATGAAGAGGTTTGTCGACATTGGGGTCTTGGGTGAAAGGTGGCCATGTATGACGCGGGGAGGAGAGCACATATGTGTCTCCCACGAGGGTGTGCGTGTCGTGCAGTCCAGGTGTCTGCTGATTGCAATCACCGTCCCTCGCGGTAATAGAGTACCACTTGTTCAATGTGTCGTGATGTAGTAAATACTAAAGAAGCTAGAAAATTATATTGTATTGAATTATAATTGCTTTGCAACCTTGTATGATTTAGAGATGGTAAAATTAAAGTTTACAGTTTCCCCATACTTTAGCTGTAATAGCATTATGTGCTTTGGGCATGTCATATCATCGGTAAAGCGTTTCTTGTTTGATTGTTGAGCCCATGATGTGCCGTGCTTGGAGAATGTCATTTGCTACATAAAACATGATTATAAGGATTCACTTGTAGGCGAGTCTATTTATGCTATTCCTTACCTATGCTTAGTACTTACCCCTGCATATGTCTAGTGAGACGGGTTAGTCTTGCTGAGCCTTATGCTCACGTTTGCGCTTTAACGATTTTTGCAGGTATTAGTTTTATTTCTGCTGTTCAGGTTGTACATGAGACTCGAGGTGTCGAGATAAATCTCATGTGAACCATGCCGCTGCTGAATGTTCTTCATGTTGCTAGTGATAAGCGTCCTGGGCATGGACGTCTTCTCTCCTGCTTAGTTAGGTGAGATTATGAGCATGTATTTTTCTGCTGCGTGTGTACCCCTGTGGTACACTCTTTTGTAAACTGTTCTTATTATGAAATGAAAACTTTATATGTTTTGGTATCCTTTCCGTGTGTGCTGTTAGGTGCCGCATCGCACGGCACCACCCAATGAGATCCTCGGAGGTGTGGACGCCGGTCCCCATAGACATGGTATCAGAGTTTCGTTGGGAACAGCATGCTCGAAAAGAGCCTATTTTTGAAAACTCCGAAGTAGTCGAGTGAGAATTAGCTATATGCCTATTAAGGACTATTACTAGTATAAGTTATAAAGGTGGTGAACTAACTTGTTATATTATTCTGTAACGATGCTCCGTCTTCAACGTAAGCGGTAAGGTACACCGCCGAGAGCGGATCAGTCTCGGTAAACTCTGCATACGAGATATGGTATGTGAAATTTCCGTGGCTTAGCACGGAAAGTCAATATGAGTCTCTGAAACTTTTCCATATTTCTGAGAACATATGACACGCGGTACCCCAGCGTGACATAAAATTAGTGGGAGCCCTCGTCGGGTGGTGTATAACCCGATAGTATGCATCTCTAGAACCATTCATGTTCTATGGGATCATGCGAAACACGTATGCCCGAGTGTATATAAGCCGGTTCGTATGGGAGTCTTTGCTGTACAGACGTATTTACAACCATGTACCTCGAGACATGACCTCGCTCGAGGGCGACTCACACCAGAGTCGTATGCATTTACTTTCATATATATTATTGTGACTGCCTGTCGTGTTTCCCCGTGCTGCCCTTGAGGTGTGAAGATGTGAAAGGGGATTGTTTGTCTTCTGCAGGTACACTAACTCCGGTAGCGACCCGTGTAGCATACGTTTGCGAGTGATCGGTATTAGAACCACCTATAGACGTATCCGGATATACCAGGTTAGACTTTTCTTTTGGTAAGGCACGTAGTACCGTCAGTATCCCACTTGATACTTTGACCATTCCCCACGAAAGAATGGCTTCATCATCATCTTGTAAGATCCAACTACCAGTTGCTGGTAAGTTTTAGGTCAAAGTTTCGACATGGATAGTGCAATGCAAAGAAGGATGAAGATTAAGGCTTTTGTGTACTCTTGACGGAATCTAGCTCCATTATGTCAAGATGTGCTTCTAGTTAAACTTCATAGGACATTGTAGTATGCTATAGGGATGGGGGAGATCTTCAGGTCCTCGACGATTTCTCTTTGGACGAGTTGGACAGACAACACTGGAGAAACTCGTCAAAATTACTAGAAACCAGCATTTCTTCGCCTCTTTGATATAATGAACTAGCCTCGGCATTTCCACCATAACTCTTTGTAGAATCGTCGAATACCTTCGTGTAATACATTTCCGGAAACCTCGTGACTTGTACAACAAGTTTGTAATGGGACTTGCTGTCAAATTGTGAGGTTATCCATCTGAAAATCAGTGGCCAAATCAGCTTTAAACAACCATGATCTATCAAACTAAATTCTGAAATGTGAACCGATTGTTCCACTTCAAAAAAAAATCGGTATCTCTTCAACCTGGAGGGCTTTGGAGGCAAGTGAATACTTTTTGGAAAGCTTTTGAAGTCTTCTATAAGTTTCCTATTGACCTCCAAGCCAAAAGCTGCTTTTATGGTGATGAAAATGCACCATTATCACAGCAGCTGCTGTTCTGAAACTACACGGACCAGCATCTGAATTTTTGCCATATTTCCTTGTAGGAAGCTCTTCTATTCCATTATAATACATTTCTGGAAAGGGGAAGAGCTATTATACAACTTTGTTATTCAGTAATACCTCAAATTCAGTTTATAACTAATTAGAAAACAGAGTTAAAGATAGTACATATATATAGGTGCTATCTGAAACAGTCAGAAAAATTTTGAACTTTGAACGATCATAACTCTTAAACTAGAAATGCAAACTATGCATGTTTATACATGTATGGAAAGCTTAAGGAGTCCTCTATCAACTTCCTATTCAACTCAAAGGCTAAAACTCGCAATAACATGGTCTAAATTGAAGTGTCGTTTAAGAGGTTCTGGCAGCCCGGAAGAGGGGACAGAATCTGAACTCTTCACCCATTGAATCATAACTTTTTGCAGAATTCACCTCTGCAGGCCTATTTTATGTGTTTGGAACGTGTAGAGAGTCCTCTACAACGTCTCTATAGAACTCCAGAGCAGAATCCATCTCTAACATACTAAAAACTTCAAATTTCTAAACTTGGTCAAATCTGGACAGCGAGTGGACAGTCCTGTGTACAGTTATTGTTTCTCGCATAACTTGCTGTAGAATTGTCGTATGACTTCTTGTGATGCATTTATGGAATCTTGAGAATGTATGCAACAAGTTTTCTATGTATTATTTTTGCAAATGTTGATGTTTGTATATCTGAAAATTGTGGACAAAATCAGCCTTAAACAAAGGAGGTGCTGTCCAAATTTTCAGAAAAACTGTCAACTTGCAAATGCCGTATCTTCTCAACCAGAAGTGCTACGAGGGCAAGTAAATAATATTTAGAAATTTTTGGAAGTACTTTACAAGTTCTCTATTCAGTTCAAGACCAAAATCCTTTTCTAGGTGGGTGAAATTTGGATAATCGCAGAGACTGTCCAGGCATACCCAAACTGGACAGCAATCTGTACACCTCTGAATTTAATCCATAACTCGCAGACCGTTGATCCAATGGTGTCGCGCGAGTAACCGTTGGAAAGGTTAGGGAGTCATCGACAATTTTTGTAATTGGCTCCAGACCTGAATCTGTCGTCTATTTTTTCCAAATCGAGTTTGAATACAATGTGGTCAACCTTAACTGAATATAAAAGTCTGAATGCTGAAATTTCAGCAAACTTCAAAAATTCATATCTTTTAGACCAGGACTGATATGAAGACAAGTAAGTACATTCTGGAAATCTTATTACATTTACTACAAATTTGTAAATAATAATATTTCCAGATTTCCATCAGAACAGTCTGAAAACTGTAGATCAAAACTGGTACTTTTTAAGCCGGTTCTGTTGAAAGTGCAGAAAATTCTGTTTAACTTTAAAATAGCATAACATGCAAACCAAATATGATCTAGAGGCAAACCAATACTTTTTGGAAAGGTCTTGAAGTGTACTTTAACTGTGTTGTTCACCTCAAGATATGATTTTGCCACTAACTGGCTCAAAATCGAGTTTGTGTCCAGGCTGGTCGTTTGTCACCATAACCTGGCCAGTTTGAACCTTTTGGTTTTTTATTAGGCATTCGGCTCTCGATTTCAATTCCAGGAGTGTCATTACCAACTAATAGTTAGGACTCAAGTATTTACCAAGTTGAATAGAGTGTTTAACTCATTTGAAGCCCTTTTCCCTTGATAGGCACACTAGTGTCTGATTTATGTGACTTGTCATATCACATCTTGTGATGTTGAACGCAGGTCGCAATTACTCGAGTTGCATCTCGTCTTCCCATGAGGATTGTTTGAAGTACGCTTCAACATCCTGGTTTGGAACTTTAAGGGGGAAGGCGAGCACTCAAGTGAAGGTGATGTTCAACCATCAACCTTGGTTACAACGAGTCGTGTCAACAAGAAGACGATCAAGTAAGATTACATCTTCAAGAGGATCCAACATCCACCCCCAGATTGAGTTACTCAAAGAAGAAGTGTGACTTCAACTCCACTAAAGTGATCACTAAGGATATCAGTTCCTCTTGCCAGATCGAAGCGAAGGTTAAGTGAAGCATCACTAGAGACATATAGTTAGTTGTTTTTCTCCTGATGAAGATACAATCAAGTTGAGTAGAACATGAACAAGCTTTCGAAAGGTCGAGGTAACGTGGTATATTTCTCACATTCCTTGTCAATCGTTCCGTTATGAGTTCCTTAACTGTGGTCGAGTCATGAAGGTAACGCTACTCATTGAGTGTCTTTCACGACCACGGTATCCACTCCTTGCAATTCATCAGACAGTACTTGAGTTTTGTGGGTGTTGTTCATTTAGTCTTGCTCAAACTATAAAAACTACTGCACCATGCATGTGCACCATTTGCATCATACATATGCACCATTTGCACCATACCATATGCATATTCATTGAACCATACAACATGTGATGCATCATGAAGCATCATTACCAATGTAACACAAATAATGGAATGCATGATAATACTAAAGTTTAGAGCAAGGTTGTGTACCCCATTCAAACTATTCTAAGGTGTCTAATGACTACGGTCATTTCACCATCTTCATTTGACTTCTTACATTGTTGATGTCCTTTCCATTGAGTAATACTTGGGAAACCAATTACTCAACCTCACTGGCAACTAAACAAACACTTGAACTTCCATCCTTGACTTGTTAAGTTCAAGTACCTTGATTGTTGCAACTATACCGTTCGTCATCGAGTGGTCATCAGTTCGATGACCAACCTTATAAAATCCATGAAATCTCCTTCCTCGCGAGGATACCGTTCGATTTTCAACCTCATGAAACTCTTTGGGTCCATCTGAAATCTTGCGTTGTTATATGGTAACCTTGCTACACTAATTACCTTGTAGTTACCATATGATTGAGTTCTTTGCGGTGTTGAAATATATGAGGATGCTGAATCTTTAAATCCTCGTGTGCCACCGCAAAGGGTCTTCATCTTCTATTTCTATTGTTTGAAGATGTTGATATACCCAAAAACCTTGTAGTCGCCATATCTTCCGTATTCCTGCTGTTTTCATCACATAAGAGTGTTGGGTGTCTTGCTACTCTTATGCTACAGTTAAGGAATCCTATGGTTGACTAAACATCAAACGAGGTTAATGATTGTTGTTTAACCTCGTAAACTATCTTAACTCATGCCAAGGGAAATACCACATCGAGTTATAAGGACCTATGCAAAACCAAGCAAGCAACCAAGAATCAATGCACAAATAGTTTTAAACTATCATGGTGACCTAGAGAAGCAGAGAACAAGTGTTAATTCTTTAAGTCAAGATTCGGACAGAACGGGATGTCATGTCAGTGTAAGAGTACAACAATAAAGGGTCAGTAACAGACGTGAAAGTTTTACGACGTGATATGGTCATGTCGAGCATCCTGTCAAGATTATCAACTTAAAGACTGGAATCACTTGAAGCAGACTTTAGAATTTCTTAAGATGTCTGAAGATAGTCACTATTTTGTAGAACCCAAGTCTTTAAGGGCATTGTCATTTTCCTTAGTCAATGACCCTCTTTTACGGATCGTTCCTTCATCGTTTGTGTTATTCTACTTGTTAGAATCTTGGGACGAGATTCCTTTAAGGGAGAAGGATTGTAAAAGCCCGCTTTTCGGGAGAACAAAAACGCAAAAAAAAAAATGCAAACTTAAAAAAAAATTTGAAAGTGGACATGGAAATCCAAACTCACATGTATCACGTGCGTTAACCCATGTTCACTACAAATATGGACTTGTTAAAACTTATAATCTCAATAGGAATTATTTCAACCCTAAAATGGGACATCCAAAAATATCCGAATCTCAGGCCGTGAATTTTTCAATGAACTTCTAATATTCCAATTAGACTCTCGGTAAAGTTTCAAAATTTTTGAAGCACGTTTTCCATTTATTGGACACGTACTGAGAGTTTAATCAACGTCAACTTCAAATTTAAACTTTGTGCTCAACCTTGTCCAAATCAACTCCAAAATTTTCCTGAGGTCCCTTATGGTTCAAAAAGGTTAACTTCAATGTTTCAGAATTTTTGAACCTAATCTACCATTTATTTCATTGAATCAAGTATCACCGCTTGAATTCAAATTCAAACCTGAGTTCAAAATTCAACTTGCTCAGTTTTGAAATCTGGTTGCACCATAAAATTCTTCATATTTTATTTAGTCATTGGGCCAAAGTTGAATATTTATGAAGCATGATTGCTATCTCTATTTGAATTTTGAAAAGGAGAAGGGAGGAGAGTGAAGTGGGTCCCACATGTCATGTCTATCCTCATAGCCACAAAAACCAACTTTGCTTCTCTCTCTCGGTCCTTATCAGCGCCCGACCCTGTTTCTTCTTCCCTCGCGCCTTCCTTCTCCCTCCCGACCGCCGTCCGACCATCGGCTTCCGCCACCAGCGCCACGGAGCACCGCGCCTCCTCCTCGCCTAGCCGCCGGCCCGCGCGCGTCGCCCCAGCCTCCCCCGCCGGCCGCCTCCTCGCCTCCGGCCACAGCGCACCCTGGTCCGCGCCCCAGCCCCCTCCCTGACGTGCCTCGCACCTCCCCCCGCGTCCCTGCAAGCACTGCGCCACCAACGCCGCGCGCGTCTCCTCCCTGCCGCGGTGCGCCCTGCTCCAGCGCTTTGCCGAGCCATGGCCGAGCGCCACTGTCTTGCTGCTTGTCCGTGCCTGGTCTACTCTCGCTCCCGCGCAACACAGCCGCGACTCTGCTCCCCTGCTCCAGCAAGCGCACCCTCGGTCAAGTTCCTTGTCGTACTGCTACTGCGCCGCGCTGCTTGCCCATCAGCTGCAAGAACTCTCGACACGCCAACAGCACGTGTGCTGCCCGCGCCCGCACCAACCGCGTCGACAGCCACAGCGCTATTCACACCTCGCCGCCCCTTGACCGCACTCGCCATGTTCAATGCTGCGCTGACACTCTTTGTCCGCCGCCGTTCTGCAGTACCTTGCCACTGTCCAACACCTCAACCGGTGGTCGACGCCCAACATCGTTGCCCTGCTCTGCGTCGTGGTAGCGCCCAACTAGTGATGAATGTGATGTGGGTGATGGATAAGATGCAGGAACACACCATTGACACAATGATATCGACAACTGGTCCAAGGTTAGCTCTGATTTTGCAAGATTGATTGGATCAGTGACTGCAACCTAGGTGTTCGATGAAATGGTTACAAGGCGAAACTAAATGTGTTGTTGTTCAATGTTGGTCTATGGATGTAGGTCTATTGTGGTGTGGCAACTTGACAAGCCTAAGTGCCAAGATGCTCTTTGAATGGTGATGAAGTAGCCGAATCAAGTACACACCCAAGATGTTTGGCGAAAGGCCTACAAGGTGAGCCTTGCCCTGAAATACCTGGCTTGACGTCACTGACGTCCGTTCGTCGTGATCGCTAAGGTTACTCATGTGTCGTCAAGTCGTACGTCCAGTTTTCACATTGATATCATTCCTATAGGAGTCCCTAAGTTGACCTCATTGGTCGTTTGTATCGCATTAGCTTGTCCGTGCGTGCTTGTGATGCTCCACCATGAGCCGCGTTGACGTCGTTGACCACATGACATTGTCGTGACATTCCGAACCGTCATCGTGCCCTGGCATCGAGATGAAGGATGCCTGTAACGTACATGATGCTGGAACACAACCACGACACAACAGTCGATGGTCGTTTAGCCAAATTAGGTTTTAGTCGAGGCAAGACTCATCGAGTCCTGGGTGTAGCCAGGGTGCTCGATGAAATGCCTTCTAGGTCAAACCAAGTGGTTCGATGATCATCGATGACCTCGGGTAGAGGTATGCAAGAACATTGCAACCAACAAGGAGAACTAGACCAAGGGGAACCTTGGATAAGAGTTCCTTGGTTGTATCGAGGATGTTCCGTAGCCGATCACAGGATTGGTTAACTAGGTGTGCCGTTTCATCGATGACAGGTTCGTCGAGTCGCTTGCCGACGATCGAGTCGACATCACTAACCTTAAGACTCACAAGGTGGTGTTCGAGATTGCGCTCACCCTATTGACGATCCGGGTTGAGGTGAACGTCGCTAAGACGATCTTCTCGAGATGGCAAAGCATGCCTTCACGGTGAGGTCTCGCATCATGTTTAAGTCCCGAGAGCTTATCGAGCTCACCTGGACAAGCTTGCGGGAGACACTACATTAGTGTCGTCATGTAAGCACTTGAACGATGCTCGAGAAGCTTGCCGTAGAAACTACTTTACCTAAATGTCATTTGAACATTGTCTTGGTACTCATGCTAGGTTAACAGTGCTTGTAATGACTTAAGTCCAAGCCATGTTGATCTCACTTCACTCCCAAGTGTCGTTAGGTTCCATCATGGTTCATCCTAAGTCGGGACCCTACGACAGCACTGCTCACTTAACTCATTTATGAGTTAAGTCAAGTTCAGTGGTCGATTGCTAAATCGCGACCTTCGTCTTGTACACTCCACTCATACGCAAGCTTTCGATGCCACCTTGACACTTAGGTCATCCTTACACTACCAGTGCAACACTTCCACACCATTAAGCTGTATCGTCCTTGAGTGGCATAGCGTCGAGTGTTGAGTGCCAAGTTGCAATGTGTGCTTACATAGCACCATTCAATTCACATATCGATACTACTATGACCACATGACTTCATCCTTTGTTCATCCACACAACAGAGGCATATCTGTCCTTCCTAGTCAAACTCCTCATTCTTAAAGTTTACACAACCCCGTGGAGTCCATTATTAAACTACTTAATTACTTAATTACTTATATGCATATCATGTCGATAGGAACGTGATGATAGGTGATCGATGAGAAGTTTCACTTGGAGGACAAGGCCACGGTGTCCACTTGAAGTCCTTGGCGGAGTCCGCACAGAAGGACCACTAACAATTGACATTTATTCGAGTCGCAAACTAAGGCAATCCCCGGTTTGCATTTAAGAACCTTTTAAAGTTTTCCAGTTTTATTCACTTACGTCTTCAGTTGATATTGTGCATTACGTATAAGGTGTTTGATACTCCACTTGCATGACCACAAATCCCACGGTTTGGTCGGAACAAGTTGCAGTTTGACCTGTAGTAACTGCTTTGTTAATGCATAGGAAATCCGGTAGAAGTCGAGTAGTTGGAATCTACTCGCGAGAGATGTAGGACATATCTCACAGGATTGGTTAGATAAACAATGTCTTAATATAATGAATCCGAGACTGGGCAGGGGATGGATAGGAAGTGACGAGAATTGGAGTCTCGGTCACATAGCCCTGCCTGTGTCGCTTGAGGACCGTGCCGTATGCGGCACCATTGGGCAAGATTGAACTGTACCGGTTGTATAATGGTATATGAGCCCATTAAATTGAAGTAACTCCAGACTGTAGTGTGTAAACTCCTCGGCTGTCCTTGAATGGAGATGCGAAGGCATAAAGGTGTAAATCTTCTAGCGGGCAACTTCGACGTGTCCGTGTAGGGTACCTTTTGCTCGGGATGAAGAGGTTTGTCGACATTGGGGTCTTGGGTGAAAGGTGGCCACATATGACGCGGGGAGGAGAGCACGCATGTTTCTCCCACGCGGGTGTGCGTGTCGTGCAGTCCAGGTGTGTCCTGATTGCAATCACCGTCCCTCGCGGTAATAGAGTACCGCTTGTTCACTGTGTCGTGACGTAGTAAATACTAAAGAAGCCAGAAAATTATATTGTATTGAATTATAATTGCTTTGCAACCTTGTATGATTTAGAGATAGTAAAATTAAAGTTTACAGTTTCCCCATACTTTAGCTGTAATAGCATTATGTGCTCTGGGCATGTCATATCATCAGTAAAGTGTTTCTTGTTTGATTGTGGAGCCCATGATGTGCCGTGCTTGGAGAATGTCATTTGCTACATAAAACATGATTATAGGGATTCACTTGTAGGCGAGTCTATTTATGCTATTCGTTACCTATGCTTAGTACTTACCCCTGCATATGTCTAGTGAGACGGGTTAGTCTTGCTGAGCCTTATGCTCACGTTTGTTCTTTAACGATTTTTGCAGGTATTAGTTTTATTTCTGCTGTTTAGGTTGTACATGAGACTCGAGGTGTCGAGATAAATCTCATGTGAACCACACCACTACTGAATGTTCTTCATGTTGCTAGTGAGAAGCGTCCTAGGGCATGGACGTCTTCTCTCCTGCTTAGTTAGGTGAGATTATGAGTATGTATTTTTCCGGTGAACTCTTCTTATTATGAAATTAAAACTTTATATGTTTTGGTACCTTTTCGTGTGTGTTGTTAGGTGCCGCATCGCACGGCACCACCCAATGAGATCCTCGGAGGTGTGGACGCCGGTCCCCACAAATATGCTGAACTAAAATTCAACCTCATTCCCAAAGCTTCATGCAATTTTTGCCAAAATCTGGAGGTAAATTCAGAACCTCTATCCGAGACTATCTTCTTAGGGACTCCATGTCGACACACAATATGCTCCATGTATATTTCGGCCAATCGTGCAGCTGTATATTTGGTCTTCACAGGGACAAAATGAGCTGACTTGGTTAAGCGATCCACAATTACCCAAATTGAGTCATACCCGGACTGAGTATGTGGTAACCCAACTATGAAGTCCATTCCAATTTCTTCCCACTTCCATCCCGGAATTTCAACAGTTGCAATAATCCGGCTGGCCTTTGATGTTCCGCCTTGACTCGTTGGCACACAATGCTACGTATTCAGCTATGTCCTTCTTCATGCTATCCCACCAATAGCAAGTCTTCAAGTCTTTGTACATCTTTGTACAACCAGGGTGAATTGAGTAAGGCGAGTCATGTGCCTCCTTTAATATTGTCTCCCGAATATGCTTTACATTAGGCACAACGATCCTCTTTCCAAGCCATAAGGTACCATGTTCGTCTTCATCAAATCTGAATTCTCTCCCTTCCTCAATCCTTTCCTTGATTTCCTCGATCTCCTCATCTGCGGTTTGTGCCTCTCGAATTTCTTGCTCCAAGGTCGGATTTAACTCCATCATCTCCATCTCATTTACAAACCCGATGTTCAACTGTTCAAACTCCTTACATAACTCGAATGGCAATTCTCGAATCGTGAGATGATGACTTACTGCTTTTCTACTCAAAGCATTGGCCACTACATTGGCTTTTCTCGGATGATAGTTGATCCCCAAATCATAATCTTTGATGAGCTCCAACCATCTCCGTTGCCTCAAGTTCAGATCCGCATGTGTGAAAATATACTTCAAACTCTTATGATCTGTATAAATTTCGCACCTATGTCCAAGAATATAGTGTCTCTAAAGCTTCAATGCGTGTACCACGGCTGCAAGTTCCAAATTGTGCGTGGGGTAATTCTGCTCATGTTTCTTCAGTTGTCTTGATGCATAGGCGACCACTTGACCCTCTTGCATAAGCACACATCCAAGTCCTTGTCTCGATGGGTCGCAATAAATATCAAAACTCTTGCTCACATCCGGCAGTACCAAAACTGGAGCTGTCGTTAACCTCTTCTTCAACTTCTCAAAACTATTTTGACAAGCTTGAGTCCATTGGAAAGCCTTTCCCTTCATTAGCAACTCCGTCATAGGCTTGGCTATCTTGGAAAAGTCCTTGATGAATCTACAGTAATATCCAGCCATCCCAAGAAAACTCCTTATTTCCTTGACATTTTGCGGCGGTTCCCACTTCAACACGTCTCTCACTTTTCTGGGGTCAACCGATACTCCTCCTCCTAAAATTATATGACCCAAAAACGACACCTCTTTCAACCAAAACTCACACTTGTTGAACTTGGCATAAAATTGATGCTCCCTCAATTTTTGCAATGTAAGCCTCAAGTGTTCCTCATGTTCCTTCTCATCCTTCGAGTAGATCATAATGTCATCAATGAACACCACGACGAACTTATCCAAGTACTCCATGAAGACCTTATTCATGAGGTACATAAAGTAGGCAGGCACATTTGTCAATCCAAATGACATCACGGTGTACTCATAAGACCATACCGTGTCCTAAAAGCTGTCTGGGGTATGTCCGATGGTCTAATATTCATTTGAAAATATCCCGACCTCAAGTCAATCTTAGAGAAGACACAAGCACCCTTCATCTGATCAAACAAGTCTTCTATGCGCGGTAAGGTGTACTTGTTCTTGATTGTCACCTCGTTGAGAGCTTGGTAATCTACACACATCCTTTGGGTTCCATCCTTCTTGGCCACAAACAGCACGGGCGCTCCCCAAGGTGAAGAGCATGGGCGAATAAAACCTTTCTCTAGTTGCTCTTGAATTTGCTTCTTGAGCTCCGCTAATTCCATAGGAGGCATCCTATACGGCCTCTTAGCTATAGGTGCAGTTCCAGTTATTAAATCAATAACAAACTCAATGTCTCGATCGGGTGGCATACCTGGCAACTCGTCTGAGAAAACATCCAAAAATTCACACACCACCGGAATCTCCCCAATGGAGACACCGTCCATATGATTCAACTCCAATTGCTTCAGTGCGGTTTGAGATACTTCAAATTCTACGGTGGTCCCTTCTTCGTTGGTCAACTTCACCGTATTTGTGGCACACTCAATAACTCCATTATGCTTCCTCAACCAGTCCATACCGAGTATAATGTCCAATCCTTGAGAATCCAAAACAATGAGGTTGGCAGAGAAGTCTACCCCCCTTATTCTAAGGCTTACTTTTGGACATACTATATTTGTCCTCATCTCTCCTCCAGGAGACTTAACCAATAGAGTAAACTTCATATGAGAGATTGACAAACTATACTTGGCAACATACTTTGATGCAATGAATGAATGCGATGCTCCAGAATCAAATAACATAGTCGCAGGGTTGGAGTTGGCGAGAAACATACCAATTACCATGTCATCCGCTTGTTGAGCATCCTCCATAGAGACATGGTTCACGTTGCAACGAGCAAAGTTCCGATGTCCACGGTTCCCTTTTGGCTGTCCTCCATTGGGTCTTGGGTTTTGCCTCGACGCATTGCTTCCTTGACCAATGCCTGACTTAGGACATTGATGCGCAAAGTGTCCAGCTTATCCACAAGTATAGCACTTCTTAACTCCACCCGAATTGTTGGGACGAGCTTGGTTTTGAGCATTTGCATTTGGGAAATTAGCACGAGGTGCATAAGGCATTGGAGTCCTAGGTGCTTGCATGACAGGGCGTTGCTGCACAAACTGAGCTAGGCGCGGTGCATAACCAGGGCGCTGTACAGGAGCCGAGGAGCTGTAGTATGGCGCATTAGGAGGCGCAAGGCGAGGGCGCACATTACTTCCTTGTTGATGTCCTTGATATGGCGCCTTCCTCTTGTTGTCTGGCTCCATCTCACGGACCTTGTTCTCCACAACAATTGCTTTGTCCACAAGCTTCTGGAAGTTGGCATAGTCACAATTGAGTAATTGCACTTGGATCTCATTGTTGAGGCCTCTCATGAACAAATATTGCTTCCGGCTGTCCCGGCTCACATCTTCAGGCGCGTACCTTGAGAGTTGAGTGAATTTATTGAGATATTTACTCACGCTTGATCTTCCTTACCTTAAATTCTCGAATTCTTGTCTCATCAAGATCATAACAACTTCTGGCACATAATGAGAACGGAAGTTCTCCTTGAATTCTGCCCAAGTGATCCTCTCTTGATTCTCATGAGCATTGCAATAAGCATCCCACCAATCTGCAGCTGTTCCAACAAGTTGATGAGAAGCAAATAACACCTTCTCCCGGTCACTGCATTGGACAATAGCTAGCTTCTTCTCCACGGACTTGAGCCAGTCATCGGCATCCATAGGGTCGGCGGCTTGAGCAAAGGTTGGCGGCCTAGTCCTCATAAACTCTCCCAATCGGTTATGAGGAGGCAGGGGTGGCGGTGGAGGCATGTGGGGCTGATTGTTGATGTTACCAGCCTGCAGATGTCCCATAGTTTGTATCATGGTCTGCATGAGCTGGTTTTGCATAGCCAGTAGCTGCTCGATATTGATGGCTCCATGAGCAGGTCCTTGTCCATTGTTATTTTGAGGTACTCCATGGTTCTCCTCCTCATCATTGACATCCCTCTGATTCCGAGTCCTCACCATCTGAAGAAGAGCAATAGGTAAGAATTAAGAAGCGTCCCCAACTAAATGCATCAAGGGATATGAAACTAAACAACTAGCTACACTAGCCTAGGTGGACATGGCAATGATAAAGCATCCCAAAATCCTCTATTAAACACACAAGCAAACAATATATATAGCCAACAGCACACCAAGCCAAAAACACATCGATTCCTGAGTGCTCCTATGTGCTCTAAAGTGTCCATTCTATCTAGGCTGCGTCCTATGGTCAACCTGTGGCTCTGATACCAATCTGTGACGCCTGGTTCCGAACAATGAACCAAGCTAATGCATATGTGTGCCCAGGATGTTCAACACACATACAAGAGTGCAATCACAAAAGAGTATACAGAAAATTACCACAGAACAAGATTAATTATCAAATTTTATTACACAACCCATATTAGCCTCGAATACAAACTCTAATGAATATTTATGACAAGTTCAACTAATGCAGCGGAAATAAACTAATTAAGCAAACTAGACAGCTAGGCAGCATAAGCAATAGGGTATAGCGCAGCTCCAAGCAACACCACAGGCAAAGCTGACGGTAGACACGGCCTAGAACTCCGCATTATCGCCATTAAACTCCCAATTTTGACCTGCAACTGTTGGGGGGGATTGCAAGAGTGAGTACATGTCGTACTCAGCAAGTGTGGAAAGTATGACATGTGGCTTATTCAATTGCCGACAATAACAATGGTTAAGTGCTGAAAAGTACATTAAAACATTTGAAAAGCAATATATTATATTTATATGAATCAAACCCATCATAATCATAGGTAATATCATAATACCAGTCCACAATTCACCATCCTCATCAATAATTCTAGATTTCACCATTTGCCAATAACCATATTCAATACCAGAAATTAATCCATAACCATAATACCAACCATAATCATCCCAAATACCATCCCAATATCAAGTACCCTCTAATCATGGAAGTTGTCCAGGTGCTCATAACTGGGAGCACGGCTATCATGATTGTTTTATTAGACTCTGCAGAGTTTGTACCTCTTTATCCACGTGTTTGTGATTTCATCACCTTTCGATGACTAGAACCTCTATTATGCCGTCTCACACTTCCGTCGGTGTGTGGCCAAGAGATCACAAAATAGCCTTTACAAAGGGATTACTAGCCTATTTAGACCCCACTGAGGTTTCACCGGTTGCGATGTCTCCAACTGAGCACATCTTCAACCAAGGGCCCCCTCTTGAGCCATTCGGATCCCAGGGTAGTCCCACCAATCATCAACAAACCCAATCCGACTACCCCTTCCCCGAGCATCCTTAATGGTCTGAATAGCACTAGTAAAGCCCTAATTAATCAGCTATGTCGCACCCATACTTGGCCTCGTGGTGGCACTGTAGTCCTGGCTTATTCTCGCATGAACCAGTCCTTAGATCTAAAGAAAGCAAACCACCATAACATCCAACCCATCTACATACCAGGCTTGCTTAGATCACCCATTACCATATCATATTCAACCAGTTCATGTCAACCATAATCTCATCCATGCATAATTAAATTGAGTGGTATAGTTGTTCTTCCATCCAATTAATTAAGCGAAGCAAAATGGTAAAAACCCTTCCCGACTCTCTACCATAAATTCCAGGTGACAAGGGTGGTTTAACAAATCTAGTAAACTTCCTATCATAGGGTTCATATCAAATTGACACAAGCATGCAGTTTTGCAAACAAAACATTTATTTTAAAAATAGGATCAATATGCTTCAAGGACACTTGCCTTGCTCTTGCTGATGATTAGGATCAAAGCCTTCAAACTCTTGGTCCTGGAGATCCTCCGCGGCACTTTCTAGCGCAAATCCGTCTAATCCACACAATAAACATACAAGACAAGAAACACAATCAAGGAGTGCACAAATATTACTCAATATGACATGACATGCATGATTGATGCAAATGCAAGGTAGAACTTGTTACTAGATTGCTTTTAATGATCACTAACTAGTTCTAATAGATTTTAACAAGTTTATACAGGTTTGGATTCGATTAGATCAAATTTTAGAATTAATTCAACACAATTTAACCAGAAAGATCAGACTAGTCCGCTAGGGACCGGACAAGTCCGCACTTTGTGAGATCAGCAGATTAGGGTTTTCAATATCGACGTAAATTCGGAGATTAGGGGTTGAATTCATGTAAGGAAAGGATAATAGAAGGTATACCAGGTGTTTAGAACTCCAATGAATCAAGAAACTTGGAGGTAGCACTTGGATCTTGGTGATCTAGGGTTGGTGATTAACTTGGGGATGAATTGGTGATGAGGAACGAAACTTGGTGGAGATCTTGATCCTCTTTCGTTTCCTCCTCTTCTTCTTCTTGCTTGGGATCTTCTCCTCCCTCCTTGATGGTGGCTCCCCACGAACTAGGGTTTGGGTGGGTGGAAAAGTGGCAAATAGATGTCAATCCAATGGGTGGGGTTGTTTATATAGAGGTGGAGGCTAGGGTTAGATGGATTTCGAGTTTGGGATGAGTAGAGGCCGGTTTAGAGTCCCTCATGGGCCCTAAAAGAGTTAGGCACGACATACCTAGGCCCACTTAATATGAAACCCACGAAACAAGTCGTAAAACAAAAGATCAACTCAGAGTCACGAAATATCGGACAAGTCCGGAAAGGACCGGACTAGTCCGAAGTCGTCCAGAGAGAAAATTGGACAAGTCTGGCCAAAGATCGAATAAGTCTGACTTTAAACAGAGAGGAATTTGGACATGTCTGCTGGAACACCAGACTAGTCCAGAAAAGTCCAAGGACTTAGCAAATTTTCAAGGATTCTTGGAATATCGGACTAGTTCGCACAAAATCGGACAAGTCTGAAAGTTTCCAGTGCCAAAAATCGGACTAGTCCGCAGCAAAAAAGGACAAGTCCGTTTTTAGTCAGAGAGAAATCGGACTAGTCCTAAGCAAAATCGGACTAGTCCGCACTTTCCTGCGTTTTAAGTGCGGTTTTGCTCCAAATCAATTTTTAATGCTCCAAATCAATTTTAAACTCGTTCCTCTTGTTGTGGGTTAATGTTAAACATGTATATGAGTGTATGTAGGGCATGATGCATGAAAATAAGGGTGTTACACTGGATAACTCTGTCCGTCTGACCGCGAAACAAATAACACATGACTGGACCATCCAATTAATCTAAGTCAATCCAATCAAAGACAAGCAACCAAACACAGATCTTTTTGGCCGCGTTGTGCTCGTGCACATGATGATGGATCGTGCACGCCGAGCGCTGAGTTATTCAGATCGCTGAGCAAATTTCAAACGTGGAGTTTATGTGCCCGTGCGCTCTGCAGGATTCGGTGCATTGGCGTACGTGGCAATCATCAGGGCAGGGTGGCACAGTCGCAGGAACCGTGCGGTGCGCTCTTGGTTGCATGGCTGTAATATTCGGAGCGTGAACATACATGGCAACCATCTGGGCAGGGTCGCACAGAGATGGTTGTGCGGCCCTGCCTCAGAGAATTCGATTCCCGCACCCAGGGGCTAAGAGATAAGACCATCCACAGAGGTTTCCTCTAAGACTTACTCTATGTCTCTATCCCTCTATACTTTCAGTATATCCTCTATACATCCAGCATTTCACTCGGACATCTCCATACTTCCCGTAATTTACTCTATATTTACAGTCCAGTGAGCTTTACCATAAACCACTACGGATGGTCTTAAAGGTAGGCCCGGCTCTGAGCCTAGGCGGGAGGGGCTACAACCTAGGGCTAGGTGGGGGGGGGGGGGGCAGGATGATAGCTGTTAAAGAGAAAAGAAATAAAATTAATTAGTATTTGCATCATCCGTGTGTGATGTACAGTTACACGATCTAGCTTTTTATTTTTGTAATTTTTTTGAAATATAATACTACGTCCTAATGTGTTTAATGTTTATTAGATCTAATATTTCTAATTTTCCATATGCGATGTTTTTCGATGAAAGTAGGAGTTTTTTGTTAATCCATGTACTATATTACACATTATTCATGAACATAAAAGACATTTTTTATTAACATAAAAACAACATATATATTACAAACAAGAAAAAACACATAGAAAACAAAAGAAAAAACTACTACTAATCCTACTCTACTCGGAGGAGGACTTGTCCACCTCCTATGCCGCCACCTCCGCATCCGCCGACGGCGCCTCTGCCTCTGCTGCAATCGCCGGTGGCACATCCTCCAACACCAGATCGAACTTCTGGTCGATGGCGTTCACCAGTTGCTCACGAAACTCCACCCCAGCCTCCTCACCGATCGTCTTGTAGAGGCAGTCGAGACGAGCGGCCACAAACCCTAACCCAAAGATGTAGTAGCCGGTGGAGTCCATGATGGTGTTTTGGGGAAGGATCCCAATTCCTAGACAGCTAAAGGAGTGAGATGTATTTACAAATACATCCTATGCCATTTTCTCGAGCGCTTTTGCTTGCACGTCAGCGGTGAACAGGTTGCCGGTAACCTCCTTAAGCTTGCCGTCGAGTTTGTCGATGCGTTTCTCGATGAGGCGAACAGTCTCATCATAGTCGGACAGAAGAGGTGTGGGCACTACGAGCGGACACGAGGGTGGAGGAGGTGCGGGCTGCGCCTCTTGTTCCACCAACATTGGTGGCGACGGAAACGGAGAAGGAGGTTCAGAGGACGTCGATAGCCTGGAGCACTTCAGTGAGGGGCTACCCATTTGTGCGGCGATAGAGGTGCAAACAAAGAGAGAGAGGTGGTCGACGGTGGTGCGGCGGATAAGCAAGAGGAGAAGTTTGGAGGTTAAAATGGATCGAGAGGTGTGGCGGGGAAGAAGAGGACGATGTGCCTTTATAGTGGGTCGTCTTCTAAGTGCGCGAGTGGAGAAATGTGCTTTTGAATCGACAGAACTCCAAACCGCGGTTTGCCTCCTCTCAAAACAGCTCGACACGTCGCATCGGCCAGTTTTTTAATTATACACGCAAAGGGCCCAGGGTATGCAATGGCCCACCTGGCATACTTTGTAGGTCCATCCCGCGGTGTTCGTAACATTTCATGCGAACGATTTCAACAAGGTGCGGAAGATTGACGTGAACGCTCATGGCAATCGACCGAGAGTCCATATCTTTTTTTTGAAGGATCCGACCATTGCCGACCGAGAGTCCATATCGAACCGATGATAATTTTTGTGATCATATATGATGGTGGACATGAATATAATGAATGTGAAAAAGACTTGCGATCAAGCATGTTTGATCACATGTTGAGGATTTTTGTGGCCCCTTGTTGAGGATCATTTTAATTTGATGATGTTGAGGATCGGATGTGGCGTTCGTGTTTTCACAAGTGTGTTCATTTGTTCCTAAAATCAGAACACGTAGCGGCTAGTGCCTACGGCTGTCGTTTCTTCAAAACACGTGTACAGCGATACATAGTGGCAGCGTGCGATCGATTAATTTGATGAACCACGTACTTAGTGAGAGTTGTGTGCTTATTTTACATGATGGTAGTCCACATTCTATCCTCGTACCATCAAGGGAACATCCTTGTGTCAAATTTGTTATCTCTATTGATAACAGGATAATATTATTCATTAGGGTGGTACATAAACTGCCATATAGGTTGAGAGCATACACATGCATGGTATGGAATATGATAATATAGCAATATATATACATGGTAGGACATATTCTATTATTGGAATACATGTTTGGGGCATAACATGCATATGTACGTCTAACATCCATGTGAAAGACATCGATCATGTTTGATGACGTTATGTGTTTTCCCCTTTTGTTGAGAGCTCGTCATGTTTCAGCCTCATTCATCATGTTGGGGCGTAGCATGCATGGACAACTAACATGCATGTGCTAGACCTTGATGCATGTGAGATAACATGCATGTTTTTAAAAGCCCTCAACTCGGTGCGCGCTGCTGATCTAACTGACGGTGGCGGCACAGAGGCTGAAGGTAGTGCACTGAGACGATGGCAGGCCCGCCGAGGCGACGGCGAGGCCGACGCGGGAGGGGGCATGGCGCGCGGTGGCACAAATCTCGGGGCGGTAGCACTCGAAGCTCGCAGAGGCGGTGCCGCCGCCAGCCGACCGGCCGTAAGAAGGGTGAAGTAAGTTTCTTACTTATTCGAAATTCTTAATATGTACTCCCTCCATCTCCCAAATTACTTGTCGCTCTTTAATTAATTAATTCATTTTTGAACTAAAAAGAGTGACAAGTAATTTGGGATGGAGGGAGCAGTAGTTTGTGAGACCTATGTGTGCTGAATACATTGACTTGTACTGAATACATTTGCTTTGACAATATAAGTTTTTGAAATTCTGCCAAAATACCCTTTTTAGCAAGGTCCGACTTGCTTTGTCAAAGTCCAACATTTTTTGGGTAAGCCCCAGGGAGCTTTGTCTTTAGCTCTAGCATCTCTTTGATAGCTTCAGCATGTCTTTTTTAAGCTCTGATATGTTTTGCTAGGTCCAACTTGTGTTGGTTAGCTCCGACATGTTTTTCTAGCTCCGGCTTTTGGGTTGACTAGTTCCGACCAGCTTTGGTAAGCTTCGGCGCTAGGTTGTACTAGCTTTGGTAAGCTCTGGTGCTAGGTTGTACTAGCTTTGGTAATCTCCGGCGCTAGGTTGTACTAGCTTTGGTAAGCTCCGGCTCAAGCTTCGGCTAGCTTTGGCAAGGTCCGGAGCTAGTTTGCAATTTTCCTGCTTTTGCTGTGAAATGTTTCAAACTTGCTTTACATTGTTGGAAAGTTTGCTTAGTATTCTTTTACTAAGTTTTTGGTGCATTTTGGTTGATATAGCGGATATCGTTTTGCTATGCCTTGCAACATGCTTATGTGAGGTGCTCACGTAAGGTGTTGTGTTCAGAACTAACTTGAGTCAAGTTGCGGACTTGGGCTCGTACGGATTGGTTGTTTGTTCATGTGCAGGTGTTGCTTGAGTTCAAGACATGGCTGGTGACGGGGTCCATTGAACTAGACTTAGGGAGAAGATGAGGTTCAACAACCAAGTTCGGGAGGAATTGTGGTTGAGTTGATCGGGAGGTCGCGCGCAGCATGTATGAATCAAGAACAATGCATATGAAGGTATCATGGACGTCGTTGGAAGATGTTTGCATGTGTGCAAGGAGTGCATGGACGTGGCTACATGGTTCCGAGGTGTGATGAAGAGATGTGGACGTAAAGAATTGGTCGGAAAGGTCTAACCGACTAGGTTATGGACTCAGGCTGCGGTTGTGTTGTGTTTGACTCGAATATGGAAAGTTTTGGGTTGGTTATGTTAGGATTTCGTGTGGGTCAAGGATTTTAGTTATTTTAGGAATGTGGGATACATTACTAAGGTGTTTGGAAGTCTTAAGATTGATTCTATCTGCGTATATAAGAGTCCTAAGCAGTTATGGAAAGTTTTGATTTGTGATTTGAGTAGGATTAGAGTCCTAGTTTGAGTTGAGTTGGCCTCCGGGCTGGTTATATAAGCAAGGGAGGCCAGAGCTTGTGATAGAGACGACTTTGGGGCTGTTCCTCTTGTGTTCTATTGAATAAAATTTGTATTTGAAAGGAACTTTTGTGCCTTGTTCATCCGACTTGTTCCAGATAAGTTTTTCTCGTCCAGTTTTCTGCACAGCACTACCTTTCTTTGATGGTTTTATCATAAATCGGGTTTTACAGATCCAATTGATGTGATTCTTTTTGGGTTTTCTTCACAACTTGATTTTCTATAATCTGTTAAAATTTCACGGTCATTGGACTTGTGGTTTATGATCTACACGAGCTTCTTTGCATCGTTCCAGAACTGTTTTTCACGGGTAGGACAAATTGACCTTTGTTTGATCTTTCAATCGTAACTTGAGTTTCTCTCAATGGATTTGAGTGATTTATATTGTGTCATCTTCATGACTTGATTCTCTCAGATATCTATCACTTTTGTCACGGTGAAACACGTTTAGATTAGTCTCACACACGATTTCTTTAACAGATCGTTTTTCTGCCGAAGGGGTTGGGATTTAATTGTTACTGCTGCGTAAGATTTTTTAATCTACCATTCACCCCCCCTCTGGTAGCTTTTCACGTGCTCTTCGATCCTACATAGTTGTAATTCCATAATTGTAAGGACTATGTTAATTTGTAATTCCTTAACCTATAAAATTAATAGTTAATGATTAATTGCAAAATAAGTGACGAATGACAGTAGTTATTACCTTCTAATGGTCGGTTGCCTAAAATTTTCTCAATTTTCAGAAACATGACAAATAGACTCCGACTAATTCTTCCATCACAATAACTATTCTTTGTTTTTGAAAAATCATCACATAAACTACTAAAGCATTAACTTAAATGCCAAGACAGTGGCGATGAAATCCTCTGCCCTGCAGTTATTACTGCAGCTGACATGTGGACCCGACAACGGTGGGGCACACATCTGATATGAACCCAAGATATAGTGTTTCCTCAAGAAAAAAATAATTTAATGAGATATTGGGCGCAGAAGCAGAAAAGCTAGAACTTGAGCGCTGCACCTGCGAATTCCATGTCGGGATGATCAACAGCAGCCGATCCCAAACTCAGTGGTTAGATCAGTAGTCGCCAGAGAGCAGCTTGCGGCCGACCTCGAAGGAGACGAAGGTGTTGATGCATGCATAGTTGATCTGGTTGCCGGAGAAATTGTACGCATCCCAGTTGCTCGTCCTCACCCGGTAAGGTTTCTCCATGTCGGCGCCCATCACGGCTGTCGCGATGTCCTTCAGCCCGGTGGGGCAGAGGCTCGGGTGATCCATCTCCTCCACCGCGCGATCGGCCAGGTCCATCGCTTTGGCCACCTTCAGCTGCCAGTCGTTCCAAAGCCTGTCGGCGTCACCCTCCATGCCCACACCGACGAGGAAGTAGTTAGAATCCCCGACAAAATCTTCCAGCTCGTTGGGGAAGTAGTCAGTGTGGATGACTTGGAAGATGAGGCAGCGGCGGCTGACGTAGAGCTGCAGAACGGTGATGGGGTTCTGTTCGGTAGAGTAGCTGGGGTGCCACTCGACGTCGAGCCCAACAACGAGCTTGTAAAGTGCCGATGGTGGACGGAGAGGACCTCATCGAGACAGTCCTCGACTGCCTCACCGGAGGACGTGACGGTGGTGGTGATCACGTCTTCCTCGAACGTCACATTGTACACCTGTGTCCCCACCATTGGGTCCTCTCTCCTTGTCGTCCCTGCGGTTGCCATCTGCGGCGGCGACGCAACTTCTCTCTTGTGCAAACCTTCATCTACACCTTTAGTTTGGATTTTGGAAACGTGCATGGATATATAACTGATGCAGTTACGATATGAGCGGAGGAGTTTCCAAATTTGACGGGCCCGAGCCCTGAGTAAAGAAAGTAATAAAGATTTTTGAATCTGATATACTCTTTCTATTTTTTTAATTCTTATCGTAATGACCACAAGTTGCATTGTCTCAACTAAACACCACGTATAACAACAACAACTTTTTTCAGGAGAGCACCCAGTGGGTATGCCGGGTGTGCCACGGGATACCCTGGGTCCACCAGCAAAGAGTAGCTAGTGTGAATGCATGCTAGAGAGATCAACGGAATCAGGAACTGGCCAATGATGATGAAAGTCAACAGTCTCACGGTTCATGTATCGTAATGCTCGTCATCCTTTTTCTTCTTCCCTTTTTATTATATGTAATATTTTTCCACCAATCTTCTAGCCGTCCTTTATTTGAAATTGTGCGGTTGGATCAGGATATGTGGCCTGCGTGAGGCGAGAGCCATGTGTGCAACACTAGGCGGAACGTCATGGAGAGACATTGCTACCCTTGTTGAGGATCGTGTTAATTTGATGATTGGATGTAGCGTACGTGTTTTCCCAAATGTGTTCATTTGTTCCAAGAATCTGAACACGTAGCGGCTAGCGCCTGCGGCTGTCGTTTCTTCGAAAGGACGGGTACAACATGGTTTGAAATTATATTGTACTGTGCAAGGCATGCGATTAGTTTGATGAACCGTGTACATAGTGAGCTGTTCCTACATGGTATTCTATCCTCCAACCCTCGAGGGAACATTCTTCATGTCAAACATGCACGACGAGAGTGAGGACGGCGCTCGGTGGACTGCGCTTTGTTAATCTGGGCTAAAGTTGTTTTAGATAATGGAAATAATTAATTTGAACTTTCCCTCAGTAGATAGTATGGCCACACCGATAATCCAAGTTTGTGAAGATCAACAACAAAAGACTCAACCCGACACACTAGTGAAAGTAAAACACCTGATACATTTTATTAATATGGAAGTCTATAACTAAAACTCAATCCAAATTTGGGAAAAACTTTGATAACCCTGACTTCTGTCTTTCCAAGCCATCTGAATCAAGTCTTTTTGTCACCCTTTTGCAATGACGCCCACGAGCACTTAATCTGGGCTAAAGTTGATACTCCAGAAACTGTTCTAGCGTCTTTTGTGATTTACTATGTACTTTGCTGTTTGATTTCTCATTATGTTGGATCCGTGTTGGGTTTCAACATAGAGAGTGGGCACAGGGTGAGGGGGAAGGTTCTCCCTGGTGCTGTCAGATGAACTAGGTGGAAGTCACTTTCTGGATCTCCAGCTCAGTAGAGTTAGAAGTGGAAATATATTCCATTCTAAAAAATAATAGAGATAAATAGTCCACTAGTTTATAGTTAGAACAGCAACATTAGATGAACTAGTTTTGCGCACCAATGAACAACAAAATAAAGTTCATTTCCTTAAGATGATATATTACAAACAAGAAAAAAGAAAAACACAAACTAGAAACAACAAAAGAAAAACAACACAACTAAGAACAAGAAGAAACTACTTCTCCTCCACCTCCACATCCTTCTTCTTCTCCTCCTCCTCCTCCTCCTCCTCCTCCTCCTCCTCCTCCTCCTCCTTCTTGGGCTCCTAGCAGGGCGGGGGCGCCTCCCGCAGCAGAGACGAGAAGCCCAGTTTCCTGGACATTGCCGCCACCAGGTTGTCGCAGCCGGTGACGCTGAGCTCGATCGCCAGCGTGTCCCAGAGGACGTCGAGGTGACCGGCCAAGTGCGTCATGCCGAAGCCGTAGTGGCCCGTGGTCCCCATTCCAGTATACTCTGGAAGGGGACCAAGCCCAAGGCGACGCATAGAGCGTGATGTATTGTCAAATACATTGCGCGCCATCTTTCGGAGAGCCCACTCCTTGTCCGGGGGGGAGTCTGGGCAGGGACTCTTCACCTTGGCATCCTTCGGCGGGCTTGGCGGCAGCGTTTTCTTATCATCCATGGTGTTATTGGCGCGGTTTTGGGAAGACAGAAAGAGTTGCTGTGCGGAGAAGATGATGGGGTGCCCGGTGGTCTTATAGCGTAGTAGCAGCCTGGCTGTTCGTCTCTAGACACGCGCAGTAATGGTGATGGGACATGAAGCAGTTCAAATTGATTTCAAAGATGCACATGCGTTGCGTGCTTTTAAGGCGCCTCTGTAACTGGCGCGCACGTAAGCTCGGTGCGCCCAGTCGCATCAGCCGCCGGTACAAATGGCTACGGATTCAAGGACCAAACCTTATGCGACAAACAACAACATATAATACTTCCTCTGCCCCAACTCAACTCTATTTCTAGTTTTGATCAAACTTACCTTTGACCAATGATTTATGTGGAATTTGTTAACTTCAATAACATGTAGATAGTATATTATGGAAATATTTTTCATACTGAATCTAAAAGTACAATTCTTGTTTTGTCAAAATAGATCAAAATTACGTAAATTATTGGTCGAAGATAGATTTGACCAAACCTAAAAATAGAGTTGACATGGGACGCACGATGGGGGTTATGGTGCACTGGCACACCCGGACCGTACATGTACCCAGCCAGCCGTGTAGCTTCATTTTATATTTTATTCCCTAGGCTTAAAAGTTTGCTCATCCTCCCTGTTTGCACTTCCCTAGGCTTAAAAGTTTTATATTTTACAACATTTTTACATATGTAATATGCACATAGGATATATCACTTGATAGTTTTGCAAAAAAACATGGAGGAGAAATATGTATATCCCATGCAACTACGTAAATCCACCACAATTAATTAGCTATTTATTTTTTAAGATGATAAAAAATTATTATCTTTTTCTAAGTGAGGTGGACGGGCTAGATGATCCGGCATAATAGCTTATGTGGCATGCCAATGTGGATGTCCAACTCAGACTAAGGATGAAAGTGAAACGGTTGTGTGAAGTCGAGGGACTAAATAATTGACGCATTTGAAAGTTCAAGGACCAAACTGGGTCTTGATTGAAAGTTTGAGGATGAAGTTGGGTATGGTGCCAATTCTAAATGAGCCAAGAGCTTGCGAGCTTGATGAGCTCAAGCTCGAAAAGCTCGAGTAAGCTCATTTATTGTTCTCATCTATGATATGTACACACGTATGATTAACTAAACAATATAATTCTATTAAAAATGTTTTATGGGACACAATTTTTATATATGATAGGAACAAATAATGTGCAACATCGGCCACCTTCCTACTCCATTAGTTGTGAATCCTAAATTTAGTAGATTCTATTGTATATACATGAATTATGGGCTCGAATTGAGATCGACTCGGTGTTTTACTAAACTCAAGCTTAGAAAGACATGCTCGTTCGAGTTCAACTCGTTGACAGCCCTAGATACAATCAATTGGGGTGACCGACGGCGGTCGACGCAGACCTGCAGAACAGCGACAGGGTTCTGGCACTCAACATCGAGCCCGACGACGAGCTTGTGAAAGTGCCGACGCCGGACGGAGAGGACCTCGTCGAGCCAGTCCTCCACAGCCTCGCCGGAGGACGTTACAGTGGTGGTGATCATGGTGCGGCACAACTTCTCTCTTGTGCAAAACCTTTGTCTACACCTCTAGTTTGGATTTATGAAACGGGTGTGGATACATAACTGATGCAGTTAGGATATGACTGGAGGAGTTTCTGAATTTGACGGGACCGAGCCCCAAGTAAAGAAAGTAATGAAGATTTTTGAATCTGATATACTTCTATTTTTTTTAATTCCTATCGTTATGACCACAAGTTGCATTGTCTCAACCAAACACCACACACAACAACAACTTTTCTCAGGGGCGCACCCATTGTGTATGCCGGGTGGGCCACAACATACCCTAGGTCCAGCCACTACAGAGTAGCTAGTGTAAATGCATGCTGGAGAGATCAGCAGAATCGGGAACTGGCCAATTAAAATAGAAGTAAGCAGTCTCACGGTTCTTGGATCGAAACGCGCGCCATCCTTTTTCTTCTTCCTTTTTTTTCTATCCATGAACTGTGAGACTGCTGATTTCCATCTTCACCAGCGCATGTACGGTCCGGGTGTGCCGGTGTACCTTAACCCCCATCGTGCATCCCTGGTGGTAGTTGGAAGACCCCTGCAGGTATGTTCTGATTCCTATTCTCCAACTCCATCTAGTTTTCCGATGACGATGCGGTTCACCACCAGACAAACCAGTAAAGCTTTGGTGATGAGCAGCATGCAAGTTTTTTGATGAAAAACTGACTGCGGGGGCCGGTGATGAGCGACATGCAAGTTTTTTTTTTTTTGAAAAACTTACTGCGGGGGCGGCCCTCACAGTCAATTTTTCATCAAAAAACTTGCATGATGCTCATCATCGAGGCTTTGCTGGTTTGTCTGGTGGTGAACCGCCTGCGTCATCAGAAACGTAGATGGAGTTGGAGGACGGGAATCAGAGCATATCTGCAAGCCTCTTCCTAACCACCACCGAGGATGGACGTTGGGGTGTTAAGGTATACTGGCACACCCAAACTGTACGTGTACCCGGCCAGCCATGTAGCTTCCTTCGAACCTCTGGCTAGCTGCCTAGATGGTATTATCCCTCCTTCCCATAACATTGTCATCTTGGACAAGACTTTTATTTCATTTTTAGTTCAGAATGAACTATAAACCTTGTCCAAAACGACAATTATTGTGGAATGGAGAGAGTAACTTTTATCCTCAAACCCTCGAGGGAACATCCTTCCTTTGAAACATGCATGTCGAGGCCCATCCCCGCAGTCAGTTTCTCATCAAGAAACTTGCATGCTGCTCATCACAGAGGCTTTGCTGGTTTTGGACACGACGTCATGGCAGAAGAAAGTGGAAGCATGCTTGGAAAGATTACTGGTCTCGTGATACCATATAGAGAATGGTTACTAGACTATTCTGTATGTAGAATGTTTGTTGTGTATTCATCAGGGAACACATATACAGTTTATATAGGCTAGCTAGCATAGTGTGAAACCAAAACTAAACCATTTCACACTACACAGATTCAAAGTCTAGCGTTAATGACAAAACGTAGGTCAATGCAGTCAAACAATGACTGTTAATGTTACAACAACGCAGTCAGCAATGACAGTTACGTGTGTGTGTGTGTGTGTGTGTGTGTGTGTGTGTGTGTGTGTGTGTGTGTGTGTGTGTGTGTGTGTGTGTGTGTGTGTGTGTGTGTGCGTGCTTACCCTTTCTACAGTCTGCAGGTGAACTGCATGCGTCATCAGAAGCCTGGATGGAGATGGAAGACAAGAATCGGAGCATACCTGCTTGGACCAGAATAGCCTGACGTAGCGACATTTTACTGCATGCGTGCAGTAAAGACTGCATCCATCCTTTCTTTTGATCTGACGGGTGCAGCTATCCAACTAAGGGGTCCATTCAAATCGTTTCTTAAACTCTTGCCTGCTTGCTTCAACATGTGAAAGAGTTTACATGCATATAATGATGCATACTTCAAACATCTAAATAAAACAAACTTCTATAAAAAATTAAAAGGATTAAAAACAAATTAACTATCAAGGACATTATGGAGGGTTTTGATGCTTTCTTTTTGTAAACTTGACAAGAACTAAAGAGTTTTTATTTTAATTGCCTCTTGTTTGCATCAGCGTGAAGTACATCGTTTTACTTTTTTGCCTGGAGCATGAAGTGTCGTATAGACCACAATAATTAATGTGAAAATACCATATTTAAGACTTCTAAAATAGGATTTCTTTTAGGTAACAATTGATTCTAGTTTTGAGATTTGTGCAAATCAACTTATCATCACCTCTTTCCTCCCAACCCCAATATGCTCTGAATGAAACCTAACTACCACGTGCTCAGCGATGCTGATGATCTATTAATTGCTAAAGATTATGTTTATTGTAAAATAACCAGTCAAAATAATGTTGTATTAATGTATGGATTATAGAAAAAATATTATTTATGCCATATGTTAGGATTAAGTTTTGATTATAAGGATTACTTATTAATTAGCCATCACAAATAAATAAGGTGAAAATAGATAATACTTTCGGTATTATATTAACCCTAAATTTGCAAAGATGATATATGAAAAAGATTGTCGACAGATGCGTGAAATAATTGATAGCCAAATATTTTTCAAAACCCTCCCTAATGTCCTCAATTATATTTGTTTTATTTAGATGGTTGAAGTATGTATCAGTAAGAGTAAACTCTGTCTCAAATTGAATCAAGTAGACAATAGGAGAGGAGACAATTCAGGTGGACCCCACTGTTGGGCCCAGTTGTGGATTGCTAGGAAGTACAGCTGTCGGATCAAAACAAACAGTAGATGCAGTCTTTACTGCACGCATGCAGTAAAATTCACTACGTCATGCGATACCGGTCTGCCTGCAAGGGTCTTCCCAACAACCACCGGAGACGCATGACGGGGGTTAAGGTGCACCGGCACACCTACCCGGACCATACGTGTACCCGGCCAACCGTGTAGCTTCGTTTTATATTTTATTCCCTAGGTTTAAAAGTTTGCTCTTCCTCTCTGTTTGCTCTGTTTGCTCTTCCCTAGGCTTAAAAGTTTTATATTGTAGAATATTTTTACATATGTAATATGACATAGGATATATCACTTGATGGTTTTGCAAAAAAAATGGAGGAGAAATATGTATATCCCATGTTACTTGTAAATCCACCCAAATTTATTAGCTAGTTACTTTTTAAGATGATAAAAAATTATTATATTTTTCTAAGTGAAGTGGTCGTGGTAGATGATGTACATGGCATAATAGATTATGTGGCATGCCAATGTGGATGTCCAACTTTGATAGACTAAATAATTGACCCATTTGAATGTTCAAGGACCAAACTGAGTTTTGATTAAAGTTTGAGGATGAAGTTGAGTATTGTGCCAATTCTAATTGATCCAAGCTTGAGTTTGCGAGCTTGATGAGCTCAAGCTTGAAAAGCTCGAGTAAACTCATTTATTGTTGTCATCTATGATATGTACGTATGACTAACTAAACTATATAGTTCTATTAAAAATGTTCTGTGGTACACAATTTTTATATATGATAGAAACAAATAATGTGCAACATCGTCCACCTTTCTACTCCATTAATTAGTTGTGAACCTAAATTTAGTAGACTCTATTGTATATACATGAATTCTTGGCTCGACTCGAGATTGACTCGGTGTTTTATCAAACTCAAGCTTAGAAAGACAAGCTCGCTCGAGTTCGACTCGTGCTTGACAGTCCTATATGCAACTAAAGTTTTAGTGCAATCGTGTAATCAAAGATTTTCATTAGTTGGATCTACATCTTACGGTTATTACATCTTTTCATTTAACCCCTTCCACCACCACCACCCCTCCACTTGGTGGAGGGGGTTAAATAAAAAGATCCAACGACTATAATGTAGATCGATCCAACAGTTGAAGATGGTTGATTGTACGATTGCACCAAACATATGATTACATTCTAGTTGAACCCAACTTTCAAACAGGAAATCTTTTGACACAGATTAATCCAGTCACGATGTTTTCCTCTTTTTGATTTTGTGATGTTTTATTTTTCTTGTTTCATGATGTTGTTTTTCTTATTTTGTACTTTCTCCTTCCCATATTACTTGTCGTTAATAATTAGGACAAGTTTTTTAGTTCAAATATGGACTAAAAAACTTGTTCTAACGACAAGTAATATAGGAAGGAGGGAGTAATGTTTTATGAAAATGAACTCAATGTTGTTCGTCTGTTCCATCTATTATTATGTTTTCTATGTGTTGTTTAGCAAACTATCTATTCTATCTGTATTCTCTGTTAATGAACAACCCTCCACACCGCCGGTGGCCTCTAAAGTGGCATGTATGATACTTTAGCCGTTGGGGGTGCCAGGAGATCGCCTACAATAGGGCCTGCAAAGCGGTCTGTAAAGTAGTATACTGTACTAGCAGGAAAACACAATAGGTAGCGATGACTGGAAAGAAAAGTGGAGATAGTGAACAGAGAGAAAAGAAAAGAAAGGACGTGAAAAATGTTAGAAAAAGATAGGTAGAACTCCAACGTACCATCGGCCCTATGCCCCTATACGCGGTGTAATCATTAGCACTACTCCTATATGCGGCCAGAAGTTATTACCAATGCTTGAAGGGAAGTGCTGGGGACTAGATGTGCCAATTAGTTTATTTTGTGTTTATTGGGGATTATGTAACAGCTTGTTCTGTCGATTAGCAACGACTGGAATGAAATGGTGAGACAATGAACAGAGAGAAAAGAAAAGAAAGGATGAGAAAAATGTTAGAAAAAGATAGGTATTACGTACATACGAATTAAGATGAAAGAGCATGGAGAACCAAACCGTAAAGCAGGAAATATTTGGCGCAGATTACTGTCAAACATAGTATGCTATCTTTATTGATGACAGGATATTATTCTTTTGCTGATGTTGAAAACAGAGTGATTCCATTCCTTCGCGCGTCCCATCAGTGCATGCGAGAGGCATGGGTCCCATAGGCTGTGGGTGCACATGTCATCCGCCACCATTAATGTACTTGTAGTACTGCAGAGGATGTGGAATCCACCACCGCCGTAAGCCGAACCATCACTGCGCGCGACCCCCATCAGTATGCGCAGAGAAGACGATGGTGTGTGTCTTTATATAACGTATTCATCTTCTTCCCTGCGTGTACTCAATAGACACACCACTGTCTTCTCTGCACGTACTCTAGCTTCCTCTATGTCTCTACCGCGCGCACCCTCATTGGTTCCCTTCGCAGCACGGTGATGTCGAAGCCTATGGAGTTGCCGTTCACGCACGATATTGCAGTCTAGATCGCGGGGCGCATCGCTGAAAGCTCCCTGCGACCCTTGGACGACGTCTCCAGTCTACGTGCCACCTGCAAGGCCATGCATGTGGCATGCCGGGATGGCGCCGTGGGCAGGCACGTGGCGCTGGAGCGGGTGACACGGAGGATGTGGCGCGACCTGGGGTAGTACAAAGCCGTCGTGGAGAACCTAGCCATCGTCAGCCACCCTCATGCGTGCTATGTCACCGGGCTTAAGCTCGTCTTCGCGGTCGATCGTTCACAGCAGGGCTCCCTGTTTCTCGCCTAGGCGGCCAGGGCCAGCCACATGGAGGCGGCCTACGTCCATGGCCTCCTCTGCTACGATGCCGATCAGGGGCCCACGACGCTATCGAGTATATCCGGCAGGTCGAAGGCGAGGTCGACGTTGGTGAGAAAGCGGTGGAGTCCGTCGCCATCATGAGGACCAACAATGAGTGCAGGTGGTGTCGCATTCAATCCCTGGATGAAATATGTAATCTGACGAGGGCGCATCCGCGCCCGCCTCTGAGACTGCCGATGGTGTCACTGGCCAACAAGGAGGTTGACCCGTGCATGGATGGCGGCTGCGGGAAGCAAGGGTGGAGCGGCTGCAGGGCCTTCTTTAGTGATGATTGTAGGATTAGACACGAGCATTTCACATTCTTCCGTGAGGTGTTATCCGGTATAGGCTATATACTTATATTGTTGTGATGTTGTTTTTCTTGTTTCATGATGTCGTTTTTCTTATTTTGTAGTAATGTTTTATGTTGATGAACTCAATGTTGTTCGTCTGTTCCAACTGTTATTTTGTTTTCTATTTGTTAGTTTAGTGAACTATTTGTTCATATGTATTCTCTGTTAATGAACGACTCTCCACACCGTTGGTAGCCTCTAAAGTGGTCGGTACGGTACTTTAGATGCTGGAGGTGCCAGAGGAGATCGCCCGTAGAGGGGCCTACAAAGCGGTCTGTAAAGTACTACCTCCGTCCCATGTGAACTCTATTTCTGGATTTGGTCAAATTTACCTTTGACCAATGATTTATGTAATCTTGATAAATTTTAATAATATAAAAATTGTACATTTAGATTGACTATGAAAATATTTTCATAATATACAATTTATATATCATTGAAGTTAATAGAATCTATAGAAATCATTAGTCAAAAGTAAGTTTGACTAAAGCTAAAAATGAGTTGAGTTGGGACGGAGGGAGTAGTATACAATACTACCAATACGTAGTAACAGGAAAACACAACAGGTAGCGACGATTGGAAAGAAAAGTGGAGACAATGAACAGAGAGAAAAGAAAAGAAAGAATGAGAAAAATGTTAGAAAAGATAGATAGTACGGACGAATTAAGGTGAAAGTGCGTGGAGAACCATACTGTAAAACATGAAATTTTTGGCGCAGATTACTCCAGTCTTAGGTTGTGTTTGAGAACATAGTTCTTAATATCAAAGTTTTTATAAACTACAGTTTTTAAGATGTCATGACAATATCAAAGTATTTCAATACCACCGTTTTGTAATACTACAGTTTTGACTGTTTGGGAGCAAAGTAGCAAGCATCAAGAGGAAGCAAGAAGATAAAAACTTTGGTTTTAAATATTGTAGTATAGACAAACCATAGTTTTAAATACGTAGTTTTTGAGTTGGTTGCCAAACATCATTCTGTAAAAATTACCATGATAATCTCAAATACCAAAGTATTGCTCTAAAACTGAAAATATATTGTGTTCTCAAACAAAGCCTTTAATCCGGTCAAACATAGTATGTTATCTCTATTGATGATAGGATATTATTCTTGTGCTGATGTTAGAAACAAAGCGGTTCCATTACTTCGCGCGTCCCATCAGTGCATGCGAGAGGTGTGGGTCCCATAGGATGTGGTGTTCACATATAAGCCACCCTTAATGCACCTACGCAGCACTGCATATGATGTGTGGAATCCGCCACCGCCAGAAGCCGCACCATCATTGCGCGCGACCCCCATCAGTACGCGCGGAGAAGACAGTTCTGCATGTCTTTATATAATGTCTTCATCGTCTTCTCTCCGCGTACTCTATAAAGACACATCACCGTCTTCTCTTCACGTACTCTAGCTTCCTCTTTGTCCTCGCCGCACGCACCCTCATTGGTTCCCTTCGCAGCACGGTGACGCCAAAGCCTATGCAGTTGTCGTTCACGCACGATATTGTGGTCAAGATTGCGGGGCGCCTCACCGCAAGCTCCCTGCGACCCTTGGACAGCCCCAACGATTGGAAATGATTGGATGACATCTCCAGTTTGTGTGCCACCTGCAAGTCCATGCATGCGGCGTGCCGAGATGGCACTGTGGGCAGGCATGTGGCGCTGGAGCGGGTGACCCGAAGGATGTGGCGTGACCCGAGGCGCTACAAAGCCCTCGTGGAGATCCTGGCCATCAACGGCAACCCTCGTGCGTGCTACATCACCGGGCTCGAGCTCGTCTTCGCGGATGATCGCGCACAGCCGGGCGCCTAGTTTCTTACCTGGACAGCCGAGGCCAGCCACATGGAGGCGGCCTACGTCCTTGGCCTCCTCCGGTACGACACCGAGCGCAGGGCCCGTGATGCCTTTGAGTATATCCGGCAGGTCAAAGGTGAGGTCAAAATCGGTGAGAAAGCAGTTGTGTCCGTCGCCATCGAGAGGGCCAACAATGAGAGCAGGCAGTGTTGGATTCAAGCCCTGACTAAAATCGGTAATCTGACGTGGATGCATCCGCGCCCGCCTCCGAGACCGCCGATGGTGTCACTGCCAACCAAGGAGGTTGATCAGTGCACGGCTATCAGGTGCGGGAAACAAGGGTGGAGCGGCTGCAGGGTCTTCTTTAGTGAAGACTGTAGGATTAGACACGAGCATTTCACATTCTGCCATGAGGTGTTATCTTGTATGGGCTATAAATAAAAGACTTATAAGGCTGTGTGATGTTGTTTTTCTTATTTCATGATGTCATTTTTATTGTTTTGTAGTAATGTTTTATGTTGATGAACTCAATATTGTTCGTCTGTTCCAATTGTTATTTAGTTTTCTATCTGTGTGTTTAGTGAACTATCTGTTCTACCTGTATTCTCTATTAATAAACGACCCTCCACACCGCCAGTAGCCTCTAAAGTGGCTAGTATGGTACTTTAGCTGCTGGAGGTGCCAGAGGAGATCACCCATAGCAGGGCCTGCAAAGCGGTCTGTAAAGTAGTATACAATACTAGTACGTAGTAACAAGAAAATGCAATAGGTAGTGACGTCTGGAAAGAAAAGTGGAGACAATGAACAGAGAAAAAAGAAAAGAAAGGACGAGAAAAATGTTACAAAAAGATTGGTAGAACTCCAACGTACCACTGGCCAAATGCCCATATACGCGGTGTCGTCAATACCACTACTCCTATACGCGGCCAGAAGTTATTACCACTGCTTTAAGGGAAGTGCTGCGGACTAGATGTGCCGATTAGTTTATTTTGTGTTTATTGGGGATTATGTAACAGCTAGTTCTGTCGATTAGTTTGTTGCCTGGAATGGTACGTTGAATGCTACTGTTTGGTTCTATTGATGTTTATATCTAGTATTTAATCTTTGTTTATATCACTATGTTGCTGCGGTTCAAGAGATTTTATGTGTATGCTCTATTTTGATCGGAATACCACCCCCATTGCTACATTAACTTATTTAGATAACAAATTGCTAGAGCCAGACGCGCGCCTGTAGATGGGCTCACGCATCATAGGGACGAACACCAAGCGTCCCAGTGCAGTTTCGGCCCACGAATACAAAGTGACTCAGTGCAGTTTCAGCCCACGAATAACAAGTGGCCCAACGCAGTGTTGAGCCTACTCTGATAGCTTCATGTATGCTTTTTCCTGGCTGCCTGCCCGGGGGACCCTTCGATGCACAATGGCCCCTCTCCCGACTGTACAAAACGCGCTTGGAGGAGTATCCATTGGCCGCCAAGCTCTTGGAGGAGCATCCGCCAGCCGCGACGCTCTTGGAGGAGCATCCGCCGATCGGCACGCTCTTGGAAGATCATCCGCCGGCCACCGGCGTGGAGGAGCATCCACCAGCCGCCACACATGGAGGAGAAACAACGCTAGGTAGAATTGCTCACATAATGTTATTGTAGTTCTATCCTATTACGGATACACTGATTGAATTGTAGGAAGCGGTGTCAGAAGATAAGACATGGATGGGAAAAGACAGGCGTACGAAGGAGTGGCGGGATGGAATGAAGACATTTTTAAATTTAGCATTCCAGGGCACTCATGAAGAAGAAACTAAGCCTTGTCCTTGCACGAAATGTCGTAATATTTGCCACGGGACACTCAAGGAAGTTCACCTTCACTTGCTTCCTAATCGGATGTCATTTGATTATACTTGCTGGATACACCATGGAGAAAAACGAGATGAGAAAAATATTGCTGAGCAATCAGCAAACAATGAGGAGATAATTGCTGATGATGCTGCTATGGAAAATATGCTGTCCAATCTACTTAGAGGCACTGATCATGGTGGTACTTCAACAAATATTGATGATCTAGAAAATACTATAAACCAGCAGGAGCCAACTGGGTGTGCAAAGTCATTCTATGACTTATTAAATCATGCCAAAAAGGAGTTGTATCCAGGTTGTGAGAAGGTGACCCAGTTATCCTTCATTGTCAGGTTGTACCAGATAAAGTGTTTGACTGTTTTGAGCAAAAAAGCGTGTGACTTGATCCTTGAACTATTCCCATATGTGCTTCCAGAGGGCCACTGCATTCCTAATGCACTTGATAAAGTACAGAAGGTTGTTCGTGACCTCGTGCTGGGCTACGAAGAGATTGATGAAAGTGTCAATGACTGTGTTTTCTTCCGGAAGGACTATTCTCTACTGGATTGATGCCCAAAATGTGGTGAATTAAGATGGAAAAATAGTACAGGTGGGGATACAACAGAGGCCTTGGTTGTGTATGAAGCAGCCTTATTCGTTGATGTCAATGATAATACCTGGACCAAAGTCACCTGGAAACAACATTAATTGTATTTGCTGCCTTTGATTGATGAGATAATGAAATTATGGTCTGATGGTGTTGAAAATACGATAGTTCAAAGAAAGAGACATTTCTCATGCGAGCTTCTATATTGTGGACAATAAATGATTTTCCAGCATATTCAATGCTATGCGGATGGAGCACAAAAGGCAAGCTAGCATGTCCATACTTCCATGTAAACACTAACGCCTTGTGGTTGAAACATGGACGAAAGTATTGCTACAAGGGTCATTGTCGTTTCTACCTCAGAATCACAGGTGGCGTCGAGACAAAGCTTCTTTCAAAAACAAGATAGAGAATAGAGAGGCTCCAACATCACTCTCTAGTGACGAAGTACTCCAACAATACGAGAGTTTTGATCAAGTGTGTTTTGGACAAACGAATAATAAGAGAAAACGCACAGAGGAAGATAGGTGGCATAGTTGGAAGAAGAAAAGTATATTTTTTCAGCTCTCGTATTGGAAGACTTTGCTAATAAGGCATAACTTCGATGTCATGCACATTGAGAAAAACATTTGTGATAGCATATTGGGGACATTTCTTAATATGGATGGTAAAACAAAAGATAGTCTACAAGCTCGTATTGATATGCAGGATATGGGTATACGGCCACAGCAACATCCGGTGGATATAAATGGGAAGTATGATTGTCCATCAGCATCATATACTTTGCATAAAGATGATAAGACCACCTTGTGCAAGTTTTTGGGGGGTGTGAAGATGCCCGATGGTTGTGCCTCAAACATCAAGAGATGTGTGGACATAAAAGCACGTAAGGTATCAGGTCTAAAAACTCATGACTGCCATATTATATTTCAGAAGCTCCTTCCTGTTGCAATATGTGACATATTGCCTGAAAAGGTTGTTGCACCTTTAATTGAGTTTAGCAGATTATTTTTTGGAATTCGTTCTACAGAATTGGCGGAACCAGATTTGGATAAGATGATCAAACAATTTGTAACCTTGAGATGTTGCTTCCTCCCGCTTTCTTTGATATCATGGTACATCTTCCAATCCATCTAGCCGAAGAAGCTCGCTTGGGTGGACCTGTTTCTTACAGATGGATGTATCCAATTGAGAGGTACCTTGGTACATTGAAGAGGTATGTACGTAAGAGAGCACACCCGGAGGATTCTATAGCTGAGGGATAAATTATGGAAGAGTGTATGACTTTTTGTAGTCAGTTTTTGAATAACATCAGTACCAAGCTTAATAGGCCAGAACGTCATGAAGCTGCACCTAGGAATGAACCTTCTCTGGAGTCTAATATATTTATAGAAGTTGATAATTCTAAAAAAGGGTTTAAATGGGGCCAACTTACTATGGTGGAACTACATAACATCAGGCATTATATTATTTCTAATGTTCAAGAGGCCACTCTATGGATCAAGTACGTATAACTCAGATGTTCTATACTATATTGGATCATGCTTATTGTAGATGGCTAATTTAATTTTGTACCCTTTCAGTGAGCATTTTGAAGACCTAAAAAAGATTCATTCTTGTGATGTTGAAAAACGCCATAGAGATGAGTTTGTTTATTGGTTTCAGAAATGAGTAAGTACATGCAAGTTTTTACTTTGATGAAATATTGAACAAATATGTGTTCTAAAGTTGGTTTATCAATGACCCCTTTTATACTAATGTGTATAGATTACGACATTACACAAAGAAGGCAAAGTAACCGATTATTTGTATGCATTATCTAGAGGATGTGATCGTCGGGCACCATTTTTTAGTCAATCATACATTATTGGCTTCTTCTTTCGAACTGCAAAGGTGGAATAAGATTTACGGACGCAAAATAGTTGTGTTGTTTTTCGGGATGGTGATCATGAGTGGTTTGGAGTAATCAAGAAAATGATTTCTGTTGATTTTGAAAAAAAAATCAAGAAGTTCTGTTATTTGAATGTGACTGGTTTAATCAGCCTCGTTCTGGTCAGAGCCAAAGCAGAGGCTACAAAATGGATCGATACAGAATGATAGATGTTGACACTACTCATTCTCAATTTAAATATGAGCCTCACATTCTAGGCACCCAAGCAGAACAAGTTCTTTACGTTCGAAGTGTGAAGCAACCTAAATGGGCTATAGATGTTAAAACAAAGCCACAAAACCTTTTTGCCATGCCCCCTGTAGACAGTGAAAATAATGTCACTGAGACGATGGAGACTGAGACATTTGATGATGGATGACTTACTGATATCAATATGCCACACATAAATGAGGATAGGAACGCATGGGCTAGGAATGACATAGAGGGAGCAACCGGTGATGCTTCCGCTCTTCAAATGACAACATGTGATCAGTTTGAGGCACATAGAGTTCAATCAAAAAATGAAGATGACGACAACGACGACGATGATACACATATCAATGATGGTATTGTACCTCCAATATTGGGGGGGGGGGGGCAGACAACAGCGAAGATGATGATTTTTTTATATAAGTACTGTGTGAGCTAGCTGTACGTGAACTATTTGATTTTTTCTGGAAAGATAGAAGCCGCTCTTCTATTTAGCAGCAAGCTTGGAAGCAAGCCGATAGTTAATAATCCCACCTCTTTATAAGATACCTAGAATTTGAAACGACGCTCCTGCAGAAATTTCTAATGCAACGAACTAGTGATTCCTGGCAACAGATTCTAATGCAACGAGTGTGTTCTGTGGCGATAGATCCTAAGGCCACGAACTAGTACAATCGTGGCAACATATCCTAATGCAACGATTGTACAAGCAAAATGGAGACGCGCTTAATTAGCAGTGAAGTGTGTTTCTTATATGAAAAGCGCGTCCTCCCCACGATGTCTCCTTTTAGCTTCGTGATTTTCTACATTTTTTGTTGGTTCACTGTTGATATCACACATCACTGAACTTAGAGCACATTCACTTGATAACTGAATCATTCACTTGTCCAGAAAATAAACAAATCTGTCCTTATGATTCCTAAGGAACACGATGAACACACCACATATTCATTCGTCCACACAGTGGCCAATATTTTGTAATATATCGTGAGGCCAACGATTTTGTTCCGTGATGATAGATCCTAACGCCACAAACTGGTGAATCGAAGCAACAGATCATAATGCGACGATTGTGTTTCGTGCTGATAGATCCTAACGCCACGAACTGGTGAATCGTGGCAAAAGTTCCTAATGCAACGATTGTGTTCCGTGGTGATAGATCCTAATGCCACAAACTAGTGAATCATGGCAAAAGTTCCTAATACAACGATTGTGTTATGTGGCAATAGATCCTAAGGCCATGAAATCGTGAATCATGGCAAAAGTTCCTAATGTAACGATTGTGTTTCGTGGCGATAGATCGTAATGCCACGAACTGGTGAATCGTGACAAAAGTTCCCAATGCAACGATCGTATTTCGTGGTGATAGATCCTAACGCCACGAACTGGTAATTTGTGACAAAAGTTCCCAATGCAACGATTTTGTTTCGTGGCAATAGATCCTAATGCCATGAACTGGTGAATCATGGCAAAAGTTCCTAATGCAACGATTGAGTTTCATGGCGATAGATCCTGACGCCATGAACAGGTGAGTCGTGGCAGAAGTTCCTAATGCAACAATTGTGTTTCGTGGAGATAGATCTCAATGCCACGAACTGGTGAATCGTGGCAAAATTTCCTCATGCAACGATCGTATTCCATGGGGATAGATCCTAACGCTACAAACCAGTAATTCATGGAAAAAGTTCCTAATGCAACGATTCTGTTCCATGGCGATAGATCCTAACGCCACAAACTGGTAATTCATGGCAAAAGTTCCTAATGCAACAATTATGTTCCGTGGCGATAGATCCTAACGCTACAAACCGGTAATTCGTGGCATCAGATCCTAATGCAACGTTTGTGTGCTGTGGCGATAGATCCTAATGCCACAAACTGGTGAATCGTGGCAACAAATCCTAATGCAATGATCGTGTTCCGTGGCGATAGATCCTAACGCCATGAATCGGTAATTCGTGATATCAGATCCTAATGTGACAATTGTGTGATGTCACAATAGATCCTAATGTCACGAACTAGTGAATCGTGGCAACGGATCCTAATGCAACGATCGTGTTCCATGGCGATAGATGCTAACGCCACGAACAAGTGAATTGTGGCAACAGATCCTAATGCAATGATCGTGTTCCGTGACGATAGATGCTAATGCCACGAACTAGTGAATCGTGGCAACAGATTCATGGCGATAGATCCTAATGCCACAAACTAGTAAATCGTGGCAACAAATCCTAATGCAACGATCATATTCCTTGGCGATAGATGCTAATGCCATGAACTAGTGAATCATGGAAACAGATTCGTGGCAATAGATCCTAATGCCACGAACTAGTGAATCGTGGCAACAGGTCCTAATGCAACAATCGTATTCCGTGGCAATAGATGCTAATGCCATGAACTAGTGAATCGTGGCAAAAGACCAAGCTTACTGCAACTATTTAGTATTCGTTGCAATACAATCGTTGCAACAGGGCGGAATCCTGGTAGTGTTCCTTGATGGGAGAATTTACTTCTTCCTCCTCTTGGGCTGGTTCCATTTGCGGCTCCTCGCGAGGCCTAAGCTTGCTTCCAAGGGATGCCAAATAAGCTCTCTTGCAGGCTGTCATTTTGGTGTGAGTCATCTATAAGAGAACATGAGAAAATAGAAGAAAACGACAAATATCGATTCTGAAACTGCAGCCATAAATTTAGATGAGAGGATGTGCATTTGCTCAAAAAGTTGCAAAATTTGCAAAAATTCCAGCTGCAGCAAAAACGCAGTTTTCCCCATATTATATAGCTAGTGGGTGGCAAAATAGTGCAAATAGGCTAGTTTTGAATAGGAAAGAAGTCCTAAGTGATTTGTAGTGTCCATTCTACCTAGGCATGCGTCCTACAGCCAAACACGGCTCTAATACCAATTTGTGACACCTAGTTCCGAAAATGAACCAAGCGTGATGCATATGTGTGCCCAGGATGTTTAACACACATACACAACTAATTCACAAACGATAAATAGATTATACCATGTCTCAAATAATAATACTAATAATAGTATCGTATTACAAACCAAATAGTCTCAAATACAAGCTCTAATGAAATTGCAGCAAAAAAATTAAGCACTAATGGATCCAAACTCCAAAGGCAAGTTTGACGGCAAAACACATGCCTAGAACTCCTCAAAGACCTCCTGGTACTCCACCTGGTTGCCTGCATCTGGATTTGGTGGGAGAATAGCAAGGGTGAGCATATGTCGTACTCAGCAAGTGTGGGAAAGTATGACATGTAGCTTAAACAAGGAATGATAATAAAGTGGGATAATTGTATAAAAGTACATTCAAAACAGTTTAAAATGCAATTACATTATTATTAAGTGAGGTCTTCCCAAAATAACCCAAATATCATCAACTTCAACTTAAATAACCAATACCAGCAATAATAAACCATATTCAACTCATAACATCTCATTTGTCTCAAATTCATCAATTCCATATTTCAATACCATTTAATTAACCAATAATTAACCAATACCAGTTCCCAATTTAATTTTAGCCATTAAACCAAGTTAATGTCCAAATTCTAATCATTTGAGGGTCCAGGTTGCTCATCACCGGGAGCACAGCTATCATGATATTTTTAAAAACACTCTGCGGAGGTTGTACCACTTTACTCACAAGTTCATGATTTCATCACCTTTCGATGACTAAGGAATCTCAATTATGCCGTCTCACACTTCCTTAGGTGTGTGTGGCCAAGAGATCACAAAATAGCCTTTACAAAATGATTACTAGCATATTTAGACCCTACTGAGGTTTCACCAGTGGTGATGTCTCCAACTGAGCACATCCAACCAAGGGCCCCCTCTTGAGCTATTCGGATTCCAGGGTAGCCCCACCAATCTCTACAATCCCAATCCGACTACCCCTTCCCCTAGCATTCTTAATGGTCCAAACAGTACTGACAATTCACTAATTAGTCAGCTAAGAAACACCCATACTTGGCCCTGTGGTGGCACTGTAAATCATGGATGGTCGCTCCACGAACCGGTCCTTAGATCTAAAGCAAGCAAAACCACCAAAAAAAGTCCAACCCATTCCACATTACCAACTTGCTTAGATCCCTAATCACCATGTTGCTAAATGGTCATTATTACCAATTCTCATCATTCACATGTTCAATAGTTCATAATTAGGTAGTATGAGTGTTTCCCAAACCCAATTGATCATTGCAAAGCAAAAAGTGCAAAATACCCTTCCTGACTCTCTACATAGTGTTCAAGGGACAAGGGTGGTCATACAAAGCTAGTAAACTCCTACAATTGAGTTTTCCCATCAATTTCGGCACAAGCATACAATTTTGCAAACAAAACCTTTAAAACAGGATCAATATGGTCAAGGACACTTGGCTTGCTCCTAAGCTTGATTTTGGTCAAAGGCTTCAAAATTCTGGTTCTGCAGGTCCTCGAAAGCACTCTCTACTGCAATTCCTTCTATTCTGAGCGACAAACATGCAAAACACACAATTCAATCAAATAATGCTCATATAGTACTCAATATGCCATGATTAAGGCAATTGTGAGGTAAAACTTGTTAATGAGTTGCTAATAATATTCAGTGACTAGTTCTAATAGTTTCTAACAAGTTTGAACAAGTTTGAAATTGATTCGAGTCAATTTGGAATTAATTCAGCACATTCCAAATTCAGATACCGGACTAGTCCGTTTTTAGGGGTCGGACTAGTCCGCCCTGAACAGGCTGCAAATTAGGGTTTTCTTGATCTGCGAGAATTGGGGTTGAATATGCATGAAAACTTGAATGTATAGGAAGTACCACGTGTTTAGAGATCCAAGGATCAAGGTTTGGGTGTGACACTTCAAATCTTGGTGATTAGAGTTTGATGGAGATGAGTTGATGAAGATTGGTGATGAAGAACGTCAATTCCTCGAAAAGTCAACGAATATCGATCTTGACAAGTCCCTCTTTGTGTGTCTCCCCTCCTCCTTGCTTCGAGACATGATCTTGACAACGACACAATGCGAAAGTGGCAGCAATGGTTTTCAATTAGGGTGGAGGGTGTGGGGTATTGGGTTGTTTATATAGAGGTGGGGAATTAGGATTTTGGGGTGAATTCCAAATAGAATTTGGTGGGGGAACGAGTAGGGCCCGAGGTGGGCTCCACTTGGGCTCCTCTGAGGTTGGGCACAAAATTCTTGGGCCCAAATTAGGCAATTACCCAAAAAACAAATCATGGAGAAGTAAAAGAATCCGAGTTGATTTCCAAAGGCTAGACTAGTCCACAATAGGGACCGGACAAGTCTGTTCTCGTACAGTAAGGGACTTCGGACTAGTCTGGTGTTGATACCAGACATGTTCGGGGTTGGATCGAACTAAATTAGGTGTTTCTAGACAAGTTTGAAGTGTTACAGAAAGGCTGACCGGACTAGTCCGGCGTCATAAAGGACTAGTCCGTTATGGTCCAGTAAGGCTAATAGGACTAGTTTGTGGTGATAAAGGACTAGTCCACACTTCTAAAGGAAATACCGGACTAGTCCGGGGTTCAGACCGGACAAGTCCGCACTCTGGCAGACTGAATTTCCAGATTAAGCCTTAATTCATTTTAATCTTCTTCCTTTTTACATGGCTTAATGTTAAACATGTACGAGGATGTATGCAATGCATTATGTATGAATATTAGGGTGTTACATTACACTTCCATAGGTGTGTGACCAACAGATCACAAAATAGCCTTCAAAAGGGACTACTAGTATGTACAGGCCCACTAAGGTTTCACCGACAGGCTTGAATCTCAATTCTCCCACCCACGGGCCCCCTCATGTGCTATGCAGATCCCAGGGTAGCCCTAACTCGACTCTCATTCCCGCGCAATCCAATGGTCCATACAATACTAGCAACACACCTTATTATTCAGCTACACCGCATCCATACTTGGCCTTGTGGTGGCACTGTTGTCCTGGCATATTCTCGCATGAATCGGTCCTTAGATCTAAGGCAAGCAAAACCACCGTGCCATCCAACCCATTCCACAAAACCATGCTTGCTTAGATCACCTAAGTTCCATGTTGCTAAATTCATCATCATCTCATTACCATCCAAAATTCTCATTATTAAAGTTGTCAAGTATATTATTTTAAATTACCCATAACCCGTGTAGCGATGCGGTTCAAAAGAGAAAAATACCCATACCCAAATCATCATGTATATCACGGCAACAAAGGTGGCATTCAACACTAGTAAACTCCTAAGTATGGGCTTCCCATCATATTGACACAAGCATGCAGTTTTGCAAATAAAACATGTAAAAACGTGGGTTCAATATGATCAAGGACACTTGCCTTTCTCTGATGGATAAGGTTGCTCAAGCGCTTCGAAGTCTCGGTTCTTAAAATCCTCGTACATGGCCTCTTGAGAATGTCCCTCTACTCGCGATCACACACATACAAGAAAACGCATATGAATCAATAAAATGCACACATATAAATCAATATGCAATGATATGAATGCCTGCAAGGTTCGATAATTAATTATCTACAACTGTTCATTAATTAGATGCAACTATTTCATATGTGTTCATGCAAGTTTACGGAGGTTTTAGTGATAGTTATTGCTGCTGAAATAAAATAGATGCGACTACACAGTTTTTATTCTGGGTAATGGATCTATTACATCGTTAAAATTCGTCTCGGAAAACATATCCTACCATAGATGCAGCAGCTTCGAGGGTCGCGGGACGGAGGCGTAGTGTAGATGAAGAAGATAGTGAAGTGATCCTCCGGCGGATGGCGACAGCAGCACGACGATCTCCGGCGGATGGCGGCTCCTTTCTTCCCTTTTTTATTCTTCTTTCCTTCCCCGTTTTTTTTCTTCTGCCGTAGCTCCTTCTTTGCTCCTGGCGGCTAGGGCTTTTGTTCTACCGAAGGCTGGAGATAAACGAAGGCGGCTGGACTACTCACACGAAAGGCATGCAAACCGGGGCCCTGCGGCTCCCTTAAATAGCCGGAGGCCACGCACGCATGCAAGGGACGCGAAGTCCCTTGCTACTATAGCCACGGGATCGAATTCTGCTCGGAACAGGAGCATGCCTGGAACCTTCCATAAGCTTCCTCCAGAAACTTCCATAGGCTTCCCCTGAAAACTTCTAGAAGGTTCCGGAAGGTTCCAATATTTTCCGGAAAGTTCCCATTTTTCTATTTTTTCCATATATATATTCTCCATTTGTTTATATTTATTTTTTCTACTATATATTTTATATTTTCATTCACTTTCCTTATGACCTACATATATATATTATCTTTTATTTTTTTCTTTTGTTTTACTAATGTTTTATGCATGTGTTACGCCCGGTTCCGAAAATGAACCAAGTGAACGCATATGTGTGCCCAGGACGTTCAACACACATACACGATTGGTTCACAAAAGGATATACAGGAAATTACCACAGAACAAGATTAAGTAACCACTTTTATTATAAAATTCAGAATATCCTTGAATACAAGCTCTAATAAATATTAACGACAAGTTCGAACTAATGCAGTAGAAATAAACTAAATCTGAGCTAAACGAAATAAGCAAGCTAAGCAAAGGGTATAGCGCAACTCCAAGCAACACCACAGGCAAACTGACGGCAGCACATAGCCTAGGACTCCTCATTAATGTCGTACTCCCAAATCTGACCTGCAATTGTTGGTGGGGGAATTGCAAGGGTGAGTACATGTCGTACTCAGCAAGTGTGAAAAGTATGACATATAGCTGATTCAAATGACGACTATAATAAAGGCTAAGTGCTGAAAAGTACATTAAAACATTTGAAAAGTCATATATTGTATGTATGTGAAGTAAACTCATCATAAACCATGTAGTTATCATAATACCAGTCCATGTTTCATTACCATCATCTATATACAAGATTTCTCATTACCATTAACCATATCCATTGCCATAAACCATAATACCATCCCATAACCATTACCAAACCATCCCATAACCAGTACCAAACCACCTCATAACTAGTACCAAACACCTCTAATCATGTAGGTCATCCAGGTGCCCTCAACCAGGAGCACGGCTATCATGATAGTTTTAATACTCTGCAGAGTTCGTACCACTTTACCCACGTGTTTGTGATTTTATCACCCATTGGTGACTAAAGAAACCTCCCTTATGCGAATTACACTTCCTTAGGTGTATGGCCAAGATATCACAAAATAGACTTCACAAAGGGACTACAAGCATGTACGGACCCAGTGAGGTTTGACCGGTGGCGATGTCTCCAACTGAGCACATCTTCAACCAAGAGCCCCCTCTCCATTCGGATCTCAAGGAGTCCCGCCACAAATCCAAACTCAATTCGGATTAAATTCCCTGGTGCGCCAAATGATCCGTGCAGTACTAGCAATACCCAAATTAATCAGCTACGTCGCACCAATATTTGGCCTCGTGGTGGCACTGTTGCCCTGGCATATTCTCGCATGAACCGGTCCTTGGATCTAAAGCAAGCAAACCACCATGTCTTCCAACCCATCCACATACCAGACTTGCTTAGATCACCCATTACCATATCATATTAACTAGTTCATACAACCATAATCTCATTAATGCATGGTATAGTTATTTTCCCATCCCAATTAATTAACCAAAGCAAAGGTAAAAAGCCCTTCCCGACTCTCTACCATGTATTCCAGGAGACAAGGGTGGTAAAATAAAGCTAGTAAACTTCCTATCATAGGAATTCCCATCAAATTGACACAAGCATGCAGTTTTGAAAACAAAACATTTATTGTAAAATCAAGATCAATACGTTCAAGGAAACTTGCCTTGCTCCTGGGCTTGATTGGGATCAAAGACTTCAAATTCATGGTGCTGGGGGTCCTCCGCAGCACTCTCTAGCGCAAATCCGTCTAAACCGCGCAATAAACATAAAAGACAAGAATCACAATCAATAAGTGCACATATATTACTCAATATGACATGATATGCAAGATTAATGCAAATGCGAAGCAAAACTAGTTAATGAGGTACTATTAATGTTCAATAACTAGTTCTAATGGATTTAAACAATTTTGGACAGGTTTGGAATTGATTCAAATCAATTTAGATTTAATTCAGCAGAAAACAGCAAGCCAGATCGGACTAGTCCGCTGTACGGCCAGACTAATCCACCCTTCCCGGAAACGGCGAATTAGGGTTTTCTAGATCGATGTGAATTTGGAGAAATGGGGTTGAATTCACATGAGAAAGAGGGAGTAGAAGGTATAATAGGTGTTTATAACTCCAATGAATCAAGGGTTTTGGAGGCAACACTTGGATCTTGATGATCTAGGGATGATGAAGAAACTTGAAGATGACTTGTTGATGAAGAACGAAATTTTGATGGGGATCTTGATCACTTGATCTTCTCTCGTTTCCTCCTCTTCTTCTTCTTGCTCGTGATCTCCTTCTCCCTCCTTGGTGATGGCTATCCATGAGTTAGGGTTTGGGTGTATTCCAAAGGTGGCAAAAAGATGTGAAAATAGGGTGTTGGGTTGTTTATATAGGGGTGGAGAGTTAGGATTTGATGGATTTCGAGTTTGGGGTGGCTGGAGGCCGGTGTGGGGTCCCAAATGGGCTCCAAAAGAGTTAGACATGACGTCCTTAGGCCCACCTAAGGTAAAACCCAAAAACACGTCGTGGAACAAAAGTTCAACTCGGAATCGCGATAATCGGGCAAGTCCGCACAAGGCCGGACTAGTCCAATATTTGTCAGAGAAGAAAACGGATAAGTCCGGACTATATCAGACAAGTCCGAACTTAGTCAGAGAGGAAAACGGACAAGTCTGCTAGATGTCGGACAAGTCCAGACAAGTTTAGGGAATTGGCAAAATTTCAAGAGATCGGGATACCGGACTAGTCCGCAATGGATCGGACAAGTCAAAAAACGGTACAAGTAGAAAAACAGACTAGTCTGCAGCAAAAACGGACATGCCCAAAGGAGGTCAGAGAGAAATCGGACTAGTCCGCACAAAAAAAGGACTAGTATGCACTCCTCCAAACTTTTGAGTGCGGTTTTGCTTTATATTCATTGTAAACTTGCTCATTTTTTTATGACTTAATGTTAAACATGTATATGAACTTATGCAATGCATGATGCATGAAAATGAGGGTGTTACAGCATGAGAATGTATACAATGCATGTTTCTAAAAATGAGGGTGTCACAACCTACCCCCCTTAAAATGAATCTCGCCGTCGAGATTCGACAGCGTGGAGAAAGGTGAAGGAATTCTGCATGAGGTCTTCTTCACGTTCCCGCGTAGCTTCGGCTTTTGTATGGTGGTTCCATTGTACTTTAGACCAATAGACTCTCTTGTTCCTCGTGACTCTTTCCTTCATATCCATGATTTTGATAGGTTGCACAGCATAGGTCAAATCCTCCTGGGTTCTAGCTCGTCCATCGGCACCTGTTCTTCCGACACTCTCAGTCACTTCTTGAGTTGAGACACGTGAAACACGTTGTGTACATCGAAGAGATGCGCCAGCAACTCAAGTTGATATGCTACCTCTCCTCGCTTGTCCAAAATATTAAATGGCCCGATGTAACGATGTGTCAGTTTGCCTTTAACTTTAAAATGTCATTGATCTCGGATAGGTAACACCTTGAGATACACGAAATCTCCAACATCAAAAGCCAGATTCCTTCACCTATTATCTGCATAGCCCTTTTGCCGTGATTGAGCAGCCCTTAGTTTTCATGAATTATTTGAACTTGCCTTTCAGCGTCTTGTAACATATCAGGTCCAAATACTTAGTTCTCTCCTATCTCATTCAAAAACAAAGGTGTCCTACACTTCCTCCCATATAGTACTTCATAGGGTGACATTTTCAAGCTGGCTTGGTAACTATTGTTGTACGAGAATTCGACATATGGCAAACTCTTGTCCCAGCTACGTCCATGTTTCAAGCTGCATGCTCTCAACATGTCCTCTAATATCTGGTTTGTCCTCTCGGTTTGTCCATCAGTTTGTAGATGGTACGTGGAGCTGAAATTTAACCTTGTACCCATAGCTTCATGCAGTTTCTGCCAGATTCCAGAGGTGAATTGAGAACCTCGGTCCGAGACTATTTTCTTTGGAACTCCATGTTGGCATACAATTTTCTCCATGTAGAGCTTTGCTAGCTTCGCCACTTTGTATTTGGTACATACAGGAATAAAATGAGTAGACTTTGTCAACTGGTCCACAATAACCCATATAGATTTGTAACAGGACTGAGTACATAGCAATCCAATTATAAAGTCCATGCCGATTTCTTCCCACTTCAACTCAGGTATTTTCAACGGCTGCAATAATCCAGTAGGTCGCTGATGCTCAGCCTTTACTCATTTACATGTGTCACATAGGGCAACATATTCGGCTATGTCCCTCTTCATGCTATGCCACCAATAGCGGGTCTTCAGGTCCTGATACATCTTCGTACATCCGAGATGAATGGAATAGGGTGATTCATGTGTCTCCTTCAATATTATCTCACGGAGATGCTTCACATTAGGCACAACAATTCTTTTCCCAAGCCATCGAGTGCTATGGTCATCCTCATCAAATCTGAATTATCTTCCTTCTTGATCTTTTCCTTGATTTCCTGGTTTCCTCATCCTTCGTATGACCTTCTTGAATTTCCTGTTCAATGTCAGATTTAATTCCATTACTCCCATTTCATTTATGAATTCATGATGCAACCGTTCAAACTCGTTGCATAGCTCGGGTGGTAACTCCTAAACCGTGAGTTGGTGACATGTTCCCTTTCGGCTCAAGGCGTCTGCTACTACATTGGCTTTCTCCGGGTGGTAGTTGATCCCTACATCGTAATCTTTGATGAGTTCCAACCATCGGCGTTGCCTCAAATTCAGATCCGTTTGTGTGAATATGTACTTGAGGCTCTTGTGATCTGTGTAAATCTCACATCGATGACCAAAAACATAGTGTCTCCGAATCTTCAAGGGGTGCACTACAACTACAAGTTCAAGGTCGTGCGTAGGATAATTCAGCTCATGTTTCTTTAATTGCCTTGATGCATAGGATACCACTTGGACTTCTTGCATAAGCACGCACCCGAGTCCTTGTCTTGAGGCATCACAATATATATTAAAGCTCTTGCTCACATCTGGCAATACTAACACCGGTGCAACTGTCAATCTTTTATTTAACTCCTCAAAGCTATCCTAACAAACTTGAGTCCATTGGAATGCCTTCCCTTCCATTAGTAATTCAGTCATGGGCTTCGCTATTTTGGAGAAATCCTTGATGAATTGGCAGTAATATCCAACCATTCTGAGGAAACTACGAATTACCTTCACATTTTGTGGTGGCTCCCACTTTAGCACATCTCTCACTTTTCCTGGGTCGACCGATACTCCTCCTCCAGAGATGATATGACCCAAGAATGACACTTCCCGTAACCAGAATTGACATTTGCTGAACATGGCATACAACTGGTCTTCCCGTTGTTTCTGCAATGTAAGCTTCAAGTGCTCCTCATGCTCTTCCTCGCTTCTCGAGTATATCATAATATCATCAATAAACACTACAATGAACTTATCTAGATATTCTATGAAGACCTTATTCATGAGATACATAAAGTACTCAGGCGCGTTAGTCAATCCAAACGACATAACGGTGTACTCATATGACCCATACCGTGTCCGAAAAGCCGTTTTGGGTATATCTGATGGTCTAATCTTCATTTGGAAGTATCTTGACTGCAAGTCGATCTTGGAGAAAATACAGACACCCTTAATTTGGTCGAACAAATCTTCTATACAGGCAGTGAGTACTTGTTTTTTATCGTCACTTCATTGAGAGACTTATATTCCACACACATCCTGTAGGTTCCATCCTTCTTATCTACGAAGAGCACTGGTGCTTCCCATGGTGATGAGCTTGGGTGTATAGAACCCTTCTCTAGCTACTCTTGAATTTTTAGGAAGCATCCTATACGACTCCTTAGCTATAGGTGCAGTTCTGGGTATCAATTCAATGGCAAATTCTATGTTACGATCCACTGGCATACCTGGCAACTCATCCGGAAACACATTTGGGTACCTGCAAACAATTGGGATGCTTTCTAATGTCACACCTTCCACGTTATTCAACATTACCTTCTGCGCTGCGGGTTGGGCTGCCTCAACTTTGATGCGTGTACCGTGTTCACTTGTCAACTGCACAATCCGCTCGGCACATTGAATGACTCCAGTATACTTGCTCAACCAGTCCATTCCAAGTATTATATCTATTCCTTGAGAGTCCGGGACAATGAAGTTCGCAAGAAAGTCTACTCCCTTATTTTAATGCTTACTTTCGGACATACTATATTTGTCCTCATCTCTCCACCAGGAGAATTTATGAGCATAATTTGCTTCATATGAGATATAGGTAGATTAAACTTGGCAACATACTTTGATGAGATGAATGAATGAGATGCTCTAGAATCAAATAAAACAGTCGAGGGGTTGGAGTTGGCCAGAAAGATACCAATCACGACATCATCAGCTTGCTGGGCTTCCTCAGTAGAGACATGATTCACATTGCCACGAGCAAAATTTTGCTGCCCTCGGTTGCCTTGTGATGCTCCTCCGTTTGGTCGTGGGTTGTTTGGCCTTGGTGTATTGTTCATCAGTCCATAGCTTCTTTTGGGGCATTGACTTGCAAAGTGCCCGGCCTCTCCACACACATAGCACATATTGCTGCCCATAACACCAGAAAAGCTTGGGCGCAACAGATTTGGAGCATTAGCCACCATGTTGGGACATGGTGCGGGTGGCATAGGATAGTGAGGGGCTTGCATGGCGGGGCATTGCTGCGGTGGCTGATTTGGGCAGGGTGGATAAGCAGTGCGGTAAGCAGGAGCAGATGGGTTGTGGTAGGGTGCACTTGGTGGTGCGTAGCGGGGGTGAACATTGCTTCCTTACGGCTGTCCTTGGTATAGCATTTTCCCCTTGTTGTCTTGTTCCATCTCACGAACTTTGTTCTCAACTACAATAGCCTTGTCAACAAGCTTCTGGAAGTTTGGATGTCACCATTAAGCAGCTGAACTGGAATCTCATTGTTTAGACCCTTCATGAATAAGTATTCTTTCTGCTGTCCGTGTTAACATGTTTTGGAGCATACCTTGACAATTTTGTGAACTTGTTCAAGTACTCATTCGCGCTCATCTTCCCTTGCCTCAGAACTTCATATTCTTGTATTTTTAATATCATGACACCTTCAGGAACATAGTGAGAATGAAAGCTCTGCTTAAATTCAGCCCAAGTGATTGCCTCCTAATTAGCATGAGCGTTGCAAACGGCTTCCCGTCAGTCAGCAGCTGCTCCAACTAGTTGATGCGATGCAAAGAGAACTTTCTCTCGATCACTGCATTGAACAATAACAAGCTTCTTCTCAACAGACTTTAGCCCATCATCAGCTTTCATAGGATCATTGGCTCATGCAAAAGTAGGTGGTCTAGTCCTCATGAACTCTCCCAATTTGTTGTGTTGTGGCGGCGGTGGTGGTAGTGGTTGTGGCGGTGGCGGTGGTGGTGCAGCACCATGGTGGAGATTGTTGTTGTTGTTTGCTTGCATCTGGCGCAAGGTTTGCATCATAGTTTGCACGAGTTGTCTGCATAGCCATCAAGCGCTGAATATTGCTTGCATCAGCCCCAGTGTTATTGTTCTGAGGAACTTCCATGTTGTCATCATCACCATCGTGTGCTCCGCTAGTTCCAAAACCACAAGTGTTCCTTTGTTTGCTAGTAGTGTATCCCCTCGGAATCTGTGAAAGAGGAGAGAATAAGATAGAATTCAGATTTGAAAGAACGATTCCCCAACTATATGCATCAAGGTATATGACACTAAACAATTCTTTATTATTATAAACCTATAGGAGGATGTGGACAAGTGCCGAAGCATCCCATGACTCTCTACTATATGTGGATGTGGACATTCGCCAAGGCGTCCCAAAACTCGCAACTAAGAACACAATCACACAAGCACAAGCAACACCATATAAAATACAGCACACGACAATATTTAAAACTATTATGATCTAAGTGTTCTTATTACAAATTACTCATAGGGGACTTAAATTCCTAATTGTGAGGCGGTGGGGGCATCCTTGGTTGTGTGGATGTGATAGGGTTGCTTCATGGTGATGTAGGTGACCAGATTCGCTTGGGTGACCACGGTTCTCCTCTTTCTTTGCATTCCTTCACCTCCATGCTAGTTTCCAAATGAGCTAGCTCCTTGTGAAGGTAGTGGATCTCTCCTTGTGCGGTTGCATAGCGATTGCTCATGTCCAGTAGTTCCTTCTGGGACCTATCCATTGCTAGCAAGTTGGGTGTAGCTTTTCGTGGTTCAATTATCTTCCCCGTACCACTCTCCCGTTGAGGGTGCAGCTCAAACGTGGTATTCTCAAGATCAAAACGGCGAGTATCGCACAAACTTGTGAGTGCTGCCCATGCAGCAATATCCGTAGCATCCTTTTGAGTAGACCTTCAGGTGGGAGCATAATGCCGTGAGACCACTTTGTTGGTGAAGAAAATGACAACTTCAACACGCCATTCATCGCGTCCAGCATGAGAGACCTTCTTCATGAAGTAATTAGAACACATGCAACGGGAATGAAGGAATTCTGTTAGTTCCAGCGATGCATGTCCTCCTTCGGTTCCGGTGGTCCAAAGTTCCTCATCTTGGGGGAACACGGGGCTGTTGTGTCCATTCTCATTTGCACCGGGTTGTGATCCCCCTTCATCTTCACCTCCGTTTTCCTCCTCATCTAAAGCTGGTACGTAATACTCCTCACTAGGATCATCATCCATATCATCCTCATACGGTTCAAGCTCCTCTAGATCCTCCTCCATAGTGCTTGATGGATTAGCTCCCTCCACCTCGGGCTTGACATTCTCCTCCTCTTGAATCGACTCATCGGGAATCTCAATGGGGTTAAGCCAACATTCAATGGGCGGCGAGCAAGTCCTCATGCGTGCTGTACTCCTATTGGTCGGCATCTATATAAAACAAGAGTATATTAGAGGAGAGAGTAATGTAACATAAATCTTAAAATTGCAGCAGCCAAAACATAAAGGAAAAGATGGGTTACGGCTGTCCAAAAGAAGAGAAAAGAGAGGAAAAATGCAGCAGCTCGCAAAATAAGTTTACCGACACATAGCAGCAGCAAGAACACGCACTTTACACATAGATTTAAGCAGCAAATATAGCAGCGAGCACAATAATACACGGCAGAAAATTGCATTCAAAACGCAGCAGCGATCGGCACCTTTCGATGGTTGAAAGGACGAAATCAAAACAACAGCAAGAAATTTCGAAAATAGCATATTAGAGGAGTGTTCCTATGTGCTCTAGAGTGTCCATTCTACCTAGTCTTGCGTCCTATGGTCAATGCGGCTCTGATACTAATTTGTGACACCCGGTCCCGAATATGAACCAAGTATAGCGTATATGTGTGCCCATGACGTTCATCACACATACACGGATACATCACAAATGATATACATAATTTAACCACGTATCAAATAGTAAATAAGTACCTTATTATAATAATCCAATGGTTCATGAATGACAAGCCTCTAATTATTGCAGCAGAAAATAAACTAAGTGGCACGACTCCATTCCACAGGCAATTGATGGTGGCACGCAACCTAGTACTCCACGTGATCCTCAGGGTACTCCCAAGTGTCTCCTATAGCTGTTGGTGGGGGAATTGCAAGGGTGAGTACGTGTCGTACTCAGCAAGTGTGGGAATAGATGACATGTAGCTAAACAAAGAGATAGAAATAAATTGGCTAATTGCAGAAAAGTACATTTCATAACATGTAAAAGTAACCTATCATGTCTATGTGAGTTTAATTCCCCTCATGACCCAAATATTTATCACGCCATGTATTTATATCCTCATTCACCATCACAATGTTATTATAACCATCCCACAATTACTATCATCACCATATATCAATTTCATATCCTTTCATATCCGACTATACTCATGTGACAAACCAATCCATACCAAACCATCCCAAAATCCCAAGTCCAATTCTAATCATGTAGGTCATCTAGATGCTTGTGATCGGGAGCACGGCTATCATGATAGTTTTTAACACTCTGCAGAGGTTGTACCACTTTACCCACATGTTCGTGATTTCATCACCTTTCAATGACTAAAGAACCTCCATTATGCCTTATCACACTTCCATAGGTGTGTGGACAAGAGATCACAAAATAGCCTCTCAAAAGATACTACTAGTATATACAAGTCCACTACGATTTCACCGACAGGCTTGAATCTCCATTCTCCCACCCACGGACCCCCTCGTGTGCCATGCGGATCCATGGGTAGCCCTAACTCGACTCCCATTCCCCGCGCCATCCAATGGTCCATACAATACTAGCAGCACACCTAATTATTCAGCTACGCCGCACCCATACATAACCTTGTGGTCGCACTGTTGTCCTGACATAATCTCGGATAAACCGTTCCTTAGATCTAAGGCAAGCAAAACCACCATACCATCCAACTCATTCCACAAAACCATGCTTGCTTAGATCACCTAAGTTGCATGTTGCTACATTAATCATCATCTCATTACCATCACAAATTCTCATATAAAGTTGTCAAGTATATTATTTTAAGTTACCCATAACCCGTGTAGCGATGCGGTGCAAAAGAGAAAAATACCCATACCCGACTCATCATGTATATCCCGGCGACAATGGTGGCATTCAACACTAGTAAACTCCTACGTATGGGCTTCCCATCATATTGACACAAGCATGCAGTTTCGCAAACAAAACATGTAAAAACTTAGGTTCAATATGATCAAAGACACTTGACTTGCTCTGAGGATAAGGTTGCTAAAGCGCTTTGAAGTCTCGGTTCTGAAAATATTCATAACCAGCCTCTTGAGCACGTCCCTCTACTCGCGATCACACACATACAAGAAAACACATATGAATCAATACAATACACACTTATAAATCAATATGCAATGATATGAATGCCTGTAAGGTTCGATAATTGATTATCTATGGTTGTTCATTAATTAGATGCAACTAGTTCATATCATGCAAGTTTATGGAGGTTTTTAGCGATAGTTATTGTGCTGAAATAAAATAGATGTGACTACACAATTTTTATTCCGGGTAATAGATCTATTACGTCGTTAAAATTTGTCTTGGAAAACGTACCCTACTGTAGATGCAGCGGCTTTGAGGGTTGCGGGACGGAGGCATAGTGTAGACGAAGAAGATGGCGCAGTGATCCTCCGGCGGACGGCAACGGCGGCGCGACGATCTTCGGCAGATGGCGGCTCATTCCTTTGCTTTTTTCTTCTTCTTTTCTTCCCCTTTTTTTTCCTTCTGCTGTGGCTCCTTCCTTGCTCCTAGCGGCTAGGGCTTTTGTTTCTACCGAAGGCTGGCGATCTAAACGAAGGCAGCTGGACTACGTACGCGAAGGCATGCAAATCGGGGCCCTGTGGCTCCCTTAAATAGTCAGAGGCCACGCACGCACGCAAGGGACGCAGAGTCCCTTGCTGCTACGGCCACAGGATCGAATTTCGCTTGGAACAGGAGCATGTCCGGAACCTTCCATAACCTTATTCCAGAAACTTCCATAAGCTTCCCCATAAACTTCTAGAAGGTTATGGAAGGTTCGAAATCTTCCAGAAAATTCCATGAACTTTCGGAAAGTTCCAATTTTTTTTTCTATTTTTCCATATACTCCATTTGTTTATATTTATTTTTTCTATTATATATTTTACATTCTCATTCACTTTCCTTATGACCTACACATATTTATATATATGTTTTATCTTTTTTTTTCTCTTTTGTTCTACTAATGTTTTATGCATGAGAATGTATGCAATGCATGGTACTAAAAAAGAGGGTGTTACAAGAAGGGAAGCGCCAGCTCTACCAGTCTTGAAATGAACCGACTGAGCGCAGCTAGACACCCAATTAGCTTCAGGACGTCCTTGACGTAGGGTGGGGGCCGCATCTCTTCAATGGCCTTTATTTTGGCCGGATTTGCCTCGATTCCTCGGTGAGTCACCAAGAAACCAAGGAGCTTTCCGAAGTTGACCCCGAAGACGCAGTTCTCCGGGTTGAGCTTCGTACGCGAAGCAGAACGTGTCGAAGACAGCTTACAAATTGTCAAGGAGTGATACCTTATTCTTCACCTTGATGACGATGTCATCGACGTAGACCTCCACCAAGTCCCTAATGAGCTCTCCAAATGTTTTGTGCATTGCTCGCACAAAAGTTGAAGCAATATTTTTGAGACGAAAAGGCATGGTAGTGTAACAATATAACTCATCTACAGTAATGAAGGCAGTATGCTCTTCATCTTCCCTAGACATTTGTATCTGATGATATCCAGAATATGCATCTAGGAAACACAATAATTCACACTCGGAGGTAGAATCCACTATTTGATCTATTCTATGAAGTGGAAATGGGTCTTTTGGGCATGCCCTATTCAAGGTGGTGTAGTCAATGCACATCCGAAGCTTCTCGCCGGCCTTTGGTACAACAACTGGGTTTGCCAGCCACTGTGGATGGTGAACCTCCCGGATGAAACCAGTGTCGAGCAGCTTCTTGATTTCTTTTCTAATGAAGTTTTGTCACATGACATATTGCTTCTGGGGCTTCTAATGTATTGGTCTTGCATTGGGGTGTATCTTCAAGCTGTGCTCGATCACCTCCCTAGGGATCACAGGCATCTGCGACGGTTGCCATGCAAACATGTCTACATTTGCCCGGAGGAAATTGACGAGTGCGAGTTCCTATTTGTCGTCCATACCACTTGATATACGAGTGGTCTGGGCAGCATCAAAACCGGTTTGGAAGACATTGACGGGGATTTCAGTGTCGCCTCTTGGTTGCACATGAGGTGTAGAGGTTGAGCCACACTAACGTGACCTCGAAGGTTGTTGAGCCAGTCGCTCCTTGCCTGATTCTTTTTCCCGCGTTGTTGCGAGCGAATGAAGTTCTTCTAGCACAGTGACTACAGCACTACGGTCCCCACGAATTCGGAGAACGCCTGAAGGAGTCAGCATCTTCAACACCAGGTAGCCTTAATGAGCTACGACTATGAACCTAAACAGGGCTGGCCTGCCTAGGATGGCATTGAAGGGAAGGCTGGTGTGTGTCACATCAACATCAGCTTCTCGAACCTATAGTTATCCCTAGTCCCGAAAGTCACCGGGAGTGTCACTGATCCGAGAGGAGTGATGGCTCTCGGACCTACTCTGGAGAAAGTACGTGAGGTCCTAAGGTCTGATAGGCTGAGTTGGAGCTTCGTGAAAGCTAAGGAGGTTAAGCACCGTGCCTCCATCCACTAGGACATCATAGAGCTCGATGTTGTTGATGGTAGGAGATACCATCAAGGGCAACTGACCAGCTCTGTTCATGTTCTTCAGGCAATCTGAAGCATCAAAAGTGATGGCAGTATCCATCCACTTTCGGCGAGGTTTTTCCTTGGCGGTTGGAGCTACGACAGCCATCTCCCGACGCATCATCTTGAGATACATTGGGAGGTAATATCCGAGGACCCTCCATATATCACATGGAGAGTCTTCCAGCGCTCATTGTCGGAGATGAAGGAGTCAGCGTCCACAATGTTATGGACGGCCTTAAGGGCTTTCTTGGCATCTTGGAAGCCAATATCCTGTTTTGACAGAGCTTCTCTGACTTTCTGTTTCCCCTCCAGTTGGCGGTATGGGGCTTCTTCTTGGCGCTTATTGTTGTGTTCAATAAGCCACTGGACCTCACGACAGTCTTTGAGGTTATAGGTGTTCGATTTATGGATTGGACACCACATCTTCTCACCATCACCATCCTCAATCGATGGTTGAGGTCGTTTTTCGTGGCATGGCCCCCGACCACCAGGAGCTGCAGCTGCAGCAGCAGCAGTAGTAGGTGTGCTGGCCAACGACTTCTTCTTACCGTTGGACTTCTTCTTCTTCTTTACACTATTGGAGGCAGTAGCTTAAGCCTTGGAGGAAGATTTACCAACCTCCGCAGCTGGTTTGAATTGCATCTCTCGGCCCTCCGCAACCCTAGCACATTTATCGGCTAGGCTGAAGAGCTCCGTGATGCTGCTGGCATCTTTGGTTGCCAGCTTTTCCAACATCTTCTTGTCTCTAACTCCCTGTCGGAATGCAACAACGACAGAGGCATTGGAGATAGAATGAATAGTGTTCCGTACCTAAGAAAACAGCTGGATGAATGATCGTAGCAATTCTCCCACCTTCTGTTGTACGGCGAATAGGTCCAGCTCTATGCCAGGTCGGGTGTAGGAGCTCCCGAAGTTGGCAGTGAACTGGCAACAAAGTTCCCCCCAACTACAGATTGAGTCAGGAGGGAGACTCATGAAATAGGACATTGCTGTCCTGGTTAGAGTTACAAGGAAGTAGTTGGCCATCATGGCCTCATTGCCTCCAGCCGCGAGGATAGCGATGGTGTAGATTTGGAGAAATTTGACAGGATTGGCTGTCCTGTCATACATCTCCAGCAGATGAGGCTAGAACTTAGGTGGGTAGTTGGCCATGCAAAGAGGCATGGCAAGGACCAGATAGCCATCCCCACTCCCAAAGGAGAAGGGTTTTTCTCGAGCCTCCCGCCTCTCGCGGGCGCGCTCCATAAGGATGCAGTCGTCTTGCCTCATGTATTGGCGGTCGAGCTCTGACCGGAGGTCCTGCGTCGGGAGCCTTGACGTAGTATTAGTCCGGTGTGCCCCAGAGGGTAGTGATGTCACTTGGTAGGAGGGCGCACATCTCCTGTGCTGCAACGCCTGAGGGCCAAGTCAACCAGACAAGGTCATGTTCCTTGAAGGTGCCTGCCCTACAGAGAGCTAACCTTGGTTGCTGATGGCATTGGCTACAGATGCAACCAAATCTCCACATCTGTGCGCCATTGCTCCATTGCACCCTGAGGAGCTCCGGGCGTTGGAGGACACTGGAGAAGAGTCCACGCTGCATTCAGCACATTCTCAAGATTGTTGGTCGATGCAGTAACCAACGCAAACACACCGTCTTGTTGCGATGGTGGAGGTGTCGGTGGAATGACAACCACCGGGACAATAGCGTTAGCTGGCTGTTGCACAATGGAGGGATTTCCTCGAGGCTGCTCAGCTACACTATTGGGCGAGGCTACGACAAAGTTCACCATCTTGAGATCTTAGTCCCCTTATTTGGCACGCCAAATGTTGAAGTGTGGTAATGACACTTCCCTCAGTACTAGTAAAGCATAGTCAGCGGAGGTTCATATTTGTATGGGGTGCGAAAGATCAAGAACAAGATGATGACACAGATGTTTCTACGTGGTTTGGGCTGCCGGAGTGTAATACCCTACTCCATGGGTGGTTGTTGATTGAGTATCTCTGTATGGGGAGTGTCTGTGGTTGCTTGTATGCGTGTGAGCTTAGTTGTTCTCAATTGTGCGATGCAACCCTTTTATATGCTAAGGACTGGCCGTTACAGTATAAACCTAGCCCGACAGGTGGCCCCGGTTGTAATTAACCACCTATACACGATCTACATGTATAATTTGTGATTAGCAGTGTGATAACGCGCCTCAATGGTGGCGTTACCTATCTTGATAGTCCTCTGATCGTGTGTCATTAATACTGATTAATGACACATTAAGCAGGTCTTGTAACAGATGTTTAATAGCCTCTTTAATGTGTGTTCTGTTGGAGATCCTGTAGTCTTTCCGTTGCAGGCTTAGGTCTGGAGGTCCAACACATGGCAGCTCCGGAGCTTCCCTCTGTGGGGAGGCATCCAAAGCCACTTGACGCGTGGCGACACCGGAGCTTCCTTCTACTGGAGGTTAGGTCCGGGGTTGCTGGACACATGGCGGTACCAGAGATTCCCTACGAAGGGAGGTAGGTCTGGTCCCGCAGGACACATGGTAGCACTAGAGCTACCCAAACGAGGGATGCGGGCCCAGTACTACAGGACGTGTGTTGCCTTCGGAAGTCTTTAACTCGAACATAGGAACTTCTTGGTTTTCAGTGCGATATCAGGGCGTACCTGATATCCAGGGTACCGACAATCATAGACCTCCACCATTTCAGGGTCTTCCTCTTTCTCATCATCATCATAGGACTCCACCATTTCAGGATCTTCCTACATCGTGTTGGAGTGTCCATGCTCAACTTCCTTTGCTGGAGAACTCGCTTCTTCTTCCTCTTGGGCTGGTTCCATCCTCGGCTCGTTGTGAGGCCTAAGCTTGCTTCCAAGGGGTGGCAAATGAGATCTTGTGGGTTGTCATTTTGGTGTGAGCCATCTACAAGAAATTCTATTAGAAAGATAGATGAAAACATAAATGTCAATTCTGAAATTGCAGCAGCGATAAATCAAGATGAGAACATGTGCATTTGCTCAAAAAGATGGAAAATAGCAAAAATTGCAACAACAGCAAAAACGCAATTTTTTCCCACTTTATGTAGCTAGTGGAAGGCAAAATAGTGCAAAAATGGCAAATTTTGAATAGGAAAGAAGTTCTAAGTGATTTGTAGTGTCTATTCTACCTAGGCGTGCGTCCTACAGTCAAACACAGCTCTGATACTAATTTGTGACACCCGGTTCTGAAAATAAACCAAACGTAATGCATATGTGTGCCTAGGATGTTTAACACACATACACAAGTGTTTCACAAACGATAAACAGATTATAACCATGTCTCGATTAATAATACTAATAATAGTACCCTATTACAAACCAAATAGTCTCGATTACAAGCTCTAATGAAACTGCAGCGGAAAAACTAAGCACTAATGACTCAAAATTCCCTAGGCAAGCTTGACGGCAAAACACACGCCTAGAACTCCTCAAAGACGTCCTGGTACTCCACCTGGTTGCCTGCGTCTGGATTTGGTGGGAGAATAGCAAGGGGAGCACATGTTGTAATCAAGAAGTGTGGGAAAGTATGACATGTAGCTTAAACAAGGAATGATATTATAAAGGGCTAATTGCATAAAAGTACATTCAAAACAGTTGAAAATGCAATTATATCATCATTAAGTGTGGTCCTTCCCAAATAACATCAATTTCAACTTAAATAACCAATTCCAGCAATAATAATCCATAATCATCTCATAACTGTTCATTTGTATCAAATTCATCAATTCTATATACCAAAGTCAATTAATTAACCAATACCAACTTCGAATCCAATTCCAACCATTAAACCATGTTCATGGTCTAAATTCTAATCATGTGAGCGTCCAGGTTTCTCATGACCGAGAGCACTGCTATCAATATAGTTTTAGACACACTCTACTGAGGTTGTACCACTTTACCCACAAGTTCGTGATTTCATCAACTTTTGATGACTATGGAATCTCAATTGTGACGTCTCACACTTCCTTAGGTGTGTGGCTAAGTGATCACAAAATAGCCTTTACAAAGTGATTACTAGCCTATTTAGACCACACTGAGGTTTCACCAGTGGTGATGTCTCCAACTGAGCACATCCAACCAAGGGCCCCCTCTTGAGCCATTCAGATCCCAGGGTAGTCCCACCAATCTCTACAAACCCATCGGACTACACCTTCCCTGAGCTTTCTTAATGGTCTGAACAGTACTAGCAATACACTAATTAGTAAGCTAAGCTGTGACACCCGGTTCCGAAAATGAACCAAGTAAACGCATATGTGTGCCCATGACATTCAACACACATACACGAGTGCATCACAAAAGAGTATACAAAAAATTACCACGGAACAAGATTTATTAACCAAATTTTATTGCACAAACCACATTATCCTTGAATACAAACTCTAATGAATATAAATGACAAGTTCAACTAATGCAGCGAAAATAAACTAAATAAGCAAGCTAAACAGCTAGGCAGGATAAGCGATAGGGTACAGCGCAGCTCCATGCAACACCACAGGCAAAGCTGATGGTAGACATGGCCTAGAACTCCGCATTATCGCCATTAAACTCCCAATCCTGACCTGCAACTGTTGGGGGGATTGCAAGAGTGAGTATATGTCGTACTCAACAAGTGTGGAAAGTATGACATGTGGCTGATTCAAATGACGAATATAATAAAGGCTAAGTGCTGAAAAGTATGTTAAAACATTTGAAAAGCAATATATTACATGTATATGAAATAAACCCATCATAAACCATATAATCATCATAATACCAGTCCATATTCCATATCCATCATCATATACCAATATCCATATTCAATACTAGAATTCAATTCATAATCATCAATAACCATAATACCAACCATAACCATAATACCATCCCAAAAACCAATACCAAACCATCCCAATTTTCCTCTAATCATATGAGGGTCCAGGTTGCTCATAATCGGGAGCACGACTATCATGATAGTTTTAGACACACTCTGCAGAGGTTGTACCGCTTTACCCACGTGTTTGTGATTTTATCACCTTTCGATGACTATGGAATCTCAATTATGTCGTCTCACACTTCCTTAGGTGTGTGGCCAAGAGATCACAAAATAGCCTTTACAAAGGGATTACTAGCCTATTTAGACCCCACTAAGGTTTCACCGGTGGCGATGTCTCCAACTGAGCACATCTTCAACCAAGGGGCCCCTCTTGAGCCATTCGGATCCCAGGGTAGTCCCACCAATCATCAACAAACCCAATCCGACTACCCCTTCTCTGAGCATCCTTAATGGTCCAAATAGCACTGGCAAAGCCCTAATTAATCAGCTACGCCGCACCCATACTTGGCCTCATGGTGGCATTGTAAATCCTGGATGGTCGCTCCACGAACCGGTCCTTAGATCTAAAGCAAGCAAAACCACCATAACATCCAACCCATCCACCTACTCGGCTTGCTTAGATCACCCATTACCATATCATATTAACCAGTGCATGTTAACCATAATCTCATCCATGTATAATTAAATTGAGTGGTATAGTGTTTTTCCCATCCCAGTTGATTAAGCGAAGCAAAAAGTAAAAATCCCTTCCCGACTCTCTACCATACATTCCAGGTGACAAGGGTGGTCAACAAAACTATTAAACTTCCTACCATAGGATTTCCCGTCAAATTGACACAACCATGCAATTTGCAAACAAAACATTTATTTTAAAACAGGATCAATATGCTTCAAGGACACTTGCCTTGCTCTTGGGATTGGTTCGGGTCAAAGCCTTCAGACTCTTGGTGCTGTAGATCCTCCGCGGCACTCTCTAGCGCAAATCCGTCTAATCCACACAATAATCATACAAGACAAGAAACACAATCAAAGAGTGCACAAATTTTACTCAATATGAGATGACATGCATGATTGATGCAAATGCAAGGTATAACTTGTTAATAGATTGCTTTTAATGATCCCTAACTAGTTATAATAGATTTTAATAAGTTTAGACAGGTTTAGATTTGATTAGATCTACTTTTAGAATCAATTCAACAGAATTTAGTCAGCAAAATCGGACTAGTCTGCAGAAGGCCAGACTAGTTCGCACTTCGCAGAACTAGCGAACTAGGATTTTCTAGATCGACGTAAATTTGGAGATTAGGGGTTGAATTATCATAAGGAAAAGAGAATAGAAGGTATACCAGGTGTTTAGAACTCCAATGAATCATGAAACTTGGAGGTAACACTTGGATCATGATGATCTAGGGTTGGTGATGAACTTGGAGATGAATTGGTGATGAAGAACGAAAGCTTGGTGGAGATCTTGATCCTCTTTCATTTCCTCCTCTTCTTCTTCTTGCTTGGGATCTCCTCCTCCCTCCTTGATGGTGGCTCTCCACGAACTAGGTTTTGGGTGGGGTGGAAAAGTGGCAAATAGATGTCAAGCCAAGGGGTGGGGTTGTTTATATAGAGGTGGAGGCAAGTGTTAGACGGATCTCGAGTTTGAGATGAGTAGAGGCCGGTTTAGAGTCCCACATGGGCTCTAAAAGAGTTAGGCACGACTTCCCTAGGCCCAATTAATGTGAACCCCAAGAAACAAGTCGTAAAACAAAAGATCAACTCAGAGTCGCAAAATATCGGACAAGTCCGAAAAGGACGGACTAGTCTGAAGTTGTCCAGAGAGCAAATCGGACAAGTCTGGCCTAAAATCGGAAAAATCTGACTTTAGTCGGAGATGAAAACGTACAAGTCCGCTGGAACAGCGGACTAGTCCGGAAAAGTCCAGGGACTTAGCAAATTTTCAAGGATTCTTGGAATACCGGACTAGTACGCACAAAATCGGACAAGTCTGAAAGTTTCCAAAGGAAAAATCGGACTAATCCGTAGCGAAATCGAACAAGTCCGTTTTTAGTCAGAGAGAAATCAGACTAGTCCTCATCAAAATCGGACCAGTCCGCACTTTTCAGCATTTTAAGTGCGGTTTTGTTCCAAATCAATTTTAAATGCTCCAAATCAATTTTAAACTCGTTCCTCTTTATGTGGGTTAATGTTAAACATGTATATGAATGTATGTAGGGCATGATGCATGAAAATGAGGGTGTTACAAACCTACCCCCCTTAAATTGAATCTCGCCCTCGAGATTCGACGCGGAAGGGAAGAGATAGGGAAATTCCTTCTTGAGATCATCCTCCAATTCCCACATTGCTTCTTTTTTTGTGTGGTGCTTCCTTAGAACTTTACACCATCTAATAATCTTGTTCCTTGTGACTCTCTCCTTGGCTTACAAAATTTTGATCGGTTGTTCAGCATAAGTCAAATATGCCTCTAATTCCAATTCTTCCATCAGCACTTGTTCTTCTGGTACTCTTAAGCATTCTTGAGCTAGGAAACATGAAACACATCATGGACATCTGAAAGATGAGTTGGCATCTCCAACTTATACGCTACTTCTCCCCTTTTGTCCAAAATCTTGAATGGTCCAATGTAGCGAGGTGTTATCTTGCCTCTTATGTTAAACCTATTATGACCTCTTATTGGTGACACTTTGAGGTAAACGAAGTCTCCCACTTCAAATGCCAGTTTCCCTCTCCTATTGTCGGCATGGCCCTTTTGTCTTGATTGGGCAGCCCTCAAGTTTTCACGAATTATTTGGACTTACTTTTCGGCTTCTTGCAACACATCCGGACCAAATACTTGAGTTTCTCCTGCCTTATTCCAGAATAAAGGTGTCCTACACTTCCTTCCATAAAGCGCTTCATATGGTGACATTTTCAAGCTTGCTCGGGAACTATTGTTGTATGAAAATTCTGTATATGGCAAGCTCTTGTCCCAACTTTTCCCATGCTTTAAGGCACAAGCTCTTAACATGTCCTCTAAAATCTGGTTGATCCTCTCGGTTTGTCCAATCGTTTGAGGGTGATACACTGAACTAAAATTCAACCTCGTTCCCAAAGCTTCATGCAATTTCTGCCAAAACCTGGAAGTAAATTGTGAACCTCTATCCGAGACTATCTTCTTCGGAATTCCGTGCAAATATACTATTCTTCCCATGTACAGTTCCGCCAATTTCTCTCCATTATAGGTGGTCTTGACGGGAATAAAGTGAGCTGACTTAGTTAACCGATCCACAATTACCCAAATTGAATCATAACCAGACTGAGTACGTGGTAACCAACTATGAAGTCCATACCGATATCTTCCCACTTCCATTCTGGAATCTTCAATGGTTGAAATAATCCAGCTGGCCTTTGATGTTCTGCCTTGACTCGTTGGCACACATCACACAATGCTACGTATTCAGTTATGTCCTTTTTCATGCTAGCCCACCAATAACACGTCTTCATGTCTTTGTACATCTTTGTACAACCAGGATGAACTGAGTATGGTGAGTCATGTGCCTCTTTTATTATTGTATCCCGAATATGCTTCACATTAGGCACAACAATCCTCTTACCAAGCCATAGGGTACCATGTTCATCCTCATCAAATCTGAATTCTCTCCCCTATTGGGTCCTATCCTTGATTTCCTGAATTTCCTCATCCTTAGTTTGGCCTTCCTGAATTTCTTGCTCTAGGTTTGGATTTAACTCCATCATCTCCATCTTATTTACAAATCCGAGGTTCAACCATTTGAACTCCTTACATAACTCGGATGGCAACTCTCGAACTGTGAGTTGATGACTTACTCCTTTTCTACTCAAAGCATCGGCCACTACGTTGGCTTTCCCCAGATGATAGTTGATCCCCAAATCATAATCTTTGATGAGCTACAACCATCTCCGTTGCCTCAGATTCAGATCCGTTTGTGTGAAAATATACTTCAAACTCTTATGATCCATATAGATTTCACACCTATGTCCAAGGATATAGTGTCTCCAAATCTTCAACGAATGTACCATGGCTGCAAGTTCCAAATCATGCATTGGCTAATTCTGTTCATGTTTCTTCAATTGCCTCGATGCATAGGCGACCACTTGACCTTCTTGCATCAATACACATCCAAGTCCTTGTCTCGATACATTGCAATAAATATCAAAACTCTTGCTCATATCGGGCAGTACCAAAATTGGGGCTGTTGTCAACCGCTTCTTCAACTCCTCAAAACTTTCTTGACAAGATGGAGTCCAATGGAAAGCTTTTCCCTTCATTAGCAATTCCGTCATTGGCTTGGCTATCTTGGAGAAGTCCTTGATAAATCTACCGTAATATCCAGCCATTCCAAGAAAACTCCTTATTTCTTTTACGTTTTGCGGTGGTTCCCACTTCAACACGTCTCTCACTTTTCCGGGGTCAACCGATACTCCTCCTCCTAAGACGATATGACCCAAAAACGACACCTCTTTCAACCAAAACTGACACTTGTTGAACTTGGCATATAATTGATGCTCCCTCAATTTCTGCAACGTAAGCCTCAAGTGTTCCTCATGTTCTTTCTCATCCTTCGAGTAGATCATAATGTCATCAATACACACCACAACGAACCTATCCATGTACTCCATGAAGACCTTATTCATGAGGTACATAAAGTAGGCAGGCGCATTGGTCAATCCAAAGGACATCACGGTGTACTCATAAGATCCATACCACATCCTAAAAGTTGTCTCGGGTATGTCCAATGGTCTAATCTTCATTTGAAAGTATCCCGACCTCAAATCAATTTTAGAGAAGACACAAGCACCCTTCATCTGATCAAACAAGTCTTCTATGCGTGGCAAGGTGTACTTGTTCTTGATTTTTACCTCGTTGAGAGCTCAGTAATCCACACACATCTTTTGTGTTCCATCCTTCTTGTCCACAAATAGAACGGGGGCTCCCCAAGGTGAAGAGCTTGGGTGAATAAAACCCTTGTCCAGTTGCCCTTGAATTTGCTTCTTGAGCTCCGCTAGTTCCATAGGAGGCATCCTATACAGCCTCTTAGCTATAGGTGCAGTTCTAGGTATTAATTCAATAATAAACTCAATGTCTCGATTAGGTGGCATACCTGGCAACTCGTCCAGAAAAACATCCAAAAATCACAGACCACCGGAATTTCCTCATTGCAGTCCATCCATGTGATTCAGCTCCAATTGCTTTGGTGCGGCTTGAGATGCTTCAAATTCTACGGTGATCCCTTCCTCATTGTGTAGGATCGAAGAGCACGTGAAAAGCTACCAGAGGGGGGGGGGTGAATGGTAGATTTAAAAAATCTTACGCAGCGGAAATAATTAAATCCCAACCCCTTCGGCAGAAAAACGATCTGTTAAATAAATTGTGTTTAAGACTAATCTAAACGTGATTCACCGGGAAAAAAGTGATATATATCAGAGAGAATAAAGTCACGAAGAAAACACAAGAAGAATCACTGAAATCCATCGAGAGAAACTCAAGTTATGATCGAAAGATCAAACAAAGGTCAATCTGTTCTACCCAAGAAAAACAGTTCTGGAACGCTGCAAAGAAACTCGTGTAGATTAGAAACCACAAATCCAATGACCGCGAAATTTTGAAAGATGATAGATAATCAAGTTGTGAAGACAACAAAAAAATAATAACGTCAATTGGATCTGAAAAACTCGAGTTATGATAAAACCACCAACAAAAGGTAGTGCTGTCCAGAAACTCAACGAGTAAAACTTGTATGGAACAAGTCGGACGAATAAGACACGAAAGTTCCTTCAAACTACGAATTTTATTCAACAGAACAAAAGAGGAACAACCCCAAATTTGTCTTCAACGAGCTTTGGCCTTCCTTGCTTATATAACCAGCCCTTAGGCCAACCCAATCCCAACTAGGACTCCAATCCTACTCCGATCACGAATCGAAACTTTCCATAACTGCTTAGGACTCTTCTATACGCAGATAGAAGCAATCTTAAGACTTCCAAACACATTAGGAACATATCCCACATTCCTAAAACAACTCAAATTCGTGAACCACACAAAATCCTAACATAACCAACTCGATACTTTCCATACCGAGCCATAACTGACTCCGCCGCAGCCAAAGTCATCAACTGATATGATCCGATCCTTCCAACCAGATCTTCCCATCTATAAACCATCTTCAGAACCATGTTGCAACGTCATGCACCGCATGCATATGTGCAAACACCTTCCTTCGACGTCCAGTAACCCTCATATGCACTGCCCTTGATTTAATAATCATGCGTGACCTCCTGACCCGCTCAACCACAATTCCTCCTGAATTTGGTTGTTGGAACCTCATCTCCTCCCTGAGACTAGTCCAAAGGATCCTGTCACCAGCCATGACTTGAACTGAAGCAACACCTGCACATGAATAAACAACCAATCCGTACGAGCCCAAGTCCGCGACTTGACTCAAGTCAGTTCCGAACACAACATCTTACGTGAGCACCTCACATAAGCATGTTGCAAAGCATATCAAAACGATATCAGCCATATCAACCAAAACACACCAAAAACTTAGTAAATGAATACTAAGAAAACTTTCCATAGATGTAAAGAAGGTTTGAATCAATTCAAAGTAAAGGCAGAACCATCACAAACTAGCTCCAGACCTTGTCAAAACTAACCGGACCTTGAGACGGAGCTTACCAAAGCTAGCAGGACCAAGCGCCGGAGCTAACCAATGCTAGTCGGACCTAGAGCCGGAGCTAACCAAAGCTAGTCGGAACTAGTCAACTCAAAATACGGAGCTAGAAAAACATGTCGGAGCTAACCAACATAAGTCGGACCTAGCAAAATATATCGGAGCTTAACAAAGACATGTCGGAGCTATCAAAGACACGTCAGAGCTAAAGACAAAGCTCACCGGAGCTACCCAAGAACATGTTGGACCTAGACAAAGCAAGTCGGACCTTACGTCGGACCTTGCAGAAGCTCAGAGCTAGAGTCGGACCTTGCTAAAAAGATGTTATGGCAGCATTCAAAACTTTTATCGTCAAAGCCAATGTATTCAGTACACATAGGTCTCACAATCTCCACCTTGATGAATGCATTGGCAACACCATTTAAATCCGAACATTGGATGAAAAGTTTTGAGAACATTTTTTCCTTTTTGAAAATCAAACAAGATAGAAATATAGAAATAAATTTCTCCCCTATACATATTTCTCCCCCTTGCATAATTCACCATATTATCTCTCCCCCTTTGACAATGTATTCAGGAAGGTTCAAAAGAGAAATTTTAATTGTTATGAGCATATTATAACATATACATATAAAACAAAGCTTATCCAAGTGATACTATCAAGTAACTTACACTATCACAACAATGAGATACATAAAGTAGTGTAAGCCATGCTAGAGATCAAATGTAATTTTCAATTTAAGCAAGTCATGATCTCACAAACTTAACTATTTCAAAACCTGAAGGCATGACAAATGTTGCTGCATTTTAATATTTTTCAAAGCATAAATTTAGATCATATGATATTTGCAAGAGATTATATGCGCATCTGCCTTATTCTAACCAACCAAGCCAAGCCTATGTCATTTGACAATCAGAAGCTTAAGGACATGGTTTTAGTCATACACAACTTCTTCCAAGTTCATATCTAAGTGCAATGATAAGCCATCTCAAAAGAAGAAGTGTTATACATACATATTCTCTTGATCTTTTTTCAACTTATATTTGTTCATAAAAAAAACTCAACAAGTGAGTTGATTACTTGATTAATTCTTTATGATTAAAAGCACTTGTGAGCATGCAACAAGTTCAAAACTGCAAGAAAGTTCGACCATGACCAGATTTAGTATAAGTAATTATTCCAATTACTAGACATGGCAAAAACTATAAAATGTATAACACGAGTAATGTAGTAAGAACTTTTAGCATGTAAAAGGAATCACAAAGTCATATATGTATGAAATACTATGCTCATATTATTTTAATTTTAGATTCACACATAGACTTCTCAAGTTTGAAAACTCCCCCTCAATGTAAGCCATGAGGATGCATAACCCCTATTTCACTACGAATGTAACAAAAACGAGTGAAATCCAAAGGTTTTTTAAAAATGTCGGCCAATTTTGTTTGGTATCTACATGGTGAAGCACAATGTTTCCTTTTTCAACATTATCACGGAGAAAGTGATACCTAATATCAATGCTTAGTTCTAGAATGTTGCACAGGGTTTTTAGCAATGCAAATGGCACTAGTGTTATCACAAAATAGTGGAACACTATCTGGATCAACCCCATAGTCCTTAAGTATTTAAACAATCCAAAGAATTCGTGAGCAAGCACTCGCAGCAGCTACATATTCAGATTCGGCTATGGATTGTGCAACTGAATTTTGTTTTCTAGAGGACCAAGCAACAAGTGAATTACCAAGAAAATGACAAGCACTAGAAGTACTTTTCCTATCAATCCTACAACCTCCAAAATCAGCATCGGAAAAAGCTTTCAAAGTAACGGTTGAGGAAGAAGGAAGAAAAATGTCAAATTCTTGAGTTCCATGTAAGTACCCGAGAATCCTTTTGACGGCTTGATGATGTGAAGCACGTGGGGGGGGGGGGGGGCTTGAAACCATGCACAAAGACATATGCTGAATTGTATGTCCGCTCTTGATGTCGTGAGGTACAAAAGTGATCCGATCATGCTTCTATATTCTTTTTGATCCACGGATTCACCATCTTCATCAAGTTCAAGTGTTGTTGTTGTTCCCATTGGTGTCCGAAGAGGCTTGCTTTTGTCCATGTTGAAGTGCCTTAGGAGGTCTTTTGTATACTTCGTTTGATGCATAAAGGTACCGTCCTTGGTTTGCTTGATTTGCAGCCCCAAAAAGTACGTGAGTTCTCCCATCATACTCATCTCAAATTCTGAACTCATCATAGCTGAAAACTTGGACACAAGATCATGAGAAGCACAACCAAAGATAATATCATTCACATACACTTGAACGAATAATGAGTCATTGTCATGCTTAAGAACAAAAAGATTTTTATCAACCTTGCCCATGGTAAACCCATTCTCAAGTAAGAATGTTTTTAACCTATCATACCATGCCCTAGGAGCTTGTTTGAGACCGTACAAGGCTTTGGACAGTTTGTAAACATGATTAGAAAAATCCGGATTTTCAAAACCCGGTGGTTGTTTGACATAAACCTCCTCATCTAAGTAGCCATTAAGAAAAGAACTTTTAACATCCATTTGATATAGCTTAAAACCTTTAGATGCAGCAAAAGCTAACAAAATTCTTATGGCTTCTAATCTAGCAACAGGAGCAAAAGTTTCATCAAAATCTAGACCTTCAACTTGAGTGAAACCTTGAGCAACCAACCTAGCCTTATTCCTAACCACAACCCCATCCTCACTTTGTTGATTTTTAAACACCCATTTAGTTCCAATTAAAGTGCGACCTTGAGGTGGAGGTACAAGTTTCCAAACATTATTTCTTTCAAAATTTTCTAACTCTTCTTGCATGGCAATAATCCAAGATTCATTAGTGAGTGCGTGTGATATATCTTTGGGTTCAAGAGAAGCAGAATGAGCATGAGAGTTTGGATTGCAAAACCTGGACCGTGTGACCCGTTCTTGCAAGCTTCCAATAATCTGTTGTGGGGGATGATTCTTGACAAGCCGTAGGGGAACAAATGTCTCACAAGCTTCTTTGTCATCAGGTTCATTGCAGATTGATGAGCTCGTGGCTTGTGGACAATCAGGACAAGCAGGGGTGGTAGTCGGATCTTGTTCAGAGTTTGGAGCTGGACACGTGTCAGCTTCGGAAATATCAGGCAGTATCATGGTCTCTTCTTCATCTTAGAAAATACCCTCCCCCTGAGGATATGGATCTGGTCCTGCAGTACCGGAGCTAGTACCTGGGCTAGCTTCATCAGAAGACACCTCACAAGTCTCCACAATTTTGTTAGTGTCAAGCAAGAACACACGGTAGCCTATAGTATGAGATGGATAACCAAGAAACGTGCCATCAAGAGAATCTAGGTTCAAATTTATCAAGATTACCATGTTCCTTAACAAAGCATTTGCAACCAAAGACCCGAAAGTGTGTGACACTAGGCCTATGTCCAAACCGGAGCTCATATGGTGTTTTACCTAGCTTAGCGCGCAAGAAAACACGATTTGGGACATAACAAGCGGTTGCAATCGCATCAGCCCAAAATTTCCTAGGAGTTTGATATTCATCAAGCATAGTCCTAGCCATCTCAACTAAGGTTATGTTCTTTCTTTCTTTCTATAACACCGTTTTTTTGAGGTACATATGGTGAAGAAAATTGATGATCTATTCCATTTTCAGCACAAAATTGATCAAAAGATTGATTTTTAAATTCGGTTCCGTTATCACTTCTAATTGCTTTTAAAGATCCTGGGTGATCAATTGATAATCTAAGAAATAAAGTTCTAAAGTGACTAAAAGCTTCATTCTTAGACGCCATAAAGTAAACCCAAGAGTATCTAGAATAATCATCAACAATCACAAGAACATACCATTTACCTCCGAAGGATTGAACACGTGAAGGTCCTACGGTGTCAAGGTGCAAAAGTTGACCCGGTTCAGTTGTCTTGATCATTGTGAGAGGAGTATGTGAACCTGCAACCATCTTATCATGTCTACAAGAGGAGCACACAATTTCTTTGTCCCCTTTAAGCTTAGGCAGCCCACGTATGTGATCAAGACCACTAACACGCGTTAGGTGATCAAAGCCTATGTGACCAAGTCTACGATGCCAAAAATATAAGTCCTTTGAATCATTAGCAACTAGACACCTATGCTTAGAGGAAGACATATCAAAATCAGCTTTAAAAACTCTTCCAAACCGAGACATGTTAAAAATAAGCTCACTATTTGAACCTACAACTTTGCAGCAGTTTTTATTGAAAATAATTTCCATATTTTCATCTAGCAATTCTAAAACAGAAAGCAAGTTGTATTTCAGATTTAAGTGCCACATCCTTCAAAGTGTAGTGATCATTTACTCTAAACAAACCCATATGAATTATAGGAGTTCAAGAATTATTGGCAAAAGTAACATTCTCTACACGTGACACAAAAGAGAGGGAGGAGAACCATTCTTTGTTACCGGTCATGTGGCGTGAGCAACCTGAATCCACAATCCAAATGTTCTCCTTCCTCAAGCATGTAACCTACATAGAAGCACAATACGTCGATGACTCAATACTGGGGTTAGTCAAAAAGCATTTAGGTATCCAATACTGAGTCACACGACGTGCAGCAGGAAAAACACGCGAAAGCTGAGATAAAACAGCAGGTTTATGAGTCAATGGTTGAGGCTTTCTATTCTTAACAATTGATTTATATGTTATTACTCGTTTAGAGCGAAAACCAGTAGCTCCGGAGGTGCGGACATTTGTTTCGAAAGAAACAGCTGAAGCTCCGGATGCACAAACCAAAGGTCCAAAAGCAAAAACTGAAGCTCTGGAGGGAACAACAAAAGGTCCGGGAGCTTTCGGAGCTATCAGAACTACCGGAGCTGTCTTTGCAAGTCTCTTACCAGAAGGTCCAGAAGCTACCTTTTCAAATTTCTGACTCATTAAAGCAGGTTCTATGTTTCTAATTTTAGGTTTAGCATGAAAGTTATGAGATCTAGCAGACATTTTATCCTTTTTAATTTGTTTAGCTAGTCTATAACAAAAATCTATGACATGACCATCTTTATCACAATAAGTACAATGAAATTTGATTGTGTAATCATGTCTAGATGAGCATCCAACATTAGAAATAGAATTAGAAAGCACTCCTACAGATTCAAAGATCACATCCTTTTGTTTAGGGACAGTTTTGATTAAACCTCTTCCAAATGATTTTACAATTTGAGGTGGATGTGTTTTAGAATAAACATGAGAATCAAAACCTAAACCAGTTTTATCATTACAAGATTTGGATGAACTCAGTAGCAAGTTTAGATTTTTGTTCTCAACACAAAACTGCTCTAGCATCCTATTCATGTCATCAAGCTTTTTAGACAATTCTAGGTAGTTTTCACATGAAGTTTTTCCTTTTAGTTTGCAATTTGAACAACTCTTAACTTCATGAGTACATAAAGCATTGTTCAGAATGAAAATTTCATTTATTGCATCTTTTAGTTTCTTATCAAGATTGTCACATGCAGAACAATGCAAATCATTTGTTGAATAGGAAGCATCTTTTAAGTTTTTATCATTAAGTGCAGCAAGCTCTCTGTTCTTTTCAATTTCTTCATCAAGTCTATCTAGAGTGGAGGAGTATGCACTTCTTAGTGTGGACAATTTTTCATAGATTAAATCACATGAGGGACAAGAATCATCACTAGGAATCAAGGTTTTCAAACAGTTGATTTCAGATTCTAGTGATTCAATTTTAGCAGCATTATCCCTAAGCTTTTTGTCCTTTTTATTAACATTAATAGTTGCACGAGAAATTGCATCACACATTTCATTACAGGTAGAACATACCTCATCGTCGTCACTATTGTGTTCTGCATCCTCCTGACTTGATCTTGATCTTGTTTTGCCTGCCATGAAGCATAAGTTGGCCAAATCATCTTCATTTTTATCACTTTCAATGGCCATGTTGCTTGAGCCAAGTTCCTGGAGTGCGGAGATAAAACTGTTCACCAGTTGGCGACCTGTAAAGCCCTTCTTCTTCTTCTTATCATTTGTTGAGGAGTGCTTCGTCCTTGATAGTTTTTCTTCTCGGGAAGTAGAACCTGAATGGTTAGAGCATTCTGTATGAAAGTGTCCTGTCTTACCACATTCGAAGCATCGTTGAGGTCCGGAGCTTCCTCTCCTTCTAGTTCTAGCATTTTGCAATGCTTTTGAGAACCTAGTAGAGAGAACTGCTAGCTCCTCCTCTGGAAATTCCGCGATCTGCTCCAGGGTTAGTGAGGACAACAAAGCAAGAGTATTGCAAGATGATGATTGGCCGGAGCTAGGCATATCACATCGTGAGACAAATGCAATAGACTTATTTGGGTTCTTACATGATAAGATGACAATTTCATGAGTTTTGAGTTTAGAGTAAAGCACATCTAAAGTAAGTGTACTCATGACAGTAGATTCACAAATAAATGTAACTTTCATCCCCCGGATTGACATGTCTAATGCACTAAGAAGTTGCCTAGCATTTTTAGCATCAGAAAAATTAACGTTAACACTACGCAAGTTACAGAGAATTTTGTTAAAGCGAGCAAAGAGATCATCGATGGACTCACCGGGTTGCATCTCAAAGCGCATGTATTATTTCTGGAACATGTCTTGCCTTAACTCCTTGATCGTGTTGGTTCGTTCATGATAGTCACAAAGTGCTCTCCATACATCGTATGCCAATTGGAGATGTGCAACGTGGTCGAAGTCGCTCTGAGTGCGTCCTTGGATGATCAAGTTTCGGGCTTTGTTGTTGTTGTCAATGTCCCGTAGGTTTGTAGCCGTAACTTGATCGTTAGGTGGCACTTCATAAGGCTTGTACACCTTCTCCCATATTGCGAAGCCTTGTGCCTGAATGAAAGCCTCCATGCGTGCCTTCCAAACCTGAAAATCAATACTAGCAAACACACAAGGTTTGGCGGAGTATTTATCTATGATGATTAGTCAAAAACATGTGAAAATCACAATGATTGGAGCACCGTGGCTCTGATACCAATTGTAGGATCGAAGAGCACGTGAAAAGCTACCAGAGAAGGGTGAATGGTAGATTTAAAAAATCTTACATAGCGGAAACAATTAAATCCCAACCCCTTCGGCAGAAAAATGATCTGTTAAAGAAATCGTGTGTGAGACTAATATAAACATGTTTCACCGGGAAAAAAGTGATATATATCATAGAGAATCAAGTCGTGAAGAAAAACCAAGAAGAATCACTCAAATCTGTCGACAGAAACTCAAGGTATGATCGAAAGATCGAACAAAGGTCAATATGTTCTACCCGAGAAAAACAGTTCTAGAACGCTGCAAAGAAACTCGTGTAGATCAGAAAACACAAATCCAATGACCGTGAAATTTTGACAGATGATAGATAATCAAATTGTGAAGACAAACCAAAAAGAATCACATCAATTGGATCTGTAAAACTCGAGTTATGATAAAACCACCGACAAAACGTAGTGCTGTCCAGAAACTCAACGAGTAAAACTTGTCTGGAACAAGTCGGACAAACAAGGCACAAAAGTTCCTTCAAACTACGAATTTTATTCAATAGAACACAATAGAACATCCCCAAATTCGTCTTCAACGAGCTTTGTCCTTTCTTGCTTATATAACCAGCCCTTAGGCCAATCCAATCTCAACTAGGACTCCAATCCTACTCCGATCACGAATTGAAACTTTTCATAACTGCTTAGGACTCTTCTATACGGAGATAGAAGCAATCTTAAGACTTCCAAACACCTTAGGAATGTATCCCACATTCCTAAAACAAATCAAATTCGTGACCCACAATAAATATCCTAACATAACCAACTCGATACTTTCCATACCGAGCCATAACTGACTCCGCCGCAGCCAAAGTCATCAACTGATATGATCCGATCCTTCCAATCAGATCTTCCCATCCATAAACCATCTTCAGAACCATGTTTCCACGTCATGCACCGCATGCATACGTGCAAACAACTTCCTTCGACGTCCAGTCACCTTCATATGCACTGCCCTTGATTCAATCATCCTGCGCGACCTTCTGACCCGCTCAACCACAATTCCTCCTTAATTTGGTTGTTGGAACCTCATCTCCTCCCTGAGACTAGTCCAAAGGATCCTGCACCATCCATGACTTGAACTCAAGCAACACCTGCACATGAACAAACAACCAATCCATACCAGCCCAAGTCCACGACTTGACTCAAGTCAGTTCCGAACACAACACCTTACGTGAGCACCTCACATAAGCATGTTGCAAAGCATATCAAAACGATATCAGCCATATCAACCAAAACACACCAAAAACTTAGTAAATGAATACTAAGCAAACTTTCCATAGATGTAAAGAAGGTTCAAATCAATTCAAAGTAAAAGCAGAACCGTCACAAACTAGCTTCAGACCTTGTCAAAACTAACCGGACCTTGGGCCAGAGCTTACCAAAGCTAGAAGGACATAGCGCCGGAGCTAACCAATGCTAGTCGGACCTAGAGCCGAAGCTAACCAAAGCTAGTCGGAACTAGTCAACTAAAAATCCGGAGATAGAAAAACATGTCGGAGCTAACCAACATAAGTCGGACCTAGCAAAACATATTGAAGCTTAACAAAGACATGCCAGAGCTATCAAAGACACGTCGGAGCTAAAGACAAAGCTCACCGGAGCTACCCAAGAACATGTCGGACCTAGAAAAAGCAAGTCAAACCTTACGTCGTACCTTGCAGAAGCTCGGAGTTAGAGTCGGACCTTGCCAAAAATATGTTATGGCAGCATTCAAAACTTTTATCGTCAAAGCCAATGTATTCAGTACACATAGGTCTCACACATTGATCAACTTTACCGTTTTCGTGGCACATTCAATAACTCCATTGTGCTTTCTCAACCAGTCCATACCAAGTATAATGTCCACTCCTTGAGAATCCAAAACAATGAGGTTGGCGGAGAAGCCTACCCCCCTTATTCTAAGGCTTACTTTTGGACATACTATATTGTCCTCATCTCTCCTCCAGGAGACTTAACCAATAGAGTAAACTTCATATGAGAGATAGGCAAACTATACTTGGCAGCATACTTCGATGCAACGAATGAATGCGATGCTCTAGAATCAAATAACATAGTCGCGGGGTTGGAGTTGGCGAGAAACATACCAATGACCACGTCATCCGCTTGTTGAGCATCCTTCGTAGAGACATGGTTCGCATTGCCACGAGCAAAATTCTGTTGTCCACGGCTTCCTTGCGGCTGTCCTCCATTGAGTCTTGGTTTTTGCCTCGACGCATTGCTTCCTTGACCAAGGCCTGACTTAGGACATTTGTGCGCAAAGTGTCCAGCTTCCCCACAAGTATAGAACTTCTTAACTCCCCAAAAATTTGGACGGACTTGATTTTGAACATTTACACTAGGAAAATTAGCACGAGGCGCATAAGGCATTGGATGCCTAGTTGCTTGCATAACAGGGCGCTGCTGCACAAACTGAGTTGGGCGCGGTGCATAACCAGGACGCTGTATAGGAGTAGAAGAGCTGAAATAAGGCGCATTGGACAGCGCAAAGTGAGGGCGCACATTACTTCCTTGTTGCTGTCCTTGATATGGCGCCTTCCTCTTGTTGTCTTGCTCCATCTCACGGACCTTATTCTCCACCACAATTGATTTGTCCACAAGCTTCTAGAAATTGATATAATCACAGTTGAGCAAATGCACTTGGATCTCATTGTTCAAGCCCCTCATGAACAAGTATTGTTTCCTGCTGTCCCGACTCACATCCTCAGGTGCATACCTTGAGAGTTGAGTGAATTTATTTAGGTACTCACCCACACTCGATCTTCCTTGCCTCAAGTTCTCAAATTACTGCCTCTTCAAAATCATAACTCCCTCGGGCACATACTGACAACAGTTCTCCTTGAATTCTGCCCAAGTGATCCACTCTTGATTCTCATGAGCATTGCAATAAGCATCCCACCAATCCGCAGCTGCTCCAACGAGTTGATGAGAAGCAAATAGCACCTTCTCCCGATCATTGCATTGGACAATAGCTAGCTTCTTATCCACGGACTTGAGCCAATCATCAGCATCCATAGGTTTGACAGCTTGAGCAAAGGTCGATGGCCTAGTCCTCATAAGCTCTCCCAATCGGTTATGAGGAGGCGGGGGTGGCGGTGGAGGCATGTGGGGCTGATAGTTGATGTTATTGCCAGCCTGCAGCTGTCCCATAGTATGTATAATGGTCTGCATGAGCTGGTTCTGGATAGCCAGTAGCTGCTCAATAGTGATTGCTCCATGAGCAGGTCCTTGTCTATTGTTGTTCTGAGGTACTCCATGGTTCTCCTCATCATTGACATCCCTCTGGTTGCGAGTCCTCACCATCTAGAGAAAAGCAATAGGTAAGAATTTAGAAACGTCCCCAACTATATGCATCAAAGGATATGAAACTAACAAACTGGCTACACTAGCCTAGGTGGACATGGCAATGCTAAAGCATCCCAAAATCCTCTATTAAGCACACAAGCAAATAATATATAGCAAACAACATACCAACCAAAATACATCGATTTATGAGTGCTCCTATGTGCTCTAAAGTGTCCATTCTATCTAGGCTGCATCCTACGGTCAACCTATGGCTCTGATACCAATATGTGTCACCCGGTTCCGAAAATGAACCAAGCGAACGCATATGTGTGCCCAGGACGTTCAACACACATACACTAGTGCATCACAAATGAGTATACAGAAAATTACCACAGAACAAGATTTATTAACCAAATTTTATTGCACAAACCATATTATCCTCGAATACAAACTCTAATGAATATTAATGACAAGTTCAACTAATGCAGCAGAAATAAACTAAATAAGCAAGCTAAATAGCTAGGCAGCATAAGCGATAGGGTATGCGCTCCATGCAACACCACAGGCAAAGCTGACGGTAGACACTTCCTAGAACTCCGCATTATCGCCATTAAACTCCCAGTCCTGACCTGCAATTGTTGGGGGGATTGCAAGAGTGAGTACATGTTGTACTCAGCAAGTGTGGAAAGTATGACATGTGGCTAATTCAAATGACGAATATAATAAAGGCTAAGTGCTGAAAAGTACATTAAAACATTTGAAAAGCAATATATTACATGTATATGAAATAAACCCACCATAAACCATATAATCATCATAATACCAGTCCATATTCCATATCCATCATTATATACCAATATCGATATTCAATACTAGAATTCAATTCATAACCATCCATAACCATAATACCAACCGTAACCATAATACCATACCAAAAACCAATACCAAACCATCCCAATTTTCCTCTAATCATGTGAGGGTCCAGGTTGCTCATAACCGGGAGCACGGCTATCATGATAGTTTTAGACGCACTCTGCAGAGGTTGTACCGCTTTACCCACGTGTTTGTGATTTTATCACCTTTCGATGACTATGGAATGTCAATTATTCCGTCTCACACTTCCTTAGGTGTGTGGCCAAGAGATCACAAAATAGCCTTTACAAAGGGATTACTAGCCTATTTAGACCCCACTGAGGTTTCACCGGTGGCGATGTCTCCAACTGAGCACATCTTCCACCAAGGGCCCCCTCTTGAGCCATTCGGATCCCAGGGTAGTCCCACCAATCATCAACAAACCCAATCCGACTACCCCTTCCCCGAGCATCCTTAATGGTCCAAATAGCACTGGCAAAGCCCTAATTAATCAGCTACACCGCATCCATACTTGGCCTCATGATGGCACTGTAAATCCTGGATGGTCGCTCCACGAACCGGTCCTTAGATCTAAAGCAAGCAAAACCATCATAACATCCAACCCATCCACCTACTAGGCTTGCTTAGATTACCCATTACCATATCATATTAACCAGTTCATGTTAACCATAACCTCATCCATGCATAATTAAATTGAGTGGTATAGTTGTTTTCCCATCCCAGTTGATTAAGCAAAGCAAAAAGTAAAAATCCCTTCCCGACTCTCTACCATACATTCCAGGTGACAAGGGTGGTCAACTAAACTAGTAAACTTCCTACCATAGGATTTCCCATCAAATTTACACAAGCATGAAATTTGCAAACAAAACATTTATTTTAAAACAGGATCAATATGCTTCAAGGACACTTGCCTTGCTCTTGGGATTGGTTCGGGTCAAATCCTTCAGACTCGTGGTGTTGTAGATCCTCCGCGGCACTCTCTAGCGCAAATCCATCTAATCCACACAATAAACATACAAGACAATAAACACAATCAAAGAGTGCACAAATATTACTCAATATGACATGACATGCATGATTGATGCAAAAGCAAGGTAGAACATGTTAATAGATTGCTTTTAATGATCACTAACTAGTTCTAATAGATTTTAACAAATTTAGATAGGTTTGTATTTGATTAGATCTACTTTTAGAATCAATTCAACACAATTTAGTCAGCAAAATCGGACTAGTCTGCAGAAGGTCGGACTAGTCCGTACTTCGCAGAACTAGCGAACTAGGGTTTTCTAGATCGACGTAAATTGGAGATTAGGGGTTGAATTCTCATAAGGAAAAGAGAATAGAAGGTATACCCGGTGTTTAGAACTCCAATGAATCAAGAAACTTGGAGGTACCATTTGGATCTTGATGATCTAGGGTTGGTGATGAACTTGGAGATGAATTGGTGATGAAGAACGAAAGCTTGGTGTAGATCTTGATCCTCTTTCGTTTCCTCCTCTTCTTCTTCTTGCTTTGGATCTCCTCCTCCCTCCTTGATGGTGGCTCTCCACGAACTAGGGTTTGGGTGGGGAGGAAAAGTGGCAAATAGATGTCAAGCCAAGGGGTGGGGTTGTTTATATAGAGGTGGAGGCTAGTGTTAGATGGATCTCGAGTTTGAGATGAGTAGAGGCCGGTTTAGAGTCCCACATGGGCTCTAAAAGAGTTAGACACGACTTCCCTAGGCCCACTTAATGTGAACCCCAAGAAACAAGTCGTAAAACAAAAGATCAACTCGGAGTCGCGAAATATCGGACAAGTCCGAAAAGGACGGACTAGTCTGAAGTTGTCCAGAGAGAAAATCGAACAAGTCTAGCCTAAAATCGGACAAGTCCGACTTTAGTCGGAGAGGAAAATGTACAAGTCCGCTGGAACACCGGACTAGTCCGGAAAAGTCCAGGGACTTAGCAAATTTTCAAGGATTCTTGGAATATCGGACTAGTACGCACAAAATCGGACAAGTCCGAAAGTTTCCAGAGGCAAAATCGGACTAGTCGGTAGCAAAATCAGACAAGTCCATTTTTAGTCAGAGAGAAATCGGACTAGTCCTCACCAAAATCATACTAGTCCGCACTTTTAAGCATTTTAAGTGCGGTTTTGTTCTAAATCATTTTTAAATGCTCCAAATCAATTTTAAACTCATTCCTCTTTATGTGGGTTAATGTTAAACATGTATATGAATGTATGTAGGGCATGATGCATGAAAATGAGGGTGTTACATAAGTCGCACCCAAACTTTGCCCTCTAGTGGCACTGTAAATCCTGGATGGTTGCTCCACGAACGAGTCCTTAGATCTAAAGCAAGCAAAACCACCAAAACGGTTCAACCCATTTCACATAACTGGCTTGCTCAGGTCCCTAGGCACCATGTTGCTAAAGGGTCATTATTATCAGTTCTCATCATTCATGTGTTCAATAATTCATAACTAAGCCATTTGATTGGTTCCGAAACCCAATTGAGCATCGTGAAGCAAAAGTGCAAAATACCCTTCCCGACTTGCCACATATGTTCAAGCAACAAGGGTGGTCATAAAGCTAGTAAACTCCTACAATTGGGTTTTCCCATAAATTTCGACAGAAGCATGCAATTTTGCAAACAAAACCTTTAAAATGGGATCAATATGGTTAAGGATAGATGCCTTGCTCCTGAGATTGATTTGGATCGAAGGCTTCAAAACTCTGGTTCTGTAGGTCCTCGAAGGCACTCTCTACGACAACATCTTCTATTTCGAGCGACAAACATGGAAAACACAATTCAATCAAATAATGCTCATATAGTACTCAATATGCCATGATATGCATGATTAATGCAATTGTGAGGTAAAACTTGTTAATGAGTTGCTATTAATGTTTACTAACTAGTTATAATAGTTTTTAACAAGTTTGGACAAGTTTGGAATTGATGCGAGTCAATTTGGAATTAATTCAGCATAACTCAGATTCAGAGGTCGGACTAGTCCGGTTTCAGAGGTCGGACTAGTCCACCCTGGACATATTTGCAAATTAGGGTTTTCTTGATCTGCGAGAATTGGGGTTGAATTTGCATGAAAACTTGAATGCAGAGGGTGTACCACGTGTTTTAGAGATCCAAATATCAAGATTGGGCGTGAGACTTGAATTTTGTCGATTATGGCTTGATGAAAATGAGTTGATGAACATTTTGGATGAAGAACGTCAATTGTCAAAGAATCGATGAAGATTGATCTTGGTTGGCCCTTCTTCGCCTTCTCCTCCTTCTCCTTGCTTTTGGACTTGATCTTGACGTCGGCAACAAGGCAAAAGTGGCAGCAAGGGTTTTCAATTGGGGTGGAGAGCTGTGGGGTATTGGTTTGTTTATATAGGGGTGGAGAGTTAGGGTTTTGGGGTGAATTTCAAGTGGAATTTGGTGGGGGACGTGTAGGGGTCGTGGTGGTGTCCACTTGGGCTCCTCTGACGTTGGGCACGAAGTTCTTGCACCCAAATTAGGAAATTATCCAAAAACAAATCATGGAGAAATATCAGAATCCGAGTTGTTTTCCGAAGGCCGGACTAGTCCAAAGCAAAGACCAAACTAGTCCGTTTGGCAACAAAGAAAAATCGGACAAGTCCTACCGGACAAGTCCGAGGAACATCAGAGGCTTCACCGTACTAGTTCGCACATCGTGCCGAACAAGTCTGGACTCCGAAGAACTGAATTTTTCTGAATGAAAATGGGAACACTGAACTAGTCCGGGGTTATGGCCGGACAAGTCCGCACTTCTGAAGAAAACTGAATTTTTTGAACATAGGATACGGATACCGAACTAGTCTGGTTTCAGAGGCAGGACAAGTCTGCACCCTCACAGACTGAAATTTCCTGTTTAGCCCTAAATTCATTTTAATATTGTTTCATTTTACATGGCTTAATGTTAAACATGTATGAGGATGTATGCAGTGCATTATGCACGGAAATAAGGGTGTTACATCTGGTGTATGTGAAAATGCGAGGCAGAAGGACTAGTCTGCATTTGTGGACTTGTCCGTTTGAGCACCAGAGGGATATCAGACTAGTCCGGACAAAATTAGACTAGTCTGGTACATGTGAAATGTGAACGGAAGGACTAGTGTCCATTTGGGGACTTATCCGTTTGAGCACCAGAGAGATATTGGACTAGTCCAGACAGTATCAGACTAGTTCTATGTCAACTCAGAGAGGAATCGGACCAGTCTGCACATTTCCAGACTAGTTCGATTCTTGGTTATGTTTTAGCCCTTACTCTCTCTACGAAGACTCGAGCTCTTGTGGGTGTGTCTCTCACACACACCCTATACATTTAGGAATATTTTTTGCATCTTTTCTTCACTTGTGCTCTTCCCTTCTTGATTCTCATTTTTCACCTTTTTGCACCTTTAGTTCTATTCTTCGAAACCTGCTCTCAGCTCAACGAATTTCATTAGGATCTCACTTGTTTGTCATCAATCATCCAAAGCCCACAAGGGTGTGTCTAGATGCACTTTCAATCTCCTCCTGTTTGGTGAATGATGACAACCATTTTGAGATTACACATATATGAATAAAAACTTGATTTTCATAAAGTGTGCACATGTGTATGATGCTTATTACCATGATTTCATGACGATTGTTGTTTATGCTCATCACAATTATTGTTCACACACACATGGTTAGGCACCCCACCATTAGGAGTCCATATATAAGAAGTTATGAGCGTGAATTGCTTCTCATATACACACTCTTTGTGTTGGGGTGCCTAACCATGTGTGTGTGAATATGAATTGTGTTGAACATGAATAACAATGTGATGAGCATAAACATCAATCCTCATGGTGGCATGGTAATAAGCATAACACACATTAACATTAAGGCATAAAAGACATCATCCAAATGAAATCTTACAAGTCTCAAATTTAAAAGATAATGCCTATCCAAGATCAAATATGCCTTAAAATAATACTACTCCCGATCTCTTCCTCTTTGGCATCAAGTCACCAAAAAGGGGGAAAATGAGGGAAACTACTCGTTATCCTCGCTCCCAGCTACACTCTCCGTCCTATCATCATCTTCATCTTCATGAGCATGCACTATAGGAATTCGTGAATAGGCGTCGGCCATATGAGTGTCGGCTGTCTACAGAAACCGACATTCATACAGTAAAAGCGTCAGTTAACCGACACTTTTAGCCGACGAAATCCTACGGACGCATTTAAAATATAAGTGCGTCGGGGCCGACGCCCTTATCATTTATGAGCGTCACGCCCTTACCTGTAAGTGCGTCGGCCGCCTGCACCGACGCACTTAATGCATTTAAGAGCATCAGTGAGCAAAATATGACACCCTTATGGGATTTGTGGGCGTTGGGGTGCCGAAAAAAACCAACGCACATAATGGGACTATGAGCGTCGATATTTCAGAAACCGACGCTTATAACATTTTTTTTAAACTGCGCCCATTTCCTCTCCCTCTCCGGCAACAGTACAAGCACAAAATAGAAGACAAGTTCTCAAACTTCACTGATAAAGTGCACGAAAATGAGTAAACAAAGTTCAAATGTCATAGTGAGAACCTCCACTCGCATCTCCTCCGCTCGCATATCCTCTACTCGCACCTCTGTCATTGAGATTGAGGAAAACATCGCAACCTTCGAATGTTCCATGATGGGATCCCTGCGATAAACAAATAAAAGAGAAACTTCATAACATTTTTCTCACAAGTATTACTAATATGAAGTAGACTAAAACTCACCAAAGCTCTCTCTCTTTTCCTCTCACTCTCTCCCTATCTCTGTCCCTCGCCCTCACTCGCTCTCCCTCTCTCTCTCTCTATCTATCTCTCCATCTCTCCCTCTCTATCTCTTCCTCTCTCCCACTATATCTATCTCTTTCTCTCTCCCTCTCTCACTTAGGGGTGGGAAAAAACCAGAAACTGAAAACCGAAACTGAAATAACCGGAAACCGAAACTGAATAAACTGAACTGGTGAAACCGAATCAAATTTCGGTTCTGGATATGCAAAAACTGATATTTTTTGGTTTTCTGTTTATTTATCCAGTTAACCGAGTTAACCGCACAATGGCCCTAAAGCCCAACAGCGGTCCAACACACTTGAGGCCCAACAACGGCCTCAGCAGTCAGCACTAAACCCTAATCTTTCCAGTCCTCTTCTTCCCCATCTGAGCCGCCAGACGCCCAGAGGCTAGAGCCCATGCGACTTCTACAGATGGAGCCCCGCCCACCCATTCACTCACTGTCGCAGAGTTGCATCACCCTGCCCGACACCAGAGCACCGCCCCACCCAGTCCCGGAGTGTCATTGTCATCGCACCCAACCGTCGGAGCGCTCTTGCACCCGTTCACGTCGCGGCTCCACCGGCCCGCGCACCATCACACTTGGCCACGGCTCCACCGTCGCGCACGACCACTGCTCTAACGCCCTCCCACAGTTGTGCCTGGCCACAGCTTCGGCGCCCTCCCTCCGCCGCGCCCGGTCGCGGCTCCGCCGCCCCACCACCATCATGCGGCTTCACCATCCTTAGTCCCATCGCGCGACATCTGCTAATGCCCAGTTTTCTTGGTTTAACCGAAAACTGAACCAAAATTTTTGGTTAACCAGTGCACCTGCTTTCATTTTCCTCTGAATAATTTTGGATTCCGTTTTCCAAAAAACGAATTTGAAAAATAACCGAAAAACCAAATCGAATTTCTCCGGTTAACCAAATGCCCACCCCTACGGTTATTTGTTCCCTCTTTCTCACTCCATCTCTCCTCTCATTCTTTCCCTTCCCTTTTCAATACTGTGCAAATTAATATGTGTTGTCATCATGAAAGTATTATAACTAGACTACAAGTCATACCATTGCGTCGGCAGGTGGTGATGGATAAGTCCACACCAGGGGTGAAGGCATTTGTGGGAATACTGCATCAAGTTGTGAGATCTTAATTAGAAACATTTTGAAATCAAATAAATTGTTCAAATGTGAAAATTACATTTTACCAGGATAATTTTGCAATCCAGAAGCCAATAGCGACATGAGTCTTTGAGGTTGTGGAACACACGGTTTACCACTCTCGGAACCCTACAACACAAATGGTTACGATATTGCACTATATAACCTGAATCAATAAGATAAGCAATTGTGCGTGTGACGAGGAGCCAACGTGTTGTCCTAGCCTCATTGGATGAGGCATACCAAATTGCGATCCCATCCCATCTTGATCCATCATGTTGAGGTAACTTGGGTGCGGCGGACCAATTTGAGAACTTGAGTTACGTTGAGCCATGATCTGCATCAAGTAAATTAGTTGTGATATCCTGAGTAGAAGCATTTTTAAATCGAATAAAATTTCTAAATGTGAAATTACATGTTAGCTGAGACATATAAAATAATGCATTTGTTGCTGCAGCATCTGTGTTTGTTGCTGTTGCAGCAGCATCTACATATCCTCCTTGGTGCTTCTCAATTCTTCTCTTAATTCATCAGCCTCTGGAGTACATTGAGACCAACTAGAACTAACCTTGGATGATCGTCATCTAGCATAAGCCTCACGCTCCACATATCCGTCGCCCTACCCAAGTATACGAAAAATAAAAGTGTGATGAATCAACATTCATTAACATAGAAATCACCATTAACTTTACACATAACTCCCATGCGGTAGACCTCCGCTGGCATCGTACGTCACACCCACATCCAACGGCTCTCTTAGAAGTCTGAATCAGGTCCATGGTTTTTCTTGAAACACTCGACATATTTTTGTTGTGATACACTTTGTTGACTGATTAATATAATAAAAAATAAATTAAGTTGATGGATAGATGCAACAAACAATCAACATATGTACCAATTTCTGTGCTGACGCCTCGTCACACAACAACTCCGAGGGATTTGGGTCGGTTTCTGTGCCCGTTAAGATAAACCTCGCAAAACGTAGGAGGCGCACCTGTTTCAGCTGTCTGCAATACCAAAATTCAATAATTTAATCAATACAATAATTAAAGCATTCTAAGTATGAATGTAACAATTCATACCATCCTTTGTTCCATCCGCACATATCCATCCGGCCCGAAGAAGTGCTTTCCTGGCTTGCTCTTCCGGTTTATTTGGTTTCTATTAGAAATATGTCTAAACTCATCTGAGCCCCAATACTCGCATAACCACTTCCAAGCCTCCATATTCGCACAAATCCAGTCTACATGGCTCCTCAAGTACTCCTCCTTAGTTAGGTAAATTTTTGTTGCTTCCTTGTTTGTCATGGGTTAGAACATCACTGTCTTGTAGTACACGGTCACAACTTTGATCCGTGCCTTAGAGAAGGAGTCTTTGACACGTCTTTTTGCTGCATTATGGAAAACCATACATGCATATGCTTGACTCGTACCCTCCGCCAAACGAAATATACCCTACATACAAGTAACAATTAATGTCAACCAAAATAAGATGCAATGTAATTGAAACAATCAAAACAATCTTACCCAGAAGATCTCCCAAACTTTATTCTAGCATGTACCCGCATCACCATATGATTGCAGCGCATAGTGATCCAAATTATGCACCACAATCCTTTGCCCATCCACTAGAACCATCCCGTGCAAGCAAAATCGGATACTGTTTCCCAACTTCGTGTTAACAACTAGTCGATGCCCCTTTCCACTCCAACCAAGATCGACCCAGGACCTAGTATCCTCCAGCTTTATAATCGATCGCTCGTCCAAGCTTTTACTTGGACAACATAAAAGGTGCCTTCACAGCCTGTACATAAAAGGTACATAAAATTAGTTAATTAATTGACAAGAACACCAATATAAAAGGTATAATGAATTTTTAATTAATCAGAAATATTACCTAAAGGGGCATCGATTGGGGTGTCCTAACTCTTCTAACTCTGCCATTCTTGCAATCCTGGCATCTCGCTCGGGATCATCAGCCTCTTCACCGCCGTCCTCATCATCCCCCTCATTACCACCATCAGAGGAGGTCCACTACCCAACAGTCTCTGAGCCTCCTCCTAAGCCTCCTCCTCCTGGGCCTCCTCTTGAGCCTCCTTCATGCTCCGACGGCTGCCTGACAGTCTCTGACTCCTTCTCGTACAACTCCTGCATCGGACTTGAACCTCGTGCGGGCTCGCTCTACGTCGGCTCTGCCACACAACTCATAAACTGCCTCTTCCTCTGCTAACTGTAGCTAGTGCCTTAGAAATATAAATAAAGAAGTAAGGAATAATAGAAAGTTAATTTTGATATTGAAATGTATTTAAAAACAAGTACCTGAAATGGGTCTATGTGACCGGAACTAGAACTGGGAGTGGGGGACAAAGATCCACTACCCTTCATGCCCTTCTTCTTCTTCCCCAAACCTGGTAAAAGCTTAAACATCTGCATACATTTTAAACAAAATGATTAGTATACAACATTAAATAATAAATCTTAAATAATTTGTACAATAAGAACAAAAATCTCAAAAATGCGTACAATAATAATAAAAAATCATCAGCACTAGAATCTACTTTTGTCACACGTGCATTAAGATATTCACGTATATCTTCTTCCATCTCTTATTCAAACTCTTCTTCTTCACTCTATTCTATCTCTTATTCTTCTTCAGATCTATCCTCTTCTTCCATTATCTTTTTCTTCTTTTCCATAATCCTCTGTGACTGCTGAACATGTTTTCATGAAGGGCCAACTTGTTCTTCAAACATCAACTCCAGCGTATCACTAGCTATTTCTGCGAGTCCTGTCCCACGAGATATCATAAAATCTTCAACTTCTTCGACTTCATCTTGATAGACACTACCGTCATATTTCTGATTCTCTATGTAGCCATCATAATGATGAGGGTGCACTTCACGGTTAACTTTATACACAACCCACCAATTTTTCAAACTTGAGTGAGGATAACTTAAATAGTACACTTGTTCCACTTGATTCGCAAGTACAACATTGTTGTTATTGGCTGTGTATCGTGAGTTGTGGTTGATCTTCACCATTCCAAAATCATCAACTCGTGTGCACGATGTTAGATCAAACCATTGAAAGTCGAAAATCACGAGTTGAAGTGTTTTTGGACCACCAAATGTGTACTCAATTATTTTTTGAAGAGCACGGTAGTATTCTTTCACTTCTCCACTACCCTCTGCTGCTGTTATCAATACTCCGCTGTTTGTAGTGGCAGCAATTGGATAGCTTGCTTCTAAACTTGCCATCTAAAAATGGTATATGTTTATATCGTATCGGTTAAATTCTCTTGCTCTCAATTGACCATGCGACGTAGCTTATCCAATTAACTTTGCGTAGGTCGTCGTGAAGATGTCCAATACAACTTGTCAAACATTTCCAAATATGGTAACACCTCCTCCATGTTGAAAAATATGTAAAGCGTGGTGTAGTTCCTCTCTTGCGCCGAAATATAATGAGAAGAATCAGACCCAACACCTTTACCCTTCCAATGAAAAATCTTAAGCTCACTCGTAGATTGCGCTTCTACATTATGATATCGTTTGACAGATGCATTCACGTTGTTGGCACGTGAAAAATATTTGCTATAAAAGTTAGTAATCTCTTTAGCTGCAAATGCTTCTGCAATACAGTCCTCAACTCTTGCCTTGTTGCACACTGTAGCTCTAAGTTTCTTCAATTCTCTTTCTTGGCTATACATCCACCTGAATTGTGCAGGACCTGCTACCAATACTTTATAAGGGAAATGCACCAGCAAATGTTGCATAACATTCATAAATTGAGGCAGAAACACTTTTTTCATCTTACATACAAGCACAACAATTTCTTTCTCCCACAGTCGCATCATCTTTTTTGACACTTCCTTAGCACAAATATGCCTATAAAAGTCGCTAAGTTCGGCAAACATCTTCTACAAATCAGGTTTGAAGTAGCCATGAAATGTTACCAGTGTAAGTCTCTCCATCATAATGTGGTAATCATGGCTCTTCAACCCATTGAATTTACTGGTGTTGAGATTAACAAATCATTTTATGTTAGCTACTTAACGGTCTGGAAACTTCAATTTTTTCAACCAACTAAGTATTTGCTTTCTTTCTTCTAGCCTGACACAGTATGGAGATGAAAGTAGCCGAGAGGGAGGTGAATAGGCGATAATCTAAAAAATAGACTTAATTAAAATATGTCATGTCAATACAATTCGGACTTGTCTGACTAGGAATCGTACTTGTCTGACTGAAGTCGAATAAGTCTAATTCAGATCTGATAAGTCCGACTGAATTCATAGGGCAGCGACAAAAATGAAGTTTTTATACAATCTAATGAATGGAAAGGCGTCCTAGCAGTTCTAGTAGTTGATGGAAACAAGATTAAGTGCTAGAAACAAAGTAAACCTAGATGATCACTAGAAACTAATAAATTTGCGGAAATGTAAATGGAGACAATGGACCAGCGAATTTTTTCCCGTGGTTCGGTTCCACGACGAAACCTACTCCCCGTTGAGGAGCCCACAAAGAGCTGGGCCTGAAAGCCCTATCCTCGTCAGGACGCCTCAAGGTCAAATCTTAGATCCTCCACTATCACAAAGATTACAAACTTCCTCGAATATAGAAATCATGCAAGAAATCTTCTAGGCGACACCTAACCATCTAGGGGAGAAGCCCAAGAGTAACAAACATGCAATTACGAAGAAACTCAGCGAGTCAAACGTTGCTCAACCCTGTATGTACTTATCTTGCCAATTCTCATAATCTCTCCTTCACTCTTCCCAAAGATCTTCAGATTTGGGCTCAAGAGAGTGAATAACAAGAGAGGAGGGTTTCTTGAGGGCTTGAGGCGGCACTGAGGGTTTCTGTAGGGTTAGGCTTTGATTGGGGATGAAATCCCCATCAATATATACTCAAAAAGTATTTTTAGCCGTTAGTTGACAGCCCACGTCGGACATGTCCGACCCAAGTTCGGACAAGTTCAACAGACTCGCAATGGAATTTGTACGGCCAATTACTCGAAATTGAACTTGCGCGCAAAAGCCGCGTTGGACAAGTCCGACTAACATCAGACAATTCTGACACACAAGGGGAGGTTTTTCAACTCAAACTTATCTGAGGCACTGAGCCAAAGTCCACCTCGGACATGTCTGACCCACTTCGGACATGTCTGAAATCGAACATAGACTTATTGGACATGTCTGAACCACATCTCAGACAACTCCGAGTCTCATACACTTAGAAGATTTTTCTAAGTCAGGTACCTCGGACATGTCTGACCCACTTCGGACATGTTTGAGAACGGCCAGAGAAGTTTTGAACATGTTCTAAATACAGTTCGAACATGTCTAAATTCCACTAGAGGAATTTCGGACTTATCCGACCAAAGGTGTCGGACAAGTCTGATTTTAAACAGAAGGTTTTTTGGACATGTCTGATCCAAGGCATCGGATAAGTCCTACTCTGACATAAGGGGTTTTCCTTAAACATACCCAAGAGGTTGAGCTCCCATTTGATTCACTAAGTTTCCACGCATCGTGTCTCTCTTAATAGTACGGATTTTCCTATGACTCAAGGAGAAATAGAAAACCTATTTCTACTCCACTTTTCACGCCTATTCTCCTTTTTTGTGAAATTCACTCCATACTACATTTTCTGCAAGAACTCAACCAAACTCATTAGCTCTTTAATTGTTTGTCATTAATCAACCAAAATCCATAAGGGACCTAGATGCACTTTTAGGAGCTCGCGGCCTACTTTCATTTGCACTTGCATTTGTTATAACCTCAAGCCCAGTACGGTCACAAATATCAGCTTAGTCTTTCCTCGCACTCAAATTATCTTTAGTTTGACCGGTAAAATCAAAACACATGCTTATGATGCTTTTAGCGACATTACGCTCCTGGTGCATCAAATTATGTTGTGTGGTAAAAGCAGTGCCTTTGCGTATGGTAGCTACCACAAAAAGAAATATGAGTCTAGTTGTGTTCTTTACCATATCCTTTGAAAACACATTCTGCGGACTCTTTTAACTTTGCATGCCATGTCATTTTTCATTCGCTTGGCAATCCACGAGGTGGTCCTTCTATAACTCTTCTACCTTTTTAGAATGATTGTATATCACTCTTGAAAGGATGATTTGAAGGAAGGAATCATCGATGGCAATCAAAGAAGCTGACTTTTTTTCCATACTTCAACCTGATGGCATCGATGTCAGCCATACATATGGGGCAACACAATTGTCCATGGACACACCAACCAGGCCAAATTTCATATGCCAACAAATCATGTATAGACCATAGATACGCGACACGTAAAGCGAATTCACATTTCGGATGACTATCGTATGCCTTTACACCTTGCCATAGCTCTTTCAACTTCTCAATCAACGGTTGCATAAACACATTGATTTTCATCCCAGGATGTTTAGGAATAGGAATGAGGGCCGCGAGGAATATGTATCCTTCTTTCATGCACATGTTGGGAGGGAGATTGTAAGCCATGATAAAAACAGGCTAACAAGAGTATGGACTATTACTGGTGCTAAAAGGAGTGAAACCATCGGTTGACAACACAAGACGAACATTTCTTGGATCTCTACCAAACTCCAGATCAAGACGGTCTAGAACTTGCCATGCCGCGCCATCCGAAGGATGCACCATAATATCTTTGTCATCGCTCTCACATATCCCTTCTGAATGCCACCTCATCTGCTTCGTTGTTTCTTGCGACAGAAACAATCGTTTAAGCCTGGACGTGATAGGCATGTATCGAAGCTGTTTGATCGGTAATTTTGTACTTATTTCCTCTCCATCATTATTCAGAACCTTCACATGTCTAGATGCTTTGCAATGTATACAATGTTTATCGTTCTTGTGTTCCTTCCAAAACAACATGCAATTATTCTCGCACGCATCAATCTTCTCATAACTCATGCCTAGACCAGCCAAAAGATTCTTAGACTGATATATGTATGTCGACATCTTATGATTTGATAGAAGGAGATCATTGATCAACTTCATGATCCTATTGTAGCAATTGTTAGCAAAATTGTACTTAGACTTCAACCCCATAAGTCGTGTAACCACCTGCAAAACGGTCACATTGGTGCCCTCATACACATTTTCATCCAGGCGACAACAACCATATAAAACTTCTTGACATCCTCTAGCGATTACTGCTCTTCGTACTCTCGACCAACATCCGCCATCATTTCATCCATCCGATCTTCATTCTCGTTTCCGTCCGACTCACTAGCATGATCCATCTCCCCATGCTCACGCCACACGAGGTAGTCCAGCATAAATCCGTGCTTGCAAAGGGTGCACCATCATTTCATACTTCTCCAGACGTCTACAATTTTGGCACTTGCTACACAGACACTTCACAAAATGAGCACCACTAGGAAATGCTTGGTTCATGAACACATTTGCAATATGAGCCCATTCCAAAGTGTACACACCATTTGAACTTCATACATTACCTTACGATTGTCACCCATTTTTCAGCTTATACCTATTCACACTAACAATTCACACATATTTAGAGACAAAAAGCTAAATATGCTCACATATACATACAAGTTAAATTACGACAAACTATTAATCATGCTCACGTATACAAGTTAAACATGTTAATTTGTAAGTAATTTGAGGATTAACTATTAATTAAGCTTACATACACATTAGCTATGAATCAAGCTCACACATACAACATCACATATACAAACTCATGCACCAAACAAGAACACACATGCATAGAGCTCAAATATACGACGTCAAATATACAAATTTTACCTTAACAGCAAATCGACGACGCGTCGCGGATGGTGGGGCGCCACGGATGGGGGGCGTCGTGGATGGGGCGCACCGCGGATGGGCGGTCGATGGCAGTGGGCGTTGGAGGCGGTGAGCAGTGGGGACAGGGGGCCCTGCAAACCGGTGCACCACCGACGGGGGCATCACAGATGGGGCGCACCGCGAATGGGGTGCACCGCGGACGGGCGGCTGGAGGTGGCAGGCAGTGGTGGTGGCGGGTGATGGTGGCTGCGGAAGCGGCGAACGACGACGGTTGCAGCGGGCAACGGAGGCGGCGGGCGACGGTGGTAGCGGGCGATGTTTGCGGCGGAGGCAGCGGGCGACGGAGGAGCGCGTGCGCGTGGTTGACCCAAAATGGCGAAAGTGATGCGGCGCACACGAAGAAAGTTGCGGCGCATTTTTGGGGTTTTGCACGGGGCTCACATAAGAGCGTCTGCCAAGACACCAGCCGACGCTCTTAGAGCCTGAGCTGTTGGGCCCTCATTAGAGGTATCGATTGAGCTGACGAAATTTGTAAGAGTGTCGGTTGAACCGAAGCACTAATTAAGTGTGTCGTTTTCCTAAGATTGATCAACGCATTTATTTTACAGGTGTCGGTTTCTTTAAACCAACACCCTTAGTCCATTTAAATGCATCGGGGCCGACCCCTCTAGATGAACCGACACCTTATTCATCGTTTCCTGTAGTGATGGGTAGGAGGAGGAGGAGCCAAGGAGCCAACCACTCCAAAGAAGGCGAGCTTATCGTCAGTGAAAGGCGGGAGCTTGGTGAAGTATTCAGCAGATTCCTCAGAAATCTTAGGAGAGCCAACAGGATCAATCTCTAGCTTTTGACAGATTGCCTTAATGTTGTCCTTAACATAGCGCTGGTGCTTCTTCCTGGCCAGACTCTCCTTCTGTTGCTTTACTTCCACTTTGTTGTAGGAGGCAAAAATAGAAGAACGCATCTTGAGAATGCCACTTGAGGACCCCTTAGAGGAGGGTGAAGGAGAGGTAGCAGATGAAACTCTCACACCTTCATGGGCTTGCTTGGAGCATTGTTATCTTTAGGGAGAGATAGGTGCAAGAGGTACTGAGGATCCAGAAGGCATCTGAGGCCTGAGACCGATGTGCTCAACATCCTTCACAAACTCCAGACTGGTGACCATTTCAATCATGAACATAATGTATGGAGCATAGCCACAAGGTCGGTTTGGAGTTCAAGATATGTTCACCATGTCATTGTAGATGTAGTCAAACACATTGAACTTCTCTCTTCGGCTGATCACCTTCATCAAGGACCTAAGGAAGCCTTGAATATTGCCAGCATCTCCATCTTTAGGAGCAATGGTCTTCCTTAAGACCTAATTGAGAACCACAAAGAAAGGCTTCATATGCTTTTTTGACAGTGTTCTATAGGGCATCCGAATTTCATAGAGGAAAGTGAGCTCATCCTTGTCCAAGGCTTTGGAGTTGTGGATGACAATCTCATTCTCCAAAGTGTGCTATAGATGAAGAAGCTTGGCGAAGTCCTCATATGAGATATTGTACTTGGAGACATTAGTCATCCATGTTACTCCTTCTTCATCATTGCCCAAGAAGTAACAAGTCGCAGAGAATTGGGAGATCACCTCATCTTTCCAGTTGTATCCAAAGGCCAAGAGATCCTTTAGATCATGCCTGTCAAGAGCTTTCACAACTTCCTGAAAAGCTTCACACCTCTTAGACTCTAGTTATTGCATGTCCACCCATTGACTCTTCACCACCGGAGTCTTCATCATCAAATAGACGTTATAGTAATCGGAGTGAAAGTCACTCCAAAAGTGAGGATCACAAGCTTGCTTGGCTTGTTGATATACATTGACCTTCCAATGCTTCCAAGCTATATCACTCCCCTTGCCGGTGAAAATACCCTCAGAGGGACATTGATTCCTCTGAATGGGAGCAGTCATCACCAAAGGAGCCAAAAGATAGCACCAACCACATCTTTATCCTTGTCGTCGGAAGGTATCTTGGTGACAACTTTTTTGCACCTCACCAAATCAGCAGCTGGCTGGGCAATGGCGGCATCACGGTCATGTCTTTTCTTGCTCCTCCTTTCTTGAGCCTGAGCCAACCTCTCCTGGTAGCACTCGGCCTCATAGTCGAACATGGTTACATCCGATGAGCTTGACACAATTTGTGTTAGAAGAGATGGATGGAGAAATTGTTATGATAGATTCAAGGACTTGTCGAGACTATAAACAAGTTAGCACAAACTGTCAAGATCGAACTTGTCCGATTTCAGAGTGCAGACTTGTTCCGTGTACCAGACTTGTCCGCACCAAGGGTCGAACTAGTCCGGTGTAAACAATTCGAAACTCAAGCTTCAAAATCAAGACTAATCTTGACAACAACGGTGCAATGTCCTGGGGAAATGATGGGAATACATAAAGGAACGACACATTAACCCAAGGGACGAAGAATCTTGAGCAAGAACTTTGGAAAGTGAAGAACTAGGGTTCAGAGAAGAGTTTACCAAATCGAGTGATTCAAAGGGGATGCGGAGTCTTTGGTGCGGATTAGTCCAGGGTGGAAGATCTCCCTTCGATGGAGATCAATTCCCTCGAAGAAAAGTGGAGTTTTTGTGGAGGAATCGAAAGATCCCCTTGAGATCCTGCGTGTGAAGAGAGAGAAAGTGAGAAGAGTTGTGTGGAAGAAGAAGGAGGGATTTTGCGGTTGGCTAGGTTTAAACCCGATAATAACAGACTAGTACGTACGGGGCCAGACTAGTTCGGTCAACTGGACAAAGGCCGGATTAGTCCGCAGGAGCGGACTAGTCCGGTCTCGACCACTGACTAGTCCGGGGTCAACAAGACAGAGTGAAATAAAAATCACCGTACAATAAAGATTTCGACTAATATTAATTTGTAGGACATCTTTTGATAAATGATCTTGATGAGTATGACCAGTATGCAATCAAAAATCAAACAATGACCATAACTCATCGAGATTCGATAATTAAAGTAGTTTTCGAGAGAAAATAAAGAGAGGAGACACATTTTCGCAAAACATGTGAATTTTGAAAAAAAACTACTAACTAGCAATCAGGTATGCAACTTTTCAATCCACATTTTGAGCGTCGAGGATATTAAGTTCATTTCTAAGCTCACAAAAATGTCTTTCATCTAATGGCTTGGTGAAAGTGCCAGCTAGTTGTTTCTCAGTTCTAACATGTGAAATTATTATGTCTCTTTTAGTTGAGTGATCTCTTAGGAAGTGATGGATTATATCGATATATTTGGTTCTAGAATGCTCTACAGGAATGTGTTCAATTTTTATGGCACTCTCATTGTCATATAGGAGTGGAATACGATTCATATTGTAACTGTAGTCCCTTAGAGTTTGTTGCATCCATAGAAGTTGCTCACAACAACTACCAGCTGCGACAAACTCCGCTTCAACTGCGAATAGGGAAATGAAATTTTATTTCTTTTAGGACCATGGCACTAGGGATCTACCTAAAAATTGACAGGTTCCAGATGTGCTTTTCCTATCTACTTTACAAACTGTGTAAACAACATCTTAATATCCTATGAGGTTGAATTTAGGACCTTTTGGGTACCAAAGACCTAGGTTCGATGTGTGAACTAGGTATCTTAAGATTCTTTTTACTGCAATTAAATGAAGCGGCTGAAACCTTGCACACATACAAATACTCAACATAATGTCAGGACTAGATGCATATAAGTAAAGTAAGGAACCTATTATAGAACAGTATACCTTTTGTTACACACATGGACCGTCTTCATTGAGGTCGAGATGCTCATTTGTTGCCATGGGAGTCTTGATGGGCTTGGTTTTATCCATGTTGAACTTTTTGAGGATATTCTGTGTGTACTTGGTTTGGCAAATGAAAGTGCCCTCAAGTTGTTTCACTTGGAATCCCAAAAGAACTTCAATTCACCCATCATAGACATCTCGAATCTGTCCACATGATCTTACTAAATTCTTCACAAAATTATTCATTAGCTGAACCAAAAATCATATAATCAACATAAATTTGACATACAAAGAGATGACCATCAACATTCTTAATTAATAATGTATAATAATCCTTTCCTATCTTAAAACCATTTTGAGTGAGGAAATCTCTAAGACACTCATCCAAGCTCTACGAGCTTGGTTGAGGCCCTAGAGAGTCTTACGCAGTTTGATCACACGGTCGGGGTGATCTTGATCTTCGAACCCGGGTGGTTGCTTCATGTACCCCTCTTCCTTGATAGGACCGTTGAGGGATGCACTTTTGACATCCATTTGATACAACTTAAAATTGTGGTGAGTCTAATAAAATTCGAATGGACTCAAGTCAAGCTACGGGAGCAAATATTTCATCAAAATCCAAACCTTCGACTTGTGAGTAACCTTTTGCCACAAGTCATGCTTTGTTTCTTGTCACCACTCCTTGTTCATCTTGCTTGTTTTGGAAGACCATTTCGTTTTACGATGTTCTATTTTGGTCTTTCTACAAGCTCCCACACTTCATTCCTCTTAAAGTTGTTTAATTCTTCTTGCTTTGCCATCACCCAATCCGGATCTCGCAATGATTCATCCAAAGAAGAAACAAAAAAGTAGTGCTAAAAAAATTAGCTATATGAGATGGAGTGGTTACTCCCTTTTCAATATTTCCAATGATGTTGTCAACGGTGTGATCTCTTTGTACACTTTGATGTACTCTTGGGTGAGGCACTTGTGGTCTTGTTTCCTCTTCATTTTTTTCATTTTTTGTCATATCCCCCTAGATCGTTGCCTTCATCATTATATTGATCATCTTGATCTCGTTGAGGTTGATCTTGTGTAGAAGCTCCCCCTTGATCATTACTCTCCAGTTGTGGTACATCTTGTGCACTTGAGTCTTGTGATTTTTCTTGTGGTCGAATATCACCAAGTGCCATCCCCCTCAATGCTTGACATGGGGCTTGTTCTTGATCTAGCACACACTTATCAACTTGCTCCACTTGAGAGTCATTAGTTTCATTAAACACCACATCACGTGCAACCTAAAAAATTCCAGAGGTTTGAAGACACGGTAAGTGTGGGCGTTCGAATCATAACCAAGCAAGAAACCTTCACCAGATTTCAAAGCGAACTTCAATGTTCTAGGCTTCTTGTTGAAAATGTAACATTTACCACCAAAACTCTTAAATAAGAAACATTAGGTTTGTTACCGGTCAAGAGTTCATATGGCATCTTCTTCACAAGTTGATGATGATGTAGTCTGTTCATGGCATGACAAGCGGTGTTAACTGCCCCTGCCCAAAAATGGTCTGAGTCTTGAATTCATCTAGCATTGTTCTTGCCATTTAAATGAGTGTTCGATTCTTTCTATCGACCACCCATTTTGTTGAGGAGAATAGGGTGTCGAGAACTCGTGCTTTATTCCTTCTTCATCCAGGTACTCCTCAACTTGGGTATTCTTGAACTTTGTTCCATTGTCACTCATTATGTTCTTGATTGATGTAGAGAATTCATTTTTTGCTCTCTTCAAGAACTTCTTGAGGATACCTTGGGTCTCCGATTTATCATACAAGAAAAATACCCATGTCAATCTTGAAAAATCATCAACAATAGGCAAACCGTATTTGTTACCACCTATGCTTATATAAGCGATTGGACCAAACAGATCCATATGTAGGAGTTCCAAAGCTCTTGACATTGTCATCACGTTCTTTGCAATATTGTGTGCTCCAACTTGCTTTCCAGCTTGGCATGCACTACACGGTCTATCTTTCTCAAACGCAACATCTTTCAAACCTCAGATGTGACCACCTTTTAGAAGTTTCTGCAGATTTCTCATACAGACATGGGCTAGCCGTCTATGCCACAGCCACCCCATGTTAGTCTTGGCAATCATACATGTGTCAAGTTCGGCTTTATCTTTGTTGAAGTCAACAATATATATCTTTGTCTTCAACATACACTTGAATGCAACTGAGTTATCGCTTCTTCTACAAACTGTCACACCCTCATTAGTGAACAAGCAGTTATATCCTTGGTCACGTAACTGAGATATGGACAAAAGATTGTAATCCAAATAATCAACATGAAGAACATGAGAGAGAGTGTGTTTCTATGATATCGCAATTTTACCAGTACCAATCACCTTTCCTTGACTATTGTCCTCGAAGTAGATACCTTCACTTTTATCTTCATTTTGCTCATACTCCACGAACATTCTCCTTTCTCTGGTCATGTGATTGGTGCATCCACTATCAAGCACTCATTTTGGTCCACCAAAAGAATATGCCTGCAAAATAGAATTATGGCCTGGTTTTAGGTACCCAAGCTTGCTTAGGTCCTTTAAAGTTAGTTACAAGTGATTTTGGCACCCACACACAAGATCTAAAATTCTGGTGATGTGATCCGATATATTTAGCATAAACATGACCAAATCTATTTCTCATGTGAACATAAGAAGCATCAAAAGTATGAAACAAGGTTTGTTGTTCAAGTTTAGGTGAGTTCTCTCTAACAAGAGCAATGTGTCCTATATCATTCTTGTGAACATTAGCAAAATGCTTTTCAACTCTAGAATATCCAAGACCATCTTTGACATTAGGAGATCTTGTGATCATATGTGCACTATGTGCATATTTGATCTTTTCCTTGTCAAAGATGCCACTTTGGAAAAGGATGCTTGATTTGTGGAACATTAGACTCATTCTTCAATTTGACATCCAAGTTGGCACATGTGCAAGTTTTAATGGGTGTAGACTTGATATTTAGAGAAGATGATCTTTTGTAGGAGGAGGATCCACTTTGCTCGAGTGACTCAACTTGTACCTCAAGAATCTTGTTAACTTTAGTCAAGTTAGCAAGTTCATCCTTTAGTACAACATTTGAGTCCACTAGCTTCGAGCAAGTCTCCTTACTCGAAATTAACTCAAGCTCAGGTGCCTTGCTTCTCTCCTTTTCAAGCTCAAGAAGCTTTTCAACCTCAAGATATTTCTTTCTTTCAAGAATGGGCATATCTTCTTGACGGTTGACATGCTCCTCCTCCTAAAAAATCTCATCCGACAATAACTTCATTTTTCTTAAAGCAGTTTTACTTAAGCCTTTTAACATATCCTCGTTCTCACTAGCACTATCAAAATCATCAATAGAGGAATGCAAAGAGGAGGGTTTAGATTTGACATTTTTCTTGCCCTCCTTGGCCATGAGACAAGTACGGTTGGAGTCCTTCCATCCTCCCACATTTGGGAAGAGTGTGTATTCATTGTAGGCTTCTTGATGGCAATTGTTGTCGTCTCTTCTTCATCTTTGGAGGAGGACTCATCGTTTGAGTCCCACTCTGCTCCAAATCAATTTTAAACTTGTTCCTCTTTATGTGGATCAATGTTAAACATGTATATGAGTGCATGCAAGGCATGATGCATGAAAATGAGGGTGTTACATTAAGGCTTGCCCTCAGTTACCCAGAAGATCTTAAGCGATTGGAGCCAGAGCGTGGCCTTAACTTGCCACCTCTTGAAGTGCACGCCAAAGAATTTCTCGGGCCTCAGTGCATCGGCTAGAGTCATCATGTTCAACTCAGGAAATTGCCTAATAAGGTTTTTGGATTGTTAGAAAATAGGAGGCAATTTACTGAATAATTCCAGAAAAACACGAGAAAACTGCAGCGATCGGCAAACAGACGGGACAAGAAATAATGCGTACCGATTTGAAGCCGAACGAACCGATGTAGATCCGACGGCGAACAACCGCTGTAGACGTTGGTGATGACGTTGAGCCGCAGCGCCCGATCTCCTCGGTAGACGAGCCGTGGTGAAGAACTCGAGCAGTCGCACAGAGCGCTTCCCAAAAACCTTATTCGCCCTCTCCCGGTGCGGGATCGCAAGGGCGAGCGGTTCCGGAGACCTGCTCTCCCGATCGTCGGTGCACGTCGGTGCTCGGGATGGAGTAGACTAGAAGGCGGCGCAAGGAACGCGAACGTGGGAACGACCTGATCGTGGGATGACTGCCGTACCGCGCACGCCCGTATTTATAGAGTTGCACGGAGGCGGTTCGTATGCGATCCGGAGGATTCAGATCCGAACTGACTAACGCGTCCGTCTCCAACGACGTGGACTCTGTCTCGGGTAGCCCTAAAAATTCGGAAGCCCAAAAGTCCAATTTAATTTTCTGCAAAAATATAAAATCTGGGATCGGCTCGAATTCACACGAACGCACGCGCGCGCGTGTGCGGGGAGAGGCGAGCGGGCGAGGAGGAGGAGGAGGAGCGCGCGTGGGCCACCCCTCTCTTTCTCTCTTCTCTCTCACTCAAGGAGTGGAAGAGCAACCTCCCTTATATGTAGGGGTTGCTCCACTTCCACTTTCCATGTGGGACTAAACACTTAGCACCACTCTCTCTTGCCCTAATAGGCCTTTGAGATTTTCTAAGATTTATTTCTGAATTAGTATTGGGTCAAGCCCAATAATTCTAACAATTCACTCGAGCCAGGATCCCAAACAAATAAACATCGTGCCTGCTTGTATGTGTATTGACAATGTGCTTGATCTCATCAAGCTGACAGCCGTTATATATAGTAGCTGTGCACGCAATGCAAAATGAAATGTTGTAGTATTACAATGATAATTGTTTAGATCAGTGTCTTGTAGGTTGGGCGTTACCTTGAGTAAGCTCCGTATATATAATATATCAGAGGGTCTATAATTCTATAATTAACGACGAGGCCTAACTCTGCCCACGAAACAAAACGTGATAGGTAACTTCATTTTGTTAAAAAAACATACAGACCGTCAACACCAGCAAGTAAACCATAAAGGAGAATAATAAAAAGAACTATTATAGAAACTGACTAAGAAATAAAGTAGATAACTTCATTTTGACGAGCTGTATATGCTTTATTAACAAAATTAAGTTACCTCTCACATTTTTTTTTTCTGGGAGGGTTGGGCCTAATCCTCAGCTATAGAATTGCAGACCCGCTCTGATTATATATATAGCGCCTGCTCAAGGTAACCCCAACTTACATATAAGATACTGATCTGCACAATGATCATTGCAATACTTACAACGATTCATTTTGTGTGCACAGCTAGCATAGATAACCGCTGTCCACACCAAAGTAATCTTATTTAACTTTTCATTCTTATAAACACAATTTGACTTATAACTCGTTTTTAATAAATGCTAATAACATTGTTTTTTTAAATGGAAGAGCAGGGGGGGCATGGCTCGACTGCCATTATATTAATAAAGAGGAATAATACAAAGTTACAGAACCAACTTACAGTACTCAGCCAGTATCAGCTCGAGATGAGCTAATACTCTACCAAAGAAAATAAGAGCAGTAAGAAGTTTTACAAATCAACAATCATAAAGATCCTTAGGGCACAGGTGATTGTTGAACATTGAGTTATTCTGCCCATGCAAGGAAGTGTTCATCTAGAGGTTCTTTCATCCTTGAAGCCTGAAGATAACATTCTTCTTAAAAACACTTGAGCCAACAGTGCTGGGTGGGATCCATGAACTCAAAGATTTTCCTATTCTGCATCTTCCAAATAGTTCAGCGGGCAATAACAAGAACATCCATGAAGAAAGGATACGGAAAAAGTTCCTTAGCTTTGATAATCATTCTGAAGAATGGAAGACTGTAGCTCCAGAGAGTGCCCAGACAGGACCAGCATGCCTTTGTAAAAGCTAACAAAATTGTACTGGCTCTATCTACAAATGCAAGCAATTTGCTAGTCAGAATTCAAAATTTTTGAACAAGTGTAGAAATGCTTATATCTATGAACAAATATATTACATCATTAATTAAAGCAAATGTAAAGACGAATAAATTGTTTATTTGTAATGTTAACATGAACGTTTTAAACAGGTACTCAATCCTTCCCTTTTGTTGACGCTATGGAAGGTGTATTTCAGTTGTCAAACGAGGTAAAGTATAACCACACACAGATTCTATAATTCTGAATAAACACATTTTATGATATATTGATGTTTGAGAAGTGGGACTACCTATCTTCGCACTGTGCTGAACGTCCCGTCATTTTGATTCACAGTATTGAACAGCATCGAGCAATAGCTCTTCATAGCATAGCATTATTGAGCACTATGAATAAAAATGATTCCTATTTTACATCCAATGAATAAAATATCCACATTATAATATGAAGAATACAAATATACAACTATAGGTGTGGTAGATTCAGAGCAACGGAAGTGGATGAATCTAACAATACAAGCCAGCTTGTGCACACATACTCATGTAAGTCCACACTGGGGGCACTATCATAACTAAGCATAACATATACTTTTGGAAAAAATCTATTTACCTCCCTAACCTATGTCCTAAGTCTAATTCACCACCCAAACTACAAAACCGGATAATCAACACCCTAAACTTCCTAATACCATTTATTTTATCCCCTTAAGTGGTTTACATAAGAGGTTTTGCCATATCAGTTGTCTACTTGCACCCCTTCCGTCGAAGCAGTGGAGGACCAACCAAAAGCCGCAGTCTTGCTGCTAGCCTTCCCTCCGCCGCACCAAGCTCGTTGTCCCTGTAACCAAGCCTGCTAGCCGCAGTCTTGCTGCTCCTACAAAACAGCCTTCCCTCCGCAGCACCAAGCTCCTTGTCCCTGTACCCAAGCTTGCCCCTGCAAAATAGTAGTTACATACGTAGTAAATTGCCGAGCCAGAGTAGCAGACCGTACCCACCGCACCGCATCCCTGCTTCCGCTCTGCTCCTTGGGACGGACCGTTTCTTGTGCTGCTGGTCACCACGTTATTAGCTTCACCCCCAATGCATGTAGCGCATCCGGGACCGGAGCAGGAGAAGACGCCCTCCCAGCGTGGTAGGAGTGGTTAAACGGGCAGCACCACCGGCACGGTCTCAATGCACATCAGAGCCATGAAGATGCGCAAGTGCGCAGTCAGCACGTCACCAAGGCTGAGGGCCGCTGCATCCGGTTCTTACGCCGATGAGATTGAAGTAGCGACTCTAGGGAATGGAACTATCCAACGCCGGGATGTACCAGCGAAGAATCGGAACGAAAGGATGGAGGGGGGCGGCTGACATGGCAGCTGAAAACCCTAAACCATTTAAGGGGATAAAATAAATGGTATTAAGAAGTTCAGGGTGTTAATTATCCGGTTTTGTAGTTTGGGGGGTGAATTAGTCTCTAGGGAGGTTAGGGGGGTAAATAGACTTTTTCCTATACTTTTTGATTGGGTCAAATAAGGTGCAGTCCAAGAATATAGTTTATTAGCTACATGTAAGTACCAATATTGTTTCTTCTATTGTACCCCAGCAGTCTTGGTAAATCTTTTTTGTTAATATGTACAATAGTGTCGTCATGGCTGCTAGCTGAAGCCGCACATGGCCTTACATGCTATCTCCCAAGTTGCCGGTCGTTCTCAGTGTGTATATGTCCGACTGCATTTCCCAACAAGCATAAAATATACCTTAAGATTTAAGGTGAACTGTCCAAGAATATAGTTGACTAGCTACAGATAAATAACAATATTATTTCTTCTATTGCACCCCAGCAGTCTTGGTCAGTCTTTTTTGCTAATGTGTACACTGTCTGCCTAGCTATAGGCTGCTAGCTGGAGCCGCGCATGGCCTCACTTGCTATCTACCTGATGGGGTATGATCACCCGGTAGGTCAAGCTCAAGGAATTGATCAAGTTGAAGCCCATAACACAATATGGGGCTATGAGCATGGAGGTGAGTATACGATCCGGATTCTGCCTCAACCATCTAACCGTCAGGCTGAACTCCCAGAACATGGCATGCAGAGGGGTTGGAGAATAACGTCTGAACTCCGAGCAGATAATGAAGGAAGCGACCACCACAAGGTTAAGTATAGCAAGGTAGAAATAAAGTCCAATCCGGACATACCCAACTTGTAACCGACTCAAACATGTCCTCAGTCTTCGAACCCCAATGAAATGTGGAAGAGAGGTAAATAGTCTAGATCATCAAACGATAGATCCCGAGATAGATATATAAACCTATATATCAAATCCTTATACTTGTAGACGCAACCATTATTATACACCACGTATAAATAACAGATTATCCAAGCAGTAGTGGATATTACCGCAAGGGCATGAACCTAAGAGAGTGAGAAAGGAGGGTACATGCTCGCTACTCCTCCTCCCCGCCCCGCCTCTTCCACGCGTGCGCATTTCGTGAATTCAAGCCTCGAGCTGAAGTCATAACAAATTAGTTTTGCCTCTCTCGTTGCTTGCACTCTCATTAGAGTCTACTCCATCTCAAGTACCGATGTGCACCGACGATAGGAGAGAACAAGTCTTTGAAACCGCTCACCCTTGCGGTTCTACATCAGAAGAGAGTGAATAAGGTTTTTGAAAGCGTTACGCGTGGGATTATTCACGTTTTTCATCATGGTTCGTCTATCACACAAGTCAAGTGTTCCTGCCTACCGCTGTCTTTAGTGTCATTTGCTACAAACTGGAATATGCCGAACAGTTCGGGCCAAACCCCGAAGAAAGTTCAAAAGCGCTGTTTAATGAGCCTGTGTAGTATTAAGTAGTTGGTCAGGTAAGTCATTTACAACCCCGTATTTCGGATGCTTGAAGGCCCCGCTCACCCGAAGTGATTTAGAAAAAAATTTCTTTCTCGATGGTGATCGGTCATGGTATCCATAACATTGCATCTTTTTTGGCCAAATCCGGATTTCATTTTTCTTCCCCCGGTTGATCGACTCAATTCTTTTCCCTGCCTCCCGGCCTCTCACTTCGTTTCGTTCTTCCTCTGTACGTTCGCTGTAATGAAGACAGTGCATACAACTTTGGACCTAAGGGCCGGCCCTCTTACCTTCGGTCTTCATCAACATTGTGGTGTTTCCTCTGGCTAAAGATTGGTACAAGCAGTCTGTTCATGCTCCAATATGTTATTGTGATATGACTTTTGTGTTGTGTGTGATGCTGCCATTCATGATACAGCTCATGTTGATTACTATTTTTATCATGCATTATTTTTTTGGAACTAATCACTAAATTGCTTATATTTGTAACAATAAAAAGAACTTATTATAGGCAATTTCTTGAGGTAACCATGAGTACTTTAGCCGATGCAATGAGGCCGAAGAAATTCTCTGTTATGCACTTCAAGATATGGCAAGTGAAGGCCACACTTTAGCTTACTCCTTTGAAAATATTCTAGGTACAGAGAGCAAGATTCGAAGACCTTTAACTGTTAAAAATAGACAAAGTTCGAGGAAGCAAAATTTTCCCTTTGGGGATTATCGGTACCCTGCGTACCGGGTACCCCGCAATACCGCAAGAAGTGCAAGGAAGTTCCACCCGTCAGAGTTAAAGGCCCTTTCAGGTCCCACATGTCACGTTGCACCGGACTCGCTCCCCTCATAAGGATAGCTCCAGGGTTAACACGTGTAAAAGAGGACCGGAATTGAACTCCCGACCAACGGAAGCTCCGACGACTACACGTGTACAACGACCCCGGACATATCCCCTGTCAGAGAGGAGCTCCGGGGTCGACACGTGTACAGCAGCCCCTGACCTACCCTCCCGCAAGGGAAAGCTCTGGAGCTGCCACGTGTGGAGCCTCCGGACTTTCATCGACAACAGAAATACAAGCAGATCACGTCCATTATGTGAGACCTATGTGTGTTGAATACATTGGCTTTGACAATGAAAGTTTTGAATGCTACCATAAAATATTTTTAGCAAGGTCCGACCCTAGCTCCAAGCTTCTGCATGCAAGGTCCGACAATAGGTCCGACTTTCTTTGTCTAGGTTCGACATGTTTTTGGGTAGCTCCGGTGAGCTTTGTCTTTAGCTCCGGCATGTCTTTGTTAAGCTCCTATATGATTTTCTAGGTCCGACTTATGTTGGTTGCTCCGACTTGTTTTTCTAGCTCCGGCTTTTGGGTTGACTATTTCCGACTAGCTTTGGCAAGCTCCGGCACTAGGTCAGACTAGCTTTGGTAAGCTCCGGCGCTAGGTTCTACTAGCTTTGGCAAGCTCCGGCTCAAGCTCTGGTTAGCTTTGGCAAGATTCGGAGCTTGATCGCAATGTTCCTGCTTTTACTGTGAAATGTTTCGAACTTGCTTTACATCTATGGAAATATTGCTTAGTATTCATTTGCTAAGTTTATGGCGCGTTTTGGTTGATATGGTTGATATTGTTTTACTGTGGTTTTACAACATGCTTATGTGAGGTGCTCACGTAAGGTGTTATGTTCGAAACTGACTTGAGTCAAGTCGCGGACTTGGGCTCGTATGGATTGGCTGTTTGTTCATGTGCAGGTGTTGCTTGAGTTCAAGTCATGGCTGGTGACAGGATCATTTGGACAAGTCTCAGGGAGGAGATGAGGTTCCAACAACCAAATTCAGGAGGAATTGTGGTTGAGCAGGTCAGGAGGTCGCACAGGATGATTGAATCAACGGCAGCGCATATGAAGGTTATTGGACGTCGAAGGAAGGTGTTCGCACGTATGCATGCGATGCATGATGTGGCAACATGCTTCCGAAGATGGGATAAGGAAGGAAAGATCTGGTTGGAAGGATTGGATCGTATCAGTTGATGACTTTGGCTGCGGCAGAGTCAGTTATGGCTCGGTATGGCAAGTATCGAGTTGGTTATGTTAGGATTTCGTGTGGGTCACGAATTTGAGTTGTTTTCGGAATGTGGGATTCGTTCCTAAGGTGTTTGGAAGTCTTAAGATTGCTTCTATCTGCGTATAGAAGAGTTCTAAGCAGTTATGGAAAGTTACGATTCGTGATCTCAGTAGGATTGGAGTCCTAGTGGAGATTGGGTTGGCCTAAGGGCTGATTATATAAGCAAGAGAGGCCAAAGCTCATGGTAGACGACTTTGGGGCTGTTCCTCTTGTGTTCTATTGAATAAAATTCGTAGTTTGAAGGAACTTTTGTGCCTTGTTCGTCCGACTTGTTCCAGACAAGTTTTACTCGTTGAGTTTCTGGACAGCACTACCTTTCGTTGGTGGTTTTATCATAACTCGAGTTTTACAGATCCAATTGACGTGAATCTTTTTGCGTTGTCTTCAGAACTTGATTATCTATCATCTGTAAAAATTTCATGGTCATTGGATTTGTGGTTTATGATCTACACGAGTTTCTTTGCAGTGTTCTAGAACTGTTTTTCTCGGGTAGGACAAATTGACCTTTGTTCGACCTTTCGATCATAACTTAAGTTTCTCTCGACGGATTTGAGTGATTCTTCTTGTGTTTTCTTCATGACTTGATTATCTGTGATATATAACACTTTTGTCCTGGTGAAACACGTTTAGATTATTCTCACACACGATTTCTTGAACAGATCGTTTTTCTGTCGAAGGGGTTGGGATTTAATTGTTTCCGTTGTGTAATATTTATAAATCTACCATTCACCCCCCTCTGGTAGCTTTTCATGTGCTCCTCGATCCTACAATTGGTATCATAGCAACGGTGCTCTAATCATTGTGATTTGCACGTGTTTTTGACTAATCATCATGGAGAAATACTCTGCCAAACCTTGTGTGTTTGCTGGTATTGATTTTCAGGTTTGGAAGGCACGCATAGAGGCTTTCATCCAAGCGCAAGGCTTTGCAATATGAGAGAATGTGTACAAGCCTTACAAAGTGCCACCTAACGATCAAGTTATGGATACAAAGCTACGTGACGTCGACAACAACAACAAAGCCCGAAACTTTATCCTCCAAGGACTCACTCAGATCGACTTCGACTGCGTTGCACATCTCCGATCGACATACGATGTATGGAGAGTACTTTGTGACTATCACGAAGGATCCAACACGATCAAGGAGGTAAAACAAGATATGTTCAAAAAGGAATATATGCGTTTCGAGATGCAACCAGGTGAGTCTATCGATGACCTCTTTGCTCGCTTCAATAAAATTCTCAGCAACTTACGTAGTGTCAATGTTAACTTTTCGGATGCTGAAAATGCTAGGCAACTTCTTAGTGCATTAGACATGTCAATTTGGGAGATGAAAGTAACATCTATTCGTGAATCAACTGTCATGAGTTCTCTTACATTAGATGTGCTTTATTCTAAACTAAAAACTCATGAAATTGACATCTTATCATGTAAGAACCCAAATAAGTCTATTGCATTTGTCTCACAACGTGATATGCCTAGATCCGACCAATCATCATCTTGCAATATTCTTGCTTTGTTGTCCTCACTAACCCTGGAGCAGATCGAGGAATTTCCGAAAGAGGAGTTAGCACTCATCTCAACTAGATTCTCAAAAGCATTGCAAAATGTGAGAACTAGAAAGAGAGGAGGCTCCGGACCTCAATGTTGTTTTGAATATGGTAAGACAGGACACTTTCGTACAGAATACCCTAACCTTTCAGGTCCTACTACCCGTGAAGAAAAACAGAACAAGGTCAAGACCACCTTTGGAAATCCGAACAAGAAAAAGAAGGGTACCATAGGACACAAGATGATTAACAACTTCCTCACCGCACTTCAAGAACTCGGTTCAAGTGATGTAGACTTTGAAAGTGATGAAGATGATGACGATCTGGCCAACTTATGCTTTATGGCGGGTAAAACAAGATCAAAATCAAGTCAGGAGGATGCAGAACACAACAGTGACGACGATGAGGTATGTTCTACATATAATGAAATGCATGATGCTATTTCTCGTACAACTATTATTGTCAAGAAGAAGGACAAAAAGCTTAGGGATAATGCTGCTAAAATTGAATCACTAGAATCTGAAATCAACTGTTTAAAAACTTTGATTCCTAGTGATGGTGCATGTCCCTCATGTGACTTAATCTATGAACAATTGTCCACATTAAGAAGTGCACACTCCTCCACTCTAGATAGATTTGATGAAGAAATTAAAAAGAACAGAGAGCTTGCTGCACTTAATAATAAAAACTTAAAAGATGCTTCCTGTTCAACAGATGATTTGCATTGTTCTGCATGTGACAATCTTGATAAGAAACTAAAAGATGCAATAAATGAGATATTCATTCTGAACAATACTTTACGTACTCATGAAGTTAAGAGTTGTTCAGATTGCAAATTAAAAGGAAAAACTTCATGTGAAAACTGCCTAGAATTGTCTAAAAAGCATAATGACATGAATAGGACGCTAGAGCAGTTTTTTTGTTGGGAACAAAAATCTAAACTTGCTACTGAGTTCATCCAAATCTTGTAATGATAAAACTGGTTTAGGTTTTGATTCTCATGTTTATTCGAAAACACATCCACCTCAAATTTTAAAATCATTTGGAAGAGGTTTAAACAAAACTGTCCCTAAACAAAAGGATGTGATCTTTGAATCTGCAGGAGTGCTTTCTAATTCTGTTTCTAATGCTGGGTGCTCATCTAGACATGATTACAAAATTAAATTTCATTGTACTTATTATCATAAAGATGGTCATGTTGTAGATTTTTTTTATAGACTAGCTAAATAAATTAAAAAGGATAAAATGTCTGCTAGATCTCATAAATTTCATGCTAAACCTAAAAGTAGAAACATGCAACCTTCTTTAATGAGTTAGAAATTTGAAAAGATAACTTCTGGACCCTCTGGTAAGAGACTTACAAAGACACCTCCGGTAGTTCCGATAGCTCCAAAAGCTCCCGGACCTTCTATTGTTCCTTCTGGAGCTTCAGTTTTTGCTTTCGGACCTTCGGTTTGTGCATCCGGAGCTTCAGATGTTTCTTTCAAAACAAATGTCCACACCTCCAGAACTACTGGTTTTGGCTCTAAATGAGTAACAACTTCTAAATCAATTGTTAAGAACAGAAAACCTCAACCTTTGACTCATAAACCTGTTGTTTTGTCACAGCTTTCGCGTGTTTTTCCTGCTGCACGTCGTGTGACTCAGTATTGGATACCTAAATACCTTTTGACTAACCCCAGTATTGATTCATCAACGTATTGTGCTTCTATGTAGGTTACACATTTGAGGAAGGAGAACATTTGGATCGTGGACTCAGGTTGCTCATGCCACATGACCGGTAACAAAGATTGGTTCTCCTCCCTCTCTTTTGTGTCACGTGTAGAGAATGTTACTTTTGCTGACAATTCTTCAAATCCTATAATTGTTAAGGGTTCGGTTAGAGTAAATGATCACTACACTTTGAAGAATGTGGCACTTGTCAAAAAATTGAAATACAACTTGCTTTCTGTTTCACAATTGCTAGATGAAAATCTAGAAATTATTTTCACTAAAAATTGCTGCAAAGTTGTAAATTCGAACAATGAGCTTATTTTTAACATGTCACGATTTGGAAGAGTTTTTAAAGCTGATTTTGATATGTCTTCCTCTAATCATAGGTGTCTAGTTTCTAATGATTCTAAAGATTTATATTTTTGGCATCGTAGACTTGGTCACGTAGGCTTTGATCATCTCATGCGTGTTAGTGCTCTTGATCGCATACGTGGGCTGCCTAAGCATAAAGGGGACAAAGAAATTGTGTGCTCTTCTTGTAGACATGCTAAGATGGTTGCAGGTTCACATACTCTTCTCACAATGATCATGACAACTGAACCGAGTCAACTTTTGCACCTTGACACCATAGGACCTTCACGTGTTCAATCCTTCGGAGGTAAATGGTATGTTCTTGTGATTGTTGATGATTATTCTAGATACTCTTGGGTTTACTTTATGGCATCTAAGAATGAAGCTTTTAGTCACTTTATAACTTTATTTCTTAGATTATCAATTGATCACCCAGGATCTTTAAAAGCAATTAGAAGTGATAACGGAACTGAATTTAAAAATCAATCTTTTGATCACTTTTGTGCTAAAATGGAATAGATCATCAATTTTCTTCACCATATGTACCTCAACAAAATGGTGTTGTAGAAAGAAAAAACAGAACCCTATTTGAGATGGCTAGGACTATGCTTGATGAATATCAAACTCCTAGAAAATTTTGGGCTGATGCGATTGCAACCGCTTGTTATGTCTCAAATCGTGTTTTCTTGCGCGCTAAGCTAGGTAAAACACCATATGAGCTCCGGTTTGGACATAGGCCTAGTGTTACGCACTTTCGGGTTTTTGTTGCAAATGCTTTGTTAAGAAACATGGTAATCTTGATAAATTTGAATCTAGATCCATTGATGACATGTTTCTTGGTTATCCATCTGATACTAGAGGCTACTGTGTGTTTTTGCTTGACACTAACAAAATTGTGGAGACTTGTGAAGTTTCTTTTGATGAAGCTAGCCTAGGTACTAGCTCTGGTATTGCAGGACCAGATCCATATCCTCAGGGGGAGGGTATTTTCGAAGATGCAGAAGAGCCGGTGATACTGCTTGATAGTTCCAAAGCTGACACGTGTCCAGCTCCAAACTTTGAGCAAGCTCCGACTACTACCTCTGCTTGTTCTGATCGTCCACAAGCCACAAGCTCATCAATCTGCGATGAACCTGATGAAGAAGAAGCCTGTGAGACATCTGTTCCCCTATGGATCTTCAAAGATCATCCCCCACAACAGATAATTGGAAGCTTGCACGAATGAGTTACACGGTCCAGGTTTTGCGATCCAAACTCTCATGCTCATTCTGCTTTTGTTGCTTCTTTTGAACCCAAAGATATATTGCACGCACTCACTAATGAATCTTGGATTATTGCCATGCAAGAAGAGTTAGAAAATTTTGAAAGAAATAATGTTTGGAAACTTGTACCTCCACCTCAAGGTCACACTTTAATTGGAACTAAACGGGTATTTAAAAATAAACGAAGTGAGGATGGGGTTGTGGCTAGGAATAAGGCTAGGTTGGTTGCTCAAGGTTTCACTCAAGTTGAAGGTCTAGATTTTGATGAAACTTTTGCCCCTGTTGCTAGATTAGAAGCCATAAGAATTTTGTTAGCTTTTGCTGCATTTAAAGGTTTTAAGCTATATCAAATGGATGTTAAAAGTGCTTTTCTCAATGGCTACATAAATGAGGAGGTTTATGTCAAACAACCACCGGGTTTTGAAAATTCAGATTTTCCTAATCATGTTTACAAACTGTCCAAAGCCTTGTACGGTCTCAAACAAGCCCCTAGAGCATGGTATGATAGGTTAAAAACATTCTTACTTGAAAAGGGGTTTACCATGGGCAAGGTTGATAAAACTCTTTTTGTGCTTAAGCATGGCAATGACTCATTATTCGTTCAAGTGTATGTGGATGATATTATCTTTGGTTGTGCTTCTCATGATCTTGTTTCCAAGTTTTCAGCTATGATGAGTTCAGAATTTGAGATGAGTATGATGGGAGAACTCACATACTTTTTGGGGCTGCAAATCAAGCAAACCAAGGATGGTACCTTTGTGCATCAAACGAAATATACAAAAGACCTCCTAAGGCGCTTCAACATGGACAAAAGCAAGCCTCTTAGGACACCAATGGGAACAACAACAACACTTGAACTTGATGAAGATGGTGAACCCGTGGATCAAAGTGAATATAGAAGCATGATCGGATCACTTTTGTACCTCACGGCATCAAGACCGGACGTACAATTCAGCATATATCTTTGTGCACGTTTTCAAGCCTCCCCACGAGCTTCACATCGTCAAAAGGATTCTCAGTTACTTACATGGAACTCAAGAATTTGGCATTTTTCTTCCTTCTTCCTCAACCGTTACTTTAAAAGCTTTTTCCGATGCTGATTTTGGAGGTTGTAGGATTGATAGGAAAAGTACTTTCGGTGCTTGTCATTTTCTTGGTAATTCACTTGTTGCTTGGTCCTCTAGAAAACAAAGTTCAGTTGCACAATCCACAGCAGAATCTGAATATGTATCTGCTGCTAGTGCTTGCTCACAAATTCTTTGGATTGTTCAAAGACTTAAGGACTATGGGGTTGATCTAGTGTTCCACTGTTTTGTGATAACACTAGTGCCATTTGCATTGCTAAAAACCCCGTAGAACTTTCTAAAACTAAGCACATTGACATTAGGTATCACTTTCTCCGTGATAATGTTGAAAAAGGAAACATTGTGCTTCACCATGTAGATACCGAACAACAATTGACTGACATTTTTACAAAACCTTTGAATTTCACTCGTTTTTGTTACATTCGTAGTGAAATAGGGGTTATGCACCCTCATGGCTTACATTGAGGGGGAGTTTTCAAACTTGAGAAGTCTATGTGTGAATCTAAAATTAAAATAATGTGAGCATAGTATTTCATACATATGTGACTTTGTGATTCCTTTTACATGCTGAAAGTTCTTACTACATTACACGTGTTATACATTTTGTAGTTTTTGCCATGTCTAGTAATTGGAATAATTACTTACACTAAATCTGGTCATGGTCGAACTTTTTTACTGTTTTGAACTTGTTGCATGCTCACAAGTGTTTTTAATCATAAAGAATTAATCAAGTAATCAACTCACATGTTGAGTTTTTGTGAACAAATATAAGTTTAGAAAACATCAAGAGAATATGCATGCATCGCACTTCTTCTTTTGAGATGGCTTATCATTGCACTTAGATATGAACTTGGAAGAAGTTGTGTATGACTAAAACTATGTCCTTAAGCTTCTGATTGTCAAATGACATAGGCTTGGCTTGGTTGGTTAGAATAAGGCGGATGCGCATATAATCTCTTACAAATATCATATGATCTAAATTTGTGCCTTGAAAAATAATAAAATGCAGCAACAAGTGTCATGCTTTCAGGTATTGAAATAGTTAAGTTTGTGAGATCATGACTTGCTTAAATTGAAAATTACATTTGATCTCTAGCATGGCTTACACAACTTTATGTATCTCATTGTTGTGATAGTGTAAGAAACTCGATAGTATGACTTGGATGAGCTTTGTTTTATATGTATATGTTATAATATGCTCATAACAATTAAAATTTCTCTTTTGAACCTTGTTGAATACATTGTCAAGGGGGGAGAGATAATATGGTGAATTATGCAAGGGGTAAAAATATGTATAGGGGGAGAAATTTATTTCTATCTCATTTGATTTTCAAAAAGGGTGAAAATTGTTCTCTAAAATTTTCATGCCAATGTTCGGATTTAAATGGTGTTGCCAATGCATTCATCAAAGGGGAGATTGTGAGACCTATGTGTGTTGAATACATTGGCTTTGACAATAAAAGTTTTGAATGCTGCCATAACATCTTTTTAGCAAGGTCCGACCCTAGCTCCGAGCTTCTGCAAGGTCCAACAATAGGTCCGACTTTCTTTGTCTAGGTCCGACATTTCTTTGGGTAGCTCCGGTAAGCTTTGTATTTAGCTCCAGCATGTCTTTGATAGCTCCGGTATGTCTTTGTTAAGCTCCTATATGATTTGCTAGGTACGACTTATGTTGGTTGCTCCGACTTGTTTTTCTAGCTCCGGATTTTGGGTTGACTAGTTCCGACTAGCTTTGGCAAGCTCCGGTGCTAGGTCTGACTAGCTTTGGTAAGCTCCGGCGCTAGGTTCTACTAGCTTTGGCAAGCTCTGGCTCAAGCTCCGGTTAGCTTTGGCAAGGTACAAAGCTTGATCGCAATGTTCCTACTTTTACTGTGAAATGTTTCGAACTTGCTTTACATCTATGGAAATATTGCTTAGTATTCATTTGCTAAGTTTTTGGCGTGTTTTGGTTGATATGGTTGATATCCTTTTACTGTGGTTTTGCAACATTCTTATATTAGGTGCTCACGTAAGGTGTTGTGTTCGGAACTGACTCGAGTCAAGTCACGGACTTGGGCTCGTACGGATTGGTTGTTTGTTCATGTGCAGGTGTTGCTTGAGTTCAATTCATGGCTGATGACAGGATCCTTTGGACTAGTCTTAGGGAGGAGATGAGGTTCCAACAACCAAATTCAGGAGGAATTGTGGTTGAGTGGGTCAGGAGGTCGCGCAGGATGATTGAATCAAGGGCAGTGCATATGAAGGTTATTGGACGTCGAAGGAAGGTTTTCGCACGTATGCATGCGGTGCATGACGTGGCAACATGGTTCCGAAGATGGTATAAGGAAGGAAAGATCTGGTTGGAAGGATCGGATCGTATCGGTTGATGACTTTGGCTGCGGCGGAGTCGGTTATGGCTCGGTATGGTAAGTATCGAGTTGGTTATGTTAGGATTTGGTGTGGGTCACAAATTTGAGTTGTTGTAGGAATGTGGGATACGTTCCTAAGATGTTTGGACGTCTTAATATTTCTTCTATTTGCGTATAGAAGAGTCCTAAGCAGTTATGGAAAGTTACGATTCGTGATCTCAGTAGGATTGGAGTCCTAGTTGAGATTGGGTTGGCCTAAGGGCTGGTTATATAAGCAAAGAAGGCCAAAGCTCGTGGTAGACGACTTTGGGGCTGTTCCTCTTGTGTTATATTGAATAAATTCGTAGTTTTAAGGAACTTTTGTGCCTTGTTCGTCCGACTTGTTCCAGACAAGTTTTACTCGTCGAGTTTCTGGACAGCACTACCTTTCATCGGTGGTTTTATCATAAATCGAGTTTTACAGATCCAATTGATGTGATTCTTTTTAGGTTGTATTCAAAAGTTCATTATCTATCATCTGTCAAAATTTCATGATCATTTGATTTTTGGTTTCTGATCTACACGAGTTTCTTTGCAGCGTTCCACAACTGTTTTTCTCGGTAGGACAGATTGACCTTTGTTCGATCTTTCGATCATAACTTGAGTTTCTCTTGACGGATTTGAGTGATTATTCTTGTGTTTTCTTTGTGACTTGATAATCTCTGATATATAACACTTTTTGTCCCGATGAAACACGTTTAGATTAGTCTCACACATGATTCCTTGAACATATCGTTTTTCTGCCGAAGGGGTTGGGATTTAATTATTTCTACTGCGTAATATTTTTAAATCTACCATTCACCCCCCCTCTGTTAGCTTTTCACGTGCTCCTCGATCCTACACATGCAAAAGTGGTTGAGCGCCTCACTCGGGAAGGTTCGATCTTGCAACAGCCAGAAGGTCACTGGAGGAACTGCGGAGCTTGACGACAACTGAGTCCCGGCAGGTGTGGGATTTTCTGGGGCATGCAGACAAAGCTTTGGTGCTGCTTGGCTTCAGCCCAGTACGTCCGGAGAACCCATCACCGGAGCTGGACTAGACACTGGTGGCACTTGGCTTTACTGGCAGCAAGCTTGACATGATGGGTGATTTGATTGCTGACCAGCTGGAGACGGAGGGGAAATCTCTTGCCAAGAACATCGTCGAATATGTTCTGGCGTGTTACAAGAGCCGAGACCACCAACTTTCTCTAGATCCATTCGTCAAAGGACCCATTGCCAAAGAGGAGAATGACGCCAGGGCTAGCGTCCAAGAAGGTGCTGGGAAGGTTGCCTCGTTTTTTCCGCAGGACCTAGTACCTTTTTCATTCTGCCATTTCCTTTGTAATACTCATTTTATAATCCAATACTTCCGATGAATGAAATTAATTCTTTGAATGAATGAATTCCATTTTGTGTTTGTCTTCAACACATTGCCCTTTATCTCATTAGCTCACTGGTAGATGTACACAATTTAATTGCGAATATGTACCAAAAGGTTTGACAATGTTTTGATGAGTTGAACGCTTTGTAACATCGACGGAGGGCCCCCTGTGTGACACCAAGTTCCGAAAATGAACCAAGGGAACATATATGTGTGCTCAGGATGTTCAATACACATACACGAGTGCATTCACAAAAGAGTACACAGAAAATTACCACAGAACAAGATTAATTGACAGATTTTATTACACAAGCCATATTATCCTCGAATACTAGCTCTAATGAATATTAATGAAAAGTTCAACTATTGCAGCGGAAATAAACTAAACAAGCAAACTAAACAGCTAGGCAGCAAAAGCAATAGGGTAGTGCAGCTCCAATCAACACCACATGCAAAGCTGACGGCATACACGGCCTAGAACTCCGCACTATCACCATTAAACTCCCAATCCTGACCTGCAACTATTGGTGGGGGGATTGCAAGAGTGAGTACATGTCGTACTTAGCAAGTGTGGAAAGTATGACATGTAGCTGATTCAAATGACGACAATAATAATAATTAAGTGCTGAAAAGTACATTAAAACATTTGAAAAGCAATATATATTATGTATGTGAAACAAACCCATCATAATCATGTAGATATCATTATACCAGTCTGAATTCATTACCATCCAACAATTCCAGATTTCACCATTTGCCAATAACCATATTCAATACCAGAAATTAATCCATAACCATCTATAACCATAATACCAACCATAACCATCCCAAATCCCAATTCTTCTCTAATCATGTGAGGGTCCTGGTTGCTCATAACCGGGAGCACGACTATCATGATAGTTTTAGACACACTTTGCAGATGTTGTACCTCTTTACCCACGTGTTTGTGATTTCATCACCTTTCGATGACTATAGAATCTCAATTATGCCGTCTCACAGTTCCTTAGGTGTGTGGCCAAGAGATCACAAAATAGCCTTTACAAAGGGATTACTAGCCTATTTAGACCCCACTGAGGTTTCACCGGTGGCGATGCCTCCAACTGAGCACATCTTCAACCAAGGGCCCCCTCTTGAGCCATTCGGATCCCAGGGTAGTCCTGCCAATCATCAACAAACCCAATCTGACTACCCCTTCCCCGAGCATCCATAATGGTCCAAATAGCACTGGAAAAACCCTAATTAATCAGCTACGCCGCACCCATACTTGGCCTCGTGGTGGCACTGTAAATCCTGGATGGTCGCTCTACGAACCGGTCCTTAGATCTAAAGCAAGCAAAACCACCGTAACATCCAACCCATCCACGTACCAGGCTTGCTTAGATCACCCATTACCATATCAGATTTAACCAGTTCATGTCAACCACAATCTCATTAATGCATAATTAAATTAAATAGTGTAGTTGTTCTTCCATCCCAATTAATTAAGCGAAGAAAAAAGGTAAGAATCCCATCCCGACTCTCTACCATAAATTCCAGGTGACAAGGGTGGTCAAACAAATCTAGTAAACTTCCTAACATAAGATTTTCCATCAAATTGACACAGCATGCAGTTTTACAAATAAAACATTTATTGTCAAAGCAGGATCAATATGCTTCAAGGACACTTGCCTTGCTCTTGGGATTGATTCGAGTCAAAGTCTTCAAACTCTTGGTGCTGAAGATCCTCCGCAACACTCTCTAGCGCAAATCCGTCTAATCCACACAATAAACATAAAAGACAAGAAACACAATCAAAGAGTGCACAAATATTACTCAATATGGCATGAGATGCATTATTAATGCAAATGCAAGGTAGAACTTGTTAATAGATTGTTTTTAATGATCACTAACTATTTCTAATAGGTTTTAACAAGTTTATATAGGTTTTTATGTGATTAGATCTAATTTTAGAATTAATTCAACAGAAATTAAACAGGAAAATCGGACTAGTCCGCTAGGAACCGAACAAGTCTGCACTTCGTAGAACGGCCGAACTAGGGTTTTCTAGATCGACGTGAATTTGGAGATTTGGGGTTGAATTCACGTAAGAAAAAGAGAATAGAAGGTATACCAGGTGTTTAGGACTCTAATGAATCAAGAAACTTGGAGGTAACACTTGGATCTTGATGATCTAGGGTTGATGAAGAACTTGGATATGAATTGGTGATGAAGAACTCAAGGTTGATGGAGATTTTCATCCTCTCTCATTTTCTCCTCTTCTTCTCCTTGATTGGGATCTCATCCTCCCTCCTTGGTGGCGGCTCCTCACGAACTAGGGTTTGGGTGGGGTGGAAAAGTGGCAAATATATGTCAGGCCAAGGGGTGGGGTTGTTTATATAGAGGTGGAGGCTAGGGTTAGATGGATTTCGATTTTGAGAGGAGTAGAGGCCGGTTTAGAGTCCCACATGGGCTCTAAAAGAGTTAGGCATGACGTCCCTAGGTCCACATAATGTAAAACCCAAGAAACAAGTCGTAAAACAAAAGATCAACTCGGAGTCGCGAAATATCGGACAAGTCCGACAAGGACCGGACTAGTCCGAAGTTAGTTAGAAAGAAATTGGACAAGTCGGGCCAAAAATCGGACAAGTCCGACTTTAGTTAGAGATGAAAACGGACAAGTCTGCTGGAACACTGGACTAGTCCGGACAAGTCCAGGGACTTAACAAATTTTCAAGGATTCTTGGAACACCAGACTAGTCTGCACAAAATCGGACAAGTCCGAAAGTGTCCAGAGGCAAAATCGGACTAGTCCACAGCAAAAACGGACAAGTCCGTTTGAAGTCAGAGAGAAATCGGACTAGTCCTCACCAAAATCAGACTAGTCCGCACTTTTCAGCATTTTAAGTGCGGTTATGTTCCAAATCAATTTTAAACTCGTTCCTATTTATGTGAACTAATGTTAAACATGTATATGAATGTATGTAGCGCGTGATGCATGAAAATGAGGGTGTTACACCCTGGGAGGTGTCGGAGCTTGTTAGGTCCAACGGAACCCACTATCAATGCGTAAAATGTCGATGGCGGGCCCCCTGGTGTTGTAGGTGCTTGGTAGGTCCGGCGAAACCCACTATCAACACGTAAAACGTCGACGGTGGGCTCCCTGGGGTTGTCGGAGCTTCCCTGCTTCGAAGATATCCACCATCGATCGTAGAATACGTCGACGGCAAATCCGCCACCATCTTCACTTGAATTATCCAGGGTTGTCAGAGCTTGTTAGCTCCGACGGCGCCTACTTTCAACATCTAAAACATCGACGGCGGGGCCCCTTAGGGGATGTCAGAGCTTAGTAGCTCCGGCATCATCCACCATCGTCATGAGTTCTCATTTTCCTATGCATCAAAGACAAGAAAAACCGTAAATTTTGTCCTCTTGTCTATAACTCTTTTGTGACTTATTATTCTTTTTTGAATTTTAGATCTGAAGAAACTCCATATGATAACAAGTACATTGATGTAATTTTTTCAGATCTGAATGCCTTTAGGACCCGCCTACTGAGGCCTACCAAAATTTAGCTAGAGTGGCGTACTTAGGGTGCTGGACCAGGCTAAGTCGATAGCACACTCCGAACCTGTGTTGGCTTGGCGTTCAGGCGATTTGACCATCCAACAATGCTAAAATTCAAAAAAAAATCGTAATATAACTTGTACAACATATGAGTAACTTGGACTAAAGGTCAAAAAGAATTTGACAACTTCGTTATAGACAATGAGGAAAAGGCTAATAAAAGAAATTGAGCCTGTACAAAATTAATGCACGTGGAGTTTGCTTTTACACAACAATGTCTTTCAATATAGGTCCGGATTACAGGTGTGACGCCCGGTTCCGAAAAATGAACCAAGCTAACGCATATGTGTGCTCAGAATGTTCATCACACATACACGAGTGCAATCACAAAAGAGTATACACAAAATTACCACAGAACAAGATTAATTAACCAAATTTTATTACACGAACCAGATTATCCTCGAATACAATCTCTAATAAATATTAACGACAAGTTCAACTAATGCAGCGGAAATAAACTAATTAAGAAAACTAAGCAACTAAACAACATAAGCGATAGGGTATGTATGCGCAGCTCCAATCAACACCACAGGCAAAGCTGACGGTGGACACGGCCTAAAACTTCGCATTATCACCATTAAACTTCCAATCCTGACCTGCAACTGTTGGGGGGGATTGCAAGAGTGAGTACATGTCGTGCTCAGCAAGTGTGGAAAGTATGACATGTGGCTGATTCAAATGACGACAATAATAATGGCAAAGGGCTGAAAAGTACATAAAAACATTTAAAAAGCAATATATTACATGTATGTGAAATAAACCCATCATAATCATAAGTAATATCATAATACCAGTCCATAATTCACCATCCTCATCCATAATTCCAGATTTCACCATTTACCAATAACCATATTCAATACCAGAAATTAAATCCATAACCATATTACTGACCATAACCATCCCAAATACCATCCCAACACCAATTTCCTCTAATCATGGAAGTTGTCCAGGTGCTGATAACCGGGAGCACGGCTATCATGATAGTTTTATTTAACTCTGCAGAGTTTGTACCACTTTACCTACGTGTTCGTGATTTCATCACCTTTCGGTGACTAAGAATCTCCCTTATGCCCATGACCCGTTGGTCATATTACACACTTCTGTCGGTGTGTGGCCAAGAGATCACAAAATAGCCTTTACAAAGGGATTACTAGCGTATTTAGACCCCACTGAGGTTTCACCGGTGGTGATGTCTCCCGCATAGCACATCTTCAACCAAGGGCCCCCTCTTGAGCCATTCGGATCCCAGGGTAGTCCTGCCAATCATCAACAAACCCAATCCGACTACCCCTTCCCCGAGCATCCATAATGGTCCAAACAGCACTAGCAAAGCCCTAATTAATCAGCTACGCCGCACCCATACTTGTCCTCGTGGTGGCACTGTAGTCCTGGCTTATTCTCGCATGAACCGGTCCTTAGATCTAAAGCAAGCAAACCACCATAACATCGAACCCATCCACATATCAGGCTTGCTTAGATCACCCACTACCATACCGTATTAACCAGTTCATGTTATCCATAATCTCATCCATGCATAATTAAATTGAGTGGTATAGTTGTTTTCCATCCCAGTTGATTAAGCGAAGCAAAAGGTAAAAAGCCCTTCTCGACTCTCTACCATATACTCCAGGTTACAAGGGTGGTTTAACAATTCTAGTAAACTACCTACCATAGGATTCCCATCAATTTGACACAAGCATGCAGTTTTACAAACAAACCATTTATTTTAAAAACAGGATCAATATGCTTCAGGGACACTTGCCTTGCTCTTGCTATTGATTAAGGTTAAAGCCTTCAAACTCTTGGTGCTGCAGATCCTCCGCGGCACTCTCTAGTGCAAATCCGTCTAATCCACACAATAAACATACAAGACAAGAAACAGAATCAAAGAGTGCACAAATATTACTCAATATGACATGACATTCATGATTGATGCAAATGCAAGGTAGAACTTGTTACTAGATTGCTTTTAATGATCACTAACTAGTTCTAATAGATTTTAACAAGTTTATACAGGTTTGGGGTTGATTCAAATCAAATTTTAGGATCAATTTGACACAACTTAACCAGAAAGATCGGACTAGTCCGCTAGGGACCGGACAAGTCCGCACTCTGCGAGATCAGCGGATTAGGGTTTTCTAGATCGACGTAAATTTGGAGATTAGGGGTTGAATTCACGTAAGGAAAAGATAATAGAAGGTATACCAGGTGTTATGACTCCAATGAATCAAGAAACTTGGAGGTAGCACTTGGATCTTGGTGATCTAGGGTTGGTGATGAACTTGGAGATGAATTGGTGGTGAAGAACGAAAACTTGGTGGAGATCTTGATCCTCTTTCGTTTCCTCCTCTTCTTCTTCTTGCTTGGGATCTTCTCCTCCCTCCTTGATGGTGGCTCCCCACGAACTAGGGTTTGGGTGGGTGGAAAAGTGGCAAATAGATGTCAAACCAGGGGGGTGGGGCTGTTTATATAGAGGTGGAGGCTAGGGTTAGATGGATTTTGAGTTTGGGATGAGTAGAGGCCGGTTTAGAGTCCCACATGGGCTTTAAAAGAGTTAGGCACGACGTCCCTAGGCCCACTTAATGTGAAACCCAAGAAACAAGTCGTAAAACAAAAGATCAACTTGGAGTCATGGAATATCGGACAAGTCCGGACAGGAACGGACTAGTCTGAAGTCGTCCAGAGAGAAAATCGGACAAGTCCGGCCAAACATCGGACAAGTCCGAATTTGAACAGAAAGGAAAACGGACAAGTCCGCTGGAACACCGAACTAGTCCGGAAAAGTCCAGGGACTTAGCAATTTTCAAGGATTCTTGGAATATCGGACTAATCCGCACAAAATCGGACAAGTCCGAAAGTTTCTAGTGCCAAAAATCGGACTAATCCGTAGCAAAAACAGACAAGTCCATTTTTAGTCAGAGAGAAATCGGACTAGTCCGCACTTTCCTGCGTTTTAAGTGCGGTTTTGTTCTAAATCAATTTTAAACTTGTTCCTCTTTATGTGGATTAATGTTAAGCGTGTATACGAATGTATGAAAGGCATGATGCATGGAAATGAGGGTGTTACAAACCTACCCCCCTTAAAATGAATCTCGCCCTCGATATTCGACGCGGAAGAGAAGAAGTAGGGAAAGTCCTTCTTGAGATCATCCTCCAGTTCCGACGTTGCTTCTTTTTCCGTGTGGTGCTTCCATTGAACTTTACACCATCTAATGACCTTGTTCCTTGTGACTCTCTCCTTGGTTTCCAAGATTCTGACCAGTTGCTCGGCATAAGTCTAATCTTCCTCTAGTTCAAATTCTTCCATTGGCACTTGTTCTTCCGGTACTCTCAAGCACTTCTTGAGCTGGGAAACATGAAAGACATCATGTACGTCTGAAAGATGAGCTGGCATCTCCAACTTATACGCTACTTCTCCTCTTTTGTCCAAAATCTTGAATGGTCCAATATAACGAGGTGCGAGCTTGCCCCTTATGTTAAACCTCTTATGACCTCTCATTGGTGACACCTTGAGGTAAACAAAATCTCCTATTCCAAAGGCTAATTTCCTTCTCCTATTGTCCGCATAGCCTTTTTGCCTTGATTGGGCAGCCCTCAAGTTTTCACGAATTATTTGGACTTGCTTTTCGGCTTCTTGCAACACATCCGGACCAAATACTTGAGTTTCTCCTGCCTCATTCCAGAATAAAGGTGTCCTACACTTCCTCCCATAAAGTGCTTCATATGGTGACATCTTCAAACTTGCTTGGTAACTGTTGTTGAATGAAAATTCCGCGTATGGCAAGCTTTTGTCCCAACTTTTCCCATGCTTCAATGCACAAGCTCTTAACATGTCCTCCAAAATCTGATTGGTCCTCTCGGTTTGTCCATCCGTTTGAGGATGATATGCTGAACTAAAGTTCAACCTCGTACCCAAAGCTTCATGCAATTTTTGCCAAAATCTGGAGGTAAATTGAGAACCTCTATCCGAGACTATCTTCTTCGGTACTCCGTGTCGACACACAATATGCTCCATGTATATCTCAGCCAATTGTGCAGCTGTATATTTAGTCTTTACAGGGACAAAATGATCTGACTTGGTTAAGCGATCCATAATTACCCAAATTGAGTCATACCCGGACTGGATTCGCGCTAATCCAACTATAAAGTCCATACCAATCTCTTCCCACTTCCACTCCTGAATCTTTAATGGCTGCAATAATCCTGCTGCCTTTGATGTTCCGCCTTGACTCGTTGGCACGCGTCACACATTGCAACATATTCGGATATGTTCTTCTTCATGCTATCCCACCAATAGCAAGTCTTCAAGTCTTTGTACTTCTTCGTACAACTGGGGTGAATCGAGTATGGCGAGTCATGTGCCTCCTTTAATATTGTCTCCCGAATATTCTTTACATTAGGCACAACGATTCTCTTTCCAAGCCATAAGGTACCATGTTCGTCCTCATCAAATCTGAATTCTCTCCCTTCTTCGATCCTTTCCTTGATTTCCTTGATCTCCTCATCTATGGTGTGTGCTTCTCAAATCTCTTGCTCCAAGGTTGGGTTTAACTCCATCATCTCCATATCATTTAGAAACCCGAGGTTCAACCGTTCAAACTCCTTACATAACTTGAATGGTAACTCTCGAACTGTGAGTTGGTGACTTACTCCTTTTCTACTCAAAGCATCAACCACTACGTTGGCCTTTCCTGGATGATAGTTGATCCCCAAATCATAATCTTTGATGAGCTCCAACCATCTTCGTTGCCTCAAGTTCAGATCCATTTGTGTGAAAATATACTTCAAACTCTTATGATCCGTATAAATTTCACACCTATGTCCAAGAATATAGTGCCTCCAAATCTTCAGTGTATGTACCACAGCTGCTAGTTCAAGGTCATGTGTGGGGTAATTCTGCTCATGTTTCTTCAATTGTCTTGATGCATAGGCGACCACTTGACCTTCTTTCATCAATACACATCCAAGTCCTTGTCTCGATGTGTTGCAATAAATGTCAAAACTCTTGCTTACACTCGGCAATACCAAAACTGGAGCTGTTGTTAACCTCTTCTTCAACTCCTCAAAACTATTTTGACAAGCTTGAGTCCATCGGAAAGCCTTTCCCTTCATTAGCAACTCTGTCATAGGCTTGGCTATCTTGGAGAAGTCCTTAATAAACCGACGGTAATATCCGGCCATCCCAAGAAAACTTCTTATTTCCTTGATGTTTTGCGGCGGTTCCCACTTCAACACGTCTCTCACTTTTCCAGGGTCAACCGATACTCCTCCTCCTGAAATTATATGACCCAAAAACGACACCTCTCTCAACCAAAACCGACACTTGTTGAACTTGGCATACAATTGATGCTCCCTCAATTTCTATAACGTAAGCCTCAAGTGTTCCTCATGTTCTTTCTCATCCTTCGAGTAGATCATAATATCATCAATAAACACCACAACGAACTTATCCAAGTACTCCATGAAGACCTTATTCATGAGGTACATAAAGTAGGCAGGCGCATTTGTCAATCCAAAAGACATCACGGTGTACTCATAAGATCCATACCGCGTCCTAAAAGCTGTCTTGGGTATGTCCGATGGTCTAATCTTCATTTGAAAGTATCCCGACCTCAAGTAAATCTTAGAGAAGACACAAGCACCCTTCATCTGATCAAATAAGTCTTCTATGCCTGGCAAGGTGTACTTGTTCTTGATTGTTACCTCGTTGAGAGCTCGGTAATCCACGCACATCCTTTGAGATCCATCCTTCTTGTCCACGAATAGAATGGGCTCTCCCAAAGGTGAAGAGCTAGGGCGAATAAAACCCTTCTCTAGTTGCTCTTGAATTTGCTTCTTGAGCTCCGCTAATTCCAAAGGAGGCATCCTATACGGCCTCTTAGCTATATGTGTAGTTCCAGGGATTAAATCAATAACAAACTCAATGTCTCGATCGGGTGGCATACCTGACAACTCATCCAGAAAAACATCCAAAAATTCACACACCACCAGAATCTCCTCAAGCGCGGCACCGTCCATATGATTCAACTCCAATTGCTTTGGTGCGGTTTGAGATGCTTCAAATTCTACGGTGATCCCTTCTTCGTTGGTCAACTTCACCATCTTAGTGGCACACTCAATAACTCCATTGTGCTTCCTCAACCAGTCCATACCAAGTATAATGTCCAATCCTTGAGAATCCAAAACAATGAGGTTGGCGGAGAAGTCTACCCCCCTTATTCTAAGGCTTATTTTTGGACATGCTATACTTGTCCTCATCTCTCCTCCAGGAGACTTAACCAATAGAGTAAACTTCATATGAGAGATTGGCAAACTATACTTGGCAACATACTTCGATGCAATGAATGAATGCGATGCTCCAGAATCAAATAATAGTTGCGGGGTTGGAGTTGGCGAGAAACATACCAATGACCATGTCATCCGCTTGTTGAGCATCCTCCGTAGAGACATGGTTCACGTTGCCACGAGCAAACTTCTGCTGTCCACGGCTTTCTTGTGGCGCTCCTCCATTGGGTCTTGGGTTTTTCCTCGGCGCATTGCTTCCTTGACCAAGGCCTGACTTAGGACATTGATGCGCAAAGTGTCCAGCTTCTCCACAAGTATAACACTTCTTAACTCCACCAGAATAATTGGGACGAGCTTGGTTTTGAACATTGGCACCAGGAAAATCAGCACGAGGCGCATAAGGCATCGGAGGCCTAGGTGCTTGCATGACAGGGCGCTGCTGCACAAACTGAGTTGGGCGTGGTGCATAACCAGGGTGTTGAGCAGGAATAGAGGAGCTGTAATGAGGCGCATTGGGTGGCCCAAAGCGAGGGCGCACATTACTTCCATGTTGCTGTCCTTGATATGGCGCCTTCCTCTTGATTTCTTGCTCCATCTCACGGATCTTGTTCTCAACCACAATCGCTTTGTCCACAAGCTTCTGAAAATTTGCATAATCACAATTGATTAGTTGCACTTGGATTTCATTGTTCAAGCCCCTCATGAACAAATATTGCTTCCGGCTGTCCCGACTAACATCCTCAGGCGCATACCTTGAGAGTTGAGTGAACTTATTGAGATATTCACTCACGCTTGATTTTCCTTGCCTTAAATTATCAAATTTTTGCCTCTTCAAAAGCATAACACCTTCCGGCACATAATGAGAACAAAAATTCTCCTTGAATTCAGCCAAAGTAATTCTCTCTTGGTTCTCATGAGCGCTGCAATAAGAATCCCACCAATCCGCAGCTGCTCCAACGAGTTGATGAGAAGCAAATAGCACCTTCTCCCGGTCACTGCATTGGACAATGGCTAGCTTCTTCTCCACGGACTTGAGCCAATCGTCCGCATCCATAGGGTCGGTGGCTTGAGCAAAGGTTGGTGGCCTAGTCCTCATAAACTCTCCCAACCGGTTATGAGGAGGTGGGGGTGGCGATGGAGGCATGTGGGGCTGATTGTTGATGTTGTCAGCCTGCAGCTGTCCCATAGTTTGTATCATTGTCTGCATGAGCTGATTTTGCATGGCCAATAGCTGCTCAATGTTGATAGCTCCCTGAGTAGATCCTTGTCCAACATTGTTCAGAGGCACTCCATTGTTCTCCTCCTCATCATTGCCATCCCTCTGGTTGCGAGTCCTCACCATCTGAAGGAAAGCAATAGGTAAGAAGTTGAGAACGTCCCCAACTATATGCATCAAGGGATATGAAACTAAACAGCTAGCTACACTAGCCTAGGTGGACATGGCAATGCTAGAGCACCCCAAAATCCTCTATTAAGCACACAAGCAAGCAATATACATATAGCAAACAACACACCAACAAAATCAAATCGATTCCTGAGTGCTCCTATGTGCTCTAAAGTGTCCATTCTATCTAGGCTGCATCTTATGGTCAACCTGTGGCTCTGATACCAATCTATGACGCCCGGTTCGGAAAAATGAACCAAGCTAACGTATATGTGTGCCCAGGATGTTCATCACACATACACGAGTGCAATCACAAAAGAGTATACAGAAAATTACCACAGAACAAGATTAATTAACCGAATTTTATTACACGAACTAGATTATCCTCGAATACAATCTCTAATAAATATTAACGACAAGTTCAACTAATGCAGCGGAAAAAAGGTAATTAAGCAAACTAAGCAACTAAACAGCATAAGCGATAGGGTATGTATGCGAAGCTCCAATCAACACCACGGGCAAAGCTGACGGTAGACACGGCCTAGAACTCCGCATTATCACCATTAAACTCCCAATCATGACCTGCAACTGTTGGGGGGGATTGCAAGAGTGAGTACATGTCGTACTCAGCAAGTGTGGAAAGTATGACATGTGGCTGATTCAAATGACGACAATAATAATGGCAAAGGGCTGAAAAGTACATAAAAACATTTAAAAAGCAATATATTACATGTATGTGAAAAAAACCCATCATAATCATAAGTAATATCATAATACCAGTCCATAATTCACCATCCTCATCCATAATTCCAGATTTCACCATTTACCAATAACCATATTCAATACCAGAAATTAAATCCATAACCATATTACTGACCATAACCATCCCAAATACCATCCCAACACCAATTTCCTCTAATCATGGAAGTTGTCCAGGTGCTCATAACCGGGAGCACGGCTATCATGATAGTTTTATTTAACTCTGCAGAGTTTGTACCACTTTACCCACGTGTTCGTGATTTCATCACCTTTCGGTGACAAAGAATCTCCCTTATGCCCATGACCCGCCAGTCATATTACACACTTCCGTCGGTGTGTGGCCAAGAGATCACAAAATAGCCTTTACAAAGGGATTACTAGCCTATTTAGACCCCACTGAGGTTTCACCGGTGGCGATGTCTCCCGCAGAGCACATCTTCAACCAAGGCCCCCCTCTTGAGCCATTCGGATCCCAGGGTAGTCCCGCCAATCATCAACAAACCCAATCCAACTATCCCTTCCCCGAGCATCCATAATGGTCCAAACAGCACTAGCAAAGCCCTAATTAATCAGCTACATCGCACCCATACTTGGCCTCGTGGTGGCACTCTAGTCCTGGCTTATTCTCGCATGAACCGGTCCTTAGATCTAAAGCAAGCAAACCACCATAACATCCAACCCATCCACATACCAGGCTTGCTTAGATCACCAACTACAATACCGTATTAACCAGTTCATGTTATCCATAATCTCATCCATGCATAATTAAATTGAGTGGTATAGTTGTTTTCCATCCCAGTTGATTAAGCGAAGCAAAAGGTAAAACGCCCTTCCCGACTCTCTACCATATATTCCAGGTGACAAGGGTGGTTTAACAATTCTAGTAAACTTCCTACCATAGGATTCCATCAATTTGACACAAGCATGCAGTTTTACAAACAAACCATTTATTTTAAAAACAGGATCAATATGCTTCAAGGACACTTGCCTTGCTCTTGCTATTGATTAAGGTGAAAGCCTTCAAACTCTTGGTGCTGTAGATCCTCCGTGGCACTCTCTAGCTCAAATTCGTCTAATCCACACAATAAACATACAAGACAAGAAACAGAATCAAAGAGTGCACAAATATTACTCAATATGACATGACATGCATGATTGATGCAAATGCAAGGTAGAACTTGTTACTAGATTGCTTTTAATGATCACTAACTAGTTCTAATAGATTTTAACAAGTTTATACAGGTTGGGGTTGATTCAAATCTAATTTTAGGATTAATTTGACACAACTTAACCAGAAAGATCGGACTAGTCCGCTAGGGACTGGACAAGTCCGCACTCTGCGAGATCAGCGGATTAGGGTTTTTTAGATTGACATAAATTTGGAGATTAGGGGTTGAATTCACGTAAGGAAAAGATAATAGAAGGTATACTAGGTGTTAGGACTCCAATGAATCAAGAAACTTGGAGGTAGCACTTGGATCTTGGTGATCTAGGGTTGGTGATGAACTTGGAGATGAATTGGTGGTGAAGAACGAAAACTTGGTGGAGATCTTGATCCTCTTTTGTTTCCTCCTCTTCTTCTTCTTGCTTGGGATCTTCTCCTCCCTCCTTGATGGTGGCTCCCCACGAACTAGGGTTTGGGTGGGTGGAAAAGTGGCAAATAGATGTCAAACCAAGGGGTGGGGCTGTTTATATAAAGGTGGAGGCTAGGGTTAGATGGATTTCGAGTTTGGGATGAGTAGAGGCCGATTTAGAGTCCCACATGGGCTCTAAAAGATTTAGGCACGACATCCCTAGGTCCACTTAATGTGAAACCCAAGAAACAAGTCGTAAAACAAAAGATCAACTTGGAGTCACGAAATATCGGACAAGTCCGGACAGGAACGGACTAGTCCGAAGTCGTCCAGAGAGAAAATCGGACAAGCCTGGCCAACCATTGGACAAGTCCGAATTTGAATAGAAAGGAAAACGGACAAGTCCGCTAGAACACCGGACTAGTCCGGAAAAGTCCAGGGACTTAGCAATTTTCAAGGATTCTTGGAATATCGGACTAGTCCGCACAAAATCGGACAAGTCCGAAAGTTTCCAGTGCCAAAAATCGGACTAATCTGCAGCAAAAATGGACAAGTCCGTTTTTAGTTAGAGAGAAATCGGACTAGTCCGCAGCAAAAACGGACTAGTCCGCACTTTCCTGCGTTCTAAGTGCGGTTTTGTTCCAAATCAATTTTAAACTTGTTCCTCTTTATGTGGATTAATGTTAAGCGTGTATATGAATGTATGCAAGGCATGATGCATGGAAATGAGGGTGTTACAACAGGCAAGACAAGGACACACTTAGGGTACAAAACCAGGCTAAGTGTGCTATACATCTTGTACTAACCCAGGGCAGGTAGATACACTTTTAGTGTTGTGACTGTGTCAAGTGTTGCTTGAACTTCCCGGACCCTCCCGGAGGGGTCTGGGTGTTCTCTCAGAGGACCGACCCGACTCTGTGTATTGACTCTAAAATTTACATTGCGTGTAATTACAGACTCACCTCCGTGATACTAAGCATAAAACTTACGGAGGTGCTCGATGTTCTAAGGATTAGGAAGTGGGATCCCATCCTGAGTTGCCAAGCGAACACATCCGGGATGGGATACTTTGATCACTCGTAATGGACCTTCCCGGCTGGGAGAAAGTTTGTTCATCCCTTCACGAGTTAGTATTCTCCACAGCATCAGATCGCCTTCCTCGAGCTGTCGGTTATGCACATGACTTTGATGATTGTGCCAAAGCGCCTAGCGATAACGTGCATTCCGAACAGCTGCTTGGCACCTTCCCTCATCGACGAGGTCAAGGTCTTCACACCGGAGCTGGTCCTACGTGGCTTCGACGAAGGTCCGGACCCAGAGTGACCACGTGGTAATCTCCGGAGGAATGACTGCTTCAGCTTCATACACCAGACAGAAGGTTGTCTCTCTAGTAGACCGGTTAGGTGTTGTCCTACTTGCCCACAATGAGGACGGATGCTCTTCAATCCAGTTGGCTTCGTGTTTTTTCAGGCGCTCATAAGTGCTTGTCTTGAGTCCTTTTAAAATTTCCGCATTTGCTCTCTCGGCTTGGACATTACTTGACAGGTGAGCTACTGATGCATAGCTAACTTAAATGTCGAGGTCTTTGCAATAATCTTGAAATGTTGCACTTGTAAATTGGGTTTTGTTGTTAGTGATGACTCTATTCGGAACTCCAAATCTGAAGACCATGGACTTCAAGAACATGATAGCTTATTGCTTATTGGTAGTCACAACTTGAGTTGCTTCCGGCCACTTGGTGAACTTGTCGATGGCGACGTACAGAAACCTGTAACCTCTGACGGCTTTTGGGAAAGGTCCCAAGATGTCCATGCCCCACACAGCTGTGACGCCCGGTTCTGAAAACTGAACCAAGCTAACGCATATGTGTGCCCAGGATGTTCAACACACATACACGAGTGCAATCACAAAAGAGTATACAGAAAATTACCACAGAACAAGATTAATTATCAAATTTTATTACACAAACCATATTATCCTCGAATACAAGCTCTAATGAATATTAATGACAAGTTCAACTAATGCAGCGGAAATAAAGTAATTAAGCAACTAAGCAAACTAAGCAAAAGGGATAGCGCAACTCCATGCAACACCACAGGCAAAGTTGACGGTAGACACGGCCTAGAACTCCGCATTATCGCCATTAAACTCACAATTCTGACCTGCAACTGTTGGGGGGGGGGGGGAATTGCAAGAGTGAGTACATGTTGTACTCAGCAAGTGTGGAAAGTATGACATGTGGCTGATTCAAAGGACGACAATAATAATGGCTAAGTGCTGAAAAGTACAGTAAAACATTTGAAAAGCAATATATTATATGTACATGAAGTAATCCCATGTTAATCATGAGTAACACCATAATACCAAACTGAATTCATTACCATCATCAATAAGTCCAGATTTCACCATTGCCATTAACCATATTCAATACCAGAAATAAATCCATAACCAACCATAACCATTACCAAACCATAACCATTCCAATAACCATCCCATTACCAAATTCCCTCTAATCATGTAGGTCATCCAGGCGCTCATAACCGGGAGCACGGCTATCATGATAGTTTTAATAGACTCTGCAGAGTTTGTACCACTTTACCCACGTGTTTATGATTTCATCACCCGTCGGCGACGAAAGAACCTCCCTTATGCCAATTACACTTCCTTTGGTGTATGGCCAAGAGATCACAAAATAGCCTTTACAAAGGGATTACTAGCCTATTCAGACCCCACTGAGGTTTCACCGGTGGCGATGCCTCCAATTGAGCACATCTTCAACCAAGGGCTCCCTCTTGAGCCATTCGGATCCCAGGTTAGTCCCACCATTCATCAACAAACCCAATCCGGCTACCCCTTCCCCGAGCATCCACAATGGTCCAAACAGCACTAGCAAAGCCCTAATTAATCAGCTACGCCGCACCCATACTTGGCCTCGTGGTGGCACTGTGGTCCTCGCTTATTCTCGCATGAACCGGTCCTTAGATCTAAAGCAAGCAAACCACCATAACATCCAACCCATCCACGTACTAGGCTTGCTTAGATCACCCATCGTATTGACCAGTTCACATTAACCAGAATATCATTGATGCATAATTAAATGTGTAGTGTTGTTTGTTATCCCAATTAATTAAGCGAAGCAAAAAGATAAAAACCCTTCCCGACTCTCTACCATATATTCCAGGTGACAAGGGTGGTTAAACAAGTCTAGTAAACTTCCTACCATAGGATTCACATCAAATTGACATAAGCATGCAGTTTTCAAACAAAACATTTATTTTAAAAACAGGATCAATATGCTTCAAGGACACTTGCCTTGCTTCGGCGGATAGGGTTGCTCAAGCGCTTCGAAGTCTTGATTTTGGAAATCCTCGTACACGATCTCTTGAGCACTTCCCTCTACTCGTGATCACACATACAAGAAAATATATACAAATCAATGTGATGCACACACATTAATCAACATGCGATGATATGCATGCATGCAAAGTTTAATTATTAATTAACTACAGTTGTTTATTAATTAGATGCAACTAGTTCATACGTGTTCATATGAGTTTACGGGGGTTTTAGAGTGGATTAATGCTGCTGAAAATAAAATTATGGTGCAACTAAAATCAATTTACGTCTATTAGATCTAATACATCGCTAAAATTCGCATTGGAAAAACGAATCCTACCATAGATGCGATGGCTTCGAAGATCGAGGGACGAAGACGACGCGTAGATGAAGTGGACGGTGCAAGGTCCTCCGGCGGCACGACGACGGCGACGATCTCCGGTGGACGACGGCACCCTCCTCTTTTTCTTCCTCTTCTTCCCCTCTTTTTTTCTTCCTTTTCTTCCCCTGGCGGCACTGCTCTCTGGTGCGTTTTCTTCTGGTGTCTCTGGCGGCGGGGCGGCGCTGTTTCCTGGGTCTGGAAGGCGGCGTTTTCTGGTGGCGGCTGATTTTCTGGCGTCGGGAAACACGAAAGGCTACGGCTTTTATAGGCCCCAGGCTAGGGCCGGCGCGAGCGATCGGGGCGCGGGCGGATCGGTCGCGGCGGGGTGGGGCCAGGGGCGGGGCGCTGCGCAGCCGGGCGGCGCGCGTGGAGGCGGGGAAATCGGGCGGGGCAGCTGGCGTGGGACTTTGCGCGACATCGGGGCGTGAGCGCGTGGGAGGGCGAGCGGGGTCGTGCTGCGTGGGGGCGGGGTGGGCGGCGCGGTGGGACCCAGGCGGCGGGGTGGCGTGGGCGCTGGCGCGATTCGGGGTGGGCACTGGAGGTGCGTGCGGCGCGCGCGGGGGCCAAGGTAGGCGGCTTCGGTCGCGTGCGTGGGCGTCGAAGGGAGTTGCGGTGCGGTGGGGCTCGGGCGGGGCGTGATGGCGTGTGGCTGGCTGGGCCGGTACGGCCTGGCCGGCGGGAGGTTGGTTTTTGTTTTTTTCTTTTTTTTATAAATATATTACTATTTATTATTTTTATATTACTTATTTATTTTTATTTATCTTATTCATTTTATTTATGTATTATTTTATATATATATATATATTTATTATTATGTAATTTATTTATATATATTTTTTTTATATATTATTATTATTATTTTAGATTTATTCCCTAATACATGTTTTAGGATATAATTTTTTTTTATCCTACTAATGTTTAATGCATGATCATGCATGCAATGCATGATGCAAAAATTTAGGGTGTTACAAACCTACCCCCTTAAAGTGAATCTCGCCCTCGAGATTCAATAGCGTGGAGAAAAGATGCGGGAATTCTGCCTTCAGGTCTTCTTCACGTTCCCACGTAGCTTCGGCTTCCGTATGGTGTTTCTATTGCACTTTGCACCAACGGATCCTCTTATTTCTCATGACTCTTTACTTCACGTCCAAGATCTTGATAGGTTGCTCGACATAAGACAAATCCTCCTAAAGTTCTAACTCATCCATCGGCAGTTGTTCCTCCGGCACCTTGAGACACTTCTTGAGTTGAGAGACGTGAAATACATCATGTACATCGGAGAGATACGTCGGCAGCTCAAGGCGATACGCTACTTCTCCTCGCTTGTCCAAAATCTTAAATGGTCCAATATAACGAGGTGCGAGTTTGCCTCTTATGTTAAACCTCTTATGACCTCTCATAGGTAACACCTTGAGGTAAACAAAATCTCCTATTTCAAAGGCTAATCTCCTTCTCCTGTTGTCCGCATAGCCTTTTTGTCTTGATTGGGCAGCCCTCAAGTTTTCACGAATTATCTGGACTTGCTTTTCGGCTTCTTGCAACACATCCGGACCAAATACTTGAGTTTCTCTTGCCTCATTCCAGAATAAAAGTGTCCTACACTTCCTCCCATAAAGCGCTTCATATGGTGACATTTTCAAGCTTGCTTGGTAGCTATTGTTGTACGAGAATTCAGCATACGGCAAACTTTTATCCCAACTTTTCCCATGCTTTAATGCACAAGCTCTTAACATGTCCTCCAAAACCTGATTGGTCCTCTCGGTTTGTCCATTCGTTTTAGGATGATATGCTGAACTAAAATTCAACCTCGTTCCCAAAGCTTCATGCATTTTTTGCCAAAATCTGGAGGTAAATTGAGAACCTCTATCCGAGACTATCTTCTTCGGTACTCCATGTCGACACACAATATGCTCCATATACAATTCTGCTAGCTTCGCGGTGGTATATGTGGTCTTGACAGGAATGAAGTGAGCTGATTTTGTCAATCGATCCACGATTACCCAAATCGAGTCATATCCGGACTGTGTACGTGGTAATCCAACTATAAAGTCCATACCAATCTCTTCCCACTTCCACTCTGGAATCTTCAATGGTTGCAATAATCCAGTTGGCCTTTGATGTTCAGCTTTAACTCATTGGCACACATCGCATAACGCAACGTATTCAGCTATGTCCTTCTTCATGCTAGCCCACCAATAGCATGTCTTTAAGTCCTTGTACATCTTTGTACAACCGGGATGAATTGAGTACGGCGAGTCATGTGCCTCCCTCAATATTGTTTCCCGAATATGCCCGACATTAGGTACCACAATCCTCTTTCCAAGCCATAAGGTACCCTGTTCGTCATCATCAAATCTGAATTCTTTTCCTTCTTGGCTCCTTTCCTTGATTTCCTGTATTTCCTTGTCCTTTGTCTGTCCTTCCCGTATTTCCTGCTCTAATGTTGGGTTGACTTCCATCGTTCCCATCTCATTTATGAATCCAAGGTTCAACCGTTCGAACTCTTTGCATAACTTGGATGGCAGCTCTCGAACGGTGAGTTGATGACTTACTCCTTTTCGGCTCAAAGCATCGGCCACTACATTGGCCTTCCCAGGGTGATAGTTGATTCCCACGTCATAATCCTTGATGAGCTCCAACCATCGGCGTTGCCTCAGATTCAGATCCGTTTGCGTAAATATGTACTTGAGACTCTTGTGATCCGTAAGTGTCTCCATATCTTCAAAGTGTGTACCACGGCTGCGAGTTCAAGGTCGTGTGTAGGATAATTTTGCTCATGTTTCTTCAATTGTCTCGACGCATAGGCGACCACTTGACCTTCTTTCATAAGCACGCATTCGAGTCCTTGTCTTGATGCGTCACAATATATATCAAAACTCTTGCTCACATCTGGTAATACTAACACCAGCGCGGTTGTCAACCTTTTCTTTAACTCCTCAAAGCTATTCTCACAAGCTTGAGTCCATCGGAATGCCTTCCCTTTCATGAGTAATTCGGTCATAGGCTTGGCTATTTTGGAGAAATCCTTGATGAATCGGCGGTAATATCCAGCCATTCCAAGGAAACTCTGAATTTCCTTAACATTCTGCGGTGGTTCCCATTTCAACACGTCTCTCACTTTTCCGGGGTCAACCGATACTCCTCCTCCTGAGATTATGACCCAAGAATGGCACCTCTTTCAACCAAAACTGACACTTATTGAACTTGGCATACAATTGATACTCTCTCAACTTCTGCAACGTAAGCCTCAAGTGTTCCTTGTGTTCCTTCTCATCCTTTGAGTATATCATAATATCATCAATGAATACCACAACAAACTTATCCAAGTACTCCATGAAGACCTTATTCATGAGGTACATAAAGTAGGCAGGCACATTTGTCAATCCAAAAGACATCACGGTGTACTCATAAGATCCATACCGTGTCCTAAAAGCTGTCTTGGGTATGTCCGATGGTCTAATCTTCATTTGAAAGTATCCCGACCTCAAATCAATCTTGGAAAACACACAGGCACCTTTCATCTGATCAAACAAATCCTCTATACGGAGCAAGGTGTACTTGTTCTTGATGGTCACCTTGTTGAGAGCTCGGTAATCCACACACATCCTTTGCGTTCCATCCTTCTTGTCCACAAATAGAATGGGCGCTCCCCAAGGTGAAGAGATTGGGTGAATAAAACCTTTCTCTAGTTGTTCTTGAATCTGCTTCTTGAGCTCCGCTAATTCCATAGGAGGCATCCGGTACGGCCTCTTAGCTATAGGTGCAGTTCCAAGTATTAAATCAATAACAAACTCAATGTCTCGATCGGGTGGCATACCTGGCAACTCGTTCGGAAAAACATCCAAAAATTCACACACCACCGGAATCTCCTCAATTGCGGCACCGCCCATATGATTCAGCTCCAATTGCTTCAGTGCGGTTTGAGATGCTTCAAATTCTACGGTGATCCCTTCCTCATTAGTCAACTTCACCGTCTTCGTGGCACACTCAATAACTCCATTGTGCTTCCTCAACCAGTCCATACCAAGTATAATATCCAATCCTTGAGAATCCAAAACAATGAGGTTGGCGGAGAAGTCTACCCCCCTTATTCTAAGGCTTATTTTTGGACATACTATATTTGTCCTCATCTCTCCTCCAGGAGACTTAACAAATAGAGTAAACTTCATATGAGAGATAGGCAAACTATACTTGGCAACATACTTTGATGCAATGAATGAATGCGATGCTCCAGAATCAAATAACATAGTCGCGGGGTTGGAGTTGGCGAGAAACATACCAATGACCACGTCATCCGCTTGTTGAGCATCCTCTGTAGAGACATGGTTCACGTTGCCACGAGCAAAATTCTGCTGTCCACAGCTTCCTTGTGGTTGTCCTCCATTAGGTCTTGGGTTTTGCCTCGTCGCATTGCTTCCTTGACCAAGGCCTGACTTAGGACATTGATGTGCAAAGTGTCCAGCTTCTCCACAAGTATAACACTTCTTAACTCCACCAGAATTATTGGGACGAGCTTGGTTTTGAGCATTGGCTCCAGGAAAATCAGCACGAGACGCATAAGGCATCAGAGGCCTAGGTGCTTGCATAACAGGGCGTTGCTGCACGAACTGAGTTGGGCGTGGTGCATAACCAGGGCGCTGAGCAGGAATAGAGGAGCCGTAATGGGGTGCATTGGGTGGTGCAAGGCGAGGGTGCACATTACTTCCTTGTTGCTGTCCTTGATATGGCGCCTTCCTCTTGATTTCTTGCTCCATCTCACGAACCTTGTTCTCCACCACAATTGCTTTGTCCACAAGCTTCTGGACGTTGGCATAATCGCAATTGAGCAATTGTACTTGGATCTCATTGTTCAAGCCCCTCATGAACAAGTATTGTTTCCGGCTGTCCCGACTAACATCCTCAGGCGCAAATCTTGAGAGTTGAGTGAACTTATTGAGATATTCACTCACGCTTGATTTTCCTTGTCTCAAGTTCTCAAATTCTTACCTCTTCAAGATCATAACACCTTCCGACACATAATGAGAACGGAAACTCTCCTTGAATTCCGCCTAGGTGATCCTCTCTTGATCCTCATGAGCATTGCATAGTGAATCCCACCAATCGGTAGCTGCTCCAACGAGTTGATGAGAAGCGAACAGGACCTTCTCCCAGTCACTGCATTGGACAATGGCTAGCTTCTTCTCCACGGACTTGAGCCAATCATCCGCATCCATAGGGTCAGCGGCTTGAGCAAAGGTTGGCGGCCTAGTCCTCATAAACTCTCCCAATCGGTTATGAGGAGGCGGGGGTGGTGGTGGAGGCATGTGGGGCTGATTGTTGATGTTATTGCCAGCCTGCAGCTGTCCCATAGTTTGTATCATGGTCTGCATGAGTTGGTTCTGCATAGCTAGTAGCTGCTCGATATTGATAGCTCCATGAGCAGGTCCTTGTCCGTTGTTGTTCCGAGGTACTCCATGGTTCCCCTCCTCATCATTGACACCCCTCTGGTTGCGAGTCCTCACCATCTGAAGGAGAGCAATAGGTAAGAATTAAGAAATGTCCCCAACTATATGCATCAAGGGATATGAAGCTAACCAACTAGCTATACTAGCCTAGGTGGACATGGCAATGCTAAAGCATCCCAAAATCCTCTATTAAGCACACAAGCAAATAATATATATAGCAAACAACACTCCAAGCAAAAACACATCGATTCCTGAGTGCTCCTATGTGCTCTAAAGTGTCCATTCTATCTAGGCTGCGTCCTACGGTCAACCTGTGGCTCAGATACCAATCTGTGACGCCTGGTTCTGAAAACTGAACCAAGCTAACGCATATGTGTGCCCAGGATGTTCAACACACATACACGAGTGCAATCACAAAAGAGTATACAAAAAATTACCACAGAACAAGATTAATTATCAAATTTTATTACACAAACCATATTATCCTCGAATACAAGCTCTAATGAATATTAATGACAAGTTCAACTAATGCATCGGAAATAAACTAATTAAGCAACTAAGCAAACTAAACAAAAGGGATAGCGCAGCTCCATGCAACACCACAGGCAAAGTTGACGGTAGACACGGCCTAGAACTCCGCATTATCGCCATTAAACTCACAATTCTGACCTGCAACTGTTGGGGGGGGGGGGGAATTGCAAGAGTGGGTACATGTCGTACTCAGCAAGTGTGGAAAGTATGACATGTGGCTGATTCAAAGGACGACAATAATAATGGCTAAGTGCTGAAAAGTACAGTAAAACATTTGAAAAGCAATATATTATATGTACGTGAAGTAATCCCATCTTAATCATGAGTAACACCATAATACTAAACTGAATTCATTACCATCATCAATAAGTCCAGATTTCACCATTGCCATTAACCATATTCAATACCAGAAATAAATCCATAACCAACCATAACCATTACCAAACCATAACCATTCCAATAACCATCCCATTACCAAATTCCCTCTAATCATGTAGGTCATCCAGGCGCTCATAACCGGGAGCACGGCTATCATGATAGTTTTAATAGACTCTGCAGAGTTTGTACCACTTTACCCACGTGTTTGTGATTTCATCACCCGTCGGCGACTAAAGAACCTCCCTTATGCCAATTACACTTCCTTTGGTGTATGGCCAAGAGATCACAAAATAGCCTTTACAAAGGGATTACTAGCCTATTCAGACCCCACTGAGGTTTCACCGGTGACGATGCCTCCAACTGAGCACATCTTCAACCAAGGGCCCCCTCTTGAGCCATTCGGATCCCAGGGTAGTCCCACCATTCATCAACAAACCCAATCCGACTACCCCTTCCCCGAGCATCCACAATGGTCCAAACAGCACTAGCAAAGCCCTAATTAATCAGCTACGCCGCACCCATACTTGGCCTCGTGGTGGCACTGTGGTCCTGGCTTATTCTCGCATGAATCGGTCCTTAGATCTAAAGCAAGCAAACCACCATAACATCCAACCCATCCACGTACCAGGCTTGCTTAGATCACCCATCGTATTGACCAGTTCACATTAACCAGAATATCATTGATGCATAATTAAATGTGTAGTGTTGTTTGTCATCCCAATTAATTAAGCGAAGCAAAAAGATAAAAACCCTTCCCGACTCTCTACCATATATTCCAGGTGACAAGGGTGGTTAAACAAGTCTAGTAAACTTCCTACCATAGGATTCCCATCAAATTGACACAAGCATGTAGTTTTCAAACAAAACATTTATTTTAAAAACAGGATCAATATGCTTCAAGGACACTTGCCTTGCTCCGGCGGATAGGGTTGCTCAAGCGCTTTGAAGTCTTGATTTTGGAAATCCTCGTACACAATCTCTTGAGCACTTCCCTCTACTCGTGATCACACATACAAGAAAATATATACAAATCAACGTGATGCACACACATTAATCAACATGAGATGATATGCATGCATGCAAAGTTTAATTATTAATTAACTACAGTTGTTTATTAATTAGATGCAACTAGTTCATACATGTTCATATGAGTTTACGGGGGTTTTAGAGTGGATTAATGCTGCTAAAAATAAAATTATGGTGCAACTAAAATCAATTTACGTCTATTAGATCTAATACGTCGCTAAAATTCGCATTGGAAAAACGAATCCTACCGTAGATGCGATGGCTTCGAGGATCGAGGGACGAAGACGACGCGTAGACGAAGTGGACGGTGCAAGGTCCTCCGGAGGCACGACGACGGCGACGATCTCTGGTGGACGACGACATCCTCCTCTTTTTCTTCCTCTTCTTCCCCTCTTTTTTTCTTCCTTTTCTTCCCCTGGCGGCGCTGCTCTCTGGTGCATTTTCTTCTGGCGTCTCTGGCGGCGGCGCTGTTTCCTGGGTCTGGAAGGCGGCGTTTTCTGGTGGCAGCTGATTTTCTGGCGTCGGAAAACACGGAAGGCTACGGATTTTTTAGGCCCCAGGCTAGGGCCAGCGTGAGAGACCGGGGCGCGGGCGGATCGGTCGCGGCGGGGTGGGGCCAGGGGCGGAGCGCTGCGCGGCTGGGCGGCGCGCGTGGAGGCGGGGCGTGGGAGGCGGGGAAATCGGGCGGGGCGGCTGGCGTGGGACTTCGCGCAGCATCGGGGCGCGAGCGCGCGGGAGGGTGAGCGGTGTCGCGCTGCGCCGGGGCGGGGTGGGCGGCGCGGTGGGACCCAGGCGGCGGGGGTGGCGTGGGCGCTGGCGCAATTCGGGGTGGGCGCTGGAGGTGCGTGCGGTGCGCGCGGGGGCCAAGGCAGGCGGCGTCGGTCGCGTGCGTGGGCGTCGGCGGGAGTTGCAGTGCGGTGGGGCCCGGGCGGGGCATGATGGCGCGTGGCTGGCTGGGCCGGTACGGCCTGGCCGGCGGGAGGTTGGTTTTTGTTTTTTTTCTTTTTTTATAAATATATTACTATTTATTATTTTTTTATATTACTTATTTATTTTTATTTATCTTATTCATTTTATTTATTTATTATTTTATATATATATATTATGTAATTTATTTATATATATTTCTTTTTATATATTATTATTCTTATTTTAGATTTATTCCCTAATACATGTTTTAGGATATAATTATTTTTTTTATCCTACTAATGTTTAATGCATGATCATGTATGCAATGCATGATGCGAAAATTTAGGGTGTTACACAGCGAATGGCCATGTAGGAGGTATCATTTGCAGTGACTGAGCTGGTGTGTGTATTTGTGTTGCGTGGAGCTAGCATGCTTCACACTTTTTCACCAACTCGACTGAATCCTGGAGTGTTGTAGGCCAGTAGAAGCCATGCCGAAAGGCTTTACCGACCAGCATGCGGGAAGACGCATGGCTCCAACACTCGCCTCCATAGATTTCTGCGAGGAGCTCGCGACCTTCTTCCCTTGCAATTCACCGCATTAGGACGCCGTTGGCACCACGCCGGTAGAGATCCCCTTCTACCAGCGTGTATCTTTTAGCCAATCTGACAATCTGGTTAGCGGATACACGGTCTTCAGGAAGGTGGTTGTCTTTCAAGTAGCTCCGGATCTCCGAGATCCATGCATTGGAGCTAACTTGAGCTTCTGAGTCTTGCATGTTGGGTTGCTCGGAGCCTCCTGCAGCACCTACGACCCTTGGTGGACGCCATGGTAACAGGGCCACCGGGATCGCCAACTTCGAGGTGCTGGTCTTGCCCCCTTCACTCAGTTCGGCAGGCTGAGTGACTGGTCTTGACAATCTTCGGACAAAGACTCTGTTAGGAGCTGGAGCTCCGGTTGAAGCCTTCGTCGAGAGTTTGTCAGCTTCTGCGTTGTTGAAACGCTGGACATGGCAAGGGTCCAGGACGTGGAAGTCCTTCTGGAGCTTCTGGACTTCAAGGACATAAGCAGCGATTTGAGGGTTTTTGCAGCTACATTCGCCTTTGACTTGCTTGATGATGAGTTGCGAGTCACCCTTCACTAGCATCTGCTTGACACCATAATATAGCGCCACCTTGAGCCCATAGATGAGAGCTTCATACCCCGCCATGTTATTGGTCGCCTTGAAATCAAGGTGCACCATATATTTGACCTTCTCCCCGGTTGGAGCGAGGAGAAGTATTCCAGCTCTGGCCCCCTGCTTCTGAACGGAGCTGTCGAAGTAGAGGGCCCAATGAGGCTCGGTGAATATTGGGACCTTGAACTCCGTCTTCTGCTCACTGGGGCTGAATGTGGCTTAGAGGGGGGTGAATAGGCCTTTTGGAATTTTAGTCGGAACTTGCAACACTTAGCAACTTGATCAAATACCAGGAAATCGAACTAGTCCTATAGTGTGCGGACTAGTCCGGTGCGTGTGGACTAGATTGATCAAGTTAGATCAATGATCTCAATACAAGCACAGTACGCAGCGGAATATATTATGTAACTTGAAGACGTTGAGTTAATGAAATTAAGTGAAGCACAAACTAACTTTGATTTCAATGTTTTAACGTAAGATGTACAAGATCAATTAAACCCTAGAATATGATATGAAAAAAAAACTAAGAACAAGTTTGACACAAGATTTCATCCCGTGGTTTAGTTCGCACAAAGGCAATCTACGTCCACATTGAGGAGCCGACAAAAGGACCGGGTCTTCACCAACCCTAACCTCGTCGAATCGCCACGAAGGCCAATTCTCTTCCACTATCACAATGGTAAATCACCAAGTTCAAGGGTCCATTTACAAGTTGAGGGCTCCCCAAGATTACAAATCGAACACCACCAAAAACACACTCTTAAGATCAACAATGAAATAACACGAGTGTGTTAAAGAATCAAACCCAAGAGCTCAAACGTGTGGAATCGTGTCTCTCCTTTGATCCAAAGTGAATCCTCAAGGATTTGATCTTTCTTGCATTGGATCGCGTGGAGAGATGTGTTTTCTAAGCTCTTGGAGGGTATGACGGCGCAGGGGGTTGAGAGAGTTGAAAGTAGGACCGTGTACATCTATTTATCGGGTGTTTCCAAAAGTTATCATTAGGGTTTCGAGAGTCTGGACTAGTCCGTGGTGGTTTACGGACAAGTCCAGTGTGCCGCGTGTAGGAAACCCTAAGTTCTTAGGAATATCGGACTTGTCCGACAACGAGTGGACTAGTCCGATTTAGGCTCTGGAAAAGTTTGGACCAGTCCGGCACATATCGGACTAGTCCGGATGTGGTGAACCCCTTTGTGAATGGGGGACAAGTCCGCATTTGGAGGACTTGTCTGATTTTAGTCAGAGAGGTTATCAGAGTAGTTCGGATATTATCGGACTTGTCCGATGTCGTGCAAAGTTGTGAAGTGTTGAGGACTAGTCCACACCGGGGAGGACTAGTCCGATCTTAGTCAGAAAGATATTGGACTAGTTCGTGGTGATATCGGACTAGTCCGGTCTGTGTAAACCTGGACTGTGCAGACAAGTCTACACTGGGGGGACTTGTCCAATTTTGAACAGAGGGATTATCGGACTAGTCCGTGATATATCAGACTAGTTCGGACCTGTATAAATTAGTGCAGTGAGTGAGTTTTCTTGTGATTGAGCTCTTGGGGTGTGTTTCTCCAACACACTCCATACACACTGATCTAATCTATTCAGCTCTTGAGCTCTTTTCCATATAGATCCTCATTCTCCTTTCTTTTCGCGCTTTCTCCATGATTTCATTAAAACCTGCGCTTATCTCAACAATTTGGTTAGGATCTCATTTGTTTGTCATAAATCAACCAAAACCCACAAGGGATGCCTAGATGCACTTTCAGTCTCCCCCTTTTTGGTGATTGATGACAACCAACTGAGATTTCACAAAATATGATCAAAATACAGAATTTTCATAAAGTGTGCACATATGAGTTTGGTACAAGTTAAGCAATGAAAACGTAGGGCATATGTGCACTTTTTATAGTGGGGTGTAAAACTACGTGAGTGTGAGCAATAATCTTGATGAGAGTGAAATGATTGACATGGAAATACTAATATCAAGCATATATGACAATTCCAAAGCAAAATCACAGGTTATCTCAAATTATCATCACATATTTCATAACATAAGCATAAACATAGTCATTCCATCACACCACAATATTAAAGGGTAGAGATAACAGAATTAAAGTTTTACAAACCAAAAGAGACACAAAAAGATACACAAATGAAGCTCTCATCTCGCAACCTACAGCTAGGTCCTAGTGAATCCCCCTCAATCTCTCCCCCTTTGGCATCAAGACACCAAAAAGAAGGAGAGGAGGGATCTAGTGGCTCATTCCTCGCTGTCGGTCCTTTCGTCATCTTCATCTTTATTTTCAGGTTGTGGAGGAGGAGGAGCGGATCCATTCGAAGTGCCCCCAATGCCAATGTAAGCAAGCTCGGAGGGAGTCAAAGGTCCAAGCCCAGTGAAATTGGAGGCTGAATCTTCAGAGATAACAGGTGATCCAATGAGCTCGATCTCCAGCTTCTGGCAAATATGCTTGACATTTTGATTTATGTATCTCATGTTGGCCTTCCTTGCCTTGTTCAGCTTATGAATTTTCACTTCGGCCTTCTTGCATGAGCCAAAGATGGCTGCCAATTACTTCAAAATTCCAAAGTCAATCATAAACATCAAGTAAGGGGCATAGCCACATGATCTGTTCAGTGTGCAGGAGATGTTGACCATATCATTCCAGATATAGTCAAAGATATCAAACTTTCTATTCTTGCTTATCATCTTCATTAGGGTCCTCAAGTACCCTTGGACACTCACTGCATCCCCATCTTTTGGTGCTATGGTCTTCCTCAGCACCCTATTAAGAACCATGAAGAAGGGCTTCATGTTCTTGGTCGATGGAGGGTTGTACTTTAGGCTAGTATCATAAAGGAAGTCCATCTTCTCCTTTCCCAAGACACCGATGTTGTGGATAGTTAGCTCATTGTTGCCGGTGTCTTCTAGGTGAAGGAGTCTAGCAAAATCAACATACGTAATAGTGTACTTGGATCCATGAGTCATACAAGTCACCCTTTCCTCCTCATCACTAGCAATGAAGCATGTGGTATATAACTAAGCAATAATCTCATCATTCCAGTTATATCTGAAGGCAAATAGGTCCTTCAGTCCATGCCTAGTTGCAGCCTCCACCACCTGATCAAATGCACCACAGCTCTTCCTTTCGAAATTATTCCAGTCAATCCACTGGTTGCGGACAACGGGGGTCTTCATGGTGAGATACACAGAGCTGTAGAAATCTGCATGAAAGTTGCTCCAAAACCTGGCATCGGCTGCCTTCTTGGGTCGACTGTAGCAATCCACAAATCGAAGCTTGGAAGCCGTATCGCTTTCCTTGTCGTTGAACTTCTCCTCGGAGGGATCCCTGTTCCTCTGCCTTGGAGCTGTCATCTTGAGGGGTCCGATTGGGCCCGAGGCAATCTCCTTTCCCTTGCCCTTAGCTTGGCGCCAGGCCGCCGAGCTAGGGCCAGCTGCATCCTTGGCCTTGGATGCGGGCTTCTTGGCTAGCACTTTGTGTTGCACCTGAGGTGGGGAAGGTGCAGGCTCGGAGGGACGCTCTTGCCTCTTCTTCCCTTGGCCCGTCGAGGACCGAAGCAAGGAGTCTTGGTCCAACTCAGCCTCGTAATCAGAGATTTCATCATTGGAGCTCGACATGGTCCTAAGAATGTATTACATAATGTATGGATGAGAGTTGATGGCAAGGAAGTGCATTGAGGAATGAGAAATTAGGGTTGAGTTCAGTTAAAAATCGTACTTGTCCGATGTACAGGTACGTACTAGTCCGGGGGGCCGGACTTGTCCGTACATGGACCGAACTAGTCTGGTGTTCATCACCTCAGACTCTAACTAGACAACCAATGGTGATTCCCAATGCAAATCTAGTTCAAGGTAAATGTAATACAATAAGGAGGCATGTATTAACTGGAAGAAACTAAGCTATTTGGTCAACAACAAAGTAAATCAAGATTTCTAAGGTTTGGGAGGAAATTTTACCGAAATTCCTCGATTCTTGGTGATGGAGGGGTTGAAGGTGCGGACAAGTCTATGGTCTTCAATCCCAATGCAATGGAGATCGATTTCCTCCCAAACTCGAAGGGATTTGATGGAGAACGAAGGAAATCACCTTGGGAGCACTCGGGCGAGGAGAGAGAGTGTGAGGTGAGTTGCGAGGATGAAGGAGATTAGGTTTTGGTGGTGGCTAGGGTTATGGAGTCGAAAAATCGGACACTCTATGGACTAGTATGCACTGTGCGGACTAGTCCGGGTAACCACGGACTAGTCCGTGGTCACCAAAACAGAATCAATAGCCCATTCGTATATATTCGAAGGTTCTTAGAGAGAGAAATAGGGGGGCAAAGCAATCCAGTAATCTTGATGAATATGATCAGTAAACATACAACAATCAAGCAATAATCATATTTCATCAAGATCAAGTAATTGAAATAGTTTTTCTGAGAAAATTGAGAGAGATGATTTTCACAACACAATCAACATGTTTTGAAGAATCCATAAAGGTATGCAATTTTTCAATGCACATTCCGAGCATCAAGGACATTTAGTTCATTTCGGAGCTCGCAAAAGCGTTTTCCATCAAGTGGCTTGGTGAATATGTCGGCTAGTTGTTTTTCGGTGTTGACATGGGAAATAGCTATGTCTCCTTTTATTGAGTGGTCTCTCAAAAAGTGGTGTCGGATGTCTATATGTTTGGTCTTAGAGTGCTCAACGGGGTTATGGGCAATCTTAATGGCACTCTCATTGTCGCAAAGGAGTGGAATACGGCTCATATTGTAACCGTAGTCCCTTAGAGTTTGTCGCATCCAAACGAGTTGTGCACAACAACTCCTGGCTGCAACATACTCCGCTTCGGCCGTAGATAATGCAATGGAGTTTTGTTTCTTGGAGGACCAAGAAACTAGGGATCTACCTAGAAATTGGCATGTACCGGAGGTGTTTTTTCTATCTACTTTGCATCCAGCATAATCTGCATTGGAGTATCCAATGAGATTAAACTTGGAACCCTTAGGATACCAAAGGCCTAGGTTGGGTGTATGAACTAAATACTGAAAGATTCTCTTTACGGCTGTCAAATGACACTCTTTTGAGTTGGCTTGAAACCTTGCACACAAACATACACTCAACATAATGTCTGGCCTAGATGCACATAAGTAAAGTAGGGATCCAATCATGGAGCGATGTACCTTTTGATCGATGTTTGGTCCATCTTCATTGAGATCCAAGTGACCATTCGTCACCATGGGAGTCTTTATAGGCTTTGTCTTGTCCATTCCAAACTTCTTGAGTATGTCTTGAGTGTACTTGGTTTGGCTTATGAATGTTCCTTCTTTTTGTTGCCTCACTTGGAATCCTAAGAAGTATTTCAGCTCTCCCATCATAGACATCTCGAACCTATCTGTCATAATCTTACTAAATTCTTTACAAAAGTATTTGTTAGTTGAACCAAAGATAATGTCATCAACATAAATTTGACAAATAAAAAGATCATTGTCAAAGTGCTTTGTGAATAACGTATAATCTGCTTTACCAACCTTAAAACAATTTTCAATTAAGAAATCTCTAAGACACTCATGCCAAGCTCTAGGAGCTTGTTTGAGGCCGTAGAGAGCCTTACGCAATTTAAAGACTTGGTCGGGGAACTCTTCATCTTCAAATCCGGGGGGTTTCCCCACGTACACCTCCTCCTTGATTGGTCCATTGAGGAAGGCGCTTTTCACATTCATTTGATAGAGCTTGAAATCATGGTGAATAGAATATGCAAGTAATATTCTAATAGATTCAAGCCTAGTTATGGGAGCAAAGGTTTCAATGAAATCCAAACCTTTGACTTGTGAATACCCTTTGGCCACAAGTCGCGCCTTGTTCCTTGTCACCACCTCGTGTTCGTCTTGTTTGCTGCGGAAGACCCATTTGGTGCCGACGACGTTGAACTTGGGTTTTTTGACGAGTTCCAACACTTTGTTCTGTTTGAAGTTGTTAAGTTCTTCTTGCATCACCACCGCCCAATCTGGATCCTTCAATGCATCCTCTATCCTGAGCGGTTCCAAAAAGGATACAAATGAGTAATGTTCACAAAAATTAGATATGCGAGATCTAGTTGTTACTCCCTTTTGGATGTCACCGATTATGTTGTTGATTGGGTGATATCTCTAGACGCATTGGTGTACTCTTGGATGTGGCACTTGAAGTGTTGAATCTTCATGGTCATCTTCTTCTCCCCCTAGATGGTTGCCCTCATTGACTTGTTGATCATCTTCATCTTCTTGATGTTGATCTTGTGTGGAAGCTCCCCTTTGATCGTTTACCTCCTCTTGTGGTTCATCTTCTTCATTTGCATTTGGAGGTGGCGCTTGTGGTCGAACATCGCCCAACGCCATTCTTCTCAATGCTTGACATGGAGCTTCTTCTCTATCTAGCACACATGGATCAACTTGCTCTTCTTGAGAGCCATTAGTTTCATCGAACACTACATCATGTGCTACTTCAACAAGCCTGGATGTCTTGTTGAAGACACGATAGGCGTAAGAGTTTGAATCATAACCAAGCAAGAAACCTTCATCGGACTTTGAAGTGAACTTTGAAGTCCTAGGCTTCTTGTTCAAAATATAGCACTTAGAACCGAAAACTTGAAAATACGAAATATTAGGCTTGTTACCGATGAGTAGTTCATATGATGTCTTCTTGAGTAGTCGATGAAGATAGAGTCGGTTTATGGCGTGGCAAGCGGTGTTAACCACTTCCGCCCAAAACCGATCTGAAGTCTTGTATTCATCGAGCATTGTTCTTGCCATCTCTATGAGGGTTCGGTTCTTCCTTTCGGCAACTACGTTTTATTGAGGGGAATAAGGTGCTGAAAACTCATGCTTTATCCCTTCTTCGTCTAGGTACTCCTCAACTTGAGTGTTCTTGAACTTCGTGCCATTGTCGCTTTGTATGTTCTTAATCTTCAATGAGAACTCATTTTCTTTATACTCAACAAACATCATTCTTTCTCCGGTCATATGATTGGTGCATCCACTGTCTAGCACCCATTTCGATCCACCGGAGGAATAGGCCTGAAAAATCAAATCATGCCTTGGTTTTAGGTACTCAAGCTTGCTTGGGTCCTTTGAGGTTAGTTACAAGAGATTTGGGCACCCACATATGAGACTTGGACTTCCCATTGCATGGCCCAACATAATGAGCATAAACTTTACCAAAACTTTTCACAAGAACATATGATGCATCAAAAGTTCTAAATAACAGTTGTTGTTGTTCATGAACAGAACTAGTCCGGGAAACTGGACTTGTTCGAAGGACCGGACTTGTCCGTACAGGGATCGGACTAGTCCGGTTTTCATATGTGTTAACTATCTTGGACTTATTAACATCATTAGTCTTTCTAGCTTGAGAGGAGTTTCCTGTCACAAAGGCAATGCGCTCCTTGTTATTCTTATGGTTTCTAGGATTTTGCTTTTCACCGTAGGAATACCCAATGCCATATTTGACATTAGAAGGTCTAGTGGCCAAGTATGCACTACGTGCATATTGTACCTTCTCCTTGTCAAATATGCCACTTTGGGAAGGATGCTTGTCCTTGGTAGAGGTTGACTTGTCTTTCAAGCTAGTGTCAATTTTACCACATGCACGAGTCGAAGTAGTTTTAGTTTTAAGGGGTTGAGAAGGCGAGCTTGAAGAGGATGAAGGGTCACTTTGTCTGAGTGACTCAACTTGCACTTCAAGGATCTTGTTAACTTTGTTTAAGTTACCAAGTTCTTTCTTGATAGTTGCATTTGAGTCGCTTAACTTCAAACAAGCTTCCTTGCTTGAAGCTAACTCAAGTTCAAGTGATTTGCTTTGCTCGTTTTCAAGTTCAAGGAGCTCATTGATCTTGAGATACTCCTCCTTTTGGAGGATGATCATATCTTTTTGACGATCAATCAGCCCCTCCCTATCAACAATCTTATCCATCAAGAATTTCATTTTGGCAGCGGTTTTCTTGTCTAAGCCAACTAGCATATCATCATCATCACTATAGTTGTCACTATCACTACCAAAAGGACCCGAAGAGGTAGATTTTGTTGTTACCTTTCATTTACCTTCCTTCGCCATGAGGCAAGTGTCGTTGCCCTTCCATGCGTAGAGAGTTGGGAAGAGGGTGGACATCTTAGTTGTCTTCTCGATAGCTATGCTAGCCATCTCCTCTTCCTCTTCGAATGAGGACTCATCATTTGAGTCCCACTCCTTTCCTAGGTGCGCTTGTACAGCTCGCTTCTTCTTCTTGAAGAATTTCTTGGGTTGAGGCTTTGTTTCCTTGGTCTTCTTCTTGTTTTCTTCATACGGGCAATCAACTATAAAGTGGTCATATTCACCACAGTTATAGCACGCCCGCCTCAACTTCGGTCTTGATTTTTCTTTGTGTTTTCCTTCACTTAATTTGCCACCTTGTCTTCTCGTCATCATTCTTTTGAATCTCTTCATAAAGAGGATCATGTCCTCTTCGTCAATATCGCTGCTCTCGTCATCGCTGTCCTCTTCTTGTTGAGCTTCTCGAGTTTATTTTGACAAGGGCTTGCGAGTGGACTTCAAGGTGACCCCCTTCTTCTTTGCTGAGGTGACTTCAGCAATCTCCTTGACATGTTTCGCTTGCTTCTCCATCATCTCGAAATTGATGATCTTTCCAAGCAATTCATTCGGGGTCATTTTCTTGTACACGGGGCTTTCTCTAATCATTGAGCACAAGGTAACATTATGAGGCATGAAGGCTCTAAGAATGAGCTTCACGACCTCGTGATCGTTCCATTTTTTACTTCCATATGCTCGAACCTTATTGATGAGAGTCTTTAACCAGTTGTACATGTCTTGTGGTGACTCATCTTCTTCTATGGAAAATCTTCCCAATTTGCCTTCAATCATTTTGATCTTCGCCTCTCGCACATGATGATTGCCTTCATGTGCAGTTTGCAATGTGTCCCAGATTTCCTTTGCAATCTCGAGTCCATCTACCTTGGTGAACTCGTCCCGACTTAGTGAAGATGTGATAACTGTTGCAGCTTGAGCATTTCGATGAATTGCTTGCTCTTGGCTTGGTGTAAGCTCTTCATCGTCGTCCGGGATATCTATTCTTGTACACACAATATGCCACAAGCTGGGATTGAGTGAGATTAAGTGCATTTTCACGTTTTGCCTCCACATTGAGTAATAATTGCCGTCAAAGTGTGGGGATTTTCCTAGAGGAATAGACAAATAATGGCTATTGTTAGAATATAGACAATCGTAGTTAAAAGGATATCGGGAGTAGTCAGTGTGACTACTCCCCTTCTTCTTGTCCTCGATCTTCACTTTCCCTTTGGAGAGGGCTTTCTTCCTTAGGAGCGCCTTGAGTTCAAGCGTCTCCTCATCATCATCCTCGAAGTCCTGAATGGCTTCGAGGAGCTTCTCCAATTTTTGATCTTTTTCATCATCAACCTTCTCTTGGTTGAGACTCTTGTGCACATCCTTCATGTCTGACATGTTCTCTTCAAGCGATTAGTCTCTTGTGAAGAGTCCTGCTCTGATACTAATTGAATGCGTCCTAGAGGGGGGGTTCATAGGCCTTTTTGAATTTTAGTCAGAACCTGCAACACTTAGCAACTTGATCAAATACCAGGAAATCGGACTAGTCCGGTAGTGTTCGGACTAGTCCGGTGCGTGCGAACTAGATTGATCAAGTTAGATCAATGATCTCAATACAAGCATAGTATGCAGCGGAATATATTATTTAACTTGAAGATGTTGAGTCAATGAAATTAAGTGAAGCACAAACTAACTTTGATTTCAATGTTTTAACATAAGATGTACAAGATCAAGTAAACCCTACACTATGATATGAAAAAAAAAACTAAGAACACGAGATTTTATCCCATGGTTCAGTTCCCACAAAGGCAACCTACGTCCATGTTGAGGATCCCACAAAAGGACCCGATCTTCACCAACCCTAAACTCATCGAATCGCCACGAAGGCCAACTCTCTTCCACTATCACAAGGGATAATCACCAAGTTCAAGGGGCCTTTTCACAAGTTGAGGGCTCCCCAAGATTACAAATCGAACACCACCAAGAACACACTCTTATGATCAACAATGAAACAACAGGAGTGTGTTAGAGAATCAAACCCAAGAGCTCAAACATGTGGAATCGTGTCTCTCCTTTGATCCAAAGTGAATCCTCAAGGATTTGATCTTTCTTGCGTTGGACTGCGTGGAGAGGTGTGTTTTCTAAGCTCTTGGAGGATGTGATGGCGCAGGAGGTCGAGAGAGTTGAATGTAGAGTTGTGCACATCTATTTATAGGTGTTTCCAAAAGCTATCGTTAGGGTTTTAAGAGTCCAAACTAGTCTGTGGTGGTGTCCGGACTAGTCCAGTGTGCGGCGTATAGGAAATTTTAAGTTCTCAGGAATATCGTACTTGTGTGGCAACGGGCGGACTAGTCCGATTTAGGCTCTGGAAAAGTTCGGACCGGTCCGACACATATCGTACTAGTCCGGATGTGGTGAACCCCTTAGTGAATTGGGGACAAGTCCGCATTTGGATGACTTGTCCAATTTTAGTTAGAGAGGTTATTGGACTAGTCCGGATATTATAGGACTTGTCCCATGTCGTGCAAAGTTGTGAAGTGTTGAGGACTAGTCCGCACTAGGGAGGACTAGTCCGATCTTAATCAGAAAGATATCAGACTGGTTCGTGGTGATATCGGACTAGTCCGTCTGTGTAAACCTGGACTGTGCAGACAAGTCCGCACTAGGAGGACTCGTCTGATTTCGAACAGAGGGATTATCGGACTACTCCGAGATATATCGGACTAGTCCAGACCTGTATAAATTAGTGCAGTGAGTGAGTTTTATTGTGATTGAGCTCTTGGAGTGTGTTTCTCCAACACACTCCATACACACTGATCTAATCTATTCAGCTCTTGAGCTCTTTTCCATATAGATCCTCATTCTCCTTTCTTTTTGCACTTTCTTCATGATTTCATTAAAACCTGCGCTTATCTCAACAATTTGGTTAGGATCTCATTTGTTTGTCATAAATCAACCAAAACCCACAAAGGATGCCTAGATGCACTTTCAGGGGCCCCCAAGATTTGATGGAGAAGGAGTCCACTCCGCCACAAAATCAGCCAATGCTTGACTCTTGATAGCTTGTCGAGGCAGAAATTCGAGATCAAATTCCGCTAGCTCCGCTACCCACATGGCGATGTTCCCAGTAGAGTTGGGATTGTGCAATATAGGATGCAGTGGGTAAGAAGTTACCATTGATATCTTGTGGGCTTGGAAATAATGATGAAGCTTCCTTGAGGCAATAAGGACCGCGTAAAGCAGCTTATGCACCTCAATGTATCGAGTCTTGGCATCGTGGAATATTTCCCTTATGAAGTACACTGGCCGCTAGACGGTACAAACCCTCCCAGAGGGGGCCGGAGCTTCCTCTCCAACGATCTGGACCCTCCTAGAGGGGTTCGAACCTTCTTGTTGATCTTTCCGAACCTTCCTGAAGGGGTCCAGGACTTCTTCTTGTTCAATATGAACCCTCCTGAAGGGATCCAAATCTTCTTGAACAGTTATGTGAACTCCCTCAGATGAGAGAGGTTGTACCTCTAGCATTTCGCCTTGAAGATCCATGCCTGGGGGCTCAGACCCAGACTCGCCTTCAGGTAGCTCCGGACCCTCTCGGAGGGGTCTGGACTCCTAAATTGGAGATGGTTCCAGTCTTTCCGCGACTAGGACCAAGCTGACAACCTCTGTAGTTGCAGAAATGTAAAGCAGTAGAGGCTCACCAGGGTTCGGAGCAACCAAGATTGATAGTGTGGTGAGGAGCTACTTGAGATCTTGGCACACCTTTTTTGCTTCTTCGAACCAGTGGAATGACCTGGACTTCCTCAAAAGTTTGAAGAAAGATAGCGCCCTCTCGGCCAATCTTGAGATGAACCACCTGAGCGCAGCTAGACATCCATTTAACTTCTTGACATCCTTGATGCGGGCTGGGGGCTGCATATCTTCAATAGCCTTGATCTTCGCCGGGTTTGCCTCAATTCCTCGGTAAGTCACCAAGAAACCGAGGAGCTTCCCGGAGCTAACCCTGAAGACACACTTGTCCGGGTTCAGCTTGGTGCGTGTAATGCGCAGCTTGTCGAAGACGGCGTGCAGGTTGTCGAAGACGGTGTGCAGGTTGTCAAGGAGTGACTCCTTGTTCTTCACCTTCAAAACGATGTCGTCTACGTACACCTCCACCAGGTCCCTGATAAGCTCTCCAAAAGTTTTGTGCATAGCTCGCACAAAGGCCGAAGCAGCGTTTTTAAGACCAAAGGGCATGGCAGTATAACAATGCAATCCATCTACTGTTATGAAGGCAATATGCTCTTCATCTTCTCTAGACATTTGGATCCGATGGTATCTAGAGTATGCATCTAGGAAACACAACAGCTCACACCCAGAGGTGGAATCCACTATCTGATCTATTCTAGGTAGTGGAAATGGATCTTTCGGACATGCCTTATTTAAGGTGGTGTAGTCGATACACATCTGAAGCTTCCCGCTGACCTTGGGTACAATAACTGGGTTTGCCAGCCATCTTGGGTGATGAACGTCTCGGATGAAACCGGCTTCGAGCAGCTTCTTGATCTCTTGATGGATGAAGTTTTACCGCTCGACTGATTGCTTCTAAGGCTTCTGGAGTACTGGTCGTGCGTCATGATAAATCTTCAGACTGTGCTCAATCCCCTCACTTAGGATCCCAGGCATTTGTGATGATTGCCAGGCAAACATGTCAAGATTCACCCGGGGGAAAGTGATGATCGCGAGCTCCTATTTGTTGTCTAGGCCTCCTGATATACGGGTGGTCTGGGCAGCATCAAACCCGATTTGGGCAACTTTGACAAAAACTTCGGTGTCACAGCATGGTTGCACATGTGGTGCATAGGTCGAGCCTCGATGATGAGTGCTTGGAGGTTGAGCAGCTAGCTCTTTGTCGGGGGTCCCCTCCTGCGCCGCTGCAAGCGCATGGAGTTCTTCCACCGCGGTGACTCCGGTGGTGCGATCTCCGCGGATCCGGAGAATGCCCGAAGGTGTCAGCATCTTCAACACTAGGTAGCCGTAGTGAGCTACGGCCATGAACCTGTACAAGGCAAGCTTGCCTAAGATGGCGTTGAATGGTAGGCTGATATGAGCGACATCGTAGACTAGCTTCTCGGTCCTATATTTTTCCCAAGTCCCAAAGGTTACTGGGAGTGTAATGGATTCGAGAGGGGTGATGGCCCCTGGACCTACCCCGAAGAAAGGTCTTGAGGGGTGAAGGTCTGAGAGTTGGAGCTTCATCTTCATGAACACTTCAAATCTCAAGAGGTTGAGCGCTTTGCCTCCGTCTAACAAGACATGGTAGAGTTGGACGCTGTTGATGGTTGGAGACGCCATCAGTGGCAGTTCGCCAGCTCTGACCATGTTCCTGGGGCAGTCTGTTGCATTGAAAGTGATAGGAGTATCCATCCACTTCTGATGTGGTTCTGCCTTGGCAGTAGGGGCTACTGAAGCCATTTCCCGCTGCATGGTCTTGAGGGCGCGGTGTGAGGTGATGTTCCAGGACCCACCATAGATGGTGTTGAGGGTTTTCCGACGCTCGTTGTCAGAGACATCAGAATCGTCTTCGACCGTGTTGCACACAGCATTCAGGACTTTCTTGGGGTCCTGGAAGCCTAGCTCTGTTTCGGTCGGAGCTTTGTTGACTTTTTGTTTTCCTTCCCGCTGGCGGAAAGGAGCTTCTTCTTGGTGCTTGTTGTAGCGCTTGACAAGGTTTTGGACCTCCCGGCAGTCTTCTAAGCTGTTTTTGTCTGTTTTATGGATCGGACACCACACCTTTGGACCATCGCCGCCTTCTGACAAAGGTCGAGGTCGGTTTTCGGGGCGTGGCTCCCGGCCACCTGGAGCTGCAGCTACCGCAGCAGTAGGTGTGCCCGCTGACGGCTTCTTCTTGCCATTGGACTTTTTCTTCTTCTTTCCACTACCGCAGGTAGTGGCTTCCGCTTTGGAAGACTTTTTATTAGCCTCCAGAGTTGGCTTAGAGTGCACTTCCCAGCCCTCAGCAGCTCGGGCACACTTGTCAGCTAGGCGGAACAGCTCCGTGATGCTGGTGACCTCCTTAGTCGCCAGCTTCTCCAATATCTTCTTTTCTCTCACACCCTGTCTGAATGCCACGATGACAGATGTGTTGGAGATAGAGGGAATGGTATTGTGTACTTAACAAAATCGCTAGATGAAGGACTACAGCGATTCTCCCAATGTTTTCCTCACAGAAAAAAGGTCCAGTTTGGTGCCGGGCCGGATGTAGGAACTCCCGAAGTTGGCAGTGAACTATTGGCATAGTTCCACCCAAATGTTGATAGAGTCGGGCGGCAGATTCATGAACCAGTATTTAGCGGTCCCAGTCAGATCCACCGGAAAGTAGTTGGCCATCACGACCTCATTGCCACCCACCGCTAGAATGGCGGTGGATTATATCTGTAGGAATTCAGCGGGATTGACAGTCCTGTCGAATTTCTCAAGCAGATGAGGCTGGAACTTTTGTAGCCAAAAGACTATGCGAAGGTGCATGGCGAGGACCGAACAACCGCTCCTCACTCTCGAAGGATGAGGGTTTTCTCGAGCCTCCCGCCTTTCGCGAGCATGCTTGATGTGGACATGGTCGTCCTTCTTTCTGTAATGGCGGTCAAGTTCTGACCGCAAATCATGTGTTAAAAGTCTCGACGCGGTGTGAGTGCAACGCGCCCTGGAGGGCAGCGACTTCACCTGCTGAGACACAACATGCCTTCAGTGCTGTGATGCGTGAGGACCAAGTCTTCCAGAAAAGGTCCTACGCTGAGAAGGTGCCTGCCTAGAAGGGAGAGGACCTTGGTTGCCGATGGCATCGGCTGCGGCTGCAAACAGATGATGCACATTAGCGCGCCACTGCTCCATCGCACCCTGAGGTGCTTCGGGCGCTGGTGGGCGCTCCAGAAGAGTACGCGTAGCAATCAACGCGTTCTCAGGGTTGTTGTGTGTGGATGCAGTGACCGACATAAGGACTCCATCATGCTGCCCAACATTGTTAGCTTGGGCAGGTGGAGGTGGTGCGACAACAGCACCTGCTGGCTGTTGCACATTGGAGGGATTTCCCCCAGTAGGTTGTGCAACATAGCCGTTGGATGATCCTGCGGTGGAGTTCACTATATTGGAATCTCAAAGGCTCCCCCTTCCTGGCACGCCAAATGTCAAAGTGTGTGATCGACACTTTCCCCGGTACTACTTAGATTGTAGCCAACGGAGGTTCTTTATTGGTTCGGGCGCGTGACATTTGGACAAGACAGTGACACAAGGGATTTACGTGGTTTGGGCCGCCTGAGCGTAACACCCTATTCCACGGGTTGTGTGTTGTATGTATGAATATCTATGGCGCTTGTGAGCGTATGAGCTTGCTTGTCTATGTATCGTGCGGTGCAACCCTTTTATAATCTAAGGATTGACCGTTACATCACTTGCCTGGCCCGACATGTGGCCCTTGCGTAGTTAAATGTATAATACACGATCACTGAATATTAAGTGTGGTTAATAGGGTGATAATGCACCTTAATGATGGTGTTACCCCTATTAACAGTCCATCGATCGTGTGTCATTAATATGGACATAATGACATGTAATCAAGTCTTATAACTTTCGCTTTAACTATCCCTTGAAAGTCCGAGCCGTTGGAGACCTAGCTCCGGAGGTTCGACACGTGGCAGCTCTGGAGCTTTCCATCAGGGGAGGCAAGTCCGGAGCCACTATACACGTGGCAGCACTGGAGCTTCCCTCTACTGGGGGTTAGGTACGGGGTCACTGGACACATGGCAAGACTGGAGCTTCCCTATGAAGGGAGTTAGGTCCAGCCTTGTGTTACGTGTGTCAGTGCCGGAGCTACTCAAATGAGGGAGGCGGGTCCAGTACTGTGTAACACGTGCAGCCTTTAGAGGTCTTCAACTTGTACGGGTGGAACTCCTTAGCTTTTCTTGCGGTATCATGGGGTACCCGGTACGCAGGGTACCGACAATCTTCAATCACATATCTTGTTTTTACCCTTTTCATAGGAATTTGAACTTAATCTTTAAAGCATAGATTTATCAATAAGTGAAGCTTCCTCATCAGACATGTTAATGGCAGTTACAAGCGAAGGGTGTGTCGAAGCTAACAAAATCTCAATGGGACTGAAGACAAAGAGATATTTCATATGATTGGCAACGTCCAGGTTAGACAGCATGAAGCTATGATGGCAGCCATCAACAATATGAAAGGTGATGCTAAGGTTATGCTTGCATCAACCAAGGCATGTTGTGAGGGCATAACACTTGTTGGGGCATCACGGTTATGCTTGCCCCAACAAGTGTTATGCCCTTACAACATGCCTTGGTCGATGCAAGCATAAGCTTAACATCACTTTTCATGTTGTTGAAGGTTGCCATGATAGCTTCACGATGTCTAACCTAGACATTACCACTCATTTGTGAATGTAGCCAAGAGGGGGGTGAATAGGCTTTTTGAATTTTCATCGGATCCTGAAACACTTAACAAACTTGATCAAATACAGAGAAATCGGACTAGTCCGGAACGGTGCGGACTAGTCCGGTGTGTGCGGACCAGACTGATCAGGTTTGATCGAAGAATTCACATCAAGTACTCTATGCAGCGGAAAGTAAGTTGTAAATTTGATGTATCACAACAATGAAACTATGTATGACACAAATTAACTTTGATATCAATGTTTTAATGTAAGTTATCCAAGATTGAGTAAACCCTAGAATGAGATGAACAATAAGAACAAAAGTGCACAAGACGCGATTTTATCCCGTGGTTCAATTCCCACGAAGGAAACCTACATCCACGTTGAAGAGTCCACGGAGGATCGGGTCTTCACCAACCCTAACCTCGTTGAATTGCCACGGAGGCTGATTCTCTTCCACTAATCACAAAGGGGCAAATAACCGAATTCAAGGGGCCTTCTCACAAGTTGAGGGTTCCCCAAGATTTACAAAGATGAACACCACCAAACACACTCGAAATATATGCAGCAAACAACAAGAGTGTGCGAGAGAATCAAACTCAAGAGCTCAAGACGTGTGAAACAAGTCTCTCCTTTTGATCAATGCTAATCCTCAAAGATTTGATCTTCTTTTGGGTTAGAATGTGTTGAGAGATGTGTTTTTAGGGCTCTTGGGAGGTGTGATGGCGCAGGGAATCAAGAGAGTTGGTTGTAGGGCCGTACACCTCTATTTATACTAGGATTTCCAAAAGTTTCCGTTAGGGTTTGCGAGGTACGGACAAGTCCGTGGTGGACTCTGAACTAGTCCGGTGTGCGGTGTGTGGGAAACCCTAAGTGTTTTGATATATCAAACTTGTCCGGCAAAGGGTGGACTAGTCCGATTTGGGCTCTGGAAGTGTTCGGACTAGCCCGGTGTGGTGAACCTCATGTAGAATTTAGGACAAGTCCGCCATGGGAGGACTTGTCCGATTTTAGTTAGAGAGTTTTAGGACAAGTCCGTGGTAATATTGGACTTGTCCGGTTCTGTGAAAAGTGTGAGGTTCTGAGGAGAAGTCTGCACAGGGGTGGACTTGTCCATTTTTAGTCAGATAGATATCAGACTAGTCCGTGGTGATATCAGACTAGTCTGGTGCTGTGAAACCTAGACTGTTTGCGGACAAATACGCACTGGAAGGACTAGTCCGTTTTTGGACAGAGAGATATCAAACTAGTCCGTGGTGATTATTGGACTAGTCTGGACCTGTGAAAAATTGTGCAGTGAGGGTGATTTCTTTTGCTTGAGCTCTTGGGGTGTGTTTCTCCAACACACTTCATACACAATAAAGTATTCTATTCAGATCTTGAGCTCTTTTCCTTATAGATCCTCATTCTCCTTTCTTTTTGCGCCTCCTTCATAATTTTATTAAAACCTGCGCTCATCTCAACAATTTTTTAGGATCTCATTTGTTTGTCATAAATCAACCAAAACCCACAAGGGATGCCTAGATGCACTTTCAATCTCCCCCTTTTTGGTGATTGATGACAACCAATTGAGATTTCACAAATATGATAAAAAATCCAGATTTTCATAAAGTGTGCACATATGAGCTTGGAATAAGTTAAGCAATGAAATCATAAGTTATATGTGCACTCTTTATGGTGGGATGCAAAAATATATGTGTGTGAACAATAGTTGTCATGAGAATGAGGTAAATGACAAAATCATATCAACATCAAGCATGTATGCCAATTTCAGAGCATAAACATAGATCATATCAAAGCATCATCACAAACCTCATAAATATGACTAGAAACATAATGAGAGTTTTACAGCACCAAAAGCAGTCTTACAGTACCAAAAGCATAACAAAGAGCAGAAGATACAAATAGAGCTCTAATCTCTCATCTACTGCTACAACCTAATGACTCCCCCTAAATCTCTCCCCCTTTGGCATCAAGGCACAAAAAATAAGGAGAAGAGGGATCTATTAGGCGTCGCTGACTCACTCCTCGCTGTCATTCCTTTCATCGTCTTCATCGTTGGCAGCCTGATGAGGATGAGAATGAAAACCACTCGTCGAGCCCCCAATGCCAAAATAGGAAAGTTCAGAAGGAGAAAGAGGTGGAAGTTCCGAAAAGTCAGAAGGAGAGTCCTCGGAGATAACTGGAGATCCAACAGGCTCAATCTCCAGCTTCTGGCATATGGCTTTGAATTTTTGCTTCATGTACCTCATGTCCTCTTTCCTTGCCTTGTTCAACTTGTGGATCTTCACTATAGCTTTCCGGCAGGAGCCAAGAATAGCAGCCAAGTACTCCATAATGCCACTAGGAGACCCTTTGTGAGGAGGGGACCTAGCGTTAGAGGAAGGCCTTGCATCTCCTTGGTTCTTCCTGGGAGCCTCTTCACTGGACACGGGAGATGGAGCAATGGGAAGGACAGCTTGAGGTGGCTTCTGAGGCCTCATGGCTGTGTGCTCAACATCTTTCACAAACTCAATTTCTGTGACCTTCTCTATCATGAACATGATATAAGGCGCATAGTCATAGGAACGGTTAGGGGTGCATGAAATGTTCACCATGTCGTTCTAAATGTAGCCGAAGATGTCAAATTTCCTGCTCTTGCTAATCACCTTCATCAATGTCCTCAGGTAGCCTTGGACACTCCCCACATCTCCATCCTTTGGAGCAATTGTCTTCCTAAGAACCCTGTTGAGAACCATGAAGAACGGTTCCATGTTCTTGGTTGAGGGAGCATTGTACTTGAGACGGGTATCATAGAGAAAGTCCATCTTGTCCTTCTCTAAAATCCCAATGTTGTGAATAATCACTTCATTGCTGCTGTTGTTGCCAAGGTGCAGCAGTCTAGCAAACTCATCATATGTCAAAGTGTACTTGGATCCATGAGTCATCCAAGTCACTCGCTCTTCTTCATCCCTGGCAAAGAAGCAGGTCGCAAAGAATTGAGCGACGACCTCATCATTCCAGTTATATCTGAAAGCAAACAGGTCCTTGAGGCCATGCCTCTCGGCAGCCTGTACCACTTCATCAAAAGCACCACAACTTTTTCTTTCAAAGTGGCTCCAGTCAATCCATTGGCTGCAGACTACTGGAGTCTTCATCTGCAGGTACACGGAACTGTAGTAGTCCGCGTGGAAGTTGCTCCAAAACCTTGGATCAACTGCCTTCTTAGCACTACCATAAGCATCCACTTTCCTTAGCTTCCAAGCCACATCACTCCCCTTGCCATTGAGTTTTCTTCTGAGGGGTCTCTATTCCCCTGCCTTGGAGCTGTCATTCTGAGAGGGCCAATCGGGCCAGAGGCAATCCCTTTGCCTTTCTCTTTGGATTGGGATGAGCCGCTGAGCTATAACCAACCAAATCTTGAGCTTTCAAAGCTGGCTTCTTGGCCGCAACCTTCTGTCGCATCCTAGGTGGAGTGGGCGAAGGCTTAATAGCACGCTCTTGTCTTTTGCTAGAGCGAGACACCGAGACTTGCGGCAACACATCTTGATCCATCTCGTCTTCAAAGTCGGAGATGTTTTCATTCGACATTGTCCTGAAAAGGAGGTTATACATGACATAGATAAGGATTGATGGCAAGGGAATGCATTGAGTAGAAGGAAATTAGGATTGTGTCCACTCAAAAATCGCACTTGTCCATTGCTCAAGTGTGGACTAGTCTGGAGTACTGGACTTGTCCACACTGAGAACGGACTAGTCCGATATTCGGCCATTTAAACCCTAACTAGTAGAGCAATGGTATTTATCAATGCAAAAGTGGCTCAAAGTAGTTTTAATACAACAAGGAATTATGTATTAACAGGAGGAACTAAGCTATTTGAGTAAAAACAAGAGAAATTGAAGGTTCTAGGGTTTGGAGAGAAACTGTACCAAATCCTTTGATTCGCGGAGTTGGAGGAGTTTTTGATAAGGACAAATATGGGGTCCTTGATCCCCTTGCGATGAAGATCGTTTCCCACAGAGATTTGAGGAGATTTGGTGGAGAACTCGCCAAATCACCTTTGGGGCACTTGAGTGAGGAGAGAGAACGTGAGGTGAGTTGTGAGGACGAATAAGATTAGGTTTTGCAGGCTCTAGGGTTATGGAGTCAAAAAATTGGACTAGTCTGTGGTCGACCGGACTAGTTCAGACTACCAGAACTCTGTGGACTAGTCTGTATTGTGCGGACTAGTCCGGGTAACCACGGACTAGTCCGTGGTCACCAGAACAGAACCAGTTAGACCATTTGTATATATTCAAAGGTGCTTACTAAGAAAATAGGGGACAAAACACACAAATAATCTTGATGAATATGATCAGTAAACATACAACAATCAAGCTATGAACATAATTCACCAAGATCAAGTAATTAACATAGTTTTTGGAGAAAAATAGAGACAGATGATTTTCATAACACAATCAATAGATTTTGAAGATGGCATACAGGTATACAAGCTTTCAAGATACGTTCCTAGCATCAAGGATATTTAGAGCTCACAAAAACATTTTTCATCAGGTGGCTTTGTAAAGATATCCGCTAGTAGTTTTTTGGTATTGACATGGGAAATGGTTATGTCGCCCATCATTGAATGATCTCTCAAAAAGTGATGTCGGATGTCTATGTGTTTGGTTCTAGAGTGCTCAACGGGATTATGGGCAATTTTAATGGCACTCTCATTGTCACAAAGGAGTGGAATACAGCTCATATTGTAATTGTAATCCCTTAGAGTTTGTCGCATCCAAAAGAGTTGTGCACAACAACTCCCGGTTGCAACATACTCCGCTTCGGCCGTGGATAAGGCAATGGAGTTTTGTTTCTTGGAGGACCAAGAGACTAGAAATCTACCTAGGAATTGGCAAGTATCGGAGGTACTTTTTCTATCTACTTTGTATCTGACATAATCTACATCGGAGTATCCGATGAGATTCAACTTTGAACCTTTAGGATACCAAAGGCCTAGGTTAGGTGTATGAACTAAGTATCGCAAGATCCTCTTTACGGCTGTCAAATGACATTCCTTAGGATTGGCTTGAAATCTTGCACACGAACATACACTCAACATAATATCAGGCCTAGATGCACATAAATAAAGTAGAAAGCCAATCATGGAGCGATATACCTTTTGATCCACGTTTGGTCCATCTTCATTAAGATCCAAGTGTCCATTTGTCGCATGGGAGTCTTTATAGGCTTTGCTTTGTCCATTCCAAACTTCTTAAGTATGTCTTGAGTGTACTTTGTTTGGCTTATGAATGTTCCTTCCTTTTGTTGCCTTACTTGGAATCCCAAGAAATATCTCAATTCTCCTATCATGGACATCTCAAATCTATCTGTCATGATCTTACTAGATTCTTGACAAAAAGATTTGTTAGTTGAACCAAATATAATATCATCAACATAAATTTGACAGATAAATAGATCATTATCAAAATGCTTAGTAAACAAAGTGTAATCAGCTTTACCAATCTTAAATCCACTTTCAATCAAAAAATCTCGAAGGCACTCATACCAAGCTCTAGGAGCTTGTTTGAGGCCATAGAGAGCCTTACACAGTTTGAACACATAGTCAGGGGACTCTTGATCTTCAAACCCGGGGGTTGCTCTATGTATACCTCCTCATTGATCGGTCCGTTGAGGAAGGCGCTTTTCACAACCATTTGATAAAGCTTGAAATCATGGTGAGTAGCATATGCATGTAATATTCGAATCGATTGAAGCCTAGCTACAGGAGCAAAAGTCTCGTCGAAATCCAAACCTTCGACTTGTGAATACCCTTTGGCCACAAGTCGTACCTTGTTCCTTGTCACCACCCCGTGTTCGTCTTTCTTGTTGCGGAAGACCCATTTAGTGCCGACGATGTTGAACTTGAGTCTTTCAACAAGTTCCCACACCTCGTTCCTTTTGAAGTTGTTCAATTCTTCTTGCATTGCCACCACCCAACACGGATCCTTTAAAGCATCTTCAACCCTGTGTGGTTCCAAAGAGGATACAAACAGGTAATGTTCACAAAAATTAGCTATACGAGATCGATTTGTTACTCCCTTTTGGATGTCATCGATTATGTTGTCGGCGGGGTGATCTCTTTGGATGCATAGATGTACTCTTAGGTGTGGCACTTGTGGCCTTGAGTCTTCATTGTCCTCATCTTCTTCTACCCTGGATGGTTGCCCTCAATGATGTGTTGATCACCTTGATCTTCATGAGGTTGATCTTGTGTAGAAGCTCCCCCTTGATCATTTTCCTCCACTTGTGGTTCATCTTCCTCATTCGCATTTGGAGGTGGCGCTTGTGGTCGAACATCGCCCAATGCCATTCTTCTCAACGCTTGACATGGAGCTTCTTCTCTATCTAACACACATTGATCAACTTGCTCTCCTTGAGAGCCGTTAGTTTCATCGAACACTACGTCACGTGCTACTTCAACAAGTCCGGAGGCCTTGTTGAAGACACAATAGGCGTAGGAGTTCGAATCATAACCAAGTAAGAAACCTTCATCGGACTTTGATGCGAGCATTGAAATCCTAGACTTCTTGTTCAAAATATAACATTTAGAACCAAAGACTCAAAAATAGGAAATATTCGGCTTGTTACCCGTGAGTAGTTCATATGATGTTTTCTTGAGTAGGCGATGAAGATAGAGTCGGTTTATGGCGTGACACGCGGTGTTGACCTCTTCAGCCCAAAACTGATCCGAAGTCTTGTATTCATCGAGCATTGTCCTTGCCATCTCAATGAGTGTTCAATTCTTCCTTTCGGCTACTCCGTTTTGTTGAGGAGAATAAGGTGTTGAAAACTTGTGCTTTATCCCTTCTTCGTCTACATACTCCTCAACTTGGGTATTCTTGGACTCCGTTCCTTTGTCACTTCGTATGTTTTGATCATCAACGAAAATTCATTTTGAGCTCACTTGAGAAACTTCTTGAGGGTTCCTTGATTATTTGTCTTATCATGCAAAAAGAAAACCCACGTGAAGCGCGAAAAATCATCAACAATTACTAAACCATATTTGTTACCGCCGATGCTTATGTAAGCAATTAGACCAAATAGATACATGTGAAGGAGCTCGAGCGGTCTCGTTGTTGTCATGACGTTCTTCGCGAGATGGGGTGCTCCTACTTGCTTCCCGGCTTGGCACACGCTACAAGGCCTGTCTTTCTCAAAAACAACATCCTTTAAACCACAGATGTGATCACCTTTTAGAAGTTTTTGAAGATTCCTCATACCAACATGTGCTAGCCGTCTATGCCACAGCCAACCCATGTTGATCTTTGCAATCAAGCATATGACACCCGGTTCCGAAAATGAACCAAGTGCAGTATATGTGTGGCCAGAATGTTCAACACACATACACAAGTGCATCACAAAAGGATATACAGAAAATTATCACAGAACAAGATTAGTTAACAGATTTTATTACACAGTTCAGATTATCCTTGAATACAAGCTCTGATGAATATTAGTGACAAGTTCAACTAATGCAGCGGAAATACTCTAATTAAGCAACTATTCAACTAAGCAAACTAAGCAATAGGGACATATATATGTGCGGCTCCAACCAACACCACAAGCAAAGCTGACGGTAGACATGGCCTAGAACTCCGCATTATCATCATTAAACTCCCAATCCTGACCTGCAACTGTTGGGGGGGGGGGGGGGGGGGTTGCAAGAGTGAGTACATGTCGTACTCAACAAGTGTGGAAAGTATGACATGTAGCTGATACAAATGACGAATGTAATAAAGGCTAAGTGCTGAAAAGTACATTAAAACATTTGAAAAGTAATATACTGTATGTATGTGAATAAACCCATCATAAACCATATAATCATCATAATACCAGTCCATATTCATTACCATCATCAATAATTTCAGATTTCACCATTGCCAATAACCATATTTAATACCAGAAATTAATCCATAATCAGGCATAACCATCCCAAAAACCATCCCAATACCAAATTTCCTCTAATCATGTGAGGGTCCAGGTTGCTCATAACCGGAAGCACGACTATCATGATAGTTTTAAGACACACTCTGCAGAGGTTGACCGCTTTACCCATGTTTTGTGATTTCATCACCTTGCAGTGACTAGAACCTCTATGATGTCATCTCACACTTCCTTCAGTGCGTGGCCAAGAGATCAGTAAATAGCTTTTACAAAGGGATTACTAGCCTATTTAGACCCCTCTAAGTTTTCACCGGTGGCGATGCCTCAAACTGAGCACATCTTCAACCAAGGGCCCCCTCTTGAGCCATTCGGATCCCAGGGTAGTCCCACCAATCATCAACAAACCCAATCCGACTACCCCATCCCCGAGCATCCTTAATGGTCCAAATAGCACTGGCAAAGCCCTAATTAATCAGCTACACGACACCCATACTTGGCCTCGTGGTGACAATATAAATGCTGAATGGTTGCTCCACGAATCGATCCTTAGATCTAAAGCAAGCGAGACCACCATAACTTCCAACCCATCCACATACCAGGCTTGCTTAGATCACCCATTACCACATCATATTAACAAGTTCATGTTAATCATAGCCTCATAAATGCATAATTAGGTTAAGTAGTATAGTTGTCTTCCCATCCCAATTAATTAAGCGAAGCAAAAAGGTAAAAAGCCCATCTCGACCCTCTACCATAAATTCCAGGTGACAAGGGTGGTTAAACAAATCTAGTAAACTTCCTACCATGGGATTCCCATGAAATTGACACAAGCATGCAGTTTTCAAACAAAACATTTATTTTAAAACAGGATCAATATGCTTCAAGGACACTTGCCTTGCTCTTGGGATCTGTTCGGGTCAAAGCATTCAAACTCTTGGTGCTAGAGATCTTCCGCGACACTCTCTAGCGCAAATCCGTCTAATCCACACAATAAACATACAAGACAAGAAACACACTCAAAGGGTGCACAAATATTACTCAATATGACATGCATGCATGATTAATGCAAATGCAAGGTGGAACTTATTAATAGGTTGCTTTTAAAGTTTATTAATTAATTACAGTGGTTATTAATAAGTCTACACAGGTTTGGAGTTGATTAGATCTGATTTTAAAATTAATTCAACACAATTTAGATAGAAATATCAGACAAGTCCGCAAGGGGTCGGACTAGTCCGCTCGTCGCAGAAACAGCAAACTAGGGTTTTCTAGATTGATGTGAATTTTGAGATTAGGGGTTGAATTCACATAAGGAAAAAAAGTAGAAGGTATACCAGGTGTTTAGAACTCCAATGAATCAAGGATCTTGGAGGCAACACTTGGATCTTGACGATCTAGGGTTGATGACAACTTGGAGATGATTTGGTGATGTAGATCAAAACTTGATGGAGATCTTGATCCTCTTCCATCTCCTCATGTTCTTCTTCTTGCTTGGGATCTCCTCCTCCCTCCTTGATGGTGGCTCTCCATGAACTAGGGTTTGGGTGGGGTGGAAAAGTGGCAAATAGATGGCAAGCCAAGGGGTGCGATTGTTTATATAAAGGTGGAGGCTAGGGTTAGATGGATTTCGAGTTTGGGATGAGTAGGGGTCAGTTTAGAGTCCCTCATGGGCTCTAAAAGAGTTAGGCACGACATCCCTAGGCCCACTTAACATGAAACCCAACAAACAAGTCGTGAAACAAAAGATCAATTAGGAGTTGCGATTTATCGGACAAGTCCAAAAAGGGTCGGACTAGTCTGAAGTTGGACACAGAGAAATGGGACAAGTCTGGACTGGACATCGGACAAGTTCGAACTTATCCAGAGAGGAAAAACAGACAAGTCTGGCCTAAAATCGGACAAGTCCGACTTTAGTCAGAGAGGAAAACGGACATGTCCGTTGGAACACTGGACTAGTCCGGACAAGTCCAGGGACTTAGCGAATTTTCCAAGGGTTTTGGAACACCGGACTAGTCCACACAAGACCGGAAAAGTCCGAAAGTGTCTAGAGGGAAAAACAGACTAGTCCGCAGGAAAACGGACAAGTCCGAGCGAGGTCAGAAAGAAATCGGACTAGTCTGCTCCAAAATCGGACTAGTCCGCACTTTCCAGAATTCTTAAGTGCGGTTTTTTTTCTAATTCATTTTAAACTTGTTTCTTTTTATGTTTCTTAATGTTAGACATGTTTAATGATGGATGCAGGGCATGATGCATGAAAATGAGGGTGTTACAAACCTACCCCCCTTAAAATGAATCTCGTCCTCAAGATTTGACGCGAAAGAGAAAAGATAGGGAAATTCCTTCTTGAGATCATCCTCCAATTCCCTTGTTGCATCCGATTCTGTATGATGCTTCCATTGAACTTTATACCATCTAATAGTCTTGTTCCTTGTGACTCTTTCCTTGGTTTCCAAGATTTTGATCGGTTACTCGGCATCAGTCAAATCTTCCTCTAGTTCCAATTCTTCCATTGGCACTTGTTCTTCCGGTACTCTTATACACTTCTTGAGCTGGGAAACATGAAAGACATCATAGACATCCAATACATGAGCTGGCATCTCCAGCTTATACGCTACCTCCCCTCTTTTATCCAAAATCTTGAATGGTCCAATGTATTGAGGTGCTAGCTTGCCTCTTATGGTAAACCTCTTATGACCTCTCATTGGTGACACCTTGAGGTATACGAAGTCTCCTATTTCAAAGGCTAGTTTCCTTCTCCTATTGTCCGCATAGCCTTTTTGCCTTGATTGAGCGGCCCTCAAATTTTCACAGATTATCTGAACTTGCTTTTCAGCTTCTAGCAACACATCCGGGCCAAATACTTGGGTTTCTCCCGTCTCATTCCAGAATAAAGGTTTCCTACACTTCCTTCCATATAGTGTTTCATAAGGTGACATCTTCAAACTTGCTTGATAACTATTGTTGTATGAAAATTCTGCATATGGCAAGCTCTTGTCCCAACTTTTCCCATGCTTTAAAGCACAAGCTCTTAACATGTCCTCCAAAATATGATTGGTCCTCTCGGTTTGTCCATCCGTTTGAGGGTGATATGTTGAACTAAAATTCAAACTTGTTCCCAGTGCTTCATGCAATTTTTGCGAGAACCTGGAGGTAAATTGAGAACCTCTATCTGATAATATCTTCTTTGGAACTCCATGCAAACACACTATCCTTTCCATATATAGTTCAGCCAATTTCTCTCCATTAAAGTTGGTCTTGACAGGAATAAAGTGAGCTAACTTGGTTAACGATCTACAATTACCCAAATTGAGTCATAACCGAACTGTGTACATGGCAATCCAACTATAAAGTTCATGCTGATTTCTTCCCACTTCCACTCTGGAATCTTCAATGGTTGCAATAATCCAGCTGACCTCTGATGCTCTACTTTGACTAGTTGGCACACATCACATAGGGCGACATATTCAGCTATGTCCTTCTTCATGCTAGCCCACCAATAACAAGTCTTCAAGTCTTTGTACATCTTGGTACAACCAGAGTGAATTGAGTATGGCGAGTCATGCACTTCTTTTAGTATTGTCTCTCGAATATGCTTCACATTAGGCACAACATTTCTCTTACCAAGCCATAGGGTACCATGTTCATCCTCATCAAATCTGAATTCCCTTCCTTCTTGGGTCCTTTCCTTGATTTCTTGAATTTCCTCATCCTTGGTTTGATCCCGAATTTCTTGCTCCAAAGTCGGATTTAGCTCCATCATCTCCATCTCATTCTCAAATCCGAGATTCAACCGTTCAAACTCCTTACATAATTTGGATGGTAACTCTCGAACTGTGAGTTGGTGACTTACTCCTTTTCTACTCAAGGCATCGGCCACTACATTGGCTTTCCCGGGTGATAATTGATTCCCAAACCATAATCCTTGATTAGCTCCAACCATCTTCGTTGCCTCATATTCATATCTGTTTGTGTGAAAATATACTACAAACTCTTATGATCCATATAAATTTCGCACCTATGTCCAAGGATGTAGTGTCTCCAAATTTTCAATGCATGTACCACAGCTGCAAGTTCCAAATCATGGGTCGGATAATTCTGATCATGCTTCTTCAATTGCCTTTATGCATAGGCCACCACTTGACCTTCTTTCATCAATACACATCCAAGTCCTTGCCTCGATGCGTCGCAATAAATATCAAAACTCTTGCTCACGTTCGACAATACCAAAACTAGAGCTGTTGTTAACCTCTTCTTCAACTCCTCAAAACTTTCTTGACAAGCTTGGGTCCATTGGAAAGCTTTTCCCTTCATTAGAAACTCCGTCATCGGCTTGGCTATCTTGTAAAAGTCCTTGATGAATCGACGGTAATATTCAGCCATTCCAAGGAAACTCCTTATTTCCTTAACATTTTGCGGGGGCTCCCATTTTAAGACATCCCTCACTTTTCCGGGGTCAACTGGTACTCCTCCTCCCGAGATGATATGATCCAAAAATGATACTTCTCGCAACGAAAACTGACACTTGTTGAACTTGGCATACAATTGGTGCTCCCTCAATTTCTGCAGTGTGAGCCTCAAGTGTTCCTTCTCATCCTTCGAGTAGATCATAATGTCATCAATGAAAACAACTACAAACTTGTCCAAGTACTCCATGAAGACCTTAATCAAGAGGTACATAAAGTAGGTAGGTGTATTGGTCAATCCAAAGGACATCACGGTGTACTCATATGATCCATACCGTGTCCTAAAAGCTGTCTTAGGTATGTCCAATGGTCTAATCTTCATTTGAAAGTATCCCGACCTCAAATCAATCTTAGAGAAGACACAAGCACCCTTCATCTAATCAAACAAGTCTTCTATGTGTCGCAAGGTGTACTTGTTCTTGATTGTTACCTCGTTGAGAGCTCGGTAATCCACACACATCCTTTGCGACCCATCCTTCTTGTCTACAAATAGAACGGGTGCTCCCCAAGGTGAAGAACTGGGGTGAATAAAACCCTTCTCTAGTTGCTCTTGAATCTGCTTCTTGAGTTCTGTTAATTCCATAGGAGGCCTCCTATATGGCCTCTTAGCCATAGGTGCAGTTCCAGGTATTAAATCAATAACAAACTCAATGTATCAATCAGGTGGCATACCTGGCAACTCATCCGGAAACACATCCAAGAATTCACACACCACCGGAATCTCCTCAATTGCGGCACCGTCCATATGGTCCAGCTCCAATTGCTTTGGTATGTGTTGAGATGCTTCAAATTCTATGGTGATCCCTTCCTCATTTGTCAACTTCACCATCTTCGTGGCACATTCAATGACTCTGTTGTTCTTACTCAACCAGTCCATACCAAGTATAATGTCCAATCCTTGGGAATCCAAAACTATAAGGTTGGCAAAGAAGTCTACCCCCCTTATTCTAAGGCGTACCTTTGGACATACTATATTTGCCCTCATCTCTCCTCCAGGAGACTTAACCAATAGAGTAAACTTCATATGAGAGATAAGCAAACTATACTTGGCAACATACTTCGATGCAACGGATGAATGCGATGCTCCATAATCAAATAACATAGTCGTGGGGTTGGAGTTTGCGAGAAACATACCAATGATCACGTCATCTGCTTGTTGAGCATCCTCCGTAGAGACATGGTTCACGTTGCCACGAGCGAAATTTTGTTGTCCGTGATTCCCTAACGGCTGCCCTCCATTGGGTCTTGGGTTTTGCCTTGGTGCATTACCTCCTTGACCAAGGACTTACTTATGGCATTGATGTGCAAAATGTCCAGCTTCTCCGCAAGTATAGCATTCTTAACTCCACTAGAATTATTGGGACGAGCTTGATTCTGAATGTTTGCACCAGGAAAAGTAGCACGAGGTGCGTAAGGCATTTGAGGCTTAGGTGCTTGCATGAGAGGGCGCTGCTACACAAACTGAGTTGGGCGCGGTGCATAACCAGGGCGTTGAGCAGGCGCAGAAGAGCTGAAGTAAGGCGCATTTGGTAGTGCGAAGCGAGGGCGCACATTATTTCCTTGTTGCTGTCCTTGATATGGCATTTTCCTCTTGTTGTCTTGCTCCATCTCACGGTCCTTGTTCTCAACCACAATTGCTTTGTCCACAAGCTTCTGGAACTTGGCATAATCACAATTGAGCAATTGCACTTGGATTTCATTGTTAAGGCCCCTCATGAACAAATATTGCTTCCGGCTGTCCCGACTAACATCTTCTGGGGCATACCTTGAAAGTTGAGTGAATTTATTGAGATATTCACCCACGCTTGACCTTCCTTGTCTCAAGTTCTCAAATTCTTGCCTCTTCAAAATCATAACACCCTCCGACAAATAATGAAACGGAAGCTCTCCTTGAATACTGCACAGGTAATTCTCTCTTGGTTCTCATGAGCATTGCAATAAGCATCCCACATGATGCTCCAACTAGTTGATGAGAAGCAAATATAACCTTCTCTCGGTCACTACATTGGACAATAGCAAGCTTCTTCTCCACGGACTTGAGCCAATCATCCGCATCCATAGGTTCAGCAGCTTGAGCAAAGGTTGGCAATCTGGTCCTCATAAACTCTCTCAACTGGTTATGAGGAGGCGGGGGTGGCGGTGGAGGCATGTGGGGCTGATTGTTGATGTTGTCAGCCTGCAGCTGTCCTGTAGTTTGTATCATGGTCTGCATGAGCTGGTTCTGCATAGCTAAAATCTGCTCAATATTGATAGCTCCATGAGTAGGTACTTGTCCATGGTTATTCTGAGGTGCTCCATTTTTCTCCTCCTCATCATTGCCATCCCTCTGTTTGCGAGTTCTCACCATCTGAAGAAAAGCAATAGGTAAGAATTTAGAAAACGTCCCCAACTATATGCATCAAGGGACATGAACTAAACAACTAACTAGCCTAGGTGGACATGGCAATGCTAAAGCATCCCCAAAATCCTCTATTAAGCACACAAGCAAACAATATATATAGCAAACAACACACCAAGAAAAAACACAACGCTTCCTGAGTGCTCCTATGTGCTCTAAAGTGTCCATTCTATCTAGGCTGCGTCCTACGGTCAACCTGTGGCTCTGATACCAATTTGTGACACCCGGTTTCAAAAATGAACCAAGTGCAGTATATGTGTGCCAGGACGTTCAACACACATACACAAGTGCATCACAAAAGATATACAAAAAATTACCAAAGAATAAGATTAATTAACAGATTTTATTACACAGTTCAGGTTATCCTTGAATACAAGCTCTAACAAATATTAGTCACAAGTTCAACTAATGCAGCGGAAATACTCTAATTAAGCAACTATGCAGCTAAGCAAACTAAGCAAAAGGGACATATATATGTGCGGCTCCAACCAACACCACAAGCAAAGATGACGGTAGACACGACCTAGAACTCCGCATTATCATCATTAAACTCCCAATTCTGATGTGCAACTTTGGGAGGGGGGGGGGTTGCAAGAGTGACTACATGTCGTACTCAGCAAGTGTAGAAAGTATGACATGTAGCTGATACAAATGACAAATGTAATAAAGGCTAAGTGTTGAAAAGTACATTAAAACATTTGAAAAGCAATATATTGTATGTATGTGAATAAACCCATCATAAACCATATAATCATCATAATACCAGTCCATATTCATTATCATCATCAATAATTCCAGATTTCACCATTGCTAATAACCATATTCAATACCATAAATTAATCCATAATTAGGCATAATACACCGCACCAATACTTGGCCTCGTGGTGGCACTGTAAATCATGGATAGTCGCTCCACGAACCGGTCTTTAGATCTAAAGCAAGCAAGACTACCATAACTTCCAACCCATCCACATACCATGCTTGCTTAGATCACCCATTACCACATCATATTAACCAGTTCATGTTAATCATAGCCTCATAAATGCATAATTAAGTTAAGTAGTATAGTTGCCTTCCCATCCCAATTAATTAAGCGAAGCAAAAAGGTAAAAAGCTCATCCCGACTCTCTACCATAAATTATAGGTGACAAGGGTGGTTAAACAAATCTAGTAAACTTCCCACCATAGGATTCCCATCAAATTGACACAAGCATGTAGTTTTCAAACAAAACATTTATTTTAAAACAGGATCAATATACTTCAAGGACACTTGCCTTGCTCTTGGGATTGGTTCGGGTCAAAGCCTTCAAACTCTTGGTGCTGGAGATCGTCCGCGGCACTCTCTAGTGCAAATCCGTTTAATCCACACAATAAACATACAAGACAGGAAACACAATCAAAGAGTGCACAAATATTACTCCATATGACATGGCATGCATGATTAATGCAAATGCAAGGTGGAACTTTTCAATAGGTTGCATTTAATGTTTATTAATTAATTACAATGGTTATTAACAAGTCTACACATGTTTGGAGTTGATTAGATCTGATTTTAGAATTAATTCAACACAATTTAGTCAGAAATATCGGACAAGTCCGCAAGGGGCCGGACTAGTCCGCTCGTCGCAGAAATAGCAAACTAGGGTTTTCTAGATCGACATGAATTTGGAGATTAGGGGTTGAATTCACGTAAGAAAAAAGAAGTAGAATGTATACCAGGTGTTTAGAACTCTAATGAATCAAGGATCTTGGAGGCAACACTTGGATCTTGACGATCTAGGGTTGATGACGAACTTGGAGATGATTTGGTGATGTAGATCGAAACTTGATGGAGATCTTGATCCTCTTCTGTCTCCTCCTCTTATTCTTCTTGCTTGGCATCTCCTCCTCCCTCATTGATGGTGGCTCTCCACGAACTAGGGTTTGGGTGAGGTGGAAAAGTGGCAAATAGATGTCAAGCCAAGGGGTGGGGTTGTTTATATAAAGGTGAAGGCTAGGATTAGATGGATTTTGAGTTTGGGATGAGTAGGGGTCGATTTAGAGTCCTTCATAGGATCTAAAAGAGTTAGGCACGACATCCCTAGGCCCACTTAACGTGAAACCCAACAAACAAGTCGTGAAACAAAAGATCAATTCAGAGTCGTGATTTATCGGACCAGTCTGGAAAGGGTCGGAAAAGTCTGGAATGGACATCGGACAAGTACAAACTTATCTAGAGACAGACAAGTCTGGCCTAAAATCGTACAAGTCCGACTTTAGTCAGAGAGGAAAACGGACAAGTCCAGAGACTTAGCGAATTTTCCAAGGGTTTTGGAACACCGGACTAGTCCGCATAGGACCGGACAAGTCCGAAAGTGTCCAGAGGGAAGGACAAACTAGTCCGCAGGAAAACGGACAAGTCGGAGCGAGGTCAAAAAGAAATCGGACTAGTCTGCTCCAAAATCAGACTAGTCCGCACTTCCCAGAATTCTTAAGTGCGGTGTTGTTTCTAATTCATTTTAAACTTGTTTCTTTTTATGTTGCTTAATGTTAGACATGTTTAATGATGGATGAAGTGCATGTTGCATGAAAATGAGGGTGTTACAAAGCATGTGTCAAGTTCGGCTTTATCTTTGTTGAAGTCAACTAGATAAAGTTTTCCCTTTAACACACCCTTGAATGCAACCGAGCTATCATTCCTTCTAAAGACGGTCACACCCTCATTAGTGAACAAACAATTATAACCTTTGTCACATAATTGAGATATGGACAAAAGGTTATAATCCAAGGAATCAACGTGTAAAACATGAGAAAGAGTATGTTGTGGTGAAATTGCTATTTTACCGGTACCGAGCACCCTTCCTTGACTGTTATCACCAAAATAAATGTCTTCGCTTGGATCTTCATTTTCTTCATATTCAATGAACATCCTTCTTTCTTCGGTCATATTATTTGTGCATCCACTATCTAGCACCCATTTAGCTCCACCGGGTGAATAGGCCTGCAAAACACAAGTTATGCCTTGGTCTTAGGTACCCAAGCTTGTTTGGGTCCTTTGAGGTTAGTCACATGTGATTTGGGCACCCACACATGAGACTTGGTGTTCCCATGGCGTGGCCCAACATGTTTAGCATAAACTCTACTAAAATTACTTTTCATAAGAACATATGATGCATCAAAAGTTCTAAACAAGAGTTGTTGCTCATATGTGTTAACAATGTTACTTTTATCAACATTATTAAGTAGTCTAACTTGAGAGGTGTTTCCCTTGACAAAAGCAATGCGTTCCTTGTTAATCTTGTGGTTTCTAGCCTTTTGTTTTCATCATAAGAATACCCAATGCCATATTTGACATTAGGAGGTCTTGTGACCAAGTATGCACTGCGTGCATACTTGACATTCTCCTTGTCAAATATGCCACTTCGGGAAGGATGCTTGTACTTTGTCAACTTTGAATTCTCCTTCAAGTTAGTGTCAATTTTAGCCCATTCAGAAGCAATAGTAGTTTCATATTTTATAAGTTGAGAAGGTGAGCTTGAAGAGGATGAAGAACAACTTGACTTGAGCGACTCAACTTGTACCTCAAGGATCTTGTTAACTTCGGTTAAGTTAGCAAGTTCATCCTTGATAGCCATGTTTGAGTCTTCTAGCTTCAAACAAGCTTCCTTGCTTGAAGCTAACTCAAGTTTCAGTGGGTTGCTTCGCTCCGTTTCAAGATTGAGGAGCTTTTTGATCTTAAGATATTCTTCCTTTTGGAGGATGATCATATCTTATTGATGATCAACTAGGCCCTCCTTATCAACAAGATTATCCATTAAAAATTACATCTTAGCCGCAGTTTTCTTATCTAACCCAACAAGCATATCATCATCATCACTAGAGTTATCACTATCACTATTAAAAGAATGCGAGGAGGAATATTTAGTTGTTACCTTCCTTTTCCCCTCCTTGGCCATTCACACGTATGATCGGTGTCTTTCCTTGCGCCGATGGTTGCGAAGAGGGTGGATTTCTTGGTAGGCTTCATGATGGCTATGGTAGCCATCTCCTATTCTTCTTCGGATGAGGACTCATCATTAAAGTCCCACTCCTTCCCCAAGTGTGCTTGACCATATTGTTTCTTTTTCTTGAAAGTTTTCTTAGGTTGAGGCTTGTTGTCCTTGGTCTTGCTCTTACTTTCTTCATATGGACAGTCTACTATGAAATGGTCGTACTCTCCACAATTATAGCAAGCACGCCTCATTTTTGGTCTTGGTTTGTCCCTTTGTATTCCTTCACTTGGTCTACCACCTTGTCTTCTTCTCATCATTTCTTGAATTTATTCGTGAATAGGGTCATATCTTCTTCATCTATATCACTGCTCTCATCGTCCTTGTTGTCTTCCTCTTGAGCTTCTCGAGCTTCTTTTGATATAGATTTACAAGTGGACTTCAAGGCAACTCCTTTCTTCTTTTCCGAGGTAAGGTCGACAATCTATTTGACGTGCTTTGCTTGTTTCTCCATCATCTTAGAATTGATGATCTTCCCAAGAAGCTCGTTCGGGTTCATTTTCTAATACCCAGGGCTTTCTCTAATCATCGAGCCTAGGGTTATGTTGTGAGGCATGAAAGCTATAAGAATTAGCTTTATGACCTCGTGATCATTCCACTTCTTGCTTCCATATGCTCGAACTTTATTGATGAGATTCTTCAATCAATTGTACATGTCTTGCGGTGACTCATCTTCTTCTATAGTGAAACTTCCCAATTTGCCTTCAATCATTTCAATCTTGGTCTCTCGCACATGATGATCACCTTCATGTGCGGTCTGTAAAGTGTCCCATATCTCCTTTGCAATTTCGAGTCCATCCACCTTGGTGAAATCGTCTCGGCTTAGTGATGATGTTATGACAGCTGCAGCTTCAGCGTTCCGATGAATAGCTTGTTCTTGGCTTGGTGTGATCTCTTCATCATCATTCGGGATATCTAGCCCTGTACACACTATATGCCACAAGCTAGGGTTAAGTGATATGAGATGCATTTTCATATTTTGCCTCCACATTGAGTAATCATTGCCATCAAAGTATGGGGCTTTCCCTAGAGGAATTGATAAGTAATGGTTATTATTCGAATTTAACTGATCATGATTAAAAGGCTATCAAGAGTAGTCGGTGTGACTACTCCCCTTCTTCTTCTTTTCATCCTCGACCTTCATCTTCCCTTTTGGGGATAGTGCCTTCTTCCTTAGGAGTGCCTTTAGTTCTAGCATCTCCTCATCATCATCCTCATAGTCTTGGATGGCGTCGAGGAGCTTCTCCACCTTCTGAGTCTTTTCATCATCACCCTTCTCTTGGTTGAAGCTCTTGTGAACATCCTCAATGTTCGACATCTTCTCTTCGAGCGGTGAGTCTCTTTTGAAGAGTCCGGCTCTGATACCAATTGAATGTAGCCTAGAGGGGGGTGAATAGGCTTTTTGAATTTTCGTCAAATCCCGAAACACTTAAAAAACTTGATCAAATACATAGAAATCGGACTAGTCCGGTACGGTGCGGACTAGTTCAGTGTGTGCGGAAAAGAATGATTAAGTTTAATCGAACAATTCACGTCAAGTACTCTATGCAGCGGAAAGTAAGTTGTAAATTTGATGTATCACGACAATGAAACTATGTATGACACAAACTAACTTTGATATCAATGTTTCAACGTAAGTTATCCAAGATTGAGTAAACCTTAGAATGAGATGAACAATAAGAACAAAAGTGCACAAGACGCGATTTTATCTCGTAGTTCGTTTCCCACGAAGGAAACCTACATCCACGTTCAGGAGTCCATGGAGGATCGGGTCTTGTCCAACCCTAACCTCGTCGAATCGCCACGGAGGACGATTCTCTTCCACTAATCACAAAGGGGTAAATAACCGAATTCAAGGGGCCTTCTCACAAGTTGAGGGCTCCCAAAGATTTACAAAGATGAACACCACCAAACACACTCGAAATATATCCAGTAAACAACAAGAGTGTGCGAGAGAATCAAACCCAAGAGCTCAAGACGTGTGAACAAGTTTCTCCTTTTGATCAATGCTAATACTCAAAGATTTGATCTTCTTTTGGGTTAGAATGTGTGGAGAGATGTGTTTTTAGGGCTCTTGGGAGGTGTGACGGTGTAGGAAATCAAGAGAGTTGGTTGTAGGGACGTACACCTCTATTTATACTAGGGTTTCAAAAAGTTACCATTAGGGTTTGCAAGGTCCGGACTAGTCCGTGGTGGACTCCGGACTAGTCCGGTGTGCGGTGTGTGGGAAACTCTAAGTTTTCTGATATATCGGACTTGTCCGACAAAGGGCAGACTAGTCCGATTTGGGCTCTGGAAGTATTCGGACTAGTCCGCCACATATCAGACTAGTCCGGTGTGGTAAACCTCATGTAGAATTTAGGAAAAGTTCGCAATGGGAGGACTTGTTCGATTTTAGTCAGAGAGTTTTCGGACTAGTCTGTGATGATATCGGACTTGTTCGGTTCTGTGAAAAGTGTGAGGTTCTGAGGAGAAGTCTGCACAGGGGCAGACTTGTCCATTTTTAGTCAGAAATATATCAGACTAGTCCGTTGTGATATAGGACTATCCGGTGCTGTGAAACCTGGACTATTTGCGGACAAGTTCGCACTGGGAGGACTTGTTCGTTTCTGGACAGAGAGATATCAGACTAGTCCGTTGTGATTATCGAACTAGTCCGGGCCTGTGAAAATTTGTGCAGTGAGGGTGATTTCTTTTGCTTGAGCTCTTGGGGTGTGTTTCTCCAACACACTCCATACACAATAAAGTATTCTATTCAGATCTTGAGCTCTTTTCCATATAGATCCTCATTCTCCTATCTTTTTGTGCTTTTTTCATAATTTCATTAAAACTTGCGCTCATCTCAACAATTTTGATAGGATCTAATTTGTTTGTCATAAATCAACCAAAACCCACAAGGGATGCCTAGGTGCACTTTCAATATGCAGGATCTCTTAATCTTTAGTCCAATTCAGATTTTGTTAGCTTCAGCACACCCTTCGCTTATAACTACCATTAACATGTGTGATAAGGAAGCTTCACTTATTGATAAATTCTATGCTTGAAAGATTAAGGTCAAATCCCTATAAAAGGGTAAAAACAAGATTTGTGATTGAAGTTGTTCGCTTCCTCGCTTGTGTGAAGCACTAAGAGAGAAGGTACTGATTTTTAGTCAATATATTCAGTCATTAAAACTGATAAATGAGCATCTTCCTAGGTTTTGAAATGGACAGGGGGCAAAGAAATTCTTCAAATGGATGGGAAAATCCTTCCAAGGGATCGTCAGGCTTCAATAGAGGCTTTCACCAATCCAAATGATGAGTCACAGGTGTTACTTGCATCTACAAGAGCTTGATGTGCAGGGATTAGCTTGACAGGAGCTATCAGCATCACAGGCAGTTCTTAATTAACAAGCAACCTGTGAAAACAATGACTTTTCCCAAGTGGTTCTTCAATAAAAACCGCTTGTGATGTTTGTACCAGTATATACGATTCTTAAACAATGACCATCTGTGAAAATCATGTATTTACCCAGGTGGTTGTTAATTAAAAACTGCCTGTGAAAATTTTTTAGAATATAGGCGGTTCTTAATTAATAGCCGGCTGAGAAAATCATGTATTTACCCAGGCGGTTGTTTTTTAAAATCCGTCTGTGATGTTCAGTTATCACAAGCAGTTATTGTATCATTCGTCATCACAGTCGCATTTTTTACAGACCGCCTGTGTTTAAAAAATCGAGGCGCCTGTGAAAATACTTTTTGTAGTAGTGGCATGGCTAGAGTTAGAAAGTCACATGAGAACTATCACTAAGATGATAGGGCAATCCATTAAAATTCCAATTTTATATATCAGAGTTCTCAACTATGTTTTTACTTAGTACTGTACCATGTAATTTATATATCTTATATAGGTGTAATCCTGTAGCAAACATTATATTATGTGCTACAAAGCTTGGCGATGACCCTCTTAATTTATAGAGAGAAGGAGAAATATATCTGAAATATGGGGTCAGTGCAATGTCAATATCCATGTAATATGCCACATTAGTAAAACATATATGGGAGGTCATTTAGATGGTTATCAATATTTTTGGGGTTAAAAGTACAGTTTTAAAAATTGACGGATTTCCATTTAGAAATGAGTACGTTGTTTGTTATTCCAAAATACTGAAATCAATAGGTTCTTGTTTTTTTTTTGTAAATAAATGGTGATCATGAATGACAAGAGATGTCCATATCGTCCCAGTGGAAGTTAGCCTGATCACCAACAGTCTAGAGGGAAATCCTTGGATGGAAACTTTGCCATTTGTCATGCATGGGTTGAAACAGATCATACAATTAAGCTCAGACAAAAAGAAAATGATCTTTAATTTGGTGAAAGGTAAAGTACATGACGAGAGGTCAATCATATGTTCTGATACATAGAAAAAAAGATACATGATACGTTACGACATAAGAAAGACGACACTTGCATAAACACAATCATCCGCACTTTTATTTGCATCAACTGAAACCCTCTCAACTTTTGGACCAGGCACGAAGGACTTTACTGTGTTGACTAAAAATAATCTTTAATTGTTTTTATTTGCTCTGAGATCTCTTTGACATGTAGTGAAGTTGCTCTGCCACATCTGTCATCTCTGGCCTTTTATCTACGTCAAGATTTAGGCACTGCACAATAAGTTTTGCCAGACCATCAAGAAGCTCAATGTTTTCAGTTACTGCGATTTCTGGGTCCACAAGTTCAATCACTCTGTTCTCCTTTGTGTAAGCATCAAGAAAGTTCCTGAGTAAGCTGTTGTTGTCAGAATACAAGGCCTTCTTCCTTGTAAGGAGTTCTAAGAGCACGACTCCGAAACTGTAGACATCACTTTTATTGATCAATAGACCTGACTGCAGATATACCGGATCCATATAGCTCCTGTCACCAATGACGGCGTTGGTGTGTTCTTTATCTACGGCGAGCAACCTAGATATACCGAAGTCTGATATCTTTGGAAGGAAGTCATCGTTTAGAAGTATATTAGCTGGTTTGACATCACCATGCAGAATTATTGTTGTGGTCTTCGAATGCATGTAGCCTAGAGCTTCAGCTGATTGTGCAGCAATACGTAAGCGTAGATCCAAATCAAGAGGCACCTTCCCACTGCCGTGCAGAATGTCATCGAGACTACCCTTGGGCACAAACTCATACACCAGAATCGGGACATCGACTTCTAGACAACAGCCTATGAGCTTGACAATATTCTTGTGTATCACTCGAGATTGAATGATGACTTCATTTGCAAATTGACCCTTTTGTGCCGAATCAATAACATTATTGGGTTTCTTCACTGCGACTGGCTGACTTTCATCACCAAGGTTCCCCTTGTAAACCTCACCAAAGCAACCTTTTCCAATAAGGTTATTCTTATCTTTCAAAATTTGCTTGAGCTCGTCCTTTTTGAAAAGCTTAATATTATTAATCTTTTCTAGAATAGGTCCACCATTCTTTTCAAAAAATTCTTTCATCTTGCGTTTCTCTCTACGAAGAAGTGTGATGAACACCAGAACTGTAATGATGAGAAGACCACCTACCGTACCTACATAAACAGCAATAGAACTAAAAAATCATAAACTAATATTATATATATATACCTACCAGGCAACCAGCACAAACTAGTCATTCAAAGAATTAATGTAAATAACTGTTTCACTAAACTGATTCTGATTATTTTTTGTTATGGCAACCACGGCATGAAACTTGCCGGCCTGGATATTAGGATCATTCTCTCAGCATAAAATTAATACACACGTATACAGAGAGAGATAGAGAGAGCGAGAGTGTGTAGACAGTGAAGATATGGATGCCAGATACATACCTACGGAGATTTGTGCTGCTAGGGGAAATATTGGATTGCATGACTCTTTGAATGCATCAGCACTGTGGAAACCCCTTGGGCATTCACATTCGTAGGAGCCTTTCATATTCTTGCAAACTCCATTGCAAGGATATTTCTCAAGTCGTTGACACTCATCAATATCTGTTAATTACATCATAAACCATTTAATGAATATAAAATCAAGATGCAAAACATGTCGACACGCAGTTTAAAACTAAACTAACCCGCGTGAAATAAAAATATAAGTGAGAGAGTAGTAATATATGTTAGCCCTTCACGTGGCAAGTGTCTAACATGTGGATATTGGTAATTGGTTTTACATCAACGGGCATAATTATGACCGGTACAATCCATAGCAAAGAGTCAGTTTCTTAGGGAAAATATAAAAAAAAATTTGCATATTTAGCCGGACGTGTGTAAATACTTACCAACACAACCATTGACAATATAAGGATTTCCCTCGTATCCCTTGGTGCAGTTGCAGACGTACCCTGGTCCATTGGATGTGTCGTGGCACTCACTGTTGGAACTGACGCAGGCGTAGCCTTGCTGTGCCTTTTGCTTCGCCTGGGCGCACGTCAGGTTATCGCGGATTGCCCAGTCCAGCCACACCGGCATGGTCCGGTTGCGGTCCATCTTGAGGTCCCCGGTGTGGAAGGTGTAGTTGTCCCTGTCCACGAGGAAGGCGTAGTCGCAGGGGCTGAAGTCCAACCGGCCCACATGGGTGTACGTCTGAAGGTCATGGTGTTGTCGGTGAGGCCCGGCGGGATGTCGACGTGACAGCACCCGACGCCGACGCAGGCCCCGTCCACCGCGCTGCCGGAGTTGTTGCAGAAGGACATGCAACCGGTGTAGTAGGCATAGGAGTATTTTCACAGACGGCTAGCCTAAGTAAAGAACCGCCTATGATAATCGGTCTTCACAGGCGGCTATCCTTAGTGAAGAACCGCCTATGATAATTAGTCTTCACAGGCGGTTTCACTTCTCCGCCTGTGAAATTGCGGATTATCACAGGCTCTTCGTTTCAGGCGGTTTTAAAAGCCGTCTGTGATAATAGGTTTGGAGCCGCCTGTGATGAGGCTTATTGTAGTAGTGCTGGGTGTAGCCCACGGTGTTGCAGCCGACTATGACGACCTTGTTGTGGGTGTTGGAGATGCGGTGCACGCCATCTTGGTTGAACTGCACGTCGCCGTTGCTATAATCATAAACCACGTCGGAGGTGTTGTAGCATTGGGACGCGACAGGCAGCATCACGCGGGCTTCCGCTGTCCGGATGGAGAGGTGGTTGACTGGGACGCGCTTGATGCTGCCAGCAAGCACCGGCATGCCTCCGTCGCAGATGATCTCGAAGCCCTTGGGGAAGCAGCCTGGGCCGATGCCAAACGGGTATTCGATGGCCATGCCACCACAGCTATCCGGGCAGCCAGCCTTGCTCTGAGCGGCGATGGAGGCCAGTGATGCCTCTAGAAGCAGACATATCAGTAAAATTGATGTTCCTGACATTGCTCTTTCTTTCTTCTTTCTTTTTTTTTGAATAAACACTCACATCTTGCCTTATGAACACACAAACATACCCTAATATTAGCTATATATGCAACACTTATGTCTAGTATGGGACTTTGAACTCGGATGGATAGTCTCCACCACAGTACCTAACCTGTTGCTCTCTTTCTAATAGATGGATTTGGTGGCTCGCTTAATGTGCCTTAATAGCAGCTCAGTCTGCTTGCCATTATATAGTAAGTGATTGCTTCCATCGACATGAGTACGGTAGGTGTTCTTAATTAGATGTCATTCTAGCTCTACGCCGTGGCTTCTAATTTATGTATTGTTTAGTACTAACCTCTCGATGATGGGAAAGGAGGTTAACCTAGTGGTTAAGTACTCCGAGTACTATTTCTAAGGTGATTTTTCTAAAAATAGTATTTCTAAGGTCATGAGTTCGATTTTAAGTGAGGGTGAATTTCAACATGAATTTTATAATATTAAATGCAGATACTCTATAAAGTAACTCATGAGTGTTTGTATTTGTATTCACTTGTAATAAGTTGGTCATAACCTCGGTCGAAATGTAGCAATGACACTTCCCTCGGAACTACTAAAGCGTAGTCTGCGGATGTTCGTAATCGGATGGGACGCGTAAGATCACGAAAAAGATGATGACACAGGAGTTTTTACATGGTTCGGACCGCCTGAGCGTAATACCCCACTCCACGGGGTGGTTTTTGATTGTATGAGTGTGTGGCAAGTGTTTGTGGTTACTTGTATTCGTGTGAGCTTAGTTGACTTCTACCGTGCGACGCAGCCCTTTTATATGCTAAGGACTTTCCGTTACAGTATATGCCTAGCCCGACAAGTGGTCCCTGCTTAACACATGTCTGATAGTAATTAACCACTTATGCACGATCTACATGTATAATCCATGATTAACAATGTGATAACACGCCTTAATGGTGGTGTTACATGACTTGATAGTATATGTCTTGATAGTCCTCTTATCGTGTGTCATTGATAGTAAATTAATGACACATTAATTAGTTCTTGTAACGGCTGTTAATAGCCTTTTGAATGTTCGTGCCGTTGGAGATCCTGTAGTCTTCTCGTTGTAAGCTTAGGTCTAGAGGTCCAACACGTGGCAACTCCGGAGCTTCTCTCTATGGAGAGGTACGTCCGAAGCCACTTGACACGTGGCGGCACCAGAGCTTCCCTCTACTGGGAGTTAGGTCCGGGGCTATTGGACATGTGGTGGTATCAGAGCTTCCATGTGAAGGAAGGTAGGTCCGGCCCCACAGGACACGTGGTAGCATCGGAGCTACCCAAACGAGGGATGCGGACCCAGTGCTATTGGACGAGTGTTGCCTTCGGAAGTCTTCAACTCGGACATAGGAACTCCTTGGTTTTAAGTGCGATATCAGGGGGTACCTAGTATCCAGGTTACTGATAGTGGTCCCCGAGCCCACCTCTAGGAAAGACCTTCTGGGAGAAGTTATACTACCAGAGGTGGTGCCATTTTCGATTCCCGTGATGCGGCTTCATAGTCTTTTTCTAGGCAGTAGAGATGACGGCAAAGAGTTATGCCCTCGCCACATGGCCCTTTTTGACACAGCGTGCGGGATCCTGGCGTGCGAATCTCGTGCAATTGAAGATAACCGATTCCCAGTACGAAATTCGTATCGGTTCTTAGCGTAATCTCTGTAGCCCTATCAGGCGGCCGCCCTCGGGCTTCCAACTTCTCATCATGACAACAGTTCGCCTGGTGTAACTTTTTAAACAAAGTGGACTCGGGCCCCCTTGTCATTGACAAGGTCATCTGCGATTCGGGTCAGAATGTAGTTTCCATCCAAGCGTTGCAGACGCTTACTAAAGGGAGAAAATTCGCACAGGGAGAGAACTCTATACGCCTTCATCTGATCGTGCGCTTAGAGCGCTCCGCTGTTGCAACTTTTCTTCATCCTCTGCTCCACTTTTCGGTGATGGAGTTGGGACTTCCTTGGAGCTGGATCGAGAAAAATGAAGATTTGTTGAAGGTTCGCACCTACATGGGGTGGTCAAGCGACTCCTTCAACAACTCAATTCGTGTCAGCAAGTTCCCCTTCAAGCAGAAACACGTCGGCGAGATCGTCTACTTCACGGCATTCGCCACGGTGGGGCTCGTCCCACCCTTCTTCAGCTTTCTGCTGATGCTGCTAGACTTCTACAGTCTGCAGCTTCATCATCTCGGCCCCCACTACTTCTTGCTAGTCGTGAAATTCATCCACTTTTGCGAGATGTGGGTGGGTGTGTCGCCCTGCATCGAGCTCTTCAGGACCTTCTTGACGGTCCACTCCACTGGGAAGTCGAAAAAGTTGCTTGGCTTCTACTACTTCGTGAAGCGCAAGAATTGTTCCTTGACTTACTTGAAGACATTTCATTCCAGGAAGTAGGACAACTGGAAGAAGGATTGGTTGGTGATCACGGTGGATCACCACGACATGCTGGAGCTGCCCGAAAGCGTCCCCAACATCAACACCAATGCCTGGGAAGTGGTTCCGACACTGTCAGAGGAGTATAACCCGATCTTGACAAGGATCTGGGAGTGCGACGAAGGAGGAGTGACTCCCCTGATGGTCATTGCCAACTTCTTGACTAACCGGTGGGCTCCGCTGAATACAAGGTAGTGGTCTGCATGGGCGTTCGGTGGGGAAATGGATCACAACCGGATTGAGATTGGTATCGGGTCCAATTTGGATAAAGAGGCTTTGAAGCTTCATCTCAAAAAACTATACCATAGAACCATTTGCTCTGACGATCTGACACCTTCGGCAGAGTTCCTGTCTTTGAACATGGTGCCAGAGGCCAGGAGGGAGCTGCGGAAGAATATGTCAGCTCTTGACGATCTGGGCCTTGTGGACAAGCGTCGGAGCACTCCTCCGGCGGGGATTGTGATCCCTAGAGCTCCTTGCTCCCATGAAGGTTACAAACCTGCGCCAGTCAGTGACAAAGGCAAAGGTCCTATGGCTTCACCTCCAAAGAAGTCAACCTCCGACCGAGGCAAAGAGAAAGCTCCCATCGAAGTCCCAAGTCGCAAGCGAAAGGTGACGAGGGGTGATGGGAGCAATGTGAGGGAAACTCCGAAAGAAGTGACCCCTCATCCTAGGCTTAGGTCTGTGGTGATTGTGCCTCCAGCTCCGACTGGTCCTTCAGCTCCAGTGCCTGCAGAGGGCATTGGCTCTGGCGAGTCAACTCCTGCCTTGATGCTAGCTGGTGGCTCTGGGTCCGAAGAGCAACCTCCTACAACAGAGGTCCCAGAGGTGGCAGCGCCTGTAGCCGTCTCAACTCCAGGTTCGGGTCCCGGAGTGTCCGCCACACTGAAGACAGCGGGCTCTAGCTGCCCGAGGAAGAAGATTCGTGCTGATTGGAGTGGTAATACTCCTAGGTAAGGATCGACTCTTTAGCTTTTGTCTTTATTTTGTTCCTTGCTTTGTATTGAATTCCCTACTTTTTGTTTCCAGAATATTGAGAACAAGCACAACGGCTCCAGTGCGTACTGCGACTCCGGATGCTGCATTGGCTGAAGCTCTCGCCCCGACTCCTACCTCTCCCCTAGTGGTAGTGGCAAATGACACGACATCTCCGGCACCGGCTGTCGTGGAGACAAGTTCAGAGCCAGTAACCAAAGATCCCGTGGTAGCGCTGGTCCACGCTGAGGAAGAGTTTGTAGGAGCTCTGGTTGTTCCGAAGCCTGCTGTGGAAGCTCCAACATCAGTGCTAGAAGCGGGTGAAGCTCCGACAAATTCTTCAGTGCTAACTCTGAAAGTGACAACTCCGGAGGTAGTTATGTCTGAGCTAGTGTACCAGAGAATCCAGTTGCGGGTCCTACATCTTGTGGACTGATGATTGAAGATCCGGCTGAGGGATCTTCCTCATCAGCTCCGGAGGTTGAAGCTTCCACGGCAGGACCTTCATCAGCCGCAATAAATATTGATAAGCTCCCAGAGATCGGTCCTGACGATGTGGAGCTATTGGAGAACACGCTCGCGCTGTGGGACCCGATAGTAATTTTGGAAGACCCACTGGATCCTGCAGAGGCACCTCAAGCGGGCCCAGAGCTGATTCCTTTGGTGTTGTCTATCGACAATGCTTGCTCAAGTCTTCGCCAGGTGCAGCTTGCCTTCAACTAGGAAAGCTAGACTCTCGAAGAAGAGCGCAACACCCTAAGGCGTTGGTGCAATAGATTTCATTTTGAGATGAATCTTATGTAGTCTCAGTTGGCTGGCCAGAAGGAGTGGGTGGCCAAGGAGAAGGCTCGGCTGTTGCGGTTAGACCGCCCGCTCAATGAGAGAGAGGCCATGATTAAGGATCTTGATGATAAGACTCGGGAGGTGTTTGAGCATGCTAAGGAGGTCAGTAAGCGGCCGACAATCGCTCAGATAGTCTCAATGAGCTGAATGAGCAACTCTTCAAGCGTCAGGAAATCCTCGATCAAAAGGAGGATAAGCTCCTGGAGAAAGAGGAAGACCTCATGAAGAGGGAGGAGGAGCTCACCCAGAGGTTGTCGCTGGGAGAGCATAGTTTGGCTAATTGCGCGAAACAATTCAATCTGTGGTGCGATCAAGAGAAGGTTCGGATATGGCAGATGGGGGTAAACGCCTCCAAAAGAGAGACTGGTATCTTTACCAGGGAGGAAAAGTTGAAGGGTAAAGAGAAGGACATGGCAGAACAGAAGAACCGTATCCACCTCCGAGAGAAAGAACTCCGCGACCAAGAGAAGCAGTTGGCTAAAAGTATCCAGTAGCATGCTAAGGAAGTCGAGCGCTTCTTCAAGGAAGGTTATGCGGAACTTTTGGCTGCCAAAAAGTCACTGGAGGAGCTTAGAATCTTGAGGGAAAGTGAGTCCCAGCAAGTCTGGGATTTCTTAGGGCATGCCAATGAAGCTCTGGTGCCATTTGGTTTCAGCCCAGTACGTCCGGTTGAACCGAAGTCAGAGATGGACAAGGTGTTGGTGGCGTTGACCTCCGCCGGCAAGAAGCTTGACACTGTGGGTGACGTAGTCATCGGTGAACTAGAGACGGAAGGAAGGACCCTGGCCAAGAACGTTGCCGAATATGTGTTGGCATATTTCCAAAGCTGAGACCTCCAAATGTCTTTTGCTTCGGTGTTCGAAGGACCCGTTGCCGAGGAGGAACAAGGCGCTAGGGCCAGCGTTCAAGAAGCTGCCCATACAGTTGCATCTTTCTTCAATAGGAACTCCAGTAGTTAGAACCTTTATTTTTTTGCCTCATTTTGTAATCCTCAGATTTTGAATGAATGAAATCCTTCTGAATTCCATCTTTTGTGTCTTCAATGCAGTGCCTTTTATATTGTTGGCCACCTGGTAGATGTGTTTAATAAATTGAAGGCATCTACCATGAGGATTTAGACAATGTATTGAAAACTCTATAGCTCCAAATTCGTAGCCAGAATGATAGCTCTGAGTTCCAAGTCTTACTTCTGACATTTCTAGGGACCCTTTGTTACGTCGACGGCAGGCCCCCTGGGAGTTGTCGGAGCTTGGAAGCTTTGACGGCGCCCACTGTCAACGTATAGAACATAGATGTAACCCAGAACGCCTCAAAGAACATAGATGTAAGGTCGTTGTGTGAGAAACTCACGACCATGAATTTTGGTGATGTGTGCCAACGAGTGAAGGCAGAACATCAAAGGCCAGCCGGATTATTGTAGCCATTAAATATTCCGGAATGGAAGTGGGAAGAAATCAGAATGGACTTCATAGTTGGATTGCCACGTACTCAGTCCAGTAGACCGCGCACTCAATGAGAGAGAGTCCATGATTAAGGCTCTCGATGATAAGACTAGGGAGCTGTTTGAGCATGCTAAGGAGGCCAATGAAGCGGTCGACGGTCGCTCAGTTAGCCTCAATGAGCTGAATGAGCAACTCCTCAAGCGTCAGGAAACCCTCGATCAAAAGGAGGATAAGCTCCTGGAGAAAGAGGAAGACCTCGTGAAGAGGGAGGAGGAGCTCGCCCAGAGGATGTCACTGGGAGAGCAAAGTTTGGCTGATCGCGTGAAACCATTTAATTTGTGGTGCGATCAAGAAAGGATCGGATATGGCAGATGGGGGTAAACGTCTCCAAAAGAGAGATTGATATCTCTACCAGGGAGGAAAAGGTGAAGGGTAAAGAGAAGGTCTTGGCAGAACGGAAGAACCGTATCCACCTCCGAGAGAAAGAGCTATGCGATCAAGAGAAGCGGTTGGCTGAAAGTATCCAACAACATGCTAAGGAAGTCGAGTGCTTCTCCAAGGAAGGTTATGCGGAACTTTCGGCTGCCAAAAAGTCACTAGAGGAGCTTAGAAGCTTGAGGGAAACTGAGTCCCAGCAAGTCTGGGATTTCTTATGGCATGTCAATGAAGCCCTGGTGTCGTTTGGTTTCAGCCCGGTACGTTCGGCAAAACCGTCTCCGGAGATGGACAAGGTGCTGCTGGTGTTGACCTCCGCCGGCAAGAAGCTTGACACTGTGGGTGACATAGTCATCGATGAACTGGAGACGGAAGGAAGGACCCTGACCAAGAATGTTGTCGAATATGTGTTGGCATATTTCAAAAGCCGAGACCTAGAAATGTATTTTGCTCCAGTGTTCGAAGGACCCGTTGCCGAGGAAAAACAAGCTGCTAGGGCCAGCATTTAAGAAGTTGCCCAGACAGTTGCCTCTTTCTTCAATAGTAACTCTAGTAGTTAGAACCTTTATTTTTTTGCCTTCATCTTGTAATCCTCTGATTTTGAATGAATGAAGTCCTTCTGAATTCCATTTTTTGTGTCTTCAATGCATTGTATTTTATATTGTTGGCCCCCTGGTAGATGTGTTTAATGAATTGAAGGCATCTACCATGAGGATTTAGACAAAGTCTTGAAAACTATATAGCTCTTAATTCGTAGCCAGAACGATAGCTTTGAGTTCCAAGTCTTACTTTTGATATTTTCAGGGACCCTTTGTTACGTCGACAGCAGGCCCCCTCGGAGTTATCGGAGCTTGGCAGCTTTGATGGCGCCCACTGCCAACGTATAGAACATAGATGTAACCCAGAACGCCTCAAAGAACATAGATGTCAGGTTGTTGTGTGAGAAACTCACGACCATGAATTTTGGTGATGTGTGCCAATGAGTGAAGACGGAACATCAAAGGCCAACCAGATTATTGCAGCCATTGAAGATTCCAGAATGGAAGTGGGAAGGAATCGAAATGGACTTCATAGTTGGATTGCCATGTACTCAATCCGGTAGACCGCACGCTCAATGAGAGAGAGGCGATGATTAAGGCTCTTGATGATAAGACTCATGATGTGTTTGAGCATGCTAAGGAGGCCAGTGAAGCGGCCCACAGTCACTCAGATAGCCTCAATGAGCTGAATGAGCAACTCCTCAAGCGTAAGGAAACCCTCAATCAAAAGAAGGATAAGCTCCTAGAGAAAGAGGAAGACCTCGTGAAGAGGGGGGAGGAGCTCACCCAGAGGATGTCGTTGGGAGAGCAAAGTTTGGATGATCGCGCGAAACTATTCAATCTGTGGTGCGATCAAGAGAAGGATTGATATGGCAGATGGGGGTAAACGTCTCCAAAAGAGAGATTGATATCTCTAAGAGGGAGGAAAAGGTGAAGGGTAAAGAGAAGGACTTGGCAGAATGGAAGAACCGTATCCACCTCTGAGAGAAAGAGCTCCACAACCAAGAGAAGCGGTTGGCTAAAAGTATCCAGCAGCATGCTAAGGAAGTCGAGCACTTCTCTAAGGAATGTTCTGCGAAACTTTCGGCTGCCAAAAAGTCACTGGACGAGCTTAGAAGCTTCAGGGCAACTGAGCCCCAGCAAGTTTGGGATTTCTTAGGGCATGCCAATGAAGCTCTGGTGCCGTTTGGTTTCAGCCCGGTACGTCCGGCTGAACCGGAGCCGGAGATGGACAAGGTGATGGTGGTGTTGACCTCTGCCGGCAAGAAGCTTGACACCGTGGATGACATAGTCATCAGTGAACTGGAGACGGAAGGAAGGACCCTGACCAAGAATGTTGCCGAATATGTGTTGGCATGTTTCAAAAGCCGAGACCTCCAAATGTCTTTTGCTCTGGTGTTCGAAGGACCCGTTGCCGAGGAAAAACAAGCCACCAGGGCCAGCGTTCAAGAAGCTGCCCATACAGTTGCCTCTTTCTTCAATAGGAACTCTAGTAGTTAGAACCTTTATTTTTTGCCTTCATCTTGTAATCCTCTGATTTTGAATGAATGAAATCCTTCTGAATTCCATTTTTTTGTGTCTTCAATGCATTGCCTTTTATATTGTTGGCCCCCTGGTAGATGTGTTTAATGAATTGAAGGCATCTACCATGAGGATTTAGACAACGTATTGAAAACTCTATAGCTCCAAATTCAGACCAAAATGATAGCTCTGAGTTCCAAGTCTTACTTCTGACATTTTTAGGGACCCTTTGTTACGTCGACGGCAGGCCCCCTGGGAGTTGTCGAATCTTAGAAGCTTCGAAGGCGCCCACTGTCAACGTATAGAACATCCACGGCAGTCCCCTTGGGGGTTGTCAGAGCTTTGTAGCTTCGACGGTGTCTACTATCAACGTATAGAACGTCGACAGCGGGCCCCCTGAGGGTTGTTAGAGCTTTGAAGCTTTGACGGCGCCCACTGTCAACGTATAGAACGTCGACGGCGGGCCCCCTGGGGGTTGTCGGAGCTTTGTAGCTTCGACGGTGCCTACTATCAACATATAGAACGTCGACGGCGGGCGCCCTGGGGGTTGTTGAAGCTTTGTAGCTTCGACGGCGTCCACTATCAACGTATAAAACGTCGATGGCGGGCCCCCTCGGAGGTGTTGGAGCTTGGTAGCTTCGATGGCGCCCAATATAAATGCATAGAACGTTCACGGCGGGCCCCCTGGGGGAGGTCGGAGCTAATGCTTCGGCATCATCCACCATCACCGAGCAAATTGCCATCAAATATTTATTTTTCCTGTGCATAAAAAACAAGAAAAGTAGTAAAATTCGACCTCTTGTCTATAACTTATTTGCGGCTTACTATCCTACTTTGAATTTTAGATCCTGGGGAATTTAACATGGCAACATAAGTGTATTAATTAAATGGCTTTAGGTCCGAATGCCTTCCGGACCCGCCCTACTGGGACCCGCCAGGATATAGGTAGAGTGGCATACTTAGGGTGTCTGATCAGTTTAAGTCGATAACACACTCCAGACCTGTCATTAGCTTTGGTTTTCAGGTGAGTAGACCATACAACATTACTAAAACCCAAAAGAAGATTACCAATACAACTTATATATCATATAAATACCTTGGACTACATTTCAAGGGATTGCACAACATTGTTATAGACAAGAAGGTAAAAATATAATGAGCTTGTACAAATGAAATGCACGTAGAGTCTGTCTGTATAAAAAGTTTTATCATTAAGGTCCAAATTACAGGAGAAGACAAGGACACACTTAAAGTACAATGACCAAGTTAAGTGTGCTATTCATCTTGATCCAACCCAAGGAGGGCAAAGACACACCTAAAGTACAGGACTAAGATAAGTGCGCTAAACCCTTCCCGACTCTGTTCATGGACTATGAGAGATACAATTTATACAAACAGACTCACCTCCGTGTATCTAAGCATAAAAATTATGGAGGTGCTTGATGTTCCACGGATTGGGAAACGGAGTCCCATCAATTGTCGCCAAGCGAACGCATTCGGGGTGGGAAACTTTGATAACTTGGAAGGGACCTTCCCAGCCCGGGGAGAGTTTGTTCATCCCTTCTTGAGTCAGTATTCTCCACAGCACCATATCGCCTTCTTCTAGCTGTCGGTTGTGCACGAACCTTTGATGATAGCATTTGAGCACCTGGCGGTATCATGCATTTTGAACAGCTGCTTGACACCTTGCATCATCAACGAGGTCTAGGTCTTCACGCAGGAGTTTGTCCTACGTGGCTTTGTCAAAGGTTCGGACTCAGAGAGACCCCATGGTGATCTCCGGAGGAAGGACTGCTTCAGCTCTGTACACCAAAAAGAAGGGTTGCTCTCCTGTTGCCCGGCTAGGTGTTGTCCTGCTTGACCACAATGCAGACGAAAGCTCCTCTATCCAGTTGGCACCATGTTTCTTTAGGCACTCATATGTACACGTCTTCAGTCCCTTGAGTATTTCTGCATTATATCTCTCAGCTTGGCCATTGCTTGTCGGGTGAGCTACTGATGCGTAGCTAACTTATATGCCAAGATCTTCGTAGTACTCTTGGAATGTTGCACTTGTCAATTGGGTTCCGTTGTCAGTAAAGACCCTCTTTGGATTTCCAAATCCGCAGACTATGGACTTCAAGAACATGATAGCAGATTGCTTGTTGATTATCACAACTGGGGTAGCTTCTAGCCACTTGGTGAACTTGTCAATGGCGACGTACAGGAACCTGTAACCTCCGACGGATTTTGGGGAAGGTACCAAAATGTTCATCCCCCACACAGCGAATGGCCACGTGGGATATATCATTTGCAGTGACTGAGCCAGTGTGTGAATCTGCTTTGCGTGGAACTGGCACACTTCAAACTTTTTTACCAACTCAACTGCATCCTGGAGTGCTGTAGGCAAGTAAAAGCCATGCTGGTAGGCTTTACCGACCAACGTGCGAGAAGATGTGTGGTTCTCGCACTCGCCTCCATGGATCTCTGCGAGAAGCTCGCATCCTTCTTCTCAGTAAATGCACTGCATTAGAACACCGTTGGCACAACGTCGGTAGAGATCCCCTTCTACCAACATGTATCTTTTAGCCATTCTGACAATTCGATCAGCGGAAGCACCATCTTCAGGAAGGATATTATATTTCAAGTAGCTCTGGATCCTCGAGATCCATGCATCGAAGCTAACTTGAGCTTCTGGATCTTGCGTGTTGGGTTGCTCGGAGCTTCCTACAGCGCCTATGATCCTTGGTGGGCGCCATGGTAATAGGGCCATCGAGACCACCAGCTTCGAGGTGCTGGTCTCGCCCCCATCACTCAGTTCGGCGAGCTGAGAGGTAGGTCCTGACAATCTTCTGACAAAAACTCTGTCTGGAGCTTGAGCTCCGGTTGAAGCCTTTGTCGAAAGGTCATCAGCTTCAGCGTTGTTGAGACGCTAAACATGAGAGATCCAAGATGTGGAAGTCCTTTCGTAGCTTCTGGACTTCAAGTAAATATGCAACAAGTTGGGGATTGTTGCAACAACATTCACCTTTGACTTGCTTGATGACGAGTTGCGAGTCACCCTTCACCAGTAGCTACCTGACGCCATATATATGATAGTGCCACCTCGAGTCTATAGATGAGAGCTTTGTACTCCGCCATGTTGTTGGTTGCCTTGAAGTCAAGGTGTACCATATACTTGACATTCTCCCCGGTCGTAGCAAGGAGAAGGATTCTAGCTCTGGCCCCCTACTTCTATACGAAGCCGTCGAAGTAGAGAGTCCAATGAGGATAAGTGAAGACCAGGACCTTAGGTTCCGGCTTCTGCTCACATAGTCCCCCTGGAGTTGATGAAGAAAGAGTCCATTCCGCTACGAAGTCAGCCAGTGCGTGACTCTTGATAGCATGTCGAGGCAGGAATTTGAGATTGAGTTTTGCCAGCTCTGTAGCCCACTTGGCGATATTTCCAGTAGAATTTGGATTATGCAATATAGCACGCAGTGGAAAGTAGGTTACCACTGATATCTTGTGGGCCTAAAAATAGTAACATAGCTTTCTTGAGACAATAAGAACTGCATACCGCAACTTATGACCCTCAATGTATCGAGTCTTAGCATCATGGAGCACTTCACTGATGAAGTACACTGGCCGCTGGACGGTCCAGACCTTCCCAGAGAGACCCAGAGCTTCTTGTCCGTCAACTTGGGCCCTCCCGAAGCGGTCCAAATCTTCTTCTTGAGCAATCGGAACCCTCCCGGAGGGATCCAGATCTTGTTCTTCATTAGCCCGGACCTCCTCAGAGGGGTCTGGACCTTCTTTTTGTACTGCGGGAACTCCCTCGATAGAGAGAGGTTGATCCTCAGGCCTCTTACCTTTAGGATACGTGCCTAGGGGCTGTGAGTCAGACTCGCCTTCAGGTAGCTCCGGACCCTCCCAGAGGAGTCTAGGCTCCTGAGCTGAAGATGGCTCCGATCTCTCCGCGACCAGGACCATGCTGACAACCTCGGTAGTTGCCAAAATGTAAAGTAGAAGAGGCTCATCAGCTCCGGGGCTACTAGAATTGGTAGTGTGGTGAGGAGTTGCTTGAGCTCTTGGAATGCCTTCTCTGCATCTTCAGACCAATGAAATGGTCCGGACTTCCTCAAAAGCTTGAAGAGGGGAAGCGCTCGCTCTGCCAGTCTTGAAATGAACTGGCTAAGCGCAGCTAGACACTCAGTTAGCTACTGGACGTCCTTGACACGGGCTGGGGGCCGCATCTCTTCAATGGCCTTGATTTTGGACGGATTTGCCTCAATTCCTCAGTGAGTTACCAAGAAAACAAGAAGCTTTCTGGAGTTAACCCCGAAGAAACATTTGTTCGGGTTGAACTTCGTACGTGTCAAGCGTAGCTTATCGAAGAAGGCTTGCAGATTGTTAAGGAGTGACTCCTTGTTCTTCACCTTGACGACAATGTCATCGATGTATACCTGCACCAAGTCCCTGATGAGCTCTCCAAATATTTTGTGCATGACTCGCACAAAAGCTGAAGCAGCGTTTTTGAGACCGAAAGGCATGGCAGTGTAACAATATAACCCATCTACTGTAATGAATGCACTATGCTCTTCATCTTCCCTAGAAATTTGAATCTAATGATATCCAGAATATGCATCTAGGAAACACAGTAACTCACACACGGAGGTAGAATCCACTATCCAATATATTCTAGGAAGTGGAAATGGGTCTTTTGGGCATGCCTTATTTAAGTTGGTGTAGTTGATGCACATCTGAAGCTTCTTGTCGGCCTTTGGTACAACGATTGGGTTTGCCAGTCATCGAGGATGGTGAACCTCATGGATGAATCCAGCATCGAGTAGCTTCTTGATTTCTTGTCTAATGAAATTATGCCGCTTGACCGATTGCTTTCGGGGCTTAAGATGTACTGGTCATGCATTGGGTATATCTTCAGGCTGTGCTCGATCACCTCCCTAGGGATCCCAGGAATTTGTGATGGTTTCCATGCAAACACATCGACATTCTCCCAGAGGAAAGTGACGAGTGTGAGTTCCTATTTGTTGTTAGACCTCCTGATATACAAGTGGACTAGGCAGCATCGGAACCAATTTGGACGACTTTGACGGGGATGTCTGTAAGACCTATGTGTGCTGAATACATTGGCTAGTAGTGAGTATACTTGGCTTTGATGATAAAAGTTTTGAATATCACCAAAACACCTTTTTATCAAGGTCCGACTCTAGCTCTGAGCTACAGCAAGGTCCGACGGTAGGTCCGGCTTGGTTTGGGTAGCTCCGGTTACGTTCGATGCTAGGTCCGACTAGCTTTGGTCAGCTCCGGTGAAGTCTTGTCTTTAACTCCGGCATATTTTTGATAGCTCTGACATGTTTTTGCTAAGCTCCGAGTTGATTTTTCTAGCTCCGGCTTTTGGGTTTACTAGTTCTGACTAGTTCTGGTTAGCTCTGGCGCTAGGTCCTACTAGTTTTGTAAGCTCTGGTGGGAGCTTGGTTGTACTAGTTTTGGTAAGATCCGGCGAGTGCTTTACTCTACTAGCTTTGGTAAGCTCCGGCTCAAGCTCCGGGTTGCTCTGGCAAGGTCCAAAACTTGACTGCAGTGCTTCTGCTTTTCATTTGCAATGTTTCGTACTTGTTTTACATTGTTGGAAAGTTTGCTTAGTATTCTTTTACTAAGTTTTTGGTGCGTTTTGGTTGATATGGATGATATCGTGTTACTGTGGTTTTGCAACATGCTTATGTGAGGTTCTCACGTAAGGTGTTGTGTTCGGAACTAACTTGAGTCAAGTCGAGGACTTGGACTCGTATGGATGGGTTGTTTATTCATGTGCAGGTGTTGCTTGAGTTCAAGACATGGCTGGTGACAGGATCCATTGGACTAGTCTCAAGGAGGAGATGAGGTTCCAACAACCAAATTCAGGAGGAATTGTGGTTGAGCTGATCAGGAGGTTGCGCAGCATGATTGAATCAAGAACAATGCATATGAAGGTATCGTGGACGTCATTGGAAGATGTTTGCACGTGTGCAAGGAGTGCATGGACGTGGCTACATGGTTCCAAGGCGTGATGAAGAGATGTGGACGTAAAGAATTTGTCGGAAAGGTCCACCCGACTAGGTTATGGACTCAGGCTGCGGCTGAGTCGGGTTTGACTCAAATATGGAAATATTTGAGTTGGTTATGATAGAATTTCGTGTGGGTCACGAATTTGAGTTGTTTAGGAATGTGGGATACGTTCCTAAGGTGTTCAGAAGTCTTAAGATTGCTTCTATCTGCGTGTAGAAGAATCTTGAGCAGTTATGGAATGTTATGATTCGTGATCTGAGTAGGATTGGAGTCCTAGTTGATATTGGGTTGGCCTAATTGCTGGTTATATAAGCAAGGGAGCCCAGAGCTCGTGGTGCACGACTTTGGGGCTGTTACTCTTGTGTTCTATCGAATAAAATTCGTAGTTTGAAGGAACTTTTGTGCCTTGTTCGTCCGACTTGTTCCAGACAAGTTTTACTCGTCGAGTTTCTGGACAGCACTACCTTTTGTCGGTGGTTTTATCATAACTCGAGTTTTACAGATCCAATTGACGTGATTCTTTTTGGGTTATCTTCAAAACTTGATTATATATCATATGTCAAAATTTCACGGTCATTGGATTTGTGGATTCTGATCTACACGAGTTTCTTTGCAGCATTCCAGAACTGTTTTTTCTCGGGTAGGGCAGATTGACCTTTGTTTGATCATTCGATCATAGCTTGAGTTTTTCTCGACGGATTTGAGTGATTCCTTTTGTGTTGTCTTCGTGACTTGATTCTCTCTGATATCCATCACTTTTGTCACGGTGAAACACATTTATATTAGTCTCACACACGATTTCTTTAAGAGATTGATTTTCTGCAGAAGTGGTTGGGGTTTAATTGTTTTCGCTGCGTAAGATTTTTAAATCTACCATTCACCCCCCTCTGGTAGATTTTCATGTACTCTTCGATCCTACAATTGGTATCAGAGCCACGGTGCTCTAATCTTTGTGATTTGCACGTGTTTTTGACTAATCATCATGGAGAAGTACTCCGCCAAACCTTGTGTGTTTGCTGGTATTGATTTCCTGGTTTGGAAGGCACGCATGGAGGCTTTCATCCAGGCACAAGGCTTTGCAATATGGGAGAAGGTATACAAGCCTTACGAAGTGCCATCAAACGATCAAGTTACAGCTACAAATCTGAGAGATGTCAACAACAACAACAACAACAACAAGGCTCGAAACTTGATCATACAAGGATTAACTCAAAGCGACTTCGATCGTGTTGCACACCTCCGATCTGCATACGATGTGTGGAAAGCACTTTGTGACTACCACGAAGGATCCAACACGATCAAAGAGGTAAGGAAAGACATGTTGAAAAAGTAATACATGCGCTTCGAGATGAAATCCGGTGAGTCTATTGATGACCTTTTTGCTCGCTTTAATAAAATTCTCAGCAACTTGCGTAGTGTCAATGTTAATTTTTCAGATGCTGAAAATGCTAGGCAATCGCTAAGTGCATTAGATATGTCAATTTGGGAGATGAAAGTCACATCTATTCGTGAATCTACTGTCATGAGTTCTCTTACATTAGATGTAATCTTTTCTAAACTAAAAACTCATAAAATTGACATCCTAGCACGTAAAAACCGAAATAAGTCTATTGTATTTGTTTCACAATGTGATATGTCTAGCTCCGGTCAATCATCATCTTGCAATACTCTTGTTTTGTTGTCCTCACTAATCCTGGAGCAGATCGAAGAATTTCCAGAAGAGGAGTTGGCACTCATCTCTACTAGATTCTCAAAAGCATTGCAAAATGTGAGAACTAGAAGGAGAGGAAGCTCCGGACCTCAACGCTCTTTTGAATGTGGTAAAACAGGACACTTTCGTACATAATGCCCCAACCTTTTAGGTCCGACCACTTGGGAAGAAAAACAAAGCAAGGTCCAGACCTCCTCTGGAAATTCCAACAAGAAGAAGAAAGGTACCATAGGACGCAAGATGATCAACAGTTTCATCACCGCGCTTCAAGAGTTCAGTTCAAGTGATGTGGACATTGGAAGTGATGAAGATGATGATGATTTGGCAAACTTGTGCTTTATGGCGGGCAAGTCAAGATCAAGTATGGAGGAGGCAGAACACAACAGCGACAATGAAGAGGTATGTCCTACTTGCGAAGAAATGTGTGATGCTATTTCTCGTGCCACTGTTATTGTTAAGAAAAGGGACAAAAAGCTTAGGGATAGTGCTGCTAAAATTGAATCACTAGAATCTGAAATCAACCGTTTAAAAACTTTGATTCCTAGTGATGATGCATGTTCCTCATGTGATTTAATATATGAACAATTGTCCTCATTAAGAAGTGCGCACACCTCCACACTTGATAAACTTGAGTTAGAAATTGAAAAGAACAAAGAGCTTGCTGCACTTAATGATAAAAACTTGAAAGATGCGAGCTGTTCGACAATTGATTTGCATTGTTCTACTTGTGATGATCTTGATAAGAAACTACAGGATGCTATGAATGAAATTTCTATATTGAACTATGCTTTACGTTCTCATGAAGTTAAATTTTGTTCCAATTGCAAACTAAAAGGAAAAACTTCAAGTGAAAATTGCCTTGATCTGTCCAATAAACTTGATGACATGCATAGGACATTAGATCGGTTTTTTAATGGGAATAAGAACCTAAACTTGCTGCTGAATTCTTCCAAGTCATGCAACGATAAAACTGGTTTAGGTTTTGATTCTCATGATCATGCTAAGGCACATCCACCTAAAATTGTAAAGTCATTAGGATGTGGTTTGATTCAAACAGTTCCTAAACAAAAAGGAGTGGTTTTCAAATCTGCAGGAGTGTTGTCTCATTCGGTTTCAAATAAAAATATTGCTTGCTCATCTAGACATGAACACAAAGTTAAATTTCATTGTACCTTCTGTGGTAGAGATGGTCATGTCATAGATTTTTGTTATAGACTAGCTAAACAACAGAAAAGGGAAAGAATGGTTGCTAGATCTCATAACTTTCATGCAAAATTTGCTGCGCACATTGAACCGAATGTACAACCTGCTGTTTTGAGTCAAAAACATTCAAAGTTTACCTCCGGACCTTCTGTTTTTGCCTCCGGAGCTACTGATTTTTGTGCTACACAAGTAACACCTTATAGGTCAGTAGTTAAGAATAAAAAATCTCAAACTTTGACTCATAAACCTGCTGTTTTGTCTTAGCTTTTGCTTGTTTTTCCTGCTGAACGTCGCGTGACTCAGTACTGGATTCCTAAATGCCATTTGACTAACCCCAGTATTGATTCATCGACGTATTGTGCTTCTATGTAGGTTACACGTTTGAGGAAGGAGAACATTTGGATTGTGGATTCAGGTTGCTCACGCTACATGACCGGTAACAAAGATTGGTTTTCCTCCCTCTCTTTTGTGTCACGTGTAGAGAATGTTACTTTTGCCGATAATTCTTCAAATCCTATAATTGCTAAGGGTTCGGTTAGAGTAAATGATCACTACACTTTGAAGGATGTGGCACTTATCAAAAATTTGAAATACAACTTGCTTTCTGTTGCACAATTGCTAGATGAAAATATAGAAATTATTTTCAATAAAAACTGCTGCAAAGTTGTAGATTCAAATAATGAGCTTATTTTTAACATGTCTCGCTTTGGAAGAGTTTTTAAAGCTTATTTTGATATGTCTTCCTCTAAGCATAGGTGTCTAGTTGCTAATGATTCAAAGGACTTATATTTTTAGCATCGTAGACTTGGTCACGTAGGCTTTGATCACCTAACGCGTGTTAGTGCTCTTGATTGCATACGTGGGCTGCCTAAGCTTAAAGGGGACAAAGAAATTGTGTGCTCTTCTTGTAGACATGCTAAGATGGTTGCAGGTTCACATACTCCTCTCACAATGATCATGACAACTGAACCATGTCAACTTTTGCATCTTGACACCGTAGGACCTTCACGTGTTCAATCCTTCGGAGGTAAATGGTATGTTCTTGTTATTGTTGATGATTATTATAGATACTATTGGGTTTAATTTATGGCGTCTAAGAATGAAGCTTTTGGTCACTTTAGGACTTTATTTCTTAGATTATCAATTGATCACCCAGGATCTTTAAAGGCAATTAGAAGTGATAACGGAACTAAATTTAAAAAACAATCTTTTGATCACTTTTGTGCTGAAAATGGAATAGATCATCAACTTTCTTCCCCATATGTACCTCAACAAAACGGTGTTGTACAAAGAAAGAACAGAACCTTAGTTGAGATGGCTAGGACTATGCTTGATGAATATCGAACTCCTAGGAAATTTTGGGCTGATGCGTTAGCAACCGCTTGTTATGTCTCAAATCGTGTTTTCTTGCATGCTAAGCTAGGTAAAACATCATATGAGCTTCGGTTTGGACATAGGCCTAGTGTTACACACTTTTGGGTCTTTGGTTGCAAATGCTTTGTTAAGAAACATGGTAATCTTGATAAATTTGAACCTCGATCCATTGATGGCATGTTTCTTGGTTATCCATCTCATACTAGAGGCTATCGTGTGCTTTTACTTGACACTAACAAAATTGTGGAGACTTGTGAAGTGTCTTTTGATGAATCTAGCCCAGGTACTAGCTCAAACGTTGCAGGTCCAGATCCATATCCGTAGGGGGAGAGCATTTTCATTGAAGATGAGGAAGAATTGGAGTTGCTGCCAGAAAATTCAGCAGCTAAAGACTTTGGTTTAGCTCCGGATGTTAATTCTCAACCAGCACTGACAACCATCAATGCTGATTCAAATCATCCTCAAGCCACAATCTCATCGATTTGTGATGAACATGAAGAAGAAGAAGCTTGTGAGACATCTATTCCCCTACGGTTTTACAAAGATCATCCCCCACAATAGATGATTGGAAGCTTGCATGAATGAGTCACACGGTCCAGGTTTGGCAATCCAAACTCTCATGCTCATTCTGCTTTTGTTGCTTCTTTTGAACCAAAAGATATATCACACGCACTCACTAATGAATCTTGGATTATTGCCATGCAAGAAGAGTTAGAAAATTTTGAAAGAAATAATGTTTGGAAACTTGTACCTCCACCTCAAGGTCACACTTTAATTGGAACTAAATGGCTATATAAAAATAAACAAAGTGAGGATGGGGTTGTGGTTAGGAATAAGGCTAGGTTGGTTGCTCAAGGTTTCACTCAAGTTGAAGGTCTAGATTTTGATGAAACTTTTGCTCGTGTCGCTAGATTAGAAGTCATAAGAATTTTGTTAGCTTTCGTAGCATCTAAAGGTTTAAGCTATTTCAAATGGATGTTAAAAGTGCTTTTATTAATGGCTACATATATGAGGAGGTTTATGTCAAACAACCACCGGGTTTTGAAAATCCAGATTTTCCTAATCATGTTTACAAACTGTCCAAATCCTTATACGGTCTCAAACAAGCCCCTAGAGCATGGTATGATAGGTTAAAAACATTCTTACTTGAAAAGGGGTTTACCATGGGCAAGGTTGATAAAACTCTTTTTGTGCTTAAACATGGCAATGACTCATTATTCATTCAAGTGTATGTGGATGATATTATCTTTTGTTGTGCTTCTCATGATCATGTGTCCATGTTTTCAGCAATGATGAGTTCCGAATTTGAAATGAGTATGATGGGTGAACTCACTTACTTTTTGGGGCTGCAAATCAAGCAAACCAAGGAGGGTACCTTTGTGCATCAAACGAAGTATACCAAAGACCTCCTAAGGCGCTTCAACATGGACAAAAGCAAGCCTCTTCGGACACCAATGGGAATAGCAACAACACTTGAACTTGATGAAGATGGTGAACCCGTGGATCAAAAAGAATATAGAAGCATGATCGAATCACTTTTGTACCTCACGGCATCAAGACCGGACATACAATTCAGCGTATGTCTTTGTGCACGGTTTCAAGTCTCCCCACGTGCTTCACATCGTCAAAAGGATTCTCAGGTACTTACATGGAACTCAAGAATTTGGCATTTTTCTTCCTTCGTCCTCAACCGTTACTTTGAAAGCTTTTTCAGATGCTAATTTTGGGGGTTGTAGGATTGATAGGAAAAGTACTTCCGGTGCTTGTCATTTTCTTGGTAATTCTCTTGTTGCTTGGTCCTCTAGAAAACAAAATTCAGTTGCACAATCCACAGCCGAATCTGAATATGTAGCTGCTGGTAGTGCTTGCTCACAAATTCTTTGGATTGTTCAAACACTTAAGGACTATGGGGTTGATCAAGATGGTGTTTCACTGTTCTGTGATAGCACTAGTGCCATTTGCATTGCTAAAAACCCCGTGCAACATTCTAGAACTAAGCACATTGAAATTAGGTACCACTTTCTCCGAGGTAACGTTGAAAAAGGAAACATTGTGCTTCACCATGTAGATACCGAACAACAATTGGCTGACATTTTTACAAAACCTTTGGATTTCACTCGTTTTTGTTACATTCGTAGTGAAATAGGGGTTATGCATCCTCATGGCTTAAATTGAGGGGGAGTTTATGTGTGAATCTGAAATTAAAATAATATGAGCATAGTATTTCATACATATATGACTCTGTGATTCTTTTTACATGCTGAAAGTTCCTACTACATTACTCGTGTTATACATTTTGTAGTTTTTTCCATGTCTAGTAATTGGAATAATTACTTACACTAAATCTGGTCATGGTCGAACCTTCTTGCTGTTTTGAACTTGTTGCATGCTCACAAATGCTTTTAATCATAAAGAATTAATGAAGTAATCAACTCACATGTTGAGTTCTTTATGAACAAATATAAATTGAGAAAAGATCAAGAGAATATGCATGCATCACACTTCTTCTTTTGAGATGGCTTGTCATTGCACTTAGATATGAACTTGGAAGAAATTGTGTATGACTAAAACCATGTCATTAAGCTTCTGATTGTCAAATGACATAGGCTTGGCTTGGTTGGTTAGAATAAGGCAGATGCGCATATAATCTCTTGCAAATATCATATGATCTAAATTTATGCTTTGAAAAATAATAAAATGCAGCAACTAGTGTCATGCTTTCAGGTTTTGAAATAGTTAAGTTTGTGAGATCATGACTTGCTTAAATTGAAAATTACATTTGATCTCTAGCATGGCTTACACTACTTTATGTATTTCATTGATGTGATAATGTAAGGTACTTGATAGTATGACTTGGATGAGCTTTGTTTATATGTATATGTTATAATATGCTCATAACAACTAAAGAGGGAGAGATAATTTGTTTATATGCTCATGACTTGCTGAATACATTGTCAGAGGGGGAGAGATAAGCATGAAGAGAAAGAGAATATGTGCATAAGGAGAGATAATAAAGGGGGAAAGATAATATGGGATAATTTTTCTTCTCATTTTACTTTTGATTTACAAAGGGGGAGAAATTGCCTTCAAAACATTTATGTGAATAAGCCAATGTTCGGATTTTAAATGGTTTTGCCAATGCATTCATCAAGAGGGAGATTGTAAGACCTATGTGTGCTAAATACATTGGCTTGTAGTGAGTATACTTGGCTTTGATGATAAAAGTTTTGAATATCACCAAAACACCTTTTTATCAAGGTCTGACTCTAGCTCTGAGCTACAGCAAAGTCCGACGGTAGGTCCGGCTTGGTTTGGGTAGCTCCGGTTACGTTTGATGCTAGGTCCGACTAGCTTTGGTCAGCTTCAGTGAAGTCTTGTCTTTAACTCTGGCATATTTTTGATAGCTCCGACATGTTTTTGCTAAGCTTCGAGTTGATTTTTCTAGCTCCGACTTTTGGTTTTACTAGTTCCAACTAGTTCTGGTTAGCTCCGGTGCTAGGTCCTGCTAGTTTTGTAAGCTCCGGCGGGAGCTTGGTTGTACTAGTTTTGGTAAGCTCCGGCGAGTGCTTTACTCTACTAGCTTTGGTAAGCTCCGGCTCAAGCTCCGGGTTGCTCTGGCAAGGTCCAAAACTTGACCGCAGTGCTTCTGCTTTTCATTTGCAATGTTTCGTACTTGTTTTACATTGTTAGAAAGTTTGCTTAGTATTCTTTTACTAATTTTTTGGTGTGTTTTGGTTGATATGGATGATATTGTGTTACTGTGGTTTTGCAACATGCTTATGTGAGGTTCTCACGTAAGGTGTTGTGTTCGGAACTAACTTGAGTCAAGTCGAGGACTTGGGCTCGTATGGATTGGTTGTTTTTTCATGTGCAGGTGTTGCTTGAGTTCAAGACATGTCTGGTGACATGATCCATTGGACTAGTCTCAAGGAGGAGATGAGGTTCCAACAACCAAATTCAGGAGGAATTGTGGTTGAGCTGATCAGGAGGTTGCGCAGCATGATGGAATCAAGAACAATGCATATGAAGGTATCGTGGACGTCATTGGAAGATGTTTGCACGTGTACAAGGAGTGCATGGACGTGGCTACATGGTTCCGAGGCGTGATGAAGAGATGTGTACGTAAATAATTGGTCGGAAAGGTCCAACCGACTAGGTTATGGACTCAGGCTACAGCTGAGTCGGGTTTGACTCAAATATGGAAATATTTGAGTTGGTTATGATAGAATTTCATGTGAGTCACGAATTTGAGTTGTTTAGGAATGTGGGATACGTTCCTAAGGTGTTCGGAAGTCTTAAGATTGCTTCTATCTGCGTGTAGAAGAATCTTGAGCATTTATGGAAAGTTACGATTCGTGATCTGAGTAGGATTGGAGTCCTAGTTGATATTGGATTGGCCTAAGGGCTGGTTATATAAGCAAGGGAGCCCAGAGCTCATGGTGCAAGACTTTGGGTCTGTTCCTCTTGTGTTCTATTGAATAAAATTCGTAGTTTGAAGGAACTTTTGTGCCTTGTTCGTCCGACTTGTTCCAGACAAGTTTTACTCGTCAAGTTTTTGGACAGCACTACCTTTCGTCGGTGGTTTTTTTATAACTCGAGTTTTACAGATCCAATTGACGTGATTCTTTTTGGTTTGTCTTCACAACTTGATTATCTATCATATGTAAAAATTTCACGGTCATTGGATTTGTGGTTTCTGATCTACATGAGTTTCTTTGCAGCATTCCAGAACTGTTTTTTCCCGGGTAGGGCAGATTGACCTTTGTTTGATCTTTCGATCATAGCTTGAGTTTTTCTCGACGGATTTGAGTGATTCATTTTGTGTTGTCTTCGTGACTTGATTCTCTCTGATATCCATCACTTTTGTCACGGTGAAACACATTTAGATTAGTCTCACACACGATTTCTTTAAGAGATCGATTTTCTGCCGAAGGGGTTGGGGTTTAATTGTTTCCGCTGCGTAAGATTTTTAAATCTACCATTCACCCCCCTCTGGTAGCTTTTCACGTACTCTTCGATCCTACAATGTCGGTGTCGCTGTTTGGTTGCCCACGAGGTGCAGAGGTTGATCCACACTGACATGAGCTCGAAGGTTGTTGAGTTGGTCGCTCCTTGCCGGATTCTTCTTCTTGCGCTGTTGCAAGCACATGAAATTCTTTCAGCACAGTGACCCGTGCAGTGCGATCCCCACGGATCCGAAAGACGCCTGAAGGAGTCGGCATCTTCAACACCAAATAGCCGTACTGAGCTACGGCCATGAACCTACACATGTTTGGCCTGCCTATGATTGCATTGAAGGGAAGGCTGATGTGTGCCACATCAAAGACCAGCTTCTCAGACCTATAATTGTATCTAGTCCCGAAGGTCACCAGGAGTATAATTGATCTGAGAGGAGTGATGGCTCCCAGACCTACTCCGGAGAAAGGACGTGATGGCTTAAGGTCTGATAAGCTGAGTTGGAGCTTCACAAAAGCCGTGAAGTTGAGGAGGTTGAGTGTCGCGCCTCCGTCCACCAGGACATGGTAGTGCTAGATGTTGTTGATGGTAGGAGAAACCATCAAAAGCAACTGACCAGCTCTGGTCATGTTCCTTGGGTAATCCGAAGCATCGAAGGTGATGGCAGTATCCATCCATTTCCGATGAGGTTCTGCCTTGGTGGTGGGAGCTACGGCAGTCATCTCCCGATGCATCATCTTGAGGATACATCGGGAGGTAATATCCCATGACCCTCCATATATCATATGGAGAGTCTTCCGACGCTCATTGTCGGAGATGTCGGAGTTGTCATCCACAGTGTTGTAGACAACCCTCAGGGAGTTCTTGGCATCTTGGAAACCAAGCTCCTGTTCTGACAGATCTTCTCTAACTTTATGTTTCCCCTGGTGTTGGAGGTATGTGGCTTCTTCTTGACGCTTATTGTTGCGTTCAATAAGCCGTTGGACCTCGTGACAATCTTTGAGGTTACGGGTGTTTGATTTATGAAACAGACACCACATCTTCTCACCGTCGCCATCCTCAGTCGACGGTCGAGGTCATTTTTTGAGGTGTGGCCCCCGACCACCAGGAGCTGCAGTTGCAGCAGCAGCAGTAGGTGTGTCGCCCAATGACTTCTTCTTGCTGTTGGACTTTTGTTCTTGTTCCCACTACTGGAGGCACTAGCTTCAGCCTTGGAGGAAGATTTACCAGCCTCCGCAGCTGCTTTGGAGTGCATCTCACGGCCTTCTGCAGCCCTAGCGCATTTGTCAGCTAAGCTGAAGAGCTCTGTGACGCTGCTGACATCTTTAGTTGCCAGCTTCTCCAACATCTTCTTATCTCTATCTCCCTGCTAGAATGCAACAACGACAGACGCGTTGGAGATTGAAGGAATGTTGTTCCGTACCTGAGAAAACTGCTTAATGAATGATCGCGGCGATTTTTCCACATTCTGTTGTACGGCGAACAGGTCTAGCTCTTTGCCAGGTCGGATGTAGGAGCTTCTGAAGTTGGCAGTGAACTGGCGACAAAGTCCCCCCCCCCCCCAACTATAGATGGAGTTAGGAGGGAGACTCATGGTGTCCTCGTTAGAGCCACAGGGAAGAAGTTGGCCATCACGGCCTCATTGCCTCCAGCCTCGAGGATGGCGGTAGAGTAAATTTGAAAAAATTTGACGGGTTGACTGTCTTGTCGTACTTCTTCGGCAGATGAGGACGGAACTTGGGTGGCCAATTAGTCATGCGAAGATGCATGGCAAGGGTCGAACAGCCGCTCCCCACTCCCAAAGGACAAGGATTTTTCCAAGCCTCCTACCTCTCGCGGACACGCTCGATAAGGACGCGGCCGTCTTGCCTCATGTATCGGGGGTCGAGCTCCGACCGCAGGTCCTGCATCAAGAGCCTCGACGCCGTATGAGTGTGGCGTGCCCCGGAGGGCAGTGACGTCACTTGCTAGGAGGGTGCACGTCTCCTGTGCTGTGACACCTGAAGACCAAGTCTACCAGACAAGGTCCTGTTCCTTGAAGGTGACTGCCTAGCAGGGGGCGGACCTTGGTTGTTGATGGCATTGGCTATAGCTGCAACCAAATGCTCCACATCAGTGCGTCATTGCTCCATTGCACCCTAAGGAGCTTCGCGCTCTGGAGAAAGCTGGAGAAGAGTTTGCGCTGCGTTCAGCGCATTCTCAGGGTTGTTCGTCGATTCAGTGACCAACGCGAGGTAGTGGTGGAGGTAGTGGTGGAACGAAACCCACCGGGACAACAACGTTAGCTGGCTGCTGCACGTTGGAGGAATTTCCTGCAGTAGGTTGCTCAGCCAATCCGTTGGACGAAGCTGCGGCAGAGTTCACCATCTTGAGATCTATGCCCCCCTACCTGGCGCGCCAGTTGTTGAAGTGTAGTAACGACACTTCCTCCGGTACTACTAAAGCGTAGTCCGCATATTTTCGTATTCGGATGCGGTGCATAAGATCACGAATAAGATGATGACACAGGAGTTTTTATATGGTTCAGGTCGCCTGAGCGTAATACCCTACACCACGGGGTTGTTGTTGATTGTATGAGTGTGTAGCGAGTGTTTGTGGTTACTTGTATGTGTGTGATCTTAGTTGTCTTCTACCGTACGACGCAACCCTTTTATATGCTAATGACTGGCCGTTACAGTATATACATGGCCTGACAAGTGGCTTCAGCTGTCATTAACCACCTATACACGATCTACATGTATAACCCGTGATTAACAGTGTGATAACGCGCCTTAATGGCGGTGTTACCTGTCTTGATAGTCCTCTGATCGTGTGTCATTAATACTAAATTAATGATACGTTAATCAGGTCTTGTAACGGCTATTTAGTAGCCTCTTGAATGTCTACGCCGTTGGAGATCCTGTAGTCTTCCCGTTGTAGGCTTAGGTTCGGAAGTCTAACATGTGGCAGCTCTGGAGCTTCCCTCTATGGGGAGGCAGGTTCGGAGCCACTTGACGCGTGGCGGCACTGGAGCTTCCCTCTACTGGGAGTTAGGTCCGAGGCTATTGGACACGTGGTGGTACCAGAGCTTTCATGTGATGGAAGGTAGGTTCGGTCTCACAGGACACGTGGTAGCACCAAAGCTACCAAACGAGGGATGCGGGCCCAATGTTGTTGGACGTGTGTTGCTTTCGGAAGTCTTCAACTCAGACATAGAAACTTCTTGGTTTTAAGTGCAATATTAGGGCTACCTGGTATCCAGAGTACAGACAACCTCTTTGGAGGACAATATTGGAACTTTTCCCATCATCTAAAAAACCCTCGATGATTAGCTAGCAGGAGCATGTAAAGGCTCATCTCACGGTTTTCGTGCTACACGGTTTATATATCATCAGAGGTAAGATTATCTCATTGATGTAAGCACGCACACCAGATAATATCTATCTTACACCGTTTGTTACCATGGGAGACAAAATGTTAACAATATTTTGTTCTCTTATAACTATGTATATATATACTCATGCAAATTCTATCTCAGAGAACTTATATCATAACTATGCATAACATATACTTTAGAATTGGGCCAACTCAAGTGCATTATCCAAGAATATAGTTTATTAGCTACGGGCAAGTAACAATATTATTTTTTCTATTGAATCCCTGCAATCTTGGTCATTTTCAAGTTAATATGTATTCCTTCCGTCTCTAAATACTTGTCGTTTTGTAATTTAAAAATAAACCCTCCGGTGTACAAAATATTGTCGTTCTACACTAGAGCTAAGAGTGCACAAAAAATTGTCGTTTTACACTGCATGCCATGGAAAATAGTGTAAAAAATGGGATAGCGTGTACCTAGGAATCAAACTTGCATCAGATTGGCTGGAAAAACGTGAAGAAGACCACTCGGACCACTAAGGAGAGTTGTATTATAAAAGAATGAAATCTATTTAATGCTTCCTTGATATACGAGAACATGTCCAAAACGACAATATTTTGTACACCGGAGGGAGTACAATACAACAAATATTTAAGAATATGGAGGGAGTACACTTTATACCTCTAGGCTGCTAGTTATTATTGTCAGTGAGATGACCTGTATATTGTTGGTCGTTGAGTGCGGTTTGCTTTTCAATGTCAAGTGATGCAATGTCAGTGTTACACTATAAAGATGACCATATTTTAGGTCTGGTCAGTCGTGTTCTTTTAGTACACGTATAGTCCAGACTGCAAGTTAATAGGTGCTATAGCTGGAGCCGCACATGGCCTCACATGCTAGTATCTATCAAAGTTACCGGTCCCACGGTGTGCATAATATGCACTGATTGTCATGCAGCGTGCTATTACAGCCTTATTTGGCGTGCTGGTCAACTAACCTACCCCAACAGATCTGATTAAATCAATCTCTGCAAAAGTGTAAACTTTAGTCTTCGAAGCGTATACTCTTGCTTACAAGAACATATATCATGAAAACAATAATATCACCTCATGGGAACATGTCAATTTAAGCGTTAATTTGGCTATAAGAATGTCGACGATATTTCAGGTCTTCTGACAGATCATGCACCGGTTCTTGATCGAACAAGCTATATAGGTATATTGGTCCAAAAATTAATCCCTGGGTGGTGAGACTCACCTTTTATAGTGTGGGCCGACCTGGGACCAGCCATAGGTTAGTTAATTAGGAGTTGCACCCTGTCAGGGCACCTCGGTCTTGTTGACCTAGTGGTATCAATTTTAACATTCTCCTCCTTATATGAAATATCTTAACATTACAACACTACACGAAACTGCATGATTTACTACGGCTAAGTTAATTTACGACGACCAATCGTCGTAAATAGAGTAATTTACGACGACCATCTAACCGTTGTAAATAGAGTAATTTATGACGATCTAGTATGGTCGCCGTAAATTAATCTATTTAAGACGGTCGGAAGCCCAAAAACCGTGTAACTTAGGGTGTGTTTAGTTTGAGGGATAAGGTGGGATGGGACGGGACGATTCCACTTTTCTATTGTTTGGTTCGGTGACAAATAGGATGGAGTCATCCCTCAATGAGGAATATTCCCTCCATATGCGGGACAAACTCATCCCTCCAAAAACATAGAGACGAGTCCATCCCAACTCCGCTACGTGTGCGTTGGTGACCGTTCTATCTCACATCATATTCACAAGCATATATCTCATCCCACAATACGAATAAGAGACGGGATCATTTCATCTCACATCATCCTCCAAAACAAACAAAAAACAAGGATCGTCCCATCCCTTTCAAACAAACAAAAAATAGGACCATCCCATCTTTGAAAAGTGGGATGGATCCGATCCATCCCACTTTGTCTCCGAACCAAACTCATCCTTAAGGGTCCGTTGTAAATTAATACATCACTTATGATAGTCAGGCCCAATACTGTCACAAATTAAGAAGCCATCATACATTAATACATAGCTTAGGGCAGCCAATCCTAAAGCCGTCGTAAATTAGCGGTAGTCGTAAATGGGGAGATATACCCGGCCCACGAGGTTTTCCTCTCTCCTCTCTCAAACACACTGCCGCCTCCCGACGTCGTCGCCTCCCTTGCGCTCAGACGCTGACGCCGCCACCTCACGACACCGCCGTCATTGACGGTGTGCCACCTACCGGCGCCGCCAAGTCTGCTGCCTCCCTCTACCTCGTCCTTGGACGCCAACCTCTTCCTCGCCCTCTCCCTTGCCCTTGGCACGCCACCGCCTCCGCCAATGCCGCCCTCCCTGCCACCTCCCTGTTCCTCCTCGCTGTCCAGCCACCCTCCTCCTCCAGCGCCGCCCTCCGTTCCCCATCGTGTCGACCACGCCAAGGACCCCCAACCTCGAGGAACCCCCCCCCCCCACTCCACCCCACGTTGGCGCCTCCCTCCTCCCCCGTTAATTACATGATTGATTGTCTATTTTATTTATTAATTACATGGCTGAATGTTAAATTTGTTAATTAATTGAATAATTAGTTGGATAATTTGTTAAATTAGGTGATTAAATTTAGATATTTGATTCTTAGTTAGTTTAATTATTCGATCAGTTAGGTATTTGATTGTTGATCATTAATTGTTGATGTATTGTTTAATTGTTGATTAGTTGGTAATTAATGGTTGAATTGTTAATTATCTGATTAATGGAATAATTAGTTATTTAAATGGTTTAATTAGTTGATTACTTGTTTAATTTGTTTTTTAATTTATTAATTGCTTATTTTATTAATTATTTAATTACTTCATTGATTGATTGAGTGTTTAATTAGTATATGTAAACAAACGGGCTTCGGGTCGGCCTGGCATGGCACGACATGCATGAAATGCGCTCGTGCCGTTTGTTGACGGTCATTATATACCAATTTAGACCATCAATATATCTCATTTATGTGAAGGACTAAATTTTATTACACACATCACCTTTAGATTTGACATAATTCCACTTTTACTTAGAGAAATAGTGCATGCAAGTATTTTATTGCAGAAATGATGAAGAGTGAGGGGAGCAATCCTAAAAAGTGACATCCTGACCAATCACGCGACGACATGTGGCATCAAATGGATCCATGAACTCTTTCTCAGGTGTATTTGAGGGAATTCAACAATAATTCACGCGGGAAAGGATCATGGGCCCACCTACTAGTAACCTTAAGGTTGCACTCCAGAGAAGCGCCAGGACCAAGTCGATCGAAGCAGGGGTTCAATCGACCCCTTCTGGGCGCCAAACTCGGCCATGTGTCAACTTCTTGTGGTGCCCTGAAGCCGGTAGAGACTGATTAACGTGCAAAAGATGGCGAGAACTGCCTCATACTCCGTGTATAAATAGGGGAAGAGGCCTCATGTTAGACAGACACCACTCAAGCATTCTCTCATTGTATACACTAGTTTTCCTAGTTCCTTAGTAGAGGTTAGGCTGTAGAGAGGAGTCTCTAGTCTCAAGTCCAAATTGGGAAAAGTATGGCTCATGTATCTTTCTTTTCTTTTGTGACTTTATGCTTTATAATAATACTATTATTAGTCTCTTTTTATTCATATACTTGGGCAAAGTGTTTGTTTGATTGTGGAGTCCATGTATGTGCTAGGTGCAAATGCTATTATGATCAAGTCATAATGTTCATATCATGTTATCAAAACATCATACACCAACACCATAGTCTAATCAGATAATAATATAAATTTGTTAATATGTATATGATAGTGCTTGGTCCAAACATTGGTTTAATAACGTTTAGGTGAGTCATGAACTTAGGAAGGTACTTGTACTGCTGCTCTTAAGATATTTACTTAACATGTAAGTGTGGTGCTTAGATAGTTAAGTAGCATTGGATGTCTCATAGACCCATGGATTGTAGGGGTAGGCGGCGGGTGGTGATAGCCCTATCGGTCCTTTGTACTCCCTCACGTTCGTCTACACCACAGGCTCGTAGCGGGAATCATCCTGATGTTGTGAGGGGTAAACCTGTGCTCGATGTGTTAGACCACTAATCCCTAGTATTCATCTTTTCTATACTCATGTGTACACTAATATGCTGTGCATATGAGTGATTAGAGCACAGTAGGAGTAACTCCATATCGTAACTTGACCTTCACTAGATATCCTTACCTATTAGAGTAGATTTCTTAGGTGTGTGTCAATTACCCGCACTACACCATTTAACTTTCCATAGGATGCCTTATCCAAGAAGTTGTCGGCTAATGACAAGACCTTTGAGAACATCAATGCCAAGGTTGAAGGCCTAGCTTCTACCTTCAAGAATTAGTTGAGCTTCAACAAGATGTTAGAGACTTAGTTAGCTCAACTGACAACTTTCGTCCCCCCATTGGAAAATGGAAAGATTCTGAGGTACCCCGAGCCCCCCCCCCCCCCCCCCCTAGAAAATGTGAGTGAAGTGGCTACAAGGGGTGGAAAGACCACTCGTGACCCACCATACACCACTCAAGAGAAGACAACAGTTGAGAAGAACAAGGAAGGATTCCATTCTAACAAGGGAGAATAGCTTAGTGAGAGAATAGCAAGAGAATTTGAGGACACTAACTTCATGCTATTCCCTCAAGAAAATTGAGATCCAACTGTGGATGAGCAGTTCAATCGCTTTGTTGAAGTTATCCAGAAGATCTACATAAATGTTCCCTTGATATATGCGATGCAATTACCCACTTATGCTCGCTATCTCAAGGACATACTGAACAACAAGTGACCATTTCCCACCCCAGATGTTGTCAAGCGAACGGGGGATTGCAACACAACTATCCTCAACATACTTTCAGAAAAGAAGAAGGACCTCAGATGCCCTACTATATCCAGCTCTAATGGGATATAACACTTTGCCAAGGCACTTTGTGACCTTGGTACAAGTGTTAGTGTCATGCCAAAGGTGGTCTTCGACAAGCTCAACTTTGCCACATTGTCTCCAACGCCGATGCAGCTCCAGCTGGCCAATTCACTGGCTCGCTATCTCATGGGTATCGCCAAAGATGTTCTGGTTAGAATCCGGAATTGCTTCATACTCATGGACTTCTTGGTGCTCGACATGGAGATCGAGATTGAAACTCCGCTCATTCTTAGGCATCCTTTCCTTAGCATCGTGAATGCTCACATCGATGTGGGAGCCGTAGAAATCAACTTCCATATCAATGGCAAGGATGAGAAGTTTGACTTTCGGCCAAGGAAGGAGCAATGCTCCATGATCAGGATCAAGTATGGCCCAAATTTCAAACACATCAAGGAGGTTGAAGTTACACCACCTGAAGTGGACGCCCCCATTGTATTTATGAGGAAATTGATTTATGAGAAGACTCCATTTTTCTGCCCAAGCCGACAATTCAAGTAGATGGAGAAGTCAGGACCGTCTGAATGGGTCAAGTCCACTAAACCGCCAAAGGAGGAATGGCAGAAGAAGCAAGGTGAGCCAGCCGTGCCCATTGCTTCTAGGCCCGAGGCTGAAAATTGAGCTTCATGAAGCCGGAGGAAAATCCATCACATCGGATTTTTTATGAGACCTCTCCAATCAGTTAATTTGATAGTTATCTCTTTTTTGAATTTTTTACATGCCCATTTGAATTTTGCTTTTCTCCACAACATGTTTTCTTTTTTTAAGGGAGTTGGGAATTTTGTGTTCTCAAATTAGATTTATTTTCTTTGATTTTTCAAAAACCCAAAAAAACATTGGATTTCGGGAAGTTTTATTACAATTTTTTATAGCAAATTTGTGGTCGATTCACCCAACAACTCGAAATATGCCATTGCGGATCCACATACCAAAAGGAGAGACTAGAGGGGGCCCACTCACAGGGCGGCCGAACCCCCTGGTCGGACGACTTGGAGGGAGTGCCATTTTGGCTCTCCCTGCTCCAAAGACTATATTCTCAAGTTGTGCATCCATGAAGGCATGAAGAAGTTGTTTGGGAAAATGAAGGGAGCTTCATCAAGCTCAAGCCATGGGAGAGACTCAGGCTCACACCTCTATGCCGAGCCTACACCAAGTCCACGGTGGATAGGTGCGCAAGACGATGTCCCGATGGAAGAAGACAATGCTCCATTCTGCCTTCTCAATGATGACAACCTTGACTTGAAGCACGATGTTGAACGACAAGCCTACAACCTTCTTCGAGATCAAGAGTTCGCTCACACTAGGGCCTATGATCCAGAGCTACTCTCCAAAATTGGTATGGATTCCAAATTCTTTACCATTTGGCATGCATTATGATGGGATAATTTTGCTCAAATAGATGAGGATGCTTCACGCCTCCTCACTATTCAATTCCTATGCACCCTTAAATTAGGATTTGAAGTTATATCTTTTAGGTTTTTTCCAAAAAGAATATTTTTCCTATGGAAAGAATTATATGAAAACCTAGGCTTCCATAAAGCCTGTGCAATAGATTTAGACACTTTGCATAAATTTAATAAACAATGTTTTTGGAAAGAATTGACTAGTAAGATAACATGAACGGGTCCTAGGAATAGCCACTTGCAACATCCCACTTTACGCTTCATGCATAGATGGGTGGCTATGTCTATGTTCTCTTGAGGAGATGTTAGGGTTATGTGCAAAGATGAACTTATGATCCTTTTGCCATGGTTAGAAAAATTAAAATTGCCCCTATCAAGGCTATGATGTCACAATGGTTAGCAAACACTAGAATGACGGGTCCAATTGAATTTACATCATTAACTACCAGCATTGCTATGAAAGTAGGGGCTTTAGAAAATACTTCAATTAATAGATGAGGACTATCTAGTGCAAGGACACACTCTTAAACATAATCTAGATGGATCCTTAGTATTTTTCTATCCCAGCTTTATAAATGAGATTCGGTTACCTAACCCGAATTTTTATTTATACAAATACTAGCAACTAACCATAGCTCTTCAACCTATCGAAGAGGTTCGTAGGAGTAATATTTCTGGCAGGGTCACAAGAAGCCGTTCAAGAAAAGCAGCCATGAAGATTCCTTCACGATCTACTCCCGGCTATGAGTGCCAATAGAAAGTGGATTCGACGGGTGATGCACCCGACTGGAGCCACCCTCAAACGTATGAGGCTAGAGGATCGTCGTGGTAAGAGTGGACTATCACCGGAGGGAGATGGGACCCTAACGGTTCCAACTCAAGCTCTAGTAGATTGCCTCCTCCACCTATGAGTACACGTCGTTCCCTTTTGGCCCGAGGATCTCATGACATTGGCCAAGGAATGGCGGAACTCACTTAGCGGATGTGAGACCTTGAAGTGAGGATAGGTGACGTCCTCAACACACTTCAAGACCACATCCAAAGTACCCACGACTAGCAGCAACAAATCAATGCACAGTTCAACAACGTCAACACGACATTACAACAACAACATGTCGACCTCATGGCCTATTTCCATCATCAAGGGTTCAACCCTTATAACGAAGATGAAGAGAACAAGCTTGGGGGAGAGCCGCCACTTGAGGTAACTTGTATCACGCCCCATTCGAATTCCATTATTTTATTTCTTTCTTTCCACCACATTTGCATCTATAAAATAATAATAATAATAATAATAATAATAATAATAATATAGTACAGGTTAGGTTAATAAAATAAAAGTTGTGTGGGAAGAATATTTTTATTTTGCTTAAGTTGAAATAACGAATAGTTGCTCTGTTTTAATTTACCTTAGTCCCTTGTATACAATTTAGTTTTGGCTTTGAATATTCTTGCATAAAACTTGGAACTTCTGGGTAGCAAAGGCTTAGTCCAATTCTAAGTTGTTGTGGGATATGATATAGTGATAAGAGCTTCTAAAATCCTAGTTGAAAGTGAAACTTGATTTTTTGGAGAAATTCTAAAACGGAAGTTCCTTATTTGAAAGAAATTCCTACCAAATCATATGATGATTCAAATTTGATAAACCCCATGCATATGCTATTTGCCTTCACATTGAGCCTAGTAAAACTAGTATAGACCTATGTGAGAATCTTTTCAAACTTTAAGATCAAGATTTCATGGGCACATGCTAAACTTCTACATTAGAAGTTAGCAAAAATTCCATCATAGGATCCTAGCATCAAAAGATACTCCATGCTTTTCATGCATAATACTCTCTTCAAAATATTTGAAAAAGAGGAGTAGAAGACATGGCTACAAGAAAAGAAAAAAATAAAATTCATGCTCACATACAAGAGCATGAGAAAAAAAAAGAGCAATAATAAGTAGCCAGGTTTCATCCTCACAATAAAGAGAGTGCATACAAAGGAGTCATCTTCATGTATCCACTCCACAAATATTCCATCACACTTGCACAAATATTGATCAAAAGTATGATTTGTTTTATCCTAAGGCTTACTCTTTTGACTTAGCGATATATGTGTTGCAAATATGCCTACTCTTGATCCCTACCAAGCTCCGCATACAAGCCTTATTTAGATGTACGAGTGATTGAGAGCATCATTTGAAGAACTTAAATTCAAACACCATTTGAAACTCTCTAAAATTCGAGTGGAACTTAGACATTAGGTGATGCATGCTCACTTTGCTGTTCTATCCTTCAACAATCCAAGATAAGGATGAGGCATAAGCCGCATATATACTATGAAAAAGGGGTGAGGTACCATAGCCAATTTATTCAATGAAAGGTAGAATAGTTTGTTGTGCACTTGGTACTTTTGGAATATAGGAAATTGTAGCAACTCCTGATCAACAACCTAAGTCTTTATCTTTGCTTCGGGATGAGCAAAGGGTAAGCTTGGGGGGAGTTTGTTGACGGTCGTTATATACCAATTTCGACCATCAATATATCTCATTTATGTGAAGGAATAAATATTTCATACACACATCACCTATAGATTTGACATAATTCCCCTTGTCCTTGGAGAAATAGTACATGCAGGTATTTTATCGCAAAAATGATGAAGAATGAGGGGAGCAATCCTAAAAAGTGACATTCCGACTAATCATACGATGACGTGTGGCATCACATGGATCCATGGGCACTTTCCCAGGCGTATCTCAGGGAATCCAAAGGCAATTCATGCAGAGAAGGATCTTGGGCCCACCAACTAGTGACCTAGAGGCGTACTTAGGGTGTGTGACCAGTTTAAGTCGATAACACACTCCAGACCTGTCATTAGCTTTGGTTTTGAGGTGAGTAGACCATACAACAATACTAAAACCCAAAATAAGATTACCAATACAACTTATATATCATATAAATACCTTGGACTACATTTCAAGGGGATTGCACAACATTGTTATAGACAAGAAGGTAAAAATATAATGAGCTTGTACAAATGAAATGAACGTAGAGTCTGTCTGTATAAAAAGTTTTCTCATTAAGGTCCAAATTACAGGAGAAGACAAGGAAACACTTAAAGTACAATGACCAAGTTAAGTGTGCTATTCATCTTTATCTAACCCAAGGAGGGCAAAGACACACCTAAAGTACAGGACCAAGTTAAGTGTGCTAAACCCTTCCTGACTCTGTTCATGGACTATGAGAGATACAATTTATACAAACAGACACACCTCCGTGTATCTAAGCATAAAACTTATGGAGGTGCTCGATATTCCATGGATTGGGAAATGCAGTCCCATCCTATGTCGCCAAGCGAATGCATTCGAGGTGGGAAACCTTGATAACTTGGAAGGGACCTTCCCAGCCCCGGAAGAGTTTGTTCGTCCCTTCTCGAGTCAGTATTCTACGCAGCACCATATCACCTTCTTCTAGCTGCCGATTGCGCACGAACCTTTGATGATAGCGCCTGAGCACCTGGCGGTATCATGCATTTCGAACAGCTACTTGGCACCTTGCATCGTCAACGAGGTCTAGGTCTTCATGCTGGAGCTTGTACTGCGTGGCTTCGTCGAAGGTTCGGACTCAGAGAGACCTCATGGTGATCTCCGGAGGAAGGACTACTTCAGCTCTGTACACCAAAAAGAAGGGTGTCTCTCCTGTTGCCCGGCTAGGTGTTGTCCTGCTTCCCCACAATGCAGATGAAAGCTCCTCTATCCAGTTGGCACCATGTTTCTCCACGCACTCAAATGTACGCGTCTTGAGTCCCTTGAGTATTTCTACATTAGCTCTCTCAGCTTGGACATTGCTTGGCGGGTGAGCTACTGAGGCGTAGCTAACTTGTATGCCAAGATCTTCGTAGTACTCTTGGAATGCTGCACTTGTGAATTGGGTTCCGCTGTTGGTAATGACTTTGTTCGGAACTCCAAATCCACATACTATGGACTTCAAGAACTTGATAGCAGATTGCTTATTGATTATCACAACTGGGGTAGCTTCCAGCCACTTGGTGAACTTGTCAATGGCTACGTACAGGAACCTGTAACCTCTGACGGCTTTTGGAGAAGGTCCCAACATGTTCATCCCCCACACAGCGAATGGCCGCGTGGGAGGTATCATTTGCAGTGACTGAGCTAGTGTGTGAATGAAAGTGCATCTAGGACTCCCTTGTGGGTTTTGGATGATTTATGACAAGCAATTGGGATCCTAACCTCTTTGTTGAGATGAATGCAGGCCTACAATAGAAAAATGAATAAAATACCAAAAAGAAGGGATGATGAGGAGCAAAGTGGAAACGAGCTCAAGGAAAAAGAGTTGTAGATTATTGTGTATGGAGTGTGTTAAGGAAACACACCCCAAGAGCTCAATCATAATCAAACACACACATTGCACAAAGTTACACAGGACCGTACTAGTCCGATCACAACCAGACTAGTCCGATATCTTTCTGACTAAAATCGGACTAGTCCTCCCCATTGCGGACTAGTCCTCAAAACACTACACAGGTCACACAAAATCGGACAAGTCTGTTATTAACCGGACTAGTCCGATGTCCTTTCTGATCCACTTCGGACAAGTCCGATATTCACACAGACTAGTCCGAAAAACCCACTGATCTAAATCGGACAAGTCCTCCAAGTGCGGACTTGTCATCCAACACACTTAGGGTTTCACATGTCCGGACAAGTCTGATGGACATCGAACTAGTCCGAAGATTTCCAGTAGCGAAATCGGACAAGTCCGTTTTCTGCCGGACTAGTCCGATATTTCGGGACACTTAGGGTTTGCTACACACAGCACACCGGACTAGTCCGGTGAGCACCACAGACTAGTCCAAACTTTCTGAACCCTAACGGTAACTTTTAGAAACCCCATATAAATAGAGGTGCACGGCCCAATTTCACAATCTCTCTCGAACCCTAGCGCTGCCACACCTCCCAAGAGCCTCAAAAACGACATCTCTCCACGAAATTAAGTGCAACATCGTCCAATCCTTTGAGGATTCATTCTAGATCATTGGAGACACACTTGCAACACCACATTGAGCTCTTGGTTTGATTCTCTAACACACTCCTGCGTTTCAATTGTAACTTTTGAGTGTGTTTTCGCTGGCATTGTGATTTGTAATCTAAGGGAGCTCTCAACGTGTGATAATGCCCCTTGAATTCGGTTATTCACCCCTTTGTGATTAGTGGAAGAGGATTGGCCTTCGTGGCGATCCAACGAGGGTAGGGTTGGAGAAGACCCAGTCCTTTTGTGGACTCCTCAACGTGGACGTAGGTTGCCTTCGTGGTAGCCGAACCACGGGATAAATCATTGTGTCTTGGTTTAGTGTTCACCATTCTAATCAATCAACTCAATCTAGGGTTTCATACACATTGTTCATCTTACGTTAAATTGTTGAACATAAGACTTAAGTGTGATATAATCCAGTATATAACCTTTAAACTGTTGTTTGATTCTATATTTCCGCTATACACATAAAAGAATCAAACCAATTAATCAAGTTTAATCAACTTAGTCCGTGAACGTCGGACTAGTACGCACTTTACCGGACTAGTCCGATATCTCTGGTATTGAACTGGTTGTTGAGTGTTGCAGGATCCGACAATTTTCAAAAAGGCCTATTCACCCCCCCCCCTCTAGGCCTACATTCAATTGGTATCAGAGCAGGTTCTTCAAGAAAGAGTCTAATCAGTCGAAGAGATCATGTCAGACATGAAGGACGTCCACAAAATCAACAACCAAGAGGAGGTTACCAACGACAAGATCCAAAAAGTGGAGAAGTACCTCTAAGCCATTCAAGACATCGAGGACGATGATGAGGAGACGCTGGAGCTAAAGGCACTCCTCAGAAAGAAGGCACTTTCCAAAGGGAAAGCAGAAGTTGAATAGAAGAAGAAGGGGAGTAGTCACACCGACTACTCCCGATATCCTTTTAACTATGATCGTATAAATTCCAATAACAACCATTACTTATCTATCCCACTTGGAAAAGCCCCACACTTTGATGGAAGTGATTACTCAATGTGGAGGCAGAATATGAAGATGCATTTGATTTCCCGAAATCCAAGTCTATGGCATGTTGTATGCACATGGATAGATATTCCGGATGACGACGAAGAGCTCACCTCAAGCCAAGAGCAGGCCATTCATAGAAACGCTCAAGCCGCAGCTGTAATCACCTCCTCACTCAGTCGGGACGAGTTCACCAAGGTGGATGGACTCGAAATAGCGAAGGAGATATGGGATACTCTACAAACTGCACATGAAGATGACCGACATGTGCGTGAAGCAAATATTGAGATGATCGAAGGCGAACTAGGAAGATTTGCAGTTGAGGAAGATGAGTCCCCCCAAGATATGTACAATCGATTGAATACACTCGTTAACAAAGTTTGGTCATATGGGAGCAAGAAGTGGAATGACCACGAGGTTGTAAAGCTCATCCTTAGAGCTTTTATGCCTCACAATGTCACGCTATGTTCTATGATTAGAGAAAGCCCCGGATACAAAAAGATGACTCCGGATGAATTGCTTGGAAAAATTATCAACTTTGAAATGATGGAGAAACAAGCAAAGCACGTCAAGGAAATTGCCGACCTCACCTCAGCTAAGAAAAAAGGGGTGGCTTTAAAGTCCACCCTCAAGCCCCTATCCAAAGAAGCAAGAGAAGCACAACTAGAGGAAGACAGTGACGAAGAGAGCAGTGAGCTAGATGAAGAGGACATGATATTATTCATGAAAAAGTTCAAGAGAATATTGAATAAAAGAAAAGGGACAAAATCAGGTGAAGGCAAGTACAAGGAAAGAACAAAGCCAAAGTTGAGACGGGCATGCTATAATTGTGGTGAGTATAACCACTTTATAGTTGATTGCCCATATGAGGAGAACAAGAAGAAGACCAAAGAATCCAAGTCTCAACCTAAGAAATTCTTCAAGAAGAAGAAACAAGCGGACCAAGCGCACATTGGGAAGGAGTGGGATTCAGACGATGAGTCCTCATCATCCGATGAAGAAGAGATGGCTAGCATAGCCATCGAGAGCACGTCCAAGAAATCTACACTCTTCCCTACACTCGGTGCAAGGAAGGGAAATGGAACTTGCCTTATGGCAAAGGAAGGTAAATGCAAGGTATTCATCAAAACCCCTTCTGTGCATTCCTACTCTAGTGATGATGAAATAGATAGTGATGATGAGGATATGCTAAATGGACTAGATAGAAAAACTGCAACAAAAATGAAATTCTTACTTGATCAGCTTGTTGAGAAGGAGAAGTTAATTCATCGTCAAGAGAACATGATTATATCCCAAAAGGAGGAGTATGTCGAACTTGACAAACTTCTAGAGCTTGAGAAGGAGAAAAACAATTCACTAGAGCTTGAGTTAGCTTCAAGCAAGAAAGCTTGCTTGGAGTTAACTGACTCAAATGTTGCAATCAAGGACCAACTTGCTGACCTGATCAAGGTTAACAAGATCCTTGAAGTGCAAGTTGAGTCACTCAAGCTTAGTGAACCTTCCTCCTCTTCAAACTCACCTTCTCAACCCACTAAAACTGAGTTTGCTCATATGTGCACATGTAGTAAAACTGACACCAGATTGGAAGGGAAATCAACCTCCACAAAGGATAAAAATCCTACCCAATCTGGCATATTTGACAAGGAGAAGATCAACTATGCACGTAGTGCATACTTGGTCCAAAGACCTCCAAATGTCAAATATGGCATCGGTTACTCTTATGATGAAAAGCAGCATGTTGGAAGTCATAAGAATAACAAGGGAAGGACCCTCTCAAACTGGTAAGTCGAAGAAAAAAACCTGAACTCACACGAATACCGGACTAGTCCGGTTGGTGTCCGGACAAGTCCGGTCCTCCGGACAAGTCCGACCCCTCAGACTAGTCCGGTTGATAAACAACGGCAGCTATTATTCAAAACTTTTGATGCCTCCTATGTATTAATGAGAAATAATCTTGGCAATGTCTGTTCTCATTATGTTGGGCCACGCCATGGGAACACAAAATCCCATGTGTGGGTGCCCAAATGTATTGTAACTAGCCTCCAAGGACCCAAGCAAGCTTGGGTACCTAAAACCAAAGCATAATTTGGGTACCTAAATCCAAATGGGTGCTAGACAATAGATGCACCAACCACATGACCGAAGAAAGGAGGATGTTCGTGGAATATGAAGAGAATGAGGATCCAAACGAGGGCATCTACTTCGGAGATAATAGTCAAGGAAGGGTGCTCGGTACTGGTAAAATTGCAATATCTCCTGAACACACACTTTCTCATGTTTTACATGTTGAATCTTTAGATTATAACCTGCTGTCCATATCTCAACTATGTGACAAAGGTTATAATTGCTTGTTCACTAATGAGGGTGTGACCGTCTCTAGGGGGAGTGATGGTTCCATTGCATTCAAGGGTATGTTGAAGGGAAAGCTTTACCTTGTTTACTTCAACAAGGATAAAGCCAAACTCGACACATGCTTGATTGCTAAAACCAACATGGGTTGGTTGTGGCATAGATGGCTAGCACATGTTGGTATGAGGAACCTTCAAAAACTCCTCAAGGGCGATCACATCTGCGGTTTGAAGGATGTTGTTTTTGAGAAAGACAGGCCTTGTAGCGCGTGCCAAGCCGGGAAGCAAGTTGGAGCACATCATCCCGCAAAGAACGTCATGACTACAACAAGACCGCTCGAACTACTTCACATGGACTTGTTTGGTCCAATTGCTTACATAAGCATCGGCGGTAACAAATACGGTTTAGTTATCATTGATGATTTTTCTCGCTTCACTTGGGTTTTCTTTTTGCATGATAAGTCAAAAACACAAGGAACACTCAAGAAGTTCTTCAAACGAGCTCAAAACGAATTTTCATTGACAATCAAGAGTATTCGAAGCGACAATGGCACGGAGTTCAAGAACACACAAGTGGAGGAGTACCTTGATGAAGAGGGCATTAAGCACGAATTTTTAGCGCCATACTCGCCACAACAAAACGGAGTTGCCGAAAGAAAGAACCGAACACTCATAGAGATGGCAAGAACAATGCTCGATGAGTACAAGACTTCAGATCGATTTTGGGCAGAAGCGATTAACACCGCTTGCCACGCCGCAAATCGACTTTATCTTCATCGACTACTCAAGAAGACTCCCTATGAACTACTTACCGGTAACAAACCAAACATTTCATATTTTTGAGTTTTCGGTTCTCCATGTTATATCCTGAACAAGAAGTCTAGAACTTCAAAGTTCGCTTCAAAGTCCAATGAAGGTTTCTTGCTTGGTTATGATTCGAACACTTACGCCTATCTTGTCTTCAACAAGGCCTCCGAACTTGTTGAAGTAGCACGTGACGTAGTGTTCGATGAGACTAATGGCTCCCAAAAGGAGCAAGTTGATCCATGTGAATTAGGTAAAGAAGAAGCTCCTTGACAAGCATTAAAAAGAATGGCTCTAGGCGAAGTTCGACCACAAGAGTCACCTTCACACGTACATGAGGAAAATGAACCACAAGAGGAGACCATCAATCAAGGGGGAGCTTCAACACAAGATCAACCACAAGAGTACGACGATGATCAACAAGTCAATGAAGGCAACCACTTAGGGGGAAGAGCGGACAATCATGAAGACAAAACTCCTCAAGTGCCACACCCAAGAGTACACCAATGTGTCCAAAGGGATCACCCAATCGACAATATCATCGGTGACATCCAAAAGGGAGTAACCACTAGATCTCGCATAGCTAACTTTTGTGAGCATTATTCGTTTGTATCCTTTTTGGAACCATGCAGGATTGAGGATGCATTGAAGGATCCGGACTGGGTGGTGGCAATGCAAGAAGAATTGAACAACTTCAAGCGGAACGAGGTGTGGGAACTTGTGGCAAGGCCCAATGCAAACATCGTCGGCACCAAGTGGGTCTACTGCAATAAACAAGACAAACACGGGGTGGTGACAAGGAACAAGGCACGACTTGTGGCCAAAGGGTACTCACAAGTCGAAGATTTGGATTTCGATGAGACTTTTGCTCCAGTAGCTAGCCTTGAATCTATTAGAATATTACTTGCATATGCTACTCACCACGATTTCAAGTTGTATCAAATGGATGTGAAAAGCGCCTTCCTCAATGGACCGATCAAGGAAGAGGTGTACGTGGAGCAACCACCCAGGTTCGAAGACGGAGAGTTCCCCGACCACGTATTCAAATTGTGTAAGGCTATCTACGGCCTCAAACAAGCTCCTAGAGCTTGGTATGAGTGTCTTAGGTATTTCTTAATTGAGAATGGTTTTCAAATTGGCAAAGTAGATTATACATTATTTACAAAGAATTTAGACAATGATCTATTTATTTGTCAAATTTATGTTGATGATATAATCTTTGGGTCAACTAATCAATCTTTTTGTGAGAAATTTAGCAAAATCATGACAGACAGGTTTTGAAATGTCAATGATGGGAGAATTAAAATACTTCTTAGGATTCCAAGTGCGGCAACAAAAGGAAGGAATGTTCATAAGCCAAACCAAGTACACACAGGACATACTTAAAAAGTTTGGCATGGACAAGGCAAAGCCCATAAAGACCCCCATGGCAACAAATGGCCACTTGGATCCCAATGAAGATGGACCTAACGTCGACCAAAAGGTATATCGCTCCATGATTGGATCTCTACTCTATTTATGTGCATCTAGGCTAGATATTATGTTGAGTGTATGTTTGTGTGCAAGATTTCAAGCCAACCCTAAGGAATGTCACTTGACAGCCGTAAAAAGGATCTTGAGATATTTAGTTCATACACCCAACCTTGTTCTTTGGTACCCAAAAGGCTCAAAATTCAATCTCATTGGTTACTCCGATGCAGATTATGCCGGGTGCAAAGTAGATAGAAAAAGCACCTCCGGCACATGCCAATTCCTAGGAAGATCCTTAGTTTCTTGGTCCTCCAAGAAACAAAACTCCATTGCCCTATCCAAAGCTGAAGCAGAGTATGTTGCAGCCGGAAGTTGTTGTGCACAACTCTTTGGATGCGACAAACTCTAAGGGATTACAGTTACAATATGAACTGTATTCCTCTCCTTTGTGACAATGAGAGTGCCATTAAAATTGCCCACAATCCAGTTGAGCACTCTAGAACTAAACACATAGACATAAGACATCATTTTTTGAGAGACCATTCCATGAAAGGAGATATAACCATCTCACATGTCAACACCCAAAAGCAATTGACCGACATATTCACCAAGCCACTTGATGAAAAGCGTTTTTGCAAACTGCGAAATGAACTAAATATCCTTGATGCTCGGAGTGTGACTTGAAAAGTTGCATACCTGTATGAACTCTTCAAAAATGTTGATTGAATTGTGAAAATCATCTCTCTCAATTTTTCTCAAAAAACTATGTCAATTACTAGATCTTGATGAATTATGATCATTGTTTGGTTGTTGTATGCTTACTGGTCAAATTCATCAAGATTAATTGATTTGTTTTGCCCCTCTATTCTCTATTTACGAACCTTCAAATATATATGAATGGGCTATGCAAATTTCTCCTGGTGACCACGGACTAGTCCGTGGTTACCCGGACTAGTCCGCCCATGCAGACTAGTCCGCAGAGTGCCGGTTAGGCCGGACTAGTCCGATAGACCACGGACTAGTCCGATATAGCTCTCTGGATGAGTTCGGACTAGTCCGGTCATCTCCGGACTTGTCCGATTTTTCGTGTCCATAACCCTAGCCGCCACCAAACCCTAATTCCTCTCATCCACACTCTTGCTCACGCACTCTCTCTCTTGCGCTCGAGCTCCCAAGGCGATTCCTTGCTCCCTCCATCAAAAAGGTGCGCATTTGGGCGGAAATCAAGCTTGACCTTGTGCGGATTGAAGCTAGCGGACTTGTCCGGGCTCCAACTCCCTAATCCTCAAGCTTCAATCGATTTCTTCGGTAATTTTCTCCCAAACCCTAGAAATCTTGTTTTTCTCCATTGTTGATCAAATAGCCTAGCATCTTTCACTAGATATATGCTTCCTTGATGTACTACGTGTATGCTAGACTTGTTATGCATTAGGAATCAGCCTTTGTCCAGTCTATTAGGTTTTTGTGGATGAACACCGGACTACTCCGGTCCATGCACGGACAAGTCCGGTCCCCCGGACTAGTCCATGCCTGTGCACCGGACAAGTCCGATGTTTCTGAACTTAAAACCTAATTCTTCAATTCATCAATGCACTTCCTTGCTATCTCTTCATACCTATGCCTTGTATCACTTATCATCATTCTTGCAAATCATTCTCAGATCATGTCGAGCTCAAACGGTGAAATCTCCGACTTTGAGGTCGAGATGGACCACGAGGTGGCACCTCGTTCCTCGACGGGTCTTGGCAAGAAGCGCCAAGAAAGACCCTCCGAGCCAGCTCCTTCCCCTCCTCAGGTTCGGAGGAAGGTGTTGGCAAAGAAGCCAGCTTCGAAGGCAGCCGCATCATCAAGTGGCCCTTGCCAAGCAAAGGGCAAGGGCAAAGGGATAGCAACAGGTCCAGTGGGGCCTTTGAAGCTGCATGCTTCCAGGGAAGGGGTCCGGGACCCTACTGAGGAGAAGTTCAATGGCAAGGGCAGTGACTCGGCAGCAAAATTTAGGAGTATCGACTGGTATGGCCGACCAAAGCAAGCTACTAATGGAAGGTTCTGGTGCAACTTCCATGCTGATTTCTACATATCGGTGTATCTATCGATGAAGACCCCCGTGGTGCGCAGTCAGTGGATTGACTGGGCACATTTTGAGAAGAAGGGTTGCTCACTGTTCACTGATGTAGTGAGAGCCATTGAGAAGCATGGACTGAGAGATCTGTTTGCTTTCAGAAATAACTGGAATGATGAAGTGGTTGCGCAGTTCTTTACGACCTGTCACTTCTCTAGTGAGGATGAAGAGAGTGTCACTTGGATGACACATGGATCCAAGTACAGCATCACTCAAGAAGACTTCGCTAACCTGCTTCATCTTGACACCACAAGATCTGATTGCTTGGTCATACACAACATTGGTATCATTGACAAGGATAGGATGAAGTTCCTATATGAGCCAAACTCAAAGTTCAACCCTCCTTCCACCAAAAACATGAAGCCATTCTTTGTGGTGTTGAACAGAGTGTTAAGAAAGACAATTGCTCCCAAGTATGGCGATGCTGGGAGTGTGCAAGGATATCTCCGGACTCTGATGAGAGTCATAAGCAAGGACCGCCCATTTGATGTGGCGGAATACATTTGGAATGATATGGTAAACATATCCTACACTCCCAATAGATCTTGTGGATATGCTCCTTACCTAATGTTTGTGATTGAAAAACTCACCGGCATTGAGTTTGTGAAAGATGTGGAGCATCTCCCCTTGAGGCCTCAAATGCCTCAAAAGCCGAGTGCGCAGGCTGCTCTCTCGCTGGCCTCCAGTCCCGAAGCACCGGCAAGATCAAGAGAAGGTGCTAGAGTTGTCCCTACTTCTAGGGAAGCCCCTCAGAGAGGATCAGCTAGTGGGATCCTGAAGTATCTGGCTGCCATATTCTCCTCCTGCAAGAAGGCCGAAGTGAGGGCCCATAAACTCAACCATAAGAGAAAGGAGGACATGAAATACATAAAGGCCAATGTGAAGCAAATCTGCCAAAAGCTGGAGATCGACCCCATTGGGTCTCCAGTGATTTCTGAGGACTCTGACGCTGACTTCACTGACCTCGCGCCCTTGAACCCCTCCGAGCTTGCCTACTTTGGCATTGGGGGCTCGAGTGGCTCCGTACCTCCTCCTTCTCCTCCTCATCAAGCTGATGATAAAGAAGACAAAGACGACGACGAGATGACCGACAGTGAAGAGTGAAGACCCTAGGACCCTCTTCTCCTTCTTTTTGGTGTCTTGATGCCAAAGGGGGAGAGATTGAGGGGGAGTCTTAGCTTTAGCTGTAGGACGCGAGGAGACAGCTCTTTTTATCTATCTTTGTGTTTGTAATGATTTAATGTTGTTTCTAAGTTAACTATGGTTCTGTGATGCAATGCTTACTTAATTTGAGAAGTATTTGCTAAAATCTGAAATTTTGCTCCTGGAATGACATATGTGCTTGGTTTTGGTTGATTAATGTAAATTATGTCACTCTCCATGTCTTAATGTACTTAGATATGCTTCCCACCTTAAAGAATGTACATATGGATAATTCTTTCACTGCTTGATGTATTTTTGATTCATATGTGCATACTTTATGAAAATCTCAAATTTTGTCATATTTCGTGAAATCTCAATTGGTTGTCATCAATCACCAAAAAGGGGGAGATTGAAAATGCATCTAGGACTCCCTTGTGGGTTTTGGATGATTTATGACAAGCAATTGGGATCCTAACCTCTTTGTTGAGATGAATGCAGGCCTACAATAGAAAAATGAATAAAATACCAAAAAGAAGGGATGATGAGGAGCAAAGTGGAAATGAGCTCAAGGAAAAAGAGTTGTAGATTATTGTGTATGGAGTGTGTTAAGGAAACACACCCCAAGAGCTCAATCATAATCAAACACACACATTGCACAAAGTTACACAGGACCGGACTAGTCCGATCACAACTGGACTAGTCCGATAACCTTTCCGCACCAGATCGGACAAGCTCGATATCTGTCGGACTAGTCCGATATCTTTTTGACTAAAATCGGACTAGTCCTCCCCAGTGCGGACTAGTCCTCAAAACACTACACAGGTCACACAAAATCGGACAAGTCTGTTATTAACCGGACTAGTCCAATATCCTTTCTGATCCACTTCGGACAAGTCCGATATTCACACGGACTAGTCCGAAAAACTCACTGATCTAAATCGGACAAGTCCTCCAAGTGTGGACTTGTCAACCAACACACTTAGGGTTTCACATGTCCGGACAAGTCCGACGGACATCGAAGTAGTCTGAAGATTTCCAGTAGCAAAATCGGACAAGTCCATTTTCAGCCGGACTAGTCCGATATTTCGGGACACTTAGGGTTTGCTACACACAGCACACCGGACTAGTCCGGTGACCACAGACTACTCCGAACTTTCTGAACCCTAATGGTAACTTTTAGAAACCCCATATAAATAGAGGTGCATGTCCCAATTTCACAATCTCTCTCGAACCCTAGCGCCGTCACACCTCCCAAGAGCCTCAAAAACGACATCTCTCCATGAAATTAAGTGCAACGTCGTCCAATCCTTTGAGGATTCATTCTAGATCATTGGAGAGACACTTGCAACACCACATTGAGCTCTTGGTTTGATTCTCTAACACACTCCTGCGTTTCAATTGTAACTTTTGAGTGTGTTTTTGGTGGCATTGTGATTTGTAATCGAAGGGAGCTCTCAACGTGTGAGAACGCCCCTTGAATTCGGTTATTCACCCCTTTGTGATTAGTGGAAGAGGATTGGCCTTCGTGGCAATCCAACGAGGGTAGGGTTGGAGAAGACCTGGTCCTTTTGTGGACTCCTCAATGTGGACGTAGGTTGCCTTTGTGGTAGCCGAACCACGGGATAAATCGTTGTGTCTTGGTTTAGTGTTCATCATTCTAATCAATCAACTCAATCTAGGGTTTCATACACATTGTTCATCTTACATTAAATTGTTGAACATAAGACTTAAGTGTGATATAATCCAGTATATAACCTTTAAACTGTTGTTTGATTCTATATTTCCGCTGTACACATAAAAGAATCAAACCCATCAATCAAGTTTAATTAACTTAGTCCGTGAACGTCGGACTAGTCCGCACTTTACCGGACTAGTCCGATATCTCTAGTATTGAACTGGTTGTTGAGTGTTGCAGGATCCGACAATTTTCAAAAAGGCCTATTCACCCCCCCCTCTAGGCCTACATTCAGTGAATCTGCTTCGCGTGGAACTGGCATGCTTCAAACTTCTTTACCAACTCAACTGCATCTTGGAGTGCCGTAGGCAAGTAAAAGCCATGCCGGTAGGCTTTACCAACCAACGTGCGAGAAGATGTGTGGTTCTCACATTCGCCTCCATGGATCTCTGCGAGAAGCTCGCAGCCTTCTTCTCGGTAAATGCACCACATTAGAACACCGTTGACACCACATCAGTAGAGATCACCTTGTACCAACATGTATCTTTTAGCCAATCTGACAATTCGATCAGCGGAAGCACCATCTTCAGGAAGGATATTGTCTTTCAAGTAGCTCCGGATCTCCGGGATCCATGCATCAAAGCTAACATGAGCTTCTGGATCTTGAGCGCTGGGTTGCTCGGAGCTTCCTAAATCGCCAATGATCCTTGGTGGGCGCCATGGTAATAGGGCCATCGAGACCGCTGACTTCAAGGTGCTGGTCACGCCCCCATCACTCAGTTCGGCGGGCTGAGAGGTAGGTCCTGACAATCTTCTGACAAAAACTCTATTTGGAGCTTTAGCCCTGGTTGAAGCCTTTGTCGAAAGGTCATCAGCTTCAGCGTTGTTGAGACGCTAAACATGAGAGATCCAGGACGTGGAAGTCCTTCTGTACCTTCTAGACTTCAAGTAAATATGCAACAAGTTGGGGATTGTTGCAACTTCATTCACCTTTGACTTGCTTGATGATGAGTTGCGAGTCACCCTTCACCAGTAGCTGCCTGACGCCATATATATGATAGTGCCACCTTGACTCCATAGATGAGAGCTTCGTACTCCGCCATGTTGTTGGTTGCCTTGTAGTCAAGGTGTACCATGTACTTGACCTTCTCCCCAGTCGTAGCGAGGAGAAGAATTCCAGCTCTGGCCCCCTACTTCTACACGAAGCCATCGAAGTAGAGAGTCCAATGAGGCTAAGTGAAGACCGGGACCTTAGGTTCCGGCTTCTGCTCACTTAGTCCCCTTGGAGTTGATGAAGAAAGAGTCCATTCCGCTACGAAGTCAGCCAGCGCCTGACTCTTGATAGCATGTCGAGGTAGGAATTTGAGATTGAGTTTTGCCAGCTTCGCAGCCCACTTGGCGATATTTCCAGTAGAATTTGGATTATGCAATATAGCATGTAGTGGAAAGTAGGTTACCACTGATATCTTATGGGCCTGAAAATAGTGACGTAGCTTTCTTGAGGCAATAAGAACTGCATACCGCAGCTTATGCACCTCAATGTATTGAGTCTTAGCATCGTGGAGCACTTCACTGACAAAGTACACTAGCCGCTGGACGGTCCAGACCTTCCCAGAAGGACCCAGAGCTTCTTGTCCGTCAACTTGGGCCCTCCCGAAGCGGTCCAAATCTTCTTCTTGAGCAACCGGAACCCTCCTGGAGGGATCTGGATCTTGTTCTTCATCAGCCCGGACCTCTTCAGAGGGGTCCGGACCTTCTTTTTGTACTACGGGAACTCCCTCGATAGAGAGAGGTTGATCCTCAGGCCTCTTACCTTTAGGATATGTGCCTGGGGCCTGGGACTCAGACTCACCTTCAGGTAGCTCCGAACCCTCCCAGGGGAGTCTAGGCTCCTAAGCTGAAGATAGCTTCGGTCTCTCCGCGACCAGGACCATGCTGACAACCTCCATAGTTGACGAAATGTAAAGCAGAAGAGGCTCACCAGCTCCGGGGCTACCAGAATTGGTAGTGTGGTGACGAACTGCTTGAGCTCTTGGAATGCCTTCTCTGCTTCTTCGGACCAATGAAATGGTCCGGACTTCCTCAAAATCTTTAAGAGGGGAAGTGCTCGCTCTTCCAGTCTTGAAATGAACTGGCTAAGTGCAGCTAGACACTCAGTTAGCTTCTGGACATCCTTGACACGGGCTGGGGGCCGCATCTCTTCAATGGCCTTGATTTTGGATGGATTTGCCTCAATTCCTTAGTGAGTTATCAAGAAACCAAGAAGCTTTCTGGATTTATCCCCCGAAGAAACATTTGTCCGGGTTGAACTTCGTACGTGTCAAGCGCAGCTTATCGAAGACGACTTGCAGATTGTGAAGAAGTGACTCCTTGTTCTTCACCTTGACGACAATGTCATCGACGAAGACCTCCAACAAGTCCCTGATGAGCTCTCCAAATATTTTGTGCATGACTCACACAAAAGTTGAAGCAGCATTTTTGAGACCGAAAGGCATGGCGGTATAACAATATAATCCATCTACTGTAATGAATGCACTATGCTCTTCATCATCCCTAGACATTTGAATCTAATGATATCCAGAATATGCATCTAGGAAACACAGTAACTCACACACGGAGGTAGAATCCACTATCTGATCTACTCTAGGAAGTGGAAATGGGTCTTTTGGGCATGCCTTATTTAAGTTGGTGTAGTCGATGCACATCTGAAGCTTCCCGCTGGCCTTTGGTACAACGATTGGGTTTGCCAGCCACCAAGGATGGTGAACCTCCCGGATGAATCCAGCATCGAGCAGCTTCTTGATTTCTTATCTGATGAAATTCTATCGCTCGACCGATTGCTTTCGGGGCTTCAGATGTACTGGTCGTGCATTGGGGTATATCTTCAGGCTGTGCTCGATCACCTCCCTAGGGATCCCAGGAATTTGTGATGGTTTCCATGCAAACACGTCGACATTCGCCCAGAGGAAAGTGACGAGCGTGAGTTCCTATTTGTCGTCCAGACCTCCCGATATACGAGTGGTCTGGCAGCAACGGAACCAATTTGGATGACTTTGACGGGGATGTCAGTGTCACTGCTTGGTTGCACATGAGGTGCAGAGGTTGATCCACACTGATGTGAGCTCGAAGGTTGTTGAGTTGGTCGCTCCTTGTCGGATTCTTCTTCCTCCGCTGTTGCAAGCGCATGAAATTCTTTTAGCACAGTGACCACTGCAGTGCGATCCCCACGAATCTGAAGGACACCTGAAGGAGTCGGCATCTTCAACACCAAATAGTCGTAATGTGCTACGGCCATGAACCTACACAGGTCTGGCCTGCCTATGATTGCATTGAAGGGAAGGCTGATGTGTGCCACATCAAAGACCAGCTTCTCGGACCTATAATTGTATCAAGTCCCAAAGGTCACCGGGAGTATAATTGATCTGAGAGGAGTGATGGCTCTCGGACCTACTCCGGAGAAGGGACGTGAGGGCTTAAGGTCCGATAATCTGAGTTGGAGCTTCACAATAGCCGTGAAGCTGAGGAAGTTGAGCGTCGCACCTCCGTCCACTAGGACATGGTAGAGCTAGATGTCATTGATGGTAGGAGAAACCATCAAAACAACTGACCAGCTCCGGTCATGTTCCTTGGGCAATCCGAAGCATCGAAGGTGATGGCAGTATCCATCCATTTCCGATGAGGTTCTTCCTTGGTGGTGGGAGCTACGGCAGCCATCTCCCGACACATCATCTTGAGGATACAGCGAGAGGTAATATCCCATGACCCTCCATATATCATATGGAGAGACTTCCAACGCTCATTGTCGGAGATGTCAGAGTTGTCGTCCACAGTGTTGTAGACGGCCCTCAGGGACTTCTTGGCATCTTGGAAACCAAGCTCCTGTTCTGACAGATCTTCTCTGACTTTATGTTTCCCCTCGTGTTGGCGGTATGGGGCTTCTTCTTGACGCTTATTGTTGCGTTCAAAAAGCCATTGGACCTCGTGACAATCTTTGAGGTTATGGGTGTTCGATTTATGAACCAGACACCACATATTCTCACCGTTGCCATCCTCAGTCGACGGTCGGGGTCTTTTTTTGAGGCGTGGCCCCCGGCCACCAGGAGCTGCAGCTGCTGCGGCAGTAGTAGGTGTGTCGGCCAACGACTTCTTCTTGCCCTTGGACTTTTGTTCTTCTTTCCACTGCTGGAGGCAATAGCTTTAGCCTTGGAGGAAGATTTACCAGCCTCTGCAGCTGCTTTGGAGTGCATCTCACGGCCTTTTGCAGCCCTAGCGCATTTGTCAGCTAGGCTCAAGAGCTCCGTGATGCTGCTGACATCTTTAGTTGCCAGCTTCTCCAGCATCTTCTTATCTCTATCTCCCTGCCAGAATGCAACAATGACAGAGGCGTTGGAGATTGAAGGAATGGTGTTCCGTACCTGAGAAAACCACTTATTGAATGATCGCAACGATTTTTCCGCATTCTGCTATACGGCGAACAGGTCGAGCTCTTTGCCAGGTCGGATGTAGGAGCTTCCGAAGTTGGTAGTGAACTGGCGACAAAGTCCCCCCCCCCCCAACTATAGATGGAGTCAAGAGGGAGACTCATGTTGTCCTGGTTAGAGCCACGGGGAAAAATTTAGCCATCATGGCCTCATTGCCTCCAGCCTCGAGGATGGCGGTAGAGTAAATTTGAAGAAATTCGACGGGTTGACTGTCCTATCATACTTCTTTGGCAGATGATGCCGGAACTTGGGTGACCAATTAGTCATGCGAAGATTCATGGCAAGGGTCAAACAACCACTCCCCACTCCCAAAGGAGAAGGGTTTTTCCAAGCCTCCCACCTCTCGCGGACATGCTCGATAAGGACGCGGCCGTCTTGCCTCATGTATCGAGGGTCGAGCTCTGACCGCAAGTCCTGCGTCAAGAGCCTCGACGCCGTATGAGTGTGGCGTGCCCCGGAGGGCAGTAACGTCACTTGCTGGGAGGGCGCACGTCTCTTGTGCTGTGACACCTGAAGACCAAGTCTACCAGACAAGGTCCTGTTCCTTGAAGTTGCCTGCCTAGCACAGGGCAGACCTTGGTTGTTGATTGCATTGGCTGTAGCTGCAACCAAATACTCCACATAAGTGCGCCATTGCTCCATTGCACCCTAAGGAGCTTCGGGCTCTTGAGGACGCTAGAGAAGAGTTTGCCCTGCGTTCAGGGCATTCTCAGGGTTGTTCGTCGATTCATTGACTGACGCGAATACACCATCTTGCTGTGATGGTGGAGGTAGTGGTGGAACGAAACCCACCGGGACAACAACGTTAGCGGCTGCTGCACATTGGAGGGATTTCCTGCAGTAGGTTGCTCAACCAATCCATTGGACGAAGCTGCGGCAGAGTTCACCATCTTGAGATCTATGCCCCCCTACCTGGCGCGCCAGATGTCGAAGTGTAGCAACGACACTTCTTCCGGTACTACTAAAGCATAGTCCGCAATTGTTCGTATTCGGATGCAGTGCGTAAGATCACGAACAAGATGATGACACAGGAGTTTTTACGTGGTTCGGGCCGCCTGAGCGTAATACCCTACTCCACGGGGTGGTTGTTGATTGTATGAGTGTGTGGCGACTGTTTCTGGTTACTTGTATGCGTGTGAGATTAGTTGTCTTCTACCGTACGACACAACTTTATATGCTAATGACTGGCCGTTACAGTATATGCATGGCCCGACAAGTGGCTTCGGCTGTAATTAGCCATCTATACACGATCTACATGTATAATCCGTGATTAACAGTGTGATAACGCGCCTTAATGGCGGTTTTACCTGTCTTGATAGTCCTCTGATCGTGTGTCATTAATACTAAATTAATGACACATTAATCAGGTCTTGTAACGGCTGTTTAATAGCCTCTTGAACGTCCACGCCGTTGGAGATCCTGTAGTCTTCCCGTTGTAGGCTTAGGTCCGGAAGTCTAACATGTGGCAGCTCTGAAGCTTTCCTCTATGAGGAGGCAGGTTCGGAGCCACTTGACGCATGGCGGCACCAGAGCTTCCCTCTACTGGGAGTTAGGTCCGCGGCTGTTGGACACGTGGTGGTACCAGAGCTTCCATGTGAAGGAAGGTAGGTCCGACCCCACAGGACACGTGGTAGCACCAAAGTTACCAAACGAGGGATGCGGGTCCAGTGCTATTGGACATGTGTTGCTTTCGGAAGTCTTCAACTCAGACATAGGAACTCCTTAGTTTTAAGTTCGATATTAGGGGTACCTAGTATCCAGGGTACCGACAACCTCTTTGGAGGACAATATCGGAACTTTTCCCATCATCTAAAAAAAACCCTCGATGATTAGCTAGCAGGAGCATTAAATAAATTGAACAAATAATTGTACTCAAGTTGAAACTAATTGTTAATATTCAAAGTGGTAAGTATAATAGTAACTGGCACATAGCCCAAGGTCAACTAATTCCTATTATAAAGAGCGTGGTTGGCCGGCTTCATGATCATGTGTATAATAACATTTGTTCTCTCTTTATTAATTGATCTCAGAGAGACATTATACTTTTCTGTCACCCGACCATTACATCTATGGTTCACAACTATAGTACTCCGATCCTTCTGTTTCAAAAAGTTTATTATTTTGTAGTTCATCTAAAAACTTTTAAAGACATGGGAGTATATGTTAAATAGCAAAATATACTTCCACCACTCATACAATTATGTTGTCATACCGGGTAAAATAAAAGCTCCATTCTTAGTCGTCCGCAAAAAAAATGTGGAGGAAGGCCTACACTGAGGATTAGGATTCACAGTAATTTATAGGCGTCCTGTTAGATGAGACTCACCGATGCTTCATATTATTTGTGGAAGTTTTCGCTAAAAGTGATCTAGAAATAGTTAATACTAGTACATATAAAGGCTCATCTCACGGTTTTCGTGCTACACGGTTTATATATCATCAGAGGTAAGATTATCTCATTGATGTAAGCATGCACACCAGATAATATCTATCTTACACCGTTTGTTACCATGGGAGACAAAATGTTAACAATATTTTGTTCTCTTATAACCATGTATATATATACTCATGCAAATTCTATCTCAGAGCACTTATATCATAACTATGCATAACATATACTTTAGAATTGGGCCAACTCAAGTGCATTATCCAAGAATATAGTTTATTAGCTACGGGCAAGTAACAATACTATTTTTTCTATTGAATCCCTGCAGTCTTGGTCATTTTCAAGTTAATATGTATTCCTTCCGTCTCTAAATACACTACAGGAAAAGCGATCATTTGCGACGGCCATATTTATTTGCGACGGCCAGCCGTCGCAAATACAGTAATTTGCGACGGCCCGCCACTGGCCGTCGCAAATAAGTATCTATTTGCGACGGCCAACACCGGAGCCGTCGCAAATAGCCACTTATTTGCGATGGCTAACCCTAGTACCGTCGCAAATAAGTAAGCCGTCGCAAATAAGTTCTTATTTGCGACGGCTGCAAAAAACGCCGTCGCAAGTAACATTAATTGCGACGGCTACATGGTCCGGCCGTCGCAATTAAAATGACCATCGCAAATAGGGGCCTTTATCCCGACCCGGCACTTCAATCTCGTTTCATTCTCACCGCTCGACACCACCGCGCGCCGTCGCCGCCCTGCCGCCGCCGGCCCGCCGCCACCCCGTCCTCGGCTCGCCGCGCCCCTGCCGCCCCGGCCCGCCGCGCCCCCGCCTGCCGCACCCCCGCCGCCCCGTCCCGCCGCGCCCCCGGCGTCGCCGCCGCCGGCCTCGCCGGCCCCGGAGCTCCGCGTCGCCGTTGCGCCCCCGCCACCCCCGGCCCCCGACGCCTCCGAGGTGAGCGCCCCCTGTAAACCCTAATACCCCTGCGTATTTGTTTTTTTTGTAGAAATTCAGTCAAGTGTTGTGTCATTTTTGAACATGGTGACCTCATGGAAGAAATCATAGTGGAGTTTCTCTCAGGGTTGTAGTTTCATGTGGGCCTAACCAAGTTAAAGTTGTGATTTCCTCAAACTTTTTAGGAGATTAAGCTAAAGCTGTGATTTTAATCCTTGTATGATAGGATAGGAAATATGATTCATGTGCCCTTATTTACACTGGATAGCTTAAGTATACAAGACTAAATCTTCGGTGCAGATGTGTCTCGACTAACAAAGTCGTCCGATTAGGGGGTCTAGCGACCACAAACTTTGGCCGGCGCTGCCGCGCCTGACAACAGTCGCCGCCGCGCCTAGCCGTCGGGCCTGGCCAACGTTGCCGCCGCGCCTGCACGGTGTTGCCGTCGCGGGCCTGGATGCCATCGCCGCCGCCGCGGGCCTGGACGCCATCGCCGCCGCCTGCGAGCACCGTCACGCCGCCGTAGAGGAGTGAAGTGAGGAGTTAGGGTTAGGGTAAAGTTGGGATACAGTTTTATATAGCCCATCTACAATGTGGACCGTCGGATCGAGATCGATGGTTCACGTACATCCGACTTAAACAGATCAGGTCCAGTCCGATCCATTCCACCTCGACCCAACTCCAAGCCGCCTTCGCCCTTCATCTGCTCCAAACGCCGCCAGCCGTCTGGCCGCCCGTGTGTGCCGCCATCGCAGGGACGCCTGTCCTCTGTGCGACGCCGCTGCCCCTCCACCTCCGTAGCCGCTCGGTGCCCGCCTCCAGTCTCCAACCTCTGTCACCGCTCCGTGTCCGCCGCCGCCAGTCTTCGCCGACGCCCGCCCCTCCCCTGCGAAACGCCTCCGCCTCTCCCATGCTCGCCGTCTCCGCCTCTCCCCTGCTCTTTATCGACTTGTTACATCTCTAAAAAAGTAGAGGACGGCTGAACATCGATTAGGCATCGATTAGGATCGATTAGTTGCCCTAATCGACGACTAATCGTCCTGATCGACCTAATCGACCCTTAGGCGACTAGGGTCGATTAGGCGACTTGAAAACATTGGTGCCTGCGCGGCGAACATCGTCGCCATTGGTTTTTTATGTTTATTTTACAGGCTGGGTTGGGCCGGGTTGATTGATACAGAAAAAATGGATTGGGTTTGGGTTTAGTCCAGGTCCTGGCCGGGTTGAGTTAGTCCACTATCCAAAAAATGGATTGGATTTTAGGCTATCTTTTTTGCTAATATGTTTTTTGTCTTGCATAATTGACTAATATGCTTTATATGCTCTCTTGTATTACACTTGTGATTTCACACTTGTCCATTGTGGCTAATATGTTTTTTATTCAGATTTTGTAGTAAATGCATAATTAGATTTTGTAAATGCTTTATATGCTTTATATATTTTTGTCTATAGCTTGGTCTGTCATTCTGAATTTCTATTCTGTTTAGTGTATGTTTGGACTTTAGTGCATTCATTTAATGTTCTTGAGTGACTACTTAATATATATAAATAAAGGGGTTTTAGGTCGGCTCGGACCAACCCGGAAGGGCACGACACGTAATAAGTGTGATTGTGCCGTGTAGACCATTGTAGTGGTACCGTATGCATCAAGTCGACACGGAAGCGAACGGGTTGGTAAGGACGTTAATGACCCGCGATTGCGTGGACGGTGGAAATGGATGTGGAATTGTCATCTAAGACTAACTTTCCTCTCACTCTTTCTCTAGTTCTTTCCTCTCTCTTAAATGACCAGAAAATGAAAATGAGCAACGTAACCTATAGCAATGTATTACCCGTTTCGGATCGGCACGTCTCACATGCCATTGGCATGTGAGACGTGCAGGTTCGGAATTGTCCCTTTTTGGACAGCCTCGGAGTGACCGAGGGGGCGTGGCTTGTGACGAGACGCGGGTCCGGATTTGGACGAGATTTCGGTGGCATAACCTTGTTGTTCTCTGCTGCACCATTTTTGGGCGTGTAGTGGAGAACAGCGGGGTTATGCTGCCGAAATTTCGTTCGAATCCGGATCACGCGTCTCGTCATGGGCACGCTCCGCTCGGTCACTCTTGGGTGGGTTTAGGATCTATCTGCCTAGGTTGTAGGGCTGTGACATAACACAACAATACATTAACGACAATTTCTTTCGCGTTAAAATGCAGAGTCAAACATGGGTGACGATCGCAGTTGGATGTATACTGGCTGGAAGAGCAGAACTGGTGGTCATTCCGATGAGTGGTTTATCAAGTTAGATCAATTTTTGGATCGAGCATTTTCGTTGTCAACGGAAGATATGGTGCGGTGCCCATGTACAAAGTGCCGGAACACCAAGTTTTTGAGAAGATTGGAGCTTTCGTCTGACGTGTCCGATATGTGCTTCAGACACGGATTGCTTTTGACTAACTCATGGAGGCAAAATATCTTACTTCGATTGTCACAGACATTGGCTACCCTCGAATCATATATTTAGGCAGCAACGACATGTCTTTCGAAAGAACACTGTTGTCACTAAAGGACCACCGAAGCGTCTCAACGGGTCAGAAATTTCTGATATGTTGGATAAACTGGTGCCTGATGAAGGTCGTCCTGGATATTTCGTAGGTTATGGAGAGGAACACAATTGGACTCACATATGTGGACTTTGGGAGCTACCATATGTGAAGTCGTTGATTCTAATGCACAACATTGATGTCATGCATCAGGAGCGTAATATGAGCGAAAGTATCATAAGCACTTGCATGGATATGCCTGGCAAAACGAAAGACAATTATAAAGCTAGACTAGATTTGGCAGACATTTGTCACCGTCCAACTCTTGAAATCTCTGAAAGTGGTGGAAAGCCACGTGCTTCTTTCTGTCTTCGATCGAAAGAAAAGAAAGAAGTTATGAAATGGATGAAAACTTTGAAATTCCCAGATGGTTACGCAGCTAGCCTGAAACGAGCCGTAAATGTTAACACAGGAAACCTCACTGGGTTGAAGAGTCATGATTATCACATTATAATGGAAAGACTCCTACTTGTTATGTTCCGAGGCTATCTAGATGATGCGGTGTGCAAGGTTTTAGCCGAGCTCAGCTATTTCTATAGACAGCTTTGTGCTAAAGAAATCAAGATTGGGATGATGGATAAGTTAGAGAAGGAGATACCCATACTTTTATGTAAGATGGAAATTTTTTTCCACCGGGTTTCTTCAATCCAATGCAACATCTGCTTATCCATCTTCCATTCGAAGCTAAAGTTGGCGGTCCTGTGTAATATAGGTGGATGTATCACATTGAAAGAGCGCTACGATATCTGAAACCAATGGTTGGCAACAGGGCAAGGGTGGAAGGGTGCATCGCTGAAGCATATGCTCTTAAAGAAGTTGGATACTTTTCAAGTGTCTACTTTGCGGAAGAAAACAATATCAATACTTCGGCGATGCGGTACAATGTGGACGAAACACCCCCTCTAAGCGACCTTTCCATTTTTCAAAGAGAGGCACCACCGTTGGTAGCTACACGACCTACGTGCTATCCGAACAGGAAAGGACTGTTGCTTTACTCTACATGTACGCAAATATAGAAGGCATGCAGGAATACTTCGAGTAAGTGTTTCTCCTATGTTTATGCTAATCTACATATTTTGCTACACATGTACTCTAAAAGATGTTTTTTCATGTTCAGCGAGTTCCACAGACAATATTGGCCACATAGGCATCAACCTACGGCCAAACAAGTAGAAGCGATGCGAAAGGAAGGAATAAATGGGGGACAAAGTTTTCTATCTTGGTTTCGAGAATATGTAATATTCTCTCGTCTTCTATGTATTATAAATTACTATTATTAAAGAAGTATTATGTAATATTCTCTCGTCTTTTATAACAGTGTCGGACTCACAATGTCCATGAAGATTTGTGGCAGCTATCGTATGGATTGGTGAATGTTAGAAGCTATGGTCGATATGACGTAAATGGCTTCCGATTCCGTACAACTCATTTCGAAGCTCATCGTCCTCTCGCGGCAACATCAAATTCCGGTGTTGTGACGAGAGCAATGGGCACTCAAGGGAATTTAACCGATTATTATGGTATCATTAACAAAATCCTTGAATTTACTTTTACCGGAAATAAGACCCTTTGAGTTGTCTTCTTTGACTGTGACTGGTTTGATCGTACTCATGGAACTCGAGAAAACCAATTTGGAATGGTGGAAGTGAAACATAAGGACCGACTACGGGGTTACGATACATTTGTTCTTGGGCATTAAGTTGAACAAGTGTATTATCTACCTTATCCATGCACGAATCTCAGTGCTTGGTGGGTGGTATATAAGGTGAATCCTCGTGAGCGGCTATATACTCCTGGGGATGATGGTTACCATGATAGCGAAGACGTTGAAGAAGTGTACCAAGAAGAAGAGTTGCCAGACACTTTTATCGTCGAGCTTGGTGCAGGACTCAATCAATTAGTTGGAGATATTGAAGACGTTGAAGATGTAGAGGCAGATGATACGCGAAAACAAAAATTAGAACAGGCCACGATGGAAGATCGTTGGGCTGGTTTAAGGAGTAGGGCACAGGCACATGACAATGATGTTGATGAATTTTGAAAGTGACTACAAGTAATGTTTTCTTGAAGATAGTAACATGAATTTTATATATTTTATTTGCATATTTACTAATTATCTAATTACAATAGGATGGCGTCAAAGAAGGGTAAGAAGGTGCCGCCGACGAGGGGGTTCTACCCCTCTAGACCTGAGGACGCTTTCGTTGGTGCCTCGTCGACTGGCAGCAGATGCTCTCAGCTGCTGGGGCACGTTCAGACCAGCTCTAGAGCTTCGTCACAGGTAAATGTCACTCGTTTTTGACAAATTCTTTAAATTCAAATTCACATTAAACTTACTTATGAATCATTTGAATGTTGTAGTCCTCACCGGCTGACTCAGAGGCTGCGGCGCCTTCGGTGAGCCAGCCTTCGGCGAGGCAGCCCTCGGCCAGCCAGCACTCGGTGAGGCAGCCCTCGGCGAGTCAGCCCTCGGCAAGCCAGCCCTCGACCAGCCAGCCCCCGGCTGGCGATGAGTTTGTTCCTGAGGCCTTTGACTCGGCTGGTGAGGAGCCGTCTGGGTCACCTGACGTGGCGCCCCAGCAGACGCGGACGACGAGGAGGACTCACTTTGTCAGTCCTCCCGCGGTCCCTTCACAGAGGATCGTGATTCGTCCAGTCAGAGACAGGTAATAAAAATTATAGTTTTCAATTTTAGTTTCTTTTGATTACTTAAGTAATGAATGAATGAATAAATATCTTACAGGGCTTGGGACGACTTGTCTTTCACCGGTGAGAAACACCAGAGACCGGTGAACAGTGTCCTCGGGTCCATAGTGCGTTTGCACTATCCCGGGGTCATCGACGGAGTGCCTGCTCTTTCGTGGGAGGACTACGCACGCGTCCATCACCAGGAGCACGGCAACCTTCAGGAGGCCGTATGGGCCGATTTTATGGTAAGTATGTTAAAAAAGTTTCTAAGTTACAACTCTTAAACTCTTTTAGTGCACATCTCTTCAATATATTCTTTATCGCAGGCAAGATATATTTTAGAGGACCCGGACGACCATCGCATGTTTGAGGATGCGAGGCGAATGTTTCACTTCAACGCTGCCAAGGCGCTTCGACAAGCTTTGTCGAACGCCTGTGTTCAAATTATTAATGAGCACTTGAAGGCGAACCAGCAGCACGTGTTACACTTCCGGCAAGAGAGCGAGAGGCACCTGACGGAGGAGGAGTACGCGCAGGTACGTGGAGTGTAGTAAGTATTTTTTTTCCTGATAATGTCCTCGATTGTACTTTTAACGACTTTCAACTATGTGCAGGGCCACGTGAGCTGGTTGCAGGGTCGGAACGATGCATTTCGGGCCCTTTGTTGCTACTGGGCTAGCGACGAGTTTAAAGCAAAGTCCGGGAAGGCTCGAGACTGCAGAGGGGTGGAGGGGAAGAGCATGCACGGGCAAGATAACCACTTGCGTTTAGCTAAACGCATGGTAAGTGTGTGTAACTTATGTTTATATATTAATAATATATTGTTCGTACTAACACGTATTGACAGGAGCGCGAGACGGGGGTGCCGCCCACCCCTGCTGAGGTTTGGAAGAGAGGTCACAGGGACCCTTCTCAGCCGACGGGGTGCAGTCAGGCTGCAGCCGAGCGGTTGGTAAGTTTAGAAACCATTCATATTACATATAACTATATAGATTGTTGAACTTACACGATTTTATTGTTTTGCAGGCTAAGTACGGGGAGGAGGCTAGGAAGATACACGGCGAGGATTTCGATTGGGAACGTCAACCGATCGATCCTCAAGCCGCGTATGCAACCGGTGTTGGAAAAGCACACGGAAGGTGAGTTTGCAAGTCATTTATCGTTTTCAATTCAAAGTATTCAAGATATTTTAATTTCATATTATTGACTCTCTTTTTTATAGGCTCGCCATATTTGACGGAGTTGTCGACTCGAGGGCGGGTAGACCTGCGAGAGGCAGCTCCACGCAGGCTTCAGGCACGGGAGGTCGTCGCTCGCAGAGGGACATTGAGATGCAGTCCCTCCGAGAGACTGTAGAAGGAAATGAAAGGCGACATGAGGAGGAAAGGAGGGCGATGGAGACCACGATCCAAACCCAGGCAGCAGCGTTGGCGCAGATGCGGGAAGCAATGGAGGTAACAATCTAAAAATTAAAATTCTCATTAATTCAGCTTAAATGACTTACTAATAGGTAGCATTTAATGTTTGCAATGACAGGCCATCGCTCGGACGCAGGGTCTGGGAATCCAGCTACCGATACTACCACCGGTCCTCCCAGGCGATCCTTCTTCAGCGGGTCAGGTAAGTTTCTATGTAATCCTTCTTCACCAGCGTAATAAGATTGAGATAGATGAAAGAGAGAGATAGTTAGATAGAAGAAAATGATTGAGATAGAAGAAAGAAAGAGATAGAAGAAAGGAAGACAGAAGAAAGAGTGAAAGATAGATAGAGTAGGATGGGAATGAAGAGAGAGTAAGATGTAGATGGAGATAGAGAGAGGGGAAGATAGAGGGAGGGAGATGTAGATGGAGATAGAGGGAGGAAGATAGAAGGAAAAAGATAGCAATAGAGAGATAGAGTGAGCAAGAAAGATAGAGTGAGAGACAAAGAGAGAAATGAAAAGAGAGAGGAAGAGAGAGTGATCTAGATGAAGATAGAGGGAGAGGGAGGGAGAGAGATGTTGATGCATTTATATTCTAACTCTAAGTTTTATTAATTGCAGGGATCCGCGACGGCTGCACAAACGTCGTCGCCTTCGCTACCGCCGCCTGGATTGAGGCGCGACGACGACGACTTCGAAGGTGGCTTCGGAGGTTAGATGGGCGAGTGAGCCCTTTTATTTACTTTGTTGATGACGATGTGAGATGTATCGGAATTTTAGTTTGTGATTGTGATGATGTTTGTGTATGTTGTGTATATATTGTGTATATTGTCTATATTGTGTTTGTTGTGATTCTGGCCATCGAGCCGGGTAGTATTTTCTGTTTTTAAAAAAAATAAAAAACCTTATTTGCGACGGCTTTTTATACAGTACCGTCGCAAATAAGGACACAAGCCGTCGCAATTAAACCAGAGTTATTTGCGACGGCCTGGCCGTCGCAAATAAGCATTAATTGCGACGGCCAGGCCACCGCAAATAGCATCGCCCTGTCCACTGAACTTATTTGCGACGGCCCGGCCGTCGCAAATAGAGGCTCTTATTTGCGACAGCCTGGCCGTCGCAAATAAGCATTAATTGCGACGGCTAGGCCGTCGCAAATAATTTTGCGGGGCCCACCAGCCCGCAGCAATAACTTGCGACGGCCTCTCCTAGCCGTCGCAAATAAGCTATTTGCGACGGCCAGGCTGTCGCAAATAAGCTATTTGCGACGCCATATTTGCGACGGCTAGAAGCCGTCGCAAATAAGGAAAGCCGTCGCAAATAGCTTATTTGCGACGGCATTCGGCTTATTTGCCGTCGCAAATCGTCAGGATTCCTGTAGTGATACTTGTCGTTTTGTAATTTAAAAATGAACTACAATACAACAAATATTTAAGAATTGAGGGAGTACACTTTATACCTCTAGGCTGCTAGTTATTATTGTCAGTGAGATAACCTGTATATTGTTGGTCGTTGAGTGCGGTTTGCTTTTCAATGTCAAGTGATGCAATGTCAGTGTTACACTATAAAGATGACCATATTTTAGGTCTGGTCAGTCGTGTTCTTTTAGTACACGTATAGTCCAGACTGCAAGTTAATAGGTGCTATAGGCCGCTTATGGCCTCACATGCTAGTATCTATCAAAGTTACCGGTCCCACGGTGTGCATACATATGCACTTATTGTCATGCAGCGTGCTATTACAGCCTTATTTGGCGTGCTGGTCAACTAACCTACCCCAACAGATCTGATTAAATCAATCTCTGCAAAAGTGTAAACTTTAGTCTTCGAAGCGTATACTCTTGCTTACAAGAACATATATCATGAAAACAATAATATCACCTCATGGGAACATGTCAATTTAAGCGTTAATTTGGCTATAAGAATGTCGACGATATTTCAGATCTTCTGACAGATCATGCACCGGTTCTTGATCGAACAAGCTATATAGGTATATTGGTCCAAAAATTAATCCCTGGGTGGTGAGACTCACCTTTTATAGTGTGGGCCGACCTGGGACCAGCCATAGGTTAGTTAATTAGGAGTTGCACCCGGTCAGGGCACCTCGGTCTTGTTGACCTAGTGATATCAATTTTAACATTCTCCTCCTTATATCAAATATCTTGTTGACCTACACGAAACTGCGTGACTTACTACGGCACGACCAATCGTCGTAAATAGAGTAATTTACGACGGCCATCTAACCGTTGTAAATAGAGTAATTTATGACGATCTAGGATGGTCGCCATAAATTAATCTATTTAAGACAGTCAGAAGCTCAAAAACCGTGTAACTTAGGGTGTGTTTAGTTTGAGGGATACGGTGGGACGGGACGGGACGATTCTACTTTTCTATTGTTTGGTTGGGAGACAGATAGGATGGAGTCATCCCTCAATGAGAAATATTCGCTCCAGATGCGGGACAAACTCATCCATCCAAAAATATAGAGACGAGTCCATCCCAACTCCACTACGTGTGCACTGATGACCGTTCTATCTCACATCATATTCACAAGCACCTGTCCCATCCTACAATACGAATTAGAGACGGGATCATTTCATCCCACATCATCCTCCGAAACAAACAAAAAACAACGACCGTCACATCCCTTCAAACAAACAAAAAATAGGACCATCCCATCCTTGAAAAGTGGGATAGATCTGATTCATCCCACTTTGTCTTCGAACCAAACACATCCTTAAGGGCCCGTTGTAAATTAATACATCACTTACGATGGTCAGGCCCAATACCATCATAAATTAAGAAGCCATCATACATTAATACATAGCTTACGACAGCCAATCCTAAAGTCGTCGTAAATTAGAGGTAGTCTTAAATGGGGAGATATACCCGGCCCACGAGGTTTGCCTCTCTCCTCTCTCAAACACATCGCCGCCTCCCGACGCAGTCGCCTCCCTCGCGCTCAGACGCTAACGCTGACACCTCGCGACACCGCCGTCATTGACGGTGTGCCACCTACTGGCGCCGCCAAGTCCGCTGCCTCCCTCTCCCTCGTCCTTGGCCGCCAACCTCTTCCTTGCCCTCTCCCTTGCCCTTGGCACGCCACCACCTCCACCAACGCCGCCCTCCCTGCCGCCTCTCTGTTCCTCCACGTTGTCCGGCCACTCTCCCCCTCCAGCGTCGCCCTCCGTTCCCCATCGTGCCGACCACGCTGAGGACCACCCCCCCCCAACCTCGAGGAACCCCCCCCCCCCCACTCCACCCCACGTTCGCGCCTCCCTCCTCCCCCGTTATTGTGACACCCGGTTCCGAAAATGAACCAAGTGAACGCATATGTGTGCCCAGGATGTTCAACACACATAGACGAGTGCATTCACAAAAGAGTATACAGAAAATTACCACAGAAAAAGATTAATTAACTGAATTTTATTATACAAACCATATTATCCTCGAATACAAGCTCTAATGAATATTATGACAAGTTCAATTAATGCAGCGGAAATAACTAATTAAGCAGACTAAATAGCTAGGCAGCATAAGCAATAGGGTATAGCGCAGTTCCAAAACACCATAGGCAAAACTGACGGTAGACACAGCCTAGAACTCCGCATTATCGCCATTAAACTCCCAATCCTGACCTGCAACTGTTATGGGGGGGATTGCAAGAGTGAGTACATGTCATACTGAGCAAGTGTGGAAAGTATGACATGTGGCTGATTCAAATGATGAATGTAATAATAGTTGAGTGCTAAAAAGTACATTAAACTATTTGAAAAGCAATATATTAAATGTATGTGAAGTAAACCCATTATATTCATAAGTAATATCATAATATCAGTCTGAATTTATTACCATCATCAATAATTCCAGATTTCACCATTTGCCAATAATCATATTCAATACCAAAAATTAATCCATAACCAGCCATAACCATTACCAAACCATAACCATCCCAAATACCATCTCAATACTGAGTTCCCTCTAATCATGTGAGGGTTCAGGTTGCTCATAACCGGGAGCACGGCTATCATGATAGTTTTAGGCACACTCTGCAGAGGTTGTACCGCTTTACCCACGTGTTTGTGATTTCATCACCTTTCGATGACTATAGAATCTCAATTATGCCGTCTCACACTTCCGTAGGTGTGTGGCCATGAGATCACAAAATAGCCGTTACAAAGGGATTACTAGCCTATTTAGACCCCACTGAGGTTTCACCGGTGGTGATGTATCCAACTGAGCACATTTTCAACCAAGGGCCCCTTCTTGAGCCATTCAGATCCCAGGGTAGTCCCACCAATCATCAACAAACTCAATCCGACTACCCCTTCCCAGAGCATCCTTAATGGTCCAAATAGCACTGGCAAATCCCTAATTAATCAGATACGCCGGACCCATACTTGGCCTCGTGGTGCCATTGTAAATTTTGGATGGTCGCTCCACGAACTGGTCCTTAGATCTAAAGCAAGCAAAACCACCATAACATCCAACCAATCCACATACCAGGCTTGCTTATATCACCCATTACCATATCATATTAAGCAGTTCATGTTGACCATAATCTCATCTATGCATAATTAAATTGAGTGGTATAGTTGTTTTCCCATCCCAGTTGATTAAGCGAAGCAAAAGGTAAAAAGCCCTTCCCGAGTCTCTACCATATATTCCAGGTGACAAGGGTGGTTAAACAAATCTAGTAAACTTCCTACAATAGGATTTCCATCAAATTGACACAGACATGCAATTTTGCAAATAGAACATTTATTTTAAAACAGGATCAATATGCTTCAGGGACACTTACCTTGCTCTTGCTGTTGATTAGGGTCAAAGCCTTCAAACTCTTGGTGTTGTAGATCCTCCGCGGCACTCTCTAGTGCAAATCTTTCTAATCCACATAATAAACATACAAACAAGAAACACAATCAAAGAGTGCACAAATATTACTCAATATGACATGACATGCATGATTGATGCAAATGCAAGATAGAACTTGTTAATAGATTGCTTTTAAGTGAGTACTAACTAGTTCTAATAGATTTTAACAAGTTTATACAGGTTTGGATTTGATTAGATCTACTTTTAGAATCAATTCAACACAATTTAGTCAGCAAAATCGGACTAGTCTGCAGAAGGCCGGACTAGTCTGCACTTCGCAGAACTAGCGAACTAGGGTTTTCTAGATCGACGTGAATTTGGAGATTAGGGGTCGAATTCACGTAAGGAAAAGGAAATGGTAGGTATAACAGGTGTTTAGAACTCCAATGAATCAAGAAACTTGGAGGTAACACTTGGATCTTGATGATCTAGGGTTGGTGATGAACTTGGAGATGAATTGGTGATGAGGAACGAAAGCTTGGTGGAGATATTGATCCTCTTTCGTTTCCTCCTCTTCTTCTTCTTGCTTGGGATCTCCTCCTCCCTCCTTGGTGGTGGCTCTCCACGAACTAGGGTTTGGGTGGGGTGGAAAAGTGGCAAATAGATGTCAAGCCAAGGGGTGGGGTTGTCTATATAGAGGTGGAGGCTAGGGTTAGATGGATTTCGAGTTTGGGATGAGTAGGGACCGATTTAGAGTCCCACATGGGCTCTAAAAGAGTTAGGCACGACGTCCCTAAGCCCACTTGATGTGAAACCCAATAAACAAGTCGTAAAACAAAAGATCAACTCGGAGTCGCGAAATATGGGACAAGTTCGAAAAGGACCGGACTAGTCCGAAAATGTCCAGAGGCAAAATCGGACAAGTCTGGCCAAAAATCGAACAAGTCTGACTTTAGTCAGAGAGGAAAACGGACAAGTCCGTTGGGACACCGGACTAGTCCGGAAAAGTCCAGGGACTTAGCAAAATTTCAAGGATTCTTGGAATATCGGACTAGTCCGCACAAAATCGGACAAGTCCGAAAGTGTCCAGAGGCAAAATCGGACTAGTCCGCAGAAAAAACAGACAAGTACGTTTTTAGTCAGAGAGAAATCAGACTAGTCCTCACCAAAATCGGACTAGTCCGCACGTTTCAGCATTTTAAGTGCGCTTATGTTCCATAGTCAATTTTTAATCATTCCAAATCAATTTTAAACTCGTTCCTCTTTATGTGGGTTAATGTTAAACATGTATATGAATGTATGTAGGGCATGATGCATGAAAATGAGGGTGTTACAGTTAATTACATGATTGATTGTCTATTTTCTTTATTAATTACATGACTGAATGTTAAATTTGTTAATTAACTAAATAATTAGTTGGATAATTTGTTAAATTAGGTGATTAAATTTAGGTATTTGATTCTTAGTTAGTTTAATTATTTGATCAGTTAGGTATTTGATTGTTGATCATTAATTGTTGATTTATTGTTTAATTGTTGATTAGTTGGTAATTAATTGTTGAATTGTTAATTATTTGATTAATGGAATAATTAGTTGTTTAAATGGTTTAATTAGTTGATTACGTGTTTAATTTGTTTTTTTAATTTATTAATTGCTTATTTGATTAATTGTTTAATTACTCCGTTGATTGATTGAGTGTTTAATTAGTATATGTAAACAAACGGGCTTCAGGTCGGCCTGGCATGGCACGACATGCATGAAATGCGCTCGTGCCGTCTGTTGACGGTCGTTATATACCAATTCCGACCATCAATATATCTCATTTATGTGAAGGAATAAATTTTATTACACACATCACCTTTAGATTTGACATAATTCCACTTTACTTAGAGAAATAGTGCATGCAAGTATTTTATTGTGGAAATGATGAAGAGTGAGGGGAGCAATCCAAAAAAGTGACATCCCGACCAATCACACGACGACGTGTGGCATCAAATGGATCCATGAACTCTTTCTCAGGCGTATTTGAGGGAATTCAACAATAATTCACGCGGGAAAGGATCCTGGGCCCACCTACTAGTAACCTTAAGGATGCACTCCCGAGAAGCGTCAGGACCAGGTCGGCTGAAGCAGGGGTTCGGTTGACCCCTTTCGGGTGCCAAACTCGGCCATGTGTCAACTTCTTGTGGTGCCCTGAAGCCGGTAGAGACTGATTCGAATGCAAAAGATGGCGAGAACTGCCTCATACTCCGTGTATAAATAGGGGAAGAGGCCTCATGTCACACAGACACCACTCAAGCATTCTCTCATTGTATATACTAGTTCTCCTAGTTCCTTAGTAGAGGTTAGGCTGTAGAGAGGAGCCTCTAGTCTCAAGTCCAAATTGGGAAAAGTATGGCTCATGTGTCTTTCTTTTCTTTTGTGACTTTATGTTTTATAATAATACTATTATTAGTCTCTTTTTATTCATATACTTGGGCAAAGTGTTTGTTTGATTGTGGAGTCCATGTATGTGCTAAGTGTAAATGCTATTATGATCAAGTCATAATGTTCATATCATGTTATCATAAACATCATACACCAACACCATAGTCTAATTAGATAATAATATAATTTTGTTAATATGTATATGATAGTGCTTGATCCCAACATTGGTTTAATAATGTTTAGGTGAGCCATGAACTTAGGAAGGTACTTGTACTGCTGCTCTTAAGATATTTACTTAACATGTAAGTGTGGTGCTTAGATAGTTAAGTAGCGTTTTATGTCTCATAGACCCATGGATTGTAGGGGTAGGCGGCGGGTGGTGAAAACCCTGTTTGTCCTTTGTACTCCCTCACGTTCGTCTACACCACAGACTCGTAGCGAGAATCATCCTGATGTTGTCGGGGGTAAACCCGTGCTCGATGTGTTGGACCACTAAGCCATAGTATTCATCTTTGCCATACTCATGTGTACACTAATATGCTATGCATATGAGTGATTAGAGCACCGTAGGAGTAACTCCATATCGTAACTTGACCTTCACTAGATATCCTTACCTATTAGAGTAGATTGCTTAGGTGTGTGTCAATTACCCCCACTACACCATTTACCTTTGCCTAGGATGCCTTATCCAAGAAGTTGTCGGCTAATGACAAGACCTTTGAGAACATCAATGCCAAGGTTGAAGGCCTAGCTTCTGCCTTCAAGAATTAGTTGAGCTTCAACAAGATGTTAGAGAGTTAGTTAGCTCAACTGACAACATTCGTCCCCCCATTGGAAAATGGAAAGATTCTGAGGTACCCTGAGGCCCCCTGGAAAATGTGAGTGAAGTGGCTACAAGGGGTGGAAAGACCACTCGTGAACTACCATACACCACTCAAGAGAAGACAACAGTTGAGAAGAACAAGGAAGGAATCCATTCTAACAAGGGAGAATAGCTTAGTGAGAGAATAGAAAGAGAATTTGAGGACACTACCTTCATGCTATTCCCTCAAGAAAATTGAAATCCAACTGTGGATGAGCAGTTCAATCGCTTTGTTGAAGTTATCCAGAAGATCTACATAAATGTGCCCTTGATAGATGCGATGCAATTACCCACTTATGCTCGCTATCTCAAGGACATACTGAAAAACAAGTTACCATTGCCCACCACAGATGTTGTCAAGCGAACGGGGGATTGCAACACAACTATCCTAAACGCGCTTTCGGAAAAGAAGAAGGACCTCAGATGCCCTACTATATCCAGCTCCAATGGGATATAACACTTTGACAAGGCACTTTGTGACCTTGGTACAAGTGTTAGTGTCATGCCAAAGGTGGTCTTCGACAAGCTCAACTTTGCCACATTGTCTCCAACGCCGATGCAGCTCCAGCTGGCCAATTCATTGGCCCGCTATCCCATGGGTATCGTCGAAGATGTTCTGGTTAGAATCCGGAACTGATTCATACTCATGGACTTCTTGGTGCTCGACATGGATATCGAGATTGAAACTCCGATCATTCTCAGGCACCCTTTCCTTAGCATCGCGAATGCTCGCATCGATGTGGGAGTCGGAGAAATCAACTTCCATATCAATGGAAAGGAGGAGAAGTTTGACTTTCGGCCAAGGAAGGAGCAATGCTCCATGATCAAGATCAAGTATGGCCCGAATGTCCAACACATCAAGGTGGTTGAAGTTACACCACCTGAAGTGGACAACCCCATTGTATTTATGAGGAAATTGATTTATGAGAAGACTCCATCTTTCTGCCCACGCCGACATTTCAAGTATATGGAGAAGTCAGGACCGTCTGAGTAGGTCAAGTCCACTAAACTGCCAAAGGAGGAATGGCGGAAGAAGAAAGGTGAGCCAGCCGTGCCCATTGCTTCTAGACCCGAGGCTGAAAGTTGAGCTTCATGAAGCCGGAGGAAAATCCTTCACATCGGATTTTTCATGAGACCTCTCCAATCGGTTAATTTGATAGTTATCTCTTTTTTGAATTTTTTTTTCATCCCCATTTGAATTTTTCTTTTCTCCACAGCATGTTTGCTTTTTTTAGGGGAGTGGGGAATTTTGTGTTCTCAAATTAGATTTATTTTCCTTGATTTTTCAAAAACCCAAAAAAACATTGGATTTCGGGAAGTTTTATTACAATTTTTTAGAGCAAATTTGTGGTCGATTCACCCAACAACTCGAAATATGCCATTGGGGATCCACATACCAAAAGGAGAGACTAGAGGGGGCCCACTCACAGGGCGGCCGAACCCCCTGGTCGGATGACTTGGAGGGAGTGCCATTTTGGCTCTCCCTGCTCCAAAGACTATATTCTCAAGTTGTGCATCCATGAAGGCATGAAGAAGTTGTTTGGGAAAATGAAGGGAGCTTCATCAAGCTCAAGCCATGGGAGAGACTCAGGCTCACACCTCTATGCCGAGCCTACACCAAGTCCACAGTGGATAGGTGCGCAAGACGATGTCCCGATGGAAGAAGACAATGCTCCATTCTGCCTTCTCAATGATGACAACCTTGACTTGAAGCACGATGTTGAACGACAAGCCTACAACCTTCTTCGAGATCAAGAGTTCGCTCACACTAGGGCCTATGATCCAGAGCTACTCTCCAAAATTGGTATGGATTCCGAATTCTTTACCATTTGGCATGCATTATGATGGGATAATTTTGCTCAAATAGATGAGGATGGTTCACGCCTCCTCACTATTCAATTCCTATGCACCCTTAAATTAGGATTTGAAGTTATATCTTTTAGGTTTTTTCCAAAAAGAATATTTTTCCTATGGAAAGAATTATATGAAAACCTAGGCTTCCATAAAGCCTGTGCAATAGATTTAGACACTTTGCGTAAATTTAATAAACAATGTTTTTGGAAACAATTGACTAGTAAGATAACATGTACGGGTCCTAGGAATAGCCACTTGCAACATCCCACTTTACGCTTCATGCATAGATGGGTGGCTATGTCTATGTTCTCTTGAGGAGATGTTAGGGTTATGTGCAAAGATGAACTTATGATCCTTTTGCCATGGTTAGAAAAAATAAAATTGCCCCTATCAAGGCTATGATGTCACAATGGTTAGCAAACACTAGAATGATGGGGTCCAATTGAATGTACATCATTAACTACCAGTATTGCTATGAAAGTAGGGGCTTTAGAAAATACTTCAATTAATAGATGAGGACTATCTAGTGCAAGGACACACTCTTAAACATGATCTAGATGGATCCTTAGTATTTTTCTATCCCGACTTTATAAATGAGATCCGGTTACCTAACCCGAATTTTTATTTATACAAATACCAACAACTAACCATAGCTCTTCAACCTATCAAAGAGGTTCGTAGGAGTAATATTTCTGGCAGGGTCACAAGAAGCCGTTCAAGAAAAGCAGCCATGGAGATGCCTCCACAATCTACTCCTGCCTATGAGTGCCAATAGGAAGTGGATCCGACGGGTGATGCACCTGGCTGGAGCCACCCTCAAACGTATGAGGCCAGAGGATCGTCGTGGTAAGAGTGGACTATCACCGGAGGGAGATTGGACCCTAACGGTTCCAACTCAAGCTCTAGTAGCTTGCCTCCTCCACCGATGAGTACACGTCGTTCCTTTTTGGCCCGAGGTTCTCATGACATTGGCCAAGGAATGGCAGAACTCACTTAACAGATGTGAGACATTGAAGTGAGGACAGGTGACGTCCTCAACACACTTCAAGACCACATCCAAAGTACCCACGACTAGCAGCAACAAATCAACGCACAGTTCAACAACGTCAACACGACATTGCAACAACAACATGTCGACCTCATGGCCTATTTCCGTCATCAAGGGTTCAACCCTTTTAACGGAGATGAAAAGAACAAGCTTGGGGGAGAGCCGCCACTTGAGGTAACTTGTATCACGCCCCATTCAAATTCCATTATTTTATTTCTTTCTTTCCACCACATTTGCATCTGTAAAATAATAATAATAATAATAATGTAGTATAGGTTAGGTTAATAAAATAAAAGTTGTGTGGGAAGAATATTTTTACTTTGCATAAGTTGAAATATTGAGTAGTTGCTCTGTTTTAATTTACCTTAGTCCCTTGTATACAATTTAGTATTGGCTTTGAATATTCTTGCATAAAACTTGGAACTTGTGGGTACCAAAGGCTTAGTCCAATTCTAAGTTGTTGTGGGATATGATATAGGGATAAGAGCTGCCAAAATCCTAGTTGAAAGTGAAACTTGATTTTTCGGAGAAATTCTAAAACAGAAGTTCCTTATTTGATAGAAATTCCTACCAAAGCCATATGATGATTCAAATTTGATAAACCCCATACATATGATATTTGCCTTCACATTAAGCCTAGTAAAACTAGTATAGACCTATGTGAGAATCTTTTCATACTTTAAGATCAAGATTTCATGGGCACATGCTAAACTTCTACATTAGAAGTTAGTAAAAATTCCATCATAGGATCCCACCATCAAAAGATACTCCATGCTTTTAATGCATAATACTCTCTTCAAAATATTTGAAAAAGAGGAGTAGAAGACATGGCTACAAGAAAAGAAAAAAGAAAATCCATGCTCACATACAAGAGCATGAGAAAAAAGAGCAATAATAAGTAGCCAGGTTTCATCCTCACAATAAAGAGAGTGCATACAAATGAGTCATCTTCATGTTTCCACTCCACAAATATTCCATCACACTTGCACAAATATTGATCAAAAGTATGATTTGTTTTATCCTAAGGTTTACTCTTTTGACTTAGCGATATATGTGTTGCAAATATGCCTACTCTCTATCCCTATCAAGCTCCATATACAAGCCTTATTTAGATGTAGGAGTGATTGAGAGCATCATTTGAAGAACTTAAATTCAAACACCATTTGAAACTCTCTAAAATTTGAGTGGAACTTAGACATTAGGTGATGCATGCTCACTTTGTTGTTCTATCCTTCAACCGTCTAAGATAAGGATAAGGCATAAGCCCCATAAATACTAAGAAAAAGGGGTGATGTACCATAGCCAATTTATTCAATGCAAGGTAGAAAAGTTTATTGTGCACTTGGTACTTTTGGAATATAGGAAATTGTAGCAACTCCTGATCAACAACCTAAGTCTTTATCTTTGCTTCGGGAGGAGCAAAGGGTAAGCTTGGGGGGAGTTTGTTGACGGTCGTTATATACCAATTTCTACCATCAATATATCTCATTTATGTGAAGGAGTAAATATTTCTTACCCACATCACCTATAGATTTGACATAATTCCCCTTGTACTTGGAGAAATAGTACATGCAGGTATTTTATCACAGAAATGATGAAGAATGAGGGGAGCAGTCCTAAAAAGTGACATTCCAACTAATCATGCAATGACATGTGGCATCACATGGATCCATGGGCACTTTCCGAGGCGTATTTGAGGGAATCCAATGGCAATTCACGCAGAGAAGGATCCTGGGCCCACCTACTAGTGACCTAGAGGAAGCACACCCCGAGGGGTGCCAGGACCAGGTCGGCTGAACCAGGGGTTTGGCCGACCCCTTCCTGTCGCCAAACTCGGTCAGCCGCCACACGTCGACTCCCTATGGTGCCCTGAAGCTGGTGGAGACTGATTCGTGCACAAAAGATAGTGGGAACCGCCTCTTCTTCTTGTATAAATAGGGGGAGAAGCCTCACTTCACACATACACCACCTAAGCATTCTCTCACTGTATACATTAGTTCCTTAGTGGAGGTTAAGTTGTATAGAGAAGCCTCTAGTCCCGAGTCCAAACTGGGAAAGGTATGGCTCATGTATCTTTCTTTCCTTTTATGACTTTATGCTTTATAATAATATTATTATTAGTCTCTCTTTATTCATATACTTTTGCAAAGCGTTTCTTGTTTGATTGTGGAGTCCATGTATGTGCTAGGTGGAGATGCTATTATGATCTGGTCATAATGTTCATATCATGTTATCGTAAACATCATACACCAATACTATAGTCTAGTTAGGTAATAATATGATTATGTTAATATGAATATGATAGTGCTTGGTACCAACATTGGTTCAACGATGTTTAGGTTTGTCATGGCCTTAAGAAGGTACTTGTTCTGCAGCTCTTGAGGCATTTACTGAACATGTAAGTGTGGTGCTTAGATAGTTAAGTAGCGTTGGATGTCTTGTAGACCCACGGGTTGTAGGGGTAGGCAGTAGGTGGTCACAACCTTGTCCGTCCTTTGTACTCCCCCACGTTCGGCTACACCACATGCTGATAGCAGGAATCATCCCGATGTTGTTAGGGGTAAACCCGTGCCCGATGTGTTGGACCACTAAGCCCTAGTATTCATTATTAGCATACACATGTGTACACTAATATGCTATGTATATGAGTGATTAGAACACAGTAGGAGTGACTCCATCTCGAAACTTGACTTTCACCAGGACAACCTTACCAAATAGAGTAGATTGCTTAGGTGTGTGTCACACTACCCCTACTACATCATTTACCCATCTTACTGGAGCCCTCACTAGAACACCCTAATATTCCTATTATCTTGCCACTCTTCACTTGCCTTCCATTGAGATAAAATAAATACGATACCCTATGAAATCCACTTGGGTGAAATGCTACAGCGGTACTTTATGTGCGCTTGCAAAACTCATTTTGCTTTGGTAGGTTAGCCTAGTGCCAACTGCATGGATAGCACTTGCTGCTAGGATGAAATGTAGATATTAAGAATTACCAACACCATCGAGAAATTCCAACTGCGTGGATAGCACTATGCGCTTCCGACGTCTTGTCGTAAGCACATTCCTCTCTGTCACTCTTTGGTGGGTTAAGGACCTATCCTTTCCAACAGATTTAGAGTTGTGGCATTAAATGAAGTATAAAGTAATAATTTCTTTGGTTTTAAACTGTAGAGTCAAACATGGATGAATACTGCAGTTGGATGATACTGGTTGGAACAAGAAAGGTGGTCACTCAGATGACTGGTCCGCCAAGATAAATGATTTTATAGATGAACTTTTTTGTTGTCAATGATCGATAGGGTGTGGTGCCCATGTATGAAATGTTGGAATACAATGTTTTTGGACAAAATGACAGTTTTGATACACTTGTGTCGAAATGATTACATGCCACATTATGAGGTGTGGCACTTTCATGACGAGACAACTTCTCAAGCTGTACAAGAAGTCGAAGAGGATGATGATAGCATGGGGGTTGATAGGATGGATGAGATGGTAGAAGCTATACAACCAGAGCTTATGAAGGACCCTCCTACAATGGAGGTTGAAGTGTTCTTCAAGCTCCTCAAAGCTTTAGAAGAGTTGCTGCATGGACACACTAAAGTGATCCTCCTTACTTTCATGACTAGACTTATGGCAATTGATCTGCTTCCTTCAAAGAAGAATTAGTGTTTTCATTCTCTTGTTATTTCTAAGTCTAAGTACTTTTTCTCCTATAACTGCTACAACGACTTTATGTAATTGATCAGCGATATCATTCCACAACCCCATAAAGTGCCTAAATATATGTATCAGGCAAAGAAATTGATTTCTAGTGTCGGTATGAAATATGATAAGATCTATGTGTGTCCAGACAATTGCATGTTTTTCTAGAAAGAGCATGCCAAAGAGAGCAATTGCTTAAAATGTAGTAAATTGAGGTTTGTTGAAGTTTTTAACGATGAAGGTGATAATGTGATGACAGAAGTCGTACGAAAGTTGCTTCTTACTTACCTGTGACACCTCGGTTGAAGTCATTGTTTCTTTCAAAAAGAACTGTCAAGCACTTGAGATGGCACAAAGAAGGTGTATGTCAAAATAATGAAGTCATGGCGTTGGACTGCTTCGATCCAAATTTCGACAGTGATAAGAAAAATGTTTGCATGGGGTTAGCGAAAGATGGTTTCTCGTCATTCAGTACAAATGCCACGTCATACTCTTGTTGGCCTGTCTTTGTTATTCCATACAACCTACCACATTCTCTTTGTATGAAGTATGACTTCATGTTCCTTTCCCTCATCGTACCTAGAACTGATTATCCTGGGTCATGTCTCAACATGATGTTGAAACCATTGATTGAAGAATTGGAAATATTATGACTGTTACAAGAAGCACAAATTCAACCTACAAGCTGCTTGCTTGTGGTTTGTCCATGATTTGTCGGAATACAATATATTTTCTGAATAGAGTACTCACAATCGTTTGATGTGTTCGATATGTTCTTCATCCACAGATCATTTTTTGACTTAGTCTGTGAGGACCGGGGTCCCGATATTCCAAGAATTGCATTGGGTGGTGCCGTACGATGCGATACCCACAGCACACACGGAAAGATATTTAAAATACGTAACACAAATAAGCGTGTCACATTCTTTTCTCTTTGTATAACTAAAGTATTGTACTATAGCGGAAGTTACATATGATACTCTCTGAAACCTTGCTACTGCACAAGTGAGAGTATTCAGCCCGCAAGAAAAACTCTAATTGGCATGATTGAAGAATAAGCGTGAACGACGAATTAGAGGAAAACCTAGGTAAAGTTTTTATGAACATGCCGACGAGGAACTTGAAATACGTCGGCCACAGTTCACGGCTTGGCAAGGGGCTTACGTGGGTGTGAAGAGCAGTTGTTGGCACACAAAAAAACTTCGCACAGCTGGGCGCGAGAGGGCTTGCTTTGGCCAGGCACCGGTGAGGCAGAGGTGCCCGACGGCGTCACCCTTGGACCACGGCGAAGAAACCTTTAAAACATGATAATTTTCAGCAGGCAACAAGGAACAATTTACAGGGGATGGTAGAGGGCATCCTTGTGCCAACTTTAGATGTTTACACCAGGAGCTAACTCGGCTTGAAGCAATGATTTGAGGGAGGAAGCAAGGGCATGGTAGTGCTCTGTTCTTGTGGGAGAAGACAGAGATGAGAACAAGGTTTTCTCCACTTTGGGCAAGAAAAGATCAGGAGGAAGCAGCTGGTGTGTGTGCCGTAGATGCGGTGAAGCAAGCTTGCAGGCAGGGAGCAGAGTGGCATGCATGCTGCCCGTGAGTGGCGCCATGGCAAGGAGCAGAAAGGAGGGGGAAGATCTGCTCTGTTATGGACCAATGACAGGTGGGACCCACATCTACATCTCCCTTATCTTCTCACTGGTAATTTAATCGCTTTGCAAACATCCTCTGAAACTTATGAAAATTGGCAGCTAGAGCAATTTAGATGTGGAGAATTCAAATATGAAACCCAATTTGACATTTGAATGCATTGAAGGAAGAATAAGAATTTGAATTCAAATTGAATGCTCTCCTATGGATTGATTCAAATAAATAGTAAACTAAGTTAAAATATTATCAAACATGATAGGGATGTCATTTCAATGATGGGAAACACATTAGTGCCTCCAATTTTGAAGTTTGAAAGATTTGATTAGGAATATTGGATTTGATTAGGAATCATTTTTTCAGGTTTTGATTTAATTACCCCCACAAAGAACTATCGTATATTCTCTTTTCTTCTACTAAAAGTTTTCATAAGCTGAGAAAATCATATTCTACATTTTTGGGACTCTACATTCCCCCCTTAAAAGAATCTCATCCCGATATTGCAATAAAGAGATGAAGGTACATGAATTACCTGATATGAGATGATAATAAGTTCGGATAATTCGGGCGAAGAAAATCTCCGCACTCCCATGTCGCTTCATCTGCAGTATGATTACTCCACATGACCTTGTAAAACCATAATGTCCAGTTTCTTGTGGTGCGGGTTTTTTCATCGATAATCTGAACCGGATGTTGCATGTAGGTGAGACCCGGTTGTAATTCTCTGATATTTTTAGTGTGAACTGCAGCGGTATACTTGAGATATTTTTGTATTCTATCTCAGAGTTATCTGAGTCAGAATCACAAGATAGGGCACCACCACAGGCTAGCCAGCCTTCGGGGTCTACTAGCCTCCCTTCAGGGTCTGCTAGCCACCCTTCAAAGCCGGCTAGCGTTGAGACTTCGGGCTACGGTGGTCATCAGCCTTTCGTGGGATGACTACGGTCGTTCCCTCAATAGGCGCACGACACCATTCAAGAGGTTGTGTGGGCAGATTTTATGGTAAAAATGTTAACTAAAATTTATTAAATTTTTATTCTTCAACTCACTTAAATTGTTAATGCACATCTCTTCAATATTTGTTTTCTTACAGCTGAGGTACCATTTAGAGGACACGAGCGAGAGTGGCACGGACCATGCGAGAGTCATGTTCAAAAGGAATGCTCGGAAGCTTGTCACACAAGCATTGTCGTATGCTCGTATTCATGCTGTGAACAAGTACTTGAAGCGGAATCAGCAATAGGAGTCGGGGCCATTTAGGAAGGCATCTGGCACGTACTTGACAGAGGATCAGTACGAGGAGGTGAGTTTTTATTGTTAAATATTTTCAATAGTTACTTATGTTAACAATATTTTGATAAAATATTGAATATGTGCATGTTAGTATTTCTTGGTTATAGGGTTGACCTGATGCATATCGAGCTCTCTGTCAGATGTGGGCTAGCGATGATTTCATCTCTAAGTCCAAGAGGGCTCAAGACTGCAGAGGGTCCAACAAGAAGCACAACTACGACACCGATGGCTATTTGCGTTTGGCTAAACGCATGGTAAGTATATTATAATTTTGTTCTATGTATTTATAATATAGTTTTCTGACTAACACCTATCTATGGGAGCATGAAACCGGTGAGAAATCGAGCATGACTTAGGTCTGAAAGAGAGGTCAGGGGAAGTGACCCTTCCCAGCCTAGGTAGTGCAGTCAGGTCGTGGCCGATCGACTGATAATTTCTCAAAATTCAATAATTTAGTTATAACTAATACTCTTGTTGACACGCTTACATGATTTTCTTGTTTTTTAGGAAAAGTATGGCAGGAGGTCGTGAGGATACACGATGAAGGGTACAATTGGAAAAATGTGTCAATTGACCCTCATGCTATGTACGCAAGTGGGGTGGGAAGGCCCATGGACGATGAGTTGTTCGTTTTTTTTCAATATTCCTTATTTTAATTATTATTCTTTTTTCTTTTGTAGGTTTGACATTTTTGATGGAGTCGTCGACTCGAGGGTGGCGCGACCTTCGAGAGGCACTTCACGATGCAGGCTTCGTCCGTTGGAGTCATCGTCTCTCACAGATGGACTTGGAGTTCCAAAGCTTGCAAGAGGCACTGGTGTGGATCCAGGAAGAGCTGGACAGGGGGAAAGGCATGCACAGGGCCGCACAGGAGTACCAGGCCAACTACATGGCACAGATGTACAAGAATACCTTAGCTCGACAGCATTACCAACAGGGGCCTCCTTCGGATAAACTATTAAATATCACGATTCCATAGCTCTACAGGTAATAAACTATTAATTATCACGATTCCTGCGTGTCGACCGCCATAGGTGCCCCCGCCATAGGGGCCTCCTTCGGATATCCAGGTAATAAACTATTAAATATAGTCGTATTTCATTTAACATAGCCAAATCTAAGACAAACTCAGAGGGTAGTAGAGAAAGAATGGGTGTAAGATAGGGGTGGGAGAGATAGAGAGAGAGGGTGGTATGGACAGGGAGAGGGAGAGAGAGTGTGAGAGAGAGGGGGGAGTAAGAGAGAGGGAGAGAGAGTGACAGAGATGGAGTGGTAGAGAAGAGGGAGAGAGGGAGTGTGAGAGAGAGGGTGAGAGTGTGAGGGAGTGGGGGATGGATGCTAGAGAGGGAGAGGAAGAGAGAGAGTGGGGATGGATGGTACAGAGGAGGTAGAGAGTGAGAGAGGGGGATGGATGGTACAGAGCTAGAGAGTGAGAGAGATGGGATGGTTGGTAGAGAGGGAGAGAAAGTAAGAGAGAGGGAGAGAGAAATATGTTCAACTGCTCATGTGCTTTGTAAGGATCGATGACGAATGCTCAAACTCCATTTCCACAGCTATCGCCACCGAAAGGGACGCGCACAGATGAGTTCTTCGGCTTCGGAGGTAGTCGAGAGGCTAGTGTATAGCGGTTTGCATTTTGTTATGTATTCGATGTCTGTGGTTGTATTTGTAACTGTTGTATATTGTTTGTGATTGTATATGTATGTATATCTATTCAGTGAGCTTTCTATCATGCCAAGTTAGTCATTTTCATTTTTTTAAAAAAATAAAAAGCTTATTTAAGACGGTCTGGGTGTGTGCCGTCGTAAAAAGGACTTATGTTATTTACGACGGCCACCCTGGCCGTCATAAATAAGCATGTGTTATTTACGACGGCCAGTGAGGACCGTCGTAAATAAGTGGTCCAGCCAACAACGTGGCACGGACCCTTGTTTATGACGGCTATGTGTCGCCATTGCAAATAAGCTAATTTAAGATGGTGGCCGTTGTAAATTATCTTATTTACAATGACTTATTTACGACGGGCAAAAACCGTCATAATTAAGCAATAACCATTGTATAGCTTAATTATGATAGTTTTAGTTTTAATTATGATAGTTTTGGCTGTTGTAAATTAGTCGCATCCTTGCAGTGCAAGTTTTCTTCTTAATAAAATAGCACACCGACACAAAGGTATAACAGTACAAGGCCAACTCATTCCAATTATAGAGAGTGTGGTTTTCCAGCTTCATGTTCATATGTATATTAACACATGTTCTCTCTTTATTAATTTATCTCATAGAGACAGTGTACTTCCCCGTCATAGGATGATTACATCTATGGCTCACAGTTATAGGACATGGCAAATAGTGAAACACAATTCAACTCATACAATTATTTGTTATATTGGGTAAGATAAAAGCTCCATTCTTAGCATCTGAAAAAAAAAATTGTTGAAGGCTTACATTGAAGTTTAGGGTTTAGAGTGATTTATAGGCATCCTGTTAGATGAGACTCACTGAACTCCTTCATATTATTGGTGGAAGTTTACTACTGCATAATGGCTCATCTCACGTGACTCGAGGATCATCACGGTTTTCCTGCTACCACATTTTTTTTCATCAGATGTAAGCATTGATTATCTCATTGATGTAAGCATGCACACCAGATAATCTCTATCTTACACAGTTTGTGGGTGGGACCATGGAGATCACTACAGGAATCCGGTTCATTTACGACGCTCAAAGCAGTCGTAATTAAGCCTAAAGCCGTCGTAAGAAAACTATTTATGACGGTTTGTGCTTAATCACAACGGTTCTTGGCCATCGCAAATAAGATTATTTACGACGGCAGCCTGAAATCGCCGTTAATAAGGGCCGTGCCACGTGGTGGCCTGAGCCTCCTTATTTACGACAGCTTCCGTGGCTCTCGTAAATAAGAAGGGCTTATTTACGACGGCTACCGCGACCGTCGTAAATAAGAAGGGCTTATTTACGACGGCTACAGCGGGCGTCGTAAATAATACATGCCTTATTTACGACGGCCTGTATAAAAACCGTCATAAATGAGATTTTTAATTTTTTAGAAAAAATAAATTGGCTACCCGGTGTGATGCCAGAAACACAAACATATATACATCACACAGCATATAACAGCAGCAACACAACATAAACTATCACATAATCATCACCACACATCACAATTTTGTCGTATCACATTACAAAGACACAAAACGAACCAAATAGGCTATACACTAGCCCCTCTATTACTTGTGGAGCCAAAGACGTCGTTTATGCGAGTCCGTCCAGGTGCCGATAGCTATGACGACGGAATTTGAGCCACCGTCACCGATTCCTGGAATGTATGTGAGTAGTTAGACATGTTTGTAAGTTTCAAACTTCATTTTTGACTAGAATTGCTTAAATAATCTACAATTTATGATATTTAGCTTAATTTAACTAAGTTGAGTTAGATTATGCTATGTTACATGAAGTAAAATTATAATTTGAAATTTTTGTTACCTGAACTACCAGAGAAGGCACCTCTGGCGGCGTGGGCTCCTGCACCTGTTGCGGTGGCTGCCACTGCGGTATCTGAATCTATTGCCCATGCCGTCGAGCTAGGGAATGTCATTGCAAACATTAGAGGTTACATATTAACAAAATGCAATGAATTTAAATTACATTAATTTATATCTCTTACATCCATCCCCGTCTGCATCTGCGCTATGTAGTTGATCTGATACTCGATCGTGGCCATTTGTGCCTCCTCTTACCGTGTAAGCTTCTTTTTCATACTTTGTCGAAGCATCTGAACCTCTATGTCTATTTGGGAGACACGGCGACCCGACGTGCCAACAGACGAAGCCTGCTTGGAATATGGCAAGCCTACAAAAAAAGAATTAGTAATATTAAATTGAATTACCTTGAATTGAAAATAATAAAACGAAAGACCAACTCACCTTCTGTGGGCTTTCCCGGCTCTGCTTGCATACGTAGCTTGAGGGTCGATTGACAAATTTTTCAAATCAAACTCCTCACCGCGTATCCTCACGGCCTCCTGCCCATACCTAGCCTGAAAAATAAGGAAACCGTGTAAGTTCAACAACAGAGATAGTTACAATTCAATGATGTTGAAACTTATCAATCGCTCGGTTGTAACCTGACTGCACTGCTCAGGCTGAAAAGTATCACTTCCCTTGTGACCTCTCTTGCAGACCTGAGTAGGAGTCGGTTCCACCCCCGTCTCGTGCTCCTATCAATATATGATAGTACAAATAGTATATTATAAATACATTAAAAAAGAGACGCTTACCATACATTTAGCTAAATGCGAGTGACCATCTTCGCCGTAGTTGTGTTTCTCATCAACCCCTCTGCACCGCCGAGCTCTATTGGACTTAGCTATGAAATATTCGCTACCATAGTACCTACAAAGGGCCCGGTATGCATCGGGTCAGCCCTACAACCAGCTCACATTGCTCTGCACATATTTGTAGGTCGTTAAAAAATTGTTAACAAAATTATCAGAAAAAATATTTAATATACCCAACTTACCTTCGTGTACTCCTCCTCCATCAAGTGCCTGTCGCTCTCCTATCGGAATGCTCGGTCGTCGTGCTGGTGTTGCCTCAAGTACTCATTTATAGGTTGAGTAGGACCGCTCAACAATGCATGCGCAACAACCTTCTGAGATTCCTGTTGAACACGGCCCTTGCATTCTGAACCTAGCTCGAATCCTCCGGGTCCTCTAAACAATACCTTTCCTATAACAAAAAATATTCAGCAGATATACGTTAATAATTTAAGAGAGTTTAAGAATTGAAACTTAGAAATTTCATTTAACGTACTTACCATAAAATCAATCTATACAGTTTCATGACACCGGGATAGTGCATACGTACTAAGGACTCGATGACACAGTTCACTGATATGTGGAGTGTAGCACCGGTGAAAGGACGAGTCATACCAAGAGCTGCAAGATATTTCTTTAATTATTAAGTAACCAAAATTGAACACTACGATTTTCTTACCTGTCTCCAACTGGCCGAATCATAATCTTCTCTCTAGGAATTGGAGGAGGACCGACAAAGTGACTCCTCCTCGTCTGCCATGCGACACCACGTCTGGTGGCCCAGAAAGCTGGTCACAGTCGAGCTAGACGGCTGGCGACCTGAGGGCTAGTTGGCACTAGAAGTGTGGCCAGCCGACCCCGAAAGGTGGCCAGGCTCAAGTGGTGCCCTAGCCTCCGAGTTACAGTCTGAGTTAGACTTCAAAATTAAAATGACTCATAAGTAAGTTTAATTGGAAAGTGGAATTTAATAATTTGTCAATGACTAGTGAAATTTACCTCTGTGCGTTGTAAAGCCACGCCGCTGCCCGCCAACTCCGGCAAGTGACACACCAGCTGATAGCATCTGCTCCCAACTGACAAGGCACCTCGAAAAATGCCCGCTGCCTCGCTGAAGAACCCCCTTACACTCGCCCCCTTTCCCTTCCCCTTTGTCCGACAATATCTTGTTGTAAGAGATAACTGGCAAATATGAAAAGAAGATATACAAAATTCATGTTACTTTTGTGAACAAAATGTTTCTTGTAATCAGTTTTCAAATTCATCAACATCACGATCATGTGCTCTACTCCTTAAACAAGACCGACGATCTTTTGTGGTGACTTGTCCTCATTTCCGTTTTTGCATATCAGATGTCTCTACATCTTGAACATCTCCAACTAAGTGATCGAGTGCTACACCAGGCTCAACGTAAAAGAGTCTAACAACTTTTCTTCTTGGTAAACTTCTTCAATCTCTCCACTATCATGGTAATCATTTTCTCCAGGAGTATATAACCGTTGTAAGTGGGTCAGAAATGAAAGCACCCTAGCAGAGCCCAACATCCACGTGTGGAAGCTTGGCATCCTCATTGTCGTTGCTCGCCTCTGTGCCCGTCTCGACGAATACGTTACCGCTAAATGGGTCGTGTCGGGCTGAAACGGGCCGAAGCACATTTATTTACACATAATCAACACTTCATCCATGAACATAACTAATTAATACAAACATAACTAATTAGCATCAATTAAACTAATTAACATCAATTAAACAAATAAATATAAACTAATTAACATAAACATATTAATAAAAAATAAAAATAAACTAAACTAATATACAACTCAAGTGAACCAATTAACATAAACCTAATTACCATAAGAAATTAAACTAATCAACTAAATTAATCACAATTCAAATCTAATAAACAAATATAAGTAAAACCTAGTGCAAAAATCCTAATCTCAATTCAAATCATATTGATCAATCCAAATCAACTAAATTAATCAAAATTCAAACTTAATTGAAATCCAATAGATCAATTCATATCCAATTATATCAAATCGACTTAATTAATCACAATTCAAACTTAATTCAACAATTGGTGCCGAGCTTCAGCGAGGCGCGGCGTCCGGGGTGCCGAGTGTGGGGGAGGCGGCTACCGACGTCGGTGCATCCGGCGTCAGGGGCGTCAAACGTGGGGAGTCACAGCCGGTGTCGAGGTGGCACCATGTCAGGGCAGCACGGCACCAGGGGCTAGCGGAGCTAGAGCCGACGTCAGGGAGTCGGAGTTAGTGGAGGGCGTTGTCGAGGCGCCGCAACATCTAGGTGGCACTGCGTCGGGCGGCGAGGCGGCAGCATCAAGAGCAAGGAAGGCGACAGCGTCAGTGTGTGAGAGAGAAAGGATGCGGGCCGCGCGGGCGGGGTATATCCCCAGATTTACGATGATTTTGTAACTTACAACAGCATTAGGATTAGCCGCCATAAGTTACGCTCAAAATTACAACGGCATACTAACTATGGTTCAGGGTTGGGCCGTCGTAAGTTAACTCCTAACTTACGATGACCCTTTTATTTACAACGGTTATGGACTCACAGTCGTTGTAAACTACCTTATTTACGATGGTCACATCGGGCTGTCGTAAGTTAGTCTATTTACGACGATCCACCATCGTAAGTTTAGTCATCGTAATTGGACGAGTTTCTTGTGGTGGATAAAAAGTTAACAATATTTTGTTCTTTTATAACCATGTATACTATCGCAAATTCTTTCTCAAAGCACTTAGACCATAACTAAGCATAACATATATATACTTTAGGATTGGGCCAATTAAAGTGTATTGTCCAAGAATATAGTTTATTAGCTACAGGCACGTAACAATACTATTTCTTCTATTGCATCCCTGCAGTGTCTTGATCATTTTTTTTTAATATGAAACTATACAGTCCAGGCTGCAAGTTTATATTGTTAGTGAGATGACCTTTATATTGATGGTCCTCGAGGGCAGTTTGTTTTCAATGTCAGTGTGGGATGTCAATGTCAGAGTTAGGTAATCAGAATAACCATATTTCAGGTCTTGGTCAGCCGTTTTTTCACTACACAAAACACAATTATTTGCGACGGTCAGCCGTTGCAAATAAATTAAATTGGGACGGCCCGTCTTTGGCCGTCGAAGAAACGGCGGCCGTTGCAATAGTCTTTTATTTGTGACGGCCAATCCTAGACCCAAAAAAAATCTGTCGTAAATAATATAAACTGCGACGGCCAGTCCTAGGGCCGTCATAATTAAGCTACCGTCGCAAATAAATGGGATATACCTGGTCCCGTCATCCCCGACTCACACACTCACGCACACAATGACCACGCCCGCTGCCGCTGCCGCCCCGTCACCGCCGTAGCGCGCCCGCCGCCGCTGCTGCCTCCGCCGCCGCCAGGCGTCACCACCTCTCTAAGTTCTTCCGCTCCCCTCCCCTCCCTCTCCATAGCCGGCCCCCCTCCATGGTCGTCCCCCTCACCCCTCTCCCTCCCTCCATGGCCGCCCCCCTCCCCCTCCCTACATAGCCGACCCCTCTCCCTCCATGGCCGCCCCCCTCCCCCTCCCTCCTAGCCGACCCCCTCCCCCTCCATGGCTGCCCCCCTCCATGGCCGCCCCCCTCCCCTCCTCCATGGCTTAGGTTAAATTGATATGTTTAGATACATTTCTTGTTAATCATGCTTAAGTTAAATTGATATGTTTAGATAAATTTCTTATTAATCATGCTTAGTTTCATCATGCTTAGGTTATTTATTTATGTTAATCATGATTTGGTTATTTATTTATAGTAAATTGATATGTTAATCATGCTTAGCTAGGTTTATGTTTAATTATGTTTAGGTTTATTTATCCCTAGGTTCAATTTTTTGTTAATTGAGATTAAGTTTGCTAAGCTAGGTTTTGGTCAATGCTTATGTCTATGTTTAGAATAAAATTATTTATGTTTAGGTTTATGTTTATTAATTGATAAATTATAATTTAAAGTTTTATGTTTACTTCAATTGAATTGCTTTGTTTTTTAGATTATAGTTATAATTTATTTGATTGCTTGAGTGTTACTATATGTACCCGACACAACTCATTTAGAGCCCGACAAGGCTCATTTAGTTAGAAGTTAAAGTATGTGTCTAAACGGACACGAAGACGGATGACGACAGTACAGACGGCAAGAACCCGTGCGTGTGGATGCGGACCTCGACGGACCCACTTCCCTGTCTCTCTCGCGTTCTTTCCTCCTCTCTCGTCTTGAAGAGCTGCAGCCCTCGGCAAGCAGCGGACGCGACGGCGGCCCCAGCGAGCGGCATACGCGGCGGCTCCAAGACGGCACAAAAGCAAACCGCAGTGGTAACTGTCGCAAATAAAGTCTCGTAGCCATAATTGGCGATGGTAACCATTGTTAGTCCACAGGATGTTGTTACTTATGACAAGCTCCCGCACGTGGATGGGTGGTTTTCTCCCGTTCATTCCTCCTCTTTCGTTCTTTCATCGCCTCCTCTGTTGTTGTTGGACTGTTGCCCCACAGCTTGAAGAACTTCACCATTTTTAAGGGGTGCAGTGTATGCTACCAAAATTTTGTTCGGATTCAGGTTTTGTGTCTTGTCAGGAGCAGGATAAATCTTGCATACATTAATGATCATTTCTTCTGCTTTAAATTATAGTGTCAAACATGGGTGAAGACCGCAGTTGGATGTATACTGGTTAGAAGAGCAGAACTAGTGCTCACTCGGATGAGTGGTACATCAAGTTTGATAAATTTTTGGATCGAGCATTTTTGTTGTCAACGGATGTAAGGTGCGGTGCCCATGTACGAAATGCCAGAATAGCAAGTCTTTGAGCAGATTGGATCTTTTGTTTTACTTATGTCGAGACGGTTTCACGCCACATTATGAGGTGTGGACCTTCTATGGCGAGACTAAATCTCGAGTCATAGTAGAAGTGGATGAGGATGATGATATAATGGGGGTTGATAGGATGGATGAGATGCTAGAAGCTCTAAAAGTAGAGAATCCTCTTACAAATGAGGCACACAAGTTCTTTGAGGAGCTCCAGAAATCACAATAGTCGTTGCACGAACACACGGCTGTGACCGTCCTTGCTTTCTTGACATGATTTATGGCAATTAATTCTAAGTACTTTTTTCCATCAATTGTTACAATGATCTCATGAAATTGATCTGCGATATCCTTTCACAACCTCACAAAACACCTAAAGATATGTATCAGTGGAAGATCTAGATATCTGGTCTCGGTATGAACTATGAGAAAATCGATGTGTGCCCATACAATTGCATGCTATTCTATAAAGAGCACGCCAACGAGAAATGTGCTTGAAATATGGTAAATCGAGGTATGTTGAAGTTGTTAATGACGATAACGATAATGTGATGACAGATGCCGCACATAAGCAGCTTTGTTACTTGCCTTTGACACCTCGGTTGAAGCGGTTGTTTCCTTCGAAAAGAACCACAATACACATGAGATGGCACAAAGAAGGTAAATGTGAGAACAAAGAATTATTGACGCATTCGTGCGACGGTGATGCATGGAAGGCGCTAGACCGTTCCGATCCAGATTTTTCTCGTGATGCGAGAAATGTTCGTATTGGATTAGCAACAAGCGGATTCTCACCGCTCAGTACAAACGCCATGCCACACTCCTGTTGGTCCGTCTTTGTCATTTCGTGCAACCTACCACCGACTTTGTGTATGAAGAACGAGTTCATGTTCCTCAGCCTCACTGTACCTGGACCTGATCATCCTAGATCACGTCTCAACGTGATGTTAAAACCGCTGATCAAAAAATTGAAAGTGTTGTGGACAGGAGTTGAAGCGTACGACAGTTACAGGAACCAGAAATTCAACCTTTGAGCTGCTTATTTGTGGTCTGTCTATGACTTGTCGGCATACGACATGTTTTCCGGATGGAGTATCACGATTGTCTGACGTGTTCGATATGTGCTTCGGACACGGATTGCTTTCGACTAACTCATGGAGGCAAGATATCTTACTTCGATTGTCATAGACGTTGGCTATCTTCGAATCACATATTTGGGCAATAGAGGCATGTCTTTAGAAAGAACACCATTGTCACTAAAGGACCCCTGAAACGTCTCAACGGGTCAGAAATTTCTGATATGTTGGACAAACTGGTGCCAAATGAAGGTCGTCCTTGATATTTCGTAGGTTATGGAGAGGAACACAATTGGACTCATATATGTGGACTTTGGGAGCTACCGTATGTTAAGTCGTTGATTCTAATGCACAACATTGATGTCATGCATCAGGAGCGTAACATGAGAGAAAGTATCATAAGCACATGCATGGATATGTCAGGCAAAACGAAAGACGATTTTAATGCTAGACTAGATTTGGTAGACATTTGTCATCGTCCAATTCTTGAAATCTCTAAAAGTGGTGGTAAGCCACATGCTTCTTTCTATCTTCGATCTAAAGAAAGGAAAGAAGTCATGAAATGGTTGACAACTTTGAAATTCTCGGATGGTTACGCAGCTAGCCTGAAATGAGCCATGAATGTGAATACAGGAAACCTCACTGGGTTGAAGAGTCATGATTATCACATTATCATGGAAAGACTCTTACATGTTATGTTTAGGGGCTATCTAGATGATGCGGTGTGGAATGTTTTAGCCAAGCTCAGCTATTTCTATAGACAACTTTGTGCTAAAGAAATCAAGATAGGGATGATGGATAAGTTAGAGAAGAAGATACACGTACTTTTATGTAAGATGGAAAAACATTTCCTCCGGATTTCTTCAATCCAATGCAACATCTGCTTATCCATCTTCCATTCAAAGCTAAAGTTGGCAGTCCTGTGCAATATGGGTGGATGTACCACATTGAAAGAGCGCTACGATATCTAAAACCAATAGTTGGCAACATGGCAATGGTGGAAGGGTGCATCGCTGAAGCATATGATCTTAAGAAAGTAGGATACTTTTCAAGTGTCTACTTTGCAAAAGAAAACAATGTCAATATTTTGGCGATGCGGTACAATATGGACGAAGCACTCCCTTTAAGCAACATCTCCATTTTTCAAACGAGAGGCGCTACTGTTGGTAGCTACACGACCTACGTCCTACCCGAATGTGACAAGACTGTTGCTTTACTCTACGTGTACGCAAATATAGAAGGCATGTGAGAATACTTCGAGTAAGTGTTTGTCCTATATTTATGCTAATCGACATATTTTGCTACACATGTAATCTAAAAGATGGTTTTCCATATTCAACGAGTTCCAGAGACAATGTTAGCCACCTAGGCATCAGCCTACGGCCAAACAAGTAGAAGGGATGTGATAAGAAGGAATAAATGGAGGGTCAGGTTTCCTATCCTGGTTTCGAGATAATGTAATACTCTCTCGTCTTCTACACGACCTATTAAAGAAGTATTATTTTAACTTACGATCATTTTTGACAGTGTTGGACTCACAATGTCCATGAAGATTTGCGGCAGCTATTTTATGGATTGGAGAATGTTAGAAGCTATGGTCGATATGACGTAAATGGCTTTCGATTCTGTACAACTCATTTTGAAGCTCTTCGTCCTCCCGCGGCAAGATCAAGTTCTGGTGTTGTGGCGAGAGCAATTGACACTCAAGGGAATGAAACCAATTATTATGAGATCATCAAAAAATTCCTTGAATTTACTTTTACTATAAATAAGACCCTTCGGGTTGTCTTCTTTGACTGTGACTGATTTGATAGCACTCATGGAACTCAAGAGAATCAATTTGGAATGGTGGAAGTGAAACATAAGGACCTGCTACGAGGTTATGATACATTTGTTCTTGCATATCAAGTGGAGCAAGTGTATTATCTATCTTATCCATGCACAAAGCTCAGTGCTTGGTGGGTGGTATATAAGGTGAATCCTCGTGATCAGTTATATACTCCTAGGGATGATGGTTACCATGATAGTGAAGACGTTGAAGAAGCGTACCAAGAAGAGTTGCTAGATACTTTTATCATCGAGCCTGGTGCAGGACTCGATTAATTAGTTGGAGATGTTGAAGCTGTAGAGACAGATGATATGCAAAAATGGAAGTTACAACAGGTCACGATGGAAGATCTTTGTGCTGGTTTAAGGAGTAGGGCACATGATAATGATGTTGATGAATTTTGAAAGTGATTACAAGTAACGTTTTCTTGAAGATATTAACATGAATTTTGTATATCTTATTTGCATATTTACTGATTATCTATTAAAACAGAATGGCGTCAAGGAAGGGTAAGAAGGTGGCGCCGACGAGGGGGTTCTTCCCCTCTAGAGCTGAGGACGCTTTCGCTGGTGCCTCATCGATCGGGAGCAGACGCTCTCAACTGCTAGGGCACATTCTGAGCAGCTCTAGGGCTTCGTCATAGGTATATTTCACTCGTTTTTGACAAATTATTCAAATTCAATTTCCAATTAAACTTATGAATCATTTGAATGTTGTAGTCCTCACCGACTGACTCATAGGCTACGGCGCCAGTTGAGCTTGGCTACCTTCGGTGAGCCAACCCTCGGCTAGCGAGCCTTCTGTTCTTGAGCCCTTTGACTCTACTGGTGATGAGCCTTCTGGGTCACCAGACGTAGTGCCCGAGCAGACGCGGAGGACAAGGAGGACTCACTTTGCGAGTCCTCCTGCGATCCATTCACAGAGAATCGTGATTCGTCCGGTCAGAGAAAATCGTAGTGTTCAATTCTAGTTTCTTTTGGTTACTTAAGTAATGAATCAATAAATATCTTGCAGCGCTTGGTACGATGCATCTTTCACCAGTGAGAGACAACATAGACCGGTGAACGGTGTCCTCTGGTCCTTAGTGCATTTGCACTATCCCGGGGTCATTGATGGGGTGCCTGCTCTTTCATGGGAGGACTATGCACGCGCCCATCACAAAGAGCACGACAACGTTCAGGAGGCCGTATGGGCCAATTTTATGGTAAGTATGTTAAATAAAGTTTCTAAGTTTTAACTCTTAAACTCTTTTAATAAACATCTCTTTAATATATTCTTTATCACAGGCAAGGTATATTTTAGAGGACCTGGACGACCCTCACATGTTTGAAGATGCGAGCAAAGTGTTTCACGTCAATGCTGCAAAGGCGGTTCGACAAGCTTTGTCGAACGCTCGTATTGAAGTTATCAATGAGCACTTGAAGGCGAATCAGCACCACGTTCTACACTTCTGGCAAGAGAGTGTGAGGCACCTGACGGGGGAGGAGTACGCGCAGGTACGTGGGGTGTAGTAAATATTTTTTCTGATAATTTCCTCAATGGTATTTTTAACGACCTACAACTATGTGCAGGGCCACTTGAGCTAGTTGCAGGGTTGGTCCGATGCATTCCTGGCCCTTTGTCAGTACTGGGCTAGCGATGAGTTTAAGTCTAAGTCCAAGAAGGCTCGAGGGTGCAGAAGGGTCGAGGGGAAGCACAACCACGACCAAGATAACCACTTGTGTTTAGCTAAACGCATGGTAAGTGTATGTAACTTATGCTTATATATTCATAATATACTATTCGTACTAACACGTATTGACAGGAGCGTGAGACGGGGGTCCCATCGACCCCTACTGAGATTTGGAAGAGAGGTCACAGGAATCCTTCTGAGCCTCAGGGGTGCAGTCAGGTTGCAGACGAGCGGTTGGTAAGTTTAGAAATCATTCATATTAAATATGACTATATGGATTGTTGAACTTACATGGTTTTCTTGTTTTTTAGGCTAGGTATGGAGAGGAGGCTACAAGGATACACAATGCAGGTTTCCATTGGGAACATGAACTAATCGATCCTCAAGCCGCGTATGCAAGCGGAGGTGGAAAAACCCACGAAAGGTGAGTTCATAAGTCATTTCATCATTTTCAATTCAAAATATTCAAGATACTTTAATTTCATATTACTGATTCTTTTTTATATACTCGCCATATTCGACGGAGTTGTAGACTCGAGGGCGGCGAGACCCGCGAGAGGCTGTTCCATGCAGTCTTCATCGGGCATGTCAGATCGCAGCGTCTCACAGAGAGACATCGAGATGTAGTCCCTCTGACAAACCGTAGAAGAAAACCTCAGGCGATAGGAGGAGGAAAGGAGGGAGGCGGCATGACAAACGATCGCGATGGAGGCCACGATCTCTTCCCAGGCAGCCTGGATGGCGCAGATGCGGGACACAATGGAGACAACAAAATGAAAACTAAAGTTCTCATTAATTCAGTGTAAATTACTTACTAATAGGTAACATTTAATGTTTGCAATGACAAGCCATAGCTCAGGCGCAAGGTTTGGGGATCCAGCTACCGCCACTACCGGTCGTTCCAAGCGATCCTTCTTCTGCAGGTCAGATAATTTTTTATGTCAGCTTAACAATTCTAGTTTTACCTCAACTTAGCTAGAAATAAAGGAGGAAAGAGAGTGAGAGTGAGAGATAGTTAGATAGAGTGAGAGATAGAGTTAGAAGAGGGAGGAAGATGGGGGAAAAAGATAGCGATAGGGAGATAGAGTGGGAGAGAGAGATAGATTGAGATGGAGAGGGAGCAATAGAGAGGGAGAGAGAAAGATTGAGATAAAGAGAGAGGAATGAAGAGGGAGAGAGGGAGATGTAGATGGAGATAGAGGGAGAGGGAGGGAGAGAGATGTTGATGCATTTCTATTCTAACTCTAGGTTTCATGAATTGCAGGGATCGGCGACAGCTGCTCAAACTTTATTGCCGTCATTACTGCCACCTGGAGTGAGGTGCGACGATGACTTTGGTGGCTTCGGAGGTGGCTTCGAAGGTCAGACGGGCGAGTGAGCCCTTGTTCGGTTTGTTGACGACGATGTGATGTATTGACGTTGTAATGACGATGTGCATAGTGTCTGCTGTGATGTATTGTTGATAATAATGTATGTCCTGTGTTTCTGGGCATCGAGCCGGGTAGCATTTTCTGTTTTTTTAAAGAAAAAATCTTATTTGCGACGGCATTTTATATAGTACTGTCGCAAATAAGGCTTCTGGCCTCGCAAATAAACCTGTGTTATTTGCGACAGCCGGACCGTCGCAAATAGGTCCGTAACTGCGACAGTCTGACCGTCGCAAACAGTATTATGGGGCCTGTCAGGCTGGCCCGGACTATAGTTTGCGACGGCCTAACCATCGCAAATAGGTCCTTAATTGCGATAGCCGGGCTGTCGCAAATAGTCTTATAGGGCCCATCGGCTATAGTTTGCGACGGCCGTTGCAAGTCGTTGCAAATAAGTTTATTTGCACGGTGTCGCAAATCATCAGAATTCGTGTAGTGTACCTACAACTGCTGGCTGGAGCCGCACATGGCCTCATGCTATCCATCCAAGCTGCTGGTCCTCACGGTGTGTATACATATGCGCTCATTAGCATGCTGCATGCTCCAGCCTTATTTCACTACCCATTAATCTGAACTATAACCGGTTCAGAATTATTATTAGTAGTATTGATTCTTATCGTGATCGCATCAATCTTGGAGACATGAAGAACCGGTGAAGAGAGGTATAACCAGTACTAAGCAATCTTTCTGTACCGGTTCCACATACGAACCCATGCCATACAGGTACTTATTCTATACCGGTTCCAATTGTGAACCGATACAGATGATAAGTATCAGAACAGGTTTTCGTTTGGAATTGGTTAGACATATCGAATTTCCAAATGAAGTAGACTGGATTTTAAAATTAGTGGTATTCCAAGATTTTATCAAATATTTAATTTGCATCTTGTCAAATTTGGAAATTTGAATTTTTAATTTGTATCTGGTCAAATTTGGAAATTGATGTCAACTGAATTGAAGGCATGAATGTTTGCACAAATATCCGGAAAATTAGTAAAGACTTTATATTATTTGATTGAACGGGCACACTTGATTAACAGGTTTTGAGAAGTATCGGAATCGGTTCGTAACAAAAACCGGTACAGATAATAAGTATCAGAACCAGTTGTTATATGGAAGCGATTTAGATACGACTTCCTATATTTAATTTTACCAAGTTACAATGTTTGCAACATCTAAGGAGTATAGCGCCAGCACCTTGTGGTTTGTGCTGCTTTGGCATGAAAGCGATGGCACACCATCAAGTAGTTCGACACTAGCTGCTGCCTCCATGAGTTCAACCGCCCAATCAAGACTGCCGACAGGTCTCGTAGACCACGATTCATTAAGGTGCTTTTGCGCGGCTTCACGAGAAAGATGGTTTGCACACAATGTCCCCTTTGGTATTTTCATATACAGATTTTGGCTTATGTTGAAACGTACCGTGAGCACGTTTCCAACGAAGATTCATCCTTTCGTTGCAAGAAGGTCATCCCTCTCGAATTTGTGCGAACCACATTACCGACATCGGTATCAACAGCCGATTGGTCGTCCTTCTCAACCTTTACAGCAAAAACTGGCACGTGTTGGCCTAAAAGGATCGGTTGGGCAATGTGTTCTTCTCATGTGGCTAGTCATAGTTGGGCGTCCTTCTGTCCCGGACAATGGACTCAAGTAAGGTGACATTTGCACATTCAACATCATCGAGAGCACGTTGTGTCAAGTAGACATCGCACGTCACTTCTAAGCATGTAGATATCTATGTTGGTCTGTTGGATGTAGATATCGATGTTGGTCTGATTGGAACTGTAAGTTACGACTGTAATATCCACTGAACTTTAACATTTGAGACTTTGCTTTCAGTTTGATAGTATTATGTTTGGCGTATTGAACAAGAACCTACCCAATTTACTATAAAATTATGAAATACTTGTCATTTTCATTCAACTTATATAAATTGTGATGTTTAATTAATTTGTAACTGAATTACCAATAGGTGATGATATGGTGCTTATCAAAACCGGTTCTAGTTAGGAGCCGATTCTGATAACTCTTATATGTATCGGTTTGAGAACCACTAGTGGTAATCTTTGTTGCCTTCTGTAGTCTTTGTTTTGGTCAAGATGACAAGTTAGTGTTTATAGAATTCATGATAGAATCAGCAAAATCTTACATGGATGCATTATCTGGAAATGTTAACAATATTTTGTTTTCTATTAACCATGTATATGTTAGGAGTATATTCCCTTTTGTATTTTAACCATTGTATAAGGGACCTTTGCATATTGTACCTCTATACATTTTGCCGTTCGCCCCCGTGATAATACAAGCACATTATTCCTAATATGGTATTAGAGCCATCAAATTAGAGTTAGATTTTTTTCTACTCTAACCACCTCCGTCGGCTTCGTCTTGCCGACTGCCTGCCGCTCTCCGCTGGCCTCTGCCGAGCTGTCCTTGCTGGGCTTCATCTTCCTCTCCCAGATTTGTCCTCAGCGGCGCAAGGTTACCTCTGTTCCGTGCGTGGTAATAATCCGGCGGCCGCGCTTCATCTGGCGGAAGAGACGCTGGTGACTCGTCCTGCCTCTACCGCTTTAAGGACGGATCTACGCCGGGATCTGCTTTCTGGATTTTCTCCACCGGCGCTCCTAACGCCCGCCGGTTGCACTCCACCAATGAAAGCTGCTGATCCTCTCCCGAGGTGGCCCCCGCCCAGTAGAAGATGTGGCCTCCTCGGTTGATTCCAATTTGAGCAACTCACATTGCTTGTGTCTACCACCGCAACCTGGTTTTCTGCACTTGGTTGGACATCATGGTGTGACCAGGGTTAGGTAACCCTAACAGCAAAAAAAAAAACTAAAAAAATGCAGCTTGCGCCCCTTATTCTCTTGAGCTCTCACTGTCGCCCACCGCTGTATATTTTGAGCTCTTGTAGACGCCGGTTGTTCGATTAGCATGACTTCTTCTTCGGGTGAGGTTTCAGTCTTGCTTTGTTCGGTGCTTTTCAATGACACCAACTATCGCGACTGGGTTTTCCGCATGCGTTGACATATGTGTGGTCTGCGTCTTTGGGAATTCCTCACGAGTGATCTCAAATGTCCGTCATGATCTGCTGCTCCTTCACAACCTATCATTCGAGAGAAGGCTACTGATGATAAGAAGCATAAGTTACTTGAAGACTATGAGACCCATCTCGCTTCTTATAAGTCTCAGTTCAACGTGTACAAGACATGGTTCGATGAGAATGCTCGGCAGATGCTATTCTTGTTGCTAGTATGGAGGATCGTCAGTCTGCTGATATAGTAGAGTTTGAGCATAGTCATCAGATGTGAGCTTTTCTGCGTCACCACTATGAGCCTACTGGTCAGTCTACCTATCTTGTTGCTATTTGTCAGGAGCAACTTTTACGATAGTGTCGAAGTGTGAAATACGACACTTTCCTCGGACCCGCTAAGAAGCAGCCCGCGGAGGTTCTTTTGCGGTTGGGGAACACAAGATCAATATCAAGATGGTGACCTCAGGGATTTACGTGGTTCGGGCCGCCTGAGCGTAACACCCTATTCCATGGGGTTTGTATGATTGTATTGAGTGAGTGAGTACGCTAAAGTCAGGTCATGATCGCCTCGATCAGCATGAGTCCCTTTTACTTGTGCGGTGCAGCCCTTTTATAGTTCTAAGGACTGACCGTTACAAAGCTGGCCTGGCCCGACATGTGGCCCTGGTGTGCTTAATGATCTAATACACTGTCTAAAGAGTATTAAGTACAGTTAATAGTGTGGTAACATGACTTCATGGCAGTATTACCACTATTAATGGTACATTGATTGTGTGTCATTAATATGGTATTAATGACACATTATCAGATCTTGTAACTGCCGCCTTAACCATCCTTGAATGTCTGTAATGGTCATGATCGGCTTGTATTTCCGTTGGTGACGAAGGTCCGGAGGCTCCACACGTGGCAGATCTGGAGCTTTCCCTTGCGGGAGAGTAGGTCTGGGGGTTGTTGTACACGTGTCAGTACTGGAGCTCCTCTCTGACGGGTGCTAGGTCTGGGGCTGTTGTACACGTGTAGTCGCTAGAGCTTCTGTTGGTTGGGAGTTTTGTTCCGGGCTTATTTTACACGTGTTAACCCGGGAGCCAGCTATGTGAGGGGAGCGGGTCCGGTGCAACGTGACATGTGGGACCAGCAAGGGCCTTTGACTCTAGCGGGTGGAACTTTCTTGCACTTATTGCGGTATCGTGGGGTACACGGTACGTAGGGTACCGATAGTGGCCCCGGGCCCACCTCTAGGAGAAACCCCTTGGGTTAAGTTGTTCTGCCGAAGGTGGGCCATTCTCGATTCCCGCGCTTCAATTTTCAAAATGTCCTCTGATGCGCCGATAGAGTGGAGGTTTGAGGGTGAACCTTCGACGCGTGGCTTGTCATGAATACGACAGATGAGATCTTTTAGTGTGGATATCACACAATTGAAGGTCGTCGGTTCCCAATATGAAAACCATATTTGTTTTGCGCGCCCCGTCAGAGCACCGACTTTGGGTTTCCCGCCGCTCATCATGGAAACGGTTGGCCTTGGGTAAGGACCTCGATCTCTTCGTCGGGGTAGCCCCAGACCCACTCGTCATTGACGGGGTAGATTTTTGAAAAGTATTCTTGATCTCATTGCGGTTTCCATCCAAGCGTCACAGAGGCTTACTTAAGAAGGAAAGTGCACACGGGTTGATGACTCTTTACGCCTTTGATCATCCTTGTGCTCAGAGCCTCCCAAACTCCGCCTAACCTTCCATCTTTTGCTCCACTTTGCCGCGATGGAGTTGGGTCTCCCCAATAGCCGCCTCAAGAGCGATGATGATCTGAAGAAGGTCCGGACCTATATGGGGTGGTCCAGCGACTCCTTCAACCATCTGGTCTGTGCTGGCAAGCTCCCGTTTAAGAAGAAGCGCAACGGTGACATGGTGTACTTCTCTACGTACGCCATGGTGGGGTGATCCCACCTTTCTCGACTTTCCTTTTGATGTTGTTGGACTTCTATGGTCTGCAGCCGTACCACCTTGGCCCCCATTCTCTTCTTCTTGTGTCTACATTGTCCACTTCTGCGAGATGTGGGTGGGTATTCCCCCCTGCGTCGAGCTTTTCCGCACCTTCTTCACCATCCACACCACCGGGAAGGGGTCCGAATTCCTTGGCTTCTACTATTTTGTGAAGCACAAGAAATGCCTCTACAAATACTTGAGGTCGTTTCCTTCCGGCGAGTGGGACGACTGGAAGAAAGATTGGATCGTCGTCACGGCTGAGGAGCATGAGAAGTTGGAGCTGCCCGGAGGTCTCCCAAATGTTGACGCTGACGCATAGAGTGTGGTTCCGGTGCTCTCAGATGTCTTCAACCCTGCCTTGACCAGGATCCGCGAATGCGTGGAAGGTGGATTGACCCACATATGGTCTTCTGCAACTTCCTGGTCAACAAGTGGGCTCCGCTGAAGAAGAGGGAGAAGCTTGTGTGGGCCCTCAACAGCGTGATGGATGAAGACCGGATTGAAATCGGTCTGAAATCCAACTTAGATGGCGCAGCTTTGGAGCTTCATCTCAAGAAGTTCCAGCATGGACTTGACGTTGAAGGCGACAACTTAACTCCGTCGGCGGCTTTCCTCCCTCTGAACATGTAGGCGCAGTTCAGTAGGGAGCCCCGAAGGAGTATGCTGACGCTTGACGATCTTGGTGAGGTGGAAAGGCTTCCGACCACCAGATTGGCGATCCCTGGAGCTTCCGAGGGTGGTCCTTCCTCCGCCCCGAGCCGAAGGACTGAGGACGTCAGCAAAGGCAAGGGCAAAGAACTAGTTGAGCCTTCCAACCAGAAGAGGAAGTTAAAGCACGCTGACGGGAGGTCCGTGAGGCCCGCTCCTTCCACGACAGCTGCTTATCCCCGGAGGGGGAGGTCTTCTGCTACTACCCCTGCTCTGGTGCAAGCGTCTTCAAGAGGCGTCAGCTCTGGGCAGTCGACCTCGGCTGTAGTGCCGGCTAGAAGCTCCAAGTCTAGTGGTTCCTCCCGGCGAAGGGAAGCTCCAGCCGAAAGAACTCCGGTGGCTGCGAGTGTTCCTCAACTAAGGTCTGAAGCAGTTGCCTCACCAGAATTGGTGGGTTCTAGCTCCGGGCCTCAGAAGAAGAGGTTTCGAGGCGACTAGGGTGGTAGCATCCAAAGGTAAGCATTGATTGCTCACTCTGAAATGTTAATATTTCTTTTGGATGTGTCTTTAATCTTCTCTTCCCTTTATTTTTAGGGTGTCGAAGAAGGGACTCAGAGCTTCAACGCCTATTGCAGCGGCTGGGGCTGCACTCGCCGAAGCTCCAGCTTCGAATGTTGAGCCTCCTCGTCAAGCGGAGGTGGAAGCTGCGGTAGCTCCGGCGTCAGCTGTCGTGAGCCTGGACTCGGAGTCCTCACTTTAAGCTCCTGTGGTAGCGCCGGACCGCAGGAGGGAAGTTGAAGAGGTGCCCCTGGCGGCAGAGGCTGATGCTCCAGCACCGGTGACGCCAGAAGTTCTGGCTTCCAAGCCGGAAGTTGCCGAAGCACTGGCCGTTGAGCCAGAGGTAGCTGAAGCCCCGGTTGTTGAGCCGGAGATCACCCAGGCTCCGGCCCTTATGCTAGAAACAGTTGAAGATCCGGCGGCTGAGCCGGAGATGGTCGAGGGTCCGGCAGCTGTGTCGGAGGTGGTTGAAAGTCCGGCAGCTGTGCTGGAGGTAGTCGCCGCACCGGGGCCCGAGCTAGTGGAGGTTAAGGCCCCAGTTGAAGCTCCTACTGCTGTAGCAGAAGTGGTGGTCCCAGAGGTACTAGGGCCGGAGCCAGAGCAGCCTGCAGGACCGGTGACAGGTCCTTCATCGTCGGTGCCGTCGACTAAAGACCCAGAAGCGGTGCCTTCACCTGCTCTGGAGGCCGAAGTTCCCCCCATGGGTTCTTTTGCTGCCACTGAAGGGCTCCAGGAGAGCGGCCCCAGCGCCGCAGGAGTACATGGGACCACTATTGTAGAGTGGGACCCCATTTTTGTTACGGAGAACCCGCTTGAGCCTGCAGAAATGGTCCCAGCAGACCCATAACCTATCCCCCTTGCATTGTCCATAGACAACGCCTGCTCAAGCCTCAGGCAGGTCCAGCTCGCCTTCGACCATGAGAGCAAAGCTTTGGAGGAGGAGCGTAACACCTTGAGGCGTTGGCACAACAGACTCCATTTTGAAACCAAGCTTGCTCACACGAGGCTAGCTGACCAAAAGGAATGGATCAAGGGGGAGAAGGCCCGGTTAGAGTACTAGGACAAGTTGATGGAGGAGAAAGAGGCTGCCATCCGGGCGCTCGATGCTAACTCCAGGGAAATTCTGGAGCAAGCCAAGGAGAGATGTGACGCTGCCGATGAGCGTTACGAAAAGCTCGCAGAGTTGAATGAAACTCTCATGAAGCATCGAGCAGACCAGGAGGCGAGGGAGGAGAAACTCCTGGGGCAACAGGAGGATGTGGTGAGAAGAGAGGCGGAGGTCACCCAGAAGTTAACTCTGGGTGAGAAAAATTTGGCGGATCGCAACAAAAATTTGGATCTATGGAAGGAGGAAGAGAGGAAGAAGAACTGGAAGGTGGGGCAAGAGCTCTCGAAAAGAGTGTCTGACATTGCTGCTAGGGAGGAGAGAGTCAAGGGTAGGGAGAAAGACCTTGCTGAGAGGCGAAACTGCATGCACCTCCGGGAGACGGAGCTAGCCGACCAGGACAAGAAGGTTGCTGAAGTCAAGCAACAACATGCTAAGTTGGCTGAGCGACTTGCCTGTGAAGGTTCGGGGCTTGCGACCGCCCGGAGGTCACTGGAGGAGCTGCGGAGCCTGAAGGAGACCAAAGCTATTCAAGTGTGGGACTTCCTCAGACGGGAGAATGATGCGCTGACACTGCTGGGTTTCAGTCCAGTACGTCCGGACAACCTGGAGCTAGATCTAGACCGAGCGATGGTGGCCCTCAACGGTGCTGGCGGCAAACTTGATGCAATGGGCAACGTCATCGCATATCAGCTGGAGACGGAGGGGAAAAATCTGGCTACAAACGTCGCGGAATATGTGCTGACGTGTTATGTAAGCCGAGATCCCTAATTCCCACTAGACCCGGTGCTCGAGGGTCCCGTTGCTGAAGAGGAAGACGCCGCCAAAGCCATCATCCAAGAAGTTGCCCAAAAAGTAGCTTCATTCTTCCGCAGGTCTTAGGTCTTCCAGTAGCTTGGACTTCTCTCCTTTTGTCCCTTGTAATCTCAATTTTGTAATCCAGTTCTTCTAATTAATGAAATCCTCCTTTTTGCCTCTAATTTCACTTTGTCTTCAATGTACTATGTCGTGTCTTGTTGGCCCCTTGGTACATGTGTACAGTTGAGGTGTGTACATGTACCAAAAGCTATGATAGTATGTTGAAGTCTTCAATTTTGAAGTGTCGAAGACAGGCCCCCTGGAATGGTCGGAGCTTGGTAGCTCCGGTGTCAACATATTAGATGTTGACGGTAGACCTATCTTGGGAGATGTCGGAGCTTAGTAGCTTCGGTGTCGTCCACCATCACTATGAATTTTTGCTTTTCCTGCACATTAAAGGCTAGAGAAAAAGTAAAATTCGTCCTCTTGTCTATAAATTGGTTGTGACTTATTGCTCTTATTTGAACTTTAGATCCAAAGAAACTTAACATGATAACAAGCGTTTTGATAGATTCTTCCTAGATCCACATGCCGTTTTAGTACTCACCCTACCGAGGCCTGCTTGGGTGTAGGTAGAGTGGCGTACTTAGGGTGCAGGACCAGGCTAAGTCGATAGCACACTCCGGACCTAGGTTGGCTTGGCGTTCAGGCAAGTAGACTCGGTGTTAAGATCCAAAAAGACTATCAATAAGGCTCGTAATGCATGTGAATTACTTGGAACAAAATTCAAAAAGATTTGCACAACTTCATTATAGACAAGCAGGGTAAAAATAATTTGACATATTGAGTCTTGTACAAAAAGTAAATGCACGTGGAGTCTGTTTTCACACAATAATGCTTTTCATTATAGGTTTGGATTACAGGGGAGACAAGGACACACTTAGGGTGCTGGACCAAGCTAAATGTGCTATACATCTTGTGCTATCCCAGAGCAAGTAGTTACACTTTTAGTACTGTGACTGTGTCAAATGTTACTTGAACTTCTTGGACCCTCCTGGAGGGGTCCGGATGTTCTCCTGGAGGAATTGCTCGACTCTGTATAACGACTCTACAACATGCATTGTGTGTGATTACAGACTCACCTCCGTGATTCTAAGCATAAAACTTACAGAGGTGCTCGATGTTCCAAGGATTAGGAAGTGGGATCCCATCCTCAGTTGCCAAGCGAACGCAACCTGGTCGAGATACTTTAATGACTCGGAAAGGACCCTCCTAGCTGGGGGAAAGTTTGTTCATCCCTTCACGAGTTAGTATCTTCCGGAGCACCAGGTCACCTTCTTCGAGCTGTCGGTCACGCACATGCCTTTGATGGCAGCGCCGGAGCGCTTGGCGATAATGTGCATTTCGAACAGCTGCTCGGCACCTTCCCTCGTCGACGAGGTCAAGGTCTTCACGCTGGAGCTGGTCCTGCGTGGCTTCGTCAAAGGTCCGGACCCGGAGGGACCCCAAGGTGATCTCCGAAGGAAGGACTGCTTCAGCTCCGTACACCAGGAAAAATGGAGTCTCCCCAGTTGACCGATTAGGTTTTGTCCTATTCACCCATAATGTGGATGGAAGCTCTTCAATCTAGTTAGCTCCATGCTTTTCAAGCGCTCATATGTGCGCGTCTTGAGTCCTTTTAAGATTTCTGCATTTGCTCTCTCGGCTTGACCATTGCTTGCTGGATGAGATACTGAGGCGTAGCTAAGTTGAATGGCGAGGTCTTCGCAATATTCTTGGAATGCAGCACTTGTAAATTGTGTTCTATTGTCAGTTATGACTTTGTTTGGAACTCCAAATTTGCATATAATGGACTTCAAGGACTTGGTTGCTGATTGTTTGTTGATTTTTACTACTTGAGTTGCTTCCGGCCATTTGGTGAACTTGTCGATGGCGACATATAGGAACCTGTAACCTCCGACGGCTTTTGGGAAAGTTCCCAAGATATCCATGCCCCACACAGCGAATGTCCATGTAGGAGGTATCATTTGTAGTGATTGAGCCAGTGTGTGAATCTGTTTTGCATGGAACTGACATGCTTCACATTTCTTCACTAGCTCAACCGCATCCTGGAGTGTTGTAGGTAAGTAAAAGCCATGCCGGAAAGCTTTATCGACCAGCGTGCGAGAAGATGCGTGATTCCCGCGCTCGCCTCCATGGATTTCCGTGAGGATATCGCGACCTTCTTCCCTTGCAATGCACCGCATTAGGATACCGTTGGCACCGCGTCGATAGAGATCCCCTTCTACCAACGTGTATCTTTTAGCCAATCTGACAATCCGGTCAGCGGATACACTGTCTTCAGGAAGGATATTGTCTTTCAAGTAGCTCCAGATCTTTGAGATCCATGCATCGGAGCTGACTTGAGCTTTTGAGTCTTGCATGTTGGGTTGCTCGGAGCTTCCGACAGCACCTACGACCCTTGGTGAACGCCATGGTAACAGGGCCACCGGGACCGCCAGCTTTGAGGTGCTGGTCTCGCCCCCCTCGCTCAGTTTGACAGGCTGAGCTATTGGTTTTGACAACCTCCGGACGAATATTCTGTTAGGAGCCAGAGCTCCGGTTGAGGCTTTCGTCGAGAGTTCATCAGCTTCGAAGTTATGAAGACGTTGAATATGATGGAGATCCAGGACTTCAAAGTCCTTCTGAAGCCTCTCGACTTCAAGGAGATAAACATCTAATTGAGAATTGTTACAGGAGCATTCACCTTTTACTTGCTTGATGATGAGCTGTGAATCTCCCTTCACCAAAAGCTGTTTGACACCATAAGATAGTGCCACCTTGAGTCCATGGATGAGGGCTTCATACTCCGCCATATTGTTGGTTGCCTTGAAATCAAGGTGTACCATATACTTGACCTTCTCTCCGGTCGGAGCTAGGAGAAGGACTCCAGCTCTGGCCCCCTGCTTTTGCACGGAGCCGTCAAAGTAGAGGGTCCAGTGAGGCTCAGTGAATACCGGAACTTTGAGCTCTGGTTTCTTCTCACTGTGGCGCCCAGGGTTTTATGGAGAAGGAGTCCATTCCGCCACAAAGTCACTTTGAGTTTTAATTGCTTGTCTTGACACGAATTCTAGATCGAATTCTGCCAGCTCCCCTGCCCACTTTGCAATATTCCCAGTAGAATTAGGGTTTTGCAAAATTGCACGTAGTGGAAAAGAAGTTACCACTGATATTTTGTGGGCTTGGAAGTAATGATGAAGCTTTCTTGAGGTGATGAGAACTGCGTAAAGCAGTTTATGCACCTCAATGTATATTGTCTTGGCGTCGTGGAAAACTTCACTGATGAAGTACACTGGGCGTTGGACTGTCTGGACCCTCTCGGAGGGGCCCGGGGCTTCCTCCTCATCAACCCGGACCCTCCCGGAGGGGGTACGGACCTTCTTGTTCAGTAGTAATTACTCCTTCGTTTGAAGGAGGTTGATCTTCCAGCATCTTGCCTTCAGCTAGCTCCGGACCCTCCCAGAGGGGTCTAGACCACTGAATTGGGGATGGCTCCGGTCTTTCCACGACCAGGACCATACTGACAACCCCTGTAGTTGCTGAAATGTAAAGCAGTAAAGGCTCACCAGAGTTTGGAGCTACCAGAATTGGTAGTGTGGTGAGGAGCTGCTTCAGCTCTTGAAACGCCTTTTCTGCTTCTTCAGACCAATGAAACGGCCCCGACTTCCTCAAGAGTTTAAAGAAGGGTAGCGCCCGTTCTACCTATCTTGAGATAAACCGATTGAGCGCAACTAGACATCCAGTCAACTTTTGGACATCTTTAATGCGGGCTGGGGGCCGGATTTGCTTCGATTCCTTGATGAGTCACTAAGAAACCCAAAAGCTTCCCGGAGCTAATCCCAAAGACACATTTGTCTGGGTTCAGCTTGGTGTGTGTAGTACGCAACTTGTCGAAGACGGCTTGCAAGTTGTCAAGGAGTGACTCCTTGTTTTTTATCTTCACGACGATGTCATCAACATACACCTCCACCAAGTCTCTAATTAGCTCTCCAAATGTTTTGTACATGGCTCGCACAAATGTTGAAGCAGCATTTTTAAGACCAAATGGCATGGCAGTATAACAATACAATCCATCTACTGTTATGAAGGCAGTATGCTCTTCATCTTCCTTAGACATTTGGATTTGATGATATCCAGAATATGCATCTAAGAAACACAGTAGTTCGCATCCGGAGGTGGGATCCACTATCTGATCTATTCTAGGTAGTGGAAATGGATCTTTTGGACATGCCTTATTTAAGGTGGTGTAGTCAATACACATCCGAAGCTTCCCACCGGCCTTGGGTACAACAACTGGGTTTGCAAGTCATTTTGGATGGAAGACTTCACGAATGAATCCAGCTTCGAGCAACTTTTTGATTTCCTGTCGGATGAAGTTTTGTCGCTCGATTGATTGCTTCTGGGCTTCTGGTGTATAGGCCGGGCGTCTGGGTAAATCTTCAGATTGTGCTCAATCACCTCCCTAGGGATCCTAGGCATTTATGACAGTTGCGAGGCAAACACGTCGACATTAGCCCGGAGGAAAGTGATGAGCGCGAGTTCCTATTTATTGTCAGACCCCCCAATATACGAATAGTTTGAACAACATCGGAACCAATTTGGACGACTTTGACGGAAACGTCAGCGTCGCCGCTTGGTTGCACACGAGGTGCGGAGGTAGAGCCTTTGTGTCGAATGCTTGGAGGATTCACAGCTGGCTCCTTACCGGATGCTCCCTCTTGCGATGTGGTAAGCGCATAGAGTTCTTTCAAAGCAGTGACTCCTGCGGTGCGATCTCCACGGATCCGGAGAACGCCCGTAGGTGTTGGCATCTTCAACACCAAATAACCATAATGGACAGCAGTCATAAACTTGTATAAAGCTGGTCTGCCCAAAATGGCATTGAAAGGCAGACTGATCTGCGCAATGTCGAAAACTAGTTTCTCGGTTATGTAGTTCTCCCGGGTCCCAAAGGTGTAGGATAGAAGAGCACGTAAAAAGCTACCAGAGGGGGTTGAATGGTAGATTTAAAAAATCTTACTTAGCGGAAACAATTAAATCCCAACCCCTTCGGTAGAAAAACGATATGTTAAAGAAATTGTGTGTGAGACTAATCTAAATGTGTTTCACCGGGAAAAAAGTGATATATATCATAGAGAATCAAGTAACGAATAAAACACAAGAATAATCACTCAAATTCATCGAGAGAAACTCAAGTTATGATCGAAAGATCGAACAAAGGTCAATCTGTCCTACCCGAGAAAAACAGTTCTAGAACGCTGCAAAGAAACTCATGTATATCAGAAACAACAAATCCAATGACCGTGAAATTTTGATAGATGATACATAATCAAGTTGTGAAGACAACCCAAAAAGAATCACATCAATTGGATCTATAAAACTCGAGTTATGATAAAACCACCGACGAAAGGTTGTGCTATCCAGAAACTCGACGAGTAAAACTTGTCTGGAACAAGTCGGACGAACAAGGCATAAAAGTTCCTTCAAACTACGAATTTTATTCAATAGAACACAAGAGGAACATCCCCAAAGTCGTGCACCACGAGCTCTGGTCTCCCTCGCTTATATAACCAGCCCTTAGGCCAACCCAATCTCAACTAGGACTCTAATTTTACTCAAATCACGAATCAAAACTTTCCATAACTGCTTAGGACTCTTCTATACGCATATAGAAGCAATCTTAAGACTTCCAAACACCTTAGGAATGTATCCCACATTCCTAAAACAACTCAAATTCATGACCCACATGAAACCCTAACATAACCAACTTAAATCTTTCCATATTTGAGTCAAACCCGACTCAGCCGCAGCCTGAGTTCATAACCTAGTCGGTTGGACCTTTCCGACAAATTTTTTTACGTCCGCATCTCTTCATCACGCCTTGGAACCATGCAGCCACGTACATGCACTCCTTGCACATGTGCAAACATCTTCCAACGACATCCACGATACCTTCATATGCATTGTTCTTGATTCAAACATGTTGCGCGACCTCCCGATCAACTCAACCACAATTCGTCCCGAACTTAGTTGTTGAACCTCATCTTCTCCCTAACACTAGTTTAATGGATACCGTCACCATCCATGTCTTTAACTCAAGCAACACCTGCACATAAACAAACAACCAATCCATACGAGCCCAAGTCCGCGACTTGACTCAAGTTAGTTCTGAAACTACAACACCTTACGTGAGCACCTCACATAAGCGTGTTGCAAAGCACAGCAAAATGATATAAGCCTTAACCACCAAAACACACCAAAAACTTAGTAAAATAATACTAAGCAACCTTTCCATAAATGTAAAGCAAGTTCAAAACATTTCACATGAAAATTTGGAACATTACGGTCAAACTCCGAACCTTGCCAAAGCTAACCGGAGCTTGAGCCGGAGCTTACCAAAGCTAGTACAACCTAGCGCTGGAGCCTACCAAAGCTAGTACAACCTAGCGCCGGAGCTTACCAAAGCTAGTTGGACCTAGCGCCAGAGCTAACCAAAATTAGTCGGAACTAGTCATCCCAAAAGTTGGAGCTAGAAAAACATGTCAGAGCTAACCAACATAAGTCGGACCTAGCAAAACATATCGGAGCTTAACAAAGACATGCCAGATCTAGACAAAGAAAGTCGGACCTATTGTCGGACCTTGCAGAAGCTCAGAGCTAGAGTCGGACCTTGCTAAAAAGATGTTATGGCAGCATTCAAAACTTTTATTGTCAAATCCAATGTATTCAGCACACATAAGTCTCACAATCTCCCCCTTGATGAATGCATTGGCAATACCATTTAAAATTCAAACATTGGCATGAAAAGTTTTGAGAACAATTTCCCCCTTTTCGAAAATCAAATGAGATAGAAAAAAATTTCTCCCCCTATACATATTTCTCCCCCTTGCATAATTCACCATATTATCTCTCCCCCTTTGACAATATATTCAGCAAGGTTCAAAAGAGAAATTTTAATTGTTATGTGCATATTATAACATATACATATAAAACAAAGCTCATACAAGTCATACTATCAAGTAACTTACACTATCACAACAGTGAGATACATAAAGTAGTGTAAGCCATGCTTGAGATAAAATGTAATTGTCAATTTAAGCAAGTCATGATCTCACAAACTTAACTATTTCAATACCTGAAAGCATGACACTTGTTGCTGCATTTTATTATTTTTCAAAGCACAAATTTAGATCATATGATATTTGCAAGAGATTATATGCGCATCTGCCTTATTCTAACTAACAAGGTCAAGCCTATGTCATTTGACAATCAGAAGCTTAAGGACATGGTTTTAGTCATACACAACTTCTTCTAAGTTCATATCTAAGTGCAATGATAAGCCATCTCAAAAGACGAAGTGTGATGCATGCATATTTTCTTGATCTTTTCTCAACTTATATTTGTTCACAAAAACTCAACATGTGAGTTGATTACTTGATTAATTCTTTATGATTAAAAACACTTGTGAGCATGCAACAAGTTCAAAACAGCAAGAAAGTTTAGCCATGACCAAATTTAGTGTAAGTAATTATTCCAATTACTAGACATGGAAAAAACTACAAAATGTATAACACGAGTAATGTAGTAAGAACTTTTAGCATGTAAGAGAAATCACAAAGTCATATATGTATAAAATACTATGCTCATATTATTTTAATTTCAGATTCACACATAGACTTCTCAAGTTTGAAAACTCCACCTCAATGTAAGCCATGAGGATGCATAAACCCTATTTCACTACGAATGAAACAAAAATGAGTAAAATCCAAAGGTTTTGTAAAAATGTCAGCCAATTGTTGTTCGGTATTTCAATGGTGAAGCACAATGTTTCCTTTTTCAACATTATCACGGAGAAAGTGATACCTAATATCAATGTGCTTAGTTCTAGAATGTTGCACAGGGTTTTTAGCAATGCAAATGGCACTAGTGTTATCACAAAATAGTGGAATACTATCTATATCAACCCCATAGTCCTTAAGTGTTTGAACAATCCAAAGAATTTGTGAGCAAGCACTAGAAGCAGCTATATATTCAGATTCGGCTGTGGATTGTGCAACTGAATTTTGTTTCTAGAGGACCAAGCAACAAGTGAATTACCAAGAAAATGACAAGCACCGGAAGTACTTTTCCTATCAATCCTACAACCTCCAAAATCAGCATCGGAAAAAGCTTTCAAAGTAACGGTTAAGGAAGAAGGAATTAAAATGTCAAATTCTTGAGTTCCATGTAAGTACCTGAGAATACTTTTGACGGCTTGACGATGTGAAGCACGTGGGGAGGCTTGAAAATGTGCACAAAGACATACGCTGAATTGTATGTCCGGTCTTGATGTTGTGAGGTACAAAAGTGATCCGATCATGCTTCTATATTCTTTTTGATCCACGAGTTCACCATCTTCATCAAGTTCAAGTGTTGTTGCTGTTCCCATTGGTGTCCGAAGAGGCTTGCTTTTGTCCATGTTGAAGCGCCTTAGGAGGTCTTTTGTATTCTTCGTTCGATGCACAAAGGTACCCTCCTTAGTTTGCTTGATTTGCAGCCCCAAAAAGTACGTGAGTTCTCCCATCATACTCATCTTAAATTCTGAACTCATCATAGCTGAAAACTTGGACACAAGATCATGAGAAGCACAATCAAAGATAATACATCCACATACACTTGAACGAATAATGAGTCATTGCCATGCTTAAGCACAAAAAAAGTTTTATCAACCTTGCCCATGGTAAACCCCTTTTCAAGTAAGAATGTTTTTAACCTATCATACCATGCTCTAGGGGCTTGTCTGAGACCGTACAAGGCTTTGGACAGTTTGTAAACATGAATAGGAAAATCTGGATTTTCAAAACCCGGTGGTTGTTTGACATAAACCTCCCCATCTACGTAGCCATTAAGAAAAGCACTTTTAACATCCATTTGATATAGCTTAAAACCTTTAGATGCAGCAAAAGCTAACAAAATTCTTATGGATTCTAATCTAGCAACAGGAGCAAAAGTTTTATCAAAATCTAGACCTTCAACTTGAGTGAAACCTTGAGCAACCAACCTAGCCTTATTCCTAACCACAACCCCATCCTCACTTTGTTTATTTTTAAACACCCATTTAGTTCCAATTAAAGTGTGACCTTGAGATGGAGGTACAAGTTTCCAAACATTATTTCTTTCAAAATTTTCTAACTCTTCTTGCATGGAAATAATCCAAGAATCATTATTGAGTGCGTGTGATATATCTTTGGGTTCAAAAGAAGCAACAAAAGCAGAATGAACATGAGAGTTTGGATTGCAAAACATGGACCGTGTAACTCGTTCGTGCAAGCTTCCAATAATCTATTGTGGAGGATGAATTTTGAGAACCCGAAGGGGAGTGGACACTTCACAAGCTTCTTCTTCTTAATGTTCATCACAAATCGATGAGCTTGTGACTTGAGGAGGATCTGGACCAGCAATGGTTGTCGTCGATGCTGGCTATGAATCAAAATCAGGAGCTCGAACAATGTCATTAGCTGCTGAATTTTCGGGCAGCAGCTCCACCTCTTCCTCATCTTCAACGAAAATGCTCTCCCCTACGGATATGGATCTGGATCTGCAATGTTTGAGCTAGTACCTAGGCTAGATTCATCAAAAGACACTTCAAAAGTCTCCACAATTTTGTTAGTGTCAAGTAAAAGCACATGATAGCCTCTAGTATGAGATGGATAACGAAGAAACATGCCATCAATGGATCTAGCTTCAAATTTATCAAGATTACCATATTTCTTAACAAAGCATTTGCAACCAAAGACCCGAAAGTGCTAACACTAGGCCTATGTCCAAACCGGAGCTCATATGGTGTTTTACCTAGCTTAGCGCACAAGAAAACACGATTTGAGACATAACAAGCGGTTGCAATCGCATCAGCCCAAAATTTCCTAGGAGTTTAATATTCATCAAGCATAGTCCTAGCCATCTCAACTAAGGTTTTGTTCTTTATTTCTACAACACCGTTTTGTTTAGGTACATATGGTGAAGAAAATTGATGATCTATTCCATTTTCAGCACAAAAGTGATCAAAAGATTGATTTTTAAATTCAGTTCCGTTATCACTTCTAATTGGTTTTAAAGATCCTGGGTGATCAATTGATAATCTAAGAAATAAAGTTCTAAAGTGACTAGAAGCTTCATTCTTAGATGCCATAAGGTAAACCCAATAGTATCTAGAATAATCATCAATAATCACAAGAACATACCATTTACCTCTGAAGGATTGAACACGTGAAGGTCCTAAGGTGTCAAGGTGCAAAAGTTTACCCGGTTCAGTTGTCATGATCATTGTGAGAGGAGTATGTGAACCTGCAACCATCTTAGTATGTCTGCAAGAAGAGCACACAATTTCTTTGTGCCCTTTAAGCTTAGGCAGCCCACGTATGCGATTAAGAGTACTAACACGCGTGAGATGATCAAAGCCTACGTGACCAAGTCTACGATGCCAAAAATATAAAACTTTGGAATCATTAGCAACTACACACCTATGCTTAGAGGAAGATATATCAAAATCAGATTTAAAAACTCTTCCAAATCGTGACATGTTAAAAATAAGCTCGTTGTTTGAATTTACAACTTTGCAGCAATTTTTAGTGAAAATAATTTCCACATTCTCGTCTAGCAATTGTGAAACAGAAAGCAGGTTGTATTTCAAATTTTTGACAAGTGCCACATCCTTCAAAGTGTAGTGATCATTTACTCTAACCGAACCCTTAGCAATTATAGGAGTTGAAGAGTTATCGGCAAAAGTAACATTCTCTACTCGTGACACAAAAGAGAGGGAGGGGAACCATTCTTTGTTACCGGTCATGTGGCGTGAGCAACCTGAATCCACAATCCAAATGTTCTCCTTCCTCAAGCATGTAACCTACATAGAAGCACAATACGTCGATGACTCAATACTGGGGTTAGTCAAAAGGCATTTAGGTATCCAGTACTAAGTCACACGACAGCGGCAGGAAAAACACGCGGAAGATGAGATAAAACAGCAGGTTTATGAGTCAAAGTTTGAGGTTTTTTATTCTTAACTACTGACCTATAAGGTGTTAGTTGTGTAGCACAAAAATTAGTAGCTCCAGAGGCAAAAACAAAAGGTCCGGAGGTAAACTTTGAATGTTTTTAACTCATAACAGTAGGTTGCATGTTCCTGGCATTTGGTTTAATATGTGCAACAAATTTTGCATCAAAGTTATGAGATCTAGCAATCATTCTTTCCCTTTTCTGTTGTTTAGCTAGTCTATAAAAAAATCTATGACATGACCATCTCTACCACAGTAGGTACAATGAAATTTAACTTTGTGTTCATGTCTAGATAAGCAAGCAATATTTTTATTTGAAACCGAATGAGACAACACTCCTGCAGATTTGAAAACCACTTCTTTTTGTTTAGGAACCGTTTGAATCAAACCACTTCCTAATGACTTTACAATTTTAGGTGGATGTGCCTTAGCATGAGCATGAGAATCAAAATCTAAACCAGTTTTATCATTGCTAGACTTCGAAGAATTCAGTAGCAAGTTTAGGTTCTTATTCCCATTACAAAACTGATCTAATGTCCTATGCATGTTATCAAGTTTATTGGACAGATCAATGCCCTTTTCACATGAAGTTTTTCCTTTTAATTTGCAATTGGAACAATATTTAACTTCATGAGAACATAAAGCATTATTCAATATTGAAATTTCATTCATAGCATATTTTAGTTTATTTTCAAGATCATCACAACTAGAACAATGCAAATCAATTGTAGAACAAGAAGCATCTTTTATGTTTCCAATGTCAAGTGCAGCACACTTTTTGTTCTTTTCAATTTCAAGTTCAAATCTATCTAGAGTAGAGGAATGTGCAGTTCTTAATGTGGACAATTATTCATAGTTTAAATCACACGAGGGACAAGAATCATCACTAGGGATCAAGTTTTTCAAATGGTTGATTTCAGATTCTAGTGATTCAATTTTAGCAGCATTATCCCTAAGATTTTTGTTCTTTTTCTTAACAATAATAGTTGCACGAGAAATTGCATTACACATTTCATTACAGGTAGAACATACCTCATCGTCGTCATTGTTGTGTTCTGCATCCTCCTGACTTGATCTTGGTCTTGTTTTGCCTGCCATGAAGCATAAGTTGGCCAAATCATCTTCATCTTCGTCACTTCCAATGTCCACGTCGCTTGAGCCAAGTTCCTGGAGTGCAGAGATAAAATTGTTCACCAGTTGGCGACCTGTAAAGCTCTTCTTCTTCTTATCATTTGTTGAGGAGTGCTTCATCCTTGATTGTTTTTCTTCTCAGGAAGTAGAACCTGAAAGGTTAGGGCATTCTGTATGAAAGTGTCCTGTCTTACCACATTCGAAGCATCGTTGAGGTTCAGAGCTTCCTCTCCTTCTAGTTCTCACATTTTGCAATGCTTTTGAGAACCTAGTAGAGAGAAGTGCTAGCTCCTCCTTTAGAAATTCCTTGATCTGCTCTAGGGTTAGTGAGGACAACAAAGCAAGAGTATTGCAAGATGATGATTGGCTGGAGCTAGGCATATCATGTCGTGAGACAAATGCAATAGACTTATTTGGATTCTTACGTGATAAGATATCAATTTCATGAGTTTTGAGTTTAGAGTAAAAACATATCTAAAGTAAGTGTACTCATGACAGTAGATTCACGAATAGATGTAACTTTCATCTCCCAGATTGACATGTCTAATGCACTAAGAAGTTGCCTAGCATTTTCAGCATCAGAAAAATTAACGTTGACACTACGCAATTTACTGAGAATTTTGTTAAAGCGAGCAAAGAGATCATCGATGGACTCACCGGGTTGCATCTCGAAGCGCATGTATTCTTTGTTAAAGGGAGTCCAGAGCTCATGGCGCACGACTTTGGGGGCTGTTCCTCTTGTGTTCTATTGAATAAATTCATAGGTTGAAGGAACTTTTGTGCCTTGTTCGTCCGACTTGTTCCAGACAAGTTTTACTCGTCAAGTTTCTGGACAGCACTACCTTTCGTCGGTGGTTTTATCATAACTCGAGTTTTACAGATCCAATTGACGTGATTCTTTTCGGGTTGTCTTCAAAACTTGATTATATATAATATGTCAAAATTTCACAGTCATTGGATTTGTGGTTTCTGATCTAAACGAGTTTTTTTTGCAGCATTCCAGAACTGTTTTTTTCTCGGGTAGGGCAGATTGACCTTGTTTGATCTTTCGATCATAGCTTGAGTTTTTCTCGACGGATTTGAGTGATTCCTTTTGTGTTGTCTTCGTGACTTGATTCTCTCTGATATCCATCACTTTTGTCATGGTGAAACACATCTATATTAGTCTCACAAATGATTTTTTTAACAGATCGTTTTTCTGCCGAAGGAGTTGGGGTTTAATTGTTTCTGCTGCGTAAGATTTTTAAATCTACCATTCACCCCCTGGTAGCTTTTCATGTGCTCTTCGATCCTACAATTGGTATCAGAGCCACGATGCTCTAATCTTTGTGATTTGCGCGTGTTTTTGACTAATCATCATGGAGAAGTACTCTGCCAAACCTTATGTGTTCGCTGGTATTGATTTTCAGGTTTGGAAGGCACGCATGGAGGCTTTCATCCAGGCACAAGGATTTGCAATATGGGAGAAGGTATACAAGCCTTACGAAGTGCCATCAAATGATCAAGTTACAGCTACAAATCCGAGAGATGTCGACAACAACAACAAGGCTCGGAACTTGATCATACAAGGATTAACACAAAGCGACTTCGATCGTGTTGCACACCTCCGATCTACATACGATGTGTGGAAAGCACTTTGTGACTACCACGAAGGATCCAACACGATCAAAGAGGTAAGGCAAGACATGTTCAAGAAAGAATACATGCGCTTCGAGATGCAACCCGGTGAGTCTATTGATGACCTTTTTGCTCGCTTTAATAAGATTCTCAACAACTTGCGTAGTGTCAATGTTAATTTTTCAGATGCTGAAAATGCTAGGCAATTGCTAAGTGCATTAGATATGCCAATTTGGGAGATGAAAGTCACATCTATTCGTGAATCTACTGTCATGAGTTCAATTACTTTAGATGTTCTATATTCCAAGTTAAAAACTCATGAAATTGACATAATCTCACGTAAGAACACCAATAAGTCTATTGCATTTGTTTCACGACGTGATATGTCTAGCTCCGGCTAATCATATCTTGCAATACTCTTGCTTTGTTGTCCTCACTAACCGTGGAGCAGATCGAAGAATTTCCAGAAGAGGAGTTGGCACTCATCTCTACTAGATTCTCAAAAGCATTGCAAAATGTGATAACTAGAAGGAGAGGAAGCTCCGGACCTCAACGATGCTTTGAATGTGGTAAGACAGGACATTTTCGTACAGACTGTCCTAACCTTTCAGGTTCGACCTCCCAGGAAGAAAAACAATCAAGGATAAAGCACTCCTTAACAAACGATAAGAAGAAAAAGAAGGGCTTTATAGGTCGCCAACTGGTGAACAGTTTTATCTCAGCACTCCAGGAACTTGGCTCAAGCGACGTCGACATTGGAAGTGATGAAGATGAAGATGATTTGTCAAACTTGTGCTTTATGGCGGGCAAGTCAAGATCAAGTATGGAGGAGGCAGAACGCAACAGCGACAATGAAGAGGTTACACGTTTGAGGAAGGAGAACATTTGGATTGTGGATTAAGGTTGCTCACGCCACATGACCGGTAACAAAGATTGGTTCTCCTCCCTCTCTTTTGTGTCACGTGTAGAGAATGTTACTTTTGCCGATAATTTTTCAACTCCTATAATTGCTAAGGGTTCGGTTAGAGTAAATGATCACTACATTTTGAAGGATGTGGCACTTGTCAAAAATTTGAAATACAATTTGCTTTCTGTTGCACAAATTGCTAGATGAAAATCTAGAAATTATTTTCAATAAAAACTGCTGCAAAGTTGTAGGTTCAAATAGTGAGCTTATTTTTAACATGTCTCAGTTTGAAAGAGTTTTTAAAGCTGATTTTGATATGTCTTCCTCTAAGCATAGGTGTCTAGTTGCTAATGATTCAAAGGACTTATATTTTTGTCATCGTAGACTTGGTCACGTAGGCTTTGATCACCTAACGCGTGTTAGTGCTCTTGATCGCATACGTGGGCTACCTAAGCTTAAAGGGGACAAAGAAATTGTGTGCACTTCTTGTAGACATGCTAAGATGGTTGCAGGTTCACATACTCCTCTCACAATGATCATGACAACTGAACCATGTCAACTTTTGCATCTTGACACCATAGGACCTTCACGTGTTCAATCCTTCGGAGGTAAATGTTATGTTCTTGTTATTGTTGATGATTATTATAGATACTCTTGGGTTTACTTTATGACGTCTAAGAATGAAGCTTTTAGTCACTTTAGGACTTTATTTCTTAGATTATCAATTGATCACCCAGGAGCTTTAAAGGCAATTAGAAGTGATAACGGAACTGAATTTAAAAATCAATCTTTTGATCACTTTTGTGCTGAAAATGGAATAGACCATCAACTTTCTTCCCCATATGTACCTCAACAAAACGGTGTTGTAGAAAGAAAGAACAGAACCTTAGTTGAGATGGCTAGGACTATGCTTGATGAATATCAAACTCCTAGGAAATTGTGGGCTGATGCCTTAGCAACCGCTTGTTATGTCTCAAATCGTGTTTTCTTGCGTGCTAAGCTAGGTAAAACACCATATGAGCTTTGGTTTGGACATAGGCCTCGTGTTACACACTTTCGGGTCTTTGATTGCAAATGCTCTGTTAAGAAACATGGTAATCTTGATAAGTTTGAACCTCGATCCATTGATGGCATGTTTCTTGGTTATCCATCTCATACTAGAGGCTACCGTGTGCTTTTACTTGACACTAACAAAATTGTGGAGACTTGTGAAGTGTCTTTTGATGAATCTAGCCCAGGTACTAGCTCAAACATTAGAGGTCCAGATCCATATCCGCAGGGGGAGAGCATTTTCAAGGAAGATGAGGAAGAATTGGAGTTGCTGCCAGAAAATTCAGCAGCTAAAGACTTTGGTTTAGCTCTGGATGTAAATTCTCAACTAGCACCGACAACCATCAATGCTGATTCAAATCATCCTCAAGCCACAAGCTCATCGATTTGTGATGAACATGAAGAAGAAGAAGCTTGTGAGACATCTGTTCCCCTACGGTTTTACAATGATCATCCCCCACAACAGATGATTGGAAGCTTGCACGAACGGGTCACACGGTCCAGGTTTTGCGATCCAAACTCTTATGCTCATTCTGCTTTTGTTGCTTCTTTTTAACCCAAAGATATATCACACGCACTCACTAATGAATCTTGGATTATTGCCATGCAAGAAGAGTTAGAAAATTTTGAAAGAAATAATGTTTGGAAACTTGTACCTCCACCTAAAGGTCACACTTTAATTGGAACTAAATGGGTATATAAAAATAAACAAAGTGAGGATGGGGTTGTGGTTAGGAATAAGGCTAGGTTGGTTGCTCAAGGTTTCACTCAAGTTGAAGGTCTAGATTTTGATGAAACTTTTGCTCCTGTCGCTAGATTAGAAGCCATAAGAATTTTGTTAGCTTTTGCAGCATCTAAAGGTTTTAAGCTATTTCAAATGGATGTTAAAAGTGCCTTTCTTAATGGCTACATAGATGAGGAGGTTTATGTCAAACAACCAACGGGTTTTGAAAATCCAGATTTTCCTAATCATGTTTACAAACTGTCCAAAGCCTTATACGGTCTCAAACAAGCCCCTAGAGTATGGTATGATAGGTTAAAAACATTCTTACTTGAAAAGGGGTTTACCATGGGCATGGTTGATAAAACTCTTTTTGTGCTTAAACATGGCAATGACTCATTATTCGTTCAAGTGTATGTGGATGATATTATCTTTGGTTGTGCTTCTCATGATCTTGTATCCAAGTTTTCAGCAATGATGAGTTCCGAATTTGAAATGAGTATGATGGGTGAACTCACTTACTTTTTGGGGCTGCAAATCAAGCAAACCAAGGAGGGTACCTTTGTGCATCAAACGAAGTATACCAAAGACCTCCTAAGGCGCTTCAACATGGACAAAAGCAAGCCTCTTCGGACACCAATGGGAACAGCAACAACACTTGAACTTGATGAAGATGGTGAACCTGTGAATCAAAAAGAATATAGAAGCATGATCGGATCACTTTTGTACCTCACGGTATCAAGACCAGACATACAATTCAGCGTATGTCTTTGTGCACGGTTTCAAGCTTCCCCACGTGCTTCACATCGTCAAGCCGTCAAAAAGATTATCAGGTACTTACATGGAACACAAGAATTTGGAATTTTTCTTCCTTCTTCCTCAACCATTACTTTGAAAGCTTTTTCGGATGCTGATTTTGGGGGTTGTAGGTTTGATAGTGTCGGTGATTTTGATCCGGCAGATCTCCCGACACTACTAAAGTGTTTGAGGAGTTTGAGGTTCGGTGTGGGCGCGCGGAGATTCAAGAAGGTGAAGTGTTAAGTGACACAAGAGACACGAAGATTTACGTGGTTCGGGCCGCCTGAGCGTAATACCCTACTCCACGGGGTGTGTTGTTGTTGTATTGGATGTATGAGCTCAACGTCAGTTGAGAATGTAGAGTGAGCGTGTCTCCAGAGTGTCCTATGTATCGTCGACCTGTCCTTTTATAATATAAGGGCAGGCCGTTACAAGTTAGCCTGGCCTGACATGTGGCCCTAGCGGTTACTGATATTGATACACATTCAACACGTTTAATTTCCCTTAATGACCGAGTTATGGGCTTTGACAGCATCGTTACTGGTAATTAAGGTCGTTCGATCGTGTGTTTTGAATATAGTATTAATGACACTTAATCGGGTCTTGAAGTCCTTGATTCCCCTTTGAAGATCTGGAGCCGTTGTGGAGTCTTCCGGAGGTTAGAGGCTGAAGATCCAACGGTTGGACACGTGGCAGCACCGGAGCACACTGTGGGGAACAGATAGGTCCGGTGCCACCTGACACGTGTCAGTTCCGGAGCTTCCCTCGGTCTGGGGTTAGGCCCGGGGGTGCCATTTCAGTACGTAGCCCGGAGCTTCCCCCTTGTGGGCAGTAGCTCCGGTTTGATAGTACACACTGCGACCCTGGGACTAACCATGTTGGAGAAGCGGGTCCGGTTATGTCTGACATGTGGGCCTCCGAAGGTCTTCAAATCAAGTAGATGACATTCCCTTGAGATCTTTGTAATCTCAAGGGGTGTACGGTTCCTAGGGTACCGACAGTGGCCCCCTGGGCCCACCTCTGGGGAAGATCCCTTGGGTGAGGTCATTCCGCCGGAGGTGGGTCCATCCTTCGACTTTTGAACTTCAAAGGTCTTCGGATGTGCCGTTGGTGATAGTTTGGAGTTAAATCCTCGCCGTGTGGCATATCCAGTGTGTGGCAAATGAGATATTTGGCGTGCGGATCTCACGAAATTGAAGGTCGCCGGTTCCCGATATGAAAATCGTATCGGTTCCGCACGCCTTGTCAGGCCGCCGCCTTCGGGCTTCGCGCCTCATGATGACAACCGTTCGCTTGGGTAAGAACCTCGACTTGATCATCGGGGTGGTCCCGGGCCCTCTTGTCATCGGTTGGGTGGAATTTTTGAGTAGTATCTTCGATTTCCTTGCGGTTTCCATCCAAGCGTTGCGAGAGCTTACTTAAGAAGGAAAGCACGCACCGTCTGGTGTTCTTTACGCCTCTCATCTGATTCTTGCGCTCAAACTCCCAACTTGTGCTTGCTTTTCCTCTCTTGCCTTACTGTGCCGCAATGGAGTTGGGTCTCCGCGAGAGCCGTTTGAAGACCGATGGTGACCTCAAGAAGGTCCGGGCCCTCATGGGATGGTCCCCGGACTTCTTCAACCGTCTGGTCCGTGCCGGAGGAGAGCTCCCGTTCGAGAAGGAGCACGCCAGCGAAATGGTGTACTTCTCTTCGTACGCCATGGTGGGGTTGATCCCACCTTTTTACTCCTTTTTCTTGATGCTGCTAGACTTTTATGGTCTGCAGCTGTACCACCATGGCCCCCACTCCATTCTTCTTGTGTCTATCTTCGTCCACTTCTGTGAAATGTGGGTGGGCATCCCCCCCTGCATTGAACTTTTCCGGACCTTCTTCACCGTCCATACCACCGGTAGGAGTAATGAGTACCTTGGCTTCTACTACTTCGTGAAGCGCAAGAAGTGCCCATTCAAGTACCTCCGGTCGTTTCCCTCTGTAAAGTGGGATGACTAGAAGGACTGGATAGTCATCCGGGTGGAGGAGCACGAGAAGCTGGAGCTGCCCGAAGGCCTCCCCAACATCGACACTGCAGTCTGGAGTGAAGCTCCGGTGCTGTTGGATGCCTTCAACCCTGCTCTGACCAGGATTCGCCATTGCGTGGAGGGAGGATTAACTCCTCAGGCGGTATTTTGCAATTTCCTGGTCAACAGGTGGGCACCGCTGAAGAGGAGAGAAAAACTCGCTTGGGCCCTCAACAGTGTGATGGACGACGACCGTGTCGAGACCGGACTGAAGTCCAACATGACTGGGGCAACCTTGGAGTTACATCTCAAGAAGTTCCAGCACGGCATCGACGTTGCGGGAGATGACTTGACCCCGCCATCAGCTTTTCTCCCTCTGAACGTGGAAGTAGAGTTCAGCAGGGAGCTCCGACGGACGATGTCGGTGCTTGACGACCTTGGTGTCGTCGAGAGAAGATCGACCTCTAGGGTGGTGATCCCTGGGGCTTCCGAAGGTGGCTCCAACCCTGCCCCGAAGCCAAGGATCGAGGTCGTCGGCAAGGGCAAGGAGCCGGCGGACGAACCCTTGAGCCGGAAGAGGAAACTGCAGCATGCCGACAAAAGGTCCGTCAGGCCTGCAACCTCTGCATCAGCTCCTTCTCCCCGGAGGGGGAGGTCTTCTACAACTGCGCCGACTATACCCGCAGCAGCATCTTCCCGGGGTTCTAGCTCCGGGCATGCGACTCCATCACCAGGGCCAGTTGAGGCCTCTAGGTCTGGAGGTCCTTCCCGGTCGAGAAGGACCTCGACTAAGGAAATGCCCGTGGCTGCAACGAGTTCCGGGGGGCCTTCCGGAGCGTCCACGCCGACGGCGGCTATGGTTAGCCCAGAACGCCCGGGAAAGAGGTTCTGCGCAAGCTGGTGCAGAAGCCTCCCGAGGTAATTTTTAATCTTTACCTCAGACAGTTGTTTTATTGTAGTAACTTTTTTTAAGTTTCTTCATCCTTCATCTGCAGCGTTCCCAAGAAGAGGAGTGAGGCTCCACCCTCAGCCACAGCAGCTGAAGCTGTGAGGGCGGAAGCCTCTGCTCCTGTCCTGGTGCCGCCCCAAGTGGTGGCTGAAGCTGCGGCAGCTCCGGCGCCAGCTGTCGTGGTCATGGACCTCGACTCATCACCCGAGACTCCTGTGGTAGTGCCGGACCATGGGAGAGAAGATGCGCCAGCGGCACCTGCCCCGGAGGTTGAAGCTCCGGGTTTAGGTGCTGAGATGATGGAAGCTTCGGTCGTTGAGCCGGAGGAAGCAATAATTCTGGCCCCAGAGCCGGAAATTGTTGAAGCCCCGGCGGTTGAGCCGGAGGTAATTGAAGTCCCGACGTGCGCGCCGGATGTTGAGGAAGTCCCGGCGATTGGGCCGGCTACCTCTGAAGCACCGGCCGCAGAGCTGGTCGTTGCTGGAGCTCCGGCCGCAGGGCCGGTTGATGTTGAAGACCTTCCGGCGCCTGAGCCGATCGTTGCGAAGGCGTCAGCGCTCGAGCCCCCAGTAGAGGAGGTGCCCAGGCCGGAGCCAGAAGCATCCCCTGCTCCGGGAGTGATGACGCCGGAGGTACCCGCGGCTGAGCCGGAGTGCCCTGATGAAGTCGCTGGCCCCCTGCCCGAGGGGGCGAACGAAGATCTGGCGGCTGGTCCTTCGGAACCACTTCCGGAGATCGGAACCTCATCAGCGGGACCCTCCTTGATGGTGACTGAGGCCATCCCGGAGGACAGCCCTAATGCCGTGGAGGCTCAGGGGACCACTCTTGTGGAGTGGGACCCAATTTTTGTAAGCGAGAACCCGCTGGAACCAGTGGAGGAGGCCCCAGCAGGTCCGGAACCCATTCCCTTGTCATTGTCTATTGACAACGCTTGCTCCAGCCTGCGTCAAGTTCAGTTGGCGTTCTACCACGATAGCAAGGCTCTTGAAGAGGAGCGCCAAACCCTTAGGCGGTGGCGTAACCGGCTCTACTTCGAGACCAAGCTGGCGCAGTCGAGGCTTCCTGACGACAAGGAATGGATCAAGCAGGAGAAGGTCCGCCTGGAGTACTGGGGCAAATTATTGGATGACAGGGGGAGCTTGAGTCGCGCCCTCGACGCTCAATCCTGGGCCATTTATGAGCAGACCAAGGCAGCTAATAGTGCGGCCGATGAACAGCAAAAAAGGCTTGAGGCCATTAACACTACTCTCATCAAGCGCTGGGAGGCACTTGAGGAGAGGGGGAAGAGGCTCGAAGATGAAGAGCAAAAACTCCTAGAGCTGCGGGATGACGTCTTGAGGAGGGAGGAGGAGCTCGCCGAAAAGGTGGCCCTGGTTGACAAGGGTCTCGAGGAACGCACCAAAAAGTTGGAGGAGCGTTGCCTTGAGGAGGAGGAGAAGGCCTGGGTGCGAGGACAGGAACTCTACGAGCAAGAGTGTGCCATCGCTGCCAGAGAGAAGAAAGTAAGGGGCAGGGAGAAGGACCTGGTTGACCGCCGGAACAAGATCTACCTCCGGGAGGAGGAGCTCGGAAAACTCGAGAAGCGGGTTGCTGAAAAGATTTAGCAAAATGCCAAAGAAGTTGAGCGCCTCGCTCGCGAGAATTCTGAACCGGCGGCAGCCAAAAGATCCTTGGAAGAACTGAAGGGCTTGAGTGCTGCGGACTCCCTATAGGTTTGGGAGTTCCTGGGCAAGGCCAACGACGCGCTGACACCGATGGGCTTCAGTCCCGTGCGTCCGGATGATCCGGAGCCGGAGCCGGACCTGGCGTTGCAGGCGTTGTGCTCGGCGGGTAGCAAACTCTCCAAGGTGGGCGACGTCATCGCGAATCAGTTGGAGGTTGAGGGGCAGTCCCTGGCGAAGAACGTCGCAGAATATGTGCTGACGTGCTACACCAGCTGGAATCCCCAATTCTCTTTGGAATCGGTGCTTGAAGGTCCCGTCGAAGGAGAAGGTGAAGCCGCCCGAGCCAACGTGTCGGAGGTTGCTCAGAAGGTCGCCCAGTTCTTCCATAGGGTCTAGGACCATCTCTGTAGCTCCTACTTGTATTCTCTCTTTTTCTTCCTCAATATTGTAATCCCTTGTCTCCAGATGAATGAAATCTCCAAATTTTTGTGAATTTCATTTTTTGTCTTCAACACTTTTGTCTTCACTTGGCCCCCTGGTAGATGTACACAATTTGATTGTGAACATGTTCCAAGAGGATATTGTGTTTTTTTGAAGACTCATTTGCTTCGAACTTGTAGAGTGTAGGTCTGAAGTCTTCGATAGTGAAGGCCCCCTGGGGTGTCGGAGCTTAGTAGCTCCGGCAGTGACCTTCACCAACGTGTAGTTTGTCGGCAGCAGACTCCACTTGTGGGGTCTTCTCACCATCTTTTATTTTACGTTGACGGTTGGTCCCCCTAGCTTTACCGGAGCTTGATTGCTCCGGTGATGCTCGTTTTCAATGTTTAACATCGATTACAAGCCACCTAGGGGAGTCGGAGCCTTGTTAGCTCCGGCTTTTCTCCATCAACGTGGATTTTTTTATTTTTCCTACACACTGAAGCCAAGAAAAATAGTAAAATTCGTTCCTTGCCTATAACTTCGTCGCTTCTTACGATTATCAAGAGAGTTTTAGGTCAAACGCGATTCTGAATACAACTGAATGCATTGTCTTTTCTTCCAGATCCAATTGTACTTGGACCCGCCTTACTTCAGCCTGCCGGGGTGTAGGTAGAGTGGCGTACTTAGGGTGCTTGACCAGGCTAAGTCGATAGCACACTCCGGCCCTAGATTGGCTTGGCGGCATTCAGGCGAGTGGGCCATGAACAATATTTGAATCCAAAAGAATCGACAATACAGCTCGAATCGTATATGAACCAGTCGAACTAAAATTTCTTAAGAATTGCACGTCTTTGTTATAGACAAGAAAGAGAAAAATAAAAAATGTTGAGCCTGTACAAAGTAAATGCACGTGGAGTCTGTTTCACATGAAGATGTCTTTCATTATAGGTCCGGGGTACAAGGGAAACAAGTACACTCTTAGGGTACGGAACCAGGCTAAGCGTGTTTCATTTCTCGTTTGACCCAGGGTAGCTAGCTACACTTTTAGTCCTGAGACTGTGACAAGTGTTGCATGAACTTTGCGGACCTTCTGGGAAAGGTTCGGCTGTTCTCCCAGAGGAACTACCCGACTATGTACAATGACTCTATAACATACACCTCAAGTTACTACAGACTCACCTCCATGAAATTAAGTGTAGAACTTACGGAGGTGCTCAATATTCCAAGGATTTGGGAGAGGTGTCCCATCCTCGGTAGCCAAGCGAACGCTTCTAGGACGGGATACTTTAATCACTCGGAAGGGTCCCTCCCAGCTGGGGGAGAGTTTGTTTAACCCTTCTCTAGATTGTATTCTCCGTAGCACCAAATCACCTTCCTCGAGCTGTCGATTGTGTACATGCCGCTGATGATAGCGCCGAAGGGCTTGGCGGTATCAGGCATTCCGAACAGCTGCTTGGCACTTTCCCTCCTCAAGGAGGTCTAGGTCTTCACGCCGGAGCTGGTCCTGCGTGGCTTCGTCGAAGGTCCGGACCCGGAGTGACCCCAAGGTGATTTCCAGAGGAAGGATTGCTTTAGCTCCGTACACCAGGAAGAATGGTGTCTCTCCAGTTGACCGTTTGGAGTTTTCCTGTTGGCCCATAGAGTGGGCGGAAGCTCTTCAATCCGGTTGGCTCCATGTTTTTTCAAGCGCTCATAGGTGCGCGTTTTGAGTCCTTTAAGGATTTCAGCATTTGCTCTCTCGGCTTGGCTATTGCTTGTCGGGTGAGATACGGAGGCATAGCAAACTTGAATGCCGAGGTCTTCGCAATATCCTTGAAATGCAGAGCTTGTGAATTGGGTCTCATTATCAGTAATGATTTTGTTTGGGACTCCAAATCTGCATACGATGGACTGCAAGAAATTGATAGCAGACTGCTTTTTGATTGTCACAACTGGAGTTGCTTCCGGCCACTTAGTGAACTTGTCAATGGCGACGTACAGAAACTTGTAACCTCCGACGGCTCTTGGGAAAGGTCCCAAGATGTCCATCCCCCACACAGCGAAGGACCATGTAGGAGGTATCATTTGTAAGGGCTGAGCCGGTGTGTGAATTTGCTTTGCATGAAATTGGCATGCTTCGCATTTCTTCACCAGCTCAGTTGCATCCTGGAGTGTTGTAGGCCCGTAGAAGCCATGCTGAAAGGCTTTACCGACTAGCGTGCGGGAAGACGCGTGGTTCCCACACCTGCATCTATGGATTTCTGCGAGGAGCTCGCAGCCTTCTTCCCTTATGATGCACCGCATTAGGATGCCGTTGGCACCGCGCCGGTAGAGATCCCCTTCTACCAACGTGTATCTTTTAGCCAATCTGACTATCCAGTCAGCGGATACATCATCGCCAGGAAGAATATTGTCTTTCAAGTAGATCCGGATCTCTGAGATCCATGCATCGGAGCTAACTTGAGCATTTGAGTCTTGCGTGCTAGGTTGCTCGGAGCTTCCGGCAGCACCTACGACCCTTGATGGCTGCCATGGTAACAGGGCCATCGGGACCGTCAGCTTTGGGATGCTGATCTCGCCCCCTTCGCTCAGTTCGGCAGGCTGAGCTATGGGTTTTTACAACCTCCGGACAAAAGTTCCGTCAGAAGCCGGAGCTCCGGTTTACGCTTTCGTCGAGAGTTCATCGGCTTCAGCGTTGTGGGCATGCTGGACATGGTGGAGATCTAGGACTTTGAAGTCCTTCTGAAGCCTCTGGACTTCAAGGAGGTAAGCAGCTAGCTGGAGATTGTTGCAGGAGCATTCACCCTTCACTTGCTTAATGATGAGCTGTGAATCTCCCTTGACCAGCAGCTGCTTAACACCGTATGATAGTGCTACCTTTAGTCCGTAGATGAGTGCTTCGTACTCCGCCATGTTGTTGATCGCCTTGAAGTCAAGGTGTACCATGTATTTTACCTTCTCCCCGGTTGTGCGAGGAGAAGGATTCCAGCTCCGGCCCCCTGCTTTTGCATGGAGCCGTCGAAGTAGAGGGTCCAGTGAGGCTCGTGAAGACTGGAGCCTTGTGTTCCGGCTTCTGCTCGCTGGGGCCCCTAGGGTTTGATGGAGAGGGAGTCCATTCTGCCACGAAGTCTGCCAACGCTTGACTCTTGATTGCTTGCCTTGAAATGAATTCGAGATCGAATTCGGCTAATTCCGCTGCCCACTTTGCAATATTCTCAGTTGTATTGGGATTATGCAAGATTGCTCGAAGTGGGTAAGAAGTCACCACTGAGATTTTGTGAGCTTGGAAGTAATGGCGAAGCTTCCTGGAGGCAATAAGGACTGCATAGAGCATCTTATGCACCTCTAGGTATCGAGTCTTGGCATCATGAAGTACTTCACTGATGAAGTACACTGGGCGTTGAATGGTCCGGACCCTCCCGGAGGGGCACGAAGCTTCCTCTTCATTGACCCGGATCCTCCCGGAGGGATCCGGATTTTCTTCGGGGACCTCCGGGTCCTTGCTGGAGGAACCCAGAGCTTCTTCAGAAGCGACCTGGACCCTCCCGGAGGGGTCTGGGTCTTCTAAAGTAACTTCTTGTGGAATCAAGTTTGGGAGCTGGGACCCAGACTCGCTTTCAGGAACCTCCGGACCCTCCCGAAGGGGTCTGGACTCCTGAGTATGGGATAGTTCTGGTCTCTCCGCAACCAGGACCATACTGACGACTTCGTCAGTGGCTGAAATGTAAAACAACAAAGGCTCACCAGGGTTCGGAGCTACCAGAGTTGGTAGGGTGGTGAGGAGCTGGTTTAGCTCCTGGAACGCCTTTTCTGCTTCTTCAGACCATTGGAATGGTCCAGACTTCCTCAATAACTTGAAGAAGGGAAGTGCCCGTTCTGCCAATTTTGAAATGAACCGGCTGAGGGCTGCTAGACATCCAGTTAGCTTTTGGACATCTTTGATGCGGGCTGGTGGCCACATGTCTTCAATGGCTTTAATCTTCGCTGGATTAGCTTCTATGCCCCGGTGACTTACCAGGAAACCAAGAAGTTTTCCGGAGCTAACCCCGAAGACACACTTGTCTGGGTTTAGCTTTGTGTGGGTGACCCGCAGCTTGTCGAAGACAGCCTGCAAGGTGTCAATGAGAGACTCCTTGTTCTTGACCTTGACCACGATGTCATCGACGTACACTTCCACTATGTCTCTAATGTGTTCTTCAAAGGTTTTGTACATAGCTCGTACAAAGGTTGAAGTTGCGTTCTTGAGACCAAATGGCATGGCTGTATAATAGTACAATCCATCTACTGTGATGAAAGAGGTATGCTCTTCATCTTCCCTAGACATTCTGATTTGATGATACCTAGAATATGCGTCTAGGAAACACAGTAATTCACACCCGGAGGTGGAATCCACTATCTGATCTATTCTAGGTAGTGGGAATGGATCTTTTGGACATGCCTTATTTAATGTTGTGTAGTCGATACACATCCGAAGCTTCCCGTCGGCCTTGGGCACAACGACTTGGTTTGCCAGCCATTTTGGATGGAAGACTTCTCGGATGAATCCATCTTCGAGCAACTTCTTCACTTCTTGTCGAATGAAGTTCTGTCGCTCCACGGATTGCTTCCGAGGCTTCTGATGCACAAGTCGGGCGTCGGGGTAGATCTTCAGATTGTGCTCAATCACTTCCTTGGGGATCCCAGGCATTTGTGACGGTTGCCAGGCAAACACGTCGACATTAGCCCAGAGGAAAGTGATGAGCGCGAGTTCCTATTTGTCATTCAGTCCTCCCGATATACGGGTGGTCTGAGCGGCATCGGAACCGATTTGGACGACTTTGACGGGAATGTCGGTGTCGCCGCTTGGCTACACACGAGGTGCAGAAGTCGAGCCTCACTGACGAATGCTCGGGGGTTTTGGAGCTTGTTCCTGTCTGAAGTCCTCCTATTGCGCCGTAGTAAGCGCATGGAGTTCTTCCAGAGCAGTTACTCCGACAGTGTGATCTCTGCGAATTCGGAGAACGCCTACTGGTGTTGGCATTTTTAACACCAGGTAACCATAATGAGCAGCTGCCATGAATTTGTACAAGGCAGGCCTACCCAAGATGGCATTAAAGGGTAAGTTGATCTGAGCAACGTTAAAGACCAACTTTTTGGTGCAATACTTCTCCCGGGTCCCGAAGGTAACGGGAGGATAATAGCACCGAGTGGGGTAATGGCTCCCGGACCTACTCCGGAGAAAGGTCGGGAGGGGTGGAGATCCGAAGGTCGGAGCTGAAGCTTGGTAAAAGCTTCAAAGCTTATGAGGTTGAGCCCCGAACCTCCGTCTACCATGACATCGTGGAGCTGGATGTTATTGATGGTAGGAGATACCATCAAAGGTAACTGACCTGCTCCAACCATGCTTCGAGGGCAGTCCGAAGCATCAAAAGTGATGGCTGTGTCCATCCACTTCCGATGAGGCTCCGCCCTGGCTCTAGGATCTACAGCAGCCATGCCCCGACGCATAGTCTTGATGACGCGGCGGGAGGTGATGTCCCATGATCCACCAAAAATGGTGTTCATGGTCTTCCGACGCTCGTTGTCAGAGACGTTGGAATCGTCGTCGACGGAGGTGTAGACGGCCTTCAGGACCTTTTTAGGATCCTGAAAACCTAACTCCTCTTCAGCTGGTGCTTCGTCAACTTTTTGTTTTCCTTTCCTCTGTCGGAAAGGAGCTTCTTCCCGACGCTTGTTGTAGCGCTCGGCAAGGTTTTGGACCTCCCGGCAGTCTTCCAAACTGTGGCTGTCCGTTTTGTGAATTGGACACCGCACCTTGGGTTTGCCACCGTCTTCAGAAGACGGTCGATGTTGCTTCTCGGGACGTGGCCCCCGGCCACCCGGAGCTGCAGCAGCTACAACATTGGATGCACTGGTCGACGACTTCTTCTTGCCGTTGGTCTTTTTCTTCTTCTTGCCACTCCCGGAGGTAGTGGCTTCTCCTTTGGAGGATTTCTTGTGATCCTCCGGAGTTGGTTTGGAGTGCATTTCACAGCCCTCCGCATCTCTGGCACATTTGTCGGCCAAGCTGAAGAGTTCTGTTGCACTGGTGATCTCCTTGATCACCAGTTTCTCCAACATCTTCTTATCCCGCACACCCTGTCTAAATGCCACAATGACCGAGGCGCTAGATATAGAAGGGATAGTGTTTCGTACCTGAGAGAATCTCTGGATGAATGATCACAGAGATTCTCCTCCTTTGTGCACAACTGCAAAAAGGTCCAGTTCAGTGCCTGGCCGGGTGTATGAACTCCCGAAGTTGGCGGTGAACTGCCGGCACAACTCCTCCCAACTGTTGATGGAGTTGGGTGGAAGGCTCATAAACCAGGACCGGGCGGTCCCAGTTAAAGCCACTGGGAAATAATTGTCCGTTACGGCCTCATTTCCTCCAGCTGCCAGGATAGCAGTGGAGTAAATCTGAAGAAATTCGACAGGATTAACGGTCCCATCGAACTTCTCCGGCAGGTGAGGCCGGAACTTCTGTGGCCACCTGACCATACGCAGATGCATGGCCAGGGCTGAACAGCCTCCTCCTACTCCTTCAGGAGCAGGAATGTCCTGAGCTTCTCGTCTTTCACGAGCACGCTCAATATGGACTCGACTATCTTGTTGACGGTATCGGCGATCAAGCTCCGCCTGGAGGTCATGAGTTGAAAGCCTTGATACCGTGTGAGTGCGTCGTGCCTCGGAAGGCAACGATGTCACCTGCTATGATGCAGCACGTCTCCTGCTGTTGGAAACGTGCGGACCAAGTCTGCCAGACAAGGTCCGTCACTGCGATGTGGCCCGTCCTGAAGGAGGAGGACCCTGGTTGCTGATGTGGTCGGCTGCTGCTGCAACCAAATGTTCCACATCGGCCCTCCACTGCTCCATGGCATCCCGGGATGCATCCGGAGGTGGTGGGCGTTGAAGGAGAGTACGTGCTGCCTGGAGCGCGTGTTCCGGGTTGTCAAGATTCGCCGATGCAGTGATTGACGCCGGTGCACCATCGCGCTGCCCAGCTTGATTTGCTGGTGGAGGCGGCGGTGGTGGTAGCGTGACTCCTACTGGAACCGTGGTTCCTGCTGGTGGCTGCATATTGGAGGGATTGCCCCAAACAGCTTGAACAGCGGGATGACCATTGGATGATCCAGCGGCTGAGTTCACCATTCTTGAAATCTCAGGCACCCCCCTACCTGGCGCGCCAACTGTCGGTGATTTTGATCCGGCAGATCTACCGACACTACTAAAGTGTTTGAGGAGTTTGAGGTTCGGTGTGGGCGCATGGAGATTCAAGAAGGTGAAGTGTTAAGTGACACAAGAGACATGAAGATTTACGTGGTTCGGGCCGCCTGAGCGTAATACCCTACTCCACGGGGTGTGTTGGTGTTGTATTGGATGTATGAGCTCAACGTCAGTTGAGAATGTAGAGTGAGTGTGTCTCCAGAGTGTCCTATGTATCGTCGGCCTGTCCTTTTATAGTATAAGGGCAGGCCGTTACAAGTTAGCCTGGCCCGACATGTGGCCCTGGCGGTTACTGATATTGATACACATTCAACATGTTTAATTGCCCTTAATGACTGAGTTATGGGCTTTGACAGCACCGTTACTGGTAATTAAGGTCGTCCGATCGTGTTTCGTTAATATAGTATTAATGACACTTAATCGGGTCTTGAAGTCCTTGATTCCCCTTTGAAGATCCGGAGCCGTTGTGGAGACTTCAGGAGGTTAGAGGCTAAAGATCTGACGGTTGGACACGTGGCAGCACCGGAGCACACTGTGGGGAACAGATAGGTCCGGTGCCACCTGACACGTGTCAGTTCCGGAGCTTCCCTCGGTCTGGGGTTAGGCCCGGGGGTGCCATTTCGATACGTAGCCCGGAGCTTCCCCCTTGTGGGCGGTAGCTCCGATTTGATAGTACACGTGGCGACCCTGGGACTAACCATGTTGGAGAAGCGGGTCTAGTTATGTCTGACATGTGGGCCTCCGAAGGTCTTCAAATCAAGTAGATGACATTACTTTGAGATCTTTGTAATCTCAAGGGGTGTACGGTTCCTAGGGTACTGACAGATAGGAAAAGTACTTCCGGTGCTTGTCATTTTCTTGGTAATTCTCTTGTTGCCGTGTCCTCTAGAAAACAAAATTCAGTTGCACAATCCACAGCCAAATCTGAATATGTAGTTGCTTCTAGTGCTTGCTCACAAATTCTTTGGATTGTTCAAACACTTAAGGACTATGGGGTTGATCTAGATAGTATTCCACTATTCTGTGATAACACTAGTGCCATTTGCATTGCTAAAAACCCCGTGCAACATTCTAGAACTAAGCACATTGACATTAGGTATCACTTTCTCCGAGATAACGTTGAAAAAGGAAACATTGTGCTTCACCATGTAGATACCGAACAACAATTGGCTGACATTTTTATAAAACCTTTGGATTTCACTCGTTTTTGTTACATTCGTAGTGAAATAGGGGTTATGCATCCTCATGGCTTAAATTGAGGGGGAGTTTTTGAAACTTGGGAAGTCTATGTGTGAATCTGAAATTAAAATAATATGAGCATAGTATTTCATACATATATGACTCTGTGGTTCCTTTTACATGCTGAAAGTTCTTACTACATTACTCGTGTTATACATTTTGTAGTTTTTGCCATGTCTAGTAATTGGAATAATTACTTACACTAAATCTGGTCATGGTCGAACTTTCTTGCTGTTTTGAACTTGTTGCATGCTCACAAATGCTTTTAATCATAAAGAATTAATTAAGTAATCAACTCACACGTTGAGTTTTTATGAACAAATATAAATTGAAAAAAGATCAAGAGAATATGCATGCATCGCACTTCTTTTTTTGATATGGCTTATCATTTCACTTAGACATGAACTTGGAAGAAGTTGTGTATGACTAAAACCATGTCTTTAAGCTTCTGATTGTCAAATGACATAGGCTTGGCTTGGTTGGTTAGAATAAGGCAGATGCGCATATAATCTCTTGCAAATATCATATGATCTAAATTTATGCTTTGAAAAATAATAAAATGCAGCAACTAGTGTCATGCTTTCAGGTTTTGAAATAGTTAGTTTTGTGAGATCATGACTTGCTTAAATTGAAAATTACATTTGATCTCTAGCATGGCTTACACTACTTTATGTATTTCATTGATGTGATAATGTAAGGTACTTGATAGTATGACCTGGATGAGCTTTGTTTATATGTATATGTTATAATATGCTTATAACAACTAAAGGGGGAGAGATAATTTGTTTATATGCTCATGATTTGCTGAATACATTGTCAAAGGGGGAGAGATAAGCATGAAGAGAAAGAGAATATGTGCATAAGGAGAGATAATAAAGGGGGAGAGATAATATGGGATAATTTTTTCTTCTCATTTTACTTTTGATTTACAAAGGGGGAGAAATTGCCTTCAAAACTTTTATGTGAATAAGTCAATGTTCGGATTTTAAATGGTGTTGCCAATGCATCCATCAAGGGGGAGATTGTAAGACCTATATATGCTGAATACATTGGCTTGTAGTGAATACACTTGGATTTGATGATAAAAGTTTTGAATATCACCAAAACACCTTTTTATCAAGGTCCGACTCTAGCTCTGAGCTACAGCAAGGTCCGACGGTAGGTCCGGCTTGGTTTGGGTAGCTCCGGTTACGTTCGATGCTAGGTCCGACTAGCTTTTGTCAGCTCCGGTGAAGTTTTGTCTTTAGCTCCGGCATGTCTTTGATAGCTCCAACATGTTTTTGATAGCTCCGACATGTTTTTGATAGCTCCGAAATGTTTTTGCTAAGCTTGGTTGTGCTAGTTTTGTAAGACCCGGCAGGATCTTGGTTGTACTAGTTTTGGTAAGCTCCGGCGCTAGGTTCTACTAGCTTTTGTTAGCTCTGGCTCAAGGTTCGGGTTGCTCTGGCAAGGTCCGAAATTTGACCGAAGTGCTTCTGCTTTTCATTTGCAATGTTTCGTACTTGCTTTACATTGTTGGAAAGTTTGCTTAGTATTCTTTTACTAAGTTTTTGGTGTGTTTTGGATGATATTGCAGATATCGTTTTGCTATGCTTTGCAACATGCTTATGTGAGGCTCTCACGTAAGGTGTTGTGTTCGGAACTAACTTGAGTCAAGTCAAGGACTTGGGCTCGTATGGATTGGTTGTTTATTCATGTGCAGGTGTTGCTTGAGTTCAAGACATGGCTGGTGACGGGATCCATTGGACTAGTCTCAGGAAGGAGATGAGGTTCCAACAACCAAATTCAGGAGGAATTGTGGTTAAGCTGATCAGGAGGTTGTGCAACATGATTGAATCAAGAACAATGCATATGAAGGTATCGTGGACGTCATTGGAAGATGTTTGCACATGTGCAAGGAGTGCATGGACGTGGCTACATGGTTCCGAGACGTGATGAAGAGATGTGTACGTAAAGAGTTGGTCAGAAAGGTCCAATCGACTAGGTTATGGACTCAGGCTGCGGCTGAGTCGGGTTTGACTCAAATATGGAAAGATTTGAGTTGGTTATGATAGGATTTCGTGTGGGTCACGAATTTGAGTTGTTTATGAATGTGGGATACGTTCCTAAGGTGTTTGGAAGTCTTAAGATTGCTTCTATCTGCGTATAGAAGAATCTTGAGCAGTTATGGAAAGCTACGATTCATGATCTGAGTAGGATTGGAGTCCTAGTTGATATTGGGTTGGCCTAAGGGCTGGTTATATAAGCAAGGGAGCCCAGAGCTCGTGGGGCACGACTTTGGGGGCTGTTCCTCTTGTATTCTATTGTATAAAATTCGTAGGTTGAAGGAACTTTTGTGCCTTGTTCGTCCGACTTGTTCCAGACAACTCGTCAAGTTTCTAGACAGCACTACCTTTCGTCGGTGGTTTTATCATAACTCGAGTTTTACAGATCCAATTGACGTGATTCTTTTTGGGTTGTCTTCACAACTTGATTATCTATCATATGTCAAAATTTCACGGTCATTGAATTTGTGGTTTCTGATCTACACGAGTTTTTTTTTGCAGCATTCCAGAACTATTTTTTTCTCGGGTAGGGTAGATTGACCTTGTTTGATCTTTCGATCATAGCTTGAGTTTTTCTCAACGGATTTGAGTGATTCCTTTTGTGTTGTCTTCATGACTTGATTCTCTCTGATATCCATCACTTTTGTCATGGTGAAACACATTTAGATTAGTCTCACACACGATTTCTTTAACAGATCGTTTTTCTGCCGAAGGGGTTGGGGTTTAATTGTTTCCGCTGCGTAAGATTTTTAAATCAACCATTCACCCCCCCTCTGGTAGATTTTCACGTGCTCTTCGATCCTAAAAGTTGGAACACCTCTTTTGTTGAGAGGCTTGTGGACCAAGCCGACCGGACAGGGTTCGTCATTGTGAAGGTGCTCGCCCCGAAGGAGGAGGACCTTGGTTGCTGATGACTACAGCTGTAGCTGTGACTAGATGGTCAACATCAGCCCTCCACTGATCCATAGCACCCTGGGGTGCGCCTGGAGGTGGTGGATGTTGCAGAAGGGCTCGCGCAGCAATGAGCGCGTGCTCTGGGTTGTTGTTTGCCGATGCAGTGATTGACGCAGATGGCCCATCTCGTTGATTGGCATTATTTGCCTGGGCAGATGGTGCTACAGTGCCTGCTGGAGCGTTGGCACCTGTTGGTTGCTGAACATTGGAGGGGTTGCCTCCAGCAGGTTGTTCAGCATGATTACCGTTGGATGATCCAGCTCCTGAATTCACCATCTTGTTATCTTGAAACAAACGCTTGCCCCCCTACCTGGCACGCCAAATGTCGAAGTGTGGAATATGAGACTTCCCCCGGACCCGCTGAGAAGCAGCCCGCGGAGGTTCTTTTGCAGTTGGGGAACACAAGATAAATATCAAGATGGTGACCTCAGGGATTTACATGGTTCGGGCCGCCTGAGCGTAACACCCTACTCCACGGGATTAGTGTGATTGTATTGAGCGAGTGAGTTCGCTAAAGTTGGGTCACGATCGCCTAGATCAGCATGAGTCCCTTTTGCTCTCACGGTGCAGCCCTTTTATAGTTCTAAGGACTGACCGTTACAAAGCTGGCCTGGCCCGACATGTGGCTCTGGCATGCTTAATGACCTAATACACTGTCTAAAGAGTATTAAGTACAGTTAATAGTGTGGTAACGTGTCTTCATGGTAGCGTTACCACTATTAATGGTACACTGATCGTGTGTCATTAATATGGTATTAATGACATATTATCAGACCTTGTAATGGCCCACTTAACCATCCTTGAATGTCTGTAATGGTCATGATCGGCTTGTATTTCCGTTAGTGACGAAGGTCCGGAGGCTCCACACGTGGTAGATGTGGAGCTTTCTCTTGCAAGAGAGTAGGTCCAGGGGTTGCTGTACATGTGTCAGTACCGAAGCTCCTCTCTGACGGGGGCTAGGTCCGGGGCTGTTGTACACGTGTAGTCGCCGAAGCTTTCCTTGGTTGGGAGTTTTGTTCCGGGCTTATTTTACGCGTGTTAACCCGGGAGCCAGCCATGTGAGGGGAGCGGGTCCGATGCAACATGACATGTGGGACCAGAAAGGGCCTTCGACTCTGACGGGTGGAACTTTCTTGCACTTATTTAGGTATCGTGGGGTACCCGGTACGTAGGGTACCGACAGATAGGAAGATGCTATGGTGGATGAGTTCTTCGCTCAGATGTCAGCTATCTGGCGTCAGCTTGACACTCTTGGTCCTCAGTTGTCACTGGACACCTGTCCTTCTTGTTAGAGTCAGAAGGATGCACTTGAGCTTCGTCGCACATATGACTTCTTGACTCGGCTTCGTGATGAGTTTGATCCTCTTCGTGCTCAGCTGCTTGCTCGTCATCTTGTGTCTCTCTTATGGATGCTCTAGCTAGCGTTCGTAATGAGGAGACCCATCTTCGTGCTGCTGGGCTTCTACAGTCTTCTTCGGTATTGGTTGCTCGTTCTTCAGCTTCTCATCACACTGCTACTCTATCGACAATACCTTCTTCAGTCGCTCCTCCTTTTGCATCTTGGGGTGTGGTGGTCTTCACTGTGACTATTATGGTAAAGATGGGCATGAGGAGACACTCTGTTTCAGAAAGTGGAAGGTTCAGGCTCACCGTTCTTCGTAGGGTGCTGGTACTGGAGGCTCTCATGGGGGTTCTGCTACTATGGATGCCCAGTTGCTCATGCTCTTTCATTGTGTTGTTGCCTCTACATCATCAGGAGCTATTGATTTTCTGACTCAGCCTTTTACACCTTCAGGTTCAACTGCTGCTTCTCAGTCTTCCTCTGAGGGACCACCTTCCACTTCTCGTTCAGGTACTTGTCCATGGATCCTTAATTCTGGATCTTTGTTCCATATGACTCTGTATTCCACCTGTTTATCTTCTTTGTATCCTTTCTCTCATTACTTACTGTTCATACTGCCGATGGCTCTCCTCTTTCAGTTGTTGGATAGGACACCCTTTTATCTAACTCTTTTGATGTACCTGATGTTCACTACATCTCCAACTTGACCATGCAGCTTATGTCTACTGGGCAACTCATTTATAATGACTGTCGGGTGATTCTTGATCCCTATTCTTGATACGTTCGGGATCGTCGAACGGGTTGGCTGATTGGCATTGGCCCTTGTCGTCGTGATTCCCAGCGCCTTTGGGAGCTTGACTGGCTTCAACTTCCTTCCACTGTGCCTTCTAGTCTTCTCAGCTCCGCTTTTGTTGCTCCGTCCACCTCATCTTTTGCTTAGTGGCATCATCATCTAGGATATCTTTGTGGCTCTCGCCTATCTGCCTTAGTTCGTCGTGGTGTCTTAGGATCAGTTTCAGTTTCTCAGTCCTTAGCTCAGTGTTAGGGTTGTCGATTAGGGAAGCAGATTCAGCTTCCCCATTCTTCTAGTGGGTCTGTGTCTGAGTGCCCGTTTGATCTTGTTCATTCAGATGTATTGGATCCAACTCCTTTTGTTTCTAAAGGAGGACACCAATATTACATTATTTTTATAGATAACTTTCCTCGCCACACATGGATTTACATTACGAAACATCGTAGTGAGGCCTTGTCTATATATAAAACTTTTTTAACTATGATCCACACTCATTTTGACACGTCTATTCATGTTTTTCGTGCTGATTCTGCTAGCGAGTACTTTACTGATGCTCTTCGTCAGGTTCTTTCTGAGCAAGGCACTCCATCCCAGTTTTCTTGTCCTGGCGCTCATGCACAAAATGGTGTGGCCGAACGCAAGCATCAACATCTCCTGGAGACTGCTCATACTCTTCTACTTTCTTTCTCTGTTCCCCCTCACTTTTGGGCTGAGGCTGTTTCTACTGCCACTTACTTGATTAATTCGATCTCCGTCTGCTCTTCTGGGTGACATTCCTTTCAGGCGTCTTACTGGCAAGACGCCTGACTATACTGACCTTCGTCTTTTTGGTTGTGTGTGCTATGTGTTGCTTGCACCTCGTGAGCGCACTAAGCTCACTGCTCAGTCGGTTGAGTGTATTTTTTCTTGGATATAGTGCTGAACATAAGGGGTATCATTGTTGGGATCTTGTTGGTCGATGGGTGAGGATCTCACGGGATGTTGTCTTTGATGAGACGCGTCCTTTCTATCCTAGTCTTTCATCTGATACTCCTCCTGTATTTTTGGTCGATCAGATTTTGTTCCTATTCCTTCCAGATACCTTCGTTGCTAGTGTACCTCCTTCACACTCGGTGTTGCGCCCCACAATGTCTTCTTCGGAGTCTTCTTCTTTAGTCCCTGACTACACTAAGAATCCCTCTGTGACACAGATCTACACTCGACGAGTTGTGCCTTCTTCAGATGATCCTTCTACTCAAGTTGAATCATCTTCATCTGATGACCCATCATCTCTTGGGGCACCCTCTTCTCCAGAGGAATCATCTCCTTCTGATGATTCTTCTCTTGAGTAGCCCCTTGGACGTGGCCATCGCTCTCGTCAGCCTCCTGATTGGTACTCTCCTTCTAGATTTGCTGCTACCGTTCTTTCTGAGCCGACTACGTATCGTGATGCTAATTCTCATCCGAAATGGCAACATGCGATGGCTGAGGAAATCGACGCTCTCGAGCAAACTTGCACATGGGAACTTGTGCCTTGTCCCCCACGTAGTCGTCCTATCACCTGTAACTGGGTTTACAAGGTTAAGACCCACTCTGATGGTTCTCTTGAGTGATATAAGGCTCGACTAGTCGCCCGTGGCTTCCAGCAGGAGCATGGTCATGACTATGATGATACTTTTGCTCCTGTTGCTCACATGACCACTTTTCGCACTCTTCTTGTTGTGGCATCACGTTCGTGACTGGTCCATCTCTCAGCTTGATGTGAAGAATGCCTTTCTTAATGGTGAGCTGTCTGAGGAGGTTTAGATGCAGCCACCGCCTGGGTATTTTGTCCGTGAGGGAATGGTTTGTCGTCTTCGTCGCTCTCTTTATGGTCTTAAGCAAGCTCCTCGTGCTTGGTTTCACCGACTTGTGTCTGTGGTCACTGCTGTCGATTTTTCTGCCAGCACTCATGATCCTGCGTTTTTTGTGCACACTTTGTCTCGTGATCAGACTCTTCTTCTTCTCTATGTTGATGATATGATCATCACTAGAAACGACTCTGAGTACATAGCCTTCGTGAAGGCTCGTCTTAGTGAGCAGTTTCTTATGTCCGATCTCGGTCCTCTCCGTTATTTTCTTGGGATTGAGGTTTCCTCTATCTCAGAGGGAATTTATCTGTCTCAGGAGAAGTACATTCAAGATCTTCTTGATTGAGCTTTTCTTACTGATCACCGGACTGTTGAGACTCTCATGGAGCTCAATGTTCACCTTCGTCCTACTGATGGTGAGCCTCTTGATGATCCTACACGCTATCATCATATTGTAGGGACTCTAGTCTATCTCGGTGTCACTCGTCCTGACATCTCGTATTTTGTTCACATCTGAGTCACTTTATTTCTGCTCCCACCCAAGTCCACTACAGTCACTTGCTTCATGTCTTGCGTTATCTTTGTGGAACTATCACCAGACGCTTGTTCTTTTCACGCTCTAGGTCCTTACAGCTCAAGGCGTATTGTGATGTCACTTAGGCTAGTGATTCCTCTGATCGTCGATCTCTTTCTGCTTATTGTGTTTTTCTTAGTGGTTCTCTCACTGCTTGGAAGACTAAGAAACAGGTAGCAGTTTCTCGTTCGAGTGCAGAGGCTGAGTTGCGTGCTATGGCTCTTGTGACTGTAGAGGTTACTTGGTTACGGTGGTTACTTGATGATTTTGGTATTTCTATTTCTATGTTGACTCCTCTTTTGTCTGATAGTACAAGTGCTATCAGTATTGCTCGTGATCCGGTGAAGCATGAGCTGACCAAATATATTGGTGTTGATGCTTCTTATACACAAGTACAAGTACAAAATGGTATTGTTGATCTTCAGTATGTGTCTTTAGAGCTTCAGTTGGCTGATTTCTTCAAGAAAAGCACAAATCCGAAGTCAGCATGGTCTTTTTTCTCTCCAAACTCAGTGTTCGTGACTCACCTTCAGTTTGAGAGGGGTGTTAGGAGTATATTCCCTTTTGTATTTTCTTCGTTGTATAAGGGCCCTTTGCATATTATACCTCTCCTGTACCTCTATATATTTGGGCGTTCGCCCCGGTGATAATACGAACACATTATTCCTAACAGTCCACTCATGCAAGTTCGATTTCAAAGCACTTAGATCATAACTAAGCATAATATATACTTTAGGGTTGGGCCAATTAAGGTGCACTGTCCAAGAATATAGTTTATTAGCTACAGGTAAGAAATAATATAGTTTTGTCTATTGCATCCCTGCAGTCTTGGTCATTATTTTTTATTAACAAGTACACTATAGCCCAGGCTGCAAGTTAATATTTTTTTAGGGATGCAAGTTAATATTGTCAGTGAGATGACCTGTATATTGATGGTCCTTGAGTGGAGTTTGTTTTCAATGTCAGTGGGATGTCAATGTCAGTGTTAGGTTATATATCAGAATAGCGATATTTCAGGTCTTGGCCAGTCATTTTTTAATATGTATATATACGTCCAGCCTGCAAGTTAATATGTGCTTGCATCTTTTCTTCAAGTGCTCATCATCTTCCAAAATATGGCAATGGATTGGTGTTAAATGGAATGTTCAGTTGTCCCTCTTTGATATGATTCTTTGGGCAAGTATGGACTTTTCCAACAAATTCTTTACGGAAATTATAACCATTGCTTGTTGGGTGATTTGGAATGCAGGGAATAGGAAATTTTTTGCTAATATTGCCCTAGGGTGGTAATATGTCAAGATCTTTTTTTTTTAAAAAAAAAAGATGTAGGTTTCATGCACATCATAGATTCAGAGTAACACATAAAAATCTCTTTGAATCTTGCCGTGATAGTTTGCAGTGAGTTTACTCTATATCTGATGTGGTGTCTGTTGTAATCCTTAAACTCTCTTTGCTGGGGTTCTATGTACAGTTAGTCTATCAATTTTATATACAGTAGGGCCTTCCTGTTTTTTTCATTCAAAAAGAAAAAAAAATAGGTGCTTGCTTGAGCTGCACATGGCCTCACATGCTATCTGCGGTGTATATGTATGTATATATGCACTAATTGGCACGGGGGCTATGGCCTGGTCAGCTAACCTACATGCCCAACAGATCCGATCTAACCAATTTGTGCAAGTCGAAACTCTGGCTTACAAGAATGTATATCATAGAAACAAATATATCACCTCATGGGACATGTAAATTCAGCGTTAGGCTATCAGAATGTTGATATTTCAGGTCTTCTGGCAGATCCTCTGCACTGGTTATTCATCGAACCAGATAGGGTATGTTAAGCTATTATACGCTGACCAGTTGCTATCAAAAGCTTAAGCTTTTGGGTGCAACTAGTTAGCGCATAGTAGCTTAACATGGTATCAGAGCCAGATGTCTCGAGTTCGAATCTTGACGGACACAAGTCCACTCCTATTTTCTAGGTAACTAATCTTCTCATATTAGGAAGCTGACCAGTTGCTCTCAAAAGCTTAAGCTATTGAGAGATGGTAGACAATTCACTTATATTTAACACTTCTCTTCACGTGCAGACTCCTTTAGGCCGCATACGTGGAATAGGAGTTGACTGCAATTTTTTTATTTTTTTAATAAATTGCATCCGCTAGGATTCAAACTTGAGACATCTGGCTCTGATACCATGTTAAGCTATTATGAGCTGATCAGTTGCACCTAAAATCTTAAGCTTTTGAGGACAACTGGTCAGCGCATACTAGCTTAACATGTTATATTGGTAAAAAAAATAATATTGTACCCAGGTGAGGATGCACTTTTGTAGTGTAGGTCGACCTGGGATCCATCATCAGGTCGACAAACCCAGATCAAGGCACAATTGGCAGCCGAGATAGAACTTTAAATTCTCCTACTTGATCGAGAATGGCTTAGTGATAGAGAAACAAGTTGTGTATATAATGGATTTTGACGCGAGAAAGGCCTGACTGCTATTATATTAATTAAAGAGAAGAGTTACAGAATCAACTTACAGCACTCAGTCAGTATTAGCTCGAGATGGCTAATACTTTACCGAAGAAATTAAGGACAGTAAAAAAATTTTACAAATCAGCAATCATATATATCCTTAGAGCCCAGGTAATTGTTGCACATTGAGTTGCACATTAAGTGTCCATCCAGAGGTTCTTTCATCCGTGAAACCTGAAGATAACATTCTTCTTGAAAACACTTGAGCCAACAGTGCTGATTATGATTCATGAACTCAAAGATTTTCCTATTTCGCATCTTCCAAATAGTCTAGCAGACAGTAATAAGAACATCCATGAAAAAAAAGATACTGAAAAAGTTCTTTAGCTTTAATAATCATTCTGAAGAATGGAAGATTATAGCTCCAGATAATGCCCAGACAAGACCAACATGATTTCGCAAATCGACATTTGAAAAAAAAAATGGAATGCAGTTTCCAGACTACAACTAGAACAGAGTTCACAGCAATAGTGATTATTCTCAAGATTGGAACGATACAAAGAAGATTAGCATGGCCCCTGCGCAATGGATTTTGATGGTTGGTCAGGTGGATTGCATTATGCCTGTTGGCCAGTATATATAGAGTACAGATGATTACTTATGTTACAAAATATAATTGTGATATATATGATGATCTAAATAGCCTACAAATATACTTGAAATACATATGTCATCTTAACTAGTGTGCCAATGTCGGTTCGGAACGGGGCTTCCCAATAATAGTTGTTTGAGAAGCGAAGCTTCTCATGCACTCGCCGTCATGAAAATCCGGCCTATCAAAGGTATGGGCCATAGCGCTGCGTCAAGAAGCGGCCCGCCAGACAAAACATTTGCCAACTCGACGTGTGAAGACCAGGTCGGGTATTGCCCCAGCACAACCTGGCCACGACTCTCCCCCTACGATAGAGTCCCTTCAGGGGCTCACCCTGACCCGACCTAGGACGGGTTGGGCAGGTCAGACTTTGGCGGTGACTCCCTCCCAACATGGGTGGAACAGTGGAAGTTGGATCGCAAAGTCCTCCAAGAACTCGTTCTCCTGGCTCAGGTAGGTCGAGGCATGTCAGGCCTAGGTGAGTCGGGTACAGACTCAAATCCTCTGCAGTAACTGCACTGCAGTTACTGTAGCTGACAGGTGGGCCCCACGCCCCCTGGCCCCACCAGTCAGCTGCAGTAACTGCAGTGCAGTTACTGCAGGGGATTTCATTCCGTCGGGTACACATCGGACGATCACCAGTCTAATAGAACTTGTTGGACCACACGTGCGGTTCTGAGTGAGGCATTAATAAAGTTTGTAAAGAGCGTCATGCAGCGCCACCTTGAACCACTGGGTAGAAGCTGTGATATTCTGGCTCAAAGCTTAATAGGATTGATAGAATACTTATATCACCAAGGTATATCTTCTTTTCCGGAAGCCCACCTGTAAAGAATTTCGAGGTTAAGCGTGTTTGGCCCGGAATAATTTACAGATAGGTGACCGACTGGGAAGTTTTCTCGGTTGTGCACGAGTGAGGATAAAATGCTCAAAAAATACTAGTGTTGCTTCTGGTGCTAGTATGTGATCCTAGAGAGCTACCATAAGTAACGACTGTCAGTTCCGTAGTGGCTGGGGTGTTACAAATAGTATCACAACTTACAGTATACCAGTACTGAATGTACGGAACCAAGAGGGCATGTTCTTGGCTTGGGGGTTGACCGATGAGGACGGCGGTCTTCTAAGGGGGTTGGATTGTGACATCCTGGCTCAAGGCTTAACAGGATTGATAGAATACTCATACCACAAAGACATACCTTCTTTTTCGGAAGCCCACCTGCGAAGAACTCTGAGGTTAAGTGTGCTTGGCTCGGAGTAATTTACAGATAGGTGACCGACTGAGAAGTTTTCTCTGGTGCGCATGAGTGAGGACAAAATACACAGAAAAGACTAGTGTTCATCTGTGGGACTAGTATGTGATCCTAAAGAGTTGCCAGAAATAACGACCGCTAGGCCCGTAGTGGCTGGGGTGTTACAGAAGCGAGAGGAGACGAGCCAATAGGATGTTACATCCCTACTCCGCCGTGTGCACAAGAGATGTTGGATCAATTCAATGGGCCCACTCTGGGCCCCACTTCGCACAATGCATCCACGGTGTAGCTGTCCAGATGGCCGATTCAAACGGGCCGACCCAACACACGACCGAAAAAGCACGATCCAAGCATGACTCAAGCTGACGACATTGAGCCCGGGCCGGTCTGAAGCACGATGCATGCCGTGGTCGGGCTTCAAGCTCAGGGCCATACTATCGTGCAGACACATCCCGTTTAGAGGTGGCCCGGTTGGCCCGACTGTCGACCCGAGTAACCTCATATGGGCCGGCCTGGAACGGGCATGGCCTGTATGGCCTGGACGTATATAAGAACGCGGCCTATCAGTGGCCATCGATCCTAAACCTAACGCCAAACCCCTAGACTCATGTCTACTTATTCGCCCTAGCTCCCCGAACCCCCTCCTCGACTACCTGCGCTCAAGACATTCTCGCATATATTCCTCGTCGTCCTTGCATCTCTTCCTCATGAATGGGTAAGCAGCAGGCAGCAGCAGCTACTCGCAGCATTAATCAACCACTCAGCCGCGTCGCCCTCTCAAACGGCCTTCCCGTCATCGATCTAGTGTCGTGCTCCCTCCTCCTTGCTCAACGAAGCCTCAGGTTCCTCCATTGCCCGCAAGGCTGGGGTCGGAGAGGTCTCGTCGCCGCCGTCCTGGCCTAGATCGAAGGGTGCCAAGATGCCATCTGGCGGTCGCTGCTGCTTAGGGCGCTGCTTGTCTCCAGATCTCTTACCCAAGGTGATGCTCATCATTAGTCCCATTTGATGGGCGTGGACAAAAAAAAACATTCGAGTAGGCATCATCACGCTTTAGGTTGGCCCGGCACAAACGACCCGCGACAGGCCCGACATGTGTAAGGATGGCCTCGATCGTGCTTGGGCCAAGGCTTTGGCCCATCGTGCTGGCACTGTAGGCCCATTTCTTAATCGTGTCATGTTAGGCCTAATTTTTGCAGACTCAAGCCCAGCCAGGCTCGTACCAGGCTATCCCGACATGGCCTGTTGGCCACCTATAATCCATTGTAGGTGGCGATGCTGACAAGTTGAAGGCTCTACCACTACAGGAATATCGATCAATTACGTCGGCTGGGGCCGACATAATTAAGGCTTAAACCGACGTAAGTTACTTAATTACGTTGGTTTTTCCTTAATTACTTCGGCGGCTGGCCGACGTAGCGGTTTGTACGTAATTAAGGTAACTTACATTGGTCGCTGACGTAAGTTATCTTAATTACGTCGGTCTGCAGCAACCGACGTAAGTCACGTACCGGGATGGGCTGCGGACTAGGCCAGAGTACTTACGTCGGCCACAAAAGGCTGACGTAAGTTATGTGGTGTAACTTACGTCGGTTGAACCAAACTAACGTAAGTTAAGAGATATAACTTACGTTGGTTAGGACACACCGACGTAAGTTAAACTGGGCTAACTTACATTGGCCCGACCACAGCCGACGTAAGTTAAGTTTTCGATTTTTTTTAAACAGAAACTGACTACCTCGTTCGATGGCGAGAACACAGAACAGATATATACAAGTAGACAGATACACAGAACGGTATACATAATGCAAAATAGTTGCAAATTAAGTTCCAAAACATCAACAACAACAAAACATCCACCGGGCTACACGCTAGCCCCTCCACTACCTCTGGGATCTTCTCGGCGCGTTCCCGAACCCTGCAAAAGAAACATAATCACTAGTAAGCATCAATGCCAACTCAATAATAACATCTGAGTCCAAGAACATCAGTGACAAAAGAAGGAAGCATGTTGTAGTTTCAAATGAAGTAATGTTGCATATATAAATAGCAAACTAGCAGGTATCAGAGTTGGAGACTTTAGGTAACAGGTGAAGCTTATGAACCACTAGCCCTTTGTTAACTGGAAGCACTGATCACAACTTATTAACTATATACTAATCATTTCTGCCATGGTCAAAAACTACTAAAGCTTGATTACATACACTTAACTTCCTCAGCACTATAGGAATCAATATCTGACAAGTCATCAAGATCTACCTCTATGTTCTACCTCTTTATCTCTCTATGTAAAATACTAAAATGGATACAACAATATTAAAGAGAGAGTTTATCACCTGCTCTGGTGTCTGCTGCGGCGAAAGCGTAGGAATCTCGATATCCTGACTGCTGTGTCGAGCAAGAGTCCGCCATTGCAAAATATTAGAAGATATATGTTATTGAAGTGCTGTGAAATTTAACTACGGTACTTTAAATTACTTACTGCCACCGCTGCTTGCATCTGGGCCATCATTAAGGCCGTCCTCTGCTGCTCCTCCCTTGCCTCCACTCTCGTCCTCTCCAGCTCTGCCTGGGTTTTGCGTCAGCGTCTCCCTCATGGCCTGGAGCTCCACCTAGGTCTGCGAGAGACGACCACTGGTCCCAAAGGATGAAGCTTGCGATGATGAAGCGCCTCTCAAAGGTCGCATCGACCTCGAGTCGACAACTCCATCAAAAATGGAAAACCTGCAAAAGAATGAAAACACTAAGTAGAAGAATATTAATTGAAAAAGAAATGAAACACACGAAGAACTCACCGTCCGTGGGCCTTCCCGCCTCCGCTTGCGTACGCGGCTTGGGGATCGATCGACGCGCTTTCCCAATCTTAATACGCACTGTGTATCTTCGCGACCTCTTGCGCGTACTTTGCCTACAAAATAAATAAATCTTGTAAGCATGTCAATAATAGTATTAGTTATAATGAAATTGATGAATTTCGAAAACTTACCAGTCGATCGGCTGCGACCTGACTACACTGCCCTGGCTGAGAAGGGTCACTTCCCTTGTGACCTCTCTTCCAAACCTGGGTCGAGGTCGGCTCATGACCCATCTCTCGCTCCTGTACAACCGTGTTAGTGAGATAAATATTATATTAGGAAGATATAAATAAATTGAAAAGGTACTTACCACGCGTTTAGCCAAATGCAAGTAGTCGTCGCCGCCATAGTTGTGCTTGCCCTCGGACCCCATGCGGCACTGTCTAGCCTTTATGGACTTATTGATGAAAGCATCGCTAGCCCAGTACTAACAGAGAGCTAAGTACGCCTCGATACTAACCTGCACATATTTCATTTTTCATCAACGCAGTTAACATACGTAGATATTGTAAATATTTAACAACATTTAAAACTTACCTCCGCGTACTGCTCCTCTATCAAGTACAAGTCGGAGTCCTTCCTAAATACACCCCTTTGCTGCTCCTTCTCCTGCTCTCGGGGGTGCCGCTTGTAGTACGCGTTGACGGCCTGAATCCGGGCGTACGACAACGCCGCCGTCGTGAGCTTCCGAGCGTTGTAATGGAACACGCGTATCGCTGGTCCTCCATGCCCGGTTCCTCTACTTGGTACCTCAGCTTTAAGCAAATAAATATTTAAGTGATATACATTAACAATTGAAACAAGTTGAAAAAATGAAACAGTTGAACTTACCATAAAATCGTGCCACACGGCTCCCTGAACCGTGTCGTGGACCGGGTGAGAGACACGAGCGTAGTCATCCCACGACAGGGCAGGAAAACCGTCAATGACACCGGGGTAGTGCAACTTCACGATAGGACCCATGATATTGTTAACCTGCCTGTGGTGCTTCTCGGCCCTCGTGAACGAAAAGTCGTACCAACATCTACAAAATATATTAAGTCATTAAGTAAAGGTAAACAACATCTAATATTTAATATACTATATACAATATTTACCTGTCTCCAACAGGACGGATTGTGGTCCGCTGAGTAGTAACCGGAGGAGGAGCTGCAAAGTGGGTCCTCCTCGTCCGTCGCCTCTGTTGCGACGCTGCCGCGTCCTGTGACCCTGAAGGCTCTGCGGAACCACCGGAGTCCAAAGGAAGGCTAGTGGTAGCCGGCTGCACAGGGAGGCTAGCGCTAGCCGGCTCCGAAGGGAGGCTAGCGCTAGAGGGCTCCTGTAGTGGCCCCCTAGCCTCTGACTCTGACTCTGACTCAGAAGTCTCTGGGTCAAGCTGCACAAAAGTAAAAGATTCACAATAAATAATTAATAACAACTGCAATTTCTAAAATAACTTTATTGTAAACTAAAATTTACCTCCGTCCGCTGAAAGCACACGACAGCTGAGGGTGGAGCGTGCGCCAGAAAGAGGGAACATCGGCTCGAAAGTAACTAGGTCCCTGAGCAAGGGTCTCATGGCGGCTCAAACCCTCTCACTGGCTTCCCCTTCCCCTTCCCCTTCTCCTTTGACGACATCCTGTTGCAAGGAATAAATAATTAATATGTAAAGATAATATACAAAATTAATGTTAAATTAGTAAATAAAATGTTACTTCAAAATTCATCAACATCACGATCATGCACCCTACTCCTTAAATCAGCCCATTGATCTTCATCCTCCGCATATCATTTTCGTTTGCGCAAATCAGCAGGTTCGACTATGTCATCGATATCTTCAGTTTCCGATTCTAATTCTGTTTCCGCTTCCGTGCCAGCCTCGATATCTTGAGCGTCTCCAACTAAGTCATCGAGTCCTACACCGGGCTCGACTGAGAAGGAGTCTGGCAACTCTTTCTCTTGGTAGACACAATCAACCTCAGCTTCGTCGTGGTAATCATAATCTCCTGGAGCGTATAACCACTCACGAGGATTCACCTTATGTACCACCCACCAAGTTTTGAATTTATTGCATGGATAAGGTAGATAGTACACTTGCTCTACTTGGTGTGTAAGAACTAATGAATCGAATCCTTTCATCCGTTCCTTGTGTTTTACTTCGACCATGCCAAACTCGTTTACTCAAATTTCACGAATGGAATCAAACCATTTGCAGTCAAATAATACCGCTCGAATTGGCTTGTTTGTGACAAAAGTGAATTCAAGGATTTTTTTAATAATCCCGTAGTATTGCGTTTCATGATCTTGTGAATCGATTGCCCTCATTACAACTCTTGTATTACATGTTGTAGCGAAAGGACGAAGAGATTCAAATTGAGTTGTACGGAATCGAAAGCCGATGACGTCATATCAACCATAACTTCTAACATTAACCACTCTACGAGATAGTTGTCGCAAATCTTCATGGACGTTGGCATCTTTTTGGCACAGTCCAAGATATGGAGTTATTAGAAAACGTAAGCATTCTTAAGTTATAAGAAAACGTTGTTAACATTGATTAGTTATCGAGAAAACGTTACATGATCTCGAAACCAGGAGAGAAAATTAGATCCTCCGTTTATTCCTTCCCGTCGAATCTGTTCTATTTGGTTGCTCATGGGTTGATGTCTATGTCTCCAATTTTGCTTGTCGAACATACTACACGAAAAAAGAGAACCTTTTATAATACATGTGTCGGAAAAGATGGTAAAAAGCATAAGTGTAGGAGAAACACTTACTTGAAATATTCATTCATTTCTTCCATATTGGCGTACATGTAGAAGAATGCAGCACACCTTTCTTTTTCGCTAACATCGTAGGAAGTTTAACTACCAACAGTAGTGCCTCTTGTTGCAAAAATGGAGAGATCACTACAAGGAGGTTGCTCATCCATATTGTACCGCATTACCGAAGTATTAACATTGTGTTCCTCTGCAAAGTAAACACTTGAGAAGTATCCTACTTCTTTAAGAGTAAAAGCTTCGGCGATGCAACCTTCAACACTTGCCCTGTTACCAACCATTGGTTTCAGATATCTAAGTGATCTTTCAATATGATACATCCACCTATATTGCGCGGGACCGCCCACTTTCGCTTCAAATGGAAGATGAATTAAGAGATGTTGCATTGGATTGAAAAATCCTGGAAGAATTTTTTTTTTTCATCTTACACAAAAGTACCGGAATCTCCTTTTCCAATTTAGTCATCATCTCTGGCGTGATTTCTTTAGCACAGAGTTGCCTATAGAAGTGGCTTAGCTCGGCTAACACCTTCCACACTGCATCGTCAAAATAGCCTCCAAACATAACAGGCAGAAGTCTTTCTATGATTATGTGATAATCATGACTCTTCAACCCAATGAGCTTTCCCGTTTTCACATTCACGACTCGTCTCAGACTAGCTGCATAACCATCTGGGAATTTCAACCTTTGCAACCATTCGAGAACTTCTTTTTTTTTTCTTTAGGTCGAAGACAAAAAGGAGCGCGTGGTTTACCCCCATTTTTGGAGAGCTCAAGAGTTTGACGGTTACAAAGCTCAACAAGATCCTTTCGAGCCTTTAAATTGTCTTTTGTTTTGCCCGTCATGTCCATGCATGTGCTTATGATACATTCGGCCATGTTACGCTCTTGATGCATAACATCAATGGTGTGCCTTAGAATCAACGACTTCACATACGGTAACTCCCAAAGTCCACATATGTGAGTCCAATTGTGTTTGTCTCTGTAACCTTCGAAATATCCAGGACGACCTTCATCTGGCACCAATTTGTTCAACATATCAGATATTTCTGACCCGTTAAGACGTTTTGGTGGTCCTTTAGTGACAACGGTGTTCTTTCTGAAGACATTCCTCTGTTGTCTAAACAAGTGATTCGGAGGCAGCCAACATCTATGACAATCGAAGTAAGATATCTTGCCTCCATGGGTAAGTCGAAAGTAATCGGTATTCGAGGCACATATCGGACACGTCAACCGACCATGAGTGCTCCATCCCGAAAACATGCCGTATGCCAGAAAATCATGAACGGACCACAAATAAGCAGCTCGGATGTTGAATTTATGCTTCTTGTAACAGTCGTACGCTTCGACTCGTATCCACAACATTTTCAACTCTTCGATCAACGGTTTCAACATCACGTTGAGACGTGACCCAGGATGATCTGGCCCAGGTACAATGAGGCTAAGAAACATAAACTCATTATTCATGCAAAAAGCCGGTGGAAGATTGTACGGAATGACAAAGACGGGCCAACAGGAGTATGATGCGGCTTTTGTGCTGAACGGCGTGAACCCATCTGTCGCCAACCCGATGCAAACATTTCTCTCTTCACAAGTGAATTCTGGGTCGAACCGGTCCAGCGCCTTCCATGTCTCACCATCGGACGGGTGCGTCATGACTCCATTGTTCTCACGCTCACCTTCTTTGTGCCATCTCATGTGTCTGGCCATTTTTTTTTTGAAAAGAACAACCGCTTCAACCTCGGTGTCACAGGAAAGTAGCGAAGCTGCTTACGTGCGACTTCCATCGTCATAGTATTACCATCATTATTAACAACTTCGACAAACGTCGGTTGACCACATTTTAAACATTTGTTCTCATTGGCATGCTCTCTCCAGAAAAGCATGCAGTTGTCCAGACATACATCAATCTTCTCGTGCTTCATACCAAGACCGGAAAGAATTTTCTTCGAGTTGTACATATCCTTAGGCACTTTGTTGGGTTGTGGAAGGGCATCTTTGAACAAATCGATGAGTATGTTGTAACAATTGTTAGAAAAGAAGAACTTAGACTTAATTGCCATAAGTCTAGTCACAAAATTGAGGATTAACATTTTAGTGTGTCCATGCAGTTCCTCTTCTAAATCTTTGAGACGTTTGAAGAACTCTTTAACCTCTGCTGTTTGAGGATCTTCTGTAAGCTCTGGTCGTATAGCTTCCAACATCTCATCCATCATATCAACCTCTGTGGCATCATCATTGTCCGCTTCCACTTCTTGTACAGCTTGAGAAGCTATCTCGCCGTGGAAGTTCTACAACTCATAATGTGACATGTAACCGTTTCAACACAAGTGCATCGTAAGTTCCACTTTGTCCAAAAACATTCCGTTTCGGCATTTCGTACATGGGCACCGCACCTTATCGCTATTTGACAACGAAAAAGCTCGTTCCACAAAAGCTTCTGTCTTGGCGTACCACTCATCTGAGTGACCACCAGTTCTGCTCTTCCAACCAGTGTACATCCAACTACGATCTTCGCCCATGTTTGACTCTGCAATTAATAGCCGGACAAATTACCGTTAGTTTCTCATTAATTTATGCATGATAGAGGAAATAATGAGAGAGACAGTGAACTGAGTCCGTGCCAGTTCGAAGCCCGACACGGGCCATGCTCGGGCTTAACCTCAGACCCAGCTCGGCCGCCCACGGCTCCCTCGCCTCGTATTGAATCTATGAGGATGTGAGACAAGCCCAACGAGCGACGACTCCTAGACTCTCGTCCAGAGGAGGCGAGGCGAGAACCCCGGCGAGACGACGAAACTATTGGCGAAGAAGCTGTGGAGGAGGCCACGACTACAATAGTCTACATGGCACGATCACACTTATTGTGTGTCGTGCCCATCTGGGTTGGTCACTTAACCCTAACGATTCATCAATGTTTGATTATCATCTGTCTCAGAAATCATGAAATTTTGGCAGCATAACGCCGCATATTTAACATTACACCCCCCTATCCGGTGTAGTTCTTAAAGTACAAAGGGGGCCAACTGGTTGGCTCAGAAACTTGTTGCCTTACGGATCTTGCGAGTCAAGTACAAATACTCGCAACATCGGTTTTTGGAGTTTTTATGGACTTATACGTACTCACAAACACGCCGATGTGAACGTACGGGGGTCCTTGCAGCGAAGAGATATCTAGCTATAGACTTTTAGGGTTAGTAATGGGCCGTCCCGTCCATATACACTTAACCCTAATGATTCACCTCATGTCACCAGTCACGAGTCACGATCATGACCCACATTGCCTATATACGCTAGGGTTGGGTCTGATGGGCTGTATATACGCTACATATATACCAAGGCTCGGCCAGGCTTCAAGCCGGCACGACACGCTCGGCCCGCGAACGGGCCCAGCACGGCCAGACAGGGGAAAATGGGATCCGTCGTGCTTGGCTTTGGCTTATGGCCCGTCGTGCCAGCCCGGCCCGGCACGGTAAATTTGCGGGCCGCGCTGGGCATAATGTTTTCATGCATGAGACCGGCCGGGCTCGGGCTGGCCTGGCCCGGCACATCCCATTGGCCATCTATAGCCACGACAGAACCTAAGTGCCCCGACAGCCGGCCGCTCCCGACGCCGCCCTCGACATAAACTAATTAAGCATAATCTACACTACACTAATTAAGCATAATCTACACTAAGCAATTAAGCACAATTAAACAACTTAACCACTTAAGCATAATTAAATAAACATAATCTAAAGTAAGCAAATTAACTAATTAAGCATAATTAAATAAACAATTAAGCAATTTAATCATAATTTAAACAATTCAATTCAATTCAATTTTAAAATTGAACAATTCAATTCAAATCAAATTTAAATATAGCAATTCAATTAAATTCAAATTTCAATAGAGGGAAGGGGGTCTGTGGAGGGGGTGTGGGGTGGGGGTGGGGTGGGGGGTCTGTGGAGGGGGAGGGGTGGGGGTGGGGGGGTCTGTTCTGGAGAGGGAGGTGGGGGTCTGTGGAGGGGAGGGGGGGCCGGGGAGGGGAGGGGAGGTAGAGTGGCTGTCGGCCAGGGAGGGTAGGGGGAGGGGGCCAGAGAGGGGAGGGGGAGGGGGGGGCGCTCGGTCATGGAGGGGAGGTGGAGGGGAAGGGGGAGGGAGGGCCGGACAGCGACGGTCGGGTAGGGAGGGCAGGGCGGCGCTAGCTAGGGGAGGGGGCGGGGGAGCCGGGCCGGTGGTCGGGGAGGGGAGGGGAGGATACCTGGCGGCGACGGCGGCGGCGTCAGACGGCGGCGGCGCGGCGGCGCGCCGGGGAGCGGCGGCGTCGGGCGCAGGCGGCGGGAAGAAGAGAGAAAGTGGCGCGCGCCGAGTAAGGAAGAAAAGAGAAGGCGCGCGCGGGATAGGTTAAAATATGTAACTTACGTCGGCCAAATAATAAATTTACGTCGGCCAATATAACTTATGATGGTCATCCTACCAGCCGACGTAAGTTAAAGCTTATTTACGTCGGCCAACTTATTCACGTCGGCTTGTTGTCCAGACCGACGTAAGTATACATTAACTGTTGTCGGGCTACTTACTTACATCGGCAGCCGACGTAGATTAACTAACTTACGTCGGTTTTCTACAGCCGGCGTAAGTTAGTTAATTTACGTCGGCCAGTCGAAGTAAATTAAATTGACCGACGTAAGTATCAGCGTTTCTGTAGTGTACGCGCTGAAAGTTACCCCGCACCAGACGGAAGGGATGAACTCATTGAAGCTAGACAGAGGGTCCACTACCGCCATAAAAACTTTCGTCGGCTCACCATTGTGAGCACTCACTCGAGCTATAAACGGGAAGCATCTAGGCCAACGAGAAGAGGAGGACGTCTTGGCGGTAACTCGAATATGAGAAAGTGCTCCAACATCCCTTGTAGCTCGAGAGCAAGAAAGATTCCTGAGACAGTACACAAATGCAGGACGTAGGGGCGGTCCAAACCTGGGTAACCTCTATGTCCTTCTCATCAGAATTTTCTAAGAGCATCAAGACCTCGATAGCTATTGCACCTCCCTAATCGAACTCTCAGGGGGCGATCCTGCTTATCTTCATATGCTGACACACTACATTCGACAACCAAATATACTCTAACATTCCCCGCAGTCATAGCGGGAGCACATCGGATGATGAGACCAGAAAAGAAGACAAAGGTAGAATCCAATGAGCTAGGATCATCCAACAGTTGTAGCATCTTAGTGTTGCAACCGTGGGGAAGGAAACAACAATGGAGAAAAAAGGCCAACGTCATCTTCGTTTCCTCGAGGTGGGGTCAGGTGGATGACCTCTCACCTGTGTTTCTAGGGATTCCATCTCGCTGGTGGCATCGTGCTGGTGGACCCTGTCAGGGCTTGGTTGATGTCATGGAGAAGCCACCGATGATTCCCCTTCATTTCCAGCAGCTGCAGCCCCATACGGACCATCACACACTACGCCCTAGCTAGACCACACAGAAATAGGTTATGTAATGGATTGTGATTGTTGGTTGGATGGATTACACTGTGCCTCTCGGTTGGTATATATAAAGTATAAAATATTAATACATATGAGAATCTATCTAGCATACCAAATATACTTCAAATATATATATATATATATATCGACCTATCTAGTATGCTAAATAGACTCTTAACACTTAGTATAACAATTTCTCTTCTTAATAAATGGTACATAACTCAGGTCCTGAATTCGATTCTCGGTGGGTGTGAATTTTAGGCTGAATATTACAATACTAAATGCATGTACTCTACAGAAAAATTTATGAGTGTCGAACCTGAAGCGCACCTACAAAAAATGTGAGAGAACAAACATGTTGCATATTGATCTATGAAATCTGGTCCGCAATCGTGTGCTTAGCCCCACCTTCGAAAAATGTGAGAGGGCGAACATGCTGCATGTTGATCTATAAAGTTCGGTCCACAGTCGTGTGCTTAACTATCCAGTTATCGGCGCCTTGCTCTAAACTAGTTGTGAGTGTCTACATTTGTATTCGCTTGTAATAAGTTGATCATGACCTTCTTAGAGAGGAAGGTCGGGACTTTACACATCATCTAAAAAATCTTGAAGTGAAAAATAATCACTTATGCTTATTGGCAGATGACCTGCATATTAATAGTCCATTGCAGTTTGTTTCCAATGTTAATTATATGTCAATGCGAGCATTAGTGTGTCAGAATATCGGCATTTCAAGTCTTCAAGCATATGCCTACATCATATTTTCTTCGGATCTTTTTATTTATCACTAGCTAATTCATTTTTGACTAGCTGGTGACAAATAAAAAGATTCAGAGAGAGTAACTAGGCATAACATATACTTTAGGATTAAGAATATACTCTCTCCGTCCCCAAAAATTGTCGCTTTGTAGTTCATTTTTGAACTACAAAGCAACAATCTTTTTGGAATGGAGTGGGTAATATATTCGCTACAGGTAAGTACCAATTATTTTCTGTCACTACAGGAATCCCGACGATTTGCAACGGCGTGCGAAAACCGTCGCAAATAAGCTATTTGCGACGACTTTTCTTATTTGCGACGGCTTTTGGCCGTCGCAAGTTATTCGTTGCAAATAAGCTTATTTGCGACGGCCGACAGTAGCCGTCGCAAATTATTGCCAGGGGGCTGATGGGCCCCACACGTCTATTTGCGACGGACCGACCATCACAATTTGGTCTCTATTTGCGTTGGTCAGGCCGTCGCGGATAAGTTCAGCCGATGGATCCCACGCGTTCATCCGACAGGACCCACGCGACCATTTGCGACAGCCTGGCCGTCGCAACTAAGGCCCTATTTCAACGGCCAGACCATCGCAAATAACAGAGGCTAGTTTGCGATGGCATGGAGCCTTATTTGCGACGGTACTATATAAAAAGTCGTCACAAATAAGGTTTTTTATTATTTTTTAAAAAACGGGAAATGCTACCCGACTCGATGGCCAAAATCACATAACAGAACACAATATATCACACACAAACAGCATCACAATCACAAACAACATTCTCGATACATCGCACATCACCATCAACAAAACAAATAAGGGCTAACTAGACCGTCTGACCTCCGAAGCCACCTCTGAAGTCGAAGTCGTCGTTGCGCCTCATTCCAGGTGGCGGTAACTACGGCGACAGAGTTTGAGCAGCCGTCGCAGATCCCTACAATTAATGAAACTTAGAGTTATAATATAAATGCATCAACATCTATATCCCTCCCTTTCTCTCCCTCTATCTCCATCTAAATCCCCTCTTCCTCTCTCTTTTCATTCCTCTCTCTCTATCTCAATCTATATCTCTCTCACTCTATCTCTCTATTGCTATCATTTTCCATTTATCTTCCTCCCTCTATCTCCATCTACATCTCCCTCTCTCCCTCTATATTCCTCTACCTCTATCTCCATCTACATCTTCTATCTCAATCTTTTTCTTCTATCTAACTATCTCTCTTTCTTCTATCTCAATCCTTTTCTTCTATCTAACTATCTCTCTTTCTTCTATTTCAATCCATTTCTTCTATCTAACTATCTCTCTCTTTCTTCTATCTCAATCATTTTTTCTCTATCTTTCTCCCTCTTCTAACTCCATCTGTCACTCTATGTAACTATCTCTCACTGTCACTCTATTTTCTTGTTTATTTTAGTTAAGTTGAGGTAAAATTAGAATTGTTAAGTTGACATAGAAAATTACCTAACCCGCAGAAGAAGGATCGCCTGGAAGGACTGGTAGTGGCGGTAGCTGGATCCCCAGACCTTGCGCCCGAGCCATGGTCTGTCATTGCAAACATTAAATTTTACCTATTAGTAAGTCATTTACACTGAATTAATGAGAACTTTAGTTTTCATTTTGTTACCTCCATTGTGTCCCGCATCTGCGCCATACAGGCTGTCTGGGAAGAGATCGTGGCCTCCATCGCGATCATTTGGCGTTCCGCCTCCTCCTGTCGCCTGAGGTTCTTTTATACAATTTGTAGGAGGGACTACATTTCAATGTCCCTCTACGAGACGTGGCGACCTGACATGCCCACCGACGAAACCTACGTGGAGCTGCCTCTCGCAAGTCTCGCTGCCCTCGAGTCGACAACTCCGTCGAATATGGCGCACCTCTAAAAAAGTGAGTCGGTAATATGAAATTGAAATATCTTGAATACTTTGAATTGAAAATGATAAAATAACTTATAAACTCACCTTCCGTGTGCTTTTCCACCTCTGCTTGCATACGCGGCTTGAGGATTGATTGGTTCACGTTCCCAATCGAAATCTTCGTCATGTATCTTCCTAGCCTCCTCCCCGTACTTATCCTGCAAAACAAGAAAATCATGTAAGTTCAACAATCCATGTAGTTATATTTAATATGAATGATTTCTAAACTTACCAGTTGCTCGGTTGTAGCCTGACTGCACCCCGTCGGCTGAGAAGGGTCCATGTGACCTCTCTTCCAGATCTCAGTAGGGGTCGGCGGCACTCCCGTCTCGTGCTCCTGTCAATACGTGTTAGTACGAATAGTATATTATAAATATATAAACATAAGTTACATACAGTTACCATGTGTTTAGCTAAACGCAAGTGGTTATCTTGGTCGTGTCTGCTCTTCCTATCGACCCCCCTGCACTCTCGACCCTTCCCGGACTTAGCCTTAAACTCATCGCTAGTCCAGTAGCAACAAAGGGCCCAAAATGCATCAGACAGACCCTGCAACCAGCTCACGTGGCCCTGTACATAGTTGTAAGTCGTTAAAAATACCATCGAGGAAATTATTAGAAAAAATACTTACTACACCCCACGTACCTGCGCGTACTCCTCTTTCGTAGGGTGCCTCTCACTCTCTTGCCGGAAGTGTACCACATGGTGCTGGTTTGCCTTCAAGTGTTCATTAATAATTTGAACACAAGCGTTCGACAAAGCTTGTCGAAGCGCCTTGGCAGCGTTGTAGTTAAACACTCTCCTCACATCCTCAACCATGCGAGGGTCATTCAGGTCCTCTAAAACATACCTTGCATGTGATAAAGAATATATTGAAGAGATGTTTATTAAAAGAGTTTAAGGGTTAAAACTTAGAAACTATTTTTAACATACTTACCATAAAATCGGCCCATACAGCCTCCTGAAGGTTTTCATGCTCCTGGTGATGGACGCGTGCGTAGTCCTCCCACGAAAGAGCAGGCACCCCGTCGATGACCCCGGGGTAGTGCAAACGCACTAAGGACCCGATGACACCATTCACCGGTCTTTGGTGTCTCTCACCGGTGAAAGACGTGTCGTCCCAAACCCTGCAAGATATTTATTGATTCATTACTTAAGTAACTAAAGGAAACTATAATTGAACACTATAATTTTTATTACCTGTCTCTGACCGGACGGATCACGATCCTCTGTGAAGGGACCACAGGAGGACTGACAAAGTGAGTCCTCCTCGTCCTCCGCATCTGCTGGGCGCCATGTTAGGTGACCCAGACGGCTCTTCACCAGCCAAGTCAAAGGGCTCAGGAAAGAAGGCTCGCCAGCCGAGGGCTGGCTCACTGAAGGGTAGCCAAGGAAAACAGGCGCCATAGCCTCTGAGTCAGCCGGTGAGGACTACAACATTCAAATGATTCATATGTAAGTTTAATTAGAAATTCAATTTAAAGAATTTGTAAAAAACGAGTGAAATTTACCTGTGACGAAGCTCTAGAGCTGCCCAGAACGTGCCCCAGCAGCTGAGAGCGTCTGCTCCCAGTCAACGAGGCACCAGCGAAAGCGTCCTCGGGTCTAGAGGGTAAGAACCCCCTCGTCGGCGGTACCTTACCCTTCTTTGATGCCATCCTGTTTTGATAGATAATCAGTAAATATGTAATAAGATATACAAAATTCATGTTACTATCTTCAAGAAAACATTACTTGTAATCACTTTCAAAATTCATCAACATCATTATCATGTGCCCTACTCCTTTAACCAGCCCAACGAACTTCCATCGTGGCCTGTTCTAATTTCCGTTTTCGCATGTCATCTAGCTCTACATCTTCGACATCTCCAACTAATTGATCGAGTATTGCACCAAGCTTGACAATAAAAGTGTCTGGCAACTCTTCTTCTTGGTACACTTCTTCAACGTCTTCACTATCATGGTAACCTTCATCCCCAGGAATATATAACCGCTCATGAGGATTCACCTTATATACCACCCACCAAGCACTAAGCTTCGTGCATGGATAAGGTAGATAATACATTTGTTCTACTTGATGTGCAAGAACAAATGTATCGTAACCTCGTAGTCAGTCCTTATGTTTCACTTCCACCATTCCAAATTGTGTTTTCTCTAGTTCCATGAGTGCGATCAAACCAGTCACGATCAAAGAAGACAACTCGAAGGGTCTTATTTCCGGTAAAAGTAAATTCAAGGATTTTGTTAATGATCCAATAATAATCGATTAAATTCCTTTGAGTGTCAATTGCTCTCATCACAATACCAGAATTTGATGTTGTCGCGAGAGGATGAAGAGCTTCAAAATGAGTTGTACGGAACCGAAAGCCATTTACGTCATATCGACCATAGCTTCTAACATTCACTAATCCATAAGATAGCTGTCGCAAATCTTCATGGACATTGTGAGTGTGACACTGTCATAAATGATCATAAGTTAAAATAACTCTTGTTTAATAATAGTAACTTATAATATATAGAAGACGAGAGAGTATTGCATAATCTCGAAACCAGGATAGGAAACTCGACCCTCCATTAATTCCTTCTTTTCGCATCCCTTCTACTTGTTTGGCCGTAGGTTGACGCCTATGTGGCCAACATTGTCTGTAGAACTCGCTGAATGTGAAAAAACATCTTTTAGAATACATGTGTAGCAAAATATATCGATTAGCATAAATGTAGGACAAACACTTACTCGAAGTATGCCTGCATGCCTTCTTTATTTGCGTACATGTTGAGTAAAACAACAGTCCTATCACATTCAGATAGCACGTACGTCGTGTAGCTACCAACAGTAGTACCTCTCGTTTAAAAAGTGGAGAGGTCGCTTAAAGGGGGTGTTTCGTCCACATTGTACCGCATCACCGAAGTATTGATATTATTTTCTTCTGCAAAGTAGACACTTAAAAAGTATCCTACTTCCTTAATAGCATATGCTTCAGCGATGCACCCTTCCACCCTTGCCCTATTGCCAACCATTGGTTTCAGATATCGTAGCGCTCTTTCAATGTGATACATCCACCTGTATTGCACAGGACTGCCAACTTTAGCTTCGAAAGTAAGATGGATAAGCAGATGTTGCATTGGATTGAAGAAACTCGGTGGAAAAAAAAATTCCATCTTACATAAATGTATGGGTATCTTCTTCTCTAACTTATCCATCGTTCCTATCTTGATTTCTTTAGCACAAAGCTGTCTATAAAAATAGCTGAGCTCGGCTAAAACCTTCCACACCGCATCATCTTTATAGCCTCGAAACACAACAGGTAAGATTCTTTCCATTATAATGTGATAATCATGACTCTTCAACCCAGTGAGATTTCCTGTGTTCACATTCATGGCTCATTTCAAGCTAGCTGCGTAACCATCTGGGAATTTCAAAGTTTTCATCCATTTCATGACTTCTTTCTTTTCTTTAGATCAAAGATAGAAAGAAGCACGTGGCTTCCCACCACTTTCAGAGATTTCAAGAGTTGGACGATGACAAATGTCTGCCAAATCTAGTCTAGCTTTGTAATTGTCTTTCGTTTAGCCATGCATATCCATGCAAGTGCTTATGATACTTTCGCTCATGTTACGCTCCTGATGCATGACATCAATGTTGTGCATTAGAATCAATGACTTCACATACGGTAGCTCCCAAAGTCCACATATGTGAGTCCAATTGTGTTCCTCTTCATAACTATGAAATATCTAGGACAACCTTCATCTGGCACCAGTTTGTCCAACATATCAGAAATTTTCGACCCGTTGAGACGCTTCGGTGGTCCTTTAGTGACAACGGTGTTCTTTCTAAAGACATGCCTCTATTGCCTAAACATGTGATTCGAAGCCAGTCAACGTCTGTGACAATCGAAGTAAGATATTTTGCCTCATTGAGTTAGTCGAAAGCAATCCGTGTCTGAAGCACATATCGGACACGTCAGACGATCGTGAGTGCTCCATCCGGAAAACATGTCGTATGCCGGCAAATCATGGACATACCACAAATAAGCAGCTCGAAGGTTGATTTTTTGCTTCTTGTAACTATCGTACGCTTCGACTCATGTCCACAAGACATTCAATTCTGCGATTAGTGGTTTCAACATCATGTTGAGACATGACCCGGGACGATCAAGTCTAGGTACAATGAGGCTAAGAAACATAAATTCATTCTTCGTACAAAGAGCCGGTGGCAGATTGTATGGAATGACAAAGACGGGCCAACAGGAGTATGGGGTGGCGTTTGTACTGAAGGGTGAGAATATGTCTGTCGCTAATCCGATGCGAACATTCCTCGCAGCACGAGAAAAATCTGGATCGAAACGGTCTAGCGCCTTAGCCTTCCATGCATCACCGTCGGACGGATGCGTCAAGAATTCTTTGTTCTCACGTTTATCTTCTTTGTGCCATCTCATGTGTCTTGCATTTCTTTTTGAAAGAAACAACCGCTTCAACCGAGGTGTCACAAGCAAGTAATGAAGCTGCTTATGTGCGACATCTGTCATCACATTATCGCCATCATCATTAACAACTTCGACATACCTCGATTTACCACATTTCAAGCACATCTTCTCATTGGCGTGCTCTTTCAAGAATAGCATGCAGTGGCACACATCGATTTTCTCATAGTTCATACCGAGACCAGATATCTTGATCTTTGACTGATACATATCTGATTGCGCTTTGTGAGGTTGTGAAAGGATATCGCAGATCAATTTCATGAGATCATTGTAGCAGTTGATGGAAAAAAATTACTTGGACTTAATTACCACAAATCATGTCAAGAAAGCAAGTACGTTCACAACCGTGTGTTCATGCAACGACTCTTGTGATTTCTTCAGCTCCTCGAAGAACTCCTCTGCCTCATTTGTAAGAGGATCCTCCGCTTCCAGAGCTTCTAGCATCTCATCCATCCTATCAACCTCTGTTGTATCATCATCCTCATCCACTTCTGCTATGACTCGAGATTTAGTCTCGTCGTGGAAGATCCACACTTCATAATGTGGAGTGAAACCGTTTCGACATAAGTGAAATGAAAGCTTCAATCTTCTCAAAAACTTGGTGTTCTGGTATTTTGTGCATGGGCACCGCACCATATCTTCCGTTGACAATGAAAATGCTCGATCCAAAAATTTGTCTAACTTGATAAACCACTCATCCGAGTGATCACTAGTTCTGCTCTTTGAGCCAGTATACATCCAACTGCGGTCTTCACCCATGTTAGACTCTGCAGTTTAAAGCGGAAGAAATTATCATTAATGTATGCAGGATTTATCCTGCTTGTGACGAAACACCAAATCTAAATCCGAACAACCACTCGTCTGCCTATTTAACACTACACCCCCTATCCCGAATCCCATTTTTGTACATATAGTAACACATTCCGAAAATGAAAGATTCTCAAAACAGTCAGTATTGTATTAGAGAACAAACATACTAGGCTATTAGAAAGGAGCATGATACTAATTCTTGCTTCGTCAAGTATGAACAAGAAATGATAATCCTTGCTTTGCCATGCATCACCAACGCAAGAAATTAAAATAAAAAATTGAGTACTCTATATATTAGCCTCCGTGATTTGCTTCATTCAAAAGAAAGGATGGCAGGGACAAAAGATAAAAAGAAAAGGGTTAAGGTCATGCATGGTTAACGGAGAGGGTGTGCCAACTGCACCCTAGAAGAGGACATGAACCCTTGTCTTCCGGCCATACCAAAGCTCGCCTCGGCGTTCCCAAGTTCGGCCTTCGTCTACCTCCAGACGCCGCGCATCGAGAAGCGAGCTGAGCAAAAATAAGCCTAAAAACCTCGCAGAGGATCCTGCATGACGACCAGGCCAGTAAAAAAAGTACCTCTCTCTTTACGGGGACAGTGAAGTAGAGCTTAAGATAGGGGTGTGTGTGTTTTTATCTCGGTAATTGCACCATTTGCCTCCCCCTCCCTCCGCCTAAAACTTTGACTGTCAAAGCAAGCAAGCTCTACTCGCATTCCTCCAAAGGCGGGTTCAAACTACTCACTTGTACTACGCCGATCCACATACACATCTGGTTAATAACTTCATTTCAGAGTCGAGGAGTTAGCTACATATCGAATATGTTTGGAGCATGTGAACTCCAATGAATTTCAGCAGAAAATCACATCCCAATAAAAGGGTTACACGCCTCAACTCATGCATGTTTCTGAGTTTAAACGCAGCTGCACAAAGCAGCCGAGCACACAAGCAGTCATGCATATGTACACATTTCTGAGCTGCTAATATAACGACGATGGCTACGGAAGAAATCCGGAGTTTTATCGCTGTGCATCCATCTCTCAGTCTCACGTGCACACACTGATCCCCCATTCCATCATCGATTCTCTTGGAACGATAAAGCATAGGCATTGACCGCTATGGAGGGAGGGAGAGGGGTAGGAGGAGGAGCTTACCTCGAGGCGGCGGCGGGGCGGCGCGGCGGCAGCGGCGGCGGTAGATGCGCGGTGTCTCCAAATGATTCGAGTCGGGAAAGGGAGGACGGGGTATAAGGGCTTAATTTGCGACGACTAAGTTAATTACGACGGCCAACCCTAATGTCGTCACAATTAAACTTATTTGTGATGGCTCAGAGAAATAGCCCTCACAAATAACCCTTATTTGCGACAGCCGTTACATTTGCGACAATTTTTAAGGCAGCCGTTGCAAATTAGTTGCCTATTTGTGACGGCTTTACCTATTTGCGACTGCCCCTTGCGGGGCGTCGCAAATAATGTTATTTGCAACGGCCGACCGTCGCAAATTAATTTAGCCGTCGTAAATGATCGCGTTTCCTGTAGTGTGTTGGGCCCTGCAGTCTTGGTCAGTTTTTTTGTAATATGTACACAGTACTCCAATTTCAAAATAAATGGTGTTGATTAGTTCAATTTTATTTTCAAACGAAGGTGTACGTCCAGACTACAAGTTAGTACTCTCTGTTTTTAAATAAATGATATTTAGGAAAACTAAATTAATTTAAATTAACTAGAATTTTCTGTCGTTATTTATTCCAAAACCAAGAGAGTAGTTGCTAGCTGGAGCCGCACATGGCCTCACATGGGTTTGTAGTATCTGATAACTTTTATTATATATTACTCAAATTGTGATTATTGCGTCTGTTGAAAGCTCATGGTTCAAGCAGTTTCCAAATCGGATTGTACAACTGATGAGTTCATGGCGGCTTAATTAATTTCAATATTGACCCTATTAAAAACTTAAAGTGACGGAGTAGCCTGTATACGCCGCTGTTAGCTGATTTGAGGTGTTCAGGCTGTTAGTATTGATGGACCTCTATATTCAGTCTATAAAAATATATTTTTGGTTTTTTATACTCAACTTTGAAATATTAAAAGTATATTTTTGATTTAATATATTCAACTCCAAAAGATTTTCTGTTTTACAGTTCAGTTATATGTATTCATTCACTTCTAAATTGATCCTCTGTATTAATTACCATCCATATTATATTACATCATACCACTATCTCATATTTTATATTATGAGAAATGCTATATAACAGGTGTTTTTCGATTTCAGACGACCTTTAGATCTGATTTAAGATTCGTATTCTCCTTTTTATTATCCCTTTCAACCCTAAGCTCCTATTCCAGATCGATACAGGCTCCCTATCGATACAGACGGTGCGACACCGACCATGGCGCAACAGCGCTCTGTGGAGCCCGAAGGCGAGTGGCGAGGTGGCGTGTGGGACTGGCGAGGCGTGGTGCGTGATCGGCGAGCGGCAACGCAGAGGAGTGTGACGAGGCGCGACGACGACGGGAGGCAGGTGAAGCCCGACGGCCCGATGGCAGCTCATTGGCGAGGAGAGGGGCGGCGCTGCGGCTCACTGGTACGGGCGTGACTAGAGGCCGCCGGAGACAGCTACCGTCGGGAAGAAGAGGTGAGTTTTATGTTAATTTGTGACAGCTATTAATTGCTAATTACACGGTACTTGAAATTTTCTCAAATTTCAGATACCTAGTAAATAGACAGATCCTTATATTATATATATAACTACTTGTATTTCAATAATATTACATTTACAACTTACAAAAACTAACCAGATTTATTTTCGTTGTTTTCTCTCTTTGTTTTCTACCATTTCTTCTTATTTCTTCTCCTTTTTTCTTTTTTCTTTTCTTTCTCCGGTTTTCCACGTCTTCTTCCCTTTCCTTTTTTCACCTTTCTTTTTCCTTTACTCTCTTTTCTTTCGTTTCCTCCTCTACTTGTAAGGTGCTACAGGCTCGCTCTCCAAATACCGGCCCACCGTAGAAACTGGCATTTACCAACCCGTTTACTGGCCCTGCTGTGGGCCGCCGCTAAGGGTGCAAGCGGCACGGGCCTGCTCGCAAATCCGCTGGACCGACCAGCACGGCAGACCCATTTGAATCCCACAAAAGAACCCGCTTCATTAGCGGGTTTACCACGGGATACCGCAGCGCTGCAACCCGCAAGATCTCCGAACCCAAGTCGTTCTACTCGCCGTGTGCCCGCCATTTCAAGCTCCTGCAACCGCAACCTGCCCCACTTCCAAGCTAATCTGCCCCGTTCCTGCTTCTCCGGTGGGTGACCACGATGGCGGCGCCCCAAATGCTTTTAGGGAGAGATATGGAGAACTCCATATCGATCCTGTGCGGCTCCCTCGCGGAGAGGTGATAGTCCATGCAGAGTCCTCTTACACCCTCTCGTCGATGCCATCTCCCAGCATCCTTACCGCCGCACCTCACTCCCTTCGCCTCTCCCTTCATGTATCCGTTTAGTTCTAGCGCTTCTACAGATTCGTGCCGCGCAGACTTCATGACGAGCACGTTCCGCAGAAGCTGGATGGGCTGATGGAGGCGGCGGCCGCCGACCTGCACACCTCGAGTCCATGACGTTCGGCGCCTGCCACTTGGCATCTTTTTTTGTCTTCGTGCATTTCCGACAAGGGTATGCTGGTTAATGAACTCAAGAAACTACATCATAAAATTGGCCTGAAATATTTCCAGTGCGCGCCCCCAAATCATTTTCGCTGTCATTACAAGATTAAACATGAACTTCTCGTATCTTAATATATAACTGGAGGCAGTTCACCTGATCGGGAGGCTTCTTCCCTTCTGTAATATTTGTTTTAGTCAAGATAACAAATTAGTGTTCATAGATTTCCTGATAGAATCAGCAAAAACTTACGTGGATGCATTATCTGGAAATGTTAACAATATTTGTCCTCTAATAACCATGTATACGCATGCAAGTTCTATCTCAAAGCACTTACAGTAGATCATAAGTAAGCATAACATATACTTCAGAATTGGGCCAATTAAGGTGCACTGTCCAAGAATATAGTTTATTAGCTACATGTAAGTAACAATACTATTTTGTCTATTGCATCCCTGCAGTCTTGGTCACTTTTTTGTTAACTTGTACATTATAGTCCAGGCTGCAAGGTAATATTTTTTAAGGGGTGCAAGTGAATATTGTCAGTGAGATGACCATATTCATGGTCCTTGAGTGCAGTTTGTTTTCAATATCAGTGGGATGTCAATGTTAGTGTTTAGGTTATCAGAATAACGATAGTTCAGGTCTTGGTCAATCTTTTTTATTTAATATGTATATATATACGTCCAGCCTGCAAGTTAATAGGTGCTTGCATTTTTTCTTCAAGTGCTCATCATCTACCAAAATATGGCAGCGGATTTGTGTAAAATGGAATGTTCAATTGTCCCTCTTTGATATTATTCTTGGGGCTAGAATTAACTTCGACCTAAAATTCGTTCCCATGTGAAATCGAATTCAAAATCTAAAGAGTGTTACTCAATGTACTTAACCATTTAGCTAAACCTCGTTTCACACCATCAATCATTGCTGCAGCTGCATCTTCATCAATACACTTTCTCACTTAATTCTGAGCGGATCCGTCTCCACAAAAACAATGGCCTGTTTGGTTTCACTTTTCATGTGACTCGATTATCTGGTGAGCATGATTTTTTGATGATCCTGTAGTCTGATTAAGCAGTTAGCTGGAGAGGTTGGAGTGTTTGGCTAACCTGATTATTTTCAGTAGTGTGAGTACCGGAGTCTCGATATTTCAGGAATCACAATTGGGTGGTGCCGTGCAATACGACACCCGACATCACATAGAAAAAGGTACATTGTATTACATAAAAAATATAGTATTATACAGACTATGTCTTTTACAAATAATATACATCGAAATACACTACAACGGAAGATAAGTTCATAGCTCATGACTCTCAAGCCTAAGCTATGCAAAAGTGATATGTTCAGTTCGCGAATGGAATCACACTAGCAACACATAAGTGAAACTCACGGCGGCGTGCATGGTTCTCACTCGGCCGTGTACCTAGACGGGGCAATGCCTCACCAGTGAACCCTTCATCAAAGTCGTCATCTGCAGCAAAAACTTTAAATAGCAACTATGAGCACGAAGACTCAGTAAGAATTAACCGTCTCCACTAAATATAAAACTCTATATGCAGGATATGCATATAACATAGGACACCAGCTTGCATAAAACGACTCGCCGGCAAGTTCATCCTTATTTTCAGTTTTAGCAGCTAATTAAGGCTTCATGAAAGGTAAATTTAGTGAGCACCCCATTCTAAAGCATTGTGAGTATCAATACAAGATTAACGCGTAAAGCATGATTCAATAATATTCCAACAATTGTAATTAACTACGTTACGACTCAGTGAACAAGCGGTACTCAATAACCGCGAGGGACAGTGACTCGAATGGATATACACCTACAGGGATACCCGAATAGCACGACACATACACCCACACTCGGATTTGCGAAGGCACACTCCACTAATGTCGTATGCGGAAACCTACACGTCGAACCAGTCCTACTGCTACGAGCACGAGGCCCCCACATGTTGTACGATGTACCCATTGGAAGGTTTACACCTTGCTACTCTCAACCTGCACTTATAAGGTGGTGGGTTATGCCTCACCACTAGGTGGACAAGTTACATCAGTTTACTAGGTACCATATATCTAGTATACCTTCGGTACATTCAAATTTGCTCAACAGGGCCGCACACGGATAGGTCCTTGACCGACACAGGCACAACTACAGCTCACAGGCCCCTATGCCCTGCTGCTCCTACTCCATGCCCGGTCTCATATTCCAAATAGTGATCCTCTTGCTCGAACCAAACCCGTGTGATCTCAATTCCTGAACTCGCGAGTAGATTCCAACTACTCGACTTCTACCGAAGCAACTACAACATTAAGGATATCATGAACACATCGAGGACTTAACCATCTACCCTGCTCTCGTGGGTTTCTGGTCATGCAAGTGGAAAACTCCAAGAAACTTAAACTTAATGGACATATCATGCTAGCCCATATAGTGTGATACAAATCAAAGTTTAAAACACTATTAAATACAAAATGGGGCTTGCCTGTCTGTGAGACGAGGTTAGTGTTAACCTCTAGTGGGATGACTTCAATGGTCTTCGGGGTCTCCTTGAGCTCGACAACTATTCGATATGCAAAGAAGATGCAAAGTGATTCAATAGTGATAATATAACATAGTTGAATAGAAACATAGTTAAATATATGAAATTGAGCCCACTGCTGCTGCTGGTAATTTTACAGTGGACACTAGGTGGTATGAGTCCAAATTTAAGCAATGTTCATGAAAGTCTCTGTTCTCTAAAATTCTATGATCCTAAATAGTTCTCAAAATTTTCATGGGAAAACTAAGACTTTAACATGGACAAGAGTTGGTGTTCTGTTTATAGGAGGTCAAGAGTGATCCAACAAAACTCGTTTTATAATTTTGTAGGCATTCCACGGCGAGATAATGATTTTTGAAGTTTGGACAATATTTTGAAGATATTTTTGGACATTTTGGAATTTTTCAGGTTCATACATGTTGGGGACACAATTTGGCCACTCAAATAAACTCCTATGGATCTGAAAATTTTACTGGAGTTCAAAAGAATTTTTTAGGAGGATCTGGCCAAATTTGGGAATTTTCAAATGAATAGATCACCAGGAATTAATTCTAAAGTTATTTTGTTCATGAAATTATTGAGGGAAAATTATGGATGTTTGACTGATCCAAGTGCACCACTTGAAATTATAGCTCACCCTAGTTCTAACAAAATTTATCTTGAATTTTTTTGGCCAAATTTCTAGGGAGGTATGGAATTTCTATGTTTGATAGGAATCTAGAATTAAATTTGAATTGGAAATGTTTAAATAACCTTTGGGCCCATGGGTTTTAAAGTGACTAATGAGACTGGAACCACATGGGGTTACAGAGATAAGGCATGTGGCCACATTGGATCCCTCAACTGCACTAGATCCCAGGGGTTCATCTTTTTGGCTGACAAGCGGGCCTCCTAAGGTTGTCTTCAACCTTGCGCCTGGTGGCACACGGACGGTGCCCGACGGTGGTTGCTCACCGGCGAGGGTGCGCCGTAGTCTCCTCGGCTCCTCCTTGGCCGTCTGGGCCTGGAATCGCACGGGGAAACGAATGGAGCAACTCCCGACGGTGATGGTCGAATGGAGATGGGGTTCCCATGGCGACGACACACATTAGGTTTTCAGCCATGTCGGCTTAGGCCTAAGGTGCCCTGTTTTACTTGGGAAAAAACTCCAAAAGTTTGTTGAGGACCTAGGGAAGGTGGGAGAGGAGGCCAAAGACGGTGAAATGCCTTGGAAAGAGGTGGTCGACAACGAGGTAGCTCTTTTTTGCCGCCGGTTAGGAAAATCCCTATTGTGACATTGTTTCTCGATGGAATTTGTCGGTACCCCACGATGCCGCAAGAAAAGCTACGGAGTTCCACATGTCCTAGTTGAAGACCTCCAAAGGCTCCACGTGTCTCGCAACACTGGGCCCGCCTCTCTCATTTGGGTAGCTCTGGCGCCGCCACATGTAACGCAAGGCTGGACATAATTTCCTGTAGAGGGAAGCTCCGTTGCTGCCACGTGTATAGTAGCTTCGGACCTGCCGCCCCACAAAGGGAAGCTCCAGAGCTGCCACGTGTCGAGCCTCCAGACCTAAGCCTGCAACGGGAAGACTACTGGATCTCCAACGGTGCTGACATTCAAGGGGCAGTTAAAAGCAGCCGTTACAAGACTTGATTATGTGTCATTAATGCCATGTTAATGACACATGATCAGAGGACTATTAATACTGGTAACGCTACCATTAAGACACGTTATCACTCTGTTAATTACACTCAATACATGTAGATCGTGTATAGGTGATTGAATATTGCCGGGGCCACATATCGGGCCAGGCTAACATTGTAACGACCAGTCCTTGGAATATAAAAGGACTGTGTCACTCGAATACATACAACTAAGCTCATACGCACATAAGCATACACACACTCATACAATCAACAACCACCCCATGGAGTAGGGTATTACGCTTAGGCGACCCGAACCACGTAAAAATCCCTTGTCTCACTGTCTCTTTCATAATCTTACGCGTGCCCTGACGGAATACGAACCTCCGCGGACTACACTTTAGTAGTACCGAGAGAAGTGTCGATCGCACACATTGACATTTGGCGCGTCAGGTAGGGCAGCCTGTGATTTCGAGATGGTGAACTCCATTGCAGGATTGTCCAACGACCACACTGAGTAACTTGCTGGAGGAAATCCCTCCAATGTGCAATAGCCAGCTGGTGCTGTCATCTCAACGGGCGTCATACCACCACCACCACCTGCTCTGGCAAACAACACTAGACAACAGGATGGTGTCTTCGTGTCGGTCACTGCATCGATGCACGAAAACCCAGAGAACGCGATCAACACGGCGCACACTCTTCTTCAGCATCCACCGGCGCCCGGAGCACCTCAGGGTGCAATGGAGCAGTGGCGCGCTGATGTTGAGCATATGGTTGCAGCAGTAGCCGATGCCATCAGCAACCAAGGCCCACCCCCTTCGGGGCAAGCACCTTCTTAGTGTAGTACCTTGTCTGGCATACTTGGTCCTCAAGTATCACAACACAGAAGACGTTATGTGTCCCAAGAAGTGACATCACTGCCCCGCAGAATTTTTTTCCGTTGAACATAAACCCAATTTTTTCTTTGTTTTGAGTCCTTAGAATATTTTTTTTCTCTTTCTGGTGGTATCAAACTAGTGCCTAATATCTTATCCGCCTCCTCAGGAAAATGAATATCTCCGGAAAAGATTTTTAGTTCCGTATGGCGGGGCGAGACGCACCCATACTGCATCGAGACTCTAGATGCATGATCTCCGATCGGAGCTCGACCAATGATATAGGCAGCAGGACGACCGCGTCCATATCGAGCGTGCTCGCGATAGGCGAAAAGCTCAAGAAAACCCTTCTCCTTTGGGAGTAGGGGGTGGCTGCTCAGCCCTGGCCATGCACCTTCGCATGGTCCTATGGCCACAGAAGTTCCACCCTCATCTGCTGAAGAAGTACGACGGGACTGTCAACCCCGTCGAGTTCCCCCAAATCTACTCCACCGCCATTCTCGCGGTGGGAGGCAATGAGTTCGTAATGGCCAATTACTTCCCTGTGGCTCTGACGGAGACAACCAAGTCCTGGTTCATGAGTTTTCCGCCTGAATCCATCAAAAGTTGGTCGGAGCTATGCTGCCAGTTCACCGCCAACTTCGGGAGCTCCTACACTCGACCTGGCACCGAATTGGACCTGTTCGTTGTACAATAGAAATCAGGAGAGTTGTTGTAATCGTTCATCCAACAGTTTTCCTGGGTACGGAACATAATTCCTTCCATATCCAACACATTTGTCGTTGTTGCATTTCGACAGGGCGTCGGAGAGAAGAAGATGTTGGAGAAGTTGGCGACGAAAGAAGTCAGCAGCGTCACTGTACTCTTCAGCCTAGCCTACAAATGTGCTAGGGGTGCAGAGGGCCAGGAGATTCACTCCAAACCATCTCCGGAGGCTGGTAAAAACTCCTCCAAGGCTGAAGCCACTGCCTTCGGCAGTGGAATAAAGAAGAAAAAGTCCAACGACAAGAAGAAGTCACCGGCCGGCACGCCTATTGCTGCTGTAGCTGTAGCTCCGGGTGGCCGGGGGCCACGCCGCAAAAACATCCTCGACCATCGTCTGAAGACGGCGGTGGTCAAAAGACGTGGTGTTCGATCCACAAAATGTACACTCAAAATCTCGAAGACTGCCGCGAGGTCCAAAACCTTGTTGAGAGCTTCAACAAGCGCCAAGAAGAAGCTCCTTTCTGCCAGCGAGAAGGAAAGCAGAAGGTCGACGAAGATACGACTAATACGAAGCTAGGTTTCCAGGACCCCAAGAAGTTCCTGAAGGTTGTGTACAACACGATCGTTGAAGATTTTTACATCTCCGATAACGAGCATCGGAAGACTCTCCATACCATATATGGAGGGTCTAGGATATCACCTCCCGCCACATCCTCAAGACCATGCGTCGGGAGATGGCCGCCACAACTCCTACCACCAAAGCAGAATCCCATCAGAAGTGGATGGACACTCCCATCACTTTTGATGCTTCAAACTGCCCGAGGAACATGATCAGAGCAGGTCAATTGCCATTGATGGTTTCTCCTACCATCAATAACGTCCAACTCTACCATGTCTTGGTGGATGGAGGTGCACCGCTCAACCTCCTAAGCTACAAAGCGTTCGTGAAGATCCAGCTCCGACTCTTGGACCTTCGCCCCTCACGTCCCTTCTCCGGAGTAGGTCCGGGAGCTATCTCTCCTCTCAAATCTATTAGACTCCTGGTGACTTTTGGGACTCGAGAGAACTACATAACCGAGAAGTTGGTCTTCGACGTGGCGCACATTAGCCTACTCTTCAACGCCATCTTAGGTAGGCCAGCCCTGTATAGGTTTATGGTCGCAGCTCACTATGGCTACTTGGTGTTGAAGATGTTGACACCTTCATGCGTTCTTCGGATTCGCGGAGATCGCACTGCGGGAGTCACTGCGCTGGAAGAAGTCCATGCGCTTGCAACATCACAGGAGAAAGCATCTGACAAGGAGCAAGCTGCTCAACCTTCGAGCTCTCATCATCGAGGCTCAACTTCTGCACCACGCGTGTAGCCAAGCGGCGACACCGACATTCCTGTCAAAGTCGTCCAAATCAGTTCTGATGTTGCCCAGACCACCCGTATATCAGGAGGTCTGGACAACAAATAGGAACTCGTGCTCATCACTTTCCTCCGGATGAATGTTGATGTGTTTTCATGGCAACCATCACAGATGCCTGAGATCCCTAGGGAGGTGATTGAGCACAGCCTGAAGATATATCCCGATGCACGACAAGTACACCAGAAGCCCCAGACACAATCAGTCGAGCGACATAACTTCATCAGACAAGAAATCAAGAAGCTGCTTGAAGATGGTTTCATCTGGGAGGTTCATCATGCATGACGGCTGGCAAACCCATTCGTCGTACCAAAGGCCGGTGGTAAGCTTCGGATGTGTATCGACTAAACCACCTTAAATAAGGCATGTCCAAAAGACTCATTTCCACTTCCTAGGATTGATCAGATAGTGGACTCCACCTCTGGGTGCGAACTATTGTGTTTCCTAGATGCATACTCTGGATATCATCATATTCAAATGTCTAGGGAAGATGAAGAACATGCTGCCTTCATAACAGTAGATGGGTCGTACTGTTATACTGCCATGCCTTTCGGTCTAACAATGCTATTTCAACTTTGTGCGAGCCATGCACAAAAAAATTGGAGAGCTCATCCGGGAGTTGGTGGAAGTCTACGTTGATGACATCATCGTCAAGGTGAAGAACAAGAAATCACTCCTTGACAACCTGCAAGTCGTCTTCGACAAGCTGCACATAACACGCACCAAGCTAAACTCGGATAAATGTGTCTTCGGGGTTAGCTCTGGAAAGCTTCTTGGATTCTTGGTGACTCACTGAGGAATTAAGGCAAACCCGACGAAGATCAAGGCTATTGAAGATATGCGGCCCTCAATCCGCATCAAGGATGTCCATAAGCTAACTGGATGTCTAGCTGCGCTTAGCCGATTCATATCGAGACTGGCAGAGCGGCGCTTCCCTTCTTCAAGCTATTGAGGAAGTCCAGACCATTCCACTGGTTTGAAGAAGCAAAAAAGGAGTTCCAAGAGCTCAAACAGCTCCTTACCACACTACCAATCCTGGTAGGTCCGAATCCTGGTGAGCCTCTTTAGCTTTATATTTCGGCAACTACGGAGGTTGTCAGCATGGTCCTGGTCGCAGAGAGACCAGAGCCATCTACAGTTCAAGAGCCCATACCCCTCTCAGAGGATCAACCTCTCTGGGTCCCTGCCCCAGAGAGTCTGGGTCCCTGCCCCTAGGTGCGGATCCTCAAGGCAAGCTCCCGGAGGATCAACCTCTCTCATCTGAGGGAGTTCTCACGGCTGAAGACGAAGTTTCGGATCCCCCTGAGAGGGTCCGAGAAGCTCAAGAAGAAGGTCCGGACCCCTCAAGGAGGGTCCGGGTTGATGAAGAAGAAGCTTCGGGACCTTCCGAGAAGGTTCGAACTGTCCAGCGGCTAGTGTACTTCATCATCAAAGTAAAATATGATGCCAAGACTCGGTACATTGTGGTGCATAAGCTGATCTATGCAGTTCTCATCGCCTCAAGAAAGCTACGTCACTACTTCCAAGCCTACAAGATATCAGTGGTAACCTCCTATCCACTGCGTGCTATACTGTATAACCCCAATTCTACTGGGAATATTGCAAAGTGTGCAGCGGAGCTGGCAGAGTTCGATCTCGAATTTCTGCCTCGGCATGCTATCAAGAGTCAGACGTTGGCTGACTTTATGGCGGAGTGGACCCATTCTTCATCAAATCTAGAGGGCCACAGTGAGCAGAAGCCGGAACCCAAGGTCCCTGTCTTCACCGAGCCTCATTGGACTCTCTAGTTTGATGGCTCCATGCAGAAGCAGGTGGCCAGAGCTTGAATCCTTCTCCTTGCTCCGACCGGGGAGAAGGTCAAGTACATGGTACACCTTGACTTCAAGGAAACCAACAACATGGCGGAGCATGGAGCTCTTGATGAGTAAATCACTCCTATGGATATACACAACACTCCATTGAACATACAAGATACAATCAATAGAATTTGCATACAATAATTAATTTCAGAGGTGAGCTCGTTCTTATATGTTTCCTTATATATTTTTAAGAATAGATTGCTACCTAATAATTTAATTGTGATTAGGATACATGGAGTGATTCAAGGAGTAATTGGAGGAAGGTTTAGGGGCGTGGAGGACCAGAGGATATGTTCAAAGAAGATGAAAACTGACCCCAACTCAAAATCGTGTCCAACTCGGAGTCCAGGAGCAGTACGCACTAAAACGGACGCCCAGGACACATACAAACTCTGTTTTGAACGTTCTACATATGCACGGAAAGGGGAGAGGATAAATATCCAATGGAGCTGGTCCCATGACAAAATTCCTTCTAAGTAGACGGGAATCGTCGAAATAATATCGAGTTCAGAATCTGTCAGGGTGCTGCGCCACCGTATTGGGCCATTGGGCCTTGTATCAAGTCTAAGTTCATTATTTTCGTATATTAGGATTCGGTCACGACCCCAACACCCCGTTGGACGTCCTACCACCTATATATACTCCATAGTAGCCACCATAAACAATTGGGTTTTACTTAGATTAATCTATTATACACAGTTTCTCCGTTCATCGGTTTGTGAGACCCCAACTTAGCAATTCAGATTGGTTCTACCTTGTTCTTGCTTGTGTTCTCGGTTGCACTTGCAGGGATTAGCCTTCTTGACGAGGTAAATCGTGTGCAGCACGGTTGATAACCAACAGAGCGGTAGTGTAGTGATTGCAGGGGTTTTTCGTGTTCTACTCGAGAGCCTCAGATCATCAACGTCGAGTTCTCCACCTCAATCGACTCATCATTACCTTTCGGAAGGTCGGGACTCAACCTCCTTATCAATTGGTATCAGATTTCTAGGTTTCTCATTAGGTAATTCATCTATCCATTACATTAGTTTTGTTTTTCATACCTAGAGTCCACAAAAAAGCCACAAAAAACTTGCAGTTTAGTAGATTTGTTCATTACTTTCTCCAAACCATATTGAGCCTTTGCAACTTTTGTTTTCAGTTTGGTTTTGTTGAGTTTGTGTCTGTTATTGAGTCATATTGCTGGTTTAGAAAGTGTTTTTGGTATAAGTTTGAGTTTTGCATTGTATTGATTCATCTTTTTGAATCGCGTCATCACGTCTAGATTAGATTCATCTCTATCCAGTTTGGTATTTTGATCATATATCACACATACGAACGTGGAATTTGAAGTTCTTGTACTTTATGGAAAGCTTAAGAAGTTCTCTATAATGTTTGTATTCATAGGTTTTCTATAAAGCGGAGTTATCGTGGTCAAAAGTGCATTAAATCTGAATCTGTTCTCGACCTAGAATTTCTGTACAATCTGTGTTTCGGGGTCAATATGTCCTATTGTGCTTGTCTAAAATAGTTCTTCCATATATTGAAATTAAAAAGGAGAGATATATCTACAATCTTTCTGTTGTAAGTTTTTCTATTTGGAGCCTCTAAGTATTCCTATTTGTCCTTGGACAATTGAGCAGAAAATCTGTGACAGACCCACGAGATATCTTTGATTGCTTTTCATTGTGTTCTTCTTTTGCAGCACATTCTAAAAAAAAGAAAAAAAAAAGAAAAAGGCAAGCACAAAACAAGATACAAAAGCCGAACAAAAAAAGGAGAAAAAAAACAACAAAAACAGAAGTGCTTGCATTCTTTGTGTCATCTAGTTTTGTCTCATGTCTTGCTAGCTTGAACTACTAGGAACACATTTAGGCCAGCAAATTTGACAAGTACTTTGGACACTTATTCAACTTTATTATCTGATTGCATTGATGCTAATCCTTGCTACATATAAAGTGTCATCCAAGCTACACTTTACTCTTGAGCAGAGTCGATACACCTTTGCAATCACCTCACACTTCATTGGTTTTTCACTTCGGCCACCGTTTTCCACCTGCAGTGTTGGTAAGAACACTTGTAAGAGTGTGGTAAGATGCTTGAGAGTGTGTGATTCTACTTCCACTTTGTCATTACCCTTTTTAGTTGATAGGGATAACATATTTTTGTTGTTTTCTTCTGTTTGCTACTAATAATGTCAGGTAAAAGCAAGAATCATGCATTATATGCTGAGATGATTGACATGATGAAGACGGCGATTGAGTTGCTCACTAAGAATCAAACATCAATCAAGGTTTCACATGACATTCAGACTACCTTTACAACTCCTTCCACAAGCAGTAATTACATTCTCCCATCTCTTCCTTCTTATGATGGTTTTGGTTACGATGAATATATTGCTTGGGAAATAGAGTTGGATATAATTTTTGGACAATGACATATGTGTGAGAGGAGAAAGATTAGAAATATTGTGAGTGCATTAGTAGATTGTGCATTAACTTGGTGGAACAATTTAAATGAATTAGAAAAACCTCGAACCTGGAAAGAAACGAAAATTCTTATGCGAGAAACTTTTGCTAATGTATCTATGTGCAAAGAAGAAATTCAGCAATTTGAGGAGCATGTCCTTGTTGTACGTCCTGCTGTGGCTAATCTTTTGCAGGACAATGTAGAAAGGAATGCATCTGGTGCAAAAGAGAATGAGGTGATACACAATTTTTGTCAACTTTCAGATGCATCCATTCATATTTCACCAACAGTTACTGCTGAAAATGAGAATGAAGGTAATGCACCTGATACTATACTTATCGATGTTGAGAAGTTTTTGAATGTCTCAAATTTTTCTCTCAATCATTCTATTGGACAACAACAACTCGAGTAACCTTTTCTGAAAACACCACTATACCTAGTTGATTTTCCTACTGATTCTTATGGTAAAAATGAGTTGTATGCTGATAATTATATTGTACCGATGCTAGAACAAATCAATAAATTTGAGACTTTATTACCCACTTGTGCTGAAATTAAGCATTTGATTCCAATTACTTGTGAAAATAAGGAACTGAAATTGTTGTCTTCTCTAAATATCTTGGGATATATTGAATTCGATACTCTTTGTGATCTAGATATCGTAGAGAAGAGAATATTTTTCCAATCTGAATTGCCTTTGTTAAGTAGAAATATTTTTTATGCTATAGGCAATTACGAAGATAGTGGTGAATTTATGGTGCATAAAGTTTACATATGTTCAAATGTGCAAGCTCCTTTTGTGCAACAACAACATGGTAAAGTAAATAAATGCACTAATGCTAATAATGTCTTGTCAAGTCTTTCTAGAATTTTTTCCTTGCAGCGGAGACAACAAATAAAAGAGAAGCATTGTTCACTGTGGTTGTGCAATATGGACAGCGCTCACTCTATCCCCAAAAGCCTCTTTGCTAGACATACGAGCAAGCCAAGGACGGCTTGTCATCAAGAAAGGGGAGAATGATTAGATCAAGCACATTGTCAATGCACATACAAGCACGACATGATATTTATTTGTTTGGGATCCTAGCTCGATTGAATGTGCATGCGCATTTGATGAAGAACATGGATATGGTGCACTATGTCATCCACCACCTTGGCCTCCTCTTTTGATGCACACAAGAGGATTTGATGGTGTTGCACATATGGACCCACACATGAGAGAAGATGAACTTGAATCGAGGACGACTCCAATTCAAGAAGGGGAGGATGATGAGTACATCACTCCTATGGATATACACAACACTCCATTGAATATACAAGATGCAATCAATAGAATTCGCACACAACAATTAATTTTAGAGGTGAGCTCGTTCTTATATGTTTCCTTATATATTTTTGAGAATAGATTGTTACCCAATAATTTAATTGTGATTAGGACACATGGAGTGATTCAAGGAGTAATTGGAGGAAGGTTTAGGGGCGTGGAGGACCAGAGGATACATTCAAAGAAGATGGAAACCGACCCCAACTCAAAATCGTGTCCAACTCGGAGTCCAGGAGCACTACGCACTAAAATGGACGCACATGACGCATACGAACTCCGTTTTGGACGTTCTACATATGCACGGAAAGGGGAGAGGATAAAACTTCCAATGGCATAGGTCCTATGTCAAAATTCCTTCGGTGTCAATGGGAATTGTCGAAACAAAATCGAGTTCAGAATCTGTCAGGGTGTTGTGCCACCGTATTGGGCCATTGGGCTTTGTGTCAAGTCTAAGTTCATTATTTTCGTATCTTAGGGTTAGGTCACGACCCCAACACCCCCTTGGACGTCCTGCCACCTATATATACTCCATAGTAGCCTCCATGAACAATTGGGTTTGCTTAGATTAATCTGTTATACACAGTTTCACCGTTCATCGGTTTGTGAGACCCCAACTTAGCAATTCAAATTGCTTCTACCTTGTTCTTTCTTGTGTTCTCATATGCACTTGCAGGGATTAGCCTTCTTGGTGAGGTCAATCGTTTGCAGCACGGTTCATAACCAACAGAGCGGTGGTGTAGTGATTGCAGGGGTTTTCGTGTTCTACTCGAGAGCCTCAGATCATCAACGTCGAGTTCTCCACCTCAATAGACATATCATTACCTTTCGAAAGGTCGGGACTCAACCTCCTTATCAGCTCCCATCTATGGACTCAAGGTGGCACTATCATATGGCGTCAAGCAGTTGATAGTGAAGGGTGATTTGCAGCTCATCATCAAGCAAGTCAAAGGCGAATGCAGTTGCAACAACCCTCAACATGCTGCTTACCTTCTTGAAGTCCATAAGCTTCGAAAGGATTTCCACATCCTGGACCTCTGCCATGTCCAGTGTATCAACAACGCTGAAACTGATGAACTCTCAATGAAAGTCTCGACTGGAGCTCAAGTTCCTAATGGAGTTTTTGTCAGGAGATTATCAAGACCTACCGCTCAACCTGTCGAACTAAGTGAAGGGGGCGAGACCAGCACACAGAAGCTAGCGGTCCCGGTGGTCCTGTGACCATGGCGTCCACCAAGAATCGTATGCGCTGCAGGAAGCTCCGAGCAACCTATCGCGCACGATCCGGAGGCTCAAGACAGCTCTGATGCATGGATCTCAGAGATCCGGAGCTACTTGAATGACAACATCTTTCCGAAGACAGTGCATCCACTGACCGAATTATCAGATTGGCTAAAAGATATATGCTGGTAGAACGGGAACTCTACCGGCGCGGTGCCAATGGCATTCGAATGCGGTGCATTGCCCGGGAAGAAGGCCGCGAGCTCCTCACAGAGATCCATGGAGGTGAGTATGGGAACCACACATCTTCCCACACGTTAGTTTGTCAAGACTTTCGGCATGGCTTTTACTAGCCTACAACACTCCAGGATGCAGTCGAGCTGGTAAAGAAGTGTGAAGTATACCAGTTCCATGCGAAACAAATTCACACACTGGCTCAGGCACTGCAAATGATACCTCCTACATGGCCATTTGCTGTGTGAGGTTTGGACATTTTGGGACCTTTCCCAAAAGTCGTTGGAGGTTACAGGTTCTTGTACATCACCATTGACAAGTTCACCAAGTGGTCGGAAGCTACTCCAGTTGTGACAATCAACAAGCAATTCACTATCAAGTTCTTGAAGTCCATAGTCTGCAGATTTGGAGTTCCAAATAGAGTCATAACTGACAACGAAACCCAATTCACCAGTGCAACATTTCAAGAATATTGCGAAGAGCTCGACATTCTAGTCAGCTACGCATCAGTAGCTCACCCGGCGAGTAATGGCCAACCGAGAGAGCAAATGTAGAAATACTGAAAGGACTTAAGACGTGCACATATGAGCACCTGAAGAAACACGCAGCCAATCGGATATAGGAGCTTCCGTCAGCATTGTGGACGAGTAGGACAACACCTAATCGGTCAACTGGAGAGACACCCTTCTTCTTGGTGTACGGAGCTAAAGCGGTCCTTCCTATGGAGATCACCATGGGGTCACTCCAGGTCCGGACCTTCAATGAAGCCGCGCAGGACAAGCTCCAGCGTGAAGACCTTGACCTTGTCAACGAGGGAAGGTGCCAAACAGCTTTTCAGAATGCACGATTTTTCCAGGCGCTCCGGCGCTATCTCCAAAGGCATGTGCGCAACCAACAGCTTGAAGAAGGAGATCTGAGGAAGTGGAGAATACTAACTCATGAAGGGATGAACAATTTGTCCCCCAGTTGGGAAGGTCCCTTCCGAGTGATCAAAGTATCTCGTCCCGGATGCGTTCACTTGGCAACAGAGGATGGGACTCTGCTTCTCAATCCATGGAACATCGAGCACCTCCGTAAGTTTTACACTCAGTTTCACAAAGGTGAGTCTATAATTACACATAATGTAAATTATAGAGTCTATGAACAGTGTCGGGTAGGTCCTCAAGAAGAACATCCGAACCCCTCCGGGAGGGTCCAGATAAATCAAGCACACTTAACTTGGTCCCTGTACTTAAAGTGTAGCTTACCTACCCTGGATTCGAATGAGATGAATAACACACTTGGCCTAGTTCCTTACCCTAAGTGTGTCCTTGTCTCTCCTGTAACTCGGACCTATAATGAAAGATATTGTTGTGTGAAAACAGACTCCACGTGCATTAATTTTGTACAGGTTTGTTTCTTTTGTTATCTTTTCCTTCTTGTCTATAACAAAGTTGTGCAATTCTTTTTGAGATTTAGTCCGAGTTATTCATATGATATACAAGTTATATTGTTGATCTTTTTCGGATCTTAGCATTGCTAGATGGTCTACTCGCCTGAATGCCAAAGCCAATGACGGGTCCGGAGTGTGCTATTGACTTAGACTGGTCAAGCACCCTAAGTACGCCACTCTACCCATATTCCAGTAGGCCTCAGTAGGGCGGGTCCAGAAGGCATTCATATCTGAAGATATTATATCAATATACTTGTTATTAAGTTGAGTTCCTTTGTATCTAAAATTCAAATAATAATAGTAAGTCGCAAGCATGTTATAGACGAGAGGATGGATTTTACTGCTTTTCTTGTCTTTAATGCGCAGGAAAAATGAAAAACTCGTGGCGATGGTGGAAGATGCCGGAGTTGCTAAGCTCTAACAATCCCTAGGGGTCCCACCATCGACGTTTTACACGTTCAAAGTGGGAGTCCTCAGAGTTAACAAACTCTGAAAACACCCTTGGGGGCCAGCCGTCGACGTGAAGAATAAATGGCGATCTAGACAAAGATGGTGGAGAAATAACCCTTAGGGGGCCCGCTGTCGACGTTTCTAAGCGTTGACAGTGGGCGCCATCGGACCTACCAAGCTCCGACAACCCCCAGGGGGCCTGCCGTCGACGTTCTACGCGTTGACAGTGGGCGCCGTCGAACCTACCAAGCTCCGACAACCCCCAGAGGGCCCGCCGTCGATGTTCTATGCGTTGAAAATGGGCGTCGTCAAACCTACCAAGCTCCGACGACCCCCAGGGGGTCTGCCATCGATGTTTCTAAGCGTTTATAGTGTGCGTCGTCAGACCTACCAAGCTTCGACAACTCCCAGGGGTCCCGCCGTCGATGCAACAAAGGGTCTCTGGAGATGTCAGAGGTAAACCTCAGACTTCAAAGCTATCGATTTGGATATGAGCAAGGAGTGAAATCATCAAGACATTGTCAAATCCTTTTGGTACATGTTCACAATCAAATTGTGTACATCTACTAGGAGGCCAACAACATAAAGGACAGTGCATTGAAGACATACACAAAACATAATTCAATCATTCAAAAGATTGGATTTCATTGATTCAAAATGAGGATTACAAGTGAGGGCAGAAGAAAAAAAGATCTAATTACTAGAGGTCTTATGAAAAAAATGAGGTAACTTTCTAGGCAGCTTCTTGAACGTTGGCCCTGGCAACATCTTCTTCTTCTTCTTCAAAATGGGTCCTTCAACTACCGGATCTAGAGATAGTTGAGGGTCCTGGCTTTTTAAACACATTAGCACGTATTTGGCGACGTTCTTGGCCAAAGACTTCCCCCCTGTCTACAGTTGGTCAATGATGACATCACCCATGGCATCCATCTTGTTGCCAGCAGAGCTCAACGCCACGAGCGCTTTGTCCAGCTCCGGGTCAGCCGAACATACCGGACTAAAGCCAAGTAGCACCAAAGCTTTGTTGGCATGCCCTAGGAAGTCCGAAACTTGCTGGGACTTAGTCGCCCTCAAGTTCCTAAGTTCCTCTAGTGACCTTCTGGCGGCCGCAAGCTTCGATCCTTCCCGGGTGATGCACTCGACCTCCTTGGCATGTTGCTGAATACTTTCGGCCAACTGCTTTTTGCGATCAGCAAGCTCTGTCTCTCGGAGGTGGATGCTGTTCCGATGGTTCGCCAGATCCTTCTCATTGCCCTTCACTTTCTCCTCTCTAGTGGAGACTTCAGTCTCTCTCTTGGAGAGTTCCTGTCCCACCTTCCAAATCTTCTCCTCTTCTTGCTTGCACCGCTGTTCAAACTTTCTGGTGCGGTCGGCCAAGTTTTGCTCTTCCAGAGACAGCCTCTAGGCAAGCACCTTCTCCCTCCTCAGGATGTCCTCCTGCTTTTCCAGGAGCTTCTCCTCCCTCTCATCGAGAGCCTCCCAGTGCTTAAGGAGTATTTCATTTAATTCATTGAGACTGTCCTGACAGTCATCAGCAGTCTCATTGGTCTCCTTTGGTACTCTAAAATCTCTTGAGTCTTTGCATCAAGGGCCTTGATGCTTGCCTCCCGCTTGTTCAAGAATAGGCCCTAATGCGTCAGCCGGGCCTTTTCCTTTTCAATCCATTCCCGCTGGTCCGCAAGCCTTGATTGCGTCAGCTTCGTCTCAAAGTGAAGCCTATTGCGCCAATGCCTCAAGGTGTTGCGCTCTTCTTTGAGAGTCTTTCTTTCGTAGTTGAAGGCAAGCTGAACTTGGTAGAGACTGGAGCAGGCGTTGTCGATAGACAACGCCAAAGGAATTTGCTCCGAGCCTCCCTGAAGCGCCTCCACGGGCTCTAATGGGTCTTCTAAAACATCAATTGGATCCCACGGTACAAGCGTGGTCCCCTGCGGCTCTACGGTGCCAGGACCAACCTCCGAGAGCTCTTCTGCATCCATCGTGGTTGAGGATAGTCCCACAGTGGGAACTTCAACCTCCAGGGCTGACAAGGAAGGTCCCCCTACCAGATCTTCAATCATAGGATCTGCGGGTTGAGGACATACCGCCGACTCTTCTAGGTTCCCTAGCTCTGACATGAGCACCTCCGGAGTAATCACTTCCGGGGCTGGCATTAGAGCTTCACCCAGAGCCTTCTCCACCTCCGGTTCAGGTGCCGGGACTTCAACTACCTCCGGCTCGAGTGTCGGAGCTTCAACTACTTCCGGCTCAGGGGGCGGAGCTTCGGTTACCTCCGGCTCAGGTGCTGGAGCTTCTGCCGTCTCTGGCTCCAATGCTGGAACTTCAGCCGCCAGCTCAGAAACAACCGGCATTTCTTCATAAGCCTCTCCCCCGTGGTCCAACACTACCACGGGAGCTTCTGTCGTCGTCACTGGATCCAAATCAACAACAGGTGGCGCCGGAGCTGTCGTGTCATCAGCCACCACTTGGGGAGGCACCGAGATCGAAGCAGGTGCCTCTACCTGCACAACCTCAATTGCCGCAACAAACGCTAAATCTTCGGCTTTGTTCTTCGACATCCTGGAAGCAAAGATCAAAAAATTCAAAATTGGAAAATAAACAGCAACTAAAGGTGAGAAGACAATGCTTACCTTGGGAGGCTTCCGCCCCAATCACAACAAAACTTCTTCTTCATAGGTCCGGAGTCAGAGCCACCGAATGTGGTGAGGCAGAAAACCTGGACCTCTGTTGGAAGCTTGCCGCAGTGGTCGATGTCGCCTGAGGTGGAACCTCCCTCATATGGGAAGGACCTCCGAACCTGGAGCATGTAGCCGACACTGGGGTTGAGGTCGACTTGCTGGAGCTAGTGCCCTTTGTGGACGCCGACTCTGAAGAAGGCGTGACCGCCAAAGATCTGCTTGGCCAGGGGGAAGAGGTTGCTGGAGATGGAGCTGACCTAAGGGAGATCCCGTCAGCATGCCTCAACTTCCTCTTCTGGCCAGAAGATTCGGCCGGCTCCTTGCCCTTGCCTTTTCCCTTGCCGGCGTCAGCAACCCCTTGGCTTGGAGCAGTGGGCGCTACTCTTTTCGAAGCTCCAGGAATAGAAAGCATGTAGTCCCACGCTTCTCCATTAGGCCGAGATCATCAAGCTCTGGGATTCCCCTTCGGAGCTCTCTCCTAATCTCAGGAACCATGTTCAAGGGGAGGAAGCCTACCGGCGGGGTCAAGGCATCTTGGGAGATAGCTCCATGTTGGAACTTATGGAGATGGAGCTTCAAAGCCTCATTATCCTGGTTGGTCCAAAGACCACTCTCGATCCGGTTGTGGTCTATCTCACTGTTGAAAGCCCAAGCGGCCCACTCCCTCTTCATCAGCAGAGCCCACCTGTTGACCAGGAAGTTCCCAAAGACCATCTGAGAAGTCACTCAACCCTCCACGCACTGCTAGATCCTAGTCAACATGGATTTGTACGCTGCAGACAGCTCTGAAACTGCATTCCAGGCGTCAGTATCGACATTGGGGAGACTCTTGGGCAACTTCAGCCTATCGTGCTACTCCACAGCGATGATCACCTAGTCCTTCTTCCATTTGTCCCACTTCCCGGAGGGGAAGGTCCTCAAGTACTTGAAGGGGCAATTCTTGCACTTCACTAAGTAGTAGAAGCCAATAAACTCGCTCCCCTTCCCCGTGGTATGTACCGTGAAGAAGGTCCAGAAGAGCTTGATGCACGGCGGCACAACCACCCACATCTCACACAAGTGGACGAAGGTCGCCACTAGCAAGAAGGAGTGGGGGCCGAGGTGATGAAGCTAGAGTCTATAGAAATCCAGCAGCATCAGTAGGAAGTTTGAGAATGGCAGGATCAGACCCACCATGGCGTACGCCAAGAAGTAGACGATCTCTCCAGTGCGCTCCTTCTTGAAGGGAAGCTTGCCAAAGCGGATCGCGTTGTTGAAGGAGTCGCTGGACCACCCCATGTAGGTCCGGACCCTCGATAGATCTTCGTCGCTCTTGATCTTGCTGCGTGGAAGACCCAACTCCATCGCAGCAAAGTAGAGCAAAAGTTGGAAATGCTATGCAAAGACGGAGAGGCTCTAAGCACAAGTTCGAATGAAAGCATAAAGATTCCTCAAACCGTGCAGGCTTTCCTTCTTAAGTAAGCCTCCACAACGCTTAGATAGAAACCACGTCAGAATCAATATTTCATTTCAAAATATTACCCCATCAATGAAAAATGGGCCCGGGCCCACACGGGCGTAAAAGTCGAAGTTATCACACCAGGTGAACTATTGTCATGATGGGAATTTGGAAGGACGAGGGAAGCGGCCTGACAGGGTGCTTGGAACCGATATGGTTTTGTATTGGGAACCGGCAACCTTCAATTGCGTGAGATCTGCACGCCAAGATCTGACCTGCCGCATCAAGAAAAGCCACGCGGCGATGGTTTAACTGCGGACCATCGCCCCAACGGCCCATGAAAAGACCTTTGAAGCCGCATCGCGGGAATCAAAGATGGCCCACCTCTGGTAGAATAACTTCACCCAAAGGATGTCTCCCAAAGGTGGGCCCGGAGGCCACTATCGGTACCTTACGTACAGCGTATCCCACGATACCGAAAGAAAAGCTACAAAATTCCACTTCTCCGAGTTGAAGACCTCCAACGGCTCCACGTGTCCCACAACACTGGGCCTTCCTCCCTCATCTGGGTAGCTCCGGTGCCGCCATGTGTAACGCAAGGTCAGACCTAACTCCCTGTATAGGGAAGCTCCGGTCATGCCACGTGCCCAGTGGCCCAGGACCTAACCCTCAGTAGAGGGAAGCTCCGGTGCTGCCGCGTGTATAGCAGCTCTGGACCTGCCTCCCCACAGGGGGAAGCTCCGGAGCTACCACGTGTAGAGCCTCTGGACCTAAGCCTGTAATGGAAAGACTGCCGGATCTCCAACGGCGTTGACATTGAAGGGGCAGTTAAAGCAGCCATTACAAGATATGATTATGTGTCATTAATGCCATGTTAATCACACGATCAGAGGACTGTTAATACCGGTAACATCGCCATTAAGGCACATTATCACCCTGTTAATTACATTCAATACATGCAGATCGTGTATAGGTGATTGAAAACCGCCGGGGCCACATGTCGGTGTAAAAGCCCTAAATTCAAGGTGCAAAGTTCGGAAAGGAAAAGTTAAAATTTTGAATGGGGAAAAGAAATCAAATGGCAATTGAGAAATTTAAACCAATTCAAACTTCAATAGAAGGGATTCAAAAAGTCAAATTAGCTCCAGTTCAAACTATGCCAAAATAAAAATCTGAGTTCACCATTAGCTTCCAAATAGCACCCCTGTCAATTTCCATAAAATTTGGAGCTTAAATTCTATTTAATTCAATGGGTACATTGAATTCTATTCAAATTCAAATTTGAATTTGACAGTGAAATCAAATTCCATAATATGATTCTACACATTTGAATTGGTCTCTACACAAAAAACTAGAATTTTTGGACAATTCTAGGTGGTGGAATTAAGTTACCAGAAAAGGATTGACTTGAGGGGAGCAGTGGGACCCACTGGTCAGTACCCTACTCTGTATGTTGTTTTTTCTCAGCTCCTTCGCTCGACACCGCGACGCTGCATGGCGCCATGGCGTCGGCTTGGCCAGAGCGGCCAAGTACCGTTTCCCAGCTGGGTTTTCGTCTTTAAGAGCCCCCCTCTCTTCCTTACCCTCTCCCACGGTGAAAAGCCATCGGTTTTCCCCTTCGTTCTGCCACCGACGCCATTGCCACCCCTCCTCTGTTCTTGCCTCGCACCTAGGATTCCGGCCGATTTTCTTCTTCGTACCAACAGCAAAAGTAAAGAAGACTTCCTCCTTTATCATCTCCATCGATCAGTTCATCGATTCCTCATTTGGTTGCGATATATTTTGAAGCATTGCAGACGTTCACGGTGAAGGCCGCCGAGAGATTTTCTGCTGCTCCGTGGAACCGCAGCTACGGCCATTATCAAGCTTCGATCCTTTAAGGAAAAAGGTTCGCAATCATGTCTAGTTCCTGCTCGCAAATTTTCAGCTCTTTTCATAGCTTGTAGCTCGGGTATTCCGAGAAGAACCGACGCATAGTTCTTTTGCACGCCTCGATTCTTCATCCAAATTCGGTTTGCACGTGCAATCTTTCTTCGACTTGCTAAACAAGTAGCTTCTACACATTCTAGCGCACATCCTTGCCAAAAATCACAAAAATTTATCGACCACACGCATTGAAATTTGAGTTCTTGCGGCCGCCGGTTGAAAAGCCGGGGGTCGTTGTCGAACTTGTATTTGCGGCCATTTCCACCCCAATAGGAGTTCATTTTGGTCATACTCATGATCCCAGGATGCTCTACGATCATTTACCGAGTGGTTTTTAGCCCTTTTCAAGGTGAATTCGTGTTCACCAGAACCCTAGCTTCTGCCACCGCCGTCGCCGGACTATTTCCAGCCATCCATCACCGTCGGGAGGCTCTCCATCGTGTTCTACGGCCGATTTTAGGTGGGGGCGGCAAGTACCGAGGGTTTCAGAACCCTGGAGCTTGTCACCGGCGAGCCACCCCCGTCGGGTGCCGCCTCGCTCACCACCCGCGCCGCCAGCTTGGAGGTAGAAGAAGGGGAGCGGTGGGGCCCGCTTGCCAGAGAGAGAAAAAGCCCGGTGGATCTGTTTGTGGCAGGGGATCCGGTGTGGCCATGCAGTTAATTCTGTGGCCCATGGTGCTGCTGCGCTCTGATTGTCCAATTCAAATTGAATTCTGGCATCACGGATTTTTATACAAAAATAATTTCAGATTTAGTTCCCACTTCAAAAATCCATATCTCCTAGTAGAATTGCTCAAATAATTCCAAATAAATTCTGGTAGACTCCTCTTGATCCCTAGTTTGGGTGGTGAAATTTGTTGGACATGAAAGTCCCAGAATTGTCATAATTAATTCCTTTGAGCTAATTGCTTGGAAAATTAATTACTCCTGTTCTGTTAATTGGAAAATTCCCAATTTTGGTCAGAACACTCTTAAAATTACACTTGATCTCAAGTGAAAATTGCAAGTTCATTGGACTTCATTTACTAGACCAAAAAGTGTTCAAATCACCTATGTTAATTGAAAAATGGAAAATGTACAGAAACATTTCTAGAATTTTCCCCAAACTTGTAAAATCAATTCCTCTTGGTAGAAAGCTTAGAAAAATATGAAACCAATTTTCCCAGAACCAGAAGAACCTCCCCTACCATAATCATTTACTGTTAGCCATGACAAAGCTCCAGAATTTCAACCAAAATTCAGAGAAAGCTTTTACTTGTTGGAATTATAGAGACAACAAGCTTCCTTGAACATCTCTAATTTTTTGGTTCAGATCTTCCTCATAGAACCTAGTGTCCATTGTAAAAATACCAAATCCAATTAAAATATTTTTCTTACTTGATCAGTGGTTATTATATCTTTTCTATAGTTTCTATATCACTCATGTACTTTATATATTGCATATCATATAGTGACCGAAATCGAGAAGGACCCGGAGGCCTTCGAAAGCATCATCCCAGAATCTAACTTACCCTTTGACTCACAACCAAGCAAGCTCCGGTTTGCATTTAAGTGCTATTTTAAAGTTTCTATTTGTATCACTTAAGTCAAGGATGATTTTTGTGCATTAGGGCTAAGGTGCTTGTTACTCCAATTGCATGACCCACAAATCCCATGGAGTATTGGGTAGGTCTACAACCCGACGAATAGAAAATGCTATGCTTAAGTTTTAGGAATCCGGTAGAAGTCGAGTAGTTGGAATCTACTCATGAGATAGGATTTTATTGCAAGGGAAAGATTTGATCAAAGAATGGTTTAAATTGAGACCGAGCAGCGGGTAGGATGCAGCGAGACGTGGTCTCACGTGCGTAGCCCTGCTTGTGTCGATTGAGGACCGATCCGTGTGCGGCCCTGCTAGACAAGTTTGAACTGTACTAGATGCATACTGGCTATATGGAAACCAGGAAATCAATGTAGTTGGTTAACCTGGGTGTCGAGGTTTACCCTACCATTTTATAGGAGTGGGCCGAGGGTAGCAAGGTGTAAATCTGCCGGCGGGTGAAAGCATCTAGGCCCCATGAGGTACGGTTTTCGGTGATTAATGACAACCATTCGATATTACTAATGAATTTGTGAATGCAAGGTCTCAATAACACTCAATCAAATGAAATCAAAATTACATTGGAGACCCATATAAAATCAACGAATGAGATCAAATCAAATCATATGAAGACAAGAAGTGAAAGCTCTAACTTGATATCACTCAATGCTTGAAGACAATCAAAACAACATTTCAAACAAGTGTCAAAGAGGTCACAAGTTCAAATTCCAAAAGAACAACTCAAAACAACTCGAAGTCAACAAGTTGAACACACCGGATCATCCGATGGTTTTTGAGTTGACTGCATCGGTCGAGTTGTGTGAACAGAAGAAGAAGACCTCAGAGCAAAGAACTCACCGGATCATCCGATGTGGGTGGCTCAGTGACATCGGTCCATCATCACAGATTGCAACACTGTTGGACCAAGTGAAGCACCGGATCATCCGATGTGCAGACTTACACACATCGGTCGATCACTCCAGTAAGCTTCAAGATCAAGCAAAATTCTGGAGGAAGAGCCACCGGATCATCCGATGAGAAGACAGATCAACATCAATCTAACAACGGTCATATCTGACACAGTGACATCAGCTAATTTGGCTTTGACCGATGTTAACTGAAGGGGAGACATCAGATCATCCGGTGTTCGCAGAGAAGTGATGTCAGCCTACTTTTCCAACGGCTATCTCGTGGAGGCTGGCTATTTATACCCCTTCAACCTGTCAAATCGACAAGACTTGAAGCCCAGACATACTCTACACATCCTAGAGCATTCAAGCAATAGAGCTACCACTTTCACATCATTTGCTCATCATTTGTACACCAAGAGATAGGCTAGAACTAGCTAGAGATAGTGCTTGGGTGCCTCCATTCTTGGTGATTGGAGTCTCTAGTGTAGTGAGAGCCATAAGGGAGTGTCCCTTGGTGTGTGCGACTTCCGGAGCTTGCCAAGAAGATTGTGGAAGCCCGGAGGATTCCAAAGTGTACAAGGCTTGAGCTCCACCTTGCCGAGGTTGGCGAACGGAGAAGAATAGTGAAGAACCCCCTTGTCTCGGTGACTTGGGAGTGGCAAAACCCTTTGGTGGGTGCCACAACGTGGATGTAGGAAGATCCTTGTGATCTTACCGAACCATGGGATAAACTCCGTGCCCCTTGAGCGTTTGCATCCCTCTCCCTTTTTACACTTATGCAATCTTCATTCCGCAACCTTAATTTACATTGATTGCATAGTTTAATCGCATAAGGGAATTGGGCTTTAGGTTGTTAGTTTTTAATTGCCTTAAAAATTTGAAAGAAAGCCCAATTCACCCCCCCTCTTGGGCGTTTCGATCCTTACAATTGGTATCAGAGCCTTGTTGCTCATTGGATCATTCTAGCTTCACAGCTAGAGAGCTTAAATGGCCAAGAATGGGGGTTCGGTTCCTATCTTCGAGGGCAAGAACTTTGCCTATTGGAAAGCATGCATGCGTGCCTACCTAGAGGCTATTGCTCCCGAAGTTTGGGAAGCGACCCATGCGGGATTTGGAGATCACAATTATATTGGTGATCAAATTAAATGGGATGCTAGAGCTAGAAATGCCATCTATGAATGCATTAGTCAAGATGTATTCGCTAGAATTGCTAGTAAAGAAAAAGCTTGTGAAATTTGGACATGCTTAATTGAAATTCATGAGGGTTCCTCTCGTGTTAAAGAACTTAAATATCACTTGCTTAAATCTAAATATGATGAATTTAAAATGTTTCCTCATGAAAATGTAAATGAAATGTTTTCTCGCTTAAATGTTCTCATTGAGGAAATAAATGCTCTTGATATTGCTTCTCTTGGCAAGGGACTTATCAACCGAAAGATCCTCATGCTCCTTCCCAAGCCAAAGTATAACATCATCAACTCAATGCTCCAAAAAGAATCACTTGATCACATTGAAGTTTCGGAGCTAATTGGGGAGATTCACGCTCATGAGATGAGTGTACTTGGGATGATGGAGGATTCATCTTCTACAAGGACAATTGCTCTCAAGGCTTTCAAGAAAACAAATTTCAAGAAAATGATCAAACCTAGTTCAAGCAAAGAAGAGCAAACATCAAGTGAAGATGATGATGATGAGCTTGCATCAATGATGAGGAAATTCTCTCGCTTGAATTCCAAGATTGCCAAGAAGGGATATACTTTTGATCCCAACAAGAGAGCCTTCCTCCCAAGAAAAGATGAAAACAAGACATGCTATAATTGTGGCGATCAAGGCCACATATCATATGATTGTCCAAGACCGGACAAGAGGAAGGACAACCACAAGGGAAAGCATCAAAAGCAAGAAGAAAGTGATGAAGATGAAGAAGAGGTCAAGCCCAAGCGCTCCTTTGGAAAGAAGAAATTTGACAAAGGCAAGAAGACCAAGCTCTTTCCAAAGAAAAGAAGAGGGCCTCAAAAAGTCTTCATGTGCGAGGCAAATGAGTGGATCACGGATGAAGAGTCAAGCGACGAAGAGAGTGAAGATGAAGAAAACTTGGCGGGGCTTGCCGTCGTCAACAAGGATAACTCACCTCTTCGTCCACCTCCCATGTGCCTCATGGCAAAAGGTAACATTGAGGTATGTGACGACTCTAGTGATGATGAGCTTTCCCCCGATGAATTAACTTCATTGATAAATGAATACCACACCATCATTAAAAGGGAAAAGAACAAAGTCAAGGCTCTTGAACAAGCTCATGCTAAACTTGAGAATACTAACCTCAATTTGCTTGACAAGTATGAAAGCATACTTAAGGAGCATGACACGCTCAAATCTCACGTCAAGCAAGTTGAGGAAGAAAAGACTAAAATCAAGCTTGATCATCATGAGCTTAACTTAGCACACCAAACACTCTTGGAAGAGCACAACAAGTTAAAACAAGAACATCAAGTACTTAGCCTTGCTCATGAAGTTCTTGATCAAGAATTAAAAACTATGAAGAAAGAAACCCTTAATAATGAGATTACGTCTCATGCTACTAACCTTTTGCACAAGTCTTTGCCCATGAAAGAAAATGCTAGGGAGAAGGACTTGATGGAAGAGATTGAGAGTCTCCGCACTAGTGTGGCAAGACTATCAAAAGGAGAAGTCAAGCACAAGGAGATCCTCTTCCAACAAGCAAAGGCCTTCAACAAGAGAGGACTTGGATCCTTCCCGGTGCCTAACAAAGGAAAGGTACCCTCGCCGGAGCTCAAAACAAGCTTCATCAAGGAAGTTGGTTCCTATTGCCAACATTGCGAGGTTACCGGTCATCATACAAGGGAGTGTCCTCTTCCTAACCGACCTTCTCCAAAATTGCCTACTAACTACACATCTACCTTTGATAATCACTACTATCTATTGAGTAAAGTAGGTGGCAAGGTGAAGGCAAGGTTCATCGGCAAAAACATTAAGGGCATGAAGGGGAAGCTCCCCAAGCAACTTTGGGTCCCAAAAGCACTTGTATCACACATACAAGGACCTAAGTTAGCTTGGGTGCCAAAAATCAAGAACACGTGACCGGCCACGATGCAAATTCAAGAGGGGACCTCCACCATCAAGAAAAATCTACCAATGACCTCTTGAAGAAACTTGAGAATGGGAGCTCGACGCGGATATGGACGGTAATCGAATTGTCAAATCAAATTACCATTCCATATTTGGTTCATTTCTATATCTTTCCGCATCTAGGCCCCATATCATGTCAAATGGATGCTTGTATGATTGTGTGCCTCTCCTTTGTGACAATGCAAGTGCGGTTAGATTTGCTAGAAACCCCATTCCCTTCCCGCACTTGTTGAGAAAACTTTTTCTAGACTTAGAAGAGAATTAAATGTGCTAGATGCATCTAACATCATGTAAGTTGCCATGTTCATGTAAGGATGCATATCATATAGGTCTTGTCTAACTCCCAAAGGATAGGGGTGAGCTAGAAATAGTTTTCCCTGAGGAAGCCTTTGGAAGGTTCAAACTTGGCAAGATAGATTTATTTTATGCCTTGCATGATTCCTGCCATATAAACTTGCATTAATTTAATCTCTTGCACTATAATTTGTGTGGCATTGCATACGGTAGATTGTCACAAAGGGGAACCCACCGCATGAGAAGGAGACTTGTTTGAAATGCAATATCTCAACTCATATAAGGTGGAAAGAACAAAATGATAGGTGCGTTAATGCCTAGAGGAACATGCTTCATTGAGATAGTAGTCTTCATACTCTACCTCACAAAGCATGGGCCTTACATTTCATTTGGATATTTTTCCCTCTATTTTTCCGTGTTCCATTTGCTTTAAGGTCTAGCCAAGATATTGGCATATTAGCTCTTTGAGGGGTAAGGGGTTGCCCAAAAAGTCCTAAGACATGTGTTTCCCTTTGTTTGATTGTTTGGTCAAAGGACATATATGGGATGTTGGGGTTTAGTTTTCATCGGATTATCCGATGCCTAAGTCCTTCCCCCATCGGATCAATAGGTGTTCAATATTCAATTGCCAATTCAGTCAGAATCTCAGAATGATCCGATGAGTTCAAACAGAAAAACATCGGTCCATCCGATGTTCTCAAATCTGCAACATTGATAAATTCCTCCGATGCCTTTTTTATCTGACGTCGGTCCATCCGATGTCCTCAGTGACTCCTTGAATATCCTTACTGTACTATTCATCCGATGATCAAAACCCTAGACGTCGGTCCATCCGGTGTCAATTACACCTTTCTGGAAAACCTTACTGTGGCATTCGACCGATGTGCACTTCACCTAGCATCGGTCCATCCGGTGTTAAGTTTCCGGCTAGGGTTTGGGACCCACTATTTAAACCTGGCCGTACCCCTTCGGTTCCCTCCTCTCCCGATCCCGACCTCGCGCCGCCGCCGCCTTCATACGCTCCGCCGCCCACTGTAGCACCGCCGCCGGACGCCGCCGCCGCCGCCGTCCGCCGGCCGCCGCCGCCGTCCCTCTGCTCGCAGCGCCGCCGCCGCCGGCGACCCCCGCGCACTGCGCCTCCTCCCTCGGCGCCGCCGCCGCCCGTGCCCGCGCACCGCGCCTCCTCCCTTGGCGCCGCCGCCGCCCGTGCCCGCGCACCGCCGCCTCTCCTCGCCGCTCGCCGCTCCACGCGCCGTCTCCACCACCATCAACCTCGCCGCCGTCTCCACTTTGCACCCGGTCTCCATTTGATCTCCGTCGCCTAGATGGGTCGTGACCGCAAAGGAAAGGGAAAAGCGATCGCGGAGCCCGCCGCGAAGAAGCGTAAACTTTCGAAGGATGAGAAGCAGGCTCTAATGGCCGCTCGCGCCGCCGAGGAGCGTGAGCGCGGCCGTGGGGGATCCCTGAGGATCCGCGAGGCTCGACAGCCTCCTGTGATCGACAACTCCGACATCGAGGAGGAGCCGGTCGAGCCACTTGTCCGCCGGCGCTCAGCCCGGACACGGGGAGGTCAGTCCCCGACCGTTCCTCGTCCAAGACCGACGGCCGCCGACCGTCGTGAGGACAGGGAGGCCGAGAGGGCCATCTACGAGATGGACACGGCCGTCCGTGTCGGTGAGGGAGTCCGTCTCACGGACTACCGGAAGATGAAGGCCAAGCAGCTACGCAAGCTTCGTTGGAGCGTGCTGCTTGAGGAGTGGTTCCCACAGCCCCGAGAGACTCTTGTGGACAGTCGCTTCTGGACTGTCAACCAGGCGTCTCTCTATGAGACCTACAGGCATCGGGGGCACAAGCTTTTTCAGCACAACTACCTGGACTGGGGGCAGCTTGCAGTGGCAGTGGAGACTGAGGTCCGTCCTTTCTTTGAGAGATACAGAGGTTTGGTGCAGCTGCTGGCTTATGAGAGAAGTGCTTATGTGGAAGAGTGGGTCCGTGTCTTCTACGCGACCCTGTACATCTCAGAGGGCAGGAGGTCGATTGACTTCATGTTCAATGGTCAGCGCTACCATCTCTCGAGGCAGACTTTGGGGCAGCTTCTTGGTTTGGACCTGCACGACACCTGCGTGCACGAGAAGGTCTATGGGCAGGCAAATCCACCGAGGAGGCCACTTACTGGAGGGGTAGCACCACAGCTTGACGAGATCCGCTCTCTGTTTGGCCCCTCGTTCTCTCCGGACCAGCCGAGAGTTCCAGCTCTCCTGACCCCAGCTGCGCGCATTGTGCACCTCGCCCTGCGCCGCACGCTCCTGCCGAGGTCAGGTTACTTGGAGGGGTTCACGAGTCTGCAGCAGACCCTCCTGTTCTACATAATGAACGGGATGGATTTCGATGTTGTGGACATACTCCTATGCGAGATGGAAGACGTAATCACGGATGGGATTGGCATGATGAGGCAGATGGTCTACAGGCACTGGATCAGTTACATTTGCTCTATGATGGTGCCTGAGGGACATGCAGCACAGGCCCGGCTTGCTGACGAGAGTGTGACTCGCTTTGGTCACTATCGTGCCTCTTCTCCTGGAGACCGTCGCCTTGGTCGTCCAGTTGAGCGCCAGGTCCGGGCCCGTCTGTCAGAGGAAGACTGGTCCGACCTAGAGCGGGAGGACGAGAGGCTTGCTGAGGCTGAGGCTCAGGGGGAGGACCTGCATCATATCTGGTCTGAGAGCGACACCGACGACAGTGTCGAGGAGTACTTCCCTCCTCCCCCCTCTCCCCGGCAGCACGACGCGGAGGCTGGAGGTTCTACAGTGCCACCTCCCACTCCACCTCCCGTCACTGAGGCAAAGGTGACGCAGCCGTCTGAGCTGACCTCGCTCCTCCAGCAGATGGTCGAGCAGCAGCGGCTGGACAGGCTGGCCGCCGAGCAGGCCCGCGCGGAGCAGGCTGCGCGTCTTCTTGAGCTCCAGCAGCAGCAGCAGGAGATGCAGCGTCAGATCGCCCGTGAGAGGCGTGAAGACACTGATCGGCTGACGGGGCTCATCGACCAGATGCACCAGCGCACTCTGGACCAGCAGCAGCAGACGCAGCAGGCGATGATGGGGATCCTGGGGTTGATCACCAACCTCTACACCCAGACCGGGATCGCCCTTCCATCGCAGCTGCCTAGAGTAGCTCCTCCGCCTCCTGTCTTGGCTCCAGCTGCTGCACCAGTGGCTCCAGTTCCCTCCACTCCGATCCCTTCGTTCAGCATGTCCCCGCTGTTGGCTCCAGGTGCTCCTCTTCACTCCCCACTGCCGGCCACTTCACTGTTCCTTCAGACGCCGGCCTCCGTCACCAGTGTCCCTGCTCCAGCACCTCCAGCACCTCCTCCTCAGCAGGCACCGACGGTGGCACCTTCGGCTCCGGCAGCACCCTCCTCCGCTACTCCGGCCAGCAGCTCCGACGACAGTGGCGGTGACCAGTTCGTCACCGCGCCCAGCTCTCAGGGTCTGTAGATGCTCGGATCCCTTTTTGGTGTCTTGATGCCAAAGGGGGAGAAGAGTTAGAGAGTCAGGGGGAGTCCTAGTGTTAGGGGGAGTGAGTCGAGTGTCTTATCTTAATTGTATTTGCTATTTTGCTCATTTGGTGTGTAATGAACCTATTTCCTTTTTTTTCCATTACTTGTTAATCATTTGAACTCATTTGGTGTTTATCTATGATTTTGATCTCTTTGAATTTACACTTGTGCTACTGATTGATGTTTAAAGCTTCAAGTATAACATCCGTATTCATTGCATATATACTTGAGTATTATCATCAAATTCATTATTATTGCGCTTTAAATTATTGTGTTGTCATCAATCACCAAAAAGGGGGAGATTGAAAGCATCTAGGCCCCATGAGGTACGGTTTCGGTGATTAATGACAACCATTCGATATTACTAATGAATTTGTGAATGCAAGGTCTCAATAACACTCAATCAAATGAAATCAAAATTACATTGGAGACCCATATAAAATCAACGAATGAGATCAAATCAAATCATATGAAGACAAGAAGTGAAAGCTCTAACTTGATATCACTCAATGCTTGAAGACAATCAAAACAACATTTCAAACAAGTGTCAAAGAGGTCACAAGTTCAAATTCCAAAAGAACAACTCAAAACAACTCGAAGTCAACAAGTTGAACACACCGGATCATCCGATGGTTTTTGAGTTGACTGCATCGGTCGAGTTGTGTGAACAGAAGAAGAAGACCTCAGAGCAAAGAACTCACCGGATCATCCGATGTGGGTGGCTCAGTGACATCGGTCCATCATCACAGATTGCAACACTGTTGGACCAAGTGAAGCACCGGATCATCCGATGTGCAGACTTACACACATCGGTTGATCACTCCAGTAAGCTTCAAGATCAAGCAAAATTCTGGAGGAAGAGCCACCGGATCATCCGATGAGAAGACAGATCAACATCGGTCTAACAACAGTCATATCTGACACAGTGACATCAGCTAATTTGGCTTTGACCGATGTTAACTGAAGGGGAGACATCGGATCATCCGGTGTTCGCATAGAAGTGATGTCAGCCTACTTTTCCAACGGCTATCTCGTGGAGGCTGGCTATTTATACCCCTTCAACCTGTCAAATCGACAAGACTTGAAGCCCAGACATACTCTACACATCCTAGAGCATTCAAGCAATAGAGCTACCACTTTCACATCATTTGCTCATCATTTGTACACCAAGAGATAGGCTAGAACTAGCTAGAGATAGTGCTTGGGTGCCTCCATTCTTGGTGATTGGAGTCTCTAGTGTAGTGAGAGCCATAAGGGAGTGTCCCTTGGTGTGTGCGACTTCCGGAGCTTGCCAAGAAGATTGTGGAAGCCCGGAGGATTCCAAAGTGTACAAGGCTTGAGCTCCACCTTGCCGAGGTTGGCGAACGGAGAAGAATAGTGAAGAACCCCCTTGTCTCGGTGACTTGGGAGTGGCAAAACCCTTTGGTGGGTGCCACAACGTGGATGTAGGAAGATCCTTGTGATCTTACCGAACCACGGGATAAACTCCGTGTCCCTTGAGCGTTTGCATCCCTCTCCCTTTTTACACTTATGCAATCTTCATTCCGCAACCTTAATTTACATTGATTGCATAGTTTAATCGCATAAGGGAATTGGGCTTTAGGTTGTTAGTTTTTAATTGCCTTAAAAATTTGAAAGAAAGCCCAATTCACCCCCCTCTTGGGCGTTTCGATCCTTACAGCATGCATAGAAGATGCTCCACGCGGGGACCTCCTGCCCATTACGGAAGGACCAGTTCGGCATTCGGGTTTCATTTGAAAGGTTGTTGCATACAACATAGTATTAAAGTGTGATTTGATCCACTTCCGAAATTGGTGTATGTGACGTGTTATCCAGGTGTGTCCTGATTGCAATCATCGTCCCTCATGGTTATTTGAGTACCGCTTGTTCACTGCGTTATGACGCAGTAAATACTGAAGAAGCCATGAGAATATTATGTATTGAATTATAATTGTTTTGAAACTTTGATTGTTGTCAAATATGCTCACTAAATTTACTTTATTAAACTTTTAAGCTGCTATTAATAACTTGAAAATTAAATATCAACATGTAGGCGAGTCATTTACTGCAATATCTATGCCTATGTTAAGTATCCATGCATATAGAGTTCCATGTTTAGGTGAGACGGTTAAGTCTTGTTGAGCCTTCGTGCTCACAGTTACTATATTAAGTTGTTTGCAGGCGAGACGTATGAGGAGGGGCCTGAAGACGAGGCGATGCCCCCGTCGGGGTATACCGCGCAAGTGGGAGCCCTGCACGCCGCTGTAAATTTGTGTGTTGCTAGTGTGCAGCGTCCGCGGGCTGGACGGCTGTACTTTTTGCATAGCTAGGCTGAGAGTTTAGCTATGAGTATTATCTTCCACTGAACATTAAGTATTGTAAAAAAATTCCACTGCTTACATAAATAAAACTTTGTATTTTATCGCATTCTTTTCGTGTGTGTTGTTGGGTGCCCCATCACACGGCACCACCCTCTGCGATTCCTGGAATGTCTGGACCTGATTGTAGGATCGAAGAGCACGTGAAAATCTACCAGAGGGGGGGGGGGTGAATTGTAGATTAAAAAATCTTACGCAGCAGAAATAATTAAATCTCAATAACCCCTTCGGCAGAAAAACGATCTGTTAAAGAAATCATGTGTGAGACTAATCTAAATGTGTTTCACTGTGACAAAAGTGATAGATATCATAGAGAATCAAGTCATGAAGACAACACAATAAGAATCACTCAAATCCGTCAAGAGAAACTCAAGTTACGATTGAAAAATCGAACAAAGGTCAATCTGTCCTACCCGAGAAAAACAGTTTTGGAACGCTGCAAAGAAACTCGTGTAGATCAGAAACCACAATACCAATGACCGTGAAATTTTGATAGATGATAGATAATCAAGTTGTGAAGACAACCCAAAAAGAATCATTTCAATTGGATCTGTAAATCTCGAGTTATGATAAAACCACCGACAAAAAGTAGTGCTGTGCAGAAACTCGACGAGTAAAACTTTTCTGGAACAAGTCGGACGAACAAGGCACAAGAGTTCCTTCAAACTACGAATTATATTCTATAGAACACAAGAGGAACAGCCCCAAAGTCGTTCACCAGCCCTTAGGCCAACTCAATCTCCACTAGGACTCTAATCCTACTCAAATCACGAATCAAAACATTCCATAACTGCTTAAGACTCTTCTATACACAGATAGAAGCAATCTTAATACTCCCAAACACATTAGGAATGTATCCCACATTCCTAAAACAACCCAAATTCGTGACCCACACGAAATCATATCATAACCAACTCAAATCTTTCCATATTTGAGTCAAACCCGACTCAGCCGCAGCCTGAGTCTATAACCTAGTCGGTTGGACCTTTCCGACCAATTCTTTACGTCCACATCTCTTCATCACGCCTCGGAACCATGTATCCACGTCCATGCACTCCTTGCACACGTGCAAACATCTTACGACGACGTCCACGATACCTTCATATGCATTGTTCTTGATTCATACATGTTGCGCGACCTCCCGATCAACTCAACCACAATTCCTCCCGAACTTAGTTGTTGGAACCTCATCTCCTCCCTGAGACTAGTCCAATGGATCCTGTCACCAGGCATGTCTTGAACTCAAGCAACACCTGCACATGAACAAACAACGAATCCGTACGAGCCCAAGTCCGTGGACTTGACTCAAATTAGTTCCGAACACAACACCTTACTGAGCACCTCACATAAGCATGTTGCAAAACCACAGTAAAATAATATCAGCCATATCAACCAAAATGCACCAAAAACTTAGCAAATGAATACTAGGAAATCTTTCCAACAATGTAAAGAAAGTTCGAGGCAATTCACAGTAAAAGCAGGAATATTGCGATCAAGCTCCAAACCTTGCCAAAGCTAACCGGAGCTTGAGCCGGAGCTTACCAAAGCTAGTACAACCTAGCGCCGGAGCTTACCAAAACTAGTACAACCTAGCACTAGAGCTTGCCAAAGCTAGTCGGAACTAGTCAACCCAAAAGCCGGAGCTAGAAAAACATGTCAGATCTAACCGACATAAGTCAGACCTATCAAAAAATATTGAATCTTAACAACGACATGCCGAAGCTATCAAAGACATGCTGGAGCTAAAGACAAAGCTCACTGGAGCTACCCAAAAACATGTCAGACCTAGACAAAGAAAGTCAGACCTATTGTTGGACCTTGCAGAAGCTCGGAGCTAGAGTCGGACCTTGCTAAAAAGATGTTATGGCAGCATTCAAAACTTTTATTGTCAAAGCCAATGTATTCAGCACATATAGGTCTGACAATCTCCCCCTTGATGAATGCATTGGCAACACCACATAAGATCCGAGCATTGGCTTATTCACATTAAAAGTTTTGAAAATAATTTCTCCCCCTTTGTAAAACAGAAATAAAATGAGAAAAAGAAATTCTCCCCCTGACAGGAATTGTGCCAAAAACAATTATGAATATGTGCAATGTGTAATCAATTTCTCCCCCTTGCATACTTATCTTTAAAAATTCACATATTATCTCTCCCCCTTTGACAATGTATTCAACAAGGTTTATAAGACAAATTTTAATTGTTATGAGCATATTATAACATATACATATAAAACAAAGCTCATCCAAGTCATACTATCAAGTAACTTACACTATCACATCAATGAAATACATAAAGTAGTGTAAGCCATGCTAGAGATCAAATGTAATTTTCAATTTAAGCAAGTCATGATCTCACAAACTTAACTATTTCGATATCTGAAAGCATGACACTTGTTGCTGCATTTTATATTTTTCAAAGCACAAAAATAGATCATATGATATTTGCAAGAGATTATATGCGCATCTGGCATATTCTAACCAACCAAGCTAAGCCTATGTCATTTGACAATCAGAAGCTTAAGGACATGGTTTTAGTCATACACAACTTCTTCCAAGTTCATATCTAAGTGCAATGATAAGCCATCTCAAAAGAAGAAGTGTGATGCATGCATATTCTCTTGATCTTTTTTCAACCTATATTTGTTCATAAAAACTCAACATGTGAGTTGATTACTTGATTAATTCTTTATGATTAAAAGCACTTGTGAGCATGTAACAAGTTCAAAACAATAAGAAAGTTTGACCATGACTAGATTTAGTGTAAGTAATTATTCCAATTACTGGACATGGCAAAAACTACAAAATGTGTAATACGAGTAATGTAGTAAGAACTTTCAGCATGTAAAAGGAATCACAAAGTCATATATGTATGAAATACTATGCTCATATTATTTTAATTTTAGATTCACACATAAACTTCTCAAGTTTCAAAACTTCCCCTCAATGTAAGCCATGAGGATGCATAACCCCTATTTGACTACGAATAAAACAAAAAGAGTGAAATCCAAAGGTTTTGTAAAAATGTCAGCAAATTGTTGTTCGGTATCTACATGGTGAAGCACAATGTTTCCTTTTTCAACATTATCACGTAGAAAGTGATACCTAATGTCAATGTGCTTAGTTCTAGAATGTTGCACGGGGTTTTTAGCAATGCAAATGGCACTAGTGTTATCACAAAACAGTGGGACACTATCTAGATCAACCCCATAGTCCTTAAGTGTTTGAACAATCCAAAGAATTTGTGAGCAAGCACTAGCAGCAGCTATATATTCAGATTCAGCTATGGATTTTGCAACTGAGTTTTGTTTTCTAGAGGACCAAGCAACTAGTGAATTACCAAGAAAATGACAAGCACCAGAAGTACTTTTCCTATCAATCCTACAACCCCAAAATCAGCATCCGAAAAAGCTTTCAAAGTAATGATTGAGGAAGAAGGAAGAAAAATGCAAAATTCATGAGTTCCATGTAAGTACCTGAAAATCCTTTTGACGGCTTGACGATGTGGAGCACGTGGGGAGGCTTGAAACCGTGCACAAATACATACGCTGAATTGTATGTCTGGTCTTGATGCCGTGAGGTACAAAAGTGATCCGATCATGCTTCTATATTCTTTTTGATCCACGGGTTCACCATCTTCATCAAGTTCAAATGTTGTTACTCTTCCCATTGGTGTCCGAATAGGCTTTCTTTTGTCCATGTTGAAGCGCCTTAGGACGTCTTTTGTATACTTCGTTTGATGCACAAATGTACCCTCCTTGGTTTGCTTGATTTGCAGCCCCAAAAAGTACGTGAGTTCTCCCATCATACTCATTTCAAATTCTGAACTCATCATAGCTGAAAACTTGGACACAAGATCATGAGAAGCACAACCAAAGATAATATCATCCACATACACTTGAACAAATAATGAGTCATTGCCATGCTTAAGCACAAAAATAGTTTTATCAACCTTGCCCATGGTAAACCCATTTTCAAGTAAGAATGTTTTTAACCTATCATACCATGCTCTAGGGGCTTGTTTGAGACCGTACAAGGCTTTGGACAGTTTGTAAACATGATTAGGAAAATCTGGATTTTCAAAATCCGGTGGTTGTTTGACATAAACCTCCTCGTCTATGTAGCCATTAAGAAAAGAACTTTTAACATCAATTTGATATAGCTTAAAACCTTTAGATGCAGCAAAAGCTAACAAAATTCTTATGGCTTCTAATCTAGCAACAGGAGCAAAAGTTTCATCAAAATCTAGACCTTCAACTTGAGTGAAACCTTGAGCAACTAACCTAGCCTTATTCCTAACCACAACCCCATCCTCACTTTGTTTATTTTTAAACACCCATTTAGTTCCAATTAAAGTATGATCTTGAGGTAGAGGTACAAGTTTCCAATCATTATTTCTTTCAAAATTTTCTAACTCTTCTTGCATGGCAATAATCCAAGATTCATTAGTGAGTGCGTGTGATATATCATTGGCTTCAAAAGAAGCAACAAAAGCGGAATGAGCATGAGAGTTTGGATTGCAAAACTTGGACCGTGTGACTTGTTCGTGCAAGCTTCCAATAATTTGTTGTGAAGGATGACTTTTGATAACCCGGAGGGGAGTGGACACTTCACAAGCTTCTTCTTCTTCATGTTCATTAAAAATCGATGAGCTTGTGACTTGAGGAGGATCTGGACCAGCAATGGTGGTCGTCGGTGCTGGCTGTGAATCAAAATCAGGAGCTAGAACAATGTCATTAGCTGCTGAATTTTCGGGCTATAGCTCCACCTCTTTCTCATCTTCAACGAAAATGCTCTCCCCCTGCGGATATGGATCTGGACCTGCAATGTTTGAGCTAGTACCTGGGCTAGCTTTATCAAAAGACACCTCACAAGTCTCCACAATTTTGTTAGTGTCAAGTAAAAGCACACGGTAGCCTCTAGTATGAGATGGACAACCAAGAAACATGCCATCAACAGATCTAGGTTCAAATTTATCAATATTACCATGTTTCTTAACAAAGCATTTGCAACCAAAGACCCGAAAGTGTGTAACACTAGGCCTATGTCCAAACCGGAGCTCATATGGTGCTTTACCTAGCTTAGCACGCAAGAAAACACGATTTGAGACATAACAAGCAGTTGCAATCACATCAGCCCAAAATTTCCTAGGAGTTTGATATTCATCAAGCATAGTCCTAGCCATCTCAACTAAGGTTCTGTTCTTTCTTTCTACAACACCATTTTGTTGAGGTACATATGATGAAGAAAATTGATGATCTATTCCATTTTCAGCACAAAAGTGATCAAAAGATTGATTTTTAAATTCATTTCCGTTATCACTTCTAATTGCTTTTAAAAATCCTGGGTGATCAATTGATAATATAAGAAATAAAGTTCTAAAGTGACTAAAAACTTCATTATTCGATGCCATAAAATAAACCCAAGAGTATCTAGAATAATCATCAACAATCACAAGAACATACCATTTACCTCCGAAGGATTGAACACGTGAAGGTCCTACGGTGTCAAGGTGCAAAAGTTGACCCGATTCAGTTGTCATGATCATTGTGAGAGGAGTATGTGAACCTGCAACCATATTAGCAAGTTCTACAAGAAGAGCACACGATTCTTTGTCCCCTTTAAGCTTAGGCAGCCCACGTATGCGATCAAGAGTACTAACATGCGTGAGATGATCAAAGCCTACGTGACCAAGTCTACGATGCCAAAAATATAAGTCTTTGGAATCATTGGCAACTAGACACCTATGCTTAGAGGAAGACATATAAAATCAGCTTTAAAAACTCTTCCAAACCGTGACATGTTAAAAATAAGCTCACTATTTGAATTTATAACTTTGTAGCAATTTTTAGTGAAAATAATTTCCAGATTTTTATCTAGCAGTTGTGAAACAGAAAGCAAGTTGTATTTTAAATTTTTAATAACTTCCACATCCTTCAAACTGTAGTGATTATTTACTCTAACCGAACCCTTAGCAATTATAGGAGTTGAAGAATTATCGGCAAAAGTAACATTCTCTACACGTGACACAAAAGAGAGGGAGGAAAACCATTCTTTGTTACCGGTCATGTGGCGTGAGCAACCTGAATCCACAATCCAAATGTTCTCCTTCCTCAAGCGTTTAACCTACATAGAAGCACAATACGTCGATGACTCAATACTGGGGTTAGTCAAAAGGAATTTAGGAATCCAGTACTGAGTCACATGACATCCAGCAGGAATAACACGTGAAAGTTGAGATAAAACAGCAGGTTTATGAGCCAAAGCTTGAGGATGTTTGTACCCAATTACTGTCCTACGAGATGTTGCATGTGTAGCACAAAAAACAGTAGGTTTGGGAGCAACCCTTGCATTTTTTCGACTCATTACAGCAGATTGAATGTTCCTATCATTCGGTTTAGCAAGTGCAGCAAATTTTGCATGAATGTTATGAGGTCTAGCAATCATTCTTTCCTTTTTCTGTTGTTTAGCTTGTCTATAACAAAAATATATGACATGACCATCTCTACCACAATAGGTACAATGAAATTTAACTTTGTGTTCATGTCTAGATGAGCAAGCAACATTTTTATTTGAAACCGAATGAGACAACACTCCTGCAGATTTGAAAACCACTTCTTTTTGTTTAGGTACTGTTTGAATCAAACCACTTCCTAGTGACTTTACAATTTTAGGTGGATGTGCCTTAGCATGAGCATGAGAATCAGAACCTAAACCAGTTTTATCATTGCAAGACTTGGAAGAATTCAGCAGCAAGTTTAGGTTCTTATTCCCATTATAAAACTGATCTAATGTCCTATGCATGTTATCAAGTTTATTGGACAGATCAAGGCAATTTTCACATGAAGTTTTTCCTTTTAATTTGCAATTGGAACAAAATTTAACTTCATGAGAACGTAAAGCATTGTTCAATATAGAAATTTCATTCATAGCATCTTGTAGTTTCTTATCAAGATCATCACAAGTAGAACAATGCAAATCAAATGTAAGAACAACTAGCATCTTTCAAGTTTTTATCATTAAGTGCAGCAAGCTCTCTATTCTTTTCAATTTCTAACTCAAGTTTATCAAGTGTGGAGGTGTGCGCACTTCTTAGGGAGGACGGTTGTTAATATATTAAGTCACATGAGGAACAAGAATCATCACTAGGAATCAAGGATTTCAAACGATTAATTTCAGATTATAGTGACTCAATTTTAACAGCATTGTCCCTAAGCTTTTTGCCCTTTTTCTTAACAATAACAGTGGTACGAGAAATGGCATCACACATTTCTTCGCAAGTAGGACATACCTCTTCATTGTCGTTGTTGTGTTCTACCTCCTCCATACTTGATCGTGACTTGCCCGCCATGAAGCACAAGTTTGCCAAATCATCTTCATCTTCGTCACTTCCAATGTCCACGTCGCTTGAGTCAAGTTCCTGTAGTGCGGAAATAAAACTGCTCACCAGTTGGCGACTTGTAAATCCCTTCTTCTTCTTCTTCTTCTTATCGTTTGTTGATGAGTGCTTCGTCCTTGATTGTTTTTCTTCTCGAGAAGTAATACATGAAAGGTTAGGACAATTTGTACGAAAGTGTCCTGTCTTGCCACATTCAAAGCATTGTTGAGGTACATAGCTTCCTCTCCTTCTAGTTCTCACATTTTGCAATGCTTCTGAGAACCTAGTAGAGAGAAGTACTAGCTCCTCCTCTGGAAACTCCTCAATCTGTTCAAGGGTTAGAGAGGACAACAAAGCAAGTGTACCACAAGATGAGGATTGGCCAGAGCTAGGCATATCACGTTGAGAAACAAATGCAAGAGACTTGTTGGGGTTCTTACGTGAGATTATGTCAATTTCATGAGTTTTCAATTTAGAATAAAGAACATCTAATGTAAGTGTACTCATGACAGTAGATTCATGAATAGATGTGACTTTCATCTCTCAAATTGATATGTCTAATGAACTTAGTAATTGTCTAGCATTTTCAGCATCTGAAAAATTAACATGGACACTACGCAAGTTGCTGAGAATTTTATTAAAGCGAGCAAAAATGTCATCAATAGTCTCATCGGGTTGCATCTCGAAGCGCATGTATTCTTTCATGAACATGTCTTGCCTTACCTCCTTGATCGTGTTGGATCCTTCGTGACAGTCACAAAGTGCCTTCCACACATCGTATGCAAATCGGAGGTGTGCAACACGGTCGAAGTCGCTTTGAGTTAATCCTTGTATGATCAAGTTCCGAGCCTTGTTGTTGTTGTCGACATTTCTCAGATTTATAGCTGTAACTTGATCATTTGAAGGCACTTCATAAGGATTGTATACCTTCTCCCATATTGCGAAGTCTTGAGCCTGGATGAAGGCTTCCATACGTGCCTTCCAAACCTGAAAATCAATACCACTAAAGACACAAGGTTTTGTGGAGTATTCTTCCATGATGATTAGTCAAAATATGTGCAAATCATAAAGATTAGAGCACTGTGGCTCTGATACCAATTGTAGGATCAAAGAGCATGTGAAAAGCTACCAGAGGGGGAGGGGGTGAATGGAAGATTAAAAAATCTTACGCAGCGGAAACAATTAAATCCCAACAACCCCTTCGGCAGAAAAACAATCTGTTAAAGAAATCGTGTGAGAGACTAATCTAAACGTGTTTCACTGTGACAAAAGTGATAGATATCAGAGAGAATCAAGTCACGAAGACAACACAATAATAATCGCTCAAATCCGTCGAGAAAAAATCAAGTTACTATTAAAAAATCGAACAAAGGTCAATCTGTTCTATCCGAGAAAAACAGTTTTGGAACACTGCAAAGAAACTCACGTAGATCAGAAACCACAAATCCAATGACCGTAAAATTTTGACAGATGATAGATAAGCAAGTTGTGAAGAAAACCCAGAAAGAATCACATCAATTGGATCTGTAAAACTCTAGTTATGATAAAACCACCAACGAAAGATAGTGCTGTGCAGAAACTCAACGAGTAAAACTTGTCTGGAACAAGTCGGACAAACAAGGCACAAAAGTTCCTTCAAACTACAAATTTTATTCAATAGAACACAATAGGAACAGCTCCAAAGTCGTGCACCACGAGCTCTGGCCTCCCTTGCTTATATAACCAGCCCTTAGGCCAACCCAATCTCAACTAGGACTCTAATCCTACTCAAATCACGAATCAAAACATTCCATAACTACTTAGGACTCTTCTATGCACAGGTAGAAGCAATCTTAAGACTTCCGAACACATTCAAAATGTATCCCACATTCCTAAAACAACCCAAATTCGTGAGCCACATGAAATCCTTTCATAACCAACTCAAATCTTTCCATATTTGAGTCAAACCCGAGTCAGCCGCAGTCTGAGTCCATAACCTAGTCGGTTGGTGAAAGTGCATCTAGGAATCCCTTGTGGGTTTTGGATGATTTATGGCAAGCAAATGAGATCCTAACCTATTTTTTGAGATGAGCACAGGTTTTAATAGCAAAACAAGCAGAGTGCCAAAAAGAAGGGAGACTGAGGAGCAAAGTGGAAATGAGCTCAAGGAAGAAGAATAGTCGATCATTGTGTATGGAGTGTGTTAAGGAAACACACCCCAAGAGATCAATCACAATTAAACACACACATTGCACAAAGTTATACAGGACCGGACTAGTCCGAATGTCACTGGACTAGTCCGATATCCTCTCTGCACAAAATCAGACAAGTCCGATATCCATCGGACTAGTCCGATATCTCTCTGACTAGAATGGGACTAGTCCTCCCCAGTGCGGACTAGTCCTCAAAACACTTCACAAGTCACACAAGATCGGACAAGTCCGATCACCATCGTACTAGTCCGATATTTGTTCTGATCTAAATCGGACAAGTCCGATATTAGCACAGACTAGTCCGAATAACCCTCTGACCTAAATTGGACAAGTCCTCCAGGTGCGGACTTGTCACCCAATTCACCTAGGGTTTCACATGTACGGACAAGTCCAATGACTATCAGACTAGTCCGAAGATTTCCAGAAGCGAAATCGGACAAGTCCGCTCCTAGCCGGACAAGTACGATATTTCGGAACACTTAGGGTTTGCTACACACAGCACACCGGACTAGTCCGGTGTCCACCATGGACTAGTCCGATCTTTCTAAACCCTAACGGTAACTTTTAGAAACTGCATATAAATAGAGGTGCACGGCCCAAATTTAAACTCTCTCGAACCCTAGCGCCGTCACACCTCCCAAGAGCCTCAAAAACCATATCTCTCCACGAAATTAAGTGCAACAAAGATCAATCCTTTGAGGATTCACTCTAGATCATTGGAGAGACACGTTCAACACTCATTGAACTCTTGGTTTGATTCTCAAACACACTCCTGTGATTTCATTGTAATCTTTTGAGTGTGTTCTTGGTGATATTTTGTGTTGTAATCTAAGGGAGCTCTCAACGTGTGAGAAGGCCCCTTTGAATTCGGTTATTCACCCCTTTGTGAGAAGTGGAATAGGATTGGCCTTCGTGGCGATCCAACAAGGGTAGGGTAGGAGAAGACCTGGTCCTTTTGTGGACTCCTCAACTTGGATGTAGGTTGCCTTTGTGCGAGCCGAACCACGGGATAAATCCTTGTGTCTTTCTTGGTGTTCATAGTTCTTATCCATTACAACAATCTAGGGTTTCAATCATTATTGCATACTTTACGTTGAATCATTAAATATAAGATTGAATTGTGATAGACCCTAGTCCATAATCTTGCAACACTTCATTTGACTATATATTTCCGCTGCATACATCGAAGAATCAAATTAATCGATCAAACTTAATCAAACTAGTCGGTACACATTGGACTAGTCCGCACTTTATCGGACTAGTCTGATATCTCTGGTTTTGAACTGGTTGTCAAGTGTTGCAGGTTCCGACAAATTTCAAAAAGGCCTATTCAACCCCCCCCCTCTAGGCCACATTCAATTGGTATCAGAGCGAGGTTCTTCAAGAAAGAGACTAATCGCTCGAAGAAGATCATGTCGGACATGAAGGACATCCACAAGAGCAACAACCAAGAAAAGGTTGATGATGAAAAGAACCTCAAGGTGGAGAAGCTCCTCGCAGCCATTCAAGACTTTGAGGACGACGATGAGGAGACGCTAGAACTAAAGGTGCTCCTAAGAAAAAAGACACTTTCCAAAGGGAAAGTGAAGATTGAAGAAAAGAAGAAGGGGAGTAGTCACACCGACTACTCCCGAAATCCTTTTAACTATGATCGTCTCAATTCCAATAATAATCATTATTTGTCTATCCCACTTGGAAAAGCCCCACATTTCGATGGAAGTGATTATCCAATGTTGAGGCAAAATATGAAAATGCATCTAATTTCCCTCAATTCAAGTTTATGGCATATTGTGTGCACGGGGATAGATATCCCGGACGATGACGAAGAGCTCACACCAAGCCAAGAGCAGGCTATTCATCGAAATGCTCAAGCCACGGCAGTAATTACCTCTTCGCTCAGTCGGTACGAGTGCACTAAGGTGGATGGACTCGAGATTGCTAAGGAGATTAGGGACACACTGCAAACTGCACATGAAGGTGATCGTCTTGTGCATGAAGCAAAGATTGAAATGATCGATGGAGAATTAGGAAGATTCGCAATTGAAGAAGACGAGTCACCCAGGACATGTACAACCGATTGAAGACACTCGTCAACAAGGTCAGATCATACGGAAGTAAAAAGTGGAATGACCACGAGGTGGTAAAGCTCATCCTTAGAGCTTTCATGCCTCGCAACGTCACCCTATGCTCCATGATCAGAGAAAGCCCCGGATACAAAAGGATGACTCTGGATGAATTACTTGGAAAGATCATCAACTTCGAGATGATGGAAAAACAAGAAAAGCACGTCAAGGAGATTGCTGACCTCACCTCAGCAAAGAAGAAAGGGGTTGCCTTGAAGTCCACCCTCAAGCCCCTATCTAAAGAAGCTTGAGAAGCTCAGCTAGAAGAAGACAGTGATGATGAGAGCAGCGAATTAGATGAAGAAGACATGATATTATTCATGAAGAAATTCAAGAGAATAATGAAGAAAAGACAAGGTGCCAAATCAAGCGAAGGAAAGTACAAGGAAAGAACAAAACCAAAGTTGAGGCGGGCATGCTATAATTGTAGTGAGTATAGCCACTTTATAGTTGATTGCCCATATGAAGAGACCAAGAAGAAGACCAAAGAAGCCAAGCCTCAACCCAAGAAATTCTTCAAGAAGAAGAAACAAGCCGAACAAGCGCACATTGGGAAAGAGTGGGATTCAAATGATGAGTCCTTATCATCCGAAGTAGAAGAGATGGCTAGCATAGCCATCGAGAAGACATCCAAGAAGTCTACTCTCTTCCCTACACTTGGCGCATGGAAGGGAGATGGCACTTGCCTTATGGCAAAAGAAGGTAAACGCAAGGTAACCATTAAAACCCCTTCCGTGCATTCCTATTCTAGTGATGATGAAATCAATAGTGATAATGAGTATATGCTTGTTGGACTATATAGGAAAACTACCGTAAAAAATGAAATTTTTACTTGATCAACTTGTTGAGAAGGAGAGGTTGATACATCTTCAAGAGGACATGATCATCTCCCAAAAGGAGGAATATGTCGAACTTGACAAGCTTCTAGAACTTGAAAAGGAACGAAGCAATTCACTAGAGCTTGAGTTAGCTTCAAGCAAGGAAACTTGCTTGGAGTTAACCGACTCAAATGCTACAATCAAGGACCAACATGCTGACCTGATCAAGGTTAACAAGATCATTGAAGTGCAAGTTGAGTAACTCAAGCAAGGTGAACCTTCTTCCTCTTCAAGTTCACCTTCTCAACCCACTAAAACTGAGTTTGCTCATGCTTGTACATGTAAGAAAGCTGACACCAGTTTGAAGGACAAGCCAACCTCTACAAAGGATAAACATCCTGCCCAAAGTGGCATATTTGACAAGAAGAAGATCAAATATGCACGTAGTGCATACTTGGTCAAAAGACCTCCAAATGTCAAATATGGCATTGGTTACTCTTATGGTGAAAAGCAACATGCTAGAAGTCATAAGAATAACAAGGAGAGGATTACCTTTGTAAAGGGAAGACCCTCTCAAACTTGAAAGTCAAAGATTAAAACATTAATCGCACATGAACACCGGACTAGTCCGGTCGGGGTCCGAACAAGTCCGGCCTCCCAGACTAGTCCTGTACATAAACAACAATAGTTATTGTTTAGAACTTTCAATGCCTCGTATGTCTTAATGAGAAATAATTTTGGCAAAGTTTATGCTTATTATGTCGGGCCACACCATGAGAACACCAAGTCTCATGTGTGGGTGCCCAAATGTCTTGTAACTAACCTCCAAGGATCCAAGCAAGCTTGGGTACCTAAAACCAAAGCATAATCTGTTTTTGCAGGCCTATTCCTCCGGTGGATCTAAATGGGTGCTAGACAGTGGCTGCACCAACCATATGACCAGAGAAAGAAGAATGTTCGTTGAATATGAGGAAAATGAGGATCCAAACGAGGGCATCTACTTTGGAGATAATAGTCAAGGAAAGGTGCTCTGTACCGGTAAAATTGCAATATCTTCTAAACGCACACTTTCTCACATTTTACATGTTGAATCCTTAGATTATTACCTGCTGTCCATATCTCAATTATGTGACAAAGGTTATAATTGCTTGTTCACTAACGAGGGTGTTACCGTTTCTAGGAGGAGTGATGGTTCCATTGCATTCAAGGGTATGTTAAAGGGAAAGCTCTATCTTGTTGACTTCAACAAGGATAAAGCTAAACTTGACACATGCTTGATTGCAAAAACCAACATGGGTTGGCTGTGGCATAGACGGCTAGCGCACGTTGGTATGAGGAATTTTCAAAAACTCCTCAAGGGCGATCACATCTGAGGTTTAAAGGATGTTGTGTTTGAGAAAGACAGGCCTTGTAGCGCGTGCCAAGCCGGGAAGCAAGTTGGAACACCTCACCCCGCCAAGAACGTCATGACTACAACAAGACCGCTCGAGCTACTACACATGGACTTGTTTGGTCCAATTGCCTACATAAGCATTGGCGGTAACAAATATGGTTTAGTAGTTGTTGATGATTTTTCTCGCTTCAGTTGGGTTTTCTTTTTGCATGATAAGTCAAAAACACAAGGAATACTCAAGAATTTCTTCAAGCGAGCTCAAAATGAATTCTCATTGACAATTAAGAACATTCGAAGCGACAACGGCACGGAGTTCAAGAACACATAAGTGGAGGAGTGCCTTGATGAAGAAGGCATAAAACACGAGTTTTCAGCTCCATACTCCCCACAACAAAATGAAGTTGCCGAAAAAAAGAACTGAACACTCATAGAGATGGCAAGAACAATGCTCGATGAGTACAAGACCTCAGATCGATTTTGGGCGGAAGTGATTAACACCGCTTGCCACGCTGTAAATCGACTTTATCTTCATCGACTACTCAAGAAGACATCCTATGAGCTACTCACCGGTAACAAACCCAATATTTCATATTTTTGAGTTTTTGGTTCTCCATGTTATATTTTAAACAAGAAGCCCAGGACTTCAAAGTTCTCTTCGAAGTCCAATGAAGGTTTCTTGCTTGGTTATGATTCGAAAACTTACGCCTATCGTGTTTTCAACAAGACCTCCGGACTTGTTGAAATAGCACGTGACGTAGTGTTCGATGAGACTAACGGCTCCCAAAAGGAGCAAGTTGATCCATGTGTACTAGGTAAAGAAGATGCTCCCTGTCAAGCATTGAGAAGAATGGCCTTAGGTGAAGTTCGACCACAAGAGTCACCTCTACACGTATATGAGGAAGATGAGCCACAAGAGGAGGTCAACGATCAAGGGGGAGCTCCCACACAAGATCAACCACAAGAATACGAAGATAATCAACAAGTCAATGAAGGCAACCACTTAGGGGGAGAAGAAGATGATCATGAAGATACAACGCCTCAAGTGCCACACCCAAGAGTACACCAATGCGTCCAAAGGGATCACCCAATCGACAATATCATCGGTGACATCCAAAAGGGAGTAACCACTAGATCTCGTATAGCTAACTTTTGTGAATACTACTCGTTTGTATTCTTCTTGGAACCGTGCAGGGTTGAGGATGCATTGAAGGACCCGGACTGGGTGGTGGCAATGCAAGAAGAATTGAACAAAGCGGAACGAGGTGTGGGAACTCGTGGCAAGACCCAATGCGAACATTGTCGGCACCAAGTGGGTCTTCCGCAACAAACAAGATGAACACGGGGTGGTCACAATGAACAAGGTACGACCTGTGGCCAAAGGGTATTCACAAGTCGCAGGTTCGGATTTCGATGAGACCTTTGCTCCAGTAGCTAGACTTGAATCTATTAGAATATTACTTGCATATGCTACTCACCATGATTTCAAGCTGTATCAAATGGATGTGAAAAGCACCTTCCTCAATGGACCAATCAAGGAGGCATATGTGGAGCAACCCCCCGGGTTTGAAGACGAAGAGTTTCCCAACCACGTATTCAAATTACGTAAGGCTCTCTACGGCCTCAAACAAGCTCCTAGAGCTTGGTATGAGTGTCTTAGAGATTTCTTAATTGAAAATGGATTTAAGATTGGCAAAGTAGATTATACACTATTTACAAATAATTTTGACAATGATCTTTTTATTTGTCAAATTTATGTTGATGATATAATCTTTGGGTCAACTAATCAATCTTTTTGTGAGGAATTTTGCAAAATCATGACAGATAGGTTTGAAATGTCAATGATGGGAGAACTAAAGTACTTCTTGGGATTCCAAGTGCGGCAACAAAAGGAAGAGACATTCATAAGCCAAACCAAGTACACACAATACATACTCAAGAAGTTTGGTATGGACAAGGCAAAGTCTATAAAGACTCCTATGGCAACTAATGGCCACTTGGATATCAATGAGGATGGACCTAGCATCGACCAAAAGGTATATTGCTCCATGATTGGATCTCTACTCTATTTATGTGCATCTAGGCCAGACATTATGTTGAGTGTATGTTTGTGTGCAAGGTTTCAAGCCAATCCTAAGTAGTGTCACTTGACAGCCGTAAAAAGGATCTTGAGATATTTAGTTCATACACCCGACCTTGGTCTTTGGTACCCAAAAGGCTCAAAATTCAATCTCATTGGTTACTCCGATGCAAATTATGCCGGATGCAAGGTAGATAGAAAGAGCACCTCCGGTACATGCCAATTCCTAGGGAGATCCTTAGTTTCTTGGTCCTCCAAGAAACAAAATTCAATTGCCTTATCCACAACCAAAGCGGAGTATGTTGCAGTCGGGAGTTGTTGCGCACAACTCCTTTGGATGCGACAAACTCTAAGGGATTACGGTTACAATATGAATCGTATTCCACTCCTTTGTGACAATGAGAGTGCCATTAAAATTGCGTGCCATTAAAATTGCCCACAACCCAGTTGAGCACTCTAGAACTAAACACATAGATATAAGACATCACTTCTTGAGAGATCATTCCATGAAAGGAGACACAGCCATTTCTCATGTTAACACCCAAAAGCAATTGACCGACATATTCACCAAGCCACTTGATGAAAAACGCTTTTGCGAACTCCGAAATGAACTAAATATCCTTGATGCTCGGAGTGTGGCTTGAGATGTTGCATACCTATACGAATTCTTCAAAATATTTTGATTGGTTTGTCAAAATCATCTCTCTCAATTTTCTTCTGAAAACTATGTTAATTATTAGATCTTGGTGAATTATGATAATTGCTTGATTGTTGTATGCTTACTGATCATATTCATCAAGATTATTTGATTTGATTTGCCTCCCTATTTTCTAAATATGTACCTTCAAATATATATGAATGGGCTAAGCAATTCTTGCCTAGTGACCACAGACTAGTCCGTGGTTACCCATACTAGTCCGCCCATGCAGACTAGTCCGTGAAGTGCCGGTTAGGCCGGACTAGTCTGGTACGGACTAGTCCGATATAGTCCTCAGGAAAAGTTCGAACTAGTCCGGTCATCTCTAGACTTGTCCGATTTTTCGTGTCCATAACCCTAGCCGCCGCCAAACCCTAATTTCTTCACCTCCACTCTTGCCTCACGCGTTCTCTCTCTTCCACTCAAGCTCCCAAGGCGATTCCTTGATTTCTCCATCGGATCTTCGCAAGTTTGGGTGGAATTTGATCGTCATCGCATCGGGATTGAAGTTCTCGGACAAGTCCAACCTTCAATACCCTCATCTCCAAGTTCCAATCGATTTCTTCGGTAATTTTCACTCAAACCCTAGAAATCCCAAATTTCTTCATTGTTGATCAAATAGCCTAGCATATTCCACTATATATATGTCTCCCTGATGTATTACATTTATGCTACGCTTGTTGTGCATTAGGAATCAATATTTGTCCAGTCGCTTAGGTTTTTGAGTATGAATACCGGACTAGTCCCGTCCGTGCATGGACAAGTCTGGTCCCCCGGACTAGTCCGTGCCTGTACACCGGACAAGTCCGATTTTTCTGAACTCAAAACCTAACTTTTCAATTCCTCAATGTAATTCCTTGCTATCCTTTCACACCTATGCCTCATACCATTCATTCTCATTCATGTCACTCATTCTTAGGTCATGTCGAGCTCAAACAATGAAGTCTCCGACTTTGAGGCCGAGATGGACCACGAGGTGGCACCTCGGACCTCAACGGGTCTTGGCAAGAAGCGCCAAGAGAGACCTTTCGAGCCAACTCCATCTCCTCCATAGGCTCGGAGGAAATTGCTAGCAAAGAAGCCGGCCTCCAAGGTGCCAGCTTCTAGGGCTACCACCGGCGGTGGCCCTAGCTCGGCAAGTGCCCGCCTAGCCAAAGGCAAGGGCAAAGGGATAGCGATGGGTCCAGTTGGCCCGTTGAAACTCCATGCTCCGAGGGAAGGGGTCCGGGACCCCACTGAAGAGAAGTTCAACGGGAAGGGTAGTGATTCGGCGACAAAGTTCAGAAGCATTGATTGGTATGGCCGACCGAAGCAAGCTGCCGACAGAAGATTTTGGTGCAACTTCCATGCAGATTTCTACAAATTTGTGTATCTCCCAATGAAGACACCGGTTGTGCGCAGTCAATGGATTGATTGGGCACACTTTGAGAAGAAGGGCTGCTCCCCGTTCAATGAAGTGGTGGAAGTCATTGAGAGGCATGGCCTGAAGGATCTCTTTGCCTTCAGGAATAACTGGAATGATGAGGTCATTACACAATTCTTTGGGACATGCCACTTCTCGGGTGAAGATGAGGAAAGTGTTACTTGGATGACTCATGGATCCAAGTACAGTATCACTCAAGAAGACTTTGCAAGCCTGCTTCACCTTGACACCTCAAGATCTGATTGCTTGATCACACACAACATAGGTGTCATTGAGAAGGATAAGATGAAGTTCTTATATGAGCCAAACTCGAAGTTCAACCCCCCCCATCCACAAAGAACATGAAGCCGTTCTTTGTGGTGCTCAACAAAGTCTTGAGGAAGACCATCACTCCCAAGGATGGAGATGTCGAGAGTGTGCAGGGTTATCTCCGGACATTGATAAGAGTGATAAGCAAGGGGCGCTAGTTTGATGTGGTAGACTACATTTGGAATGACATGGTTAACATATCCTGCACACCCAATAGATCATATCTGATGTTTGTGATCGATAAGGTCACCGAGATTGAATTTGTCAAGGATGTGTAGCATCTACCCTTGAGGCCTCAGATGCCTCAGAAGCCAAGTATACAGGCTGCTCCCTCACCGGCCTCCAGTCCTGAGGCACCGGCAAGAAGGATTGAAGATGCAAGAGTTGCCCCTGCCAGTAGGGCAGCCCCTCAAAGGGGATCAGCCAGTGGGATCTTCAAATACCTGGCTGCCATCTTCGCTTCCTACAAAAAGGCTGAAGTAAAGGCCCATAAGCTCAACAAGAGAAGAAAGGAAGATATGAAGTATGTGAAGGAAAATGTGAAGCAAATTTGCCAGAAACTTGAGATCGAACCCATTGGGTCTCCAGTAATCTCTGAAGATTCAGATTCAGATTCAGACTTCACTGAGTTCGGGCCCTTGACCACCTCCGAGCTTGCCTACTTTTGCATTGGGGGCTCGAGTGACTCCGCACCTCCTCCTCCTCCTCCTCCTCATCAGGCTGAAGATGAAGATGACAAAGATGACGATGAGAGGACTGACAGCAAAGAGTGAAGACCTTAGGACCCTCCTCTCCTTCTTTTTGGTGTCTTGATGCCAAAGGGGGAGAGATTTAGGGGGAGTCTTAGCCTTAGCTGTAGGATGCGAGGAGAGAGCTCTCTTGTATGCTTTTTGACTATTTTGCAGATTGTAAAGCTTTAACTATGTTCTTAAGTTAATTATGGTTCTGTGATGCAATGCTTGATCAATTTGAGAAGTATTTGTTGAAATCTGTGATTTTGCTCCTAGAATGACATATATGCTTGGTTGTGATTGATTAATGTCAATTATGTCATTCTCATTGTTTCAACATACTTAGTTATGCATCCCACCATAAAAATTGTGAAATCGGACAAGTCCGCTCCTAGCCGGACTAGTCCGATATTTCGGAACACTTAGGGTTTGCTACACACAGCACACCAGACTAGTCCGGTGTCCACCACAGACTAGTCCGATCTTTTTAAACCCTAACGGTAACTTTTAGAAACCGCATATAAATAGAGGTGCACGACCCAACTTTAAACTCTCTCGAACCCTAGCGCCATCACACCTCCCAAGAGCCTCAAAAACCACATCTCTCCACGAAATTAAGTGCAACAAAGATCAATCCTTTGAGGATTCACTCTAGATCATTAGAGAGACACGTTCAACACTCATTGAGCTCTTGGTTTGATTCTCTAACACACTACTGTGATTTTATTGTAATCGTTTGAGTGTGTTCTTGGTGGTATTTTGTGTTGTAATCTAAGGGATCTCTCAATGTGTGAGAAGGCCCCTTTGAATTTTGTTATTCACCCCTTTGTGATAAGTGGAAGAGGATTGGTCTTCGTGGTGATCCGACGAGGGTAGGGTTGGAGAAGACCCGTTCCTTTTGTGGAATCCTCAATGTGGATGTAGGTTTCCTTTGTGGGAGCCGAACCACGGGATAAATCCTTGTGTCTTTCTTGGTGTTCATAGTTCTTATCCATTACAACAATCTAGGGTTTCAATCATTATTGCATACTTTATGTTGAATCATTAAATATAAGATTGAATTGTGATTGACCCTAGTCCATAATCTTGCAACACTTCATTTGACTATATATTTCCGCTGCATACATCGGAGAATCAAATTAATCGATCAAACTTAATCAAAATAGTCGGTACACACCGGACTAGTCCGCACTTTACCGGACTAGTCCGATATCTCTGGTTTTGAACTGGTTGTCAAGTGTTGCAGGTTCCGACAAATTTCAAAAAGGCCTATTCACCCCCCCTCTAGGCCACATTCAGTTGGACCTTTCTGACCAATTCTTTACGTCCAGATCTCTTCATCACGCCTCGGAACCATGTAGCCACGTCATGCACTCCTTGCACACGAGCAAACATCTTCCGACGACGTCCACGATACCTTCATATGCATTGTTCATGATTCATACATGCCGCGCGACCTCCCGATCAACTCAACCACAATTCCTTCCGAACTTGGTTGTTGGAACCTCATCTCCTCCCTGAGACTAGTTCAATGGATCCCGTCACCAGCCATTCTTGAACTCAAGCAACACATGCACATGAACAAACAACCAATCCGTACGAGCCCAAGTCTGCGACTTGACTCAAATTAGTTCCGAACACAACACCTTACGTGAGCACCTCACATAAGCATGTTGCAAAACCACAGTAAAACAATATCAGCCATATCAACCAAAATGCACCAAAAACTTAGCAAATGAATACTAAGCAATCTTTCCAACAATGTAAAGCAAGTTCAAGAAAATTCACAGTAAAAGTAGGAACATTGTGATCAAGCTCCGAACCTTGCCAAAGCCAACCAGAGCTTGAGCTGGAGCTTACCGAAGCTAGTACAACCTAGCGCCGGAGCTTACCAAAGCTAGTACAACCTAGCGACGGAGCTTACCAAAGCTAGTCGGAACTATTCAACCCAAAAGACGGAGCTAGAAAAACATGTCGGAGCTAACCAACATAAGTCAGACCTATCAAAAAATATCAAAGCTTAACAATGACATGCCGGAGCTATCAAAGACATGCCGGAGCTAAAGACAAAGCTCACTGAAGCTACCCAAAAACATGTCAGACCTAGACAAAGAAAGTCGGACCTACTGTCGGACCTTGCAGAAGCTCGAAGCTAGAGTCGAACCTTGCTAAAAAGATGTTATGGCAGAATTCAAAACTTTTATTGTCAAAGCCAATGTATTCAGCACACATAGGTCTCACACGGTCCCCACAGTCGGGCCAGGCTAACATTGTAACAGCCAGTACTTGGACTATAAAAGGATTGTGTTGCACAAATAGAGACAACTAAGCTCTTACGCACACAAGCATACACACACTCAAATAATGAACAACCACCTCGTGGAGTAGGGTATTATGCCCAGGTGGCCTGAACCACGTAAAAATCCCTTGTCTCACTGTCTTTTATAATCTTACGTGCGCCCCAACCGAATACGAACCCCCGCGGACTACGCTTTAGTATGAACCCCCACGTACTAACGCTTTGTGAGTGTGCGCATGGATACGATGAAGATAAAATCTCACTAGCACGAGGAACAATTACACGTAAAATTGGAATTTCGCCCGAGACCTCGCTGCAACTATGGGATGAACTTGTCAGGAAAACACGAAATAGGGGAGCTAGAGGGCAGGGCATGGGCTGAGGTTTTACTAGTATATTCTTGAGCTGAATTCACACATTTTTGATTTAGGGATCAGGGTATGATAGTGGCTGTAGCGCTGGGTCGATGGTCGAACAGAGGGCGGCAAGCAGGAGAGCTTCAATGGCGGCCACAGTTTCACGTTGAACAGCTTGGGGGGGGGGGGGGGTGGGTCTCAAATTGCACAGGAATAGGTCAGGGAGGTGCGCTAGAACATGAAGAGTAAGAGAGCACAAAGGAAAATGTTCAAAACCAACAGCCTGCATTTGATTTCGACTTAAGAAGATGAAGAACGTCTGTGCACAAGTTTTCTGTTCGAAGGAGAGAAACAGGGGTAAAGCCTCAGCTCTGGGATGTAGGGAAAAGGATGAGGACGTGAAGATCTTTCCCCTAATAGCTGGAATCGACTCATGAAGCAGGTAGCTGCCTGGACTTGCATGGCATACGGTAGCAAGCTGAGAACAGAGGAGGGCATTGAGAGACTGACTGGTGGGGTCCACTGCTCCAACCAAGTTCCACTTCTCTGTTATATTTAAATTCCATACATAAGTGTTCCAAATATTCTGAGATTTTGCAGCTAGGTTAAATCCATCATGTAGAATTCAAATGTGAAATCAAATTTAGAATTTGACAAAGTGGACAGTGGAATTTGAGTTTGAATTTGAACTTGAATGCTCTCCTATCGATTGTTTCAAATAACAGGTAAATGATGTTCAAAACTTGTCAAACTTGGCTAGAAATATATTTGAACTATGATAAATACATTACTGAATTAAATTTTATATTTTGATGATTTGGAGTTGGAACATTTGATTGATTTTTAAACTTCTTTGACTTCAACTCACATACACTACATGGGCCCTATGTCCTTAATTCAAATTCCTCTAACTAAATTTGATTTATGAACTGAAAAATACTCTAAGGTTTTTAGGTCCTTTAAAAGTGGTGTAGGATCAAAGAGCACATGAAAAACTACCAGAGGGGGTGAATAGTAGATTAAAACTTTTTCAGTGTAAGCAAAGAAAAATCCCTCAACAGAAAATCAATCTGTTAAGAAACCGTGTGTGCTACTGATATAAACATGTTCAACTATAACAAAATTATTATGTATTATAGAGAATCAATTCACGAAGACACGGCAACAAGAATCACAAAAAACCGTTGAGAAAAACTCAAGTTATGATCGAAAGATCGAACAAAGGTCAATCTGTTCTACCCGAGTAAAAACAGATCTGCAACACTGCAAAGAAACTCGTGTAGATTAGAAACCACAAATCCAATGACTATGAAATTTTGAAAGATGATAGATAATAATGTTGTGAAGACAACCCAAAAATAATCACATCAATTAGATCTATAAAACTCGATTTATGATAAAAACACCAAAACAACATAGTGCTATGCAGAAACTCGACGAGAAAAACTTGTATGAAACAAGTCAGACAAACAAGGCACAAAAGCTCCTCTAAACTACAAATTTTATTGATAAAAACACAACAAGAACAGCTCAAAGTCGTCTTACCACGAGCTCTGGCGTCCCTTGCTTATATAACCAGCTCTAAGGCCAACCCAATCTAAACTAGGACTCTAATCCTATTCAGTTTCAACCGAAACTTTCCATAACTGCTCAAGGCTCTTCTATACACAGATAGAAGCAATCTTAAGACTTCCAAACACCTTAGAAACATATCCCACATTCCTAAAACAACTTAAATTTGTGACCCACACGAAATCTAACAAAAACAAACTCTAAACATTGCATAACATAACCATCTCAGCCGCAGCGTGAGGCATAATCCACCCGGTTGGACCTTCCAGACCAATTCTTTACGTCCACTTCTCTTCATCACGCCTTGAAACCATGTTGCCACGTCCATGCACTCCTTGCACATGTGCAAGCACTTTCCAACGACGTCCATCATACCTTCATATGCATTGTTCTTGACCCAAACATATTGCGTGACCTCCCGATCAACTCAACCACAATTTCTCCTGAACTTGGTTGTTTAACCTCATCTCCTCTCTAAGACTAGTCCAATGGATCCCGTCACCAGCCATGTCTTGACCTCAAGCAACACCTGCACATGAATAAACAACCATCCTTTTTCAGCCCAAATCCTCGGCTTGACTCTCATTAGTTCAAAAATCACAACACATTACGTAAGCACCTCACATAAGCATGTTGCAAACCATTGCAAGATAATACTAGCCTTAACCACCAAAACACACCAAAAACTTAGCAAATGAATACTAAGAAAACTTCACATAATAGTAAAGCAAGTTTGAAACATTGTCAATTAAAAGCAGAATCATTACGATCTTGCACCGTACCTTGCCAAAGCTAACCGGACCTTGCGAAAGTTAACCGCACCTTGCGAAAGTTAACCGAACCTAGCCAAAGCTAACCGGACCTTGCACCGGACCTAGCCAAAGCTAACCAAAACATGTCGGACCTATTGTCATACCTTGTCGGAGCTACCCAAAGCATGTCAGACCTATCGTTGGACCCTGTCAGAGCTACCCAAAGCATGTCGGACCTATTGTCGGACCTTGCCGAAGCTACCCAAAGCATGTCGGACCTATCGTCAGACGTTGCTAGAGCTCAGACCTAGAGTCACACATCGATTAAAAGTGTGTTTTGACAATATTCAAAACTTTTATCGAAATAGCCAATGTATTCAACACACATAGTTCTCACAATCTCCCCCTTGTTGAATGCATTGGCAACACCACTTAAAATGCAAACATTGGATTATTCACATGAAAAGTTTTGAAAACAATTCCCCCCCTTTTGAAAATCAAATGAGAAATTTCAAAAACAAAAATTTCTTCCCCTATCCATATTTCCCCCCTTTTGACAATGTATTCAGCAAGGTTCAAAAGAGAAATTTCAATAGTTATGAGCATATTATAACATATACATATAAAACAAGGTTCATCCAAGTTTATCAAGTAACTTACACTATCACATCAATGAGATACATAAAGTAGTGTAAGCCATGCTAGAGATCAAGTGTAATTTTCAATTTAAGCAAGTCATGATCTGTAACACCCTCATTTTCATGCATCATGCCCTACATGCACTCATATACATGTTTAACGTTAACCCACATCAAGAGGAACGAGTTTAAAATTGATTTGGAACAAAACCGCACTTAAAAACGCAGGAAAGTGCGGACTAGCCAGATTTTGCTGCGGACTAGTCCGATTTCTCTCTAACTAAAAACGGACTTGTCCGTTTTTGCTGCGGATTAGTCCAATTTTTGGCACTGGAAACTTTCAGACTTGTCCGATTTTGTGCGGACTAGTCCGATGCTCCACGAATCCTTGAAAATTTTCTAAGTCCTTGGACTTTTTCGGACTAGTCTGGTGTTCCAGCAGACTTGTCCGATTTCCTTTCTGTTAAAATTCGGACTTGTCCGATGTTTGGCCAGACTTGTCCGATTTTCTCTCTGGACGACTTCGGACTAGTCCGGTCCTTTTCGAACTTGTCCGATATTTCGTGACTGCGAGTTGATCTTTTGTTTTACGACTTGTTTCTTGGGTTTCACGATAAGTGGGCCTAGGGACATCATGCCCAACTCTTTTAGAGCCCATGTGGGACTCTAAACCGGCCTCTACTCATCCCAAAACTCGAAATCCATCTAACCCTAGCCTCCACCTCTATATAAACAACCCCACCCCTTAGATTGACATCTATTTGCCACTTTTCCACCCACCCAAACACTAGTTCGTGGGGAGCCACCATCAAGGAGGGAGGAGAAGATCCCAAGCAAGAAGAAGAAGAGGAGGAAACGAAGGAGGATCAAGATCTCCACCGAGTTTCGTCCTTCACCACCAATTCATCTCCAAGTTCATCACCAACCCTAGATCATCAAGATCCAAGTGCTACCTCCATGTTTCTTGATTCATTGGAGTTCTAAACACCTGGTATACCTTCTATTCTCTTTTCTTTACGTGAATTCAACCCCTAATCTTCAAATTCACGTCGATCTAGAAAACCCTAATATGCTGATCTCGTCAATTGTGGACTTTTCTGGTCCCCGGCAGACTAGTCTGATCTTCCTGGTTAAACTGGGTTGAATTAATTCTAAAATTTGATCTAATCAAATCCAAACCTGTATAAACTTGTTAAAAGCTATTAGAACTAGTTAGTTATCATTAAAAGCAATCTAGTAACAAGTTCTACCTTGCATTTGCATTAATCATGCATGTCATGTCATATTGAATAATATTTGTGCACTCTTTGATTGTGTTTCTTTTCTTGTATGTTTATTATGTGGATTAGATGGATTTGCACTAGAAAGTGCCGCGGAAGATCTACAGCACCAAGAGTTTGAAGGCTTTGACCCTAATCAACAGCAAGAGCAAGGCAAGTGTCCTTGAAGCATATTGATCCTGTTTTAAAAAAAAATGTTTTGTTTGCAAACTGCATGCTTGTGTCAATTTGATGGGAATCCTATGGTAGGAAGTTTACTAGAATTGTTTAACCACCCTTGTCACCTGGAATTTATGGTAGAGAGAGTCGGGAAGGGTTTTTACCTTTTTGCTTCGCTTAATCAACTGGGATGGGAAACCAACTATACCACTCAATTTAATTATGCATGAATGAGACTATGGTTAACATGAACTGGTTAAATATGATATGGTAATGGGTGATCTAAGCAAGCCTGGTATGTGGATGGGTTGGATGTTATGGTGGTTTGCTTGCTTGAGATCTAAGGACCAGTTCATGCGAGAATAAGCCAGGACTACAGTGCCACCACGAGGCCAAGTATGGGTGCGGCGTAGCTGATTAATTAGGGCTTTGCTAGTACTGTTTGGACCATTGTGGATGCTTGGGGAAGGGTTAGTCGGATTGGGTTTGTTGATGATTGGTGGGACTACCCTGGGATCCGAATGGCTCAAGAGGGGGCCCTTGGTTGAAGATGTGCTCAGTTGGAGACATCGCCACCGGTGAAACCTCAGTGGGGTCTGAATAGGCTAGTAATCCCTTTGTAAAGGCTATTTTGTGATCTCTTGGCCATACATCAAAGGAAGTGTAATTGGCATAAGGGAGGTTCTTTAGTCGCCGACGGGTGATGAAATCACAAACACGTGGGTAAAGAGGTACAAACTCTGCAGAGTCTAATAAAACTATCATGATAGCCGTGCTCCCGATTATGAGCACCTGGACAACTTCCATGATTAGAGGGAACTTGGTATTGGGATGGTATTTGGGATGGTTATGGTTTGGTAATGGTTACATCTGATTATAGATTAATTTCTGGTATTGAATATGGTTATTGGTAAATGGTGAAATATGGAATTATGGATGAGGATGGTGAAATATGGACTGGTATTATGATATTACTTATGATTATGATGGGTTTATTTCACCTACATATAATATATTGCTCTTCAAATGTTTTTATGTACTTTTCATCACTTTGCCATTATTATTGTTGTCATTTGAATTAGACACATGTCATACTTTCCACACTTGCTGAGTACGACATGTACTCACTCTTGCAATCCCCCCAACAGTTGCAGGTCAGGATTGGGAGTTTAATGGTGATAATGCGGAGTTCTAGACCGTGTCTACCGTCAGCTTTGCCTGTGGTGTTGATTGGAGCTGCGCTATACCCTATCGCTTATGCTGCCTAGCTGTTTAGTTTGCTTAGTTGCTTAATCAGTTTATTTTTGCTGCATTAGTTGAACTTGTCATAAATATTCATTAGAGGTTGTATTCGAGGATAATCTTGTTTGTGTAATAAAATTTGGTTAATTAATCTTGTCGTGTGGTAATTATCTGTATATCGTTTGTGATTGCACTCGTGTATGTGTGATGAACATCCTAGGCACACATATGCGTTAGCTTGGTTCATTTTTCGGAACCGGGCGTCACATGATCTCACAAACTTAACTATTTCAAAAACCTGAAAGCATGACACTTGTTGCTGCATCTTTATTATTTTACAATATCATTTAAAGCACTAATTTTGATCATATGACATTTGCAAGAGATTATATGCCGCATCTACCTTATTCTAACCAACCAAGCCAAGCATATGTCATTTGACAATCAAAAGCTAGGACATAGTTTTAGTCATACGCAACTCCTTCCAAGTTCATATCAAAGTGCAATGATAAACAATCTCAAAAGAAGAAGTGTGATGCATGCATATTCTCTTGATCTTTTCTCAATTTTTCATTTGAACATAAAAACTCAACATGTGAGTTGATTACTTGATTAATTCATCATGATTAAAAGCACTTGTGAGCATGCAACAAGTTCAAAACAACAAGTAAGTTTGATCATGACCGAATTTAGTGTAAATAATTATTCCAATTGCTAGTCATGGCAAACTACAAAATGTATAACACGAGTAATGTAGTATAAACTTTCAGCATGTAAAAGGAATCACAAAATCATATATTTATGAAATACATATGCTCATATCATTTCAAATTCAGATTCACACATAGAGTTCCTGAGTTTCAAAACTCCCCCTCAGTTTAAGCCATGAGGATGCATAACCCCTATTTCACTACGAACATAACAAAAGTGAGTGAAATCCAAAGGTTTTGTGAAAATATTAGCCAATTGTTGTTCGGTATCGACATGGTGAAGCACAATGTTTCCTTTTTCAACATTATCACAGAGAAAGTGATACCTAATGTCAATTTGCTTTGTTCTTGAATGTTGCACGGGGTTTTTAACAATAAAAATTGCACTAGTGTTACCACAAAATAGTGGAACACTATCTAGATCAACCCCATAGCCCTTAAGTGTTTGAACAATCCAAAGAATTTGTGAGCAAGTGCTAGCAACAACTACATATTCAGATTCGACTGTGGGTTGTGCAACTAAATTTTGTTTTCTAGAGGACCAAGCAACAAGTGAATTACCAAGAAAATGACAAGCACCCGAAGTATTTTTCCTATCAATAATACAACCCCCAATATCAGCGTCCGAAAAAGCTTTCAATGTAACGATTGAGGAAGAAGGAAGAAAAATACCAAATTCTTGAGTTCCATGTAAGTACCTGAGTATTCTTTTAATGGCTTGACAATGTGAAGCACATGGGGAAGCTTGAAATCGTGCACAAAGACATACGCTGAATTGTATGTCTGGTCTTGGTGCCATGAGGTACAAAAGTGATCCAATAGTACTTCTATAATTTTTTTGTTTGACCGGGTCACCATCTTCATCAAGTTCAAGTGTCGTTGCTGTACCCATTGGTGTTCAAAGAGGCTTGCTTTTTCCATGTTAAAGCGCTTAAGAAGGTCTCTTGTATACTTCATTTGATGCACAAAAGCACTCTCCTAAGTTTGCTTGATTTGCAGCCCCAAAAAGTACATGAGTTCTCCCATCATACTCTTAAATTTTGAACTCATCATAGCTGAAAACTTGGACACAAGATCATGAGAACACAACCAAAGATAATATAATCCACATACACTTGAATGAATAATGAGTCATTGCCATGCTTAAGCACAAAAAGAGTTTTATAAACCTTGCCCATGGTAAACCCCTTTTCAAGTAAGAATGTTTTTAACCTATCATACCATGCTCTAGGGGCTTGTTTGAGACCGTACAAGGCTTTGGACAGTTTGTAAACATGATTAGGAAAATCTGGATTTTCAAAACCCGGTGGTTGTTTGACATAAACCTCCTCGTCTATGTAGCCATTAAGAAAAGAACTTTTAACATACATTTGATATAGCTTAAAACCTTTAGATGCAGCAAAATCTAACAAAATTCTTATGGCTTCTAATCTAGCAACAGGAGCAAAAGTTTCATCAAAATCTAGACCTTCAACTTGAGTGAAACCTTGAGCAACTAACCTAGCCTTATTCCGAACCACAACCCCATCCTCACTTTGTTTATTTTTAAACACCCATTTAGTTCCAATTAAAGTGTGATCTTGAGGTAGAGGTACAAGTTTCCAAACATTATTTCTTTCAAAATTTTCTAACTCTTCTTGCATAGCAATAATCCAAGATTCATTAGTGAGTGTGAGTGATATATCATTGGTTTCAAAAGATGCAACAAAAACAGAATGAGCGTGAGAGTTTAGATCGCAAAATCTGGACCGTGTAACTCGTTCGTGCAAGCTTCCAATGATTTGTTGTGGAGGATGACTTTTGAGGACGCGGAGGGGAGTAGACACTTCACAAGCTCCTTCTTCTTCATGTTCATCACAGATTGAATAACTTGTGACTTGAGGACGATTTGTACCTACTGCAGTAGTTTTTGGTGCTAGTAGTGGTGCAAAATCAGCAGCGTGATCAACATCATTTGCTTCTGAATTTTCGAGCAGCAGCACCATTTCTTCGTCTTCTTCAACGAAAATACTCTTCCCATGCAGATATGAATATGGACGTGCAATATTAGAGCTAGTACATGGGCTAGCTTCATCAAAAAAAACCTCACAAGTCTCCACAATTTTGTTAGTGTCAAGTAAAAGCACACGATAGCCTCTAGTATAAGATGGATAACCAAGAAACACACCATCAACAGATCTAGGTTCAAATTTATAAAGATTACCATGTTCCTTAACAAAGTATTTACAACCAAAGACCCGAAAGTGTGTGACACTAGGCCTATGTCCAAACCGAAGTTCATATGGAGTTTTTCCTAGCTTAGCACGCAAGAAAACACGATTTGAGACATAACAAGCAATTGCAATTGCATCAGCCCAAAATTTCCTAGGAGTTTGATATTCATAAAGCGTAGTCCTAGACATCTCAACTAAGATTCTATTCTTTCTCTCTACGAAACCATTTATTGAGGTACATAGGGTGAAGAAAATTGATGTTCTATTCCATTTTCAGCACAAAAGTGATCAAACGATTGATTTTTAAATTCGATTCCGTTATCACTTCTAATTGCTTTTAAAGATCCTAGGTGATCAATTGATAATCTAAGAAATAAAGTTCTAAAGTGACTAAAATCTTCATTCTTAGATGCCATAAAGTAAACCCAAGAGTATCTAGAATAATCATCAACAATCACAAGAACATACCATTTACCTCCAAAAGATTGAACACGTGAAGATCTTACAGTGTCAAAGTGCAAAAGTTATCCCGGTTCAGTTGTCATGGTCATTGTGAGAGGAGCATGTGAACCTGCAACCATCTTCGCATGTCTACAAGAACAGAACACAATTTATTTGTCCCCTTTAAGCTTAGGCAGCCCACGTATGCAATCAAGAGCACTAACACGCGTGAGATGATCAAAGCCTACATGACCAAGTCTACGATGCCAAAAATATAAATCTTTCGAATCATTAGCAACTAGACACCTATGCTTAGAGGATAAAATATCAAAATCATCTTTAAAAACTATTACAAATCGAGATATGTTAAAAATAAGGTCACCATTTGAATCTACAATCTTACAACAATTTCTTGTAAAAATAATTTCTAGATTTTCATCTAGCACTTGTGAAACAGAAAGCAAGTTGTATTTCAAATTTATAACAAGTGCCACGTCTTTCAGAGTGTAGTGATTATTAACTCTAACTGAGCCCTTAGCAATTATATGAGTTAAAGAATTAGCGGCAAAAGTAACATTCTCTACACATGATACAAAAGAGAGAGAGGAGAACCAATATTTGTTATCGGTCATGTGGCATGAGCAACCTGAATCCACAATCCAAATGTTCTCTTTTCTCAAGCGTGTAACCTACACAGAAGCACAATACATCGATGACTCAATACTGGGGTTAGTCAAAAGGCATTTAGGAATCCAGTATTGAGTCACACGACGTGCGACAAGAATAACACGTGAAAGCTGAGATAAAGTAGCAGGTTTAATGAGCCAAAGTTTGAGAATTCTTGTACCCAACTACTGATCTACGAGGTTTACATGTGTAGTACAAAAAACTGGTTTGGGAAAAAACTTTGCATGTTTTTGACTCATAACAACAGGTTGCATGTTCTTGACATTCGGTTTAGCATGTTCAACACATTTTGCATGAGAGTTATGAGATCTAGCTTGTGTTCTTTCCTTTTTCTTTTGTTTAGCTAGTCTATAACAAAAATATATGACATGACCATCTCTACCACAGCAGGTACAATAAAATTTAGCTTTGTGTTCATGTCAAGATGAGCAAGAATTATGTTTATTAGAAACTGAATGAGACAACACTCTTGCTGATTTGAAAGCCACTTCTTTTTTGTTTTGAAATTGTTTGAATCAAACCACATTCTAATAAATTTGCAACCTTAGGTGGATGTTCCTTAGCATGAGCATGAGAATCAAAACCTAAACCAGTTTTATCATTGCAAGACTTGGAAGAATTCAGCAGCAAGTTTAAGTTCTTATTCCCATTAAAAAACCGCTCTAGTGTCCTATTCATATCATCAAGTTTCTTAGACAAGTCTAGGCAGTTTTCACATGAAGTTTTTCCTTTTAGTTTGCAATTAGATCAAAATTTAACTTACTGAGAACATAAAGCATTGTTCAATTTAGAAATCTCATTCATAGCATTGTGTAGTTTCTTATCAAGATCATCATAAGTAGAACAATGCAATCAATTATAGAATAACAAGCATCTTTTAAGTTTTTATCATTAAGTGTAGCAAGCTTTTTGTTTTTTTCAATTTCAAGTTTATCAAGTGTGGAGGTGTGCGCACTTCTTAAAGAGGACAATTTTCATATATAAGCTCACATGAGGAACAAGAGTCATCACTAGGAATCAAAGATTTTAAACTATTAATTTCAGATTCTAGTGATTCAATTTTAATAGCATTATCCCTAAGTTTTTATCCTTTTTCATAACTATAACAGTGGCACGAGAAATTTCATCACACATTTCTTCGCAAGTGGGACATACCTCTTCATCGTTGCTATTGTGTTCTGCCTCCTATATACTTAATCTTCAGTTGCCTGCCATGAAGCATATATTTGTCAAATTATCTTCATCTTCATCACTTCCGATGTCCACGTCGCTCGAGTCAAGTTCTTGAAGTGCGGAAATAAAACTGTTTACCAATTGGCGACCTGTAAAACCATTCTTCTTCTTCTTCTTATCATTTGCAGAGGAGTGCTTTGTCCTTGTTTGCTTTTCATCACGGGAAGATGACCTAAAAGTCTGGGGCAATCCGTATGAAAATGTCATGTCTTACCACATTCGAAGCATCGTTGAAAACCGACACTTTCTCTCCTTCTAGTTCTCACATTTTGCAATGCTTTTGAGAACCGAGTAGAGAGAAGTGCTAGCTCCTCCTCTGGAAACTCTTCAATTTGTTCAAGGGTTAGAGAGGACGGCAAAGCAAGTGTACCACATGATGAATATTGGCTAGAGCTAGGCATGTCACAGTTAGAAACAAATACAAGAGACTTGTTGGGGTTCTTACATGAGATTATGTCAATTTCATGAGTTTTTAACTTGGAATATAGTACATCTAATGTAAGTGTACTCACGACAGTAAACTTACGAATAGATGTAACTTTCATCTCCTAAATTGACATGTCTAATGCACTTAGTAATTGCCTAGCATTCTCAGCATCTGAAAAAATAACGTTGACACTATGCAAGTTGCTGAGAATTTTGTTAAAGTGAGCAAAGAGGTCATTGATTGACTCACCGGGTTGCATCTCGAAGCGCATGTATTCTTTCTTGAACATGTCTTGTCTTACCTCATTGATAGTGTTGGATCTTTTATGATAATCACATAGAGATTTCCAAATATCGTATGCAGATCGGAGGTGTGCAACACGATCGAAGTCTCTTTGAGTCAATCCTTGTATGATCAAATTTTGAGCCATGTTGTTATTGTCGACATCTCTCATGTTTGTAGCGGTGACTTGATAGTTTGGCGGCATGTCGTAAGGCTTGTACACCTTTTCCCATATTGTGAAGCCTTGCGCCTGAATGAAAGCCTCCATACATGCCTTCCAAACCTGAAAATCAATGTCACTAAACACACAAGGTTTTGTGAAGTACTTCTTCATAATGATGAGTCAAAACACGTGCAAATCACAAATATTAGAGCAGGTGGCTCTGATAGCAATTGTAGGATCAAAGAGCACATGAAAATCTACCAGAAGTGGGGGTGAATGGTAGATTAAAACTTTTTCAGCGGAAGCAATGAAAAAACCTTCGATAGAAAATCAATCTGTTAAGAAACCGTGTGTGCAACTGATCTAAACGTGTTCAACTGTGACAAAAGTAGTAGATATTATATAGAATCAAGTCACGAAGACACAACAACAAGAATAACGAAAAACTATCAAGAAAAACTCAAGTTATGATCGAAAGATCGAACAAAGGTCAATCTGTTCTACCTGAGTAGAAACAGATCTGCAACACTGCAAAGAAACTCATGTAGAACAGAAATCAGAAATCCAATGACCGTGAAATTTTCACATATGATAGATAATCAAGTTGTGAAGACAAAAAAAAAGAATCACATCAATTGGATCTGTAAAACTCGAGTTATGATAAAAACATTGAAGCACCATTGTGATGTGTAGAAACTCGACAAGAAAAACTTGCCTGAAACAAGTCTGACGAACAAGACACAAAAGCTCCTTTAAACTACAAAATTTTATTGATCAAAACATAAGAGGAACAGCCCAAAGTCGTCCTAGCACAAGCTCTGGACTCTCTTGCTTATATAACCAGCCCTAAGGCCAATCCAATCCAGACTCTAGTCCTACTCAGTTTCAACCGAAACTTTCCATAACTGCTCAAGACTCTTCTATACACAGATAGAAGAAATCTTAAGACTTCCAAACACCTTAGGAACATATCCCACATTTCTAAAAAACCTCAACTTTGTGACCTACACAAAATCTAACAAAAACAAACTCTAAGCCTTACATAAACGAACCATAACCACCTCAGCCGCACCCTGAGGCATAATCCAGCCGGTTGGACCTTTCTGACCAATTCTTTACGTCCACTTCTCTTCATCACGCCTTTGAACCATGTTTCCACGTCAATGCACTCCTTTAAGACATGCAAAACACTTTCCAACAACATCCACGATACCTTCATATGCATTGTTCTTGACCCAAACATGTTGCATGACCTCCCTATCAACTCAAACACAATTCCTCTTGAACTTGGTTATTAAATCTCATTTTCTCCCTATGATTAGTTCAATGGATCTCATCACAAACCATGTCTTGACCTCAATCAACACCTGCACATGAATAAACAACCATCCTTTGCGAGCCCAAATCCTCGACTTGACTCTCATTAGTTCAAAAACCACAACACCTTACGTAAACACCTCACATAAGCATGTTGCAAACCATTGCAAGATAATGCCAGCCTTAACCACTAAAACATACCAAAAACTTAGAAAACTAATACTAAGAAAACTTCCCATAAAAGTAAAGCATGTTTGAAACAGTGCTAACTAAAAGCGGAATCATTACAATCATGCACCGGACCTTGCCAAAGCTAACCAGACCTTGCGAAAGCTAACTGGACCTTGCAAAAGTCAACTGATCCTTGAGTTGAACCTAGCCAAAGCTAATCGTACCTTGCGTCAGACTAGCCAAAGCTAACCAAAACATGTCAAACCTTGCCGGAGCTGCCCAAAGGATGCTGGACCTATTGTTGGACCTTACCGGAGCTACCCAAAACATGTCGGATCTTGCCGGAGCTACCCAAATTATGTCGGACCTATCGTCGGACCTTGACGGAGCTCGGATCTAGAGTCGGACCTCGATGAAAAGTGTGTTTTGACAATATTCAAAACTATTATCGAAATAACCAATGTATTCAGCACACATAGGTCTCACAAGTGACTTATCCCTTAACTGTCTATTAAAAGACTTCTATGCCCCTGAATGTGAGGAATGTATAAGTTGTGCTGTTCTTTTCTTCTACCATGTACGATACAATGTGCTAATTAGCACATTCAGCTGAAAGAAAAATTATTTTTTGTTCTGTAGATTGTTGGATGTAGCTCATAAAAAACAAGGACAAAACATGACTTCGATTTAAGTGTGGAGATAAAAATTTGGAAGAACAAAAAAACACCTAAACTTTATTTTTATCTCAATCCCATCATTTATTTTGTACAATATTATCTCTAACAAAATTATGAAGAGGTGTACACAACATCCCTGAAAAAAAGGGATCACTGGATAAACTGAGAATAGATACTGAACCGCCATGATTCTGAATAGAGTGTCAGAGACTAGAGTATCTTGAGCGCGTATGGCCCTCTCCCGTGTATCGCTCGGCCAATCCTTTTATAGTATAAGGACTGGTCGTTACACCATCAGCCTGGCCCGACATGTGGCCCTGGCAGTTACTGATGTCTAATACAAGGTTAATGTACTTTATTCCTCTTAATAGCGCAGTAACGTCCCTTAATGGTGGCGTTACTAGTATTAAGGATCATCCGATCGAGTGTCATTAAGATAGCAGTAATGACACTTAATCAGGTCTTGAAGTCTTTAATTGTTCCTTGAAGGTCCGAGAGGTTGGAGGTCCTCCAATCTGCCTGTTGAGGTTGAAGGTCCGGCGGTTGAACGCGTGGCAGCTCCGGAGCTTACTGTCTTGGACGAGTAGGTCCGGTGCTGTTGTACACGTGTCGTTACCAGAGCTTCCCTCTGTCGGGGGTTAGGTCCGGGGATTCCACACAGGTATCTAGCCCAGAGCTTTCCCATGTATGGAAGGTAGCTCCGGTTTAACGATACACGTGGAGGCACTGGGACTAACCATAGAAGGGAGGCAGGTCCGGTTCCGTATGACATGTGGGGCCTTCGGAGGTCTTCAACTCAGATAGGTGGAGTTCCTCTGCACTCTTCGCGTTTCCCAGGGGTATCCGGTACGCAGGGTACCGACAGTGGCCCCCTGGGCTCACCTCTGGGAGAAACCTTTTGGATTAAGTCGTTCTGCCGGAGGTGGGTCCATCCTTAGTTTTTTGAGCCGTGTCTTCAAGGGTCTTTGGATGTGTCGTTGACTTGGTGGTTTGCAGTTAAACTACCACCGCGTGGCACCTTCAGGATGCGGCAGGTGAGATCTGCGCGTGCGGATCTCACGCAATTGAAGGTCGCAGATTCCCAATACAAAAACCGTATCGGTTCCGCTCGCCCTGTCAGGCCGCCGCCCTTGGGTTTCCCAACTCTCATGATGACAACTGTTCGTCTGGGGTAAGGACCTCGACTTGATCGTCAGGGTGGCCCCGAGCCCCCTTGTCATTGGCAGGGTGAAGTTTTTGAACTGTATCATTGGCCCCTCCGCGGTTTCCATTCAAGCGTTGTGGGGGCTTACTTAAGAAGGAAAGCGCGCACCGTTTGGGGATTCCTTATGCCTTCATTTGAACTTGCACTCGAATCCTCCAAAATTTTGCTTGCTCTTCTTCTCTCACCCCGTCATGCTACCATGGAGTTGGGTCTCCGCAAGAGCCGTCTGACGACCAACGGTGATTTTAAGAAGGTCCGGACCTACATGGGGTGGTCCAGTGACTCATTCAACCACCTGGTCCACGCTGATAAGCTCCCGTTCAAGAAGGAGCGCACCAACAACATGGTGTACTTCTCCGCGTACGCCATGGTGGGACTGATCCCACCTTTCTCCACTTTTCTCTTGATGCTGTTAGACTTTTATGGTCTGCAGCTTTACCACCTTGGTCCTCACTCTATTCTTATGGTGTCGACCTTTGTCCACTTCTGCGAGATGGGGGTGGGTATTCCCCCCTGCGTCGAGCTCTTCCGCACCTTCTTTACCATCCACACCACCAACAAGAGTGACGAGTATCTTGGCTTCTACTATTTTGTGAAGCGCAAGAAGTGCCTGTACAAGTACTTGAGGTCATTCCCTTCCGGCAAGTGGGACGACTACAAGAAAGATTGGATTGTTGTCACGGCAGAGGAGAACGAGAAGTTGGAACTGCCCGAAGTCCTTCCCAACATCGACACTGAAGACTGGAGTGAAGTTCCGGCGCTGTCGGAGGCCTTCAACCCTGCCTTGACCAGGATCCGCCAATGTGTGGAAGGAGGAGTGACCCCCCAGGCGGTCTTCTGCAACTTCCTGGTCAATAGGTGGGCTCTGTTGAAGAAGAGGGAAAAGCTCGCCTGGGCCCTCAACAGCGTGATGGACGATGACCAGATTAAGACCGATTTGAAGTCCAACCTAGAAGGCGCAGCTTTGGAGCTTCATCTCAAGAAGTTCCAGCACGACATCAACATCGAAGGTGATGACTTGACTCCGTTGGTGGCTTTCCTCCCTCTGAACATGGAGGCGGAGTTCAGCAGGGAGCTCCAGCGGAATATGCTAGTGCTTGACAACCTCGGTGAAGTTGAGAGGCGTCCGACCACCAAGCTGGCGATCCCCGGAGCTTCTGAGGGTGGCCCTGCTCCTGCGTCGAAACAGAGAGTTGAAGTCGTGGGCAAGGGCAAAGAGTTGGTCGAGCCCTCAAGCCGTAAGAGGAAGTTGAAGCACTCTGACGGGAGGTATGTTAGACCTGCTCCTTCTACGACAGCTCCTTCTCCCTGGCGGGGGAGGACTTCGATGGTGACAACCACCCTAGCATCGGCGAAGGGATCTAAGCCTGAGGGTCCTTCTCAGTCGAGGGGGGCCTCTACCAAGGCGTCGCTGGCGGCAGCAGCAAGCTCCGGAGGGCCTTCCGGAGCTACTACCCCAGTTGCGACTGGGTCGGGCTCCGAGCGTCCGACGAAGAGGTTTCGAGCTAGCTGGAGCAGAAGTCTCCCAAGGTAAATTACCTTAGTTGTTTGTTTTTGTCGTAATCATATTTTGAATTTCTTCGTCCTTCATCCCTAGGGTATCCAAGAAAGGGGCTAAAGCTCCGCTTCCTGCGACAACAACTAATATTGGACAGGCGGAGGCTCCGGCTCCAGTTCCAACACCGCCCCAGGTGGTGGTTGAGGTCGCGGCAGCTCCGACGCCAGCTTTTGTGGTCCTTGACCTTGAGTCATCTCGTGAAGTTCTCGTGGTAGCACCGGACCACGAGAATTAAGATGTACCAGTAGCACCAACTCTGGAGGTTGAAGCTCCAGTTTTGGATGCCGTGATGATGGACACTCCGACCCCAGAGCTGGAGGTAGCTGCCATTCTGGCCTTAGAGTTGGATGTTGTTGAAGCCCCGGCGGTAGAGCCGGTGGTTGATGAAGTCCCGACGCCTGAGCTGGTTGTCGCGGAGGTGTCAGCCCCCGAACTGATGGAGGTTGAAGCGCTGACGCTTGGACCGACAGTGGAGGAGGTGCCAACACTGGAGCCAGAAGTGGCTTCAGCTCCGGCCGAATCTTCAATGCCTGCCCTGGAGGGTCTGGTTCTGGAGGTTCCCGCACCTGAGACAGGGTGCCCAGATGAAGCGACCGGTCCTCTGCCAGAGGGAGCAGTTGCTGATGACCTGGCGGCGGGACCTTCGGAGCCGACTCCAGAGGCAGGAACTTCTGTTGCAGGACCTTCCTCAGCGGCGACCGAGGCTATCCCAGAGGGAGGCCTTAGTGCCGCGGAAGCTCAGGGGACCGCTCTTGTAGAGTGGGACTCAATTTTTGTTATGGAGAACCCGCTGGAGCCAGCGGAGAGTACCCCGGCAGGTCTGGATCCAATCCCCCTATCGTTGTCCATTGACAACGCCTGCTCAAGCCTTCGTTAGGTCCAGCTAGCCTTTTACCACAACAGCAAGGCCCTCGAGGAGGAGCGCCAAACCCTTAGGAGGTGGCGTAACCGGCTCCAATTTGAGACCAAGCTGGCGCAAACCAGGATGGCTGACGACAAGGAATGGGTCAAGAGGGAGAAGGCCCGGATGGAATACTGGGGCCAGCTGCTGGACGAGAGGGAAAGCATGGTGCAATCCCTCGACAACCAGTCCCGAGCCATCCATGAAAAGGTCGTGGCTGCCAATGAAGCAGTGAATGATCGCCAGGAGAAGCTCAGTGCGATCCATGATAGCCTCGTCAAGCACCGGGAGGCTCTTGAAGAGCGAGGGAAAAAGCTCGAAGATGAAGAGAAAAAACTCCTAGAGCTGCGGGATGACCTCGTGAAGAGGGAGCAGGAGCTTACTCAGAGGCTAGCTCTGGGTGACAAGAGCCTCGCTGAGCACACCAAGAAGCTGGAGGAGCGCTACGAGAGCGAGGAGAAGAAAGCCTAGCAGCGGGGATAGAACCTCACCAAGAGGGAGAATGAGGTTACTGCCAGGGAGAAGAAAGTGTGGGGTCGGGAGAGAGATCTAGTCGACCACCAGAACAAGATCCACGTCCGGGAAGAGGAGCTTGCTAAATACGAAAGGCAAGTTGCTAAAAATATTCAGCAGCACGCCAAAGAGGTGGAGCGCCTTACCTGGGAGGGTTCAGAGCTTGCGGCGACAAAGAGGTCCTTGGAAGAAGTGCAAGGCTCAAGGGCTGAGGAGTCCAAACAAGTATGGGACTTCTTGGGCAAAGCCAATAACGCGCTGATGCTGCTGGGTTTTAGTCCCGTGCATCCAGACGATCCGGAGCCGGAGCTGGACCAGGCGTTGAAGGCGTTGAGCTCGGCGGGCAACAAGCTCAACAAGATGGGCGATGTCATCGTGGACCAGTTGGAAACTGAAGGAAAATCCCTGGCGAAGAACGTCGTAGAGTACATGCTGACGTGCTACACAAGCTGGGATCCTCACTTCCCACTAGACTCGGTGCTTGAAGGTCCCATCGACGGAGAGGGAGATGCCGCCAAAGCAAGCGTGTCGTAGGTTGCCCAGAAGGTCGCCTCATTCTTCCATAAGATTTAGAACTTTCTCTTTGTAGCTCCCACTTGTATCTTCTCTTCTTTTTCTTCAATTTTTTAATCTCTTGTCCTCAGATGAATGAAATCCAAAATTTATTTATGAATTTCATTTTTTGTCTTCAACCTTTGTCTCACTTGGCCCCCTGGTAGATGTACACAATTTGTTTGTGAACATGTACCAAGAGGATGTAGCATTTTGTTGAAGACTTGCATGCTTCGAACTTGTAGATTGTAGGTCCGAAATTGTCGATAGTAGGACCCCTGAGGTTGTCGGAGCTTAGTAGCTCCGGCAGCGACCATTGTCAACACGTAGGGTGTCGACAGAAGACCCCATTAGGGTGTCCTTCTATCATCTTTTCTTCACGTTGACGGCTGGCCCCTGGATTTGTCGGAACTTGATAGCTCCAGCTATACCTACTATCAATGTTTAAAACATCAACGGGGGCCACCTTAGGGGCTGTCGAAGCTTTGATAGCTCCGGCATCATCCACCATCATCATGAGATCTTTATGTTTCCTACACACTGAAGTCAAGCAAAATAGTAAAACCCATTTCTTATCTATAACTCGTTTGCGACTTACTATTACCGAAAGAAATCTTTAGGTCAACCGTAATTTTATATACAATCAAGTGCATTTGCTTATCTTCTCCAGGTCCAATCGTTTTCTGGACCCACCTTACTCAGGCCTGCCGGGGTGTAGGTAGAGTGGCATACTTAGGGTACACGACCAGGCTAAGTCGATAGCACACTCTGGACCTAGATTGGCTTGGCGTTCAGACGAGTAGGCCATTCAACAATGTTAAGACCCGAAAGAATTAACAAAGTGACTTGAATTATACATGAATTGTTCGAGCTAAAGTTTCTTGAGAATTGCACAACTTTGTTATAGACAAGAAAGAGAAAAATAAAAGATATTGAGCATGTACAAAATAAATGCACGTGGATTCTGTTTTCACATAATGATGTCTTTCATTATAGGTCCGGGGTACAGGGGAAACAAGTACACTCTTAGGGTACAGAACCAGGCTAAGTGTGTTACATTTCTTGTTTGACCCAGGGTAGCTAGCTTCACTTTTAGTATTGAGACTGTGTCAAGTGTTGGCTGAACTTTGCAGACCTTCTGGGAAAGGTTCGACCGTCCTCCCGGAGGAGCTACCCGACTCTGTACAATGACGCTATAACATACATCGTATGCAATTACAGACTCACCTCCGTGATATTAAGTGTAGAACTTACGGAGGTGCTCAATGTTCCAAGGATTAGGAAGCGGTGTCCCATCCTCGGTTGCCAAGTGAACGCATCTGGGACGGGATACTTTGATCACTCGAAAGGGCCCTTCCCAGCTGGGGGAAAGTTTGTTTAACCCTTCTCGAGTTTGTATTCTCTGTAGCACCAGATCGCCTTCCTCGAGCTGTCAGTTATGCACATGCCTTTGGTGATAGTGCCGGAGCGCTTGGCGGTATCGTGCATTTCGAACAGCTACTCGGCACCTTCCCTCTTCAACGAGGTCAAGGTGTTCACGCTGGAGCTGGTCCTGCGTGGCTTCGTCGAAGGTCCAGACCCGGAGTGACCCCAAGGTGATTTCTGGAGGAAGGACTGCTTCAGCTCCGTACACCAGAAAGAAGGGTGTCTCTCGAATTGACCGGTTTGGAGTTGTCCTGTTTGCTCACAAGGTGGGCGGAAGCTCTTCAATCCAGTTGGCTCCATGTTTTTTCAGGCGCTCATATGTGTGCGTCTTGAGTCCTTTAGAATTTCTGCATTTGCTCTCTCAGCTTGGCCATTGCTCGCCGAGTGAGCTACAGAAACGTAGCTGACTTGAATGTCGAGGTCTTCGCAATATCCTTGGAATGCAGAGCTTGTGAATTGGATCCCATTGTCAGTTATGATCTAGTTTGGGACTCCAAACTTGCATACTATGGACTGCAAGAAATTGATAGCTGATTGCTTGTTTATTGTCACAACTGGAGTTGCTTCCGACCACTTGGTGAACTTGTCGATGGCGACGTACAGGAACTTGTAACCTCTGACGGTTCTTGGGAAAGGTCCCAAGATATCCATCCCCCACACAACGAATGGCCATATAGGAGATATCATTTGTAGGGGTTGAGCTGGTGTGTGAATTTGCTTCGCATGAAACTGGCATGCTTCACATTTCTTCACTAGCTCAGTTGCATCCTGGAGTGCTGTAGGCCAATAAAAACCATGCCGGAAGGCTTTACTGACTAACGTGAGGGAAGACGCGTGGTTCCCACACTTGTCCCCATGGATTTCCGCGAGGAGCTCGCGGCCTTCTTCCCTTGTAATGCACTGCATTAGGACGCAGTTGGCACCACGTCGGTAGAGATCCCCTTCTACCAGTGTGTATCTTTTAGTCAATCTGACTATCCAGTCAGCAGATACATTATCTTCAGGAAGGATGTTGTCTTTCAAGTAGCTTCGGATCTCCGAGATCCATGCATCGGAGCTAACTTGAGCATTTGAGTCTTGCGTGCTGGGTTGCTCGGAGCTTCTTGCAGCACCTATGACCCTTGATGGACGCCATGGTAATAGATCCATCGGGACCGCCAGCTTCGAGGTGCTGGTCTCGCCCCCTTCGCTCAGTTCGGCAGGCTGAGCTGTTGGTCTTGACAATCTCTGGACGAATGTTTTGTCGCGAATAGGAGCTCCAGTTGAAGCTTTCGTTGAGAGTTCGTCAGCTTCAGCGTTGTTGAGACGCTGGACATGGCAAAGATCCAGGACTTTGAAGTCCTTCTGAAGCTTCTGGACTTCAAGTAGATATGCACCTAGTTGAGGGTTGTTGCAGTAGCATTCACCTTTGACTTGTTTTATAATGAGCTACGAATCACCCTTTACCAACAGCTGCTTGACACCGTATGACAGTGCCACCTTGAGCCCATAGATTAGTGCTTCATACTCCGCCATGTTGTTGGTCGCCTTGAAGTCAAGGTGAACCATGTATTTTACCTTCTCCCCAGTCGGAGCGAGGAGAAGGATTCCAGCTCTGGCCCCCTGCTTCTGCATGGAGCCGTCAAAGTAGAGAGTCCAGTGAGGCTCGGTGAAGACCGGAGCCTTTGGTTCCGGCTTCCGCTCACTAGGGCCCCCAGGATTTGATGGAGAGGGGGTTCATTCCGCGACGAAGTCCGTCAATGCTTGACTCTTGATCGCTTGTCTTGGGACGAATTCAAGATCAAACTCGGCCAATTGCGCTGCCCACTTTGCAATGTTCCCAATAGAGTTGGGGTTATGCAAGATTGCACGTAGTGGATAAGAAGTTACCACCGAAATCTTGTGAGCTTGGAAGTAGTGTCGAAGCTTCCTAGAGGCAATAAGAACTGCGTATAGCAGCTTATGCACCTCCAGGTACCGAGTCTTGGCATCATGGAGTACTTCATTGATGAAGTACACTGGGCGCTGGACTGTCCGAACCCTCCCGGAGGGGCCCAAAGCTTCCTCTTCATCAACCCGGACCCTCCCGGAGGGGTCCAGATCTTCTTGTTCAGCAACAGTAACTCCTTTATTTGAAGGAGTTTGATTCTCTGGAGTCTCGCCTTGAGGATCAAGGTCTGGGGGCTGGGACCCAGACTCGCCTTCAGGTAGTTCCGGACCCTCCCGGATGGGTCTGGACTCCTAAATTGGGTATGGTTCTGGTCTTTCTGCAACCAGGACCATGCTGACAACTTCGTCAGTTGCCGAAATGTAAAGCAGAAGTGGCTCACCAGGATTCGGAGCTACCAAAGTTGGTAGAGTGGTGAGGAGCTGCTTTAGCTCTTGGAAATCCTTTTCTGCTTCTTAGCACCATTGGAATGGTCCGGACTTCCTCAATAATTTGAAGAAGGGTAGCGCCCATTCCGCTAGTCTTGAGATGAACCGGCTGAGGGCAGCTAGACATCCAGTCAGCTTCTGGACGTCCTTGATGCGGGTTGGTGGCCGCATGTCTTCAATAGCTTTAATCTTCACCGGATTCACTTCTATTCCTCGATGGTTCACCAAGAATCCAAGAAGCTTTCCGGAGCTAACCCCGAAGACACACTTGTCCGGGTTCAGCTTCATGCGTGTGATTCACAACTTGTCGAAGACAGCTTGCAAGGTGTCAAGGAATGACTCCTTGTTCTTGATCTTGACGACGATATCATCGACGTACACTTCCACTACATCTCTGATGAGCTCTCCAAAAGTTTTGTACATAGCTCGCACAAACGTTGAAGCAGCGTTTTTGAGACTGAATGGCATGGCAGTGTAACAGTATAATCCATCTACTGCGATGAAGGAAGTATGCTCTTCATCTTCCCTAGACATTCTGATTTGATGATACCCAGAATATGCATCTAGGAAACATAGTAATTCACAACCGGAGGTGGAATTCACTATCTGATCTGTTCTAGGTAGTGGAAATGGATCCTTTGGACATGCCTTATTCAGTGTAGTGTAGTCGATACACATCCGAAGCTTCCCGCCGGCCTTAGGTACAACGACTGGGTTTGCCAGCCATTTTGGGTGGAAGACTTCTCGGATGAATCCAGCTTTGAGGAACTTCTTCACTTCTTGACGTATGAAGTTTTGTCGCTATACTGATTGCTTTTGAGGCTTCTGATGTACTGGCCGAGCGTCGGGGTAAATCATCATATTGTGTTCAATCACTTCCCTAGGGATCCCAGGCATTTGTGACGGTTGCCAAGCAAACATGTCGACATTAGCCCAGAGGAAAGTGATGAGTGCTAGTTCCTATTTTTCGTTCAGACCTCCCGATATACGAGTGATCTGAGCAGCGTTGGAACCGATTTGGACGACTTTGATGGGAATGTCGGTGTTGCCGCTTGGTTGTACACGAGGTCCGAAGGTTGAGACTCGATGATGAATGCTTGGAGGCTTCAGAGCTTGTTCCTTTCCAGATTCTTCCTCTTGCGCTGTAGCAAGCGCGTGGAGTTCTTCCAGAGCAGTAACTCCAGCAGTACGATCTCCGTGGATCCGGAGAACGCCTGAGGGTGTTGGCATCATCAACACGAAGTAGCCATAATGAGAAGCAGCCATGAATTTGTACAAGGCTGGCCTGCCCAAGATGGCGTTGAATGGTAAGTTGATCTGCGCCACGTCGAAGACCAACTTCTCGGTCCTATAATTCTCCTGAGTCCCGAAGGTCACCGGGAGAGTAATGGCACCGAGTGGAGTGATGGCCCCTGGACCTACTCCGGAGAAAGGTCGGGAGGGGCGAAGATCCGAAGGTTGGAGCTGAAGCTTGATGAAGGCTTCGAAGCTTATGAGGTTCAGCCCCGAACCTCCGTCCACCATCACGTGGTGGAGCTGGATGTTGTAGATGGTCGTAGATACCATCAGAGGAAGTTGACCAGCTCCGATCATGTTTTGCAGGCAGTCCGAAGCATCGAAGGTGATGGCTGTATCCATCCACTTCCGATGAGGCTCCGCCTTGGCGGTGGGAGCAACAGAGGCCATGTCCGGCCGCATGGTCTTGAGGACACGACGGGAGGTGATGTCCCATGAACCACCAAAGATGGTGTTCATGGTCTTTCGACGCTCGTTGTCGGAGACGTCGGAGTCGTCGTCGATGGAGGTGTAAACAGCCTTCAAGACCTTTTTGGGGTCTTGAAAGCCTAACTCCTCTTTAGCCGGAGCTTCGTCAACTTTTTGTTTTCCTTCCCTTTGACGGAAAGGAGCTTCTTCCCGACGCTTGTTGTAGAGCTCGGCGAGGTTCTGGACCTCTCGGCAGCCTTCCAGGTTGTGGCTGTTCGTCTCGTGTATGGGACACCACATCTTGGAACTACCACCGTCTTCAGACGACGGCCGAGGTCGTTTCTCGGGGGCGTGGCCCCCGGCCACCGGGAGCTACGGCAAAAGCGGCTGTAGGTGTGTCGGCAGACGGCTTCTTCTTGTCGTTGGACTTTTTCTTCTTCTTGCCACTCCCAGAGGTAGCGGCTTCACTCTTGGAGGATTTTTTGTTGTTCTCCGGAGGTGGTTGGGAGTGCATTTCACGGCCCTCCGCAGCTTTGACACACTTGTCTGCCAAGCTGAAGAGTTCCGTGACACTGACGACTTCCTTGGTCACCAGCTTCTCCAGCATCTTCTTGTCTCAAACGCCCTGTCTAAATGCCACAATAACAGAAGCGCTTGAGATAGAAGGAATGGTATTTCGTACCTGGGAGAATCTCTGGATGAAAGATCGCAAGGACTCTCCCCCTTTTTGCTTGACAGCAAAAAGGTCCTGTTCCGTGCCTGGCCGGGTGTATGAGCTCCCGAAATTGGCGGTGAACTGTTGGCACAACTCCGCCCAACTGTTGATGGAGTCAGGCAGAAGGCTCATTAACCAAGACCTGGCGGTCCCAGTTAAAGCCACAGGGAAATAGTTGGCCATCACGGCCTCATTTCCCCCAGCCACAAGGATAGTGGTGGAATAAATTTGGAGAAATTCGGCGGGGTTAACAGTCCCATCAAATTTCTTCGGTAGGTGAGGCCAGAACTTCTGCGGCCATCTGACCATGCGTAGGTGCATGGCCAGGGCAGAACAGCCTCCTCCTACTCCTTCAGGAGCAGGCTGTCCCGAGCCTCTTGCCTCTTGCGAGCACGCTCGATGTGGAAGCGGCCGTCTTGTTGACGGTAACGACGATCGAGTTCCGCCTGGAGGTCATGAGTCGAAAGCCTCGTTATCGTATGGGTACATCATGCCCCAGAAGGCAGCGACGTTGCCTATTGAGATGCAGCACGCCTCCTGTGCTGCAAAGCGTGCGGACCGAGTCTGCCCGACAAGATCTGATGCTGAGATTGGGCCCACCCAAGGGGGGCTCTCCATTGCTCCATTGCACCCTGGGATGCTCCTGGAGGCGGTGGACATTGGAGGAGAGCACGCGCAGCATGAAGCGCGTGTTCTGGGTTGTTGTTTGTCGACACGGACGCTCCATCTCGTTGTCCAGCTTGATTCGCCAGTGCGGATGGTGGCGGCGGTGGCATGACTCCTGCTGGAGCCATAGCACCTGATGGCTACTGCATGTTGGAGGGATTACCTCCAGCAGGTTGCGCAGCATGGTTGCCGTTAGACGATCCAGCAGCAGAATTCACCATCTTCGAATCCCAGGCACCCCCCTACCTGGCGCGCCAACTGTCGGAGGGTGATTCCAGCAATTCTCCCGGTACTACTGTTGGCAGCCCGCGGAGTTCTTAGTTCGGTTGTGGGCACGCGGAGATTCAGAAGAAGGTGGCGATTTGACAGAAGTATTTACGTGGTTCGGGCCACCTGAGCGTAATACCCTACTCCATGAGTGTGTTGCTTTTGTATTGAGCATCTGAGTGCTAGAGTGTCAAAGACTAGTGTATCTTGAGCGTGTATGGCCCTCTCCCGTGTATCGCTCGGCCAGTCCTTTTATAGTATAAGGACTGACCGTTACACCATCAGCCTGTCCTGACATGTGGCCCTGGCGGTTACTGATGTCTAATACACGGTTAATGTACTTTATTTCTCTTAATAGCACAGTAACATCCCTTAATGGTGGCGTTACTGGTATTAAGGGTCATCCGGTCATGTGTCATTAAGATAGCATTAATGATACTTAATCAGGTCTTGAAGTATTTAATTGTTCCTTAAAGGTTCGAGCCGTTGGAGGTCCTCCAATCTGCCCGTTGAGGTTGAAGGTCCGGCGCTTGGACGCGTGGAAGCTTCGGAGCTTACAGTCTTGGACGAGTAGGTCCGGTGCTGTTGTACACGTGTCGGTACCAGAGCTTCCCTCTGTCGGGGGTTAGGTCCGGGGGTGCCACACATGTATCTAGCCCGGAGCTTTCCCATGTATGGAAGGTAGCTCCGATTTAATGATACACATGGTGGCACTGGGACTAACCATAGAAGGGAGGCAGGTCCGGTTCCGTATGACACGTGGGGCCTTCAGAGGTCTTCAACTCAGATAGGTGGAGTTCCTCTGCACTCTTCGCGGTTCCCAGGGGTATCCGGTACGTAGGGTACCGATACTTCTTTTCTTCGTCTTCTCCGCGCCGACGACCCACCACCACCATGGCCGACCTTTCGCCGCCAAGCCCTCTGAGAGAGCCACCGTGCAAGAAATTGTGCTGCAGCTCCCCCAAAAGGTTCAACACCGAGCAGCGCACCCTTATGGTGCAATAGGCATACAACAATACATCTCACACCATGAGTTCCTTGGATCTGGGTACCCTTCCACAGTTTACTGGAATGTGTACCATCGACCACTACCTCTTTACCCTCACGGGGGTGGCCGATCATCTCGACATTCTGTTCGAGATGATGGTCCAGGTGCTCTGCGACGGAGAGCAACCTTGTTCTTGGGGTCACACCACCGGTGCAGCCGGCGCAGCCGGTGTAGCTGGCCCAGGCTCCTGTTGCACTGGCGCTGGAGTCGCCGCCGACGGAGGAGGAGGAGGAGGATTAAGTTTTTTTTGTTGTTTTTAGTTGCTTGTGTTTTGTAATATATTGTGTTAATGAATGAAATCTATCTATCTTTGTTCATCTATGTGATCGAATATTATCTTGTGTGTTCAACAACTGTGTGAATGAATGAATGTATGGTGTGTTCATCGTGTTCCTCAAGAATCATAAGGAAGGATTTGATTATTTTATAGACAAGTGCATGATTTAATTATCAAGTGAATGTGCTCTAAGTTCAGTGATGTGTGATATCAACAGTGACCCGAAGCAAAATGGAGAAAATCACAAAGCTAAAGGTGACATGGGGAATCGGAGACGCGCTCTTTCTAAAAGCGCGTCTCCATTTTGCTTCTCCGCACAAACATTATATAAGGCGCTATCAGTCTCTTCTCTTCGTTCGTCTTCTCCGCACAGAAAACCCACCATGGCCAACGTTCCGCTGCCAAGCCCGCTAAGAGAGCCACCCTGCAAGAAACAGTGTTGTCACTCCCCCGAGAGGCTCAACAAAGAGCTGCTCGAGATGCTGTTCGACGGGCTGTTCAACTGGTTCCAAAGGCTGCTTGATAAGACAGCTGAGGTTCTTGGCACCGAGGGCCGCAGTATCCTGGTGGCAGCGATGGCGAGGAACCTCGGTCGCGAGGTTGCACCGCCGGATCCGGACCAGCTGGAGCAACTGGCAGAGCACTGGAGCAACGGGCGGAGCAGCCGGAGGAGGGAGGAGGAGTAGAATTTAGGTTTTCTATTGTTGTTTTTTTATTTGATGTTGTTTTTATTTTCTTGTGTCTTGTACTTTTTTCTTGTGTTTTGCAATACATTTGTTAATGAATATGTGTTATCTATGTCCATCTGTGTGATGAATATTTTGTGTGTTCACCTGTGAATGAATGAATTAAACATTCGGCGATGAGAGTCTGTAAGCGAAGACAAAGGAGACGCGCTTTGTGTAGAGTACATCTCCTTTCTTGCGCACATTGGAAACACATTTTTAGAAGAGGCGTCTCCCATTTTTCAGAGAGAAGGCGCTTCTCGGATACTGACTTAACTGAGACCTGCTTTATTGTAATGTGTCTCCTTGAACATTCAGACGAGCCATGTCAAGTCCTCGCTGAAGAGGGCTCGTCTCGCTTAACCTTATCAGAGACGTCTGCCTTTGAGCGCATCGCCTATCTTTGTCTCCTATTTGGGTTTCTTACGTAGTGGGGATCATAGTAATTTGGCCAAGAGTAATGAAAGTACAAGGAATGATTGGATGCATGTTTTAGTTGAGTATATAAAAAATCCTAGTACTTGTAGAAATGGAAAGGTTTGGCATCAAGCATTGAAATATACTTTGATAAATGATGAATTATATCACCGAACCATACATGGTCTTTTGCTAAAATGCTTTGGAGAGGAGCAGGCTAAATTAGCAATGGGAGAGGTACATGACGGCATGTGCGGCACACATCAGTCAGCCCATAAGATGAAGTGAATGTTAAAAGAGCAAGGTTTTATTGGCCGACTATGATAAATGATTGTTTTAGATACTATAGAAGATGTGAAGCTTGTCAAAAAATTGGGAATATACAACTGGCCCCGGCTAGCGTGTTACATCCTATTATAAAGTTGTGGCCATTCAGAGGATGGGGTTTCGATTATATCGGTGAGATACGTCCTTCATCATCAAAGCGACATCGTTTTGTTTTGGTTGCAACCGATTATTTTACTAAGTGGACCGAGGCTGTACCATTGAAGAATATGACTCACAAAGAAGTGAGCAGTTTTGTATTGGAGCACATTATATATAGATTCGGCATCCCGCAACCATTGACTACTGATCAGGGAGCTTCCTTCATGTCTCATCAATTTAGAGAAATTAGCATATCTTTTAATATTAAGTTGTTAAACTCGTCGCTATATCATGCTCAAGTTAACGGACAGGCCGAGGCTAGCAACAAAATTCTGATTGGGTTGATCAAGGAAAGGATAGAAGAAAATCTGAGGAGATGGCACGAGGTGTTGTCTGAAGCATTGTGGGCACATAGAATTTCCAAGCATGGCACCACCAAGGTAAGTCCTTTTCAACTTGTTTATGGGCAAGAAGCTGTACTTCCTATCAAAATTAATTTGCAAGCATCCAGAGTAGCACAACAAAATGCTCTATCGGCTGTAGAATATAATGATTTATTGATGGATAGAATAGATAAGATACCTGAAAGCCTATTCAAAACGTCGAGACAAATTGAAAATGAAAAACTAAAAGTGGCTAGAACGTATAATAAGAAGGTCCGAGAGAAATCGTTTCACATTGGCGATTTAGTATGGAAAACGATTTTGCCCGTAGGGACAAGAGATAATAAGTTTGGAAAGTGTTCACCTAGCTGGGAAGGGCCATATGAAATTGATGGTATTGTCCCTGGAAATTCATACTTTATGAAAACATTGCAAGGAGAAAAGGTAAGCAAAGCTCTTAATGGTAAATATCTGAAAAGGTATTATCCCAACATATGGCAAGAAGCATGATTTTATTTCAGATTTCACGGCCGATAAGTAAGTTATCGTCCTAGATGGTTAAAAAGTTAATCTGTAAACTCCACTATTTTGAGTAATGGATAAAGCTGGTTTATTTATTAAATCGTTGCTATAAAATGTTATTTAGCACAGGTTGTTTTGCCTAAAAACACGGGGGGGGGGGGGGGGGGGGGGGGATGTGTTGGATGGGGGGGCATGTGTTGGATATTAGATTTGGCATTGGGATTTATAGACGGAAGACATGAAGCTTGATGCAAACTAACGTGTACTGGTATACGGCCGCAGAGTGTACACATGCAAAATGCTTATATACGGTCATGGAGCGTAAGCATATAAGATGTAAGCTTACCCTTGGACGAAGTGGGAACTTGATGGACTGCTCCTAAAATATAGGTATACACGGCCTTATAACATAGAAGATATATTTGCATGCAAGAAACAGAAGCAAAGATACTTCTGTAAATAGAAGTTTGCTGTGATGGGTAATGATGTGAAGCAAGAAGACTCATGTATTATAGGGTGAAAATCTAGTATGTTTGTTGCATTCAAGGCTTAAATTCAAAGAACTCTTGTACGTGGTGCATGTATGACGTGAAGAAAAAGGAGTCATCAACCGATGCAAGTCTGGTGTGTTTCGATTATATAAGTTTGTTAATTATTCTATTTAAAAGATTTATTTGCAAGTAGGATTTATTAGTTTTATATAAAAGGCAGCCTGTGGCCGTGGAAAAAACACACAGAAACACGTAAACTAGTTTCATCTATTAGCTTTTGCCCTGCTTTTTTACTTGCTTTGCTCCTTTGGTGTTTTGCTAAGAAAAACACTCCTTCCTCTCCACAAAACGGAGATTCATTGTCGGTTTTGTTGTGAAAATAGGTCGCCCTCGCTGTTGCGTTATATAGCCGTATCTTCGCCGCTCGATGCTTTGTTCGAGCAACAGATTGATGATCAAAGGGTACTCTCATGAATAAAGAAAATCAAGAATTTTGTGAAGTTAATCATTTAATTGATGAGCTCACGATGGAGAACAGTGGAGTTCCAGCAATCAAGGTACTCGAACCTAACAAGTCAAGGATGAAGGTTCAAGCCTTTGCTTAGCTACAAGGAATGTTGAGTAATCAGTTTCCTTGGTATTACTCAATGAAAAAATATTTTAGCTATGGGTGATAAAACACAAGAGTTGTGAGAAGAGTAAAATGCCTTGATGGTACATGAACGTGTAAATGTGTGTCACATAGGTCCATAATTTTTTTAAACATATTTAGAAGTCCTTAAACTAATTAAATGGTTCATTGGAGGTCCAACACACAGGTAAAGTGCTTACGTGGTGGACATGTCAGAAAAAGGCTGGATAGTCGTTTTGCAATTTACCCCTCAATTTCTCCGATTGACAGCCTTCTGCCCAACCCTTCTGATCAAGTCCAGCAGACCAAGGGGGTGCCGATCCTGCTAGGGTGGGCGCCGATCGGCACCGATCTCCTGGGCGCGTCGATCAGGCGTCGATCTCATGGGCAGGCGATGATCTATTGGGCGGGCACTGATTGAGGGGCGTCTCCAGCGGCCGGCGGTCGAACAAGTAGTCGATCAGGGCAGCTATCAGTCGACCAGCATCCACTATCGATTGATGTTGTCAAGAAAGAACTCTTGATGAATCTGCAATACCACACCGTTCTTCTTTCTCATTTATCAGGCAACAAGTGCCCACTTTTGGGATTACAACCTGTAGCAGTTCAGTTGGAAGCATGAGTAAACAGAAATTTAATAACTTAATTGATTGCAGGGCTGTTTTTGAAACCCACCTTAAGCTGCCTGCCAAACACTGATAGCAGTATCGGCAGAGCAGTTTCCATTAGAAGCAGCGAATAATTTGGACAACATAAAGTGTTTGGCTTCAGGAACTAGGTTTTGCCAGTTATTTTGTTGGCCTGTATTTTTTCCGAAGAATTTGAGCTCGTTACACAGAAATGTTTTAATCCCTCCTGTAGCGTATTGATTGTCGTTTTAGACAACAAAATCAATTGAAAATTAACTGCTTCACCCCAGCAGGAATGACAACTAAATTGAACCTGGAGGGAGTAGTTGTTAGGAGTGGCAATGAAGGTGGATAGCAGAGGCTAATTTTTCTTGGATGATGGATGCATTTGACATTTTCTTGAGCATTGCTGCTGCTGTCAGGTAGACACTTTTGCTGAAGACTTGTAATTCGTGTTTTCGAGTGTGTGTAGATGCGTTTTTCATAATCTGCCGTTGATAGCTTTTTATAATGATTGCTACTTTGACAAATTTCAGAAGAAGTTAGAGGATTTGCTGTCAGAATAGTAGTCATGTTAGATTGGCTTTTATTCAGTTCAACTATATATTAGTGACACAATGAGTGGCATATATTAGATTGGCTGGCATTCAGTTTATTTCCATGTTTCTTTGCACTGACTGCAGAATAGAAAGCATGGGAACCCAGTAAATCTTTTACTTCTTTTCATGATGTGATTATTAATGTGTTATATGTTCAACTATACTGTTTAGAGTCGGCTGGTAGGGCAGAGCAGGTGCTGGACGTTGGACAATAGCATCAGTTAATCAGTTTTATGTGACAAACTCGCTACGATGAGCAAACAATGTTTTATTTATGCAACACGTATGTGCTTCTGCCGTCCTCGAAGCAATGATCTGTCGATCTGAGTTGCAGTTTTATTGATTTTTTCTTCATACCGAGCATGAAAAAGGTTCTTTTTAGCTCTTACAATGTACCAAGCACGATCTCCTGACTTTTACAGACGACACGAGAGAAAAATGCAGCAATCGAACACACGATCTCGTGAATAGAAGCCGGACGAAGTATCCATTAGGCCACAGGAGTCTGAGTAGATGGCGCCCGCGGCCGACTCATCGTTGCCCAGCTCGGATACGGACTTAACCGCCGCACCTGCTCGATGGTTGTGCCTCCCCGTTCCCGTGTTCGACCACCACGCCGCCCCTGCTCGACCGCCGCGCCGCCCATACACGAGCGCTGCGGCCTCAATCAGATGCCTAGAACTGGCAGATGTTCTCCTCCTAAGTCAGAACAAGGAGTGTGTCAATAGTAAGATTCATGTGGGGTAAATTGTAAAACATCTCTATCCAACATGTCATCCATTTTTCTGATGTGTAAGCCACTTAGGCACACCACATGTGTATCGGACCTCGAATAAATCATATGATTAGTTCATGTACTTTTAAATACATTTTAAAAGTTTATAGACCTAAGTGACACACTCTTACAAGTTCATGTACCACAAATACATTTTACTCTTGTGAGAATATGGAAGTCATTAGACAGTACTTAATAGTTTGAATGGAAGTACACAATCCTTCTTAGATTTTTAATATTAATCATGCATTCTATTTTTCTTATTTTGTTAGTAATGATGCTCCGTGATGCATTACATGTTGTATGATGCAATGCATATGCACATGATATGATGCAAATGGTGCATATGTATAGTGTACAATGATGCATATGTATGGTGCATACAAAGTGGTTGCACATGATGGGTTGTGCAATTCTCAAAGTATTGCAATATGTATGATGCATCATCTTTTAGGTTGTGAGCAAGAATGAGTAAGACGATTAACCACGATTAAGGAATATCCCAAACTTCACAAAATATGAATAACTTGTCATCACTACAGGAAACACGAAAATAAACGACAACCAAAATAATTAACGACGGTACCGTCGTCTTTTAAGTAATTGACAATGGTTGTTTTCCACCGTCGTCAATAATGCTGTAATTGTCGACGATGGTCCAGTAACCGTCGTCTATTAGTTATAGACAACGGTTATAGGCAATGGTTAACCATCGTCAATTAGGCTTGTCGCCAATATGGGCCGAAGATAGGGCCACCAGAGGTTTAATAGACGACGGTAACCCTAGGCCGTCGATAATAAGGCCTTATTGACGACGATTACCCTAAACTGTCGTCAATTAAGTATATTGATATTTCCGGCCACCCACGCGGCTTCGTCATTTCGCGCCGTCTCCCATCGTCATTTTGCGCCGCCTCCGCCTACTTTCGTCGCCGCCGTCGCCCCGCCTTTGCGCTCCGCCGCCGAGGGTCACCATTGCGCCGCCATCGCCGAGGACCGTTGCTGAGGGCCGCCATCGCGCCGCTGAGGTACGTCGCCGCCCCCTCCCCGTTGCCCCCTATCTCGGCAGCCCCGTCCCCGCTGCCCTCCACCGTGCGACACCCCCTCTCCTTCGCCCCATCCTCGCTGCCCCCTCCCCCCCCCCCCTCCCCCTACCCGCAAGTGTATGTTGGAATTATTTCTGAAGTTAATGAGAAAAAAATGGAGATAAACTTCTCATCAGTTGGGTGAGTTCTAAGTTGATTGTACGCCTTCAGGTAGCAAGAACTGTGTTAAAGGAGCGTTAATATGATAACGTGATACTGTGTTATCTGAAACAGACGGTAGAGAAATTTTTGTGATGAACTCAAAGTTCAACTTACTCAGCAAAAGTCATATATGCTCTACTAAATATTTCTCAAACATGGGCAAAGGTCCGAGGATTGTGGTCCATCCTAGCACTCGAGAGTTTCTTCAGAAGTGTAGTTTCATTTAACAGAAGTGCAGACCTGAGAAAAATATCTCCTTGTTGTAAGAGAAATGGCATTCCCGTTTGATAGTGTTCTGTCCCGTTTCCGTCCCCTGATTTCAATTAGTTCTTGAATAATTCAAAAACAAACAGGAAAAATAGTATAGTATATGAGACGAAACGGGATTCTTCTGTGCCGGTTTCACCCATAGCACCAAGACTGATTCGAGTGAGGCAGTTTGAGGATGACGTCGGCGACAACCAGAAAGCCATTGCGGGTTGCGATCAGTAACGGACTTTGACCCGGACCCGTTGATGCCTGCCACCCATCTTCTCTGGGCTCTTCAGCGGTTCGACCTTTGCTTGTCTCTTCCTTTCTCCTTCCTCCCCTCTCCTGCCATAATAACTTCGGTACATGTAGAACCAAACAACTGGAGGTTTGCAGGAGCATTGGCAGGGCCTTGCTTGGTTCCTCTGCTGCCCAACTTAGAGCAGCACCAAATTCCTCTACAAAATTTCCTCTTCTTAAAATAAAAATGATGCGGTGTTATAATTATGTTGTTTGTCTTGGTTGCCTAGATCATGAGCACGATTAAAACAGGCGAAGAGGCTTTAATAAGTCCAAGTGTGTTCGGGCGGCACAGTGTAGTTGTTGCTTGTGCATGCATGGTGACGTACCCGTACCAGTGGGGAATGGTACGAGGGCCGATCGAGGTTGCAAAGCACCGAAAGGCCTGCCTGGTGTGCTAACCGTGTCTCCTTCTATCTCTCTCGCCCTCTACCACTCTCTCTCCTCATCCCCCTCTCCCTTTCTCTCTCTCCCTCTCTCCTCACCTCCGGACAAACACCGATCATTAGTTAGTTCCTTGCCCGCCTCGGGTTGGAGCGGCTCAAGATCAACGTCCCGAGTGATCATTGGTTAGTTAGTTTAATATGCCGTTCATCAATAATTGTTTATTAGTTAGTTAGTTTATTAATATGTAAATAAACATGTTTTGGGCCGGCCCGGCCCGACCTGACATAACACGACGCGCAATAAATGTGTTCGTGCCGTATAGACAGTTGTAGTCGTAACGTATGCGTTGAGAAACACGGAAGCGAATGGCAATGGTGAGGAAGTCAATCACCCGCAATTGCACGGACGGTGGATCCAGACGTGGAATTGTCATCTAAGACCAACTTTCCTCCTTCTCTTTCTCTTGTTCTTTCTGATGAGGACATCACAACAGCGAAGACACACATTGAAATGCAAGGACCAATAACAAGAGCACGAGCACGATTAATAAATCAGCAGGTGAACTCGCTCCTAACTTCTTTTGCATGTGAGTTTGAGAATAGATTGCTATGTGATGATTTAATTGTTATTAGGAATAATGGATAATATCAACAAGTGAAGGAAAGAGGCCTTGGGAGTGTGGAGAACCAGCTAGTACATCCACAAGTTGATGGAAGCAGTTTACAACTCAGACTCGAGTTCAACTCGCAGTCCAGGAGCAATACACCTTAAAACGGACGCCCAGGATGCATACGGACTCCGTTTTTGACGTTATACATATGCACGGAAAGAGGAGAAGATAAAATTTCTAATGGTTCTAGTCCCACCTCAAAATTCTTTCAGGGATATTGGGAATCGTCGAAACAAGTCGAATTCAGATTTTTGTCTGGTGCTGCACCGCCGAATCGGGCCTTTGGGCCTTGTATCCCATATGAGTCCATTAGGGACGTGTATAATCGTGTTTTTGCCGAACCCTAGCCTTTAAATACTGCAGCCGCCGGTCATATTCGGTGTGTTTTGCTTAGAATGACAATTTGTCGTTCTACGGTTTGTGAGACCCCAACTTCTTAATTTTAGATCATGTCTGCTATGTTCTTGCTTGTGTTCTCGGTTCACTTGCAGGGATTAGCCTTCTTGGCGAGGTCAAGCGTGTTCAGCACGGTTGATAACCAACAGAACAGTGGTGTAGTGATTGCAGGGGTATTCGAACTGCTCGATTGCCACGGATCATCAACGTCAAGTTCTTCACCGCAACCGACTTACCTTTCGGAAGATCGGGCCTAAACCTACTGATCAATTGGTATCAGATTTTCAGGTTGCCCGTGAGGTATCTTTGTTTTTCTTCCATTAAATCGATTTTGTTTTGTACCTAGAGTCCACAGAAAAGCCACAAAAAGAATTAGATCGTTTTTTCCGCTTCCTAGATTATAGTGCCTGCAGTTTCATTTTTCAGTTTACATTGTTGAGTTTGCATTCGTGTGGTCGAGTCTTGTTGCTGGTTTAGCTTTGTGTTCTGGGTCCTAGTTATCGTGTTTCGTCTTTGTTTTCTTGCTATTTGACACCTATTCCACAATCCCTAAATAACATACTGATCCATCACGTTCATCGGTTTGCCCTAGCTAGCCGCCTTGCGTGAACTCCCGCATCGCCAGCCCTAGATTAGGTGACAAACCTTTGTGCCACTCATCCTTGAATCATCACACACCACCCCATTAGTTGTTTTGCAAATTTCTGATCATTTTCATATCAGATTGCGAGTTCTGTTCTCAAACCGAGTTGGAACCAACATCCAAAAATTGTAACTCGGACAGCCTACCTTAAAATGGCCATAACTTTCGCATACAAACTCGAAATTGGGCGATTTTTTTTTCAAATTCATCTACATGAAATTTCACATCTGATTTTCCGTCGTGTAGCCACGTTCGGCGAAATTATATTGCCCAAATTCCCCTCAGAAGATAGACTATCCGACCTCTGAAGTTTGAGTACAAATTTTAAAGAGTGTTCTTGATTTTCTATAGGCCGCATATTACATCCAATTGAGCTGCAAATTTGTGTGCTTCCTATCTTCGTGCTCCTGAGTAAAGAAAAAATATAAAAAATATTACAAAAAAGAAAAAATAGTGAAGAGCACGCATATTAAAGCAATTAGCCTGTACTACTTGTGTTGTGATTGTTGGTTATATCATTTTGTCTTTCTTTTGCCTTGCTACTTCCTTGTGTTGTGATAGGCCCTAGAGCACTTGGTTGACCAGCAATAGTTTCCTACATTGAATACTTATTCAACTTTGTTTACCTGTTAACGATTTTCTGTTTATTAGCCACCATATTATGCCATCCAAGCTCCACCTTTCTCTTGAGCATAACAGGTACCTTTGCAATCGCCCCATGCTTCATTGGTTCATATCACCGTCCACACCACCTGCTGTGTTGGTAAGAACACTTGTAAGAGTGTGGTAAGACGCTTGAGCGAGAGAGATTGTTTTTCGTCCACCTTACACATTGTCATTGTCACTGTAGTTGATAGGAATAACATATTTTTTGTTGTCTTTTGTTTCCACTAATAATGGCAGGAGAAGACAATGATGACGAATGTGTTTAACATGATGAGTTATGTGATATGATGAAGACCATGACAAATATGTTTGCCAAATAAAACGCAGCAATGGAGGAGTCATTGGCGAACTTGACTCGCCAACTTGATGACCTTGCTCTTCGGATGAATACTTTTGAGGCTCGGTTGCCTCTTGCTGGAAGACATGAAGATAGTGATTATGCTGATATGGAAGATCACAACAATCAGCCAAGACTACTATGTGATACCTATGTGTGATGAATATATTGGCTTTGACAATAAAAGTTTTGAATGCTGCCTTAACATCTTTTTAGCAAGGTCCGACAATAGGTCCGACCTTCTTTGTCTAGATCCGACATGTTTTTGGGTAGCTCCGGTGAGCTTTGTCTTTAGCTCCGACATGTCTTTGATAGCTCTGACATGTCTTTGTTGAGCTCCGATATGTTTTGCTAGGTCCGACTTATGTTGGTTAGCTCGACATATTTTTCTAGCTCCGACTTTTGGGATGACTAGTTCCGACTAGTTTTGGTTAGCTCCGGCGCTAGGTCCGACTAGTTTTGGTTAGCTCCGGCGCAAGGTATGACTAGCTTTGGTAAGCTCTGGCGCTAGGTTATACTAGCTTTGGTAAGCTCTGGCTCAAGCTCCGATTAGATTTGGCAAGGTTCGGAGCTTGATCGTAATATTCCAAATTTTAATGTGAAATGTTTTGAACTTGCTTTACACCTATGGAAAGGTTGCTTAGTATTCTTTTACTAATTTTTTAGTGCGGTTTGGTTGATATAGATGATATTGTTTTGATATGCTTTGCAACATGCTTATGTGAGGTGCTCACGTAAGGTGTTGTGTTCGGAACTGACTTGAGTCAAGTCGTGGACTTGAGCTCGTACGGATTGGTTGTTTATTCATGTACAGGTGTTGCTTGAGTTCATGACATGGCTGGTGATAGGATCCTTTGGACTAGCCTCAGGGAGGAGATGATGTTCCAACAACCAAATTCAGGAGGAATTGTGGTTGAGTGGGTCAGGAGGTCACGCAGGATGATTGAATCAAGGGCAGTGTATGAAGGTTACTGGACGTCGAAGGAAGGTGTTTGCACGTATGCATGCGGTGCATGACGTGGAAACATGGTTCCGAAGATGGTTTATGGATGGGAAGATCTGGTTGGAAGGATCGGATCGTACCAGTTGACGACTTTGGCTGCGGCGGAGTCGGTTATGGCTTGGTATGGAAAGTATCGAGTTGGTTATGTTAGGATTTCGCGTGATCACGAATTTGAGTTCTTTTAGGAATATGGGATATGTTCCTAATGTGTTTGGAAGTCTTAAGATTGCTTCTATCTGTGTATAGAAGAGTCTTAAGCAGTTATGAAAAGTTACGATTCGTGAACGGAGTAGGATTAGAGTCCTGATTTGAGTTGAGTTGGCTTTCGAGCTGGTTATATAAGCAAGGGAGGCCAGAGCTCGTGGTACATGACTTTGGGGATGTTCCTCTTGTGTTCTATTGAATAAAATTCATATTTTGAAGGAACTTTTGTGCCTTGTTCGTTCGACTTGTTCCAGACGAGTTTTACTCGTCGAGTTTCTAGACAGCACTACCTTTCGTCGGTGGTTTTATCATAACTCGAGTTTTACAGATCCAATTGACGTGATTATTTTTGGATTGTCTTCAAAACTTGATTATCTATCATCTGTAAAAATTTCACAGTCATTGGATTTGTGGTTTCTGATCTACACTAGTTTCTTTGCAGCATTCCAGAACTATTTTTCTCGGGTAGGACAGATTGACCTTTGTTCGATCTTTCGATCATAACTTGAGTTTCTCTCGATGGATTTGAGTGATTATGCTTGTGTTTTCTTTGTGACTTGATTCTATCTGATATATATCACTTTTGTCACCATGAAACACGTTTAGATTAGTCTCACACACGATTTCTTTAAACAGATAGTTTTTCTATCGAAGGGGTTGGGATTTAATCGTTTCCGCTGCGTAAGATTTTTTAAATATACCATTTAACCCCCTCTGGTAGATATTCACGTGCTCTTCAATCCTACAATTGGTATCAGAGCCATGGTGCTCCAATCATTGTGATTTGCACGTGTTTTTGACTAATCATCATGGAGAAATACTCCGCCAAACCTTGTGTGTTTGCTGGTATTGATTTTCAGGTTTGGAAGGCACGCATGGAGGCTTTCATCCAGGCGCAAAGCTTCGCAATATGGGAGAAGTTGTACAAGCCTTATGAAGTGCCACCTAACGATCAAGTTACAGCTACAAATCTATGGGACGTCGACAACAACAACAAACCCCGAAACTTGATCATCCAAGGACTCACTCAGAGCGACTTCGACCGCGTTGCACATCTCCGATCGGCATACGATGTATGGAGAGCACTTTGTGACTATCACGAAGGATCCAACACGATCAAGGAGGTAAGGCAAGACATGTTCATGAAAGAATACATGCGCTTTGAGATGCAACCCGGTGAGTCCATTGATGATCTATTTGCTCGCTTTAACAAAATTCTTAGTAACTTGCGTAGTGTCAATGTTAATTTTTCTGATGCTGAAAATGCTAGGCAACTTCTTAGTGTATTAGACATGTCAATCTGGGACATGAAAGTTACATCTATTTGTGAATCTACTGTCATGAGTACACTTACTTTAGATGTGCTATAATCTAAACTCAAAACTCATGAAATTGACATCTTATCACGTAAGAACCCAAATAAGTCTATTGCATTTGTCTCACATTGTGATATGCCTAGCTCTGACCAATCATCATCTTGCAATACTCTTGCTTTGTTGTCCTCACTAACCCTGGAGCAGATCGAGGAATTTCCAGAGGAGGAGCTAGCACTTCTCTCTACTAGGTTATCAAAAGCATTGCAAAATGTGAGAACTAGAAGGAGAGGAAGCTCCGGACCTCAAGGATGCTTCGAATGTGGTAAGACAGGACACTTTCGTACAGATTGTCCTAACCTTTCAGGTTTTACTTCCCGAGAAGAAAAACAATCAAGGACGAATCACTCCTCAACAAATGATAAGAAGAAGAAGAAGGGCTTTACAGGTCACCAACTGGTGAACAGTTTTATCTCCGCACTCCAGGAACATGGCTCAAGCGACGTGGACATTGGAAGTGATGAAGATGAAGATGATTTGGCCAACTTATGCTTCATGGTGGGCAAAAAAAGATCAAGATCAAGTTAGGAGGATGCAGAACACAATAGTGACGACGATGAGGTATGTTCTACCTGTAATAAAATGTGTGATGCAATTTCTCGTGCAACTATTATTGTTAATAAAAAGGACAAAAATCTTAGGGATAATGCTGCTAAAATTGAATCACTAGAATCTGAAATCAACCATTTGAAAACCTTGATTCCTAGTGATGATTCTTGTCTCTCGTGTGATTTAATCTATGAACAATTGTCCACATTAAGAACTGCACATTCCTCTACTCTAGATAGACTTAAACTTGAAATTGAAAAGAACAAAAAGCTTGCTGCACTTGACATTGGAAACTTAAAAGATGCTTCTTGTTCTACAATTGATTTGCATTACACTAGTTGTGATGATCTTGAAAACAAACCAAAAGATGCTACGAATGAAATTTCAATATTAAATAATGCTTTACGTTCTGATGAAGTTAAATATTGTTCCAATCGCAAATTAAAAGGAAAAACTTCATGTGAAAATTGCCTTGATTTGTCCAATAAACTTGATAACATGCATAGGACATTAGATCGGTTTTGTAATAAGAACCTAAACTTGCTGCTGAATTCTTCGAAATCTTGCAATGATAAAATTGGTTTAGGTTTTGATTATCATGCTCATGCTAAGGCACATCCACCTAAAATTGTAAAGTCATTAGGAAGTGGATTGATTCAAACAGTTCCTAAACAAAAAGAAGTGGTATTCAAATCTGCAGGTGTGTTGTCTCATTCGGTTTCAAATAAAAATATTGCTTGCTCATCTAGACATGAACACAAAGTTAAATTTCATTGTACCTATTGTGGTAGAGATGGTCATGTCATAGATTTTTGTTATAGACTAGCTAAACAACAGAAAAGGGAAAAATGATTGCTAGATCTCATAACTTTCATGCAAAAGTTGCTGCACATATTAAACCGAATGCCAGGAACATGCAACCTGCTGTTATGAGTATAAAACATTCAAAGTTTACTTCCGGAGCTACTGATTTTTGTGCTACACAAGTAACACCTTATAGGTCAATAGTTAAGAATAAAAAACCTCAAACTTTGACTCATAAACCTGTTGTTTTATCTCATCTTTCGCGTGTTTTTCCTACTACACGTCGTGTGACTCAGTACTGGATACCTAAATGCCTTTTGACTAACTCCAGTATTGAGTAATCGACGTATTGTGCTTCTATGTAGGTTACATTCTTGAGAAAGGAGAACATTTGGATTGTGGATTCAGGTTGCTCACACAACATGACCGGTAACAAAGAATGGTTTTCCTCCCTCTCTTTTGTGTCACAAGTAGAGAATGCTACTTTTGCCGATATTTCTTCAACTCCTATAATTGCTAAGGGTTCAGTTAGAGTAAATGATCACTACACTTTGAAGGATGTGGCACTTGTCAAAAATTTGAAATACAACTTGCTTTCTGTTTCACAATTGCTAGATGAAAATCTAAAAATTATTTTTACTAAAAATTGCTGCAAAGTTGTAAATTCAAACAATAAGCTTATTTTTAACATGTCATGATTTGGAAGAGTTTTTAAAGCTGATTTTGATATGTCTTCCTCTAAGCATAGGTGTCTAGTTGCTAATGATTCCAAATATTTATATTTTTGGCAACATAGACTTGGTCACGTAGGCTTCGATCATCTCACGCGTGTTAGTGCTCTTGATCGCATACGTGGGCTGCCTAAGCTTAAAGGGGATAAAGAAATTGTGTGCTCTTCTTGTAGACATGCTAAGATGGTTGCAGGTTCACATACTCCTCTCACAATGATCATGACAACTGAACTGGGTCAACTTTTGCACCTTGGCACTGTAGGACCTTCTCGTGTTCAATCCTTTGGAGGTAAATGGTATGTTCTTGTTATTGTTGATGATTATTCTAGATACCCTTGGGTTTAGTTTATGGCGTCTAAGAATGAAGCTTTTAGTAACTTTAGAACTTTATTTCTTAGATTATCAGTTGATCACCCAGGATCTTTAAAAGTAATTAGAAGTGATAACGGAACTGAATTTAAAAATCAATCTTGTGATCACATTTGTGCTGAAAATGAAATAGATCATAAATTTTCTTCACCATATGTACCTCAACAAAACGATGTTGTAGAAAGAAATAATAGAACCTTAGTTGAGATGGCTAGCACTATGCTTGATGAATATCAAACGTCTAGGAAATATTGGACTAATGCGATTGCAACTGCTTGTTATGTCTCAAATCATGTTTTCATGCGCGCTAAGCTAGGTAAAACCCCATATGAGCTCCGGTTTGGACATAGGCCTAGTGTTACACACTTTCGGGTCTTTGGTTGCAAATGCTTTGTTAAGAAACATGGTAATCTTGATAAATTTGAATCTAGATCCATTGATGGCATGTTTCTTGCGTTATCCATCTCATACTAGAGGCCACCGTGTGCTTTTACTTGACACTAACAAAATTGTGGAGACTTGTGAAGTGTCTTTTGATGAAGCTAGCCCAGGTACTAGCTCAAACATTGCAGGTCCAGATTCATATCCGTAGGGGAGAGCATTTTCGTTGAAGATGAGGAAGAGGTGGAACTGCTGCCCGAAAATTCAGTAGCTAATGACATTGTTCGAGCTCCTAATTTTTATTCACAGCCAGCACCGATGACCATCAATGCTGATTCAAATCGTCCTCAAGTCACAAGATCATCAATTTGTGATGAACATGAAGAAGAAGAAGCTTGTGGGACATATGTTCCCCTACGGTTTTACAAAGATCATCCCCCGCAATAGGTAATTGGAAGCTTGCATGAACGAGTCACACGGTGCAGATTTTGCGATCCAAACTCTCATGCTCATTCTGCTTTTGTTGCTTCTTTTGAACCCAAAGATATATCACACGCACTCACTAATAAATCTTGAATTATTGCCATGCAAGAAGAGTTAGAAAATTTTGAAAGAAATAATGTTTGGAAACATGTATCTCCACCTCAAGGTCACACTTTAATTGGAACTAAATGGGTGTTTAAAAATAAACAAAGTGAGGATGGGGTTGTCGTTAGGAATAAGGCTAGGTTGGTTGCTCAAGGTTTCACTCAAGTTGAAGGTCTAGATTTTGATGAAACTTTTGCTCCTGTTGCTAGATTAGAAGCCATAAGAATCTTGTTAGCTTTTGCTGTATCTAAAGGTTTTAAGCTATATCAAATGGATGTTAAAGGTGCTTTTCTTAATGGCTACATAGATGAGGAGGTTTATGTCAAACAACCACCGGGTTTGTAAAATTCTAATTTTCCTAATCATGTTTACAAACTGTCCAAAGCCTTGTACGGTCTCAAACAAGCCCCTAGAGCATGGTATGATAGGTTAAAAACATTCTTACTTGAAAAGGGGTTTACCATGGGCAAGGTTGATAAAACTCTTTTTGTGCTTAAGCATGGCAATGACTCATTATTCGTTCAAGTGTATGTGGATGATATTATCTTTGGTTGTGCTTCTCATGATCTTGTGTCCAAGTTTTCAGCTATGATGAGTTCAAAATTTGAGATGAGTATGATGGAAGAACTCACATACTTTTTAGGGCTGCAAATCAAGCAAACCAAGGAGGGTACCTTTGTGCATCAAACGAAGTATACAAAAGACCTCCTAAGGCGCTTCAACATGGACAAAAGCAAGCCTCTTCGGACACCAATGGGAACAACAACAACACTTGAACTTGATGAATATGGTGAACATGTGGATCAAAAAGAATATAGAAGCATGATCGGATCACTTTTGTACCTCACGACATCAAGACCAGACATAAAATTCAGTGTATGTCTTTGTGCACGGTTTCAAGCCTCCCCACGTGTTTCACATCGTCAAGCCGTCAAAAGGATTATTAGGTACTTACATGGAACTCAAGAATTTGTCATTTTTCTTCCTTCTTCCTCAACCGTTACTTTGAAAGCTTTTTCCGATGCTGATTTTGGAGGTTGTAGGATTGATAGGAAAAGTACTTCCGGTGCTTGTCATTTTCTTGGTAATTCACTTGTTGCTTGGTCCTCTAGAAAACAAAATTCAGTTGCACAATCCACAGTCAAATCTGAATATGTAGCTGCTGCTAGTGCTTGCTCACAAATTCTTTGGATTGTTCAAACAATTAAGGACTATGAGATTGATCTAGATAGTGTTCCACTATTTTGTGACAACACTAGTGCTATTTGCATTGCCAAAAACCCCGTGCAACATTCTAGAACTAAGCACATTGATATTAGGTATCACTTTCTCCGTGATAATGTTGAAAAAGGAAACATTGTGGTTCACCATGTAGATACCGAACAACAATTGGCTGACATTTTTACAAAACATTTGGATTTCACTCGTTTTTGTTTCATTCAAAGTGAAATAGGGGCTATGCATCCTCATGGCTTAAATTGAGGGGGAGTTTTCAAACTTGAGAAGTCTATGTGTGAATCTGAAATTAAAATAATATGAGCATAGTATTTCATACATATATGATTTTGTGATTCCTTTTACATGCTAAAAGTTCTTACTACATTACTCATGTTATACATTTTGTAGTTTTTGCCGTGTCTAGTAATTGGAATAATTACTTACACTAAATCTGGTCATGGTTGAACGTTCTTGCTGTTTTGAACTTGTTGCATGGTCACAAGTGTTTTTAATCATAAAGAATAATCAAGTAATCTACTCACATATTGAGTTTTTGTGAATAAATATAAGTTGATGAAAGATCAAGAGAATATGCATGCATCGCACTTCTTCTTTTGAAATGGCTTATCATTGCACTTAGATATGAACTTGGAAGAAGTTGTGTATGACTAAAACCATGTCCTTAAGCTTCTGATTGTCAAATGACATAGGCTTGGCTTGGTTGGTTAGAATAAGGCAGATGCGCATATAATCTCTTGCAAATATCATATGATCTAAATTTGTGCTTTGAAAAATAATAAAATGCAGCAACAAGTGTCATGCTTTCAGGTATTGAAATAGTTAAGTTTGTGAGATCATGGCTTGCTTAAATTGAAAATTACATTTGCTCTCTAGCATGGCTTACACTACTTTATGTATCTCATTGATGTGATATTGTAAGTTACTTGATAGTATGACTTTGATGAGCTTTGTTTTATATGTATATGTTATAATATGCTCATAACAATTAAAATTTCTCTTTTGAACCTTGCTGAATACATTGTCAAAGGGGGAGAGATAATATGGTGAATTATGCAAGGGGGAGAAATATGTATAGGGGGAGAGAGAAATTTATTTCTATCTCGTTTAATTTTCAAAAAGGGAAAATTGTTCTCAAAACATTTCATGTCAATGTTTGAATTTTAAATGGTGTTGCCAATGCATTCATCAAGGAGGTGATTGTGAGACCTATATGTGCTGAATACATTGGCTTTGACAATAAAAGTTTTGAATACTGCCATAACATCTTTTTAGCAAGGTCCGACTCTAGCTCCGAGCTTCTGCAAGGTCCGACAATAGGTTCAACCTTCTTTGTCTAGATCCAACATGTTTTTGGGTAGCTCCGGTGAGCTTTGTCTTTAGCTCCGGCATGTCTTTGATAGCTCTGGCATGTCTTTGTTAAGCTCCGATATGTTTTACTAGGTCCGACTTATGTTGGTTAGCTCTGACATGTTTTTCTAGCTCCGACTTTTGGGATGACTAGTTCCGACTAGTTTTGGTTAGCTCCGACGCTAGGTTCGACTAGTTTTGGTTAGCTCCGACGCTAGGTCCAACTAGCTTTGGTAAGCTCCGGCGCTAGGTTGTACTAGCTTTGGTAAGCTCCAGCTCAAGCTCCGGTTAGCTTTGGCAAGGTTCAGAGCTTGATCGTAATGTTCCAAATTTTCATGTGAAATGTTTTGAACTTGCTTTACACTTATGGAAAGGTTGCTTAGTATTCTTTTACTAAGTTTTTGGTGCATTTTGCTGATATCATTTTGATATGCTTTGCAACATGCTTATGTGAGGTGCTCACGTAATGTGTTGTGTTCGGAACTGACTTGAGTCAAGTCGCGAACTTGGGCTCATACGGATTGGTTGTTTATTCATGTGCAGGTGTTGCTTGAGTTTAAGACATGGCTGGTGACATGATCCTTTGGACTAGTCTCAGGGAGGAAATGAGGTTCCAACAACCAAATTCAGGAGGAATTGTGGTTGAGCGGGCCAGGAGGTCATGCAGGATGATTGAATCAAGGGTAGTGCATATGAAGGTTACTGGACATCAAAGGATGGTGCTTGCACATATGCATGCAGTGAATGACGTGGCAACATGATTCCGAAGATGGTTTATGGATGGGAAGATCTGGTTGGAAGGATCGGATCATACCGGTTTATGACTTTGGCTGCGGCGGAGTCGGTTATGGCTCGGTATGGAAAGTATCGAGTTGGTTATGTTAGGATTTCATGTAGGTCACGAATTTGAGTTATTTTAGGAATATGGGATATGTTCCTAATGTGTTTAGAAATCTTAAGATTGCTTCTATCTGCGTATAGAAGAGTCTTAAGCAGTTATGGAAAGTTACAATTCGTAACGGAGTAGGATTAGAGTCCTCATTTGAGTTGAGTTAGCTTTCGAGCTGGTTATATAAGCAAAGGAGGCCAGGGATCATGGTACACGACTTTGGGGCTGTTCCTCTTGTGTTCTATTGAATAAAATTCGTAGTTTGAAGGAACTTTTGTGCCTTGTTCATCCGACTTGTTCCAGACAAGTTTTACTCGTCGAGTTTCTAGACAGCACTACCTTTCGTTGGTGGTTTTATCATAACTCGAGTTTTACAGATCCAATTGAAGTGATTCTTTTTGGGTTCTCTTCACAACTTTATTATATATCATCTTTCAAAATTTCACGTTCATTGGATTTGTGGTTTCTGATCTACACGAGTTTCTTTGCAGCGTACGAGAACTGTTTTTTCTCGGGTAGGACAGATTGACCTTTGTTTGATCTTTCCATCATAACTTGAGTTTCTCTCGACGGATTTGAGTGATTCTTCTTGTGTTTTCTTCGTGACTTGATTCTATCTGATATATATCACTTTTGTCACTGTGAAACACGTTTAGATTAGTCTCACACACAATTTCTTTAAACAGATCGTTTTTCTGCCGAAGGGGTTGGGATTTTCAGTTATTCCTCCTGATGATCCTTTTGCTAAAGTGAAATTTACTATACCCCCTTTTTTCTGTTGCTTATGATGCTGAGGCTTATCTTGATTGGGAGATGACAGTAGAGCAAAAATTTAATGCCCATCTTGTTTCTGAACAACATAGAGTTTGTCAAACCACTAGTGAGTTTAAGGACTTTGCTATTATATGGTGGAATGAACTTGTTAAAACTAGAACTAATCCTCCAACATGGGACAGATTAAAGGAAGCTATGCGTGTTTGATTTGTTCCTCCATATTTTCGGCAGGACCTTAGCAAAAATTTGCAGCGCTTAGACCAAGGTAACATGTTCGTAGAGGAGTATTATCAAAAGTTACAAAAGAGTATGTTGCGTTGTGGGGTAGTAGAGGACATGGATGATAAAATAGCTCGTTTTTATGGGGGGTTGAGTCGTGAAATTCACGAAATTGTTGATTACAAGGAATATGATATTGTTAACAGATTGTTTCAGCTTGCTATGTTGGCAGAAAAAGAATTGTAGGGCCGACAACAATAGCAACAACGCACGAGGAGCAACTTCACGCCGCGTTCGACGTCTACACCATCCAAAACAGCACCATCTTTGACCCCCCATGCAGCGACTACACCATCCAATGGAGGCCAACGAACTATACCTGCTGCTCCACCTTCTCGCCTGCAGGAAGGCAGCAAGGCGCCATCATTCAAGCCTTCGTCGTCCACTCCTTCTACGGGTCGTACTTCCGACATTAAGTGTCACCGCTGCCAGGGACTTGGTCATATGATGAGATATTGCCTGAGCAAACGAGCATACATAGCACGCGACGATGGCGGGTATGATAGTACTTCGGATGTTGAAGATGAATATTCTCTTGCTACTGACTTTACAGATCCAAATGGCGAACACACCGAAGAAGAGGTACTTGGTACAGAGGCGATGGAGAACTATATGAGCATCATTGTGCAGCGTGGCTTGAGCTCAAAAGTGGAGACCGACGACAAGCTATAATGACACAACCTCTTCCACATGTTTCTCGTCATCAAGGACTGCCGTGCACACACTATAATTGATGGAGGTAGCTGCAATAACTTGGTGAACACGGACATCGTCAAGAAACTTGGTTTGACAACAAGAGCACACCCTCATCCATACCCCATTCAATGGTTCAACAACAGCGGTAAGGTTCGGGTAACACAAACAGCGAGAATACATTTTTCAATTGGTTCTTACCATGATTTTGCTGATTTTGATGTCATTCCTATGGATGCTTGTTCTCTTTTATTGGGTCGTCCTTGAGAATTTGATACAGATGCAATTCATCATGGTAGAACTAATAAATATACTCTCATGCATAAGGGAAACAAAATCATTTTGCTCCCTATGACTCCTGCAAAAATTGTGCATTTTAAGAAGAGTAAAATTCATGATGGCAAAGCAACAAAACTAGAATCTGAAAAACAGCAAGTCATTAAGTTAAAATCACCATCGTTGCTCGCAACTAAATCTGACCTTGCTGATTTATTCGATGCTAAGGAGATGTGCTATTCTTCAGTATGCAAAGAAGCCATGTTTTCACTTCATGAATTGTCTATTGCATTGCCCCCTGCTGTTGCTAACCTTTTGCAGGAGTTTGAGGATGTGTTTCCTCCGAGATACCCCCTGGTTTACCACCGATGAGGGGTATTGAACACAAGATCGATTTGATTCCAGGAGCAAGTTTGCCAAATCATGCAGCATACAGGGCAAATCCAGAGGAAACTAAGGAAATTCAGCGACAAGTCCAAGATCTTTGGATTGTGGGTACATTCGTGAAAGTCTTAGCCCTTGTTCCATTCCTGTTCTTTTGGTTCCTAAGAAAGATGGTAGTTAGCGCATGTGTGTTGATTGTCGAGCGATTAATAACATCACCATTCAATATCGTTATCCTATTCCTCGCCTAGATGACATGCTTGATGAATTGAGTGGTGCCATCATCTTCATAAAAACTGACTTGCGTAGTGGTTATCATCAAATTAGAATGGCACTAGGAGATGAATGGAAAACTACATTTAAAACCAAGTTTGGACTTTATGAGTGGTTAGTCATGCCTTTTGGTTTAACTAATGCACCCAACACCTTTATGTGTTTAATGAACGAGGTTTTACATGCTTTCATTGAATAATTTGTGGTGGTTTACTTCGATGATATCCTCATATACAACAAGTCATATGATCAACATCTTGATCATTTACGTGCTGTTTTTACTATTTTAAGATATGCACGTTTGTTTGGTAACCTCGAAAAGTGCGTCTTTTGCACAAATCGAGTCTCGTTTCTTGGCTATATCGTTTCCTCACAGGGAATTGAGATGGATGAGGCAAAAATTGAGGCGATCACTAGCTGGCCAGTCCCAACGACTGTCACGCAGGTTCGTAGTTTTCTTAGTCTTGCAGGTTTTTATCAGCGTTTTGTGCGGGATTTCAGCACCATTGCAGCACCTCTACATGAGCTAACGAAGAAAGGGGTGCCGTTTCAATGGGGCGAACAGCAGAAACAAGCTTTTGATGCTCTCAAATCGAAGCTTACACAAGCACTATTGCTACAACTTCCTGATTTTGACAAGACCTTTGAGCTATAATGCGATGCAAGCGGCATTGGTATTGGAGGCGTTCTCATACAAGGAGGTAAACTCGTTGCTTTCTTTAGTGAAAAACTTCATGGTCCTTCTTTGAATTATTCCACTTATGATAAGGAATTATATGCCTTAGTGCGAGTATTACAAACTTGGCAACATTATCTTTGGTCTAAGGAGTTTGTCATACATTCCAATCTTGAATCATTGAAGTATCTTAAGTGTCAAACCAATCTGGATAAATGACATGCTAAATGGATTGAGTTCATAGAGTCGTTTCCATACATCATTAAGCATAAGAAAGGGAAGGAAAATATCATTGCCGATGCATTATCTAGGCATTATACCACGTTGTCCCAACTTGATCATAAAATCTTTGGTTTGGAAACAATAAAAGCATTATATCCTACTGATTTGGAATTCAAAGATGCTTTTGAAAATTGTAGAGAAGGAAGAACTTGGAATAAAAATGTGCTGCGAGAGGGTCTCCTCTATCGTGCTAACAAGCTATGCGTTCCAGCTAGCTCCGTTCGTCTATTACTTCTGTAGGAAGCACATGGAGGAGGTTTGATGGGACATTTTGGAGTGAAAAGAACTGAAGACGTGCTGTCCACCCAATTACTTTTGGCCAAAGATGAGGCGTGATGTCGAGCGCTATGTGTCACGATGCACTACTTGCAATAAAGCTAAGTCTCGCCTTAACCCACATGGTCTTTATATGCCTCTTCCTGTTCCTAGTGTACCTTGGGAGGATATTTCTATGGACTTTTTTTTGGGATTTCCTAGGACTAAGAGGGGGAGGGATAGTATTTTTGTAGTTGTTGATCATTTCTCCAAAATGGCACACTTTATACCTTGTCATAAGAATGATAATACCTCACACATTGCTAATTTATTTATGAAGGAAATTATTCGTTTACATGGTGTGCCAAATACCATTGTTTCTGATCGTGATGCAAAATTTTTAAGTCATTTTTGGAGAACTTTATGGTATAAATTGGGAACCAAGTTGCTATTTTCAAACCGAGGTAGTTAATCGTACTTTATACACTATGTTGCGGGTTGTCTTGAAAACAAATTTGAAGTTGTGGGAGGAGTGTTTACCACCTATAGAATTTTCATACAACAGATCCGTTCACTCCACAACAAAGGTAAGTCCATTCCAGGTAGTGTATAGTTTCAATCCCCGTGCTCCTATTGATTTACTACCTTTGCCTCCTTCTGAAACTATAAATTTGGATGCTACACAACGATCTGAATCCATTCTTAAGATGCATGAAACTACAAAGAAAAATATTGAAAAGATGAATGAGAAGTATAGGATTGCAGGGAGTAAAGGTAGAAAGGAAGTAAAACTTGAACCGGATGATTTGGTGTGGTTACATTTGAGAAAAGAGCGATTCCCCGACTTGAGAAAATCTAAACTTATGCCACGAGCTACTGGTCCTTTTAAGATTGTTTAAAAGATTAATGATAATGCAAACAAGCTTGAATTGTCTCCCAATTTTAAGGTTAGTCCTACATTTAACATTTCAGATTTGCGACCGTACTTGGGAGAAGAAGATGAACTTGAGTCGAGGACGACTCCAATTCAAGAGGGGGAGGATGATGAGAACATCATGACAGCGGAGACACACATTGAAATGCAAGGACCAATCACAAGAGCACGAGCACGATTAATAAATCAGCAGGTGAACTCGCTCCTAACTTCTTTTGCATGTGAGTTTGAGAATAGATTGCTATGTGATGATTTAATTGTTATTAGGAATAATGGAGAAGATCAAAAAGTGAAGTAAAGAGGCCTTGGGAGCGTGGAGAACCAGCTGGGACGTCCACAAGTTGATGGAAGCAGTTTACAACTCGGACTCGAGTTCAACTCAGAGTCCAGGAGTCTAGGAGCAGTACACCTTAAAATGGACGCCTAGGAGGCATACGGACTCTGTTTTTGACGTTCTACATATGCACGGAAATAGGAGAAGATAAACTTTCCAATGGTTCTGGTCCCACCCCAAAAGCCACCAGAGTCATTAGGAATCGCTGAAACAAGTCGAGTCCAAATTTCTGTCCAGTGCTGCGACACCTAATCGGACCTTTGGGCCTTGTATCCCGTATGAGTCCATTAGGGACGCATCTAATCGTGTTTTGACCGAACCCTAGCCTTTAAATATTGCAGCCGCCTGTCATATTCGATGGGTTTTTCTTAGAATAACAATTTCGCTATTCTACGGTTTGTGAGACCCCAACTTCTCAATTTCAGATCATGTCTGCTACGTTTTTGCTTGTGTTCCAGATTCACTTGCAGGGATTAGCCTTCTTGGTGAGGTCAAGCGTGTGCCACACAGTTGATAATCAACAGAGTAGTGGTGTAGTGATTGCAGGGGTATTCGAACTGCTCGAGTGCCACGAATCATCAACGTCGAGTTCTCCACCCCAATCGACTTACCTTTCGGAAGATCGGGCCTAAACCTACTCATCACTTTCCCTTCTCGTAAATGACTTAAAAATGATTGAGTAACATAACCTATAGCAATGCGTCACCCTTTTCGGATCGGCACGTCTCACATGCTATTGGCATGTGAGACATGAAGGTTCGGAATTGTCCCTTTTTGGACAACCTGGGAGTGACCGAGGGGGCGTGGCTTGTGACGATACGCGGGTCTGGATCTGTACGAGATTTCGATGGCATAACCCTGTTGTTCTCTGCTGCACCATTTTTGGGCGTGCAGTGTAGAACAACGGGGTTATGCTGCCGAAATTTCGTCCGGATCCATACCGCGTGTCCCATCATGAGCACGCTCTGCTCGGTCACTCTTGTGTGGGTTTAGGACCTATCTTCCTAGTTGAAGGGTCGTGTCATAACATAACAATAAAACTAATAATGATTTATCTGCTTTGAAGGTATACCCTCAAACATGGCTGGAGACCGCACCTGAATATATTGGTTGGAAAAAGGATGGGAGTCACTCAGAGGAGTGGTTCACCAAGACAGATGCTTTCATACAACGAGCTTTTTCGTTGTCAAACAATAGCAAGGTGCGGTGCCCATGTATCAAATGTCAGAATGTGAAGTGTTTCGATAAAGTGATGTTGACGTTCCACTTGTATCGAAATGGTTTCATGCAACATTATGAGTTGTGGACCTTTTATGGCGAGACACCTTCTCAAGCCGTAGAAGATCAAGATGGGGATGACAACACTGGGGTCGATAGGATGGATGAGATGCTTGAAGCCATAAATCCTGAATTGATGGAGGATTCTCCTACAATGGAGGCAAAGTAGTTCTTCGAGCGTCTCAAGACATTAGAATAACTGGTGCATGAACACACCAAAGTGACAATCCTCAATTTCATAACTAGATTTATGGCAATTAAGTCTAAGTATTTCTTCTCCAATAATTGCTACAACGACCTCATCAAATTGATCAGCGATGTCCTTCCACAACCCCATAAATTTCCTAAGGATATGTATCATTCTAAGAACTTGATTTTTGATCTTGGTATGAACTATGAGAAGATTGATATGTGTCCAGACCGCTGCATGCTTTTCCAGAAAGAGCATGCCAACGAGAACAAGTGCTTAAAATGTGATAAGGCGAGATTTGTCAAAGTTGTTAATAAATACGGTACAAAAGTAATGACTGAAGTTGCACAGAAGCAGCTTCGCTACTTGCCTGTCACACCTAGGTTGAAGCGCTTGTTTCTCTCAAAAAAAACAGCCAGCCACATGAGGTGGCACAAAGAAGGTGTACGTGAGAATGACGAAATGATGGTGCATCTGTCCGACGGTGAGGCATGGAAAGCGCTTGACCGCTTCGATCCAGATTTTGCAAATGACGTGAGAAATGTTCGCATCGGTTTGGCGACAAGTGGATTTTCACCATTCAGTACAAACACAACACCATACTCATGTTGGCCCGTGTCCGCTATTCCATACAACTTCTAGGCACGGTACCGTTTGGAGACCGAGGTAGAGCAGACGGATCACGCTCATCTCGTCTTCCATAACTGCGTTAGGAAGCTCATGATTCAGTCACTATCGACGGCCCACATTCAAGCTACAAAGGCGTATTTAAAGTTTCATCCGGAGGAGGGTCAGCCGGGGAAGTACAGGGAAGCGAACGACAAGTACTTGACAGAGGCACAGTATGCAGAGGTAAAGTGTTTATTTTACTTTACTTCATTATCTGATTGTGATCAATGCTTTCATTTAATAATAAATGTGTGCAGGTCGGTGTAGCGTGGCTTGACAACCGTTCGGACGCATATCGTGCCTTGTGTGCTCGCTGGGGGAGCCAAAGCTTCCAGGGTATGTCTAAAACCCGTCGAGAGAGTAGAGGGACGGACGGAAAACACCGTATGGGTGAGGGCGGCTACATACGTCTCGCTAAACGGATGGTAAGTGTGACTTGAATTCTATTTAAGTAATTTTATAATCTTTTATTGTGCTAACATGTATCGATAGGAGCACGTGATCGGTCATGAGCTGTCATCTATTGAGGTGTGGAAGAGGGGTCACTTGGGAAGTGACCCGTCGCAGCCTGAGCAGCTGTCTTCTTAGACGGCGACTCAGACATTGGTGAGTTATTTTGTTAACTTAATTGAATTATCTTTAATAGTTTCAATAATGTTATTTTACTGTATTTCCAGGCAAAGTATGGGCAGGAGGCGCGGAGGCTTCGAGGCAAAGAGTACGATTGGCAGAGCGCGCCAATTGTCCCTGAAGCCGCGTATGCAATTGGTGGCGGGAAACCTCACAGACGGTGAGTTTTGTTAATTTTATTTTACTATCATGAACTTTGAGTTACAAAAATATAATAATCTTACTTCGTTGTGCAGGTTGGCCATCTTCGATGGAGTGGTCCACTCGAGGCAGGCGCGGACTTCCTCGAGAGCCTCTTCATCGCGGCAGGGCAGGTCCAGCAGCAACCGTACAGGCCAAGATCTGGAGCTCCAGAGTGTTCGGGAGGAGCTCCAGAGGATGCAAGAAGTGCTCAGGGCTAGGGACGAGATGCAGGCAGCAACGCTCAGGGCTAGGGACGAGATGCAGGCAGCGACGCTTAAGGCTAGGGACGAGTATCAAAACTCGTACATGCTACAATGCCAAGCTGCCTTCCAGGTTAGTTCTGAACGTTGTACTTAACATTTTTAATATACAAATGACAACTATAATGATTTGATTTGTATTTGCAGGCTATGGACATAGGACAGCAGGCTATGGGCGAAGGACAGCAGGCTGTCTTTCCGCAGTGGGCGCTGCCATCGACAGAGCTGCCACTGGTGCCGACAACAGGAGCACAAGTACAAAATTATTCAAAATAATTAAAACTAGTTAAACTTGTTCAAATTTAATAAAGTATCCATTTTTATACTTATAATTTGTCTAACCACACTTGCATATCACAGGGATTGGAGACGGAGGCTCAAACTCCGTCGCCCCAGATTCTGGCGCTTGGACAACTGCCGGAGGACGACTTTTTGAACTCCGGCGCCAGCGGACGGGGTAGCGTTTGATAGTCAGGTCAGCCGATTTGAAATCTACTTGTATCCTTTCGTCTCTAATGTAATGGAATGCCAGTCTCCTGCATCGTTGTATAGGGAATTAGGGATAAAAGGGAGAGCAAAACTACTTGAAAAAAAGCCCCAGTACACAATGATGTTTTGTCCCGTGTTGCATAATGTGCTTATTCAGTACAATCAATAGGAATGTTTTGTCTCTGTATCTGTGTGTTTTACTTATTTTGTCAAGTGGGGTCATGGGGATAAAATACAAGCTGTTATTTGTTCTCTCCAACAGATTCGCTTTAACCCTTTGCTAAATTATCGTCTGGGGTGTAATGGCTAGGGATCTTGATTTGTTTTTGTGTTTGAGCACACTTCAGTTTGAGAATTAGCAAGTATGACTTCAACAGGGGAATGAAATTTCAGTCCGCGTATCTATTTCTGCAGCCTTCAGTACATAATTTGTGTTAGAATTCTTCTTGTGGACTAGCATCGATCGATCTTCTTGTGGACTAGCAGTTGCAAGTGCATGTTAATTCTTATCATTTTATTTCTTATCATTTCTTACCGCCGTCGAGCAAGCACCAGTTTTAGGTTGACATATGTTATGTGGGTGTATGTGCATAACATTTAATTATACAATCTAAGATTAGCAAACCTGGTAATAGTTACTCCCTAGAAATGGCAGCTTCCCTGTGACTAACTGGAAAGGAATGACCCCAATACTCCACAAGTCTGACTGCAAAGTTTTTTCATATTGTGGCAGCCAAATTTTCATTCATCAGTGACCTGAAACCAACATTTGCTCACTTAAAACAAGCTCAGTGTAAATACAGCATGCATAAGCAAATAGATGCAGTTAAAAATCAGTATGAAGTATGAACATCATCTTATTGTGGACTGAAAAAAAAAAAACATGACCCTAAGGGAAAGACCTCCGCTGGTAGTTTACCAAATAATTCCTCAAGTTTCTTATCATTTTATTTCTTCACAAATCTACATCAGACAACCAACTTTGTGCATATGCATCAGTACTTATGCTTATGTTCAATATTAGCTCGTAGTTTACCTGTTGCTGATTATTAACTTTGTGTTGTTGCTTTGAAGCAGGGGCAAGGCAAGGCAGCGAGAGGTTGGCAAAAAAACCATAATGTTGGAGGCAGACTTCTACTTCGAACATGACAAGTGTAATTGCGAACCTGTTTTTGAGATAGTGTCTGATAGTGTGTTGTCTGATCTGTGAAATGTGTATGTGAATATGTGAAACCTGTGTAATATCTGTTTTCTATTTTTTTAAACAGCAAAACTAATAGACGACGGTTGTGCTCAGGCTGTCGTCTATAAGGACCTCTTATAGACGACGGTCTTATGAAAACCGTCGTCTTTTGGGTTCCTTATAGACGACGGGTTAGTCTGTAGTCGTTATCAATAATAGTCCTTATAGACGACGGTTCTTCCTTGGCCGTCGTCTATAATTGTTGTTATAGACGACGGTTCATCGGTGCCTGTCGTCAATAAGGTTTCTATGCTGACATGTGGATGGAGCTAACTTATTGACAATAGTTAAGTTTTGTCATCGTCAATTAGTTAATTGACGACGGTTACCGTCGTCTATAAGGTTATAGATGACAAAAAATCGTAGACGGTCGGGAACTATCGTCTATAAGTGTATACCGTCGTCTATAACTTATAGACGACGGTACAATCCTTATAGACGATGGTTCTCGGTCGTCGTCTATTATCGCGATTCCTGTAGTGCATGAAAGGTGCTAACAAGGAATTGTTGTTGAATTCTAAGGTTAGCCTAATTGGTAATTAGGCTTGGCTATGGGGGCTTAACAGAGAGCAAACGATGAGAAGATCATGGAGCAAGCAAGAATAGAGATGGGGAGGAGCACACCTGGGATTGTACAATGAGCCATGGAGGAAACCGTGGGTGATGGTATTGGAGTTCATGGAGTAGCCATAGCGATGACAGGGAGGACCTTCCCTGGACTTTCCTCTTGAGGTGATCGATACCTTCTTAGCTTAGGTGTTTTCTATTAATTGAATCAACTAATCTGAGGGCAAAGCCCGACTTATAAAGGGAGAGGACACCCGAGGGGGCCTCCCAACTTATTCAGTTGAGGAGTCCTCCGATCAGGACTCTGGGGATTATCCATTTGTTAGAGTTAGTTAAAAAAGGTAATCAACCCTCTTAATCCCGTGGTCAACTGTTAATTAAATGCTAACATTCTCCCCCTTGACCACGGGTCACATAAGCTGATTTTCTGAACACATAGACTTTTGATATTATTTCCTCATGTTCGATATAAAGAAAACGGCATGTCAAAGACAGCCAGTTACGTATTGCTTGACTCGACGACCACATTACATCTCACACTTAGAAAACGTATCCTAAAACTGAGTTTGGCCTCTGAGTATCCAGAAGATCATGAGCTCTTCCTTAAATCCATGTGTGTTATGTGTTCACAGGAACACATTGGGTGGAAGTCTCTTTGTATGTGGTACCGCGAGGATTCGCATGAATCTAATTGCTCAATTATTAATGCTTAGTATGTTCATGGATTTACTTCTGTTGGTACCCTGGGTACCATATATCCCTTGGGATTGCAAAGATCTCAAGGGAAAGTCACCTACTTGATTTGAAGACCTTCGGAGGCCCACATGTCAGATATGTCCGGACCCGCTTCTCCAACATGGTTAGTCCCAAGGTCGCCACGTGTACTATCAAACCGGAGCTACCGCCCACAAGGGGGGAAGCTCTGGGCTATGTACCGAAGTGGCACCCCCAGACCTAACCCCAGACCGAGGGAAGCTCCGGTGCTGACATGTGTCGGCTAACACCGGAACCATCTGTTCTCCACAGTGTGCTCCAGTACTGCCACGTGTCCAACTGTCGGATCTTCAACCTCTAACCTCCGGAAGACTCCACAACGGCTCCGGATCTTCAAAGGAGAATCAAGGACTTCAAGACCCGACCAAGTGTCATTAATACTGCATTAATGACACACGATCGGATGACCCTAATTACCGGTAACGGTGCTGTCAAAGGCCATAACTCGGTCATTAAGGGTAATCAAACGTGTTGAATGTATATCAATATCAGTAACCGCCGGGGCCACATGTCGGACCAGGCTAACTTGTAACGGCCTACCCTTGTACTATAAAAGGACAGGCCGACGATACATAGGACACGTCGACACACGCGCTCTACAGACTCTCCACACTCTAGACATACATCCAATACAACATCTACACACCTCGTGGAGTAGGGTATTATGCTCAGGCGGCCCGAACCACTTAAATTCCTGTGTCTCCTGCGCCATTTACAATTCACCTTCTTGAGTCCCCGCGCGCCCACACCGAACCTCAAACTCCTCTAACACTTTAGTAGTGTTGGGAGATCTGCCGGATCCAAACCACCGACAGTTGGCGTGCCAGGAAGGGGCGCCTGAGATTTCGAGAATAGTGAACTCAGCTGCTGGATCATCCAACGGTCAACCTGCTGCTCAAGCTGTTGGGGGCAATCCCTCCAATATGCAGCTACCAGCAGGAGGCTCAGCACCAGCAGGAGTCACACTCCCACCACCACCGCCTCCACCAGCAAATCAAGCTGGGCAACGCGATGGTGCACCAGCGTCAATCACTGCGTCGGCAAATCATGACAACCCGGAACACGCGCTCCATGCAGCGCGTGCTCTTCTCCAACGCCCACCACCTCCGGATGCATCCCGGGATGCACTGGAGCAGTGGAGGGCCGATGTGGAACATTTGTTTGTAGCAGCAGCCGAACGCATCAGCAACCAGGGTCCTCCTCCTTCAGGAGGGGCCCCATCGCAGCGGCGGACCTTGTCTGGTAGACTTGGTCCGCACGTTTCCAATAACAGGAGACATGCTGCATCACAGCAAGTGACGTCATTGCCCTCCGGGGCACGATGCACTCACACGGTATCCAGGCTTTCAACTCATGACCTCCGGGCGGAGCTTGATCGCCGATACCGCCAACAGGACGGCCGAGTCCATATTGAGCGTGCTCGTGAAAGACGAGAAGCTCAAGACGTTCCTGCTCCTGAAGGAGTAGGAGGAGGCTGTTCAGCCCTGGCCATGCATCTGCGTATGGTCAGGTGGCCACAGAAGTTCCGGCCTCACCTACCGGAGAAGTTCGACGGGACCATCAATCCTGTCGAATTCCTTCAGATTTACTCCACTGCTATTTTGGCAGCCAGAGGAAATGAGGCCGTAATGGCCAATTATTTCCCAGTTGCTTTAACTGGGACCGCCAGGTCCTGGTTTATGAGCCTTCCACCCAACTCCATCAACAGTTGGGAGGAGCTGTGCCGGCAGTTCACCGCCAACTTTAGGAGTTCATACACCCGACCAGGCACTGAACTTGACCTTTTTGCCGTCGTGCAAAAAGGGGGAGAATCCCTGCGATCATTCATCCAGAGGTTCTCTCAGGTACGAAACACTATCCCTTCTATCTCTAGCGCCTCTGTCATTGTGGCATTCAGACAGGGTGTACGGGACAAGAAGATGCTGGAGAAACTGGCGATCAAGTAGATCACCAGTGTCACGAAACTCTTCAGTTTGGCCGACAAATGTGCCAGAGCTGCGGAGGGCCGTGAGATGCACTCCAAACCAACTCCGGAGGGTCACAAGAAATCCTCCAAAGAAGAAGCCGCTACCTCCGGGGGCGGCAAGAAGAAGAAAAAGACCAACAGCAAGAAGAAGCTGTCGGCTGGTACATCCAATGTTGCAGCTGCTGCTGCTCCGGGTGGCCAGGGGCCACGCCCCGAGAAGCAACCTCGACCGTCTTCTGAAGATGGTGGCAAGCCCAAGGTGTGGTGCCCAATTCACAAAACGGGCAGCTACAGTTTGAAAGACTGTCGGGAGGTCCAAAACCTTGCCGAGCACTACAACAAGCGCCGGGAAGAATCTCCTTTCCGACAAAGGGAAGGAAAACAAAAAGTCGACGAAGCTCCGACCGAAGAGGAGTTAGGTTTTCAGGATCCCAAAAAGGTCCTGAAGGCTGTCTACACCTCCGTCGACGATGATTCTGACGTCTCTGACAACGAGTGTCGGAAAACCATGAACACCATTTTTGCTGGATCATGGGACATCACCTCCCGCCGCGTTATCAAGACTATGCATCGGGATATGGCTGCTGTAGCTCCTACAGCCAGGCCGGAGCGTCATCGGAAGTGGATGGACACAACCATCACTTTTGATGCTTCGGACTGCCCTCAGAGCATGGTTGGAGCAGGTCAGTTACCTTTGATGGTATCTCCTACCATCAATAACATCCGGCTCCACCATTTCATGGTAGACGGAGGTTCGGAGCTTAACCTCATAAGCTTCGAAGCTTTTACCAAACTTCAACTCTGACCTTCGGATCTCCACCCCTCCCGACCTTTCTCCGGAGTAGGTCCAGGATCGGAGCTATTACTCTCCCCGTTACCTTCGGGACACGGGAGAAGTACCGCACCGAGAAGTTGGTCTTCGACGTCGCTCAGATCAACTTACCCTTCAATGCCATCTTTGGTAGACCTGTCCTATACAAATTCATGGCAGCTGCTCATTATGGATACCTGGTGTTAAAGATGCCAACACCAGTGGGCGTTCTCCGGATCCGCGAAGATCGTACTGCCGGAGTAACTGCTCTGGAAGAACTCCATGCACTCACCACGGCGCAAGAGGAGGACTCCAGGCAGGAGCAAGCTCCAAAACCCCCGAGCATTCATCAACGAGGCTCGACTTCTGCACCTCGTGTGTAGCCAAGCGGTGACACCGACATTCCCGTCAAAGTCGTCCAAATTGGTCCTGATGCCGCTCAGACCACCCGTATATCGGGGGGATTGAACGACAAATAGGAACTCGCGCTCATCACTTTCCTCCGGGCTAATGTCGACGTGTTTGCCTGACAACCGTCACAAATGCCTGGGATCCCCAGGGAAGTGATTGAGCATAATCTGAAGATCTACCCCGACGCCCGGCCTGTGCATCAGAAGCCTCAGAAGCAATCCGTAGAGCGACAGAACTTCATCCGACAAGAAGTGAAGAAGTTGCTCGAAGCTGGATTCATTCGAGAAGTCTTCCATCCAAAATGGCTGGCAAACCCAGTCGTTGTGCCCAAGGCCGGCGGGAAGCTTCAGATGTGTATCGACTACACCACACTAAATAAGGCATGTCCAAAACATCCATTCCCACTACCTAGAATAGATCAGATAGTGGATTCCACCTCCGGGTGTGAATTACTGTGTTTCCTAGACGCATATTCTGGGTATCATCAAATTAGAATGTGTAGGGAAGATGAAGAGCATACCTCATTCATCACAGTAGATGGATTGTACTGTTATACAACCATGCCATTTGGTCTCAAGAATGCAGCTTCAACTTTTGTATGAGCTATGTACAAAACCTTTGAAGAACTCATTAGAGACATAGTGGAAGTGTACGTCGATGACATCATGGTCAAGGTCAAGAACAAGGAGTCACTTCTTGACACCTTACAGGCTGTCTTCAATAAGTTGCGGGCCACCCGCACAAAGCTAAACCCAGACAAGTGTGTATTCGGGGTTAGCTCCGGAAAACTTCTTGGTTTCCTGGTAAGTCACCGGGGCATAGAAGCTAATCCGGCGAAGATCAAAGCCATTGAAGACATGAGGCCACCAACCCGCATCAAAGATGTCCAAAAGCTAACTGGATGTCTAGCAGCCCTCAGCCGGTTCATTTCAAGACTGGCGGAACAGGCACTCCCCTTCTTCAAGTTATTGAGGAAGTCCGGACCATTCCAATGGTCTGAAGAAGCAGAGAAGGCATTCCAGGAGCTGAAATAGTTCCTCACCACCCTACCAATTCTGGTAGCTCCGAACCCTGGTGAGCCTTTGTTGCTTTACATTTCAGCAACTGAAAAAGTCGTTAGTATGGTTCTGGTTGCGGAGAGACCAGAGCTACCCCATATTTAGGAATCCAGGCCCCTTCGGGAGGGTCCGGAGGTCCCTGAAAGCGAGTCTGGGTCCCAGCTCCCAGACTCGAATCTACAAGAAGTTACTTCAGAAGACCCAGACCCCTCCGGGAGGGTCCAGGTCGCTCCTGAAGAAGCTCCGGGTTCCTTCAGCCAGGACCCAGAGGTCCCCGAAGAAAATCTGGTTCCCTCCGGGAGGATCCGGGTTAGTGGAGAGGAAGCTCCGGGCCCCTCCAGGAAGGTCCAGACCATTCAATGCCTGGTGTACTTCATCAGTGAAGTACTACATGATGCCAAGACTCGATACCTAGAGGTGCATAAGCTGCTCTATGCAGTTCTTATTGCCTCCAGGAAGCTTCACCATTATTTCCAAGCTCACAAGATCTCAGTGGTGACTTCTTACCCACTTCGAGCAATCTTGCATAATCCCAATTCAACTGGGAATATTTGCAAAGTGGGCAGCGGAATTGGCCGAATTTGATCTTGAATTCATTTCAAGGCAAGCAGTCAAGAGTCAAGCATTGGCAGACTTCGTGGCGGAATGGACTCCCTCCCCATCAAACCCTGGGGGCCCCAGCGAGCAGAAGCCGGAAGACAAGGCTCCAGTCTTCACCGAGCCTCACTGGACCCTTAACTTCGACGGCTCCATGCAAAAGCAGGGGGCCGGAGCTGGAATCCTTCTCCTCGCACCAACCGGGGAGAAGGTGAAATACATGGTACACCTTGACTTCAAGGCGACCAACAATATGGCAGAGTACGAAGCACTCATCTACGGACTAAAGGTGGCATTGTCATATGGTGTCAAGCAACTGCTGGTCAAGGGAGATTTGCAGCTCATAATTAAGCAAGTGAAGGGTGAATGCTCCTGCAACAATCTCCAGCTAGCTGCTTACCTCCTTGAAGTCCAGAGGCTTCAGAAGGACTTCGAAGTCCTAGATCTCCACCATGTTCAGCGTGCCCACAACGCTGAAGCCGACGAGCTCTCGACGAAAGCGTCAATAGGAGCTCCGGCTCCTGACGGAACTTTTTTCCGGAGATTGTCAAAACCCACAGCCCAGCCTGCCGAACTGAGCGAAGGGGGCGAGATCAGCGTCCCGATGCTGACGGTCCCGATGGCCCTGTTACCATGGCAGCCATAAGAGTCATAGGTGCTGTCGGAAGCTCCGAGCAACCAAACACGCAAGACTCAAATGCTCAAGCTAGTTCCGATGCATGGATCTCGGAGATCCGGAGCTACTTGAAAGACAACATCCTTCCTGAAGATGATGTATCCGCTGACCGGGTAGTCAGATTGGCTAAAAGATACACGTTGGTAGAAGGGGATCTCTATCGGCGCGGTGCCAATGGCATCCTAATGCGGTGCATCACAAGGGAAGAAGGCTGCAAACTCCTCGCAGAAATCCATGGAGGCGAGTGTGGGAACCATGCGTCTTCCCGCACGCTGGTTGGTAAAGCCTTTCAGCATGGTTTCTACTGGCCTACAGCACTCCAGGATGCAACTGAGCTGGTGAAGAAATGCGAAGCATGTCAATTTCATGCAAAGCAAATTCACACACCGGCTCAGCCCCTACAAATGATACCTCCTACATGGCCCTTCGCTGTGTGGGGGATGGACATCTTGGGACCTTTCCCAAAAGCCGTCAAAGGTTACAAGTTCCTGTACGTTGCCATTGACAAGTTCACCAAGTGGCCGGAAGCAACTCCAGTTGTGACAATCAACAGGAAATCTGCTATCAACTTTTTGCAGTCCATTGTATGCAGATTTGGAGTCCCAAACAAAATCATCACTGATAATGGGACCCAATTCACAAGCTCTGCATTCCAAGGATATTGCGAAGACCTCGGCATACAAGTTTGCTACGCCTCCGTAGCTCACCCAGCAAGCAATGGCCAAGCCGAGCGAGCAAATGCTGAAATCCTTAAACGAATCAAAACGCACACTTATGAGCGCTTGAAAAAACATGGAGCCAACTGGATTGAAGAAATTCCGCCTACTTTATGGGCCAATAGGACATCTCCAAACCGGTCAACTGGAGAGACACCCTTCTTCCTGGTGTACGGAGCTGAAGCAATCCTTCCTCCGGAAATCACCTTGGGTTCACTCCGGGTCCGGACCTTCGACGAAGCCACGCAGGACCAGCTCCGGCGTGAAGACCTAGACCTCCTTGAGGAGGGAAGGTGCCAAGCAGCTGTTCGGAATGCCCGATATCACCAAGCCCTACGGCGCTATCATCAGCGGCATGTACACAACCGACAGCTCGAGGAAGGCGATTTGGTGCTACGGAGAATACAATCCACAGAAGGGTTAAACAAACCCTCCCCCAGATGGGAGGGACCCTTCCGAGTGATTAAAGTATCCCATCCCGGAAGTGTTCGCTTGGCTACCGAGGATGTGACACCTCTCCCAAATTCTTGGAACATCGAGCACCTATGTAAGTTCTACACTTAATATCACGGAGGTGAGTCTGTAGTAACTGGAGGTGTATGTTATAGAGTCATTGTACAGAGTCGGGTAGTTCCTCCGGGAGAACAGCCGGACTTTCCCCGAAAGGTCCGCAAAGTTCATGCAACACTTGTCACAGTCTCAGAACTAAAAGTGTGGCTAGCTACCCTGGGTCAAACGAGAAATTAAACACGCTTAGCCTGGTTCCATACCCTAAGAGTGTACTTGTTTCCCCTGTACCCCGAACCTATAATGAAAGACATTTTCAGGTGAAACAGACTCCACGTGCATTCATTTTGTACAGGCTCAACATTTTTTATTTTTCTCTTTCTTGTCTATAACAAAGACGTGCAATTCTTAAGAAATTTTAGTTCGACCGGTTCATATACGATTCGAGTTGTATTGTCGATTCTTTTGGATTCAAATATTGTTCATGTCCCACTCGCCTGAATGCCGCCAAGCCAATCTAGGGCCGGAGTGTGCTATTGACTTAGCCTGGTCAAGCACCCTAAGTACGCCACTCTACCTACACCCTGGCAGGCCGAAGTAAGGCGGGTCCAAGAACAGTTGGATCTGGAAGAAAAGGCAATGTATTCAGTTGTATTTAGAATCGCGTTCGACTTAAAATTTTCTCAAGAATCGTAAGCCACGACGAAGTTATAGGCAAGAAATGAATTTTACTATTTTTCTTGGCTTCGGTGTGCAGGAAAAATAAAATCCACGTTGATGGAGAAAAACCGGAGCTAACAAAGCTTCGACTCCCCTAGATGGCTTGTAATCGATGTTAAGCATTGAAAACGAGCATCACCGGAGCAACCAAGCTCCGGTAAAGCTAGGGGGGCCAGCCGTCGACGTAAAATAAAAGATGGTGAGAAGACCCCACAAGTGGAGTCTGCTGCCGACAAGCTACGTGTTGGCAAAGGTCAGTGCCGGAGCTACTAAGCTCCGATACCCGGAGGGCTAACTATCGATGCTCTATGCGTTGATAGGGATTATTGCCGGAGCTACTAAGCTCCAGCGATAGTCAGTTTGACCTCAGGGAGCCTTCACTATCGAAGACTTCGGACCTACACTTTACAAGTTCGAAGCAAATGAGTCTTCAACAAAACACAATATCCTCTTGTACATGTTCACAATCAAATTGTGTACATCTACCAGGGGGCCAAGTGAAGACAAAAGTGTTGAAGACAAAAAGTGAAATTCACAAAAATTTGGGGATTTCATTCATCTGGAGACAAGGGATTACAAAATTGAGGAAGAAGAAGAGAGGATACAAGTGGGAACTACGGAGATGGTCCTAGACCCTATGGAAGAATTGAGCGACCTTCTGGGCAACCTCCGACATGTTGGCTCGGGCAGCTTCTCCTTCTCCTTTAACGGGACCTTCAAGCACCGGGTCCAGAGGAAATTTGGAGTTCCGGTTGGTGTAGCACGTCAACACATATTATGTGATGTTCTTCGCCAGGGATTGCCCCTCAACCTCCAATTGGTCTGCGATGACGTCGCCCACCTTGGAGAGTTTGCTACCTACCGAGCTCAACGCTTGCAACGCTAGGTTCGGCTCCGGCTCCGGATCATCCGGGCGCACGGGACTGAAGCCCATCGGTGTCAGCGCGTCGTTGGCCTTGCCCAGGAACTCCCAAATTTGTAGGGAGTCCGCAGTCCTCAAGCCCTTCAATTCTTCAAAGGATCTTCTGGCTGCCACCAGTTCGGAATTCTCACGGGCGAGGCGCTCAACTTCTTTGGTGTTTTGCTGAATCTTCTCAGCAACCCGCTTCTCAAGTTTTCCGAGCTCCTCCTCCTGGAGGTGGATCTTGTTCTGGCGGTCAACCAGATCCTTCTCCCTGCCCCTCACTTTCTTTTCCCTGGCAACAAGGGCGCACTCCCGCTCGTGGAGCTCCTGCCCTCGCACCCAGGCCTTCTTCTCCTCCTCAATGCAGCACTCTTCAAATTTCATAGTGCGCTCCTCGAGGCCCTTGTCAGCCAGAGCCACCTTTTCGTTGAGCTCCTCCTCCCTCCTTAGGACGTCATTCCGTAGCTCTAGGAGTTTCTGCTCTTCATCTTCGAGCCGTTTCTCCCTCTCTTCAAGTGCCTCTCGGTGCTTGATGAGTGTAGTGTTAATGGCCTCAAGCCTTTCATGGCGTTCATCGGCCGCACTGTTAGCTGCTTTGGCCTGCTCATAGATCTCTCGAGATTGAACGTCGAGGGCGCGAGTCATACTCTCCCTGTCGTCCAATAATTTACCCCAGTATTCCAGGCGGACCTTCTCCCGCTTGATCCACTCTTTGTCATCCGCTAGCCTCGACTACGCTAGCTTGGTCTCGAAGTAGAGCCGGTTACGCCACCTCCTACGGGTTTGGCGCTCCTCTTCAAGAGCCTTGCTGTCGTGGAAGAAGGCCAGTTGAACTTGACGCAGACTGGAACAGGCGTTGTCAATAGACAATGACAACGGGATAGGTTCTGGACCTGCTGGGGTCTCCTCCGCTGGTTCCAGCGGGTTTTCAGATACAAAAATTGGGTCCGACTCCACAAGTGTGGTCCCCTGGGTCTCCATGGCACTAGGGCCGTCCTCCGGGATGGCCTCAGTTGCCATCGGGCAAGGCTCCGCCGCCAGGTCTTCATTCACCCCCTCAGACAGGGGGTCAGCGACTTCACCAGGGCACTGCAGCTCAGCCGCAGGTACCTCCGATGTCGTCACTTCCGGAGCAGGGCCGCTTCTAGCTCCGGCCTGGGCATCTCCTCCGATGGGGGCTCGAGCTCTGACGCCTCTGCAACAACCAACTTGGGAGCCGGAAGATCTTCATCCTCAATCGGCCCTGCGGCCGGAGCTCCGACAATGATCGGCTCTGCGGCCGGTGCTTCTAAGGTAGCCGGCCAAACTGCCGGGACTTCCTCAACATCCGGCGCGCACGCCGGGACTTTGATCACCTCCGGCTCGACCGCCGGAGCTTCGACAATTTCCGGCTCTGGGGCCGGAATTACAGCTTCCTCCAGCTCAACGGCCGGAGCTTCCATCATCTCAGCACCAGGACCCGGAGCTTCAACCTCCAGAACAGGTGTCGCTGGCGCATCTTCTCTCCCGCGGTCCGGCGCTACCACGGGAGTCTCTGGGGATGAGTCGAATTCCATGACCACGACAGCTGGCGCCGGAGCTGTCACAGCTTCAGCCACAACTTGGGGCGGCACTGGGACAGGAGCAGAAGCTTCCGCCCTCACAGCTTCAGCTGCTGTGGCTGAGGGTGGAGCCTCACTCCTCTTCTTGGGAACGCTGCAGATGATGGACGAAGAAACTTAAAAAATAGTTACTACAATTAAACAACTATCCAAGGTAAAGATTAAAAATTACCTTGGGAGGCTTTCGCACCAGCTTGCGCGGAACCTTTTTCCCGGGCGTTCTGGGCTGGTCATAGCCGGCGTGGAAGCTCCAGAAGGCCCCCCGGAACTCGTTGCAGCCACGGGTGTTTCCCGAGTCGAGGCCCCCCTCGATCGGAAAGAACCTCCGGACCTAGAGGCCTCCATCGGCCCTGGCGCTGGAGTCGCATGCCCGGAGCTAGCTCCCCGGGAGGAACCCACTACGGGTACGGTCGCCGCGGTTGTAGAAGACCTCCCCCTCTGGGGAGAAGGAGCCGATGCAGAGGTAGCAGGCCTGACAGACCTTCCATCGGCATGTTGCAGCTTCCTCTTCCGGCTCAAAGGTTCTTCCACCGGCTCCTTACCCTTGCCGATGACCTCAGCCCTTGGCTTCGGGACTGGGTCGGAGCCACCCTCGGAAGCTCCAGGGATCGCCACCCTAGTGGTTGATCTTCTTTCGACGACACCAAGGTCGTCAAGCACACACATCTTCCGCCGGAGCTCCCTGCTGAACTCTACTTCCACGTTCAGAGGGAGAAAAGCTGATGGCAGAGCCAAGTCGTCACCCGCGACGTCGATGCCGTGCTATAACTTCTTGAGGTGGAACTCCAAGGTTGTCCCCACCATGTTGGACTTCAGCCCGGTCTCGACCCGGTCGTCATCCATCATGCTGTTGAGGGCCCAAGCGAGTTTTTCTCTCGTCTTCAGCGGTGCCCACCTGTTGACCAGGAAGTTGCAAAACACCGCCTGTGGAGTCAATCCTCCCTCCACGCATTGGCGGATCCTGGTCAAAGCAGGATTGAAGGCTTCTGCCAGCACCGGAGCTTCACTCCAGATTGTCATGTCGATGTTGGGGAGGCCTTCGGGCAGCTCCAGCTTCTCGTGCTCCTCCACCCGGACGACTATCCAGTCCTTCTTCCAATCATCCCACTTCCCATAGGGAAACGACCGGAGGTACTTGAATGGGCACTTCTTGCGCTTCACGAAGTAGTAGAAGCCAAGGTACTCATTGCTCCTGCTGGTGGTATGCACGGTGAAGAAGGTCCGGAAGAGTTCAATGCAGGGGGGATGCCCACCCACATCTCACAAAAGTGGACGAAGATAGACACAAGAAGAATGGAGTGGGGGCCAAGGTGGTACAGCTGCAGACCATAGAAGTCTAGCAGCATCAAGAAAAAGGAGGAAAAAGGTGGGATCAACCCCACCATGGCGTACGAGGAGAAGTACACCATTTCGCCGGCGTGCTCCTTCTCAAACGGGAGCTCTCCACCGGCGCGGACCAAGCGGTTGAAGAAGTCCGAGGACCATCCCATGAGGGCCCGGACCTTCTTCAGGCCGCCGTCGGTCTTCAAACGACTCTCGCAGAGACCCAACTCCATCGCGACACGGCAAGGCAAGAGAAGAAAAGCGAAGCACAAGTTGGGAGTTTGAGCGCAAGATCAGATGAGAGGCATAAAGAGCCCCAAACGGTGCGTGCTTTCCTTCTTAAGTAAGCCCTTGCGACGCTTGGATGGAAACCACAAGGAAGTCGAATATACTACTCAAAAATTCCACCCAGCTGATGACAAGAGGGCCCGGGACTACCCTGACGATCAAGTCGAGGTTCTTACCCAGGCGAACAGTTGCCATCATGAGGCGGGAAGCCCGAAGGCGGCGGCCTGACAAGGAACACGGAACTGATACGATTTTCGTATCAGGAACTATCAACCTTCAATTGGGTGAGATCCGCACGCTAAAGATCTCACCTGCCGCACACGGGATATGCCACGCGGCGAGGATTTAACTCCAGACCCTCGCCAACGGCACATCTGAAGACCTTTGAAGACTCAGTTCAAAAGTCGAAGGATGGACCCACCTCTGGCGGAATGACTTCATCCAAGGGGTCTTACCCGGAGGTGGGCCCAGGGGGCCACTGTCGGTACCCTGGGTACCATATATCCCTTGGGATTGCAAAGATCTCAAGGGAAAGTCACCTACTTGATTTGAAGACCTTCGGAGGCCTACATGTCAGACATGTCCGGACCCGCTTCTCCAACATGGTTAGTCCCAAGGTCGCCACGTGTACTATCAAACCGGAGCTACCGCCCGCAAGGGGGGAAGCTCCGGGCTATGTACCGAAGTGGCACCCCCGGAGGGAAGCTCCGGTGCTGACACGTGTCGGCTAACACCGGAACCATCTGTTCTCCACAGTGTGCTCCGGTGCTGCCACGTGTCCAACCGTCGGATCTTCAGCCTCTAACGTCTGAAAGACTCCACAACGGCTCCAGATCTTCAAAGGAGAATCAAGGACTTCAAGACGCTACCAAGTGTCATTAATACTGCATTAATGACACACGATCGGATGACCCTAATTACTAGTAACGGTGCTGTCAAAGCCCATAACTCGGTCATTAAGGGTAATCAAACGTGTTGAATGTATATCAATATCAGTAACCGCCGGGGCCACATGTCGGGCCAGGCTAACTTGTAACGGCCTGCCCTTGTACTATAAAAGGACAGGCCGATGATACATAGGACACGTCTACACACGCGCTCTATAGACTCTCCACGCTCTAGACATACATCCAATACAACATCTACACACCCCGTGGAGTAGGGTATTACGCTCAGGCAGCCTGAACCACGTAAATTCCTGTGTCTCCTGCGCCATTTACAATTCACCTTCTTGAATCCCCGCGCGTCCACACCGAACCTCAAACTCCTCTAACACTTTAGTAGTGTCGGGAGATCTGCCGGATCCAAACCACCGACAACTTATTTTGCAACACACAACTAATGTCAATGTGTTTGGCAGCACATTTCACTTGTTACCTCAGAAGTACATAAACTTAGGTGTTTCTATGCTGTCAATCACACTTAGCCCGGGTTTTCATATGATGTCTGGTCAGTGGTCTCATCACTAATTTAGTATACATCATTAATGATGCAGTGACTTTAGGTTTGGAGTTAGTTCCTCAACAAAACTTCTATTGCGAGTGTTATTTTACCAATGAGGATTTTACTACACATCTCGCAAAAACTAAGTTTTAATGATCCATGACTCATTACAATACTTATCTTTATCATGAGACCTTTGTTACTTGCATGATTGCAAGTTAACTCTTATTTCCATTCCAAAACTTGTATTGGACTAACTTTTGCCAAAATAACTTAGTTACTTAGTCTATGTCAAGGTGACTAATTGTTTGAGCAACTTAAAAACTTTTGACAGTAGAAGTCCTTGAAACTGTATTTTGTTCGAACATTCTCTAATTGGTTCCAATACTAATTACCTTGACTTTTCTGAGCAGACTATTTAATTACATGCACATCATACGTTTTAAGTACAACTCAAGCATGCCTCATGGGCTTAATGCCCCTTAATGTCAAAATCGGAGGACAAAAACTGAATGGTAAATCAACATGATTACTTGTAAGTAACATGCCATTTACAAAGTACGAAACTAAATTCTCCTCCTTGTTTGTGATAACCCAAACTTACTGATTGACTTATTGAACTTGAGATACTAATTGCTAACAAGGCCTTATTTAGTCCATGAATAAAATGAATTGTGTTAACTTGTATCTCTATGTTCCTTATGCTTAATGACAACACCTTTCGGTTGTGTCACATATACGTTCTTACATAGATTCTATTTAAGAAACGTCATTATTACATCCGTACAATGTAATACTAAGTCATAATGTGTTACTAATATCTAATCGGTTCTGAATGGATCGATAGTTGAGACATTATGAGAACAAGCTCAATGCCTCCTTAATAAAAACGACTTTTCCCTCTAGAGTCACGTTTAATAATGTGGACCCACTACGGTCTACTGTTTTGGCTCCTTTAGGAATGTCGACTAAGTACAAACTTTTGCAACTTATTTCAAATGAGGCGGGATCACCCTTCATTTGAATATTAATCTTATTACAAGACACATTATTTACTAATTGAGGTGATTGTTGCTCTTTATCTTTAGCAGCAACTAATAATCAGAAAACTGAAGTTGCTTCCGCGAGATGGAAGTCTTAATAAATATGTCAATGAAGAACTAACAAAAGGTGTTGAGATAACGATACTGTCTCAACAATAGCAGGTATCATGATGAACGATTATTGAATCATGAAAGTGAGCGCATGCACCCTCTTCTCATCGTAATTGTTATCTTAGATTACCTTACTCCCCCTGATTCTAGCAATTGCTTCCATTAAGCTTAGTGATGGTGGAAACAATGCCAGCTTACTGAATTGCCAACAAGATGGCTACTTATTAATGTTTGAGCTAATCAACTTAACAACAACCTCATATAAGATTTTTAATGAGGTTTTATATCTTATCCTTATCTAATATGGTGCTTTTGGGCGCCAACTATTTACATTTTCGATGTAGCATTTGAATAGAGATTTTTAAGCCTCGACTCATGAGCTAATCGACAAGTTGAAGGACATCACTTATTTATGGTTCAATATGGGTATTCCGATCGTTGTACTCCCTTCATGATCGGATCTTAGTCTTAGAGAATATATATGCTGAATTTTATTTATGCATTCACTAATTTTGTTAATCTAAGTGGATAGGAATGGATTAAGAAATGCACTAATCAATTCTCCCCCTCGAAATATGGTCTAACGACGTAGTACCATTATTTCAAAATTGTTTTGTGATCGATTCTTATGTGCGTTACGAAACACTTAGTTTGATGATAGAAATTTGATGCATCTTCATGCAAGGACAAAGAAAATTGACTTGTCAGATGGCAAGACTCACAACTTATTATTAACTAATTTAGCCAAAAGGCTTACAAGTTTTAATAGTTCATGCATGAAACTAATACAAATTTCTCTAAATGAGGGTACATAAAACATCATAGTGAAACAAATGTACAAAGCTATGAAATACTAATGGGAGTTCTAAATTGGCTTTTACTTTATCTTTGTAGTAATTAGCGACTTTAACGACCCTTATCCCTCCTCTTAGAATCCTCCTCACACTTAATCCCTGCACAAATTTTGCACAATTGCAACTATGTCAATCTAACAAGTAGATTTAAAATATACTGAAAACAAGGGATTATGAAATAAGTATTATCCTTCTTATGACACCATTTGAGGAAGCCTACGCAATCCTTCTGGTAGTGCCCTTCTTGCTTACAAAAGTAGTACTTAATTTTGTCCATTTTCACATTCTGTTGGGAAGAATGTGTCCATGAAACCTTACTCTTGCCCTTATGATTTCTTTTAGTGCGGCTGACAAGGTCAACAACACTAAGGGACTTAGTGGTTCCAGCAGACTGCTTCTCAATCTCATTGAGGTACTGAGTAGCGGTGTCGCATTCGAGAATTGCTTCCCAAATAGCCTTAGTGATGGAACCCTTAATCATCATTAAAATCTGCTTATTTGAGTGGTCCCATTTAGCTAGATCATTCTCATACACGTGCATGAGACTAAGAAATTGTCCCTTACTCAACTCAAAAGACTCATGAGTCTCCCCAGTCATATGCATAGGAACCTGAGGCTTAGTAGGGCAAGGATTGATCAGAGCCACATCTAATTTAGAGACTGCCAAAGAATCCTTAGCTTTTCTCTCCATGAGTCATGATTAACTTTGTTAAGTGGCTCAATGGTAGAGAGATAACTGAGTGCTGAACTGATGATGGAGGAGTCATCTGAATGAAAAAATTGAGCAACATAAGTGAATGCATAATCAAACTTAGTAATAAACTGAAAACATAGGAAATTTTGTCTTTCACGTTGCCTACTAAAAAAAAATTATATTATACTAATGTAATCAACTTAGGAATAAGAATCATCATATTTGTCTTTCAACAAGATACGAGATTCACTGTTTAGAAACATAGCAAACTTTGTCTTTCACATTGGTTAATCGAACAAAGTTTCTATGAACTAATTGTCACATTTTGTCTTTCAACAAAATACAACATTCACTAATTGACTTATGAAACATAGTAAACTTTTGTCTTTCACGTTGGCTACTCGAACAAAGTTTCTATGTACTTAATGGGAATGTTATCTTTTGTCTTTCACGTTGGTTACTCGAACAAAATACAAAACTCATAACTTAGGGCATGGCAAAAATTTAATTTTTCACGTTGGCTACTCAAGTAAAATTTTCCATGCAACTTAATGACTTAGAACATAGTAATTTTATCGTTCACGTTGGCTACTTAATAAAATTACTATGAAACTGAATAAACTTATAGCATAGCTTAAATTTGTTGTTCACATTGGCTACTTAACAAAATCACTATGCAAAACTGAGATAACACAGCGGAATCTTAATTTTGGGCATAAATACATATGAAACATAATAATCATACATATGACTGAGTATACACAAAATCCATAATAAATTATGGGAAAAAGTACTATAATACATATAGAATAATATATCTTAACATGAACTACTAAAAACATAATATAATTATTCTCATGTTTCAAACTTAGTTCTAAATTGATTTTAGCCCATACTAAAATCACTGAGAACAAAAATGCCCATTGTTTTATTTTAGTTTGTGACTAAAATTACTAAAAAGGAGCTAATTAAAATGCTAATTTATTTTCTAAAAAAACAGAAAATACTAATTTGATTCTCTGAAAGAAATCAGAAAATACTAATTTTATTTTCCATAAATAGAAAACACTCATTTGAACCCGATTCTAAGATGGCCCTAAAGCCTTTCATATTATTTTCTGAACATCAGCAAATTCTGAAAATGTTCACTGCTAACTTTTGCCTAAAAAAGGCCCAAAATAGGCTCATCCCAAAACTGATAATTATTGCTAAAGAGTGCTAATTTTTGAGTGGCCCACATCTAAATTCCTGGTAAAACCAGAAAAATCAAAATGGAAAAACCGGCTTTAGAAGCCCGACCTTCCACTGAAATTAGCCCACGGCCTGTTAACTGAAAATGGGAAAATTCCGGCTAAAGATAAGGGCGGCCCAAGCGGCCTGCTAATACACCCGCATGGGCTCTAAGCCCGTTTCGCCTGCGCCGCCTAATGCCGACCTTCGGATGAAGATCTGATGGGCCAGGCAAAAATGCGGCGCGGCCTGAGTCCTTCTGAACCATCAATTTCACATTGAGTGGCTCTGAATCACCGAACAGAGATACTTATCGTGTTTCACCGAAACCCTAGTCATTCGACGCCTGTGCCCCGATCCTGTCTTCCATCGACACTGAGAGCGCGAGCGGAGAAAGCGAGACCGAGAGAGGAAAAGGAAAACTGAGGTCCGCTGGTCGGTGGGATGGTTCCGGTGACGTCAGAGCTGCCATGCCGGCGCGCGAGCCCGCCTTGGGGTGGCTAGGAAACACCTCGAAGAAGGCCCCTCGCTGCGCTAGGGTTAGTTTTTCCCATTCTCACGACAAGGCTAAGACTGTGAGCGCCTCCACGGTCCTCTCGCTGGTGAGCGACGCTCACCATTGGGTGAGCGCGCCGTCGTCGAGCAACACATTAGGTGCCAAGTGCCGGCTAAGTCCCACGACTTTGAGTCATCCTACCCAAGGATCCGACGAGGAGGTCTTCGGTGGTGGCATTTCCACCTTCTCCGATGAGCGTGTTGGCCTCGATGGAGAGGAACAGAAGGAACCCTAAGGTAAGTCCTTAATCCTCTTTCTGATCTATTTTTCTAAGTTGAAATCCAAGCTTAGATTAGAATATGAGTTCTGAGTTTCAGCTTATTTGGTCCAATTTGAAGTTGAAAAACGAATTGGACCCTTGACTTATTCTGATTTAACCCTGAATTGGGTTCTGATTTGGCATCGAATTTGGTCCAATTTGAAGTTGAATTCAAATTGGTCCCTAGTTTCTATTCTGATCTTAAGCCGATTCAAAATTCAATCAAACATGGCTCTAATTTAGGATTAGAAACCCTAATCCACTTATTCGGTTGGAGTTCAATTCGAATTCAAACCCTAATTATTTTAGTCTGAATCCCCTCCCTTTTATGCTGTAGAATCAAGGGTCTTAGGTTTGGAGATCAAGGTGACCTCACTGAATTGATCTAATCTTTTGATCTAATGGGTCAAACTGAGATAAGCCGAAACCTAATCCAATTAGGTTGGCTCTAATACCATTGTTGAATTCTAGGGTTAGCTTAATTGGTGATTAGGCTCGGCTATGAGGGCTTAACAGAGAGCAAATGCTGAGAAGATCATGGAGCAAGCAAGAGCAGAGATGGGGAGGAGCGCACCTGGGCTTGTACCTTGAGCCATGGAGGAAACCGTGGGTGATGGTACTGGAGTTGATGGAACAGCCATAGCGATGACAGGGAGGACCTTCCCTGGACTTTCCTCTCGAGGTGATCGGTACCTCCTTAGCTTAGGTGTTTTCTATTAGATTGAATCAACTAATCTGAGGGCAAAGCCCTGCTTATAAAGGGAGAGGACGCCCGAGGGTGTTTTTACATATCTCATCAATATTCCGGAAATATATACCATGCCTTCATTCATTTTTTCTAGAGCAAGTTAAGGCTAAAACAGTGAAGGATCCAGAAACTGTCCCAGTTTCTGTCCAGTTTGGCAGAGTTTGGAACATTGAAATTTTGAATAGTTAGAGATGTATTCTGCTCTGAGGTGAACAGAAAAGTTTGAGAGGACTTACTAATATTTTCAACCATATAAAGTACACCTCGATTGGATTATTCTGCTGGGAGTTATGGCTTTTCAAATTCAAGTATTTTTCTGGCAGAAAACAGGGCTCTCTGTTTTTTAATCTTGTGAGTTCAAAACCTACTCAAATTTTTAAATTTAGTTCAAATACGAGCTCAATAGCTAATACATAAATCCTTACATCATCGATAATACATTTTATAGAAATCTTCATTTATGCATTGATGGGATACATGTTTGTACTACGTGCGTCACAGAAGTGAAAATCCTAACCGGTTATATACTGGCATACAGGTATCAAGCGGTGGCACTATAAATGGTCACTCGCAAACATTTTCTAAGTGCAATATGATCACACAGTCAGTGTACTTACATAAGACACACAATTAAAATTCACCAATTATACGCCACAACAGGATGATGCCTCATAGGCAGCACGACAGACAGTCGCAATATAATATATCAGTTACCAAAACTAATGCCCTGTATGTTTCCATACAGGTCGCCCTCGAGGAGAACATGTCTCGAGAAACGTGGCCGCATTTTAACACCACACAACAGGGGTCCTGAGTAAAGCACAAGTGGGTCATCACGGTTGGAAATTTTATCAACCCAACAGATACCTCCTACTGTCCTACCTCACAGAGGCATGCCGTTAGCGAGCACTGCGTATGTCTTATTGAACATGAATTGTTTAAGAGTTGCATACTATCACTTTTTTACCACATGATGGGGTATCCTCGCTTTTGCCTGAAGCACGCCGGGGAGTAGCATTTCATATTGTCGACTGTTGGAGTCGGCAGATCTCCTGACACTGCTGAAGTGTTGAAGGAGTTTGTGGTTCGGTGTGGGCGCACGGAGAATCAAGAAGGTGAATTGCGGTTTAACACAGGAGACACTAGGATTTACGTGGTTCGGGCCGCCTGAGCGTAATACCCTACTCCACGGGTGTGTTGGTGTTGTATTAGTTTGTCACATATGATCTCCACGTCTGTGTCCCTCCCTTTGTGTATCGTCGGCCTGTCCTTTTATAGTACAAGGACAGGCCGTTACAAACTGGCCTGGCCCGACATGTGGCCCCGGCGGTTACTAGTATTGATACACAATTAATTGTTGTTAATAATCCTGTAACGGGCTCCGACAGTACCGTTACGAATGTTAAGATTGTCCGTTTAAGTGTCATTAATATGGAATTAATGACATTTAATCGGGTCTTGAAGTCCTTGGTTCTCCTTTGAAGATCCGGAGCCGTTACAAGGTCTTCCGGAGGTTAGAGGCTGCCAGCTCTGACGTTTGTACACGTGGCAACTCCGGAGCTTGCTGTGGGAAGCAGGAAGCTCCGGAGCTATCTGACACGTGTCAGGTCTAGAGCTTCTCTCGGTCAGGGGTTAAGTCCGGAGGTGCCATTTCGGTACTTGGTCCGGAGCTTCCCCCTTGTGGGCGGTAGCTCCGGTTCGGTAGTACACGTGGCGACCTAGGGATTAACCATGTTGGAGAAGCAGGTCCGGTCATGTCTGACAAGTGGGCCTCCGAGAGTCTTCAATTCAAGTAGACGTCCTTCCCTCGAGATCTTTGTAACCTCAGGGGGTGTACGGTTTTTAGGGTACCGACAGTGGCCCCCTGGACCTACCTCTGAGGAAGGTCACTAGGGTGAAGTCGTTCCGTCGGAGGTGGGTCCATCCTTGCAACTCTTGAACTGGGTCTTCAAGGGTCTTCGGAGGTGCCGTTGGCAGGGTTTTACGGTTAAATCCCGACGCGTGGCACACCTCAGGCGGCAGATAAGATCTTTGACGTGTGGATCTCACGCAATTGAAGGTCACCGGTTCTCGATACGAAAACCGTATCGGTTCCGCGCGCCTTGTCAGGCCGCCGCCCTTGGGTTTCCCGCCTCGTGATGACAACCGTTCGCCTGGGTAAGAGCCTCGACTTGATCGTCGGGGTGGTCTCGGGCCCTCTTGTCATCGGCTGGGTTGAATTCTTGAGTAGTATCTTCGACTCCCCTGCAGTTTCCATCCAAGTGTTGCGAGGGCTTACTTAAGAAGGAAAGCGTGCACCGTCGGGAGTTCTTTACGCCTCCCATCTGATCTTCCGCTCAAACTCCCGACTCGTACTTTGCTCCTCTTCTCTTGCCTAGCTGTGCTGCGATGGAGTTGGGTCTGCGCGAGAGTCGCCTGAAGACCGACAACGATTTGAAGAAGGTCCGAGCCCTCATGGGGTGGTCCTCGAACTTCTTCAGCCGCTTGGTCCATGCCGGCAGAGAGCTCCCCTTTGAAAAGGAGCGCGCTGGCGAGATGGTGTACTTTTCTTCGTACGCCATGGTGGGGCTGATCCCACCATTTTCTTCTTTCTTCTTGATGCTGCTAGACTTCTATGGTCTGCAGCTATACCACCTTGGCCCTCACTCCATTCTCCTCATGTCCATCTTTGTCCACTTCTGCGAGATGTGGGTGGGCATCCCCCCTGCATCGAGCTCTTCCGGACCTTCTTCACCGTTCACACCACCAGCCAGAGCAATGAGTACCTTGGCTTCTACTACTTCGTGAAGCGCAAGAAGTGCTCATTCAAGTACCTCCGGTCGTTCCCTTCCGGGAAGTGGGATGACTGGAAGAAAGATTGGATAGTCGTCAGGGTGGAGGAGCATGAGCGGTTGGAGTTGCCAGACGGTCTGCCCGGCATCGACACGTCGATATGGAGTGAAGTTCTGATGTTGGCGGAAGCTTTCGATCTTGTCCTGACCAGGATCCGCCGATGTGTGGAGGGAGGATTGACTCCCCAGGCGGTGTTCTGCAACTTCCTGACCAACAGGTGGGCGCCGCTGAAGAGGAGGGAGAAGCTCGCCTGGGCCCTCAACAGTGTGATGGACGAGGACCGGGTTGAGACCGGGTTGAAGTCCAACATGGTGGGGAAGACCTTGGAGTTCCACCTCAAAAAATTCCAGCACGGCATCGACGTCGACGGAGATTACTTGACTCCGCCGTCGGCCTTTCTCCCTCTGAACGTGGAAGTGGAGTTCAGCAGGGAGCTCTGGCGGATGATGCCCGCGCTTGACGACCTTGGTGTCGTCGAGAGAAGACCAACCACCTGGGTGGCAATCCCCGGGGTGCCCGAAGATGGCTTGGTCCCTGTTCCACAGCTGAGGGCTGATGTCATCGGCAAGGGCAAGGAGCTAGCGGATGAGCCGGAGAGCCAGAAGAGGAAGCTGCGACATGCCGACGGAAGGTCCGTCAGGCCCGCTATTTCCGCCTCGGTTCCTTCTCCCCAGGGGGGAAGATCTTCTGCCGCCGGGGCGACTGTCCCCGTAGTGGGGTCCTTCCGGAACGATACTGTTCCTGCAGTGGGATCCTCCCGGAGCGCGTCTGTCCCCGTGGTGGAGCCCTCCTGGGGTGCTAGCTCCGGGCGCACGACTCCGGCACCTGGGACGGTGGGAGCCTCCAGGTCCAGGGGTTCCTCCCGATCGAGGAGAGCCTCGACCCGAGAAACGCCCGTGGCTGCGACAAGTTCTGGGGGGCCTCTCGGAGCTCCTACGCCGACCATGGCCAGCCCAGAACGTCCGGGGAAAAGGTTCCGCGCAAGCTGGTGCGGAAGCCTTCCAAGGTAATTTTTGATCTTTACCTTGATTAACTTTTCAATTGTAGCGATTGTTTGTTAATTTTCTTTATCCATCCTCTGCAGCGTCCCCAAGAAGGGGAGTGAAGCTCCACCCTCGGCCACGATGTCTGAGGCCGTGGGAGCTTCTGCTCCTGTCCCGGTGTCGCCCCAGGTGGTGGCTGAGGCTGCGACAGCTCCGGCGCCGGCTATCGTGGTCATGAACCTCGACTCGTCCCCAGAATTTCCCGTGGTAGCGCCGGACCACGGGAGTGAAGACACGGCAGCGGCACTTGTCTCGGAGGTTGAAGCTCCGGGTCCTGGTGCTGCAGTAGTGGAAGCTCCGGCTGTAGAGCCGGAAGAAGTAGTAGTCCCGGCCTCGGAGCCGGAACTTGTCGAAGCCCCGGCGATTGAACCGGAGGTGACTGAAGCTCCGGCATGCGAGCCGGAAATCGAGGTAATTCTGGCAGTTGAGCTGGTTACCTCCGAAGTACCGGTCGCTGAGCCGGTTGTTATTGGAGCGCCGATCACAGAGCCAGCGGTTGAAGAGGCGAGGGAGCTCGAGCCTCCCTCGGAAGAGGTGTCCCGGTCGGAGCCAGTAGTAGCTCCTGCTCCGGAGGCAACGACGTCGATGGTACCTGTGACCGAGCCAGAGTGCCTAAGCGAAGTCGCCGGCCCCCTGCCTGAGGGGGCGAATGAAGACTTGGCGGCGGGGCCTTCTTCGATGGCGACTGAGGCCATCCCGGAGGACGGCCCTAGCGCCTTAGAAGCTCAGGGTTTCGCTCTCGTAGAGTGGGACCCAATTTTTGTATGTGAAGACCCGCTGGAACCAGCGGAGGAGACCCCAGCAGGTCCGGAGCCCATCCCGCTGTCGATGTCTATCGACAACGCCTGCTCCAGTCTACGTCAGGTCCAACTAGCCTTCTTCCACGACAGCAAGGCTCTTGAATAGGAGCACCAAACCCTTAGGCGGTGGCGTAATCGGCTCCACTTCGAGACTAAGCTGGCGCAGTCGAGGCTAGCGGACGACAAGGAGTGGATCAAGTGGGAGAAGATCCGCCTGGAGTACTGGGACAAGCTGCTGGATGAGAGGGAGAGTATGACCCATGCCCTCGATGCTCAATCTCGGGAGTTCCACGATCAGGCCAAGGCTACCAACGACGCGGCCAATGCTCGGTTCGAGCAGCTTGAGGCCATCAACGCCGCGCTCATCAAGCGCCGAGAGGCACTTGAAGGGAGGGAGAGACGGCTCGAGGACGAAGAGCAAAAACTCCTGGAGCTGCGGGATGACGTCCTGAGAAGGGAAGAGGAGCTCGCTGAGAAAGTAGCTCTGGCTAACAAGGGCCTCGAGGAGCGCACTAAGAAGTTGGAAGAGCGCTGCCTCGAGGAAGAGGAGAAGACCTGGGTGCGGGGGCAGGAACTCTACGAATACGAGTGTGTCCTTGTTGCCCGGGAGAAGAAAGTGGATGCTAGGGAGAAGGACCTGGTCGATCGTCTGAACAAGATCCACCTCCGGGAGGAGGAGCTCGGAAGACTTGAGAGGCGGGTTGCTGCAAAGATTCAGCAAAACGCCAATGAAGTTGAGCGCCTCGCCCGTGAGAATTCCGAACTGACGGTGGCCAAGAGATCCTTGGAAGAGGTGAAGAGCCTGAGGACGGCGGACTCCCTGCAGATTTGGGAGTTCCTGGGCAAAGCCAATGATGCGCTGACGCCGATGGGTTTCAGCCCCGTGCGCCCGGATGATCCGGAGCCGGAGCCAGACCTTGCGCTGCAAGTGTTGAGCGCAGCAGGCAGCAAGCTCTCCAAGGTGGGCGACGTCATCGCGGACCAACTGGAGGTCGAGGGGCAATCCCTGGCGAGGAACGTCACAGAATATGTGCTGACGTGCTACACCAGCCGGAACCCTCAATTTCCTCTGGACCCGGTGCTTGAAGGCCCCGTCGAAGGAGAAGGCGAAGCTACCCGAGCCAGCGTATCGGAGGTCGCCCAGAAGGTCGCCGAGTTCTTCCATAGGATCTAGGACCATCTCTTTAGCTCTCACTTGTATTTTCTCTTCTTCTTCTTCAATTTTGTAATCCCTTGTCTCCAGATGTAATCTCCTGTCTCCAGATAAATGAAATCCCCAAATTTTTGTGAATTTCATTTTTTGTCTTCAACATCTTTATCTTCACTTGATTTTTGCGGATTTCATTTTTTGTCTTCAACATCTTTATCTTCACTTGGCCCCCTAGTATATGTACACAATTTGATTGTGAACATGTACCAAGAGGATATTGAGTTTTGTTGAAGACGAATTTGCTTCGAACTTGTAGAATTTAGGTCCGAAGTCTTTGATAGTGAAGGTCCCCTGAAGTTGTTGGAGCTTAGAAGCTCCGGCACTGTCCATCGCTGGAGCTTAGTAGCTCCGGCAATAGCCTCTATCAACACGTAGAGCCGATAGTTAGTACTCCAAGGTGTCGGAGCTTAGTAGCTCCGGCAATGACCTTTGCCAACACTTGGTTTGTTGGCAACATACTCCATTTACGGGGTCTTCTCACCATCTTTTACTCAACGCCGACGGTTGACCCCCTTGGGGGAGTCGGAGCTTGGTTAGCTCCGGCTTTTCTCCATCAACGTAGAGTTTATTTTTCCTGCACACTTAAGCCAAGAAAAATAGTAAAATTCGTTCCTTGTCTATAATTTCGTCGCGGCTTACGATTCTCAAGAAAATTTTAAGTTGAACACGATTTTAAATACAACTGGATGCGTTGTCTTTTCTCTTAGATCCAATTGTCCATGGACCCGCCTTACTTTGGCCTGTCGGGGTGTAGGTAGAGTGGCGTACTTAGGGTGCTTGACCAGGCTAAGTCGATAGCGCACTCCGGCCCTAGATTGGCTTGGCGGCTTTCAGGCGAGTTGGCCATAAACGATATTTAAATCCAAAAGATCTGACAATTCAACTCGAATCGTATATAAACCGGTCAAACTAAAATTTCTTAAGAATTGCACGTCTCTGTTATAGACAAGAAAGAGAAAAATAAAAATGTCGAGCTACGCAAAATGAATGCACGTGGAGTCTATTTCACATGAAGATGTCTTTCATTATAGGTCTGGGGTACAGGGGAAACAAGTACACTCTTAGGGTATGGAACCAGGCTAAGTGTGTTTGGTTTCTCGTTTGACCCATGGTAGTTAGCCACACTTTTAGTCCGGAGACTGTGTCAAGTGCTGCATGAGCTTTTCAAACCTTTCAGGAAAGGCCCGGCTGCTCTCCCGGAGGAACTACCCGACTCTGTACAATGACTCTATAACATACATTTCAAGTTACTTAAGACTCACCTCCGTGGAATTAAGTGTAGAACTTACGGAGGTGCTCGATGTTCCAAGGATTTGGGAGAGGTGTCCCATCCTCGGTAGCCAAGCGAACGCTTCCGGGACGGGATACTTTGATCACTCGAAAGGGCCCCTCCCAGCCGGGGGAGAGTTTGTTTAGCCCTTCTCTAGATAGTATTCTCCGTAGCACCAGATCGCCTTCCTCGAGCTGTCGGTTGTGTACATGCCGCTGGTGATAACGCCGTAGAGCTTGGCGATATTGGGCATTCCGAACAGCTGCTTGGCACCTTCCCTCTTCGAGGAGGTCTAGGTCTTCGCGCCAGAGCTGGTCTTGCGCGGCTTCGTCGAAGGTCCGGACCCGGAGCGAACCCAAGGTGATTTCCGGAGGAAGGATTGCTTCAGCTCCGTACACCAGAAAGAAGGGTGTTTCTCTGGTTGACCGGTTTGGAGAAGTCCTGTTGGCCCATAGAGTGGGCGGAAGCTCTTCGATCCAATTGGCTCCGTGCTTTTTCAAGCGCTCATAAGTGCGTGTTTTGAGTCCTTTAAGGATTTCTGCATTTGCTCTCTCGGCTTGGCCATTGCTGGCGGGATGAGCTACGGAAGCGTAGCAAACCTGTATGCCGAGGTCTTCGCAATACCCTTGGAATGCGGAGCTTGTGAATTGAGTCCCATTATCAATGATGATCTTGTTTGGGACTCCGAATCTACTTACAATGGATTGCAGAAAGTTGATAGCAGATTGCTTGTTGATCGTCACAACTGGAGTTGCTTCCGGCCACTTGGTGAACTTGTCACCTCCGACGGCTCTTGGGAAGGGTCCCAAGATGTCCATCCCCCACACAGCGAAGGGCCATGTAGGAGGTATCATTTGTAAGGGCTGAGCAGGTGTATGAATTTGCTTTGCATGAAATTGGCATGCTTCGCATTTCTTCACCAGCTCAGTGGCATCCTGGAGCGCTGTAGGCCAATAGAAGCCATGCCGAAAGGCTTTTCCGACCAGCGTGCGGGAAGATGCGTGGTTCCCACACTCGCCTCCATGGATTTCTGCGAGGAGCTCGCAACCTTCTTCCCTTGTGATGCACCGCATTAGGATGCCGTTGGCACCGCGCTGGTAGAGATCCCCTTCTACCAGCGTGTATCTGTTAGCCAATCTGACTACCCGGTCAGTGGATACATGATCGTCAGGAAGGATGTTGTCTTTCAAGTAGTTCCGGATCTCCGAGATCCATGCATCGGAACTGACTTGAGCATTTGAGTCTTGCGTGCTGGGTTGCTCGGAGCTTCCGGCAGCACCTACGACCCTTGATGGCTGCCATGGTAACAGGGCCATCGGGACCATCAGCTTCGGGATGCTGATCTCGCCCCCTTCGTTCAGTTCGGCAGGCTGAACTGTGGATTTTGACAACCTCCGGATAAAGATTCCGTCAGGAGCCGGAGCTCCGGTTGACGCTTTGGTCGAGAGTTCGTCAGCTTCAGCGTTGTGGGCACGCTGAACATGGTGGAGGTCTAGGACTTCAAATTCCTTCTGAAGCCTCTGGACTTCAAGGTGGTAAGCAGCTAGCTGGAGATTATTGCAGGAGCATTCACCCTTCACCTGCTTGATGATGAGCTGTGAATCTCCTTTGACCAGCAGTTGCTTGACACCGTATGACAGTGCCACCTTTAGTCCGTAGATGAGTGCTTCATACTCCGCCATGTTGTTAGTTGCCTTGAAGTCAAGGTGTACCATGTATTTTACCTTCTCCCCAGTCGGTGCAAGGAGAAGGATTCCAGCTCCGGCCCCCTGCTTCTACATGGAGCCATTGAAGTAAAGGGTCCAGTGAGGCTTGGTGAAGGTTGGAACTTGATGTTCCATCTTCTGCTCGCTGGGGCCCCCAGGGTTTGATGGAGAGGGAGTCCATTTCGCCACGAAATCTACCAATGCTTGACTCTTGATTGCTTGCCTCGGAATGAATTCAAGATCGAATTCAGCCAATTCCGCTGCCCACTTTGCAATATTCCCAGTTGAATTGGGATTATGCAAGATCGCTCGAAGTGGATAGGAGGTCACCACCGAGACTTTGTGAGCTTGGAAATAATGTCGGAGCTTCCTGGAGGCAATAAGAACTGCATAAAGCAGCTTATGCACCTCTAGGTATCGAGTCTTGGCATCATGTAATACTTCACTAATGAAGTATACCGGGAGTTGAATGGTCCAGACCCTCCCGGTGGGGTCCGGAGCTTCCTCTCTATTGATTCGGACCCTGTTGGAGGAGTCCAGATTCTCTTCGTGGACCTCCGGGTTCTGGCTGGAGGAACCCAGAGCTTCTTCAGAAATGACCTGGATCCTCTCAGAGGGATCTGGGTCTTCTGAAGTGACTTCTTGTGGATTTGAGTCTGGGAACTGGGACCCAGACTCACTTTCAGGGACCTCTGGACCCTCCTGAAGGGGTCTGGATTCCTGAGTATGGGGTAGTTCTGGTCTCTCCGCAACCAGAACTATACTGACAACTTCGTCAGTAGATGAAATGTAAAACAACAAAGGCTCACCAGGGTTTGGAGCTACCAGAATTGGTAGGGTGGTGAGGAACTGTTTCAGCTCCTGGAATGCCTTCTCTGCTTCTTCGGACCATTGGAATGGTCCGGACTTCCTCAACAACTTGAAGAAGGGAAGTGCCCGTTCCGCCAGTCTTGATATGAACCGGCTGAGGGCTGCTAGACACCCAGTTAACTTTTGGACGTCTTTGATGCGGGTTGGTGGCTGCATGTCTTCAATGGCTTTTATCTTTGCCGGATTAGCCTCTATGCCCCGGTGACTTACCAGGAAACCAAGAAGTTTTCCGGAGCTAACCCCAAAGACACACTTGTCTGGGTTTAGCTTCGTGCGGGTGGCCCGCAGCTTGTCGAAGACAGCCTGCAAGGTGTCCAAGAGGGACTCCTTGTTCTTGACCTTGACCACGATGTCATCGACGTACACTTCCACTATGTCTCTGATGAGTTCTTCAAAAGTTTTGTACATAGCTCGTACAAAAGTTGAAGCTGCATTCTTGAGACCAAATGGCATGGCTGTGTGACAATACAATCCATCCACTGTGATGAATGAAGTATGCTCTTCATCCTCCCTAGACATCTTGATTTGATGATACCCGGAATATGCGTCTAGGAAACACAGTAACTCGCACCCGGAGGTGGAATCCACTATCTGATCTATTCTAGGTAGTGGGAATGGATCTTTTGGACATGCCTTATTCAGTGTGGTGTAGTCGATGCACATCCGAAGCTTCCCGCCGGCCTTGGGCACAACGACTGGGTTCGCCAGCCATTTTGGATGGAAGACTTCTCGGATGAATCCGGCTTTGAGCAACTTCTTCACTTCTTGTCAGATGAAGTTCTGCCACTCTACGGATTGCTTCCGAGGCTTCCGATGCACAGGCCGAGCATCGGGGTAAATCTTCAGATTGTGCTCAATCACTTCCCTGGGATCCCAGGCATTTGTGACGGTTGCCAGGCAAATACGTCAACATTAGCCCGGAGGAAAGTGATGAGCGCGAGTTCCTATTTGTCATTCAACCCTCCCGATATACGGGTGGTTTGAGCGGCATTGGAACCAATTTGGACGACTTTGACGGGAATGTCGGTGTCGCCGCTTGGCTGCACACGGGGTGCAGAGGTTGAGCCTCGTTGACGAATGCTCGGGGGTTTCGGAGCTTGCTCCTGTCTGGAGTCCTCCTCTTGCGCGGTGGTGAGTGCATGGAGCTCCTCCAGAGCAGTTACTCCGGCGGTGCGATCTCCGCAGATCCGGAGAACGCCTACTGGTGTTGGCATCTTCAACACCAGGTATCCATAATGAGCAGCTGCCATAAATTTGTATAGGGCAGGTCTACCCAAGATGGCGTTGAATGGTAATTTGATCTGAGCGACGTCGAAGACCAACTTCTCGGTGCGATACTTCTCCCGTGCCCCGAAGGTAACGGGGAGAGTTATAGCTCCGAGTGGGGTAATGGCCCCCGGACCTACTCCGGAGAAAGGTCGAGAGGGCTGCAGATCCGAAGGTCGAAGCTGAAGCTTGGTAAAAGCTTCAAAGCTTATGAGGTTCAGCCCCGAACCTCCGTCCACCATAACATGATGTAGCTGGATGTTATTGATGGTGGGATATACCATCAAAGGTAACTGTCCAGCTCTGACCATGCTTCGAGGACAGTCCGAAGAATCAAAAGTGATGGATGTGTCCATCCACTTTCGATGTGGCTCCGGTCTAGCTGTAGGAGCTACAGCGGCCATATCCCGCCGCATAGTCTTGATGACACGACGGGAGGTGATGTCCCATGATCCACCAAAAATGGTGTTCATGGTTTTCCGACGCTCATTGTCAGAGACGTCAGAGTCATCGTCGATGGAGGTGTAGACGGCCTTCAGGACCTTTTTGGGGTCCTGAAACCCTAACTCCTCTTCAGCCGGAGCTTCGTCGACCTTCTGTTTTCCTTCCCTCTGTCGGAAAGGAGACCCTTCCCGGCGCTTGCTGTAGCGCTCGGCAAGGTTTTGGACCTCCCGGCAGTCTTCCAAACCGTGGTTGCCCGTTTTGTGAATGGGACACCACACTTTGGGTTTGCCACCGTCTTCGGAAGATGGTCGAGGTCGCTTCTCGGGGCGTGGCCCCCGGCCACCAGGAGTTGCAGCAGCTGCAACGTTGGATGTGCCGGCCAACGGCTTCTTCTTGCCGTGGGTCTTCTTTTTCTTCTTGCCACCCCCGGAGGTAGCGGCTTCTTCTTTGGAGGATTTCTTGTGATCCTTCGAGGCTGGTTTGGAGTGCATTTCGCGTCCCTCCGTAGCTCTGGCACATTTGTCTGCCAGGCTGAAGAGCTCCGTGACGCTGGTGATCTCTTTGATCGCCAGCTTCTCCAACATCTTCTTGTCCCGTACGCCCTGTCTGAATGCCACAAAGACAGAAGCGCTTGAGATAGAAGGGATTGTGTTGCGTACCTGAGAGAACCTCTGGATGAATGACCGCAAAGATTCTCCCACTTTTTGCACGACCGCAAAAAGGTCTAGTTCAGTGCCTGGTCGGGTGTATGAACTCCCAAAGTTGGCAGTGAACTGACGGCACAACTCCTCCCAACTGTTGATAGAGTTGGGTGGAAGGCTCATAAACCAGGACCTGGCGGTCCCGGTCAAGGCCACTGGAAAGTAATTGGCCATTACAGCCTCGTTTCCTCCAGCTGCCAAGATTGCAGTGGAGTATATCTGAAGGAATTTGGCAGGGTTGAAAGTCCCGTCGAATTTTTCCGGCAGGTGTGGCCGGAACTTCTGTGGCCATCTAACCATGCGCAGGTGCATGGCTAGGGCTGAACAGCCTCCTCCTACTCCTTCCAGAGTAGAAAGGTCCTGAGCTTCCCGTCTTTCACGAGCACGCTCGATATGGACACGGCCATCCTGTTGGCGGTATCGGCAATCAAGCTCCGCCCGGAGGTCATGAGTCGAAAGCCTGGATACCGTATGGGTGCGTCGTGCCCCAGAGGGCAACAACGTCACCTGCTGTGACGCAGATCGTCTCCTGTTGTTGGAGACGTGCGGACCAAGTCTTCCAGACAAAGTCTGTCGCTGCGACGTGGCTCGTCCCGAAGGAGGAGGACCCTGGTTGTTGAGGCGTTCGGCCGCTGCTGCGACCAAATGCTCCACATCGGCCCTCCACTGCTTCATTGCATCTCGAGATGCGTCTGGAGGTGGTGGTCGTTGGAGAAGAGCACGAGCTGCATGGAGCGCGTGTTCCGGATTGTCATGACTTGCCGATGCAGTAAGTGACGCCGGCGCACCATCATGTTGCCCAGCACGATTTGCCGGAGAAGATGGTGGTGGTGGGAGTGTGGCTCCTGCTGGTGCTGAGGCTCCTGCTGGTGGCTGCCTGTTGGAGGGGTTGCCCCCAACAGCCTGAGCAGCAGGTTGACCGTTGGATGATCCAGCCGCGGAGTTCACCATTCTCGAAAATCTCAGGCGCCCCTACCTGGCGCGCCAACTGTCGACTGTTGGAGTCGGCAGATCTCCTGACACTGCTGAAGTGTTGAAGGAGTTTGTGGTTCGGTGTGGGCGCGCAGAGAATCAAGAAGGTGAATTGCGGTTTAACACAGGAGACACTATGATTTACGTGGTTCGGGCCGCCTGAGCGTAATACCCTACTCCACGGGTGTGTTGGTGTTGTATTAGTTTGTCACGTATGATCTCCACGTCTGTGTCCCTCCCTTTGTGTATCGTCGGCCTGTCCTTTTATAGTACAAGGAGAGGTCGTTACAAACTGGCCTGGCCCGACATGTGGCCCCGGCGGTTACTAGTATTGATACACAATTAATTGTTGTTAATAATCCTGTAACGGGCTCCGACAGTACCGTTACAGGTGTTAAGATTGTCCGTTTAAGTGTCATTAATATGGCATTAATGACATTTAATCGGGTCTTGAAATCCTTGATTCTCCTTTGAAGATCCGGAGCCGTTACAAGGTCTTCCGGAGGTTAGAGGCTGCCAGCTCCGACGTTTGGACACGTGGCAACTCCGGAGCTTGCTGTGGGAAGCAGGAAGCTCCGGAGCTATCTGACACGTGTCAGGTCCGGAGCTTCTCTCGGTCAGGGGTTAAGTCCGGAGGTGCCATTTCGGTACTTGGTCCGGAGCTTCCCCCTTGTGGGCGGTAGCTCCGGTTCGGCAGTACACGTGGCGACCTAGGGATTAACCATGTTGGAGAAGCAGGTCCGGTCATGTCTGACAAGTGGGCCTCCGAGGGTCTTCAATTCAAGTAGACGTCCTTTCCTCAAGATCTTTGTAACCTCAGGGGGTGTACGGTTTTTAAGGTACCGACACATATGTTCCCAAAACTATGAGAAGGTTCAAAGACTCATATTAACTCCTGTATCAAGCCACGGGGAACAATTATCGTAATACCTCTCGTACCGTGAGCTTACCGCAACTGATCCGCTTACGATGGCGTATCTTACCTCTTACACGATATTGAAGCGTCGTTACTGAATATAATAATACATATGCTAGCTTTGCTACCTTAATAACTATTCCATCTGTCCCAGAAGGATTGACATTCTCGCTTGTTAATCTTGTCCCAAAAAGTTCAACGTTCTGGGCTTGTCTAGACTTTCCATAGCCTGTCCGCCTCCACCAGAAATGTGAATTTCCGCCTCCCCAAAAAATGCAAGTCTCCGCCTCGGATGCTATCTCCCCGGCTCAAGCTCATCAAATGCAGCCTCGGATGCTATCTCCCCGACATTTTGGGAGGCATGAACACGATGTTGCTTTCTCGAGGACTTCTGTTTCTCGTCAAAATATCCTTCTCAACTTGTTCAGTGTTAGGAAGTGCATAATAACATATAAAGAGTAGAATAGAATAGTAGAAAGGGACAAATGAATGACTCACTTTACTAATGTAGCGTGTACATATTTTTAGCATGTCAAGATGAGGACACGACGGAGAGCAAATGAGGGCCCCGACTGTTTTTACTTGATTCGCTTCCTCAATGATTCGCCACAACCATCGGTGCACCAGTGTTGTGGAAAAATTTGACGTCATCACTCTGTACTAAAGTACTAGTGCACCAGTGCCTCAAAGTAGACAACCAATGCATCATTAAACCTGATCCATTTTAATGAGGATACATGTGTCATTTTCCAACTCTCTAAATTTGTCCTAGAAATACCAAAACGTCAATCCCTCTGGGACGGAGAGAGTATACCATGATAGACCTTATATGGGCATAGTGACTAATTCTCACTCGACTACTTCTAAGTTTTAAAAAATAGGCTCATTTCGAGCGTGCTATTCCTAATGAGGCTCCGATACCATAATGTGAGGACCGGGATCCCGACATTCTAGGAATCACATTGGGTGGTGTCGTGCGATGCGACACCCAACATCACACACTAAAAGACATAATAAACATACAAAGTTTTTATTTCTCAATAAGATATTGTTTACAACATAGTGTATAACAGCGGTACACACACAGTGAAAAGTACATACTCACACCATCAACCTATCTAGGCACAAGAGAAGCCGTTCATGCACGTGAAGGCTTCTCACTAGCAACACGAAGAACATAAGGCAGCAGCATGGTTTCACGTGAGAGATACATCGCGATAGCTCGAGTCTCACAGACAACCCAACAGCAACAATATAATGAAACATGCAAAACCACATATAAAGAAACTGTGAGTACGTTGACTCAGCAAGACTTAACTGTCTCCACTAAACATGAAACTATACATGCTTGAGACTTGTAATATAGGAAAGTTAAATTTGCATATAGGACTCACCTATTAGTAAATCTTCAATTCGGTTTTAGAGTAGCATATGACATACCATGGGCATGCCACATCATGAACTCCACAATCAAACAAGAAACACTTTGTATACAATGTTACATGCCCAAAGTTGCATAAGCTTTATAAAAGTCAAATATTTGGAATTGTAAACTTCATTGTGATACTTCTAATCCATACAAGTTGCAATACAATATTATTCATGAGAGCATAATTCATAAGATTGCAACTGTTCTTATTTACTACGTCATGACGCGGTGAACAAGTATGCTTAATCAATAACCGCAAGCGGCAGTGATTCGAATCAATAACACCCAAATAGCATGACACATACACCCACACTCATAGTTGTGAAGGCAAACTCCACTACTGTTGTATGCAGCAACCTTTCACTCGACACCTACATGTCAAACTGGTCCCACCGCTATGAGCAGGAGGTCCCCACACAGAGTGTGACATGCTCGTTGACCTATTTACACCTTTCTGCCCTCAACTCGCACCTATAAGGCAGTGGGTTATGCCTCGTCGCTAAGGTGGACAAGTTACACCGGTTTCCTAGGCCCCATATACCAGTATGCCTCCGGTACAGCTCAAATTTGCTCAACAGAGCCGCACATGGTGTGGTCCTCAGTCAATGCAGCCAGAGCTACGCACACGAGACCACGTCTCGCTACATCCTATCTCGCTGCCCAGTCTCATTTTCAGTTCATTCCCCATTCTCTAAAATATCTAATCTCGGGTAATATCGCCATCTTGCGAGTAGATTCTAACTACTCGATTTCTACCAGTTCCCTATAATATTAGCATAGCAATTTCTACGCCTTGAAGCTATAAACCTACCTATACACTCTGTGGGTCATGTATTTGGAGTGTCAATCACAATAGACCTAATACATAATTCATATACTAGTCAACATAGTGATATAAAGTTAAACATTAGAAACGGCTTAAATACAAATCGGGGCTTGCCTTCGGTTGAGAATAAAAGTCAGTGAAGATCAGTTAATAAACTCGGCCGGTGGACTTCGTCATAGCAGCGCCAAAATAGAATTCCACTCCTCTGAGGTGTGCTTCTTGTTGATCGCCATCGTCGCATTCACTATCGACATGGACATGCATATGAGAATATTGGAACTTAGTCATTTGATAAATGAATGTGTTCACAACTTAAGAAATGCTAAATCTAGCTAGGAATTACAGGTTTGCTGCTGTTGTGTGGAGAAACAGAGGAAGAAAACAAAGTGGAACATGAAATGGTTATGGAATAAAGTGGAATAGGCATCATACACGAGCATATAATTTAGCAATGGAGGAACACTATAGGGATGACAAGAAGAATGCAACTTTCTGTACAAAGGCTCCAAGAAGGCCTCTGCTGTGTATAGGAAGCAACAGAGAAGAAACCCAAAGTGGAACATAGGAGATTTAGACATGATATGAACTAGGCAATGTTTTATCCATAGGGGTGTGATCTCAATCCTACAGGTTTAACAGATCCAAAAATGCTGTAGAATTCACAATGGGTTCATGTTGTCAAGGATGACCAACCAGGAAAGTTTCAGCTGAAACCATGGAGGGATCTGGTTACAAAATTCTCTAAGGCATTCTCATGGACAAGCATAAGAACAGATGAAATCCATAGTAAACCAACTCCAATTGCCAAGGTAATTTTACAGTATCTAACATATGGCCTGTGCAATATGCTAGTAATGTTTCAAGTATATTGATGGAAGAATGTGATCACAAAAATTCATCATATCTTTACACTTCCCAGAATTTTCATGCATAACCTGGAGCTTTAATATAGCAACTAGTGGTTGTAATATTTATGGGAGGTCAAGATAAGTTCAAAAAAATTAATTTCATAATTTTCTAAACATTCTAAAGGGATATATTGATTTTAGAATTTTGCAAAATTTTTTGAAATGAAATCAAATGAGTCTGAAACTCTTACTGGATTTAAAGGGAATTAAAAAAGGATCTTGCCGAATTTAGGATTTTCCAATAAATAGTTCATCTGGAATTAATTCTGAAGCTTTTTAGCTTTACACAATTATTGGGGAAAATAATGGGACTTCGTACCATTCCAATTGTACCACAGGAATGTATAAGTCACACTGGTTCTAACCAAATTTATTTGAGAATTGTTGGCCAAATATTCTAGGAGATATCGATTTTCTAAGTTTGGATCAAATCTGGAATTAATATTGAATGTGAAAGTTTAAATATTTAAATGGGCCCACGGGGTTCAATTCAACCGATGGGCTTGAAGCCACATGGGTCCATGGAATAGTTTGCCTTGGCCACAGGACCTCACTTGGCCGCTTTAGATCCGGGGCCTTGCACCCAGTGGCTGACAAGCCGGGCCCGGAAAGGTTGTCTTCAACCTTGCGACCGGCAGCGGTTCCACGCCGTAGCTTGCACTAGAGCACGATAGCCCTCGAAACTCGCTGCCTCTACCTAGTTTTGAAAGGTGAACTCAATATGACAGTCATCCATGGTGATAGAAGGCCGGAAAGAGGGTTTCTACGGCGGCGGCGCGTTCTAGGGTTCCGGTGATGATTGTCGCGCTCGGGAATAGGCTTCTCACCTTGTGGCTTTCACCAAAACCTCCCTGGCAACATGGATAGCATGGATATGGATGAAGAAGGGAGTGAAACACCTCGGAAATAGATGGTCAATGGTTTCACACCGGCGGCTAAGAAAAAACACAATTCCGACATGTTTTTTCGATGGATTTTGTTCGAGGTGGTGCACATGGACGTATAGAAGATAAAAGCCAACTGCCACGAGGAATATTTGAATGTGGAAACAAAATTTAAATGAAGACCTAGGCTCGGCTATATGAAGAACTCGTCAGTAAACTTTGAAATCTGGCAAGGTCAGGGGATGACAAACCACAAAACTTGGCAGGAGCAAACTACATACTATTTCACACATTTTTGCTTCAAAGAAGGGGCTGTGAAATGGTGTGCAACACCTAGGCGACCGTGGAGCAGAGGGCGGCAGACCTCTCTGATCAGAGAGCTGCAGCCAAAAATTGTGAACAATAAATAACAAAGAAACTTGAGCTATATCCACTCTCCAGCTCGGATTTCGTTGAGAACAGCACATGGTGCTGATGAATGGAGGAAATGGATGTTGTGCGTGAGGTTGAGTTGAGCCAGAGAGAGAGAGAGAGAGAGCATATTAAGGACTTGGCAGACACACCACTTTGCAGCACAAGCTCGAGCCAAGGTAGCTTGCAGCAGTGAAATAAGGTGAGGCAGTGGTGGCACCAAAACAGCTAGAGTTGCTGTCCACGGTGAAACACAGCAAGCACAAAACAGAGTAGGATGTGTAAGAGGATAAGAAGGGCACAAGAAAAATTCAGGGCCAGCAGAAATGAGCTGGTTTCCTCAGCTTTGAAGCAAGCACGAGGTGGCACTCAGGAGAGCTCGGTGGCGCCTGGACAGAGGAAGAAAAACAGAGCACACAAGTATGAGGCTGACTTGTGGGCTCCTAAAACTCCCCTCCTCTGTTGAATTAAAAACTTAGTCAAACATGCTCTAAAAATAGTCCAAGTTGATAGCTAGGGGAATTCAAACACCTGGAAATCAAATGTGAAACCAGGATTGGCATTTGAACGAACTAAAGATAGAATTTGAATTTAAATTCAAATTTGAAACTCTCATGTTGATTGATTTAAAGAAAAGGCAAATGAAGTCCAAAATTTGTCAAACTTGGTGGATGTGATATCTGAACTCTGAGCAACACATTAGTAACTCAATTTTTATATTTTTTGAATGTGATTAAAACAATTTGATTTTATTTTAAACTCCCATATAGAGCTCAATTTGAATACAAATATGAGTACTAAGTTCTATTTCAAATTTTTTCCTTCTTTATTTGATTCTTGAGCTGAAAACTACACTAAGATTTTTAGGGCTTTTACCTTTCCTCATATTTGAATTTAAAACTTGCATTTGTATTTCATCTTGTCTTTTAAATTGTATGTCGAATACTCCCGATCAATAATGTTGAGCTTAAGTGTAAGCATGCACTCACAAACCCTAAAACAGTGTGAAGTTTTTAGAAGTTCTACTTTTAACTTCATTTATTAGTCAACCTAGCGCATGTGAGTTGAATTGCTGTTCAAACTTGAAACAATTTAAGCTCGTATTTTTGAATTTTTGTTATTTTCAAATGCGGGCTTTTACATCCACAGACCACACGACACACGCGCACGGAAATGAAAAATATCCCGACGTGCGCCAAGCTTCCGTGCCCTTTTCGCCTCTCTGCTGAATCCTCTGATCGCCCACCTGGTACTGAGTATGACATCCCCCCCCCCCCCCCACCCCCACCCCCCATCATATGGAGCTTGTCCCCAAGCTCCTACTTCTAAAAATGACCTCAATTGAAGTAGACCAGGAGACCCCATATTGACCAGCACCCGAAATGCACCACTGGACCAGTCTTTTGCCAACCATCTGAACTCCATCAGCAGTTCTCTTGACCTAGGTTGAAGTATTTCCCTGTCAGTTGGAGCTTGCCTCGGCAGCAGCATCTTCCAATGGTCCCATATGATGTCTTCTACAGTGGCTTCAAACTCCAGCAGGGAACCATTTGAACTCCAGCTGAAGAAATAACCAGCAGGCTCTTCATTAAACCATTTGAACTCTATTGGCATCAAGTGTATGTGCACCCCTACCACATTCAGATTCTTGAGCACCTGGATGCAACACTGAGACGACCAATGGCCCAGTCTGAAACTGAAGGTCTATTCTCAGCATAGTAGTTTGTTGCCGCCTCTTATGATTGTTATGAATAGTGGTTGTGTTGATTTGAGGCCAGGAGGCCCGAATATATAGAGTACTGGGAAATTACAAATATGCAGAAAACCCCTGCACAAAGGGAAAACTTAAATAACTCATATATCTCTAGCACCCCCCTCAAACTCAAGGTGCATCACGAACACTGAGTTTTGAGAGATAAAATTTGTGATGAAACCAAGTTTGTGCCTTCGTGAAGAAATCAACTACCTGAAGCTCTGAAGGCACATACTAAAGATCAACAACACCATCCTGGACCCATGGTTGTGTATAATAAGCATCAATACCAATATGCTTGGTAAGCTCATGCTTGACCGGATCACGAGCAATGCTGGTAGCTCTTGTACCGTTAGACAAAAGAACAGTCGGCAAAGAAACAGAAACACCAAAATCCTTAAGCAACCACTATAACCAAATAACCTCTGCAGTCAAAAGAGCCATGGCACGCAGCTCAGCCTTTGCACTCGAGCTAGAAACTATTGTCTGCATCTTAGTCTTCCAAGCAATGAGGGAACCACCAAGAAAAAAACAATTAGGAGAAAGAGATAGACGATCAGAGGAATCACTAGCCCAAGTAGTATCACAATATGCTTCGAGCTGTAAAGAGCTAGAACATTGAAAGAACAGACATCTAGAGATAGTCCTACGAAGATAACGCAAGACTCGAAGCAAGTGACTATAGTGGACCTGGGTGAGAGCCGATACAAACTGATTCAGAATGCGAATAGAATACGAGATGTCAAGACGAGTGTAACCAAGATATACTAGACTCCCAACAATATGATGATAAAGTAGGATCATCAAGAGGCTCACCGTCAGTAGGTCATAGGTGAACATTGAGCTCCATGGGAGTATCAACAGTCCGGTGATCAGTAAGAGAAGGTCGATCAAGAAGATCCTGAATGTGCTTTTCCAGACAAAGAAATTCCCTCATCGGTAGAGAAAACCTTAATCTCAAGAAAACAATGGAGAGGACCAAGATTGGACATAAGAAATTGCTCACTAAGACGAGCCTTCATGAAGGCTATGTACTTAGAGTTGCCTCCAGTGATGATCAAATCATCAACAAAGAGAGGAGGAAGAGTTCGACCACAAGACAAAGTAAACACAAAACAGGATCATGAGCAATGGCAGAAAAAACTGTAGCAGTGACCACAGGCGCAAATCGCTGAAACCAAGCACGAGGATCCTTCTTAAGGCCATAAAGAGAGAGACGAAGGCGACATACAATACCTTCAGGGACATAATACCCAGGCAACGGCTGCATATAAAACTCCTCATGCAACTCACCATTAAGAAAGGCATTCTTCACATCAAGCTGAGAGACGGACCACGCACGAATATAGGCCACAACAAGAAGAGTTCGAACAATTTTTCATATAAGCAACAGGAGCAAATGTCTAATAATATTCACGATTGTGTCCTTCTAGAAGCCACAGGCAACTAGTCGAGCCTTATAACGCCAAAGAGAACCATCAGAGCGAGTCTTAAACTTATATACCCATTTACAGGTGATAGACAAACACGTGGGGGACATGGAACAATATCCCACATGCTAGTGCCCTCAAGAGCAGCAATCTCCTCAGCCATCACATGTTGCCATTTCGGATGAGGAACAACATCATGATATGTAGTCGGCTCAAAGAGAACAATAGCAACAAAACTAGAAGGAGAGTACCAATCAAGAGGCTAACGAGAGTGATGGCCATGTACAAGAGGCTTCTTAGGATAAAAATCATCAGAAGGAGATGTTTCCTCAAGAGAAGAGGGTGCCTCAGGAGAAGATGGGTCATAAGACTAAGATGACTGAACTGGAGTAGATGGCTCATCAGGATAAGGCACAACTCGTCGATTGTATATCTGTGTCACGGGAGGATTCATAGTATAGTCAGGGACCATAGAAGAAGGCTTCAAAGAGGACATTGTGGGTCACAACATTGAGTGTGAGTACACTAGCAATAGAGGAATCTAGAAGGAATAGAAATGAAATCGTATCAATGAAAGATACAAGAGGATTATCTGAAGAAGTATGAGGATAGAAAGGACGCGTCTCATCAAAGACAACATCTCGTAAGATACTCATCCATCGACCAACGGGATCCCAACAATGATATCCCTTACGATCAGCATTGTATCCAAGAGAAACACACTCGACTAACTGAGCAGTAAGCTTAGTGCGCTCACGAGGTGTGAACAACGCATAACATAGACAACCGAAAAGACGAAGATTTGTGTAGTCAGGCATCTTGCCAGTAAGACACCAGAAAAAATCTCACCCTAAAGAGCAGACAATTAACAAATGTTAATCACGTAAGTGGCAGTAGCATCACAGTATGCTTTGAGCTGTTAAGAGCAAGAACATCAAAAGAAAAGACGTCTAGAGATAGTCCCACGAAGATAACGCGGGACTCAAAGCAAGTGACTATAGTGGACCTGGGTGAGAACCGATACAAACTAATTCAGAATGTGAAATAGAATATGAGATGTCAGGACGAGTGCCACCAAGATAGACTAGACTCTCTACAATATAATGATAAAGTAGGATCATCAAGAGGCTCAACATCTGTAGGTCATAGGTGAACATTGAGCTCCATGGGAGTCTCAACAGTCTGGTGATCAGTAAGAGAAGGTCTATCAAGAAGATCCTAAATATACTTCTTCTAAGACAGAGAAATTCCCTCAGCGGTAGAGGAAACCTTAATCTCAAGAAAATAACAGAGAGGACCAAGATTGGACATAAGAAACTGTTCAGTAAGGCGAGCCTTCATGAAGGCTATATACTTAGAGTCATCTCCAATAATGATCATATCATCAACATAGAGAAGAAGAGTCCGACCACGAGACAAAGTAAGCACAAAATGTGCAGGATCATGAGCAATGGCAGAAAAAACCGTAGCAGTGACCACAGACACAAATCGCGGAAACCAAGCACGAGGAGCCTGCTTAAGGCCATAAAGAGAGTGACAAAGGCGACATACCATACCCTCAGGGATAGAATACCCAGGCGGCGGCTGCATATAAACCTCCTCACGCAACTCACATTTAAGAAAGGCATTATTCACATCAACCTGAGAGTTGGACAACGCACGAATAGAGGCCTCAACGAGAAAAGTGCTAACAGTGGTCATATGAGCAACATGAGCAAATGTCTAATCATAGTCACGACTGTGTTCCTGCTGGAAGTCACGGGTGACTAGTCGAGCCTTATAAGGCCAAAGAGAACCATCAGAGCGAGTCTTAAACTTATATACCCATTTACATGTGATAGACAAACACGTGAGGGACAGAGCACAATATCCCACGTGCTAGTGCGCTCAAGAACAGCAATATCCTCAACCACTGCGTGTTGCAATTCCGGATGAGGAACAACATCATGATATGTAGCCGGCTCAAGGAGAAGGGTAGCAACAAAACTAGAAGGAGACTATCGATCAAGAGGCTGACGAAAGTGATGGCCACGTACAAGAGACTGCTCAGGAAAAAAATCACCAGAAGGAGATGTTTCCTCAGGAGAACAGGGTGCCTCCGGAGAAGATGGGTCATCAGATGAAGATGACTCAACTGGAGTAAATGGCTCATCAGAAGAAGGCACAACTCATCAATTGTATATTTGTGTCACAGGAGGCTTCATAGTATAGTCAGGGACCAAGAAGAAGGCTTCGAAGAGGACATTGTGGGACACAACACCGAGTGTGAGTACACTAGCAACAGAGGTATCTGGAGGGAATAGAAATTAAATTAGATCAACGAAGGATACAGGAGGAGTACCAAAAGAAGGACGAGGATAGAAAGGACGCGTCTCATCAAAGACAAATCTCGTAAGATACTCATCCGTCGACCAACAGGATCCCAACAATGATATCCCTTACGCTCAGCATTGTATCCAAGAAAAACACACTTGACTGACTGAGCAGTAAGCTTAGTGTGCTCATGAGGTGTGAGCAACACATAATACACACAACCAAAAAGACAAAGATTGGTGTATTCAGGCATCTTTTCAGTAAGATGTCAGAAAAGAATATCATCCTAAAGAGCAAACGATTAACAAATGTTAATAACATAAGTGGCAGTAGAAATAGCCTCGACCCAAAAGTGAGGAGGAACAGAGGAAGCAAGCAAAGAGTTAGAGCAGTCTAAAGGAGATGTCGATGCTTGCACTCGACCACACCATTCTGTGCATGAGCGCCAGGACAAGAAAATTGAGAAAGAGTGCCTTGCTTAGAAAGAACCTGACGAAGAGCATAAGAAAGGTACTTATCAGTAGAATCAACATGAAAAACATGAATAGATATGTCAAAATGAGTGCGAATCATAGCTAAAAATGTTTTATAGATAGACAATGCCTCATTACGATGTTTCATAAAGTATATCCATGTGTGGCGAGAAATATCACCTATAAAAATGATGTAACAATGATGTCCTTCTTCGGAAACAAAAGGAGCAGGACCCCTTACATTTGAATGAATATGATCAAACAGGCGCTCACACACTGACTCACTAGAAGGATAGGAAAGCTAAATCTGCTTTCCTAATTGACAACCCTTACACTAAGCTAATGATTCAGAATTTGAAACCGATCCTAAGACACCACGACGAACTAAGACAAATAGGCGAGAGCCATGAAGATGTCCTAAATGATGATGCCACTCAGCAAAAGATGAGGTGGACGGAGCAGCAAAAGCGGAGCTGACACGACTAGTAGGCGCAATAGATGGAAGGCGAAGCCAGTCAAGCTCCCAGAGGCGTTTGGAATCATGAAGATTAGGGCTGATGCCAACCAGCCGACCCATAAGACGATCCTCAACACAACAAGAATCGGATCAAGAATAACCCTACAATTATGATCAGTGAATTGCCTAAAAGACATAAGCTACATGGTCAGGTTGGGAACATAGGAAACACCAGGAATATCAAAAGAGTCAGATAAAAGAGTGCCTTGTCCAACAACTAAAAGAGGAGAACCATCGGTAGTATGAACAGTAAGAGAACAAGAGGAAGTACTCAGAGATGATAAACATGTGGAATAAGGAGTCATATGGAACAAAGCTCCAGAATCAAGAATCCATGGACGAGTACCTGAACCAGAAGTGGAAGGTGGTACCTCAGAGGAAGACTGAGAAGCAACAGCGGAACCTGAAGGTGCAGAAGACAAAGTCACAAAACCAGCAGCTCCTGATGATATAGAGGCAGTAAGGCAGCGAAGAAGCATAAGTAATTGGGCATCTGTTGATATTTCTTAACACCACAGATCATCTTCAATAGGAGATGAGATCGGCAAGTGCACAAAAGATACCATTATAGCATTTCACCCAAGAGTATTCCAAAGGATATCGTATTTATCCCAAAGGAAGGCGGTGAAGTAAAGTAAACACTATTTTTTTGATCAAGGTATAGGGTACTAAGTATTTATCAAAACAGAGGTAAGATGATAATGGGGATAGTGTGACACACGCCTAAGTAATCTACTCTAAGAATAAGGTTGTCCTAGTGACAGTTAAGCTACGAGAAGAGGCTGCTCCTACTGTGCTCTAATTACTCATATACATATCCTATTAGTGTGAGTATGCTAACGATGAATACGAGGGCTTAGTGGTCCAACACGTCGGGCACAGGTTTACCCCTGACAATATCAGAACTATTCCTGCCTCGAGCCTGTGGCATAGCCGAACGTGGGGATAACGAAGGACGGAGAGAGCTGTCACCACCTACCACCTACCCCTACAACTTGTGGGTCTACGAGACATCCAACGCTACTTAACTATTTAAGCACCATGCTTACATGTTAAGTAAATACCTTAAGAGTCATGGTACAAATATCTTCTTAAGGCAATGACTAAACTAAACATCATTGAACTAATGTTGGGACCAAGCACTAACATATTCATATTAACATAATCATATTATTACCTAATTATACTTTATGGTGGTGTGTGATGTTTATGATAAAATGATATGAGCATTATGACTAGTGTGGGGACTGGAGTCCCGACATCCAAGGATCTCATTGGGTGATGTCATGCAATGCGACACGCAATAGTATACCTACCAAGTCTTTTATTGATAAACACAGCGGAAGTTTTACAATATATAACATATGAAATAAGTCTATACATCATGCTACACTCTCAGCACTAGCTATGCATGAGTAAAGTTGTCCATGCCCTTGGACGCTTTACACTAGCAACACTCACAGATATCGGCGGCATGCAGGGCTTCCAGTCAGCCGTGAACCCTAAAGGGGGGAAGGCATCATCGTTAGGTCCTTAATCAATGGTATAACATGCAAAAACTCGTTAACTGCAAATGTGAGCATAAGGCTTAGCAAGACTGACCCGTCTCACTATACATATGCAAGGTAAAGACTAAACATAGGTAAGGAATAGCATAAATAGACTCGCCTACAAGTGGATCCTTATAATCTTGTTTTAAGTAGCAAATAATATTCTTCAGGCACGACACATCATAGACTCCACAATCAAACAAGAAATGCTTTGCTGATGATATGACATGCCCAAGGCACATAATGCAATTACAGGATAAGTATTTGGAAACTGTATACTTTAATTGTGCTATCTCTAAGCCACACAAGGTTGCAAAGCAATTATAATTCAATACATCATATTCTTCAGGCTTCTTCAGTATTTACTACGTCACGACACAATGAACAAGTGGTACTCTATTACCGTGAGGGACGATGATTGCAATCAGTAGACACCCAGCTACACGACACGCACACCCGCGTGGGAGACACATACATGCTCTCCTCCCCGCGTCATATGTGGCCACCTTTCACCCAAGACCCCAATGCCGACAAACCTCTTCATCCCGAGCAAAAGGTCCTCTACACGGACACATCGAAGTTTACGGCTAGAAGATTTACACCTTTATGCCTTCGCATCTCCATTCAAATACAACCGAGGAGTTTTCACACTACAGTCTGGAGTTACATCAGTTTATTGGGCCCATATCCCATTATGCAACCGATACAGTTCAAGCTTGCCCAACGGTGCCGCTTACGACACGGTCCTCAAGCGACACAGGCAGGGCTATGCGCCCGAGACTCCATCTCGTCGACTCATATTCCCCCTGCCTGGTCTCCTATTCATCTCATAAGCCATTCTTTCATCTTTCACCCTCATATGAACTATTATTCCTATCTCGCGAGTAGATTCCAACTACTCGACTTCTACCGGTATATCTACAATACTAGCATTGGCATTTCTACACGTCAAGCTGTAAACATTTCCAACCCTCCCATATGATTTGTGGATATGCAAGTGGAGTATCAAACACCTTATATGTAATGCACAATATCAACTGAAGACGTAAGTGAATAAAACTGGAAAACTTAAAAAAAACAATTAAATGCAAATCGAGGCTTGCCTTAGTTTGCGACTCGATTAAATGTAAATTGTTAGTGGTCCTCCTCTGAAGACTCCGCTAAGGATTTCAAGTGGACACCCTGGCCTTCTATTCCAAGCGAAACTACTCGTCAATCTCGATCACTACATGACATGCATATAGAACATATATAAATGCTAGTGAAATTATAATGCATATATAGTTCATAAGCTTCTAACTACGGTTATTGTGAGGGACTGATCTTAATTGGATTTGGAACTTTTATGATAGATACTAGGGACTATAATGGAGACTCTTGCAAAGATCATGAGATGATCAAGGAAGCTTGTTGTCTCTAAAATTATGGCAAGCAATAACCTTCCCAGAAGTTTAGAGGAGAAACTGTAGTTTTAACATAGCCACCAGTTGACTATCAAGACAGAGGGGTTTGCTCTGGTTCAAGAAAAATTGGTTTCATAATTTTCTAAGCATATAAGAGTGAGATATTAAATTTCAAAGTTGCTAAAAATTCCTGGAAGTATTTTATAATTGAAATTAGACTTTCAGTTATTTTCGAGATTTGGAACTGAATTTGGATTAGAAGATTATGTCAATTAAATATGAAACTTTTACTGGAGTTGATAAATGTCTAAAATAATGTTTAGGTCAAATTTGGGACATAACAAGGAAACGGAACATCTGTAATAATTCAATGAATCAAAAGGGCAATTGAATTATACAGAAAGTTATACAGGTTTGTATACCAAACCACTTGTACAACTTTAAAGTTCAGAGCATAAGAGTCATTCAGGATTTTACTTGAGAGTTTTAGAGCAAGGCTACTAGGAGAAATTGAATTTAGAAATTTGAATCTAATTATGGTTACAGTTCTGTTATATAAATGAACAGCAGATAAGAATTTGAAATTTGGTTAAGTTATACAGGATCAATGGCTCCCAAACTTCAGGTTACCAAGAACAGGAAAAACTATTTTATGTGAATTTTGGGGATTTTTCTAGTGGAAGGATTTTCTGTGAAAATTCCAGGAATGTTTGAGAAAAATAATTCTCCATAAATGAAAATGATTTTCATGGACATTAATTGGTACTAACAGAAACTAGAGATCAAGGGCTTTCAAACAAAATTTGTTTGAAGATTTTTGAATAATTCTACAGAGAGTTATGGATTTTTGAAGTGGGGACCAAATTCTGGAATTTAATTCCAATGGGAAACATTTGAATAAAGGGCTGGGCCCACAGATTTCAAATGGGCCAATCGGGTTGAAGCAACACGGAGACCACGGGGTTAACCCACGCAGCCGCACGCGATCCACGGCCGCAGCTGATCCGGGCGACGCTTTTCTCTCTTTGGCGAACGGGCCCCACGGGCTTTTCTTCTACCTCGGGCCAACGGTGCTCGAGCGCGGCGCGCGGCGGCGCGCTCTGGCGAGCCTCGCCGGAACCGAGTTCCCGGCCACCACAGTGCCTGGTTTTGAGCGCCTAACCTTAAAATCATACACTGAGCATGATGGTAGGGTCGATGAAGCTTGACGACGGCCGGAAACGGCGGCGCATCGGCGGCGGCTAGGGTTCCGGCCATGTTGGAACCGCCGCCCCGTGGCTCAAACTCTTTGGAAAAGTCTTGGGAAGTCTCCTGGGATCATGAGGGAGGTGATAGGGAGGTGCAATCGTCGTGTACCCACCAGCAAACAACCATCAATGGCGACAGAGGCGGTTTTTCATAGCGGAGGGAAAAACTCATTATTCTAGAGCTCCGGTTGATCATTTTTGGTAATTCCAGTTCGAGAGGGTGCACAAGGAAGTGAAGAAACTATTCTCTATCAAATGTGAAGAATAATTTTGTGTGCGCACCAAATTGAAACGGGAACCTAAAGAGTTCATATGCTTCGGCCGAGAGTAAAACTTTAATAGTTTGCTCGATACTCAATTAAATGAGGAACGGCTTTCATAGTTGTGCAGAGCGTGTCCAGGCGCACCACTTTGCTGTTGTAGTCGAGAGCTGATGTGGCCTGAGTCGGGGGCGCGACGGTGGAACAGAGAGGTGACGGTGAGTCCTTCCTGAGGTCCACCGGCAGAACTGTGAAATCATCGTCGATGGTTGAGGAAACAACACCAAAGTTTCACTGGTTGATAGAGAAGAGGGTGGCGCATCACTTCGCTGTTGAGAGCTCGGTGAGAGAGGCTTCCGGTTGGCCGGCAACGGCCGCTCAGTGCCGGCAGTCGGAAAATCGCGCACGGAAGCAAACTGGAGCAGGGCTTCGACGGGGGAGAAAGAAACTACTCGGTTGTGGCAGGGAAACAGAGAGGAGGGGATGAGCTCAAATTGAAGGCCAACCACTTGCGGTGAGCTGTGATCATGGATGAATCTTTCCTCAGCGGTCGGCGCCGTATACGTCAAAGAACAGAGACGATAAGCTCTAGAGCTGCTGACTGGTGGGTCCCACAATGCAGCCACACACCTGCAGCCAGCTTTGAAATTCGATTTAAAATAGTAAATGAGCTCTAAAAATTTTGAAACTTCGTGGATAAGTCAAGCAAGTCATGCTTATCATGATGGTGTGTTCAAAACTTATGTTTAAATAAGTTTGAACAGAATTAAAAATTTTGAATTTGAATTTGAGTTGAACTCAATGAAGCTATTGAATTAAATAGCAAACTTGCTTCAAAAATTATGAAACTTGGCAGGGATACTATTTGGAATCCATTGGTCAACTAAAATCTTTAATTTGTCATGGTTTAATCAGGAGATAAATTTGAATTTTTGACTTCCTTATTAAGGTTTAAATTGGTTTGATTTCTTATTTCCCAATTTAATTTCTTTTTATCATTCAAAATTTTTAGTCCTAACTGAAATTTTGCATTATAGAAATTTGGTCTTTTACATTCCTCCACCCTTAAAAGAATCTCGTCCCGAGATTATAAAAGAAAGACTAAGGAAGGAGATCTAATGAACATATGCCGCTAACAAGTCTGGATAGTTCGATCTAAGAAAATCCTCACTTTCCCAAGTCGCTTCATAAGCGGTGTGGTTGCTCCACAAGACCTTGTAGAAATGCAAGGTGCAGCTTATTGTGGTGCGAGTCTTCTCATCAATGATCTTGGCCGGATGCTCAGGATAAGTGAGATAAGGTTGTAGAGCTTCAAGACCTTTTGTGCGGACTTCAACTGAGGATTTGAGACACTTCTGCAACTGAGAGATGTGGAATACATTGTGAATTCCAGGGAGGGGCGCCGGTAACTCCAATCGATAGACCACAAGTCCACATTTTCAATCACCGCGAATAGCCCAATGAAGCATGGAGCTAGTTTCCCTTTTACTCCAGAGCGATGAATCCCTTTCATCAAAGATACCTGAAGGTAAACGTGATATCTGATGTCGAAGTGAAGAGGTTGATGTCGTTTATCCGCATAACTTTGCTGGCGAGACTGAGCAGCTTTAAGATTGGCTTGGATTACTCGCACTCGTTCTTCAGCTTCATTCACCAAATCAATGCCGTAAATCACTCGTTCACCAGCCTCACACCAATTCAAAGTTGTGCGGCACTTCCGGCCATAAAGAGCTTCCTATGGTGCCATCTGAATGCTAGCCTGATAACCATTGTTATATGAAAACTCCGCCAATGGTAAGTGATCATCCTAGTTCTTGCCATGGTGGATGACACAAGTTCATAGCATGTCCTCAAGACTTGATTTACTCGCTCAGTCAGACCATTAGTCTGTGGATGATAAGCAGAGCTTTGAATCAACTTGGTACCCAATGATGTGTGGAGATTCTCCCAAAATCGAGCAACAAATAAGGCTCCACGATTTGAAATGATAGTGCGGGGTACTCCATGTAAGCACATGATTCTAGAAATATACAACTTTGCATACTTTGGTGCATGGTAGTTGATATTGACGGGTATAAAATGAGCTGACTTGATCAATCGATCAACTATCACCCAAATGGAATCATGCTTACAGAATGTTAGAGGCAATCCAACAATGAAGTCCATGCTGATGTCCTCCCATTACAAGGCCGGTATGCTTAAAGGTTGTAGCTGTTCGGCTGTCCTCAAATGGTCGGCTTTCACTCATCGACATATATCACATTCGGTTACATACTTCGCTATCTCTCGCTTCATCTGGGACCACCAGAATTTCTTCTTTAGATCTTGGTACATCTTGTTGCTACCCGGATGAATAGAGTACTTGGATAAGTGAGCTTCATCCAAGATCTTCTTTCGAATTTCCATGTCATAAGGTAGGACTATACGGTCTTTAAACCAAATAGTACCATTATTATCACATCGAAAGCATTTCATCTCACCCTCCTTCATTCTTCTTTGGATGTGCGACATCCCTATGTATTTCTTCTGATCTTCTACAATCTCTTCCCTGATGGTAGGAATGAGAGCCAGATTGTAGAGTTCTGCCTATGGAACCAAGTATAAACTCGGCTCATCCTCTTCCATCGAAATGATTGACAGATGATTGACATGAGACTTGCGGCTCAGCGCATTTGTAGCCACATTTGCTTTGTCAGGATGGTAGTGGATCTCAATCTCATAGTCTTTGATTAACTCCAACCATCTTCGTTGTCGCATATTCAAGTCTTTCTGGGTGAAGATGTATTTTAAACTCTTGTGGTCTGTGTAGAGATTCACTAGATTTCCCAAAAGATAGTGCCTCCACATCTTCAATGCAAGCACCACAGCAATGAGCTCAAGATCATGAGTCAGATAATGTTGTTCATGATTCTGAAGCTTTCAAGATCCATACGCGATCACTCTTCTATCTTGCATAAGCACACAACCAAGACCAATGTCACATGCATCACAATAGACATCAAATGGTTTACTTGTGTCCAGTGTGGGGACCGGAATCCCGACTGCCAAGGATCTCATTGGGTGGTGTCGTGCGATGCGACACCCAACAGTATACAAGAATAGAACAAGAACAAATTTACAATACCAAGTCTTTATTGACAAGCACATCGGAAGTTTTTAAAGTACTAGCGGAAGGAAAGAGAACTATACATCATAGCTACGCTCTCAGCACTAGCTATAAAAAAGCAAAGTCATCCATGCCCTGGATACTTTGCACTAGCAACACACAATTCACGGTGGCATGCAGGGTTCCCACTCCGCTGTAAACCCTGGAGGGGGTGCAACCTCGTCATTAAACCCATCATCAGTCGTATAATCTGCGAAAACTCGTTAACTGCAAACGTGAGCATAAGGCTCAGCAAGACTAACCCGTCTCACTAGACATATGCAAGGATGAGTACTAAACATAGGTAAGTAAAGCATAAGGACTCGCCTATAAGTGGATCCTTATAGTCATGATTTATTTAGCACCTGACATTCCTCAGGCACGACATATCATAGACTCCACAATCAAACAAGAAAAGCTTTGCAGATGATATGACATGCACAAGGCACATAATGCTATTACAGCTAAAGTATGGGGAAACTGTAAACTTTTAATTGTACAATGTCTAAGCCAAACAAGGTTATTCAAGCAATTTGTAACCAATACATCATATTCGTCTGACTTCTTTAGTATTTACCACGTCACGGCACAGTGAACAAGTGGTACTCTATTACTGCGAGGGACGGTGATTGCCATCAGAACACACCCAGAACAACACGACACATACGCACTTTCGAAAATGCCAGCGAGTACTTTCAGCAGTACCTACATAACAGTTCAGTACTAGTCGTATATGGCCACCTTTCAATAAACACTCGAATGTCGAACCAGTCGATCCGTCACGAGCACGAGGTCACTGCGTGGGGCGTACACTGACGTGCCCACCAGCTGATTTACACCTTGCTGCCCTCAACCCACACCTATAAAACAGAACGAAATGTCTCGACAAACTAGTATCAAGCTACGTCAGTTTACTGGAGCCTATTCCTTCAGTATGTCGCCGGTACAATTCAAGCTTGTCCAGCAGGACCGCACACGAAACGGTCCTCAATCGACACAAGCAGGTCTACGCACGTGAGACCATGTCTCACTGCATCCTATCCACTGCTCGGTCTCAATTTCATATTCATAAACCATTTTCTTATTCTGGAATCTCCCGTTTGATAAAATTCCTATCTCGCGAGTAGATTACAACTACTCGACTTCTACCGAATTCCTATAAGCATAACCATAGCAGTGTCTACTCAACAGGCCGTAGACCTACCCAAGACTCCATATGATTTGTGGGCCATGCAAGTGGATGTCAAAAACCTTAAACGTAATGCACAATCATCTGAAGACGTAAGGTGAATGAAAACTGCAAAATACTGTAAGGAACTTAAATGCAAACCGGGGCTTGCCTGAATGCGAGTTTGAGTCTATGTTAGTTTCTGGCAGCTGGACCTCCAAGGCTTCCGGCTGCTCCTCGACTTCAGCTACTACACGATATGCATATACTAGGTATAAATGATTTTGTGAATAATTAATATGCTTAAGGTGGGGTGTGTATATTAAGATACAATAAGACAACTATCTTAATTGACTTTGGGATTTTTATAGTGTATACTAGATATTATGGGGAAGACTTTTGCAAAGAACAGGAGATGATAAAGGATGTTTGTTATTCTTAACTATTATGGTAAGCTATAAGCTTCCTTAAATTTTTGGTTGAAATTTGGAGACGTATATGGCTACCAATGGTTGTATCATGTAGAGGGGGTATCACTGGTTCTAGGAAAATTTGTTACACAATTTTCTGAGTTTTCTACAGGAAGAAACTGATTTTTAAAGTTTGGGTAAATTTCTGGAAATTCATTTTTCCATTTTTCTCAATTTATAGCTACATAGAGGTTTGGGACATAGATCAACCCAGTATTCTAAGTCCAAAGAACTTGAAATTTTTACTGGAGATCACATGTATCAACTATAGGGTTCTGACCAAAATTGGGAATTTTCCAATTAACAGAACTGTAGGAATGAATTCTTTAAGCATTTGGTTTATCTGAATTTTGGAGAAATTTATATGGCTTTTCATACAAATCCAAGTGCACCACTGGACAGTATTCTTCATGCTGGTTCTAACAAAATTTATTTGCGAATTTTGGATAATTCTACTGGAAGTTATGAATTTTCTAAGTTTGGATTGAATCTGGATTTATTTTCCTATTGGAAATTTCAATTAAAAGGGGCTGGTCCCACTTCATTTGAATTCGACCAATTGGATTGGAGCCACACCGGGGGTCACGGGGTTTAACCGTGCAGCCACACCGGATCCTATCCGCAACTTATCCCACGCGAGAGGGTTACGCTGACCGGTGGGGCCCGCATCTTCGTCTACCTCCTGACGCGGCGGCGCTCCTCGCCGGAAACTACGGCGGTGCCTCGCTGGAACTGGTGCGTCGACCTCCTCTCGGCCTCGCCGTGACCGCTCCACCCTAAAATCAACTGCTCAAGCTGATGGCGGGGTCCAATCATGCAGGCGATGGCCGGAGATGGCGGCGCGACGGCGATGGCGGAGCTAGGGGGTCGGTCTTCGTCGGAAATGCTTGGGAATGGCTCAATCAACTCGAGAAAAGCTTGGGAAGGTTCCTGGGAACACCAGGATGATGATTTGGGGTTCATATTGGGGTGAAATCCTCGGCAAAGTTGAACTCGACGGCGAGGTACGGGTTTTCAATCGGTGGCCAGTAAAACTCAAAATCCGACCTCGTTTCTCGATGGCTTTCTCTCAATTTTTGTGAGGTGATGCACATGGAGGTCTAGGAGATAATACCTTACTGGATTGACAATTAATCGTACGTATAAACAGAATTTAACCGGTAATCTATCGACATCAGTATGAACTGTTTTGGGGAAAACTGGAGATAAAGGAGCTAGGAAGCATGACAGTGTCTGAAACCTCACAAGAAGCATCTAGGTACCTTTGCGCACCTTATTGCTTCAAAGTGGAAGATGGAATCGTCTTGGAGTGGTCTGTCCTCGTGGAACAGGAAGCTTCCCTTCGCGACCTCACCCGCGAGCGTCGAGGAACTTCGAAATACCACACATATAAGCAGTGAATCAAACAAGCGATTGGACAGAAAGGAAGAGCAACTAGTTGAGCAACCTTTTGCTGCTGGAAGCACTGCGATTCTTTGCCTCGTTTGGCCGGTGCATTGAGAATGGCGGCGGCGGTGCGGTGCAGTGGCGGGAGAATGAAAACAGAGGCGAGTGCTCGGGGTGGTGTCCAGTGCGACCGGGGGAGAGTATTTATAAGCCAGGTAGGAGTAGGGGGGGGACGCCATGAAGCAGGCAGGCGAGCAGCTCCGTGGAGCTTTGCATGCGGCGCGGTGTCGAGCGGAGGAACGCCGTAAAAACAGCGTGCAGAGCCGCTTCGAGTGTGTCCCACTGACTGGTGGGTCCCACGACCCTTACCCCTGTCCCTCCTCTGTAGACTTCAATTCTCCTACCAAATGGTGTCCAAAAATTCTAGATTTTGGTGGGGAGGCTCAAATAAATATCTAGAATTTGATTCTGCAATTTGATTTTTAATTGGAGCAAGTTTCAATTAGATTTCAAATTCAAATTTGAATTTGGATGGAATTCAATGGTGCCACTGTTTTAAATAGCAATTGAGTTCCAAAAATTGTGAAAGCATGGGAATAAGTCAAGCAACATATGCTGAACATGAGTGTGTGTTCAAATATTGATGTTCAATTTAGTTGAATAGAATTCATAATTTGAATTCAAAACATTGTTTGAATTTGCTAAGCGTCTCAATTAAAATAGCAAATGAAGTTCAAAATTTATGAAACTTTGCAGGAAGTCTATTTGGAATATTAGAAAACCATAGAAAAATTTATGGCCTCTGAATTGAATAATTTTGACAGGGCCAAATATGCAGTAGTATATATTCAATTTATATTAATTTTAATATATATTTGGTACTACATATTAAATTGGCCTAGCAATCTTTCTTCAAATAATTCCATACTTTGAAGAGAGGTCAAAAGAATTAATCTAAGTTCATTGGTGAAGTTTATTCCTCATGTTAATAAATTTAAACATGAGCAGAAGAAAAGGTTGATGATATCAAGTTTATAAGCATGGCTATAATTGGTCTCCATTAGGGTTAACAACCAATTTACAACTGAACCTCATATGAAGGAAAATGTGGGATTTTACATTCCTCCCCCCTTAAAAGAATCTCGTCCTGAGATTACAAAAGGAAGGATAAAAGAAAAGACCTAATGAACATATGATGTTAACAAGTCCGGATAATTGGTTTTAAGATATTCCTCGCTTTCCCACGTTGCTTCATCAGCGGTGTGGTTTCCCCACAAGACCTTGTAAAAACGCAAGGTGTGGTTTCTTGTGGTACGAGTCTTCTCATCAATTATCTGGGTTGGATGTTCGGAGTAAGTAAGATCTGGTTGGAGGGCTTCCATATCCTCCATACGGACTTCCACTAGGGCCTTGAGACATTTTCTCAATTTTGAAATGTGGAACACATTGTGGACCCCTGAAAGTGATGTCGGCAGCTCTAGTCGATAGGCTATAGGTCTGCACTGTTCACTTATTGTGAAAGGTCTGATGAATCGCGGAGCTAGTTTCCCTTTTACTCTGAAACGATGAATCCCTTTCATTGGGGATACCCGAAGGTAAACGTGATCCCCGATATCAAAATGAAGCGGTCGATGTCGTTTGTCTGCATAGCTTTTCTGGCGAGACTGAGCAGCCTTGAGGTTGGCTTGAATAACTCGTACTCGATCTTCTGCTTCCTTTACCAAGTCTATAACATAGGTTACTCATTCACCGGATTCACACCAGTTCAACGGTGTGCGGCACTTCTGCCATAAAGAGCTTCATACGGTGCCATTTGAATGCTAGTCTGATAACCATTGTTGTATGAAAACTCCCCAATGGTAGATGATCATCCCAATTCTTACCATGGTGGATGGCACAGGTGTGGAGCATATCCTCTAGTACTTGGTTTACTCGTTCCATTTGACCATCGGTCTGTGGGTGGTAAGCTGAGCTTCAAATAAATTTGGTACCCGGAGATGCATGGTGTTGCTCCCAAAATCGAGCAACAAACAAAGTTCCACGATTTGATATGATAGTGTGGGGTACTCCGTGTAAGCATAAGATCCTAGCAATATACAGGTCTGCATATTGTTGTGCCACATAATTGACATTGACTGGAATAAAGTGAGCCGACTTGTTGATTCGGTCGACTATCACCCAAATTGAGTCATGTTTGTGAAAAGTGAGAGGTAACCCAACAATAAAATCCATGCTGATGTCCTCCCATTTCCAGGCGGGTATGCTTAACGGTTGTAATTGTCCGGCTGCTTTCATATGGTTGGCTTTCACTCGTCGACATGTATCATATTCGGATACATACTTCGCTATTTCCCTCTTCATCCGAGTCCACCAAAATTTCTTCTTTAAATCTTGGTACAATTTGTTACTCTCCGGATGAATAGAATATTTGGACAAATGAGCCTCGTCCAAAATTCTCTTCCGAAGTTCCACATCATGGGGTACCACGATGCGGTCTTTGAACCAGATGGTACCGTCATCGTCACCTCGGAAACACTTCATTTCTCCCTTTTTAATTCATTGACGAATATGGGATATTCCCTTGTCCTTCTTCTGAGCTTCCATAATTTCCTCCCTTATGGTGGGAATGAGGGCTAGGTTGTAGAGTGCCCCATACGGAACCAAGTAGAGAATCAGTTCTTCTTTCTCTGTCAAGGTGATAGAAAGGTTATTGATATGGGACTTGTGACTTGCGACTTAGTGCATCTGCGACTACATTTGCCTTTCCAGGATGGTAGTGGATCTCAATCTCGTAGTCTTTGATTAACTCCAACCATCTTCGTTGTCGCATATTCAATTCTTTCTGGGTGAAGATGTACTTCAAGCTTTTGTGATCAGTGTAGAGATGTACTAAGTTGCCCCATAGATAGTGTCTCCACATCTTTAAAGCTAGTACCACGGCAGCAAGCTCAAGATCATGAGTTGGGTAATGCTTCTCATGGTTTCAAAGCTGTCGTGATCCTTAAGCGATCACACTTCTGTCTTGCATTAATACGCAACCCAGACCAATTCCAGATGCATCACAATAAACATCAAAGGTCTTGTTGTGTCTGGTTGGGCCAATACTGGTGTTGTTGTGAGGTGTTCTACCAATGCTTGGAAACCCTCCTCACATTCCTTTGTCCAGGTATACCTCTTGTCTTTCTTCAGAAGTTCCGTCATTGGTTTAGCTATCTTGGAAAAGCTTGGGATGAACCTCCGGTAATATCCAGCTAAACCCAGGAAACTTCAAACTTCATGCACAGACTTGGGAGACTCCCATTTGAGTACTTGCTTAATCTTGCTTGGATCAACTGCAATCCCCTTGGCAAAGATGATGTGCCCTTGAAATGGCACTTGGTTGATCTAGAACTCACATTTGCTGAACTTAGCGTACAACTGGTGGTCCCACAATCGCTGAAGCATGATGTGCAATTCTTGTGCATGTTCTTCTTCGGACCTTGAGTATACAAGGATGTCATTGACGAAGGCCACGACAACCTTGTCCAAATCCAGCATGAATACCAAATTCATGAGATACATGAAATGGGCCGGTGCGTTGGTTAATCCGAAGGACATGAAAAGGTACTCATATAAGCCATACCTCGTCGAGAATTACTGTCTTAGGTATATCCTCGGGTCGAATCCTGATCTGATGATAACCAGAGCGAAGATCCATCTTTGAAAATACCCGAGCACCTACCAACTGATCGAACAGAATATTGATACAGGGTAGTGGATATTTGTTCTTGACTGTGACAGCATTGAGTGGACGATAGTCCACACATAGTCTCAATGTTTTATCCTTCTTTTCCACGAACAGTGCAGAACAGCCCCAAGGTGACGAACTTGGACGAATGAAACCCTTGTCCAACAGTTCATTCAGTTGCTCTTTCAGTTCTGCCAGTTCTTTAGGTGCCATCTTTTACGGCCTTCTCGAGATTGGCACTGTTCTCGGTACTAGTTCAATCTTAAACTCGACATCTCTTTCTGGTGGCATACCAGGAAGATCTTCAGGAAAAACGTCTGGATACTCACATACTACCGGAATATCTTCGAGTTTACAGGCTTCGGTGTTATCAGTAGTTGGAGGCACGTGGATATTACTCTCAAGAGTGAGAATTTGGGGAGAGTGGACCAAAGAATTTAGATATATTCTCCGAGGAATGATGTCAATGATAGCACCATTGTATTGCAACCATGCCATTCCTAAAATGACATCTAATTTCTCATCCTCCAATATAATGAGAGAGATAGGGTATATGTTCCCACCCAGATTAAGAGGTACCCTATGGACCATCTTATCTGCTACTACTTTGCCTCCCGGAAAACAAATCATATATGGGGTTTTTGTGGAAATGATAGGCAATTGGTATTGATTGACATAATACTTGCTAATAAAATTATGGGAAGCACCAGAGTCAAAAAGGATGACTACGGGATGACCAATGAGAGAGAACGTACCCATGAGTACGGGTGCGCCTTCCGGAACGTCATCGATGGCGAGGTGGTGGACGTTGCCGGTTCTGGTGGTTGGCTTCCTGGGATGGTTGCGAGGTTGGTTTGCCCCCTGGTACGATGACTGTCCTCCGCTCTGTGGGCAGTCCTTGGCGAAGTGTCTCGTACGTCCGCACATATATCACGTGTACGGGGTCTGACCGGTACGGAGTGGAGGACGGAATCCCGGTGCACGCGGTGGAGGTAGAGGTGCACGTGGAATTATCCCCTGTTGCTGTTGTGGGCGGAAACCGGCGTTGTTGAATGGGCGACCACGAAACATCGGTGGTCTCAATGGCGGCTGCCACCTCTGGTCGGATGGTGATCGATACACCATGCGGTATTTCTAAGGAGTACCTCCTCCGCTGCCCTGCGGAGCACTCCTTTTCTTCTTGTTAGAGAACAACTCCCTAGTAGCGTCCTCCTGCACGATGGCGGCATTGACCATGTTGTTGAAGCTTTGCTGTTGAACAAGGCAAGCTTGTCCTTCATCTTGGGGTTCAAACCATGATAGAAGCATTCCTGCTTCCGATCCTCAGTATTCACTTGGTCCTGAGCATATTGAGCCAAGTGGTTGAATATCTTGGAGTACTCGTAAGCACTCCTTCCTCCTTGTTTCATCTCCAAGAACTATTGAAGCTTCTTCCTCATAACACCGGGAGGTATGTGATAGGCGCGAAATGCCTCCCGGAACTCCTCCGAGCTCGGGGCGTAGCCGACTGGTCGTGTGGCAAGGTAATTCGCCCACCACACACCAGCGGACCCTTGTAGTTGTTGGGCCGCGAAGAGGGTCTTCTGGTGTTTGGTCCCTCGTAGCAAACCGAACTTCCCTTCAATGGAGCGGAGCCAGTTGTCCGCCTCCAATGGTTCATCGGCCTCCATGAAGACTAACGGGTGTGTTGACATGAAATCCGAGTAAGAACTCGGAGAAGGTTGTCGTGGACCCGCATCTGGTCGCCCGCCTTAACGGGATGAATGCTGGACCAGAGTCCGTAGTAACTCCATTTTCTCATCGCGCGAGCCAAGTACCGCGGCGAGAATCTCCGCTAGACTCCTTGGAAGTTCCGGGGGTGGTGGTGGAGGAACTCGTTGCTGCGGTGTTGCAGCTATCTCCTGGATTGGAGATTCGTCCTCACGACCACGACTGGATCCCCCCATTTCAGGTGTCGAGCGAGTACGCAACATTCTGCATCCAAGTGACTTAAAATCAGCACATGTTTTCTTTCCTTTATACAGTTTATCATTCAGTAGCACGACTTTTTGATAAGGAAATAAGTGCATCACATTCACATATATTGATAAAGTACAAACTTTATACAAGATATATTATCTCATGACCAAGTATACAGTAGTGTACTTCAAAATGATGGACTCCCACAATGGAAACACATCTCTACCATACTTGGTTCACATGAGATGTCATACACATCTTATCAGCTTAGACATACCCACTACTATTCTTAATATGACACAAACAGGGTCACAAAAGAAACACACGAGCAACTATTAAACTATATGTTGCCTCGTGATGGCAGAAGTGCTGCCACATCCCACTCCAATACATCCTACTCGAAGGCAATTGTTCACCCATAATTAGTGGTATATTATGGGCCGGTGGATACACCACTGGTTGCAATTGTGCTTCGGCCTCAATCACATTATCCTGAAGTTATTCTGCCTCATACTCCCAATACTGAGCTGTCTCAATGGCGGTGTCCCGCTCTTCAGTGACTAATAGCAGCTGCTCCTGCTGTTGTTGTACCTCTAACTGACTTGCTTGCAGCTCACCACGAGCTTGCTTCAGTTCAGTGCGAGCTTGCCGTTGTTCGGCACGAACTTTCCGTAGCCTAATGCGAGCATGATGCAGCTGACTCTCACACTTATTTAGCCGGTGATTCGCTGGGGCTAGGAGCGAACGTAGACTCTCGTTGATATAATCAAGGGTATCACCCCGCTCCGTCGTTTCCCGCAAGGCTTCGACTTGCTCCAAAATAATGGTGTCTTGCATAGCAACTACCATATTGGAAGCAGGCGCATATGTCCCATGTGTCGTCGAGGTTGTGTCGCCATGCAGTGTATAGGCAGCAACCATACGATGTTGCCACTCAAATCCAGCCATACCACGGACTGGAATAAGGGCAAATTGAGTCCCAGCCATGGCGTCTTGATGAAGCTCACAAAGCTTCATAAGTGCTTTGCCTGCAGCGACTGCCCAAGTGTCCTCTAAATGAGCCCCCTCGATGGTAATCGAGAAAGGAGCCCATCCATATCGACATGGACTAGCTGGGATGTCTACCAAGATGGTGCATGACCGAATGCCTCTGTCGATTGTTTCCCTACTCTAATAGCATGGCATCTCGATGAAACCAAACTGTTGGAGCACTTCCCGCAGCAAACTTGGGAAACCCGGATGGTTAGGGCAAGTGGCAAATACCCATCCGTCCGGTAGTAGCATTCTTACATCCGTCATCTAGGGAAAAGAATACTAGAACAGTGAGAATGTTTCCAACTCTCAACAGCTTATGAAAATTTAAAACTGGAGTTGTAATCACAATCTGTTCCAGCTGATCTTCCTGTATAAATTTAAAATTTTCATACAGGAAACGTCATAACCAGGTGTTGTGTTGAATACAAAAGTTGTAGTACACTTCCCAACCTTTCCAGATTGTACTCATACAGCACCAGGTGAGCTAGGAAATAGAATCTATATAGGTTTTAAGTTGACCCATATTTTCTGGAAATTTTGACAGAACCTCCCCTATATATGTGGTGATTTCCACAATTTATACAGGTATATCATGACAATATTTTGAGGTAATGACAAAATAAACATTGTATAACATCACGTTAATAGTCCATTGGTAGAAGATTTCGCCCATGAAACATTTGTTACATAGGTATAGTGTGCTAATTCTAAACTAGGTGCCAACTGTTTAAGGTCTGATCTGCCAGAACCAAGTTTTCAACCATAGGAATTTAACACGGCTATACCAAGATTTAAGCCACGAGTACAACACGAAGTTGATAGAGGACATGCTAAGCTTTCCAGAATATATATATATATATATATATATATATATATATGACCATGTCACTATTCTGGATCAAAAGCTAAAGCTACCTAAACTTAATAGATGAACCGACTGTCGTTCAACAGCAGCCCTGCAGCTCACTGTTTTGAGCTCGAAATTTGAATTGCTTCAAAATCGAATCAAGAGTAACTTTGAATAACAAAACTGTATATTAGCTTCTCTCCTTTTCAGATATATATCATAATAAGGCAGAAGACTTTTCTACAGTGAGTTATAGAAAAATTACTGAGACTGGTACATCGGTAGGGTTATCTAGAGTAGTTTAAGCATACTCCAAATTTCAATAGATTATCAAGCTTTCCTGCCTTGATGGTCCACAGAAAAGTTGTAGAGGACTTCGACAACTTTTCATCCATATAGCATACCCCTATGTTTATTTCTAACTAACCAAGATTACAACCTGGCGAAGTTGAGCAAACTTTGGCCAGAAATCAAGAATCTTGGTGTTCACCCATGTTGAATCGAATTTTTTTTTATCTTTACGGAGTCCAAACCTACCAGCACCTGATAGTCGGAGGTTCCAAAATACAATGCATCCAATTTTTGTCGTTGTTGGGGATGGTCAAGTATCAAAGTTGATACTGACGGTACTACGTGCCTCACCAAAGAAAATTCTAACCGGTTATTTCCGGATACGTTTATAGGTGGTCCTAGTATCGTTCATTCGCAAACGTGTGCTACACGGGTTGCTACCGTAGTCAATGCTGCAAAATACAAACAATCCCCTTTCACACCTTCACACCTCAAGGGTGGCACGGGGAAACACGACAGGTAGTCACAAAAATACATATGAAAATAAATGCATACGACTCTGGTGTGAGTCGCCCTCGAGCGAGGTCATGTCTCGAGGTACATGACTATAAATACGTCTGTATAGCAAAGACTCCCGTACGAACCGGCTTATACACGCTCGGGCATAAGTGTTTCGCATGCTCCCTTAGAATATGAATGATTCTAGAGAGGCATACTATCGGGTTATACACCACCCGATGGGGCTCCCACTAACTTTAAAGCATGTCGGGGTACCGCGTGTCATAGGTTCTCAGAAACATAGAAAGTTTCAGAGACTCCTATTAACATTTTCGTACTATGCCACGGAAAACTTCCATGCTACCTCTCGCATGGTGAGCTTACCGCAATTGATCCGCTTACAGCAGCGTACCTTACCTCTTACCTGATGTCGGAGCGTCGTTACAGAATTAGTAACATATAAGTTAGTTTACCACCTGTATATCTTATACTAATAATACTCCTTATAAGGGCATATAGCTAATTCCTCACTCAAATCCTAATTTTTTAAAATATGTTCTTTTCAAGTACACTGTTCCCAATGATGCTCTGATACCATGCCTGTGGGGATCGGAATCCCGACTGCCAAGGATCTCATTGGGTGGTGTCGTGCGATGCGACACACAACAATATACAAGAATAGAACGAGAACAAATTTACAATACCAAGTCTTTATTGACAAGCACAGTGGAAGTTTTTAAAGTACTAGCAGAAGGAAAGAAAACTATACATCATAGCTACACTCTCAGCACTAGCTATGCAAAAGCAAAGTCATCCATGTCCTGGATACTTTGCACTAGCAACACACAATTCACGGCGGCGTGCAGGGTTCCCACTCGGCTGTAAACTCTGGAGGGGGTGCAGCCTCGTCATTAAACCCGTCATCAGTCGTATAATCTGCAAAAACTCGTTAACTACAACGTGAGCATAAGGCTCAGCAAGACTAACCCGTCTCACTAGACATATGCAAGAATGAGTACTAAACATAGGTAAGTAAAGCATAAGGAGTCGCCTATAAGTGGATCCTTATAGTCATGATTTATTTAACACCTGACATTCCTCAGGCACGACATATCATAGACTCCACAATCAAACAAGAAACACTTTGCCGATGATATGACGTGCACAAGGCACATAATGCTAGTACAGCTAAAGTATGGGGAAACTGTAAACTTTTAATTTTACTATCTCTAAGCAAAACAAGGTTGTTTGAGCAATTTGTAACCAATACATCATATTCGTCTGACTTCTTTAGTATTTACTACGTCACGACATAGTGAACAAGTGGTACTCTATTACCTTGAGGGACGGTGATTGCAATCAGAACACACTCGGAACAACACAACACATGCGCACTTTCAGAAATGCCAGCGAGTACTTTCAGCAGTACCTACATAACAGTTCAGTACTAGTCGTATATGTCCACCTTTCACTAAACACTCGAATGTCGAACCGGACGATCCATCACGAGCATGAGGTCACTGTGTGGGGCATACTTTGATGTGCCCACCAGCTGATTTACACCTTGTTGCCCTCAACCCACGCCTATAAAATGGAACGGAATGCCTCGACAAACCAATATCAAGCTACGTCAGTTTACTGGAGCCGATTCCTCCAGTATGTCGCCGGTACAATTCAACCTTGTCCAGCAGGACCACACACAAAACGGTCAATCGACACAAGCAGGGCTACGCACATGAGACCACGTCTCACTGCATCCTATCCACTGCTCGGTCTCAATTTCATATTCATAAACCATTTTATTATTCTAGAATCTCCCGTGTGATAAAATTCCTATCTCGCGAGTAGATTCCAACTACTCGACTTCTACCGAATTCCTATGAGCATAACCGTAGCAGTGTCTACTCAACAGGGTGTAGACCTACCCAAGACTCCATAGGATTTGTGGGCCATGCAAGTGGATGTCAAACACCTTAAAAGTAATGCACAATCATCTGAAGACGTAAGGTGAATGAAAACTGCAAAGTACTGTAAGGAACTTAAATGCAAACAGGGGCTTGCCTGAATGCGAGTTTGAGTCTATGTTAGTTTCTGGCAGCTGGACCTCCAAGGCTTCCGGCTGCTCCTCGACTTCAGCTACTACACGATATGCATATACTAGGTATAAATGATTTTGTGAATAATTAATATGCTTAAGGTGGGGTGTGTATATTAAGATACAATAAGACAATTATCTTAATTGACTTTGGGATTTTAATGGTGTATACTAGATATTATGGGGAAGATTCTTGCAAAGAACAGGAGATGATAATGGATGTTTGTTATTCTTAACAATTATGGTAAGCAATAAGCTTCCTTAAATTTTTGGTTGAAATTTTGGAGATGTATTATGGCTACCAAGGGTTGTATCATGTAGAGGGGGTCTCACTGGTTCTAGGAAAATTTGTTTCACAATTTTCTAAGTTTTCTACAGGAAGAAACTGATTTTTAAAGTTTGGGTAAATTTCTGGAAATTCATTTTTCCATTTTTCTCAATTTATAGCTACATAGAGGTTTGGGACATAGATCAACCCAGTATTTTAAGTCCAAATAACATGAAATTTTTACTGGAGATCACATGTATCAACTATAGGGTTCTGACCAAAATTGGGAACTTTCCAATTAACAGAACTGTAGGAATGAATTCTTTAAGCATTTGGCTTATCTGAATTTTGGAGAAATGTCTATGGCTTTTAATACAAATCCAAGTGCACCACTTGACATTATTATTCATTCTGGTTCTAACAAAATTTATTTGGGAATTTTTGGATAATTCTACTGGAAGTTATGGATTTTCTAAGTTGGGATTGAATCTGGATTCATTTTCCTATTGGAAATTTCAATTAAAAGGGGCTGGTCCCACTTCATTTGAATTCGACCAATCGGATTGGAGCCACACCGGGGGTCATGGGGTTTAACTGTGCAGCCACACCAGATCCTATCCGCAACTGATCCCATGTGAGAGGGTTACGCTGACCAATGGGGCTCGCGTCTTCGTCTATCTCCCGACGCGGCGGCGCTCCTCGCCGGAAACTGCGGCGGTGCCTCGCCAGAACTGGTGCATCGAGCTCCTCTCGGCCTCACCGTGACCGCTCCACCCTAAAATTGACTGCTCAAGCCGATGGTGGGGTCCAATCATGCTGGCGATGGCCAGAGACGGTGGCGCGACAGCGACGGCGGAGCTAGGTGGGCGGTCTTCGTCGAAAATGCTTGGGAATGGCTCAATCGACTCGGGAAAAGCATGGGAAGGTTCCTGGGAACACCAGGATTATTATTTGGGGGTCAGATTGGGGTGAAATCACCGGCAAAGTTGAACTCGACGACGAGGTACGGGTTTTCAATCGGCGGCCATGAAAACTCAAAATCCGACCTCGTTTCTCGATGGCTTTCTCTCAATTTTTGTGAGGTGATGCGCATGGAGGTCTAGGAGATAATACCTTACTGGATTGACAATTAATCGTACGTATAAACGGAATTTAACCGGTAATCTATCGACATCGGTATGAACTGTTTTGGGGAAAAATGGAGATAAAGGAGCTAGGAAGCATGACAGTGTCTGAAACTTCACAAGAAGCATCTAGGTACCTTTGCGCACCTTATTGCTTCAAAGAGGAAGATGGAATCGTCTTGGAGTGGTCTGTCCTCGTGGAACAAGAAGCTTCCCTTTGCGACCTCACCCGCGAGCGTCGAGGAACATCGAAATACCACACATATAAGCAGTGAATCAAACAAGCGATTGGATAGGAAGGAAGAGCAACTAGTTGAGCAACCTTTTGCTATTGGAAGCACTGCGATTCTTTGCCTCATTTGGCCGGCGTGTCAAGAATGGTGGCGGCGGTGCGGTGTAGTGGCGGAAGAATGAAAACAGAGGCGAGTGCTCGGGGTGGTGTCCACTGCGACCGGGGGAGAGTATTTATAGGCCGGGGAGGAGTAGGGGGGACGCCATGAAGCAGGCAGGCGAGCAGCTCCATGGAGCTTTGCGTGCGGCGCGGTGTCAAGCGGAGGAACGCCGGAAAAACGGCGTGCAGAGGTGCTTCGAGTGTGTCCCACTGACTGGTGGGTCCCATGACCCTTATCCCTGTCCCTCCTCTGCAGACTTCAATTCTCCTACCAAATGGTGTCCAAAAATTCTAGATTTTTGTGGGGAGGCTCAAATAAATATCTAGAATTTGATTCCGAAATTGGATTTTGAATTTGAGAAATTTTCAATTGGATTTCAAATTCAAATTTGAATTTGGATGGAATTCAATGGTGCCACTGTTTTAAATAGCAATTGAGTTCCAAAAATTGAGAAACTATGGGAATAAGTCAAGCAACATATGCTGAACATGAGTGTGTGTTCAATCTTGATGTTCAATTTAGTTGAACAAAATTCTTAATTTGAATTCAAAACATGGTTTGAATTTGCTAAGCGTCTCAATTAAAATAGCAAATGAAGTTCAAAATTTATGAAACTTTGCAGGAAGTCTATTTGGAATATTAGAAAACCATAGAAAAATTTATGGCCTCTGAATTGAATAAGTTTGACAGGGCCAAATATACAGCAGTATATATTCAATTTATATTAATTTGAATATCTATTTGGTACTGCGTATTAAATTAGCCTAGCAATCTTTCTTCAAATAATTTTATACTTTGAAGAGAGGTCAAAAGAATTAATCTAAGTTCATTGGTAAAGTTTATTCCTCATGTTAATAAATTTAAACATGAGCAGAAGAAAAGATTGATGAGATCAAGTTTATAAGCATGGCTATAATTGGTCTCCATTAGGGTTAACAACCAATTTACAACTGAACCTCATATGGAGGAAAATGTGGGATTTTACATCCGGTTGAGCCAACACCAGTGCGGTTGTGAGGTGTTTCACCAAGGCTTGAAATGCTTTTTCACATTCTTTAGTACATGCATACTTCCTTCCCTTCTTCAGTAGTTCCGTCATTGGTTTAGCTACCTTTGAGAAACTCGGAATGAACCTCCGATAATAGCCAGCCAAGCCAAGTAATTTGCAAACTTCATGTACGGACTTGGGAGATTTCCACTTTAGGACTGTACAATTTTGCTTGGATCAACTGCAATACCATTAGCCGAGATGATGTGCCCTAGAAATGGCACTTGGTTGATTCAAAACTCAGACTTGCTGAACTTTGCATACAGTTTGTGATCCCTTAACCGTTGCAACACAATATGCAAGTGTTTAGCATGCTCTTCTTTAGATTTAGAATACACAAGAATGTCATCGATGAAGACCACGACAAACTTGTCTAACTCTGACATAAACATCGAATTCATGAGATACATGAAGTGGGCCGGTGCATGAGTCAACCCAAAGGACATGACGAGATACTCATACCGTGAGACCTATGTGTGTTGAATACATTGGTTTTGACAATAAAGTTTTGAATGCTGTCGTAACATCTTTTTGGCAAGGTCTGACTCTAGCTCCGAGCTTCTGCAAGGTTCGACAATAGGTCTAACTTTCCTTGTCAAGGTCCAAAATGTTTTTGGGTAGCTCCGGTGAGCTTTGTCTTTAGCTCCGGCATGTCTTTGATAGCTCCGGCATGTCATTGTTAAGCTCCGATATGTTTTGATAGGTCCGATTTATGTTGGTTAGCTCCGACATGTTTTTCTAGCTCCGGCTTTTGGGTTGACTAGTTCCGACTAGCTTTGGTAAGCTCCGGCGCTAGGTTGTACTAGCTTTTGTAAGCTCCGGCTCAAGCTCCGGTTAGCTTTGGCAAGATTCAGAGCTTGATTGCAATGTTCCTGCTTATACTGTGAAATATTTCGAACTTGCTTTACATTGTTGGAAAGGTTGCTTAGTATTCATTTGCTAAGTTTTTGGTGTGTTTTGGTTGATAAGGTTGATATCATTTTGCTATGGCTTGCAACATGCTTATGTGAAGTGGTCACGTAAGATGTTGTAGTTTCAGAACTAATGAGAGTCAAGTCGAGGACTTGTGCTCGGAAGTATTGGTTGTTTATTCATGTGTAGGTGTTGCTTGAGTTCAAGACATGGCTGGTGACGGGATCCATTGAACTAGTCTTAGGGATAAGATGAGGTTCAACAACCAAGTTCGAGAGGAATTGTGGTTGAGTTGATCTGGAGGTTGCGTAGCATGTTTGAATCAAGAATAAGGCATATGAAGGTATCATGGATGTCATTGGAAGATGTTTGCACGTGTGCAAGGAGTGCTTGGACGTGGCGACATGGTTCTGAGACATGATGAAAAGATGTTGATGTAAAGAATTGGTCGGAAAGGTCCAACCGACTAGGTTATGGACTCAAGCTGCGGCTGAGTCGGTTTTGACTCAAATATGGAAAGATTTGAGTTAGTTATGATAGGATTTCGTGTGGGTCACGAATTTGAGTTGTTTTAAGAATGTGGGATACGTTCCTAAGGTGTTTGTATGTCTTAAGATTGCTTCTATCTGCGTATAGAAGAGTCCTAAGCAGTTATGGAAAGTTTTGATTCGTGATTTGAGTAGGATTAGAGTTCTAGTTGAGATTGGGTTGGACTAAGGGCTGGTTATATAAGCAAGGAACGCCAGAGCTCGTGGTAGATGACTTTGGCTGTTCCTCTTCTGTTATATTGAATAAAATTTGTAGTTTTAAGGAACTTTTGTGCCTTGTTCATTCGACTTGTTCCAAACAAGTTTTTCTCGTCGAGTTTTCTGCACAGCACTACCTTTCTTCGATGGTTTTATAATAACTCGAGTTTTACAGATCCAATTGGCATGATTCTTTTTGGGTTGTCTTCACAACTTTATTATGTATCATCTGTCAAAATTGCACGGTAATTTGATTTGCGGTTTATGAGCTATACAAGTTTCTTTCCAGCGTTCCAAAACTGTTTTCCTCGGGTAGGACAGATTGACCTTTGTGCGATCTTTCAATCGTAACTTGAGTTTCTCTCGACGGATTTGAGTGATTCTTGTTGTGTCGTCTTCGTGACTTTATTCTCTCTAATATCTATCACTATTTCACGGTGAAACACGTTTAGATTAGTCTCACATATGATTTCTTTAACAGATTGTTTTTCTGCCAAAGGGGTTGGGATTTAATTGTTTCCGCTGCGTAAGATTTTTTAAATCTACCATTCACCCCCCTGGTAGCTTTTCACATGCTCTTCGACCCTACAATTGGTATCAGAGCCACCGGTGCTCTAATCTTTGTGATTTGCACGTGTTTTTGACTAATCATCATGGAGAAATACTTCGCCAAACCTTGTGTGTTTAGTGGTATTGATTTTCAGGTTTGGAAGGCACGTATGAAAGCCTTCATCCAGGCTCAAGGCTTCGCAATATGGGAGAAGGTATACAAGCCTTATGAAGTGTCGTCAAACAATCAAGTTACAGCTACAAATCTGAGAGATGTCAACAATAACAACAAGGCTCGGAACTTGATCATACAAGGATTAACTCAAAGCGACATCGACCGTGTTGCACACCTCCGATCTGCATATGATGTGTGGAAAGCACTTTGTGACTACCACAAAGGATCCAACACGATCAAGGAGGTAAGGCAAGACATGTTCAAGAAAGAATGCATGCGCTTCGAGATGAAACCCGGTGAGTCTATTGATGACCTTTTTGCTCGCTTTAATAAAATCCTTAGCAACTTGCGTAGTGTCAATGTTAATTTTTCAGATGCTAAAAATGCTAGGCAATTGTTGAGTGCATTAGATATGTCAATTTGGGAGATGAAAGTCACATCTATTCATTAATCTACTATCATGAGTACACTTACTTTAGATGTGCTATATTCCAAGTTAAAAACTCATAAAATTGACATAATATCACGTAAGAACCCCAACAAGTCTATTGCTTTTGTTTCTCAACGTGACATGCCTAGCTCCGGTCAATCTTCATCTTGTGGTACACTTGCTTTGTTGTCCTCCCTAACCCTTGAACAGATTGAGGAGTTTCCAGAGGAGGAGCTAGTACTTCTCTCTACTAGGTTCTCAAAACCATTGCAAAATGTGAGAACTAGAAGGAGAGGAAGCTCCGGACCTCAATGATGTTTCGAATGTGGTAAGACAGGACATTTTCGTTCAGATTGCCCTAACCTTTTAGGTCCTACTTCCCGTGATGAAAAGCAGACAAGGACGAAGCACTCCTCTGCAAACGATAAGAAGAAAAAGAAGGGTTTTACAGGACGTCAATTGGTGAGCAGTTTTATCTCCACACTTCAAGAACTTGGCTCAAGCGATGTGGACATTGGAAGTGAAGAAGATGAAGATGATTTGGCAAACTTGTGCTTCATGGCGGGCAAATCAAGATCAAGTATGGAGGATGCAGAACACAACAGCGACAATGAAGAGGTATGTCCTACTTGCGAAGAAATGAGTGATGCTATTTCTCGTGCCACTATTATAGTTAAGAAAAAGGATAAAAAGCTTAGGGATAGTGCTGCTAAAATTGAATCTCTAGAATCTGAAATCAACCGTTTAAAAACTTTGATTCCTAGTGATGATGTGTGTCCCTCATGTGATTTAATAAATGAACAATTGTTCTTATTAAGGAGTGCGCACACCTCCACACTTGATAAACTTGAGTTAGAAATTGAAAAGAATAGAGAGCTTGCTGCACTTAATGATAAAAACTTGAAAGATGCTAGCTATTCTACATTTGATTTGCATTGTTCTTCTTATGATGATCTTGATAAGAAACTACAAGATGCTATGAATGAAATTTCTACGTTGAACAATGCTTTACGATCTCATGAAGTCAAATTTTGTTCCAATTGCAAATTAAAAGGAAACACTTCATGTGAAAATTGCCTTGATCTGTCCAACAAACTTGATAACATGCATAGGACATTAGATCGGTTTTGTAATGGGAATAAGAATCTAAACTTCTTGTTGAATTCTTCCAAGTCGTGCAATGATAAAACTGGTTTAGGTTTTGATTCTCATGCTCATGCTAAGGCACATCCACCTAAAATTGTAAAGTCATTAGGAAGCGGTTTGATTCAAATAGTTCCTAAACAAAAAGAAGTGGTTTTCAAATCTGCAGGAGTGTTGTCTCATTCGGTTTCAAATAAAAATGTTGCTTGCTCATCTAAACATGAACACAAAGTTAAATTTCATTGTACCTACTATGGTAGAGATGGTCATGTCATAGATTTTTGTTATAGACTAGCTAAACAGCAGAAAAAGGAAAGAATGATTGCTAGATCTCATAACTTTCATGCAAAACTTGCTGCACTTGCTAAACCGAATGATAGGAACATGCAATCTGCTGTAATGAGTCAAAAACATGCAAAGGTTGCTCCCAAACCTACTGTTTTTTGTGCTACACATGTAACATCTCGTGGGACAGTAGTTGGGTACAAAAGTCCTCAAGCCTTGGCTCATAAACCTGTTGTTTTATCTCAGCTTTCGCATGTTATTCCTGCTGGACATCGTGTGACTCAGTACTGGATTCCTAAATGCCTTTTGACTAACCCCAGTATTAAGTCATCGACTTATTGTGCTTCTATGTAGGTTACACGCTTGAGGAAGGATAATATTTGGATTGTGGATTCAGGTTGCTCATGCCACATGACCGTTAACAAAGAATGGTTCTCCTCCCTGTCTTTTGTGTTACGTGTAGAGAATGTTACTTTTGCTAATAGTTCTTCAACTCCTATAACTGCTAAGGGTTCGGTTAGAGTAAATAATCACAACACTTTGAAGGATGTGGCACTTGTTAAAAATTTGAAATACAACTTGCTTTCTGTTTCACACCTGCGAGATGAAAATCTGGAAATTATTCTCACTAAAAATTGCTGCAAAGTTGTCAATTCAAATAGTGAGCTTATTTTTAACATGTCTCGGTTTGGAAGAGTTTTTAAAGCTGATTTTGATATGTCTTCCTCTATGCATAGGTGTCTAGTTGCTAATGATTCAAATGACTTATATTTTTGGCATCGTAGACTTGGTCACGTAGGCTTTGGTCATCTAATGCGTGTTAGTGATCTTGATCGCATATGTGGGCTGCCTAAGCTTAAAGGGGACAAAGAAATTGTGTGCTCTTCTTGTAGACATGCTAAGATGGTTGCAGGTTCACATACTCCTCTCATAATGATCATGACAACTGAACCGGGTAAACTTTTGCACCTTGACACCGTAGGACCTTCACGTGTTCAATACTTCGGAGGTAAATGGTATGTTCTTGTTATTGTTGATGATTATTCTAGATACTCTTGAGTTTACTTTATGGCATCTAAGAATGAAGCTTTTAGTCACTTTAGAACTTTATTTCTTAGATTATCAATTGATCACCCAGGATCTTTAAAAGCAATTAGAAGTGATAACGGAACCGAATTTAAAAATCAATCTTTTCATCACTTTTGTGCTGAAAATGGAATAGATCATCAATTTTCTTCATCATATGTACCTCAACAAAATGGTGTTGTAGAAAGAAAGATCAGAACCTTAGTTGAGATGGCTAGGACTATGCTTGATGAATATCAAACTCCTAGGAAATTTTGGGCTGATGCGATTGCAACCGCTTGTTATGTCTCAAATCGAGTTTTCTTGCACACTAAGCTAGGCAAAACACCATATGAGCTCCGGTTTGGACATAGGCCTAGTTTTACACATTTTCGGGTCTTTGGTTGCAAATGCTTTGTTAAGAAACTGGTAATCTTGATAAATTTGAACCTAGATCCATTGATGGCATGTTTCTTGGTTATCCATCTCATACTAGAGGCTACTGTGTTCTTTTACTTGACACTAACAAAATTGTGAAGGCACGTGAGGTGTCTTTTGATGAAGCTAGCAAAAGTAATAGATACCACATTGTAGGTCCGGATCCATATATGCAGGGGGGAGCATTTTTGTTGAAGATGAGGAAGAAGTGGTGCTGCTGCCCAAAAATTCAGCAGCTAATGATATTGTTCCAGCTCCTGATTTTGATTCACAGCCAGCACCGACGACCATCATTGCTAGTCCAGATGCTCCTCAAGTCACAAGCTCATCGATTTATGATGAACATGAAAAAGAAGAAGCTTTTGAAGTGTCCACTCCCCTCCGGGTTCTCAAAAGTCATCCTCCACAACAAATTATTGGAAGCTTGCACGAACGAGTCACACGGTCCAGGTTTTGCGATCCAAACTCTCATGCTCATTATGCTTTTGTTGCTTCTTTTGAACCCAAAGATATATCACACGCACTCATTGATGAATCTTGGATTATTGCCATGCAAGAAGAGTTAGAAAATTTTGAAAGAAATAATGTTTTGAAACTTGTATCTCCACCTCAAGGTCACACTTTAATTGGAACTAAATGGGTGTTTAAAAATAAACAAAGTGAGGATGGGGTTGTGGTTAGGAATAAGGCTAGGTTGGTTGCTCAAGGTTTCACTCAAGTTGAAGGTCTAGATTTTGATGAAACTTTTGCTCATGTTGCTAGATTAGAAGCCGTAAGAATTTTGTTAGCTTTTGCTGCATCTAAAGGTTTTAAGCTTTATCAAATGGATGTTAAAAGTGCTTTTCTTAATGGCTACATAGATGAGGAGGTTTATGTCAAACAACCACCGGGTTTTGAAAATTTAGATTTTCCTAATCATGTTTACAAACTATCCAAAGCCTTGTACGGTCTCAAACAAGCCCCTAGAGCATGGTATGATAGGTTAAAAACATTCTTACTTGAAAAGGGGTTTACCATGGGCAAGGTTGATAAAACTCTTTTTGTGTTTAAACATGGCTATGACTCATTATTCGTTCAAGTGTATGTGGATGATATTATCTTTGGTTGTGATTCTCATGATCTTGTGTCCAAGTTTTCAGCTATGATGAGTTTAGAATTTGAAATCAGTATGATGGGAGAACTCATGTACTTTTGGGGCTGCAAATCAAGCAAACCGAGGAAGGTACCTTTGTGCATCAAACGAAGTATACAATGGACCTTCTCAAGCGGTTCAACATGGACAAAAGCAAGCCTCTTCGGACACCAATGGGAACAAAAACAACACTTGAACTTGATGAAGATGGTGAACCCGTGGATCAAAAGGAATATGGAAGCATGATCGGATCACTTTTGTACCTCACGGCCTCGAAACCGAACATACAATTCAGCGTATGTCTTTGTGCACGGTTTCAAGCTTCCCCACGTGTTTCACATCATCAAGCCCTCAAAAGGATTCTCAGGTACTTACATGGAACTCAAGAACTTGGCATTTTTCTTCCTTCTTCCTCAACCATTACTTTGAAAGCTTTTTTGGATGTTGATTTTGGGGGTTATAGGATTGATAGGAAAAGTACTTCTGGTGCTTGTCATTTTTTTGGTAATTCACTTGTTTCTTGGTCCTCTAGAAAACAAAACTCAGTTGCACAATCCATAGCTGAATCTGAATATGTCACTGCTGCTAGTGCTTGCTCACAAATTCTTTGGATTGTTCAAACACTTAAGGACTATGGGGTTGATCTACATAGTATTCCACTGTTTTGTGACAACACTAGTGTCATTTGCATTGCTAAAAACCCCGTGCAACATTCTAGAACTAAGCACATTGACATTAGGTATCACTTTCTCCGTGATAATGTTGAAAAAGTAAACATTGTGCTTCACCATGTAGATACCGAACAACAATTGGCTGACATTTTTACAAAACTTTTGGATTTCACTCGTTTTTGTTTCATTCGTAGTGAAATAGGGGTTATGCATCCTCATGGCTTACATTGAGGGGGAGTTTTGAAACTTGAGAAGTCTATGTGTGAATCTGAACTTAAAATAATATGAGCATAGTATTTCATACAAATATGACTTCGTGATTCCTTTTACATGCTGAATGTTCTTACTGCATTACTCGTGTTATACATTTTGTAGTTTTGGCCATGTCTAGTAATTGGAATAATTACTTACACTAAATCTGGTCATGGTCGAACTTTCTTGCTGTTTTGAACTTATTGCATGCTCACAAGTGCTTTTAATCATAAAGAATTAATCAAGTAATCAACTCACATGTTGAGTTTTTATGAACAAATATAAGTTGAGAAAAGATCAAGAGAATATGCATGCATCGCACTTCTTCTTTTGAGATGGCTTATCATTGCACTTAGATATGAACTTGGAAGAAGTTTTGTATGACTAAAACCATGTTCTTAAGCTTCTGATTGTCAAATAACATAGGCTTGGCTTGGTTGGTTAGACTAAGGCAGATGCGCATATAATCTCTTGCATATATCATATGATCAAAATTTGTGCTTTGAAAAATAATAAAATACAGCAACAAGTGTCATGCTTTCAGGTTTTGAAATAGTTATGTTTGTGAGATCATGACTTGCTAAATTGGAAATTACATTTGATCTCTAGCATGGCTTACACTACTTTATGTATTTTATTGATGTGATAGTGTAAGTTACTTGATAATATGACTTGGATGAGCTTTGTTTTATATGTATATGTTATAATATGCTCATAACAATTAAAATTTGTCTTATAAACCTTGCTGAATACATTGTCAAAGGGGGAGAGATAATATGTGAATTTTTAAAGATAACTATGCAAGGGAGATAAATTGATTACACATGCACAAATTCACAATTATTTTTGGCACGACTCTTCTCAGGGGGAGAATTTCTTTTTCTCATTTTATTTTTGTTTTACAAAGGGGGAGAAATTGTTTTCAAAACTTTTATTGTGAATAAGCCAATGTTCGGATCTAAAGTGGTGTTGCCAATGCATTCATCAAGGGGGAGATTGTGAGACCTATGTGTGTTGAATACATTGGCTTTGACAATAAAAGTTTTGAATGCTGCCGTAACAACTTTTTGGCAAGGTCCGACTCTAGCTCCGAGCTTCTACAAGGTCCGACAATAGGTCCGACTTTCCTTGTCTAGGTCCAACATGTTTTTGGTAGTTTCGGTGAGCTTTGTCTTTAGCTTCAGCATGTCTTTGATAGCTCCGGCATGTCATTGTTAAGCTCCGATATGTTTTGATAGGTCTGACTTATGTTGGTTAGCTCCGACATGTTTTTATAGCTCCGACTTTTGGGTTGACTAGTTCCGACTAGCTTTGGTAAGCTTTGGCGCTAGGTTGTACTAGCTTTTGTAAGCTCCAGCTCAAGCTCTGATTAGCTTTGGCAAGATTTGGAGCTTGATTGCAATGTTCCTGCTTTTACTGTGAAATATTTCAAACTTGCTTTACATTGTTGGAAAGTTTGCTTAGTATTCATTTACTAAGTTTTTGGTGCATTTTGGTTGATATGGTTGATATCATTTTTCTATGGTTTGCAACATGCTTATGTGAAGTGCTCACATAAGATGTTGTAGTTTCGGAACTAACGAGAGTCAAGTCGAGGACTTGTGCTCGGAAGTATCGGTTGTTTATTCATGTGCAGGTGTTGCTTGAGTTCAAGACATGGCTGGTGACGGGATCCATTGAACTTGTCTTAGGGAGAATATGAAGTTCAACAACCAAGTTCGGGAGGAATTGTGGTTGAGATGATCGAGAGGTTGCGCAACATGTTTGAATCAAGAACAATGCATATGAAGGTATCGTGGACGTCGTTGGAAGATGTTTGCATGTGTGCAAGGAGTGCATGGACGTGGCTACATGGTTCTGAGACATGATGAAGAGATGTGGACGTAAAGAATTGGTCGGAAAGGTCCAACCGACTAGGTTATGGACTCAGGCTGCGGCTGAGTCGAGTTTGACTCAAATATGGAAATATTTGAGTTGGTTATGATAGGATTTCGTGTGGGTCACGAATTTGAGTTGTTTTAGGAATGTGGGATATGGTCCTAAGGTGTTTGGATGTCTTAAGATTGCTTCTATCTACGTATAGAAGAGTCCTAAGAAGTTATGGAAAGTTTTGATTCGTGATTTGAGTAGGATTAGAGTCCTAGTTGAGATTGGGTTGGCCTAAGGGCTGGTTATATAAGCAAGGGAGGCCAGAGCTCATGGTAGATGAATTTGGGGGCTTTTCTTCTTGTGTTATATTGAATAAAATTCGTAGTTTTAAGGAACTTTGTGCCTTGTTCGTCCGACTTGTTCCAGACAAGTTTTTCTCGTCGAGTTTTCTGCACAGCACTACCTTTCTTTGGTGGTTTTATGATAACTACAGTTTTAAAGATCCAATTGACATGATTCTTTTTGGGTTGTCTTCAAAATTTGATTATCTATCATCTGTCAATATTGCACGGTTATTGGATTTGTGGTTTCTGATCTACACGAGTTTCTTTGCAGCATTCTAGAACTGTTTTCCTTGGGTAGGACAGATAGACCTTTGTTCCATCTTTCAATCGTAACATGAGTTTGTCTCGACGGATTTGAGTGATTATTGTTTTGTCGTCTTTCTGACTTTATTCTCTCTGATATCTATCACTTTTGTCATGGTAAAACACGTTTAGATTAGTCTCACACATGATTTCTTTAACAGATTGTTTTTCTGCCGAAGGGGTTGGAATTTAATTGTTTCCGCTGCGTAAGATTTTTTAAATCTACCATTAACCCCCCCCCCCCCCCCCTCTCTGGTAGCTTTTCACGTGCTCTTCGATCCTAAACATAAAACCCATACCTCGTCGAGAATGCAGTTTTTGGAATGTCCTCAGGTTGAATCTTAATCTGATGATCACCTGAACGAAGGTCCATTTTCGAGAATACCTTAGTACCCACTAGTTGATCGAATAAGATATCAATGTGTGGTAGTGGATACTTGTTCTTGATGGTGACAGTATTCAGTGGACGACAGTCCACACACAACCTCAAGGTCTTATCCTTCTTCTTAACAAACGACGCAGAACATCCCCAAGGTGAGGAACTTGGGTGAATAAAACCCTTGCTCAATAAGTCATTTAGCTGCTCTTTCAATTCTACAAGTTCTTTCGGTGCCATCCTATACGGCTTCCTCGAGATTGGCATGGTTCCTGGCGCCAGTTCAATCTTGAACTCGACGTCACGTTCTGGTGGCATGCCGGGAAGATCGTCAGGAAACACGTCTGGATATTCACACACCACTGGGATATCCTCAAGCTTCTTGGCACTTGTGTGATGCACCGCTGAGACTCTTGGTGCGGTATCCAAAAGATTCAAAATGTTGCAACCATGGAATTGAGAATTTAGTTGGACAGTCCGCGAGCTGATATCAAAGATAGCTCCATGATGTGTCAACCATGACATACCCAAGATGAGGTCAATCTGCTGACCTTCTAATATGATGAGGTTCACCGGATAGATACTTCCATCCATGCACAGAGGTGCTCGAGAAACAGCCTCATTAGCTAAAATATTGCCTCCAAGTGAACTGATACGTTAGGATGTGAGACAGTCACAATTGGCACTTGATGTTTCAGCACAAAAGACTTGCTCACAAAGTTATGAGTAGCTCCAGAGTCGAACAGAACGACTACTGGTTGATCAAGTAAAGTAAACATGCCTGCTAAAACAGGTTCTCCTTCTGGAATGTCCTCAAATGCAACATAATTAACACTGTAAGACTTTGATGAAGCTTTCTTTTTAAGTTTATGGTGCTGATCAGAATTTTTGGAAAAGGACAATTTGACACGGTCATGTTCCGCCTTGCGACGTTCCTGTGCTAAATGAATCCTCTGATTTCCACTGAATTGGGGTGGACTGACGCCCTACACATCTTGCAGAGAAATCTAACCGGTATATCCGGATACGTCTATAGGTGGCCCTAGTATCGATCACTCGCAAACGTATTCTACACGGGTCGCTACCGTAGTTAGTGTAGCTGCAGAAAACACACAATCCCCTTTCACTCCTTCACACCTCAAGGGTGGCATGGGGAAACACGACATGCAGTCACAATATACAGATATTTATATGAAAGTAAATGCATACGACTCCGGTGTGAGTCGCCCTCGAGCGATGTCATGTCTTGAGGTACATGGTTGTACTACGTTGTACGGCAAAGACTCTCGTACGAACCGGCTTATACATGCTCAGGCATACGTTTTTCTCATGCTCCCATAGAACATGAATAGTTCTAGAGATGCATACTATCGGGTTATACACCACCCGATGGGGGCTCCCACTAATTTTGAAGCATGCTGGGGTACCGCGTGTCATATGTTCTCAGAAACATGGAGAGTTTCAGAGACTCATATTGACGTTCCATGCCAAGCCACGGAAACTATCTCATACCACCTCTCATATGGAAGAGCTTACCTAGATTGATCCACTCTCGGTGGCGTACTTTACCTCTTACCTGATGTCAGAGTGTCGTTACAGAATATAATAACAAGTAGGTGAGTATGGCCACCTTTACATCTTATACTAGTAATATTCCTTAATGGACATATAATTATTTCCTCACTCATATCCTCCTAAGTTTTTGAAAATATGCTCTTTTCAGGCACACTGTTCCCAAACCTGACTCTGATACCATGCTGTGGGGACCGGAGTCTCGACATCCAAGGATCTCATTGGGTGGTGTCGTGCGATGCTAAACCCAACGGTATACAAAAAAAGAACGAGAATGAAATACAATACCAAGTCTTTTATTTATAAACACAACATAAGTTTTATAATATATAACGTAGGAAAGAAGTCTATACATCATACTACACTCTCAGCACTAGCTATGCATGAGTAAAACTGTCCATGCTCTCGAACGCTTTACACTAGAAGCACTCACAGATATCGGCGGCGTGTAGGGCTTCCACTCAGCCGTGAACCCTAAAGGGGGTAAGGCCTCATCGTTAGGCCCTTAATAACCTGCAAAAACTCGTTAACTGCAAACGTGAGCATAAGGCCCAGCAAGGCTGGCCCGTCTCACTAGACATATGCAAGGTAAAGACTAAACATAGGTAAGGAATAGCACAAATAGACTCGCCTACAAGTGGATCTTTATAATCATGTTTTAAGTAGAAAATGATATTCTTAAGGCATGGCACATCATAGACTCCACAATCAAACAAGAAACGCTTTGCCGATGATATGGCATGCCCAAGGCACATAATGCTATTACAGGATAAGTATTTAGAAACTATAAACTTTTAATTGTGCTATCTCTAAGCCACACAAGGTTGCAAAGAAATTATAATTCAATACATCATATTCATCAGGCTTCTTCTGTATTTACTACGTCACAACACAGTGAACATGTGGTACTCTATTACCGCGAGGGGCGGTGATTGCAATAAGTAGACACCTGGCTACACAACACGCACACCCGCGTGGGAGACACATACGTGCTCTCCTCCCCGCGTCATATGTGGCCACCTTTCACCAAAGACCCCAATGCCGACAAACCTCTTCATCCCGAGCAAAAGGTCCCCTACACGGACATGTTGAAGTTGCCTGCAAGAAGATTTACACCTTTATGCCTTCGCATCTCCATTCAAGGACAACCGAGGAGTTTCTACACTACAGTCTGGCATTACATCAGTTTATTGGGCCCATATCCCATTATGCAACCAATACAGTTCAAGCTTGCCCAACGGTGCTGCATACGACACGGTCCTCAAGCGACACAGGCAGGGCTATGCGCCCGAGACTCCATCTCGTCAACTCCTATTACCCCTGACCGGTCTCGTATTCATCTCATAAGCCATTCTTTTATCTTTCACCCTCATATGAACTATTATTCCTATCTCGCGAGTAGATTCCAACTACTCGACTTCTACCGGTATATCTACAATATTAGCATTGGCATTTCTACACGTCAAGTTGTAAACCTTTCCAACCCTCCCATAGGATTTGTGGATATGCAAGTGGAGTATCAAACACCTTATATGTAATGCACAATATCAACTGAAGACGTAAGTGAATAAAACTGGAAAAATTAAAAAAAAACTCTTAAATGCTAATCGGGGCTTGCCTTAGTTTGTGACTTCATTAAATGTCAATTGTTAGTGGTCCTCCTCTGAAGACTCCGCCAAGGACTTCAAGTGGACACCCTGGCTTTCTCTTCCATGCGACACTACTCGTCAATCTCGATCACTACATGACATGCATATAGAACATAGATGAATGCTAGTGAAATTATAATGCATATATAGTTCATAAGCTCTAACTACAGTTATAGTGAGGGAATGATCTTAATTGGCTTTGGAACTTTTATGATAGATACTACGGACTACAATGGAGACTCTTGCAAAGAACAAGAGATGATCAAGTAAGCTTGCTGTCTCTAAAATTATGGCAAGCAATAACCTTCCCAGAATTTTAGAGGAGAAACTGTAGCTTTAACATAGCCACCAGTTGACTATCAAGATAGAGTGAGATATTGAATTTCAAAGTTGCCAAAAAATTCCTAGAAGTATTTTATAATTGAAATTAGACTTTCAGTTATTTTCTAGGTTTGGAACTGAATTTGGATTAGAAGATTATGTCAATTTAATCTGAAACTTTTACTAGAGTTGGTAAATGTCTAAAAGAATGTTTAGGTCAAATTTGGGACATAACAAGGAAACTGAACATTTGTAATAATTCAATGATTGAAAAGGGCAATTGAACTAACAGAAAGTTATACAGGTTTGTTTACCAAACCACTTGTACAACTTGAAAGTTCAGAGCATAAGAGTCATTTAGGATTTTACTTGAGAGTTTTAGAGCAAGGCTACTAGGAGAAATCAAATTTAGAAGTTTGAATATATTTATGGTTACAGTTCTGTTATATAAATGAACAGCAGATAAGAATTTGAAATTTGGTTAAGTTATACACGCTCAATGGCTCCCAAACTCTTTCTGGTTACCAAGAACAGAACAAGCTATTTTATGTGAATTTTGGGGATTTTTCCAGTCGAAGGATTTGCTGTGAAAAATACAGGAATATTTGGAGAAAAATAATTTTCCATAAATGAAAAATTATTTTCATGGACATTAATTGGTATTAACAGAAACTAGAGCTCAAGGGCTTTCAAACAAATTTTGTTTGAAGATTGTTGGATAATTCTACAGAGAGTTATGGATTTTTGAAGTGGGGACCAAATTCTGGAATTTAATTCCAATGGGAAACATTTGAATAAAGGGCTGGGCCCACAGATTTCAAATGGGTCAATCGGGTTGAAGCAACACGGAGACCACGGGGTTAACCCACGCAGCCGCACACGATCCACGACCGCAGCTGATCCAGGCGACGCTTTTCTCTCTCTGGTGAACGGGCCCTATGGGCTTTTCTTCTACCTCGGGCCAGCAGTGCTCGAGCGCGGCGCGCTCCAGCGAGCCTCACCGAAACAGAGTTCCCGGCCAGCACAGTGCCTGGTTTTGAGCACCTAACCTTAAAATCATGCGTTGAGCACGATGGTAGGGTTGGTGAAGCTTGACGACAGTCGCAAACGACAGCGCATCGGTGGCGGAGGCTAGGGTTCTGGTCATGTTGGAACCGCCGTCCCGTGGCTCAAACTCTTCGGAAAAGGCTTCGGAAGTCTCCTGGGACCATGAGGGAGGTGATAGGTAGGTGCAATCGTCGTGTAACGACCGGCAAACAACCGTCGACGGCGATAGAGGTGGTTTTTCAATGGCGGACGGTAGAACTCATGATTCTAGAGCTCTGGTTGATCATTTTTGGTGATTCCAGTTCGAGAGGGTGCGCAAGGAAGTGAAGAAACTATTCTCTAGCAATTGTGAAGAATGATTTTGTGTGCACACCGAATTGAAACGGGAACCTAAAGAGTTCATATGCTTCGACCGTGAGTAAAACTTGAATAGTTTGCTCGATACTCACGTAAATGAGGAACAGCTTTCAACATCGTGCAGAGCGTGTCCAGGCTGTAAGGATCGAAACGCCCAAGAGGGGGGGTGAATTGGGCTTTCTTTCAAATTTTAAGACAATTAAACACTTACAACTTAAAGCAATTCCCTATGCAATTAAACTATGCAATCAATGTAAATTAAAGTTGCGGAATGAAGATTGCATAAGAGTAAAAGGGAGAGGGATGCAAACGCTCGAAGGGACACGGAGTTTATCCCGTGGTTCGGTAAGATCACAAGGATCTTCCTGCGTCCACGTTGTGGCACCCACCGAAGGGTTTTGCCACTCCCAAGTCACCGAGACTAGGGGCTTCTTCACTATTCTTCTCCGTTCGCCAACCTTGGCAAGGTGGAGCTCAAGCCTTGTACACTTTTGGGATCCTCCGGGCTTCCACAATCCTCTTGGCAAGCTCCGGAAGTTGCACACACCAAGGGTCACTCCCTTTGGGCTCTCACTACACTAGAGACTCCAATCACCAAGAATGGAGGCACCCAAGCACTATCTCGAGCTAGTTCTAGCCTATTTCTTGGTGTACAAATGATGAACAAATGATGTAAAAGTGGTTGCTCTATTGCTTGAATGCTCTAGGTTGTGTAGAGTATGTCTGGGCTTCAAGTCTTTCCGATTTGACAGGTTGAAGGGGTATAAATAGCCAGCCTCCACGAGATAGCCGTTGGAAAAGTAGGCTGACATCACTTCTCTGCGAACACCGGATGAACCGATGTCTCCCCTTCAGTTGTCATCGGTCAAAGCCAAATTAGCTGATGTCACTGTGTCAGATATGACCGTTGTTAGACCGATGTTGATCTGTCTTCTCATCGGATGATCCTGTGGCTCTTCCTCCAGAATTTTGCTTGATCTTGAGGCTCACTGGAGTGATCGACCGATGTGTGTAAGTCTGCACATCGGATGATCCGGTGCTTCACTCGGTCCAATGGTATGGCAATCTGTGATGATGGACCGATGTCACTGAGCCACTCACATCGGATGATCCGGTGAGTGCATTTGTCTGAGGTCTTCTTCTTCAATAGAACCAACTTGACCGATGTAGTCAACTCATAGAACGTCGGTTGATCCGGTGTGTTCAACTTGTTGACTTCGAGTTGTTTTGAGTTGTTCTTTTGGAATTTTGAACTTGTGACCTCCTTGACATTTGTTTGAAGTGTTGTTTTGATTGTCTTCAAGTCATTGAGTGATATAAAGTTAGAGCCTTCACTTTTTGTCTTCATCTGATTTGATTTGATCTCATTCATTGATTTTATATGGGTCTCCAATGTAATTTTGATTTCATTTGATTGAGTGTCATTGAGACCTTGCATTCACAAATTCATTAGTAATATCGAATGGTTGTCATTAATCACCGAAACCGTACCTCATGGGGCCTAGATGCTTTCAATCTCCCCCTTTTTGGTGATTGATGACAACACAATAATTTAAAGCGCAATAGTAATGAATTTGATGAAAAATACTCAAGTAGATATGCAATGAATACAATATCAGACACATTAATCTTGTAAAAAGGAAATGAAAATTATGGTGCAAAAAGCTCAATCGATTAAAATCATAAGTAAATGAGACAAGCGAAAGAGTGCTTAATTAAAATTACAAAAGAGTACTCAAGCATGAATACAAAAGGATAAGCACACACACTCACACTCCCCCTACACACAAGCTCCCCCTGAGATTGCTACTACCACTCCCCCTGACTCTTCTACATCTTCTCCCCCTTTGGCATCAAGACACCAAAAAGGGATTAGAACGCCTACAGACCCTGAGAGCTAGGCGCGAGGACGAACTGAGCACCGTCGCAGTCGTCGGAGCTGGAGTCGCCGGACGAAGGAGCTGCCGGAGCGGTGGGAACTGGAGGGTCCGCTGCCGGTGCTGGAGGAGAGGAAGCAGGTACTGAAGGTGCTGGAGGAGCTGGAGGAAGTGGAGCGCTCACCACGGACGCCGGTGTCTGCTGGAACAAGGTCGTCGCCGGCAGTGGTGAGTGAATCGGTGCGCTAGATGCCAGAAGTGGTGACATGCTGATGGAAGGGATAGGAGTAGTGGGCACCTGAGCAACACCTGGAGCCAGTCCCAGTCCAGGCTGCTGTGAAGGAAGGACGATCCTGGTCTGAGTGTAAAGGTTGGTGATCAACCCTAGGATCCCCATCATGGCCTGCTGGGTCTGCTGCTGCTGGTCGAGGGTACGGCGGTGCATCTGATCGACCAGGTTGGTGAACCGGTCCGTATCCTCTCGCCTCTGACGGGCGATCTCCAGCTGGAGCTCCTGCTGCTGCCGCTGCAGCTGTGCCAGGTGAGCAGCCTGCTCTGCCCTGGCCTGCTCAACAGCGAGCCTGTCCTGACGCTGCTGCTCGATCATCTGCTGAAGAAGGGAGGACAGCTCCAACGGCTGTGACACCTGCGCCTCGGACACAGGAGGTGGTGTCGGTGGCGGAGCAGCTGAGCCTCCTGCCTCGGCGTCGTGCTGTCTCGGTGAGGGTGGAGGTGGAGGGAAGTACTCCTCAACACTCTCGTCTGTGTCGCTCTCGGACCAGACGTGCTGCAAGTCTCCACCTTGAGCTTCTGCCTCAGCCAGACGCTCATCTTCCTTCTCGAGGTCAGACCAGTCCTCCTCAGTCAAGCGGGCCCTGACCTGGCGCTCAACTGGACGGCCAAGGCGGCGGTCTCCAGGAGCGGACGCACGGTAGTGACCGAAGCGGGTCACGCTCTCGTCAGCGAGTCGGGCCTGTGCTGTATGTCCCTCTGGCACCACCATAGAGCAAATATAACTGATCCAGTGCCCGTATGCTAGCTGCCTCATCATGCCCACTCCATCTGTAATGACGTCCTCCATCTCGCAGAGGAGTATGTCCACTATATCAAAATCCATCCCGTTCATTATGTAGAACAGGAGGGTCTGCTGGAGACTCGTGAACCCCTCCAAGTATCCTGACCTCGGCAGGAGCGTGCGGCGTAAGGCGAGGTGCACAATACGCGCAGCTGGGGTCAGGAGTGCTGGGACTCTCGGCTGATCTGGAGAGAACGTGGGGCCAAACAAGGAGCGGATCTCGTCCAGCTGAGGTGCTACCCCTCCAGTAAGTGGCCTCCTTGGTGGATCTGCCTGCCCATAGACCTTCTCGTGTATGCTAGTGTCGTGCAGGTCCAAGCCAAGAATGTGCCCCAAAGTCTGCCTCGTGAGATGGTAGTGCTGACCATTAAACATGAATGCAATGGATCTTCTGCCCTCTGAGATGTATAGGGTCGCGTAGAAGACACGGACCCACTCTTCCACATAGGCACTCCTCTCATAGTCCAGTAGCTCCACCAAGCCTCTGTACCTCTCAAAGAAGGGGCGGATCTCAGTCTCCGCTGCCACTGCAAGCTGCCTCCAGTCCAAGTGGTTGTGCTGAAAGAGCTTGTGCCCCCGGCGCTTGTAGGTCTCATAGAGAGACGCCTGGGTGACAGTCCAGAAGCGACTGTCAACAAGAAGCTCTCGGGGCTGTGGGAACCACTCCTCAAGAAGAACACTCCATCTGAGCTTCCGGAGTTGCTTCGCCTTCATCTTCCGGTAGTCCACAAGACGGACTCCTTCACCGACCCGGACGGCCGTGTCCATCTCATGGATGTCCCTCTCAGCCTCCCTGTCCTCACGACGGTCGGCGGCCGTCGGTCTCGGACGAGGAGCAGCCTCGGTGTGACCTCCTCGAGTCCGGGCTGAGCGCCGGCGGACGAGAGGCTCGACTGGCTCCTCTTCAGCGTCGGAGTCGTCGACCACGGGAGGCGGCCTTGGACGGGCCTCGCGAATCCTCAACGAACCCCCACGGCCGCGCTCACGCTCCTCGGCGGCGCGAGCGGCCATCAAGGCCTTCTTCTCATCCTTCGAAAGTTTCCGCTTTTTCGCGGCGGGCTCCGCGATCGCCTTGCCCTTTCCTTTGCGATCACGACCCATCTTAGCGACGATGATCAACCGGGCCGAGAAACCCTAGCGAGGAGGAGATGGCCCGGAGATGGCGCACGTTGGTGGTGGAGAAGGGCGGCGGCGAGGCTTGAGCGCGGTGGTGAGTGGCGGCGGTGATGTTTGGGCGCGAGGGTGGAGGAGGCGGCGCGGGCGTGCGGCGGCGGCGCTGCGAATGGTGGCGGCGCTGGGCGGCGGCGCTGTGGGCGGCGGCGCTGTGGGCGGCGGCGGCCGGGGACGGCGGCGGCACCTAGGGAGGCGGTGCTTGGGTGCGGCGGCGGAGGTGGCGGCGAGTAGGGTGAGCGGCGGCGGCGAGAGAGAAGAATCGGGGAGAGAGAGGGAACGGCGGCGGCGCGGGTGTTTAAATAGTGGGGCCCAAACCCTAGCCGTTTTTTAAACACCGGATGGACCGATGATAGATGCAGTGAACATCGGTCAATTGCAACAGTAAGGATATTCAAGAATTGCTGTTGACATCGGATGAACCGATGATTAGGGTTTTGAACATCGGTCGAATAGCACAGTAAGGGTGTTCAACCGAGTGATATTGACACCGGATGATCCGACGTTGGAGGGAGGTAGACATCGGATGAATAGATCACAGCTCCAGAAGAGAGAACATCGGATGGACCGATGTTTTCCAAGATGAACGCGTCGGATCATTTTAGGTTCTGACAGAGTTGGGCTTTGAGGATTGAACACCTATTTGACCGATGAGGGAATGACATAGGCATCGGATAATCCGATGACAACAGAACGAAAACATCCCATATATGTCCTTTGACCAAACAAACAATCGAGGAGAAACACATGTCTTAGGACTTTTTGGGCAACCCCTTACCCCTCAAGAAGCTAATATGCCAATAGCTTGGCTAGACCTTAACACAAACGGAACACCAAGAAAAATGGAGGAAAAATATCCAAATAAAATGTAAGGCCCATGCTTTGTGAGGTAGAGTGTGAAGACTACTATCTCAATGAAGCATGTTCCTCTAGGCATTAACGTACCTAACATTTTGTTCTTTCCACCTTATATGAGTTGAGATATTGCATTTCAAACAAGTCTCCTTCTCATGAGGTGGGTTCCCCTTTGTGACAATCTACCGTTATGCAATGCCAAACAAATTATAATGCAAGATATTGAATGAGTGCAACTTTATATGGCAGGGATCATGCAAGGCATAAAATAAATCTATCTTGCCAAGTTTGAACCTTCCAAAGGCTTCCTCAGGGAAAACTACTTCTAGCTTCCCCCTATCCTTTGGGAGTTAGACAAGACCTATATGATATGCATCCTTACATGAACATGGCAACTTACATGACGTTAGATGCATCTAGCACATTTAATTCACTTCTAAGTCTAGAAAAGGTTTTCTCATCAAGTGGTTTTGTGAAGATATCCGCCAATTGTTCTTCGGATCTAACACCTTGCAAAGAGATGTCTCCTTTAGCCTCATGATCACGCAAGAAGTGATGGCGGATATCAATGTGCTTAGTGCGGGAGTGTTGAACGGGGTTTCTAGCTATCTTAACCGCACTTTCATTGTCACAAAGGAGAGGCACACAACCAATTTTGATTCCAAAGTCCAAAAGGGTTTGCTTCATATATAGAATTTGGGCACAACATGCACCGGCCGCTATATACTCCGCTTCCGCGGTGGACAAAGCCACGGAATTTTGCTTTTTGCTCGACCAAGATACTAGGGAACGCCCAAGTAAGTGGCACCCACCGGAGGTACTCTTGCGATCCACACGACATCCGGCAAAGTCCGAATCCGAGTATCCCAAGAGATGGAAACTAGCGTTCTTGGGGTACCACAAACCTACACTTGAGGTATGCTTGAGATACCGAAGTATCCTAAAGACCGCCTTCTTGTGCGATTCTTTAGGTGCCGCTTGGAAGCGAGCACACAAGCACACACTAAACATAATATCGGGCCTAGATGCGGTAAGATATAACAATGAGCCAATCATGGAACGGTAATGAGATTGATCAATAGGTTTACCGTCCATGTCCGCGTCGAGATGGCAATTTGTCGCCATTGGAGTGCTTCTTGAGCTACAATCTCCCATCTCAAATTTCTTCAAGAGGTCCTTTGTGTACTTCTCTTGATAGATGAAGGTCCCCTCTTGAAGTTGCTTGATTTGGAATCCAAGGAAGAAGTTGAGCTCTCCAATCATTGACATCTCGAATTCCCTAGACATCATTTTGCCAAACTCATGGCTAAGAGATTTGTTAGTTGAGCCAAAAATGATATCATCGACATAAATTTGACAAATGAATAGATCCCCGTCGATGTGCTTGGTGAAGAGTGTAGTGTCCACCCTCCCGATCTTGAAACCTTGCATGACCAAGAAATCCCTTAGACGTTCATACCACGCCCTAGGTGCTTGCTTGAGCCCGTAGAGCGCCTTGTGTAACCTATACACGTGGTTAGGATTCCTCGGATCTTCAAACCCGGGAGGTTGCTCAACATAAACAAGTTCGTTAATATAGCCATTGAGAAAAGCACTTTTAACATCCATTTGACAAAGCATTATATTGTGATGTGAAGCAAAAGCAAGGAGTATGCGAATAGCTTCTAACCGAGCGACCGGAGCGAATGTTTCTCCAAAGTCTAGTCCTTCAACTTGTGAAAAACCCTTGGCCACAAGACTTGCCTTGTTGCGGACCACGACGCCATTCTCGTCTTGCTTGTTTCGGTATACCCACTTCGTACCGATAACGTTCTTGTCCTTAGGTCGCTCCTCCAACACCCAAACTTCATTGCGGGTGAAGTTGTTGAGTTCTTCTTGCATGGCCATCACCCAATTTGGATCTTGGAGTGCTTCCTCTATGTGAGTGGGTTCTACACACGAAACAAAAGAGTAGTGCTCACAAAATGAGGCGACATGGCGGGAACGAGTACTTACGCCCCTTGAAGGACTTCCAATGATTTGGTCCATTGGATGCGCCTTGGAGATGCGTCCATGCCTCATAAGTGGTTGTGAGTCACTTGGCGGTGGTGAAGCTTGTTGTTCCTCTTGTGGTTGGACTTGATCATGGACTTCTTCTTGTCGTTGGTGTTGTGTGGCTTGTGAATCTTGCATTGGCAATGGATCATCTTTTTCTTCTTCTTCTTCATCAACTTGAGGCATCATGGAGGTGTTGATGTTGGAACTTGATGCTCCCCCTTGATCACGGCCCTCTTCAACTTCCGGCTTGATGTCTCCAATGGTCATGTTTTTCATGGCTTCTCGTAGAGGCTCATCATCTATTTCATCATGACCAAAACTCTCCTCTTGGGAGCCATTAGTCTCATCAAACTCAACATCACAACTTTCTTCAACTAGACCGGAGGTTTGGTTGAATACTCGATATGCTTTTGAGTTTGATGCATAACCAAGAAAAATACCAACATCACATCTTCTTTCAAACTTACCGAGCCTTTTCTTGCGGTAGATGTAGCATTTGCACCCAAAGACTCTAAAGTAGGAGATGTTGGGCTTTCTCCCAATGAGGAGCTCATATGGGGTCTTTTGGAGTAGTCGATGAAGATAGACCCTATTTGCGGCATGGCACGCCGTGTTGATTGCTTCGGCCCAAAACTTCTCCGACGTGCCATAGTCATCAAGCATTGCTCTTGCAAGGGTGATAAGGGTCTTGTTCTTCCTTTCAACGACACCGTTTTGTTGGGGGGTGTATGTGGCCGAAAACTCATGCTTCACGCCTTCACGATCACACCACTCCCCAATGTTGTAGTTCTTGAACTCGGTGCCGTTGTCACTCCGGACTTTGATGATGGGAAGTTGAAATTCCCGTTGAGCACGTTTGGCAAAGGTCTTGAAAACTTCCGGAGTTTCACCCTTGTCACCTAAAAACAAAGTCCAAGCATATCGAGAATAATCGTCAACGATAACAAGACAATAGAAGTTACCACCAAGACTTTGATATGTGGATGGTCCGAAGAGGTCCATGTGGAGTAGTTCAAGCGGCTTGGAGGTTGACACCATTGTCTTCATTGGGTGGTGTGAAGCAACTTGCTTCCCGGCTTGACAAGCGCTACATAGCTTGTTCTTCTCAAATGTGACATCCTTTACGCCGGTCACCATCCCAAGCTTGAACGACTTCTTAAGCTTGCTCATCCCAATGTGAGCAATGCGTCGATGCCATAGCCAACCCAAGCTTGTCTTAGTGAAAAGACAAGTGGTCAAGCTAGCATCCTTGTTGGAGAAGTCCACCAAGTAAAGATGTCCATGCCGAAATCCTTTGAAGATTAGTTCTTTGCTTGATTCACTAGTTACTACAACACCATTCTTGTCAAAGGTGCACGTTAGTCCAAGATCACATAGTTGTGCAATGGAAAGTAAATTGAAACTAAGTGACTTAACATATAGTACATTAGAAATGGACAAATCATGCGAAATAGCAATTTTACCTAAACCAATTACCTTCCCCTTTGAGTTGTCACCAAAGGTGACTTGTTCATGATTATCGGGGTTCTCTATGGTAGTGAACATACCATCATTGCCGGTCATATGTTGAGTGCACCCGCTATCGAGTACCCAATGTTTTCCTCCGGCTTTGTAATTCACCTACACACATGAAGTTAGTTTTTGAGTTTAGGCACCCAAGCTAACTTAGGTCCTTGTATGTGTGATACAAGTGATTTTGGGACCCAAAGTTGCTTGGGGAGCTTCCCCTTCATGCCCTTAATGTCTTTGCCGATGAACCTTGCCTTCACCTTGCCACCTACTTTGCTTAAGAGATAGTGATAATCATGGAAAGTAGATTTGTAGTTAGGAGGCAATTTGGGAGAAGGACGGTTGGGAAGAGGACACTCCCTCGTGTGGTGTCCGGTGACCTCACAATGTTGGCAATAGGATCCAACTTCTTTGATGAAGCTCGTCCTAAGCTCCGGTGAGGGCACCTTTCCTTTGTTGAGCACCGGGAAGGATCCAAGTCCTCTCTTGTTGAAACCTTTGGCTTGTTGGTAGAGGATTTCCTTGTGCTTGTCCTCTCCCTTGGAAAGTCTCACCACACTAGTGCGGAGAATTTCAATTTCGTCCATCAATTCCTTCTCCCTAAGGCTTGCTTTCAAAGGCAAAGACTTATCCAAAGTGTTAGTGGCATGTGAAATAGTTGATACTTTGCCATCAAGGGTTTCCTTTTTCATGTTTTTCATTTTTAGTTCAATTTCCTCATAAGCAAGGTTAAGCACTTCATGTTTTTGAACCAAGTCATTGTACTTTCCCAAGAGTGCTTGGTTTGCTAAGTCAAGCTCATGATGATCAAGCTTGATTTGAGCATTTTCCTCCTCGATTTGCTTGACATGTGTTTTGAGCGTGTCATGCTCTTTAAGTATGGTTACATACTTGTCATGCAAATCGAGCTTCACACTCTCAAGTTTAGCACAAGCTTGCTCAAGTGCTTTAACCTTGCTCTTTTCCCTTTTTATGATGACATGGTATTCATTAATCATAGATGCTAGTTCATCGGGGGAGAGCTCATCATCATCGCTAGAATCGTCACATACCTTGGAGTTACCTTTAGCCATGAGGCACATAGGAGGTGGACGAAGAGGTGAGTTGTCTTTGTCGACGACGGCAAGGCCCGCCAAGTTCTCTTCATCTTCACTCTCTTCATCGCTTGACTCTTCATCCGTGACCCACTCATTAGCCTCGCACATGAAGACTTTTTGAGGCCCTCTTCTCTTCTTTGGAAAGAGCTTGGTTTTCTTGCCCTTGTCAAATTTCTTCTTTCCAAAGGCGCGCTTGGGTTTGACCTCTTCTTCATCTTCATCACTTTCTTCTAGCTTTCTAAACTTTCCTTTGTGGTTGTCCTTCCTCTTGTCGGGTCTTGGACAATCATATGATATGTGGCCTTGATCACCACAATTGTAGCATGTTTTGTTTTCATCTTTTCTTGGGAGGAAGGCTTTCTTCTTTGGATCAAAGGAGTATCCCTTCTTTGCGATTTTGGAGTTTAGACGTGAGAATTTTCTCATCATCAATGCAAGCTCATCATCGTCATCTTCGCTTGTTGCTTGCTCTTCTTCGCTTGAGCTAGGCTCAACCACTTTCTTTTTCTTGGGAGTTGTCTTCTTGGTTGAAGCCTTGAGAGCAATAGTTTTTGATGATGACTCCTCCATCATTCCAAGTACGCTCATCTCATGAGCGTGTATTTCTCCAATGAGCTCCGAAACTTCAATGTTGTCAAGTGATTCCTTTTGGAGCATGGAGTTGATGATGTTGTACTTAGGCTTGGGAAGGAGCATGAGGATCTTTCGGTTGATAAGTCCCTTGCCAAGAGATGCAATGTCAAGAGCATTAATCTCCTCAATAAGAACATTTAAGCGTGAAAACATTTGGTTAACATTCTCATGAGGAAGCATTTTGAATTCATCATACTTGGATTTTAGCAAGTGATATTTGAGTTCTTTAACCCGAGAGGAACCCTCATGAATTTCAATTAAGCATGCCCAAATTTCACAAGCTTTTTCTTTACTAGCTATTCTTGCAAATACATCTTGACTAATGCATTCATAGATGGCATTTCTAGCCTTAGCATCCCATTTTAGTTGATCCCCAACATAATTAAGATCTCCGAAACCCGCATGGGTCGCTTCCCACACTTCGGGAGCAATGGCCTCTAGGTAGGCACGCATGCGTGCTTTCCAATAGGCAAAGTTCTTGCCCTCGAAGATAGGAACCGAACCCCCATTCTTGGCCATTTAAGCTCTCTAGCGGTGAAGCTAGAATGATCCAATGAGCAACAAGGCTCTGATACCAATTGTAAGGATCGAAACGCCCAAGAGGGGGGGGTGAATTGGGCTTTCTTTCAAATTTTAAGACAATTAAACACTTACAACTTAAAGCCCAATTCCCTATGCAATTAAACTATGCAATCAATGTAAATTAAAGTTGCGGAATGAAGATTGCATAAGAGTAAAAGGGAGAGGGATGCAAACGCTCGAAGGGACACGGAGTTTATCCCGTGGTTCGGTAAGATCACAAGGATCTTCCTACATCCACGTTGTGGCACCCACCGAAGGGTTTTGCCACTCCCAAGTCACCGAGACTAGGGGCTTCTTCACTATTCTTCTCCGTTCGCCAACCTTGGCAAGGTGGAGCTCAAGCCTTGTACACTTTTGGGATCCTCCGGGCTTCCACAATCCTCTTGGCAAGCTCCGGAAGTTGCACACACCAAGGGTCACTCCCTTTGGGCTCTCACTACACTAGAGACTCCAATCACCAAGAATGGAGGCACCCAAGCACTATCTCTAGCTAGTTCTAGCCTATTTCTTGGTGTACAAATGATGAACAAATGATGTAAAAGTGGTTGCTCTATTGCTTGAATGCTCTAGGATGTGTAGAGTATGTCTGGGCTTCAAGTCTTTCCGATTTGACAGGTTGAAGGGGTATAAATAGCCAGCCTCCACGAGATAGCCGTTGGAAAAGTAGGCTGACATCACTTCTCTGCGAACACCGGATGAACCGATGTCTCCCCTTCAGTTGTCATCGGTCAAAGCCAAATTAGCTGATGTCACTGTGTCAGATATGACCGTTGTTAGACCGATGTTGATCTGTCTTCTCATCGGATGATCCTGTGGCTCTTCCTCCAGAATTTTGCTTGATCTTGAGGCTCACTGGAGTGATCGACCGATGTGTGTAAGTCTGCACATCGGATGATCCGGTGCTTCACTCGGTCCAATGGTATGGCAATCTGTGATGATGGACCGATGTCACTGAGCCACTCACATCGGATGATCCGGTGAGTGCATTTGTCTGAGGTCTTCTTCTTCAATAGAACCAACTTGACCGATGTAGTCAACTCATAGAACGTCGGTTGATCCGGTGTGTTCAACTTGTTGACTTCGAGTTGTTTTGAGTTGTTCTTTTGGAATTTTGAACTTGTGACCTCCTTGACATTTGTTTGAAGTGTTGTTTTGATTGTCTTCAAGTCATTGAGTGATATAAAGTTAGAGCCTTCACTTTTTGTCTTCATCTGATTTGATTTGATCTCATTCATTGATTTTATATGGGTCTCCAATGTAATTTTGATTTCATTTGATTGAGTGTCATTGAGACCTTGCATTCACAAATTCATTAGTAATATCGAATGGTTGTCATTAATCACCGAAACCGTACCTCATGGGGCCTAGATGCTTTCATAGGCGCACCACTTTGCTGTGGTGGTCGAGAGCTGATGTGGCCTGAGTCGGTGGTGCGACGGTGGAACAGAGAGGCGACAGTGAGTCCTTCCCGAGGTCCACCGGCGGAACTGCAAAATCATTGTCAATGGTTGAGGAAACAACACCGAAGTTTCACTGGTTGATAAAGAAGAGGGTGGCGCATCACTTCGCTGTTGAGAGCTCGGCGAGAGAGGCTTCCGGTTTGCCGGCAACGGCCGCGCAGCGCCGGCGGAGAATCGCGCACGGGAGCAAACTAGAGCAAGGCTTCGACGGGGGAGAAAGAAACTACTCGGTTGTGGCAGGGAAACAGAGAGGAGGGGATGAGCTCGAATTGAAGGCCAACCACTTGTGGTGAGCTGTGATCACAGATGAATCTTTCCTCAGCGGTCAGCGCCGTATACGTCAAAGAACAGAGATGATAAGCTCTAGAGCTGCTGACCGGTGGGTCCCACAATGCAGCCACACACTTGCAGCCAGCTTTGAAATTCGATTTAAAATAAATGAGCTCTAAAAATTGTGAAACTTCATGGATAAGTCAAGAAAGTCATGCTTATCATGATGGTGTGTTCAAAACTTATGTTCAAATAAGTTTGAACAGAATTCAAAATTTTGAATTTGAGTTGAATTCAATGAAGCCATTGAATTAAATAGCAAACTTGCTTCAAAAATTATGAAACTTTGCAGGGATACTATTTGCAATATTTGGAATCCATTGGTCAACTCAAATATTTAATTTAGCAAGGTCTAATCAGGAGCTAAATTTGAATTTTTGACTTCCTTATTAAGGTTTTAATTTGTTTGATTTCTTATTTCCCAATTTAATTTATTTTTATCATTAAAAGTTTTTAGTCCTAACTGAAATTTCGCATTATAGAAATTTGGGGTTTTACAACTAGACCATAATAACATCTACACCTAGCACATGCATGGACTCCACAATCAAATAAGAAACGCTTTGTCCAAGTATATGAATAAATAAAGACTAATAATAATATTATTATAAAGAATAAAGTAACAAAATAAAGAAAAGATACATGAGTCATACCTTTCCCAATTTGGACTTGGGACTAGAGGCTCCTCTCTACATCCTAACATCCACTAAGAAACTAGGAGAACTAGTGTATACAAGAGAGAATGCTTAAGTGGTATGTGAAGTGAAGTGAGGCATCTCCCCCCTATTTATACACGGAGTAGAGGCGGTTCCCGCCACCAAAAGTGCGCGAATAAATCACCATCATTATCATCTCACCGTAGGAGGTTGACATGTGGAAGTTGACCGTGTTTGGTGCCATGAAGAGGTCGACCGAGCCACCAGGTCGACCAACCTGGTCAGGGGGCCAAACACAGTGTGCTTTCTCAAAGTGGCTAACAGGTGGGTCCTCTGACCATTTTTCGGGGCTCTACGCTGTTGGATGTCCTCAGATACTTCTATAGGTGGGACATTTGATCCATGTGCTGCCACATGTCGACGTATGATTTGCTAGGCAGGTATTCTTTAGGATTCATCCCTTGTATTCACTTCATTTCTGCATAGAATACCTGCATGCACTATTTTCTCCTAGTGCAAGTGGAACTAGGTTATTTCTAAAAGCAATGCGTGTAAGAAATGTCTACTCCATCACAAATTGAGATATATTAACGGTCGAAATTGGTACTTAATGACCGTCAACAAACTCCCCCAAGCTTATCCTTTGCTCGTCCCGAGGCAGAGTTAAAGACATAGGTTGTTGATCAGGAGTTGCTACTATGTCCTATTCTTCAATACTACCAAATACACAATTAACCATTCTACCTTGTATCGAATAAATTTGCAATGGTACTCACCCTTTACCTTAGTCATCATGGAGCTTTTTCCTTCTCCTCTCCTTGGGTGGTTGAAAGATCCAATAGTTTACAAGGCATGCATTATTCCTAATGTCTAAGTTCCACTCAAATTCTAGAGAATTTCAAATGATATTCAAAAATACGCTTAAATTCCTCAAATGATACTCTCAATCACTCCATTGTGTAAGTGGAATTTTCCTCACCAAGGAAATGTCTTTCTTGCCCTATATCTAAATAAGGTTTTTTGTGGTCTTGGTATGGAGCAAAAGTAGGCATATTTGCAACAAATATATTGCTAAGTCAAAAGAGTAAGTCTTCGGAGAAAACAAATCATGCCCCTAGATCAAGATTGTGCAAGTGTGATGGAATATTTGTGGTGGTGGAAGATGACTCCTTTTTATGCACTCTCTTTTATTGTAGGGATGAAGCATGGCTACCTTTCCTCTTTTTCTTTTTTTTTATCATGCTCATTCCTTGAGAGCATGCTTTATTCTCTTTTTTTCGTAGCCATGCCTTCTACTCCCTTCCTTTTCAAATAAAATTGAAGAGAGTTTTTGGCATTGAATATATGGAGTATCTTTTTAGGGGTGGAAAATGGAATGATGAAAATTTGCTAACTTCCAGTGTAGAAGTTTAGCATGTGCACATGTGTAATTTTGATCATGGAAATATGAAAATGAAAAGATTCTCACATAGGTCTATACTAGTTTGACTATGCTCAACGTGAAAACAAATAGCATATGCATGGGTTTTATCAAATTTAAATATCATATGGCATTGGTTGGAAATTTAAATTAGATGAGGAACTTCATTTAAATCAATTTGGAATTTCTCCATAGATCAAGATTCACTTTGATCAGGAATCTAGCAGCCCTATGTTCACAACAACCTAGAATTGGATCATGCTTATGCTACCCATGATTTCTTAGTTCTAGGTGAAGTACTTAAAGCCAATAAACTCAATAGTTGGAGAATATTAAATTGTAACTTAAGTACTAAAGAAGAATAAAACAAAGCAACTATTCATCATTTCAACTTATGAAGGAATCAAACATCCTTATGTCGCATAATTCATTTTATAAAATCCTATCCTAAGTGTTGTTTTTTCTTTTTAAGATTCAATGATGTGGAAAAGGGAAAATGAAATGCCAGGTGGGATGTGATACAAGTTACCTCAAGGAGGGGTCCTCCCCCAAGATTGTTCTTGGTCAAGGTTCGCAATAGGGGTTGAAACCCTAACAGCGGAGGTAGGTCTTGAGGTTGGCCTAACCTTGTTGCAGCATGGCTTCGACATTGGAGGGTTGAGTGTCAATGTTGTGTTGCCTCCCATGGATGCCATGAGTGTGGTCGAGGAGAGTGTTGTCGATGTCGTTTTTCCACGTCTCAAGATCTCCCATGTGTTGGGTGTGATCCATTGTTCCTTGGCTAAGGTCATTATAACCTATAGCCACAAAGGAACAACGTGAATCCAACATGTGTTGGGTGTGATCCATCGTTCTTTGGTGAAGGTTAAAGTAACCTTAGCCACAAAGGAACAATGTGCACCCAACAATAATGGTAACTCCCTTGAGATTGAATGGTTGCTTAGAATAGTTGGGAGCATAGGGATCCCACTTATTCATAGCAGCCCATTGGTTGCTCATGGAAGGTTTCCATATCAAATCTATGGCCTCGTAAAGCTATGATTAGCTCTCAGGATTAAATCTTGACAGGTTTCAACCATGCTCAGTTACTCATTGGCCAAGAGATGTTGGCATGATACTGCCAAATCATTATTCAACAATCAACTTCTTGTATACCTACATAGAAATATTACTCTTACAAGCTTCCCCTCTTGAATATAGAGGGATGATTAGCTCTCGGCATTTGTACAGTGGAAACTTCGGGTTAGATGATTGATTTCATTTGTACATTCGGGGAATAAAAACATCAAGGATCCATCAAGTTCAACTTTAAGTGCATCCATAAACAATGTGGTGTTCATTGATATAAGAGTGGAGCTTTAAAAATTAATCAATTTGCACATTTTCTAAAGCTCCTACTCATAGCAATGCAAGCGATCGATGTACACTGTATGGATTCTTTCATCTTAAAATTGTCTAACCATCATGACTTTTACAAGAGCAAATTTTTATATTTTGGATCATGGAAAACAATATTCTTATTTTTATCCTCCTGAACATTTTTAATTTCTTGCCTAGGAATTTGAAATATAGTAATTCACATATGAATGATTTTCAAATCAAAATTATGGATATCACTATTCCTAAGTTGCTACATCTCAATTCAACCATTAAGTTATTCCATAAGCTTTGTTTACTAAACCTAGGTAAAAAAATGTCTAAGTCAATTTAACAATGCTTATGAAATTCTAGGTACATGTTTAAATATATTCCCAAGCAATGCCAATACTTACTCTCGTGAGGGTGCATAAGAATTAAATGATGAGGAGGTGTAAACCTTCCTCGTCCATGTAAGAAAAAATCATTCAATCATAATGCAATCCAAATGATTGAAGATTTTAAAGTCGTACCTCAATTGAATGGCAGTTCGGGTTGATGGTCATTGTGTGAGACATTCACGACCATGGATTCTGGTGTAGCCTTTATGTTCGATGCCTATTACCAAGTTGAGGTTGCAGTTAAATGAGCTTCATCTTGCTCCTCCATCGGACCATCATCTTGAGCATTCCTCCACCATGAGCTCAAAGTGAGATCGGTGGAGGGATATGCACTTGAATCCTCCCAATAGGGCATTACGTTTGATAAGGCTTCCCTTCTTTCCTCTTTACACATTTCCTTCTGGCTGCACTTTAATCAAGAACAAACAAAACAACTAAAAAGTGGGTTACGTTAGCCCAAAAGAAAATTGAACCCTTTGTCAAATTGTTTTTCCCAACTTGAAACAACTTGCAAATGCAATGAGGATTAAGGGAAATATTTTTGGTTTGAATTAAGAAATTAAATTCAAGTGGTTATGCCCAAAGTCCATATCCAAGTAAATTTCTTCCTTAATTCAAAATTTTAGTTTTATGATGGTTGGAAATTTAAGGTTCCAACATGCAAGTGTGAAAATTCAAACATGCTAAGTGCAAACGCAATGGTTGATGGGAATTCAAATATGCAATTGAGAAAATCAAATATGGTATAAACACCAATTAACCTATTGGAAAGCACTCACCAAATTTTTTAAGTCCGATGAGCGGGACTTACCTCCATCCTGTTTAGCGTGATGATGTGTCGTCCATGCCCAGAAACGAAGGCATCGATGACTTCTGTTGGCTGACATGCCAAACCTCGTTTGGCTTCCATATGGACAAGTGGGACATGTGGTGGCCCCGGCCTCATTGTCGTCTTGATGGAGACTTGTTGATGTTGCGACGATTTTCCTTCTTGAAGATGAACCTAGTGACGCTTGTCCTTCTTCCGCCATTCCCTTTTTGGCGGCTTGGGCCATTTGAATGGCCCTTGCTTCTCCGTCTTCTTAGGATGTCATCTTGGATGAAATGACAAGTCTCCTCATTTCTCATAAAGGTGAATGAGGATATCCACTTATGGGGGTGTCACTTTGACCTTCAAGGTTTTCTTTATTCAACCCATGCTTGATCTAGGATCAAGATGCTTCCTTCAGCATAACAACACGTGGACTCCACAATCAAACAAGAAACACTTCATCCACAATATCGCTTTGCCCAAAGTTGAATAGGCTTGTTCGAAGTGTAGGGTCCAGCAAGAGATTGTGGAACCCTTGGATCTTGAATGTTTTACGGAGTGTCTTGTCCTTGGTCAATTTCCTCTTAGGTATGTTGTCATTGATTTCTTCTTGGCCATGGATAAGATACTTCAAGGTAGGCTAGTTGAAGTTGAATTCATTGGAATTCAAATTCACATAGTCTCCTTGATTGTATTGATTCCACTCTTGACCTCCCTTTTGGTCATGAACTTTGGAGTTGTTGTTTGGAAATGAAGGATCCCATGGGTCTTAGGGAAATAAATCCCCAAGGGTCCCATGTTGACATGGATTTTCGCAAAATGTATGAATATCCATGGCTTGGATCATCCAAAAACTTATCTATTGGTTTGATCTTCTTGCTCTTTCAAGAGGAGGTCCAGTTCCGTGGCTAGCATGTCCACCTTGTCAAAGGTGTGCATACCACACTAATGGAACTGGAGCATTCATTGATCAACCCCTTGATGGTTACCATCTTCTAAATAAAATTTTCATCTTTTTCATGATGAATGAGAAGAGGTCACCTCCAACTTCAGCATGAATTTGACCACAGTCCATGAAGTCAACCTGTTGTAGGAGTGTTGGACAATGAGCCAATTATCCACCTCATGGTGGAGGCAATCCAAGATATAATCTTGGAGCCTCCCCATGGTGTGGGTATAGATGCCTTTGGTTCCTGCTGGAAGCTGGGGAATCCTCCCGTTGTGGGCAATGATGTTGCCCAATGGGAAGAATTTGTTGAGGAACGCTTTGATATTGGAGTTAAACTCTTGTGTCCTCTTTGGCTTTCCTAAAGAATGGTCTAGCCAAACACTATCCTGTTTTCACACAACGGAGTAAACAAAGCAAGGGTAATCCTGTCTAAAAACTACTAGTACCTAAAGCTTAATCATAAGTGATAGTTATCCTTTACTTTCTTCGCCTTCCCTGGCAATAGCGCTAGAAATGCTTGTTGGTATTTCTTGACACCACAGATCATCTCCCGTAGGAGATGAGATCCGCAAGCGCACAGAATACACTATTGTAGCATCACCCAAGAGTATTCCAAAGAATATTGTATTTATCCCAAAGGAAGGCGGTGAAGTAAAGTAAACACTATTTTTATGACCAAGGTATAGGGTACTAAGTATTTATCAAAATGGGGGTAAGATGATAATAGGGGAAGTGTGACACGCACCTAAGAAATCTACTCTAAGGGTAAGGTTATCCTACTGAGGGTTAAGCTATGAGAAGGGAGTGCTCCTATTGTGCTCTAATTACTTATATATGTAGCCTATTAGTGTACACATGAGTATGCTAACGATGAATACTAGGGCTTAGTGGTCCAACACATCGAGCACGGGTTTACACCTCACAACAACATGATGATTCCCGCCTTGAGGTTGTGGTGTAGCCGAACGTGGGGGATTATGAAGGACGGGTAGGGCTATCACCACTTGCCACCTACCCCTACAACTTGTGGATCTACAAGACATCCAACGCTACTTAACTATCTAAGCACTACACTTACATGTTATGTAAATATCTTAAGAGTCATGGTAAAAATATCTTCTTCAGGCAATGACAAACCTAAACACCACTTAACAATTGTTGGGACTAAGCACTAACATATTCATATTAACATAATCATATTATTACCTAATTAGACTATAGTGGTGGTGTATGATGTTTTATGATAACATGATATGAGCATTATGACTAGACCATAATAACATCTACAACTAGCACATGCATGGACTATACAATCAAACAAGATATGCTTTGTCCAAGTATATTAATAAATAAAGACATAATAATATTATTGTAAAGCATAAAGTCACAAAATAAAGAAAAGATACATAAGTCATACATTTTCCAATTTGGACTTGGGACTAGAGGTTGCTCTCTACAGCCTAATCTCCACTAATGAACTAGGAGAACTAGTGTATACAAGAGAGAATGCTTGAGTGGTGTGTGATATGAAGTGAGGCCTCTTCATCCCATTTTTTACACGGAGTAGAGACGGTTTCCGACACAAAAAAGCGCACAAATGGGTCACTATCATTATCAGCTCACCGCAGGAGGTCGACACCTTGAAGCTGACCACATTTGGCACCAAGAAGAAGTCAAACGAGCCACCAGGTCCGCCGACCTGGTCAGAGGGCCAAATGATGTGTGCTTCCTCCAGGTGGCTGACAGGTGGGTCCTTTGACCATTACGGGGCACTACGCCGTTGGATGCCCTCGGATACTCCAGTAGGTGGGCCATTTGATCCATGTGCTACCACATGTCGCCGTCCGAATAGCTAGAAAGGTATTCTTTAGGATTCCTCCCTTGGATTTACTTCATTTCTGCATAGAATGCCTGCATGCACCATTTTCTCTAGGTACAAGTGGAACTAGGTTATTTCTAAAAGCAATGCGTGTAAGAAATGTCTACTCCATCACGTAATTGAGATACATTGACGGTCGAAATTGGTACTTAACGACCGTCAACAATATTCGTAGTAGCAGAACTCCCTTGAGATCTTCCAGTACTAGCACCATCAGCACCCTTTGAAGGACGACGAGCCTGAGCACCAGCAGTGTGTTAGTGGTCGAAGAACGAGCGGCCAAAACTGAAGAGGTTAGCAACAGGACAGTAGCACAAAGATGAGTCTCCTCATTATGAACGCTAGCCAGAACGTCCATAAGAGAGACACAAGTGTGACGAGTAAGCAATTGAGCATGAAGAGACTCAAACTCATCACGAAGATGTGTCAGGAAGTCATAGGTGTGTCGAAGCTCAATTGCATCCTTCTGAATCTAACAAGACTGACAAGTGTCTGGTGACAACTGAGGACCAAGAGTGTCAAGCTGGCGCCAAATAGTAGACATCTGATTAAAGAACACCTCCACCGTAGTATCTCTCTGTCGTAAAAGTTGCTCCTGGAAAATAGCAGCAAGACAGGCATATTGACCAGTATGCTCGTAATGCTGACTTAAAAAAGTCAACATCTGGTGTGCATACCCAAACTCAACTATGTCCACAGCAAGATGATCCTCCATACTAGCAGAAAGAATAGCACCACCTCGAGCATCATCATCTAACCAAGCCATGTACATATTGAAGTCAGACTCGTAGGAAGACAGACGAATCTTGAAATCTAAAATCAGCTTCTTCTTCTCATCATCAGTAGCCTTATCTGAAACGACAGGCTGTGAAGGAGCAGCAGAGCAAGACTGACATTTGAGATCGCCCGTAAGAAAATCCCAAAGACGCAGACATTGCATATGTAGACGCATGCGGAGAACTCAGTCGCGATAGTTGGTGCCATTGAAAAGCACCGGACAATGCAAAACTGAAACCTCGCCCGAAGAAGAAGTCATCCTGACAAGACAACCGACGATGGCTAGAGCCTAAAATAAGCAGCAACTAACGACAACGAGAGCGCAAGATAATAAGTGGCGCAAGATTTTTTGTTTTTTTTGTTTTTTTAAAACCTAACTCAAAGAAGGGTTGCAGGCTTAACCGCTCGCGGCGATCAGCACATGCAGAGAACATAGTGCCAGCCCTTTTCTCGAGCACAGACGCACGCAGGGAAAGCACTGCCTCAGGTCCAGAGCAGAGCGTCCATGTGTTGCCGACTTCGATCCGAAGACAGTGGTGCAAACATATTCCAGTTCCAGCAAACGACGGCTCAGTCTTCAAGCGGACACGGCGCTCCCAGTCTTTAAGGATGTGTTTGGTTGGGAGTCAAAGTGAGATGGGATGGATCCATCCCAGTTTTTAGGGATGGGATGGTCCCGTTTTCTGTTTGTCTAGAGGGATGGGACGGTTCCCGTTTCTTGTTTGTTTTGTGGGATGGTGTGGGACGGAATGGTCCCGTCTCTTGTTTGAATGAAAGGATGGGACAGGAACATGTGAGTATGAGTACTTCTGAAAGGCCGCGCACCTGTCTCCACGGAGGTGGGACGGATCCATCCCCATGTTTTCGGTGGGATGGTTCCATCCCGCATCTGGGTGGAATATTCTCTTTTGAGGGATGACTCCATCCCACATGTCTCCAAACCAAACAACAGAAAAAGTGGGATCGTCCCGTCTCGTCCCACTATATCCCTCGAACTAAACACACCCTAAGTGACATGCAGAGAAGAGCGTCCAGCTCCCAGTCGCGAGATACAGCAGCGACAGATGAGCCTGATTCAGTGGTTGCATCATAGGATCTAGCCGGCGGCAGATGAGCCTTATCCGGCGGTGGCAGGACTTCGACCAGGTGCAGAGCCCGACGTGAAACAACGATGAGATCCACGAAGGAGAGGCGGCGGCCCGGCGTGAAGATCCAGGTGATTGGCGCAGAGACCAAGCAGCCGACCTGCCCCCCCCCCCCCCCCCCCCCCCCCCCCCCCCCGCGCAGAGAGCAAGATCATGTCGATAGAGAAGAGCCAACTCGATCGAAGAAAATCAGCAAGAACAAACCAACAGTGGTGGCGGGCCGGGTGACGAAAAAAAAGAGCATGAGATCGATTGGTAGGGTAGTAGGAAAAAAATGACCCTAGGTTGGCTGTGATACCATGTTATAAATAGTGTTTGTATTGATATGAGGTTAGGAGGCCTGAATATATAAGGTACACAAAAATTACAAATATGCAGAAAATCCCCTACACAAAGGGAAAATATAAATAAGTCCTATATTTCTAACGGTGATGAGCTGCAGCCATGTGATTCTTCAGCAAAGTAACATGAGGTTTCCCATAGAAATCTGAAACTGATGAACAACCAAGTGTTGTATGATAAATTGTAGTATCCCAAACTGTTGCTAATAGGTGTCGGACTGTCCAGTTCTGGGCTCAAGAAGCACAGCGGTGTTGGTAGATATTTCCGGCATGCCATCAACCTCCACCATAATAACACCAAGAATTTAAACAACTTGCATAGCAGAGAAAGAGTGCTGAAGTGCAAAAGAGTAAATATACTCGGAAAATTGATCACCCACTACCGATAATGTGCTGCAGGCCGCTGATTTGATTTTCTGACAAGTGGAGCATTGTTTGAGAAGATCCATGGTCCTTACTTCCTTACTCAGCTGAGCAATTCTCCAGTCCATGTTCAGTTGATCCCATTAGGCTTCAGGAAACACGGTACCACCGATAACTGCTTCTTCATTTTAACCTGATGTTTCTACCGGTAAAACACTTTCTTTTTTTCGAATGCCCGGTAAAACAGTTTCTTGATCCTTTGGTAAAATCCACCAATGATTGACTCACCACCCATGAGGCTAGCAAGTAAAGATAACCTGTCCTGCTGCAGTTTATGAATTGCAGAATCAGCCAACTCAGGATACACTTTTAAGAGCACTCCTACCACAAAGTATGACTGAGGAACTAGTGATCAGCCTCTTATAATCACTCAATGCCACCTTTATCATCATTTTCACACTATATCTGTGCCAATAAAATAATTTATTGATTCCATGGTCAACTGCATAAATCCCTGACATACCATCACTGCAGATATCAAGGAATAGTGACTTGGCAACCACACCCTGCAGCTTAATGCTTTGGCCCTTAAAATCAAATTTCAAACTGTAGGATCAAAGAGCACGTGAAAAGCTACCAGAGGGGTGAATGGTAGATTAAAACTTTTTAGTGGAAGCAACAAAAACCCCTCGGCAGAAAAACAATCTGATAAAAAAATCGTGTGTGTAAACATGTTCAACTATGACAAAACTAGTAGATATTATAGAGAATCAATTCACGAAGACACGATTACAAGAATCATGAAAAACCGTCAAGAAAAACTCAAGTTATGATCGAAAGATCGAGGCAACGTCGTGCTGTCCAGAAACTAGATGAGAAAGACTTGACGAAAACAAGTCGTATGAATAAGGCACAAGAGCTCCTCTAAACTACGAATTTTATTCATCAAAACATAAGTGGAACATCCCAAAGTCGTCTTACAACGAGCTTTAGCCTCCCTTGCTTATATAAACAGCCCTAAGGCCAACCCAATTCAAACTAGGACTGTAATCCTACTTGGACTCTAACTCAAACTTACCATAATTACTTAAGACTCTTCCATACGCATATAGAAGCAATTCCAAGACTACCAAACACTTTATGAACTTATCTCATATTCCTAAAACAACTCTACTTCGTGTCCAACATGAATTCTAACCAAAACAAACTCAAATCTTTTCATATTTAAGCCATAGCCGCAGTCTGAGTCCATGATCCAACCGGTTGGACCTTTCTGGCCACATCTTCATGTCCATATCTATTCACCAAGTCTTGGAACAATGTAGCCACGTCCATGCACCCATTGCATACGTGCAAACCCTTTCCAACAACTTTCACGATACCTTCATATGCATTGTCCTTGACCCAAACATGTTACGTGACCTCCCGATCAATTCAACCACAACTCTTCCCGAACTTAGTTGTTGAACCTCATCTTCTACCTAAGAATAGTTCAATGGATCCCGTCACCAGCCATATCTTGACCTCAAGCAACACCTGCACATGAACAAACAACCAATTCTTCCGAGCACAAGTCCTCGACTTGACTCTCGTTAGTTCAAAAAATACAACACCATATGTGAGCACCTCACATAAGCATGTCACAAACTATAACAATGTTTAACCACTATAATCAGTCATAACACATCAAAAACTTATTAATGAATACTAAGCAAAACTTCTTATAAGCTAAAAAGCAAGTTTGAAATATTGCGAGTTAAAATAGAGCAACCAAACTCGATATGAAAACTCTGTGCAGTAATTGTTACTCTCGATATGCATTGAGAAAGTTCGGATAGTCCTAAACCATCAAGGGTAATGTTAATCCTAAAAACACGTTTGTAAAGATCGACCGTGTTGACTCACATGCCTCTCACGTGTGTAAAAGTTCGGACAGTCCTAAGTGCCGAACATGTGCAAATCGCGTGGAAGTTCAGACAATCCGAAGCGGGAAAACACGTGCAACTCATGTGCGATGAAGTTCGGAGAGTGCAAAACGGATTCCCGCAAGTTCAGACAATCCGAAGTGAGCTTTTCAGCAATATTCAAAACTTTGTGTGTGAACCCTCGCTTTTATTTAAATTGCTAATGTATTCAGCACACATAGGTCTCACACAAATACCATGCTCCTTGAATTAATTTCCCTCGTGGTTTAGCAACCACACCCTGCAGTATAATTATTTGGCCATTAAAATCAAATTGCAAACACTTCTCATCAACTTGACTAAGACTCTGCAAAGCCAACATGTCCTTTGATAGAATAATGTCCTTCTCCACAGTTGCAACATCTTCTTCTTTCTTTAGTGTGACCATGTAATTGTCTTGGCTTCCTATATCTGATTCATCACCATCCACATGTTTAGCATCATCATTGCATCTACTGCCAACATCCCTCTTCTCTTGCTCCTCAATATTTCCACAGGTTTTCAACTCCCTCCATTTCTCTATCTTTCCATTTCTTCCAGCCACGTGTTCAATCCCTGATTTGTTCTTTGAAGACACCTTGACATCCTTTAGGCCCTGTACGTGTGATATTTTGAGCTTGTGTTTTTGTCAAAGTCTGATTTGTTTTGACACTCTTCACCATCTAAAGGAGGCAGAAACAATTTCCCTTGTTCAGCTTGCTTCCTGCAATCATTATTACCCTTCTCATTGCCATTGTATTTGATAGAAATATTGGAGAGGAAAATAATTATTGTATTTTATTGATTAAAACCCCTAGGGGGTGGTACATATATATAAGGGGGTCAGGGGACATCTCTTGGTTACACAGGCAATGTGGTATTATTCTAACACTCCCCCACAGTCTGAACGTCTATTATCTATAACATTCAGACTGGATCGAAACTCCACAAACACCAAAGATGGCAGCCCCTTGGTGAAGATGTCTGCATACTATGAGCTGGTGGGAACGTGAAGAACTCGAACCGCACCAGTGGCCACCTTATCGCGAACGAAGTGCAAATCGATCTCGATATGCTTGGTGCGTTGATGTTGCACCAGATTGGGCGAGAGATACATAGCACTAATATTGTCACAGTAGACCAAAGTGGCCTTCTGTAGTGGACAGTGAAGTTCCTCTAGCAACTGGCGCAACCAAGAAGCTTCGGCGATGACGTTGGCTACAACACGGTATTCCGCTTCGGCGCTGGAGCGGGATACCGTGTGTTAGCGCTTCGAAGACCAGGAGACCAGATTATCACCAAGAAAGATATTGTATCCGGAGGTGGAACGACGTGTGTCAGGACAACCGGCCCAATCAGCATCAGAATATGCACAAGCTCGCTAACCGAAGAGCAACGAAGCTAAAGACTATGATCAAAGGTGCCTCAAATGTATCGAAGAATGTGTTTCACCAACGCAAGATGAGGCTCACGAGGATCATGCATATAGAAACACACCTGCTGCACGGCATATGCAATGTCGGGTCGAGTGAAGGTGAGATATTGTAGGGCTCTAGCAAGACCACAATTGTGAGTAGCATCCAAAACCGGAACAGCATCGGATGATAACTTGGCACACGTGTTGACTGGAGTAGAATATGATTTACAATCAGTCATGCCCGCTCTTTCAAGTATCTCAACCATGTACTATCGCTGTGAGAGGAAGAAGCCTGCATTGCTCCGAGTAACAGTTATGCCCAGAAAATGATGTTGGTTGCCCAAATCCTTCATTGAAAATTCTGCAGCAAGAGCATCAATAATGCGACGGAACAGTGGTGCTGATGAGGCAGACAGAACAATGTCATCCACATATAGCAATAGATAAGCCATGTCTGCGCTGTGTCGGTAGATGAAAAAAGAAGTATCAGACCGAGCACCAATAAATCCAAATGAGATAATATGAGAAGCAAAGCGACTATACCAGGCATGAAGAGCTTGCTTCAAACCATATAGGAACTTGTTCAGTCGACAGACAAAATTTGGATGGGTTGTATCAAGAAAACCAGAAGGTTGCTCACAATAGACTGTCTCGGATAGAGTGCCATGCAGAAAAGCATTCTTCACATCAAGCTGATGAACGGTCCAATCACGAGAGAGTGCAACTAAAAGAACGGTACGAACTATAGAAGGATTCACCACAGGGCTGAAAGTCTCACCAAAATCAACACCGGGTTGTTGAGTGAAGCCACGAAGAACCCAACGAGCCTTGTAGCGATCAAGAGAGCCATCTGGATGAAACTTGTGACGAAAAACCCACTTCCCAGTCGCGACATTCGTACCTGGAGGACGTGGCATGAGATCCAAAGTGTTGTTGGCATGTAGAGCAGTGAATTCCTTGATCATGGTCTCTCGCCAATTGGGACCGGCGAGAGCACCACGATAAGTCTTCAGAATCTGTGACAACGTTGATGCTTGAAGGTTCAGACGCTACACATGAAGACGAAGATCGGCCTTCCCATGTGTCCGCATGTTATGCTCATTGCCAACGGGTGTCACCTCGAGCATAGACTGTGGACCACGTACAAAACCTGGTTACTGGTGAAGGGCAATTGGTGGAGCCGTTTGAGAGCCAAAGCCTGGAGAAGTGTCGCGTGATGAGGAGGAGCTTGGGGTGGTCTGACCGCACGGGGTGGCGATTGGACTACCCAGTGAACAGAGGCCCGCCTGGTCTTCGGGACGAGTACCATTGGTTGGATCGTGAGGATCCGCGATCTGACCATCCGAGGAGTAGTGGCCCTCCTGGACTTTACTCGGGTTGCTGGTCTGACCGTCGTGAGTCATGATACGACGGAAAGGCAAACAGATGCTCGCCTGGCCTCTGTTGGGGATGTCGCCAGGTGGGCAGGGGCCAAGAAGGCCTCTGTGCATAGGTGTTGTCTGACCAGCTGGAGCCGAGGTCTGGCCGCTAGGCTTGTCGAAGTCGGGTGGAGGCCCACGTTGACGAGTACCTGCAAAACTGTCAGTGCTAGGGAGCACCGATGAATCGTAGTGTTAAAAAAAAGTCAAAGTGGGATGAAGGTGGGTTGGAGATTTCCGCAAATGGAAAGGAGGACTCGTCAAAAGTGACATGACGAGAAATAATGATGCGGTTTGTGGCTAAGTCTAGGCATCAATATCCTTTGTGATCGGACGGATAGCCAAGGAAGACACAAACTGTAGAGCAAGGAGCAAGCTTGTGTTCAGTTGTAGCAGAAAGATTTGGGTAGCACTTGCAACTGAAAACGCGTAGGTGGGAAATATCAGGTTGGGTGCTAAAGAGGGTGAAATGTGGTGTGGAAAAGGAGAGTGTCTTGAATGGTTGCAAGTTTATGAGGTGCTTAGCGGTGTGGAGCGCTTCTACCCAATAACTGGCCGTAACACTAGCTTGGAACATAATCGAGCGCATAGTTTCATTGGTGGTGCGAATGATACGCTTAGCACGTCCATTTTGAGGAGACATGTGAGGACAAGAGAGACGCAAAAGAACACCAAGACGTAGAAAAAATACGCGTGATGTGGAATTATCGAATTCACGACCATTGTCATATTGGACTGCCTTTATGGTGCGGCCAAATTGAGTGGGTACATAGGCAAAAAACTGTGACAAGGTTGGCAAAGTGTCGGATTTGAGGCGTAGAGGAAAAGTCCACGAATAATGAGAGCAATCATCAAGAACAACAATACTTGTGACCAAAAACACTTTGCATGGGAGATGTCCATAGATCGCAATGTATTAAATCGAAGTTGTTCGAAGCACCAGAATTTGATAGAGAAAATGGAAGACATGTGTGACGACCAAGCTGACAGGCATGACAAAGAGTATCAAGTTCTTATTTATTACATTATGGAAATAACCTAGACAAAGCCTCGAAACCTAAATGACCAAGATGACAATGCCAAAGCGTAGACGGTGTGGTGGCTGCAGCTAAGGCATGTGGTTGAGAAAGCATTGGCAAAGAGATGGAGTAGAGCTGTCCAGAACTATTACATCTGGCGATCACGTTCTTGGTGTCCAGATCCTTCACAGAAAGACCAAATGGATCAAATTCAATGGAAACATTGTTATCAGTGGTGAATTGACGAATAGAAACCAAATTGTTAATTATGTGAGGAGACACAAGAACTCGATGCAAATGTAAAGGACGAGCAGATGTAGAAAAATAAGTGTGACCCGTGGAGTTGACAGGTAGCAATGACCCATTACTGACAACGATAGATGAAGGAGTCGAAAAAGAGGGAGGCTGGGAGGAGGAGAGGTTACTGGAGGAGGAGCACATGTGGCTATCGGCGCCAAAGTCCATGTACCATTCAACAAACAGTGGCAGCGTCAGTGACATGGTGTTGAATGACTTAGCCAGCTCGTTCTGATCCTATGTTGTAGAAGACGCGGCGTAGTTGGAAGCTCCCCCGTACAAATATCTAGTGGTTGGATCACCAGAAGCCGCGGTCTGGTTGCTGTATAAGGAGGCGGTCTGACTGCCGCCAGGTGTAGTCGGGTTCTACTAGAAAGGCATGGTCAATCCTCCAGGTGTTCAAAAGCTTGGAGGCTGATAACCAAATGCACCGTAGGATCCTCCGTGCGCCAGAAGAGCCTACTGAGGACGAGCAGGTGCGCGTGGACATGCCGAGAAGCCTGGAGGAGGACCAGGACGGGGCGCAACACCACCCCAAAGCTGCAAGGTCCCGTTCCATGGACTCCCCGGAGTGGGAAATCCACCACTGTTACTGGTGTCATTACGCTTGTTCTGATTATGCTGGTTTCGACCTCGGTTGGAGGATGAGGGGCCAGAGACAGCAGCACCGAAGGTAGGTGTGTTTGATGCAGGGCCACCAGGAGCAGGAGCACGTGGAGGAGCACCACCAGATGATGCAGAAGACGGGGTGCGTCCCGCACCTATGGAGGTGGCCGCCAATGCATTGGCATTTTCCGACTTGCACTTCATCTTGATCTTCACAAGTTGGAGGTTGTTGCGGACCTCAGCGAAAGTGGAAAAGGGGAATTGTTGCTTGAGAAGGGATGCCATGTGAGAGAACCACTCGTTCAGCCCACGAAGCGTCGTGAGAACGAGAGTGCGGTCGGGGACGACCTCGCCCAAGTCACCAAGTTCATCGGCCATCGACTTGATACGATGACAATATTCGGTGATAGGAAGGTCACCCTGAACGAATGTGCGGAACTCGGCGTCCAAAATCATAGCACGGGTCTCCCGGTTGCCGATGAACAGCTCTTGAAGCCCAAGCCAGATGGAACGAATTGTGGGTATGCCTGCTGAGGCGATCTCAATAAGATCAGTAGAGACGGTGCTGTGAAGCCAGGAGATGACGGTGCAGTCGATGCGTTGCCAATGAGAGTCGGCGACAGCGGGATCAATGTCGGCGAGGACATGATCGGCGAGCTCGTACTTCTCGAAGGTGTTGAGTAAGAGACTCTTCCATCGATTATAGTGCGGCAAAAGGTTGTTGAGGACGATGGGGATCATTGACTTGATGTTGAGGATGGTGATTGCTTGAGCATGCAGAGTAGTAACATCGTCAACCACCGGAGGAGAGGGGTCGTGGTTGATCAAGTCATGACGAATCTCGTCGGCTGCGAGAAGCAGCTTGCAACGCGCCTCGTCGGCCGCTGCACGTGCATGTGCTGCCTTGATGGCTAGTCAATCCGCCTCCTCGGTCAATTGAGTTAGCTCGGCCACTTAGGCAATGTCCTGTGAGGCTGCCTGTGTGTCCGGGAAGCCATCGCCAACGGAAGCCATCAAGAAGTAAGAAACACGACGCGCGGGCGTCAATCTGCTGCAGTGGAGATCGTGGACGCGCAGCGCGTAGAGACCAAGACCTTAGACCGGGCGCGAGTCGCGAGTCGCGCGAAAGGCCGCACGTGGGCGTGCAGCGGTCTTCGGGGGACCCCGCTCTGAAGCACGGGTGCGCGTGAGATTTTTCCGGCGGCAGTGGCACGCTGAAAAAAAAGATCGTGCGCGGGGGGCGGCGATTCACCGGGAGCCCAACTCGACGCAAGAGACGGAGTCGGGCGTAGCTAGAGGAAGTTAGGAACGAACCTAATTTGATACCATGATAGAAATATTAGGGAGGAAAAGAATTATTGTATTTGATTGATTAAAACCCTTAGAGGGTGGTACATATATATAGGGGGTAAAGAGACCTCCCTTAGTTACACAGGCAATGTGGTATTATTCTAACAGTATTTATAACTTTTCCACTTGATATTCTGGTTCTCCTAAAACTCAGCAACATCATACAGTGGGAATGATGTCCCATACAGTCTTAAATTAACATTGTTGTCTGATTGTGATGGCTGAGACCACCTATTCTTCTTATCCAGCTCCTGACAGATCTCCATTCTACAACCATCACCTTCCTGCACCGTATCAACATCCTTCTTTTTCACATCCTCCGCATCCAGGACAGAGGCATTCCTTAGAATCTCAGCAACCCCTGTGCGCTTCAGATTCTTACAGAAACTTTGGTGCCAATAGTGTTCTTCACAATAACTTGGCCAGCCAAAACAGATCTAGCATTGATTTGTTCTTGTTCTTCCACAGATCCTCCCTGTGATTTTGATGCCTCTTGTTCCACCACAGCTGCAGCTTCCTCCACTTGGGCATTACAACTCTTATCTGAAATCAATGCAGATCTAGTAGCAGCGTGAAAAGAATCGGTCAGCACCCCGCGAGTCTGATACTCTCTGATGTGATTTTGAATAAGTTCCCTTACCCCTGTGACCAACACCATCCTGAGCACTGCTGGATCCCGCTCTCCCACTATGCAACCCCACATCACAGCTCCCAAATTTCTGATGAACGTCAATCACAAACCGATTTCAGGAACTAACTCCCTCAGTTATCATGTAAACCTGCCACCAACAAGATGTAAGTCCCTCCATATGTGTCAATGCCGCTCTCACCAAAATTCACTCATAAACATTGTAAGTTGTGAAGTAATCAACACACTTATCAATCCAAATTGAGGGATTCTCATCAGAAATTATTGGAAAGGATAGTGTGATCAGAAATTTCTCACCTCCTCCTGCATCACCAAGTGAATCTGAGCAGTAAAAAGTCCTTTTAAGTTCTGATTGCCCTCTGTTCATCCAGGGTGCTGCAAAGGGACCATCTCTTCCTCTCTGGCCATCACCAGCTTGAATCCTTCTGTCCTCTGATGAATAATATTTCCATGGTCTATCCCTCTCCTTTGCCCTCCTTTTACGAGTCAGCACTGACACCCTCTTGTTGATCTCATCCAGCCGCTTGAAGAGTCGATCATGTTCCTTACTCTCCTCCTCGACCACTTGTGCCGCCATCATTTGTTACCCCAACATTTGCCTCTGCATACCATTCAACCTCTCAAGCAGCTGTGAAATCCCTTCCAGATTACTGCACATATTCTCCACTGCGTTTTGTGCCATCGCCAACATTCCACCACGCTTCCACTGCTCAGAACAGACACAAAAGTAGATATGAAATCCCAGTTTCCACCGCCACCTTTGGTCTCAAACTGCACCACCCTCACAAGCTGGGATAGCCACTACCACCAACCTAGTGCAACTCTAGCCAATACCTTCCCCAAATCCACCTGGAAATCTCAAATGTCACCACCACCTCAGAGATGGAGCACCTCCCTCACGAGCTCCAACAGCCACACCACGACCCCCTTCTTCACTGTCGAGAAACTCGGTCTACCACTGCCCAGATGTTCCCTTCGCTCACTACCCTAGGTGAATGTGGCCTAGAGGGGGGTGAATAGGCCTTTTTGATTTTTAGTCGGAACCTGCAACACTCAACAACTTGATCAAATACCGAGAAATAGGACTAGTCCGGTAGAGCGTGGACTAGTCCGGTGCGTGTGGTCTAGATTGATCAAGTTAGATCAATGATCTCAATCTAAGTACTCTATGCAGTGAAAATTAAGATGTAACTAGAGTACGTTGCTTCAATTAAACTTAGTAAAGCACAAGGTAATTTGTAGTTTCAAGGTTTTAACATAAGATATGCAAGATCAAGTAAACCCGAGAATGTGATATGAAAAACTAAGAACAAGATTGACACAAGATTTTATCCCGTGGTTCGGTTTCCATAGAGGCAACCTACATCCACATTGAGGAGTCCAGAAAAGGACCGGGTCTTCTCCAACGCTACCCTTGTTAAATCGTCACGGGGGCCGATTCTCTTCCACTAATCATAAAGGGTAAATCACCAAGTTCAAGGGGCCTTCTAACAAGTTGAGGTCTCCCCAAGATTACAAATCGAACACCACCAAGAACACACTCGCAAGATCTATAATAAAACAACAGGGGTGTGTTAGAGAATCAAACCCAAGAGCTCAAACGTGAAGAATTGTGTATCTCCTTTGATCTAGAGTTGATCCACACAAATTTGATCTTTCTTTCGTTGGATTGTGTGGAGAGACGTGTTTTCTAGGCTCTTGGAGGGTGTGACGGTGCTGGGAGTCGAGAGATGTCATAGATGGGTCGTGCACCTCTATTTATACTAGGGTTTCCAAGGGTTATCGTTAGAGTTTTCAGAGTCCGGACTAGTCCGTGGTGGACTCCGGACTAGTCCGGTGTGCGGCATGTGGGAAACCCTAAGTGCCCCGAATTATCGGACTTGTCCAGTCAGGGGCGGACTAGTCCTTTTATCTCTGGAAAAATTCGGACTAGTCCGGCACATATCGGACTAGTCCGGTGGTGGTGAAACCCTAAGTGAATTGGGGACAAGTCCGCACTTGGAGGACTTGTCCGATTTTAGTCAGTGGGTTTTTTGGACCAATCTGGGCATATATCGGACTTGTCCAATTTGGATCAGAATGATATCGTACTAGTCCGTGGTGACATCAGACTTGTCTGATTTCTTGCAAAACTGTGAAGTGTTGAGGACTAGTCCGCACTGGGGAGGACTAGTCCGATCTTAGTCAGAAAGATATCAGACTAGTTCGTGGTGATATCGGATTAGTCTGGTCTGTGTAAACCTGGACTGTGCAGACAAGTCCGCAGTGAGAGGACTTGTCTGATTTTGAACAGAGGGATTATCGGACTAGTCTGTGTTGTTATCGGACTAGTCCGATCCTGTGTAAATTTGTGCAGTGAATGAGTTTTCTTGTGCTTGAGCTCTTGGGGTGTCTTTCTCCAACACACTCCATACTCAATGATCTAATATATTCAGCTCTTGAGCTCTTTTCCATATAGATCCTCAATCTCCTTTCTTTTTGCGCTTTCTTCATAATTTAATTAAAACCTGCGCTCATCTCAACAATTTGGTTAGGATCTCATTTGTTTGTCATAAATCAACCAAAACCCACAAGGGATGCCTAGATGCACTCTCAATCTCCCCCTTTTTGGTGATTGATGACAACCAATTGATATTTTACAAAAATGATTAAAAAAATGCAGAATTTTCATAAGGTGTGCACATATGTGTTTGGAACAAATTAAGCATGACAACATAAGGCATATGTGAACTCTTTATGGTGGGGTGCCAAACTACATGTGTGTGAACAATAATTGTGATGAGAAAGAAATAATTGACATAGATTTAACAATATCAAGCATAAATGTCAATTTAAGAGCATAAGCACATATTATATCAAACATTCATCACAGATTCCAAGAGCATAAGAATAGTGAAAGTCATCGTACCACATCACAAGCCCAAAAGCATAAGAGAGCATTAAAGGTTTACAACCCCAAAATGAACACAAATAGTGCTCTACTCGCAACCTACAACTACACTTAGTGACTCCCCCTCAATCTCTCCCCCTTTGGTATCAAGACACCAAAAAGGAAGGAGAGGGGGGATCTAGTGCCTTCATTCCTCGCTGTCGGTCCTCTCCTCATCTTCATCTTTAGGCTGTGGAGAAGGAGGAGGAGCAGATCCACTCGAAGTGCCCCCAATGCTAAAGTAGGAAAGTTCAGAAGGTGAGAGTGGTGGAAGCTCGGAGAAGTCAGAGGCTGAATCTTCAGAGATAACAGGGGATCCAATAAGCTCAATCTCCAGCTTCTGGCATATATGCTTGACATTTTCCTTGACATACCTCATATCTGCCTTCCTTGACTTGTTCAATTTATGGAGCTTCACTTCAGCCTTCTTGCAGGAGCCAAAGATGGCTGCCAAGTACTTCAAAATGCCACTATAGGACCCTCTTTGAGGAGGGGTCCTAGTGGTGGGAGCAGTCCTTGCATCTCCTCGAGCTCTCCTCGGAGCCTCTTCACTGGACACCGAAAATGGAGCAGCTTGGACAGTGGCTTGGGGGGGCTTTTGGGGCCTCAAGGGAGTTTGCTCCACATCCTTCACGAACTCTATTCCCGTGACCTTTTCAATCATAAACATGATATACGGCGCATAGCCGCAAGAACAGTTCAGGGTGCAGGAGATATTCACCATGTCGTTCCAAATATAGTCAAAGACATCAAACTTTCTGTTCTTGCTTATCACTTTCATTAGGGTCCTCAAGTACCCTTGCACACTTCTTGCATCTTCGTCTTTTGGAGCTATTGTCTTCCTCAGCACCCTATTAAGGACCATGAAGAAGGGCTTCATGTTCTTGGTCGATGGAGGGTTTTACATCAGGCTAGTATCATAAAGGAAGTCCATCCTATCCTTTCCCAAGACACCAATGTTGTGGATAGTCAGCTCATTGTTGCCGGTGTCTTCTAGGTGATGCAGTCTTGCAAACTAATCATAAGTTATGGTGTACTTGGATCCGTGTGTCATCCAAGTCACCCTCTTCTCCTCATCAATAGCAAAGTAGCAGGTGGCATAGAATTGAGCGATGATTTCATCGTTCCAGTTGCACCTGAAAGCAAACAAGTCCTTGAGCCCATGCCTTTCCACAGCTTGTATCACTTCAACCTTCCTCTCAAAGTGACTCCAGTCAATCCATTGACTCTTGACCACTGGAGTCTTCATCTGCATGTACACGGAGTTGTAGTAATCCTCGTGGAAGTTGCTCCAGAATCTGGCGTCAGCTGCCTTCTTTGATCTGCTGTAGCAATCCACAAATCTAATCTTGTAAGCCGTATCGCTTCCCTTGCCATTGAACTTCTCCTCGGAAGGATCCCTATTCCCCTGCCTTGGAGCTGCCATCTTGAGAGGGCCGATTGGGCTAGAGACAATTCCTTTTCCCTTGCCCTTATCTTGGTGAGAAGCCGCCGAGCTAGGGCCAGCTGCATCCTTGGCATTGGACGCAGACTTCTTGGCTACAACCTTGCGCCTCACTTGAGGTGGAGAAGGTGCTGGCTCGGAGGGATGCTCTTGGCGCTTCTTCCCTTGGCCCGTCGAGGACTGAAGCAAAGAGTCTTGGTCCAACTCGGCCTCATAATCAGAAATCTCATCGTTGGAGCTCGACATTGTCCTAAGAGGGAATTATACAATGTATGTATGAGAATTGATGGCAGGGAAGTGCATTGAGTAGTTGGAAATTAGGGTTGAGTTCAGTTTAAAATTGGACTTGTCCGGTGTTCAGTTACGGACTAGTACGGGGGTCTGGACTTGTCCGTATAGGGACGGGACTAGTCCGGTATTCATCACCTCAGACCCTAACTAGACGATCAATGGTGATTCCCAATGCACAAATAGCTTAAGCTAGATGTAATACAGCAAGGAGGCATGTATTAGCTGAAAGGAACTAAGATATTTGATCTAAAATGGAAGAAATCGAAGTTTCTAGGGTTTTGGGGGGAATTTACCAAAATTCTTCGATTCTTGATGAAGGAAGAGTTGGTGGTGCAGACAAGTCTGTGGTCTTCAATCCCCTAGCAATGGAGATCGATTTCCACCCAAACTTGAAGGGATTTGATGGAGAAATCGCCAAATTGCCTTGGGGGCTCTTGAGTGAAGAGAGAGAGTGTGTGAGGTGAGTTGTGAGGGTGAAGGAGATTAAGTTTTTGCGGCGCCTAGGGTTATGGAGTCAAAAAATTGGACTTGTCTGGGGTATACCGGACTAGTCCGGACTACCGGACACTCTGCAGACTAGCCTGTAGTGTGCGTACTAGTCCGGACAACCACGTACTAGTCTGTGGTCACCAGAACAGAACTTAATGGACCTTTCGTATATACTCAAAGGTACTTATAGAGAAAAATAGGGAGCAAAGTACACAAATAATCTTGATGAATATGATCAGTAAACATCCAACAATCAAACTATGACCATAATTCACCAAGATCAAGTAATTGAAATAGTTTTCTGGAGAAAATAGAGAGAGATGACTTTCATAACATAATCAATGGATTTTGAATAAGTCATACAGGTATGCAAGTTTTCAAGCCACGTTCCGAGCATCAAGAATATTTAGTTCATTTCGGAGTTCACAAAAACGCTTTTCATCAAGTGGCTTGGTAAAGATATTGGCTAGTTGTTTTCAGTGTTGACATGGGAAATGGCTATGTCTCCTTTCATTGAGTGGTCTCTTAAAAAGTGATGCCGGATGTCTATGTGTTTGGTCCTAGAGTGCTCAATGGGATTATGGGCAATTTTAATGGCACTCTCATTATCACAAAGAAGTGGAATACGGCTCATATTGTAACCGTAATCCCTTAGAGTTTGTCGCATCCAAAGGAGTTGTGCACAACAACTCCCGGCTGCAACATACTCTGCTTCGACTGTGGATAAGGCAATAGAATTTTGTTTCTTGGAGGACCAAGAAACTAGGGATCTACCTAGGAATTGGCATGTACTGGAGGTACTTTTTCTATCTACTTTGCATTCGGCATAATCTGCATTGGAGTATCCAATGAGATTGAATTTGGAACCCTTACGATACCAAAGGACTAGGTTGGTTGTATGAACTAAATATCGCAAGATTCTCTTGACGGCTGTCAAATGACACTCCTTAGGATATGCTTGAAATCTTGCACACAAGCACACACTCAACATAATATCAGGCGTAGATGCACATAAGTAAAGTAGAAATCGAATCATGGAGCGATATACCTTTTGATCCATGCTTGGTCCGTCTCCATTGAGATCCAAGTGTCCATTTGTTGCCATGGGAGTCTTTATATAGGCTTTGCCTTGTCCATTCCAAACTTCTTGAGTATGTCTTGAGTATACGTGGTTTGGATTATGAACATCCCCTCCTTTTGTTGCCTCACTTGGAATCCCAAGAAGTATTTAAGCTCTCCCATCATAGACATTTCAAACCTATATGTCATGATCTTACTAAATTCTTCACAAAAAGATTTGTTAGTTGAACCAAAAATGATATCATCAGCATAAACTTGGCAAAAAAAGAGATCATTATCAATATGCTTTGTGAATAATGTATAATCAGCTTTGCCAATTTTAAAACCATTTTCAATTAAGAAATCTCTAAGACACTCATACCAAGCTCTAGGATCTTGTTTGAGTCTGTAGAGTGCCTTACGCAGTTTGAACACATGGTCGGGGAACTCTTGATCTTCGAATCCGGGGAGTTGCTCCACGTACACCTCCTCCTTGATTAGTCCGTTGAGGAAGGCACTTTTCACATCCATTTGATAGATCTTGAAATCATGGTGAGTAGCATATGCAAGTAGTATTCTAATAGATTCAAGCCTAGCTACGGGAGCAAAGGTTTCGTCGAAATCCAAACCTTCGACTTGTGAATACTCTTTGGCCACAAGTTGTGCCTTGTTCCTTGTCACCACCCCGTGTTCGTCTTGCTTGTTGCGGAAGACCCATTTGGTGTCGATGATGTTGAACTTGGGTCATTCGATGAGTTCCCACACCTCATTCCGTTTGAAGTTGTTGAGTTCTTCTTGCATTGCCATCACCCAATCCGGATCTTTCAATGCATCCTCAATCCTGTGCGGTTCCAAAAAGGATACAAAAGCGTAATGTTCACAAAAATTATCAATTCATGATCTAGTAGTTACTCCCTTTTGGATGTCCCCGATTATGTTGTCGACGGGGGGATCTCTTTGGATGCATTGATGTACTCTTAGGTGTGGCACTTGTGGTCTTGAGTCTTCATGGTCATCTTCTACTCCCCCTAGATGGTTGCCCTCATTTGTGTGTTGATCATCTTCGTCTTCTTTAGGTTGATCTAGTGTAGAAGCTCCCCCTTGATCCATTACCTCCACTTGTGGTTCATCTTCTTCATTTTCATTTGGAGGTGGTGCTTGTGGTCGAACATCGCCCAACGCAATTCGTCTCAATGCTTGACAAGGAGCTTCTTCTCTATCTAGCACACATTGATCAACTTGCTCTTCTTGAGAGCTGTTAGTTTCATCGAACACTATGTCACGTGCTACTTCAACAAGTCCACAGACCTTGTTGAAGACACGATAGGAGTAAGAGTTCGAATCATAACCAAGCAAGAAACCTTCATCGGACTTTGAAGCAAACTTTGAAGTCCTAGGCTTCTTGTTCAAAATATAACACTTTGAACCAAAAACTCGAAAGGAGGAAATATTTGGCTTGTTACCGATGAGTAGTTCATATGATGTTTTCTTGAGTAGGCAATGAAGATAAAGTCGATTTATGGCGTGACAAGCGGTGTTGACCGCTTCAGCCCAAAATCGATCTGAAGTCTTGTACTCATCAAGCATCATCCTCGCCATCTCTATGAGGGTTCGGTTCTTCCTTTCGGCTACTCCGTTTTGTTGAGGGGAGTATGGTGCTAAAAACTCATGCTTTATGCCTTCTTCGTCTAAGTACTCCTCAACTTGGGTGTTTCTGAATTTCGTGCCGTTGTCGCTTCGTATGTTCTTGATCTTCAATGAGAACTCATTTTGGACACGCTTGAAGAACTTCTTGAGGGTTCCTTGTGTTTCTGTCTTATCATGCAAAAAGAAAACCCACGTGAAGCATGAAAAATCATCAACAATTACTAAGCCATATTTGTTACTATCGATGCTTATGTAAGCAATTGGACCGAATAGGTCCATGTGAAGGAGCTCAAGTGATCTTGTCGTGGTCATGACATTCTTCGCGGGATGAGGTGCTCCTACTTGCTTCCCAGCTTGGCACGCACTACAAGGCCTGTCTTTCTCAAAAACAACATCCTTCAAACCTCGGATGTGATCGCCCTTGAGGAGTCTTTGAAGATTCCTCATACCAACATGTGCTAGCCGTCTATGCCACAGCCAACCCATGTTGGTCTTTGCAATCAAGCAAGCGTCAAGATCGTCTTTATCTTTGTTGAAGTCAACAAGATAAAGTTTTCCCTTTAACACACCCTTGAATGCAACCGATTCATCACTCCTTCTAGAAACGAGCACACCCTCATTAGTAAACAAGCAATTATAACTCTTGTCACATAATTGAGATATGGACAGAAGGTTATAATCTAAGGAGTCAAAACATGAGAAAGCGTGTGTTGAGATGATATTGCAATTTTACCGGTACCGAGCACCCTTCCTTGACTATTGTCTCCAAAATAGATGCCCTCGCTTGAATCCTCATTTTCTTCATATTCTAGAAACATTCTTCGTTCTCCGGTCATATGGTTGGTGCATCCACTGTCTAGCACCCATTTTGCTCCACCGGAGGATTAGGCCTGCAAAAACAAATTATGTCTTGGTTTTAGGTACCCAAGCTTGCTTGGGTCCTTTAAGGTTAGTCACAAGAGATTTGGACACCCACACATGGGACTTGGTGTTCCCATGGCGTGGCCCAACATATTTGGCATGCACTTTACCAAAAGTATTTTTCATAAAAACATAACATGCATCAAAAGTTCTAAATAATAATTGTTGCTCATATGTGTTAATGTTTTTGAACTTATCAACATTGTTAGGTTTTCTAACTTGAGGGGAGTTTCCCTTCACAGAGACAATGCGCTCCTTGTTATTCTTATGGTTTCTACCATTTTGCTTTTCACCATAGGAATACCCAATGCCATATTTGACATTAGGAGGTCTTGTGGCCAAGTATGCACTGTGTGCATACTTGACCTTCTCATTGTCAAATATGCCATTGTGGGAAGGATGTTTGTCCTTGGTCGAGGTTGACTTGTCCTTCAAGCTAGTATCAATTTTAGCACATGCACAAGTAGTCATAGGTTCAGTTTTAAGGGGTTGAGAAGGTGAGCTTGAAGAGGATGAAAGGTCACTTCGCTTGAGTGACTCAACTTGTACCTCAATGATCTTGTTAACTTTGGTTGAGTTAGCAAGTTCATCCTTGATGGTAGCATTTGAGTCGCTTAACTTCAAGCAAGCTTCCTTGCTCGAAGCTAACTCAAGTTCAAGTGACTTGCTTCGCTCCTTTTCAAGTTCAAGGAGCTTTTTGATCTTATGATACTCCTCCTTTTGAAGGATGATCATATCTTCTTGTCGATCAACAAGCTCCTCCTTATCAATAAGTTTATCCATTAAGAATTTCATTCTTGCGGCAGTTTTCTTATCAAGGCCAACAAGCATATCTTCATTATCACTATTGGCATCACTATCACTAGAGTACGAATGCGAGGAGGAAGATTTAGATGTTACCTTTCTTTTAACTTCCTTCGCTATGAGACAGGTGTCGTTGTCCTTCCATGCGCCGATAGGTTGGGAAGAGGGTCGACTTCTTGGCCGTGTTCTTGATGGCTATGATAGCCATTTCCTCTTCTTCTTCGGACGAGGACTCATCATTTGAGTCCCACTCCTTTCCTAGGTGTGCCTGTCCCACTTGCCTTTTCTTCTTGAAGAACTTCTTGGGTTGAGGCTTTGTTTCCTTGATCTTCTTCTTGTTTTCTTCGTATGGGCAATCAACTATAAAGTGGTCATATTCACCACAGTTATAGCAGGCCTGCCTCAACTTCGGTCTTGACTTTTCTTTGTGTTTTACTTCACTTGATTTACCACCTTGTCTTCTCTTCATCATCCTCTTGAATTTCTTCATGAAGAGGATCATGTCTTCCTCATCTATGTCGCTGCTCTCATCATCGATGTCATCTTCATCTTGAGCCTCTCGAGCTTCTTTTGACAAGGGCTTGCAAGTGGATTTTAAGGCGACCCCTTTCTTCTTTGCCGAGGTGAGGTCGGCAATCTCCTTGACATGTTTTGCTTGCTTCTCTATCATTTCAGAGTTGATGATCTTTCCAAGCAATTCGTCCGGGGTCATTTTCTTGTACCCGGGGCTTTCTCTAATCATCGAGCACAGGATAACATTGCGAGACATGAAAGCTCTAAGGATGAGCTTCACCACCTCGTGATCATTCCACTTTTGATTTCCATATGCTTGAACCTTGTTGATGAGAGTCTTCAACAAGTTGTACATGTCTTGTGGCGACTCATCTTCTTCTATGGCGAATCTTCCCAATTCGCCTTCGATCATTTCAATCTTCGCCTCTCGCACATGACGATCACCTTCATGTGCAGTTTGTAATGTGTCTCATATTTCCTTTGCAATCTCGAGTCCATCCACCTTGGTGAACTCGTCTCAACTTAGTGATGATGTGATGACCGCTGCAGCTTCAGCATTTCGATGAATTGCTTGCTCTTGGCTTGGTGTAAGCTCTTCATTGTCGTCTGGGATATCTATACATGTGCACACTATATGCCACAAGCTGGGGTTAAGTGAGATTAAATGCATTTTCATGTTTTGCCTCCACATTGAGTAATCATTGCCATCAAAGTGTGGGGCTTTTCCTAGAGGAATAGACAAATAATAGCTATTGTTAGAATTTAGACGATCATAGTTGAAAGGATATCGTGAGTAGTCGGTGTGACTACTCCCCTTCTTCTTCTTCTCGTCTTCGATCTTCATTTTCTCTTTGGAGAGGGCCTTCTTCCTTAGGAGTGCTTTGAGTTCAAGCGTCTCCTCATCGTCATCCTCAAAGTCCTGAATGGCGTCGAGGAGCTTCTCCAATTTTTGAGCCTTTTCATCTTCAACCTTCTCTTGGTGGAGGCTCTTGTGCACATCCTTCATGTTCGACATTTTCTCTTCGAGCGATTAGTCTCCTCTTGAAGAGCCTTGCTCTGATACCAATTGAATGTGGCCTAGAGGGAGGGTGAATAGGCCTTTTTGATTTTTAGTCGGAACCTGCAACACTCAACAACTTGATCAAATACCGAGAAATCGGACTAGTCCGGTAGAGTGTGGACTAGTCCGGTGCGTGCAGACTAGATTGATCAAGTTAGATCAATGATCTCAATCTAAGTACTCTATGCAGCAGAAATTAAGATGTAACTAGAGTACATTGTTTCAATTAAACTTAGTAAAGAACAATGTAATCTTTAGTTTCAAGGTTTTAACGTAAGATATGCAAGATCAAGTAAACCCTAGAATGTGATATGAAAAACTAAGAACAAGATTGACACAATATTTTATCCCGTGGTTCGGTTATCATAGAGGCAACCTACATCCACGTTGAGGAGTACACAAAAGGACAGGGTCTTCTCCAACCCTACCCTCATTGAATCACCATGGAGGTCGATTCTCTTCCACTAATCACAAAGGGTAAATCACCAAGTTCAAGGGGCCTTCTCACAAGTTGAGGGCTCCCCAAGATTACAAATCAAACACCACCAAGACCCCACTCGTAAGAGCTACAATAAAACAACAGGAGTGTGTTAGAGAATCAAACCCAAGAGCTCAAACGTGAAGAATTGTGTCTCTCCTTTGATCTAGAGTTTATCCACACAAATTTGATCTTTCTTTCGTTGGATTGTGTGGAGAGACGTGTTTTCTAGGCTCTTGGAGGGTGTGACGGTGTTGGGAGTCGAGAAATGTCATAGATGGGCTGTGCACCTCTATTTATACTAGGGTTTCCAAGGGTTACCGTTAGGGTTTTCAAAGTCTGGACTAGTCTTTGGTGGACTCCGAGCTAGTCTGGTGTGCGGCGTGTGGGAAACCCTAAGTGCCCGAATTATTGGACTTGTCCGGCTAGGGGCGGACTAGTCCGTTTTTGTCTCTCGAAAAGTTCGGACTGGTCCGGCACATATCGAACTAGTCCGGTGGTGGTGAAACCCTAAGTGAATTGGGGATAAGTCCGCACTTGGAGGACTTGTCCGATTTTAGTCAGAGGGTTTTTCAGACTAATCCGGGCATATATCGGACTTGTCCGATTTGGATCAGAAGGATATCGGACTAGTCTGTGGTGATATCGGACTTGTGTGATTTTGTGCAAAACTGTGAAGTGTTGAGGACTAGTCCGCATTGTGGAGGACTAGTCCGATCTTAGTCAGAAAGATATCGGACTAGTCCATGGTGATATCGTACTAGTCCGGTATGTGTAAACCTGGACTGTGCAGACAAGTTTGCACTGGGAGGACTTGTCCGATTTTGAACAGAGGGATTATCGGACTACTCTGTGGTGTTATCGGACTAGTTCGGTCCTGTGTAAATTTGTGGAGTGAATGAGTTTTCTTGTTCTTGAGCTCTTGGGGTGTGTTTCTCCAACACACTCCATACTCACTGATCTAATCTATTCAGCTCTTGAGCTCTTTTCCATATAGGTCCTCATTCTCCTTTCTTTTTGCGCTTTCTTCATAATTTCATTAAAACATGCGCTCATCTCAACAATTTGGTTAGGATCTCATTTGTTTGTCATAAATCAACCAAAACCCACAAGGGATGCCTAGATGCACTTTCAATAGGGTTAGGGATTCCACCTCATATGCTGCTTAGTAGTGAACGCTACATGTTCCCAACGCCTCCATGGAGGGTTCTGCTCTCACCACTGATTGCTCTTCGGTTGTCGAGCTTCCAACGTATTTGCTGAGGAACAGTCGTCGAACACCACTATCGAGGATGATCGTTCTTTGATACTAGTTGTCACACATGGCTCTTGGCTATCGGCTCGCTGAGATCGAGGCTTGAGCACGGCGGATGCAGCCGAGGGCAGAAAGGTAGAAGACGATCGCGTCTCTATTTCAATGTTCCGTCCGATGTCTCTCTCTGTCCCACCTGCAGTCTTAATCCCTTTCAGCGATGGACCACTGGCCCATTACACAGTGGCCCATGGCCCACACGACACACATGCACGAAAATGAAAAACATCCCCACGTGCACCAAGCTTCCATGCCCTTCCTGCCTCTCTGTTGAATCCTCTGATCGCCCACCAAGTACTGAGTATGACAAATGCCTTCTCACGGAAGTTAGGGTTAGATCTTCCCCACAAAAACTGCGGCTGTGAGGACTCGAAGCATGGTGGAGGGCGGTGCCTAGAAGCGTGGTGGAGGGTGGCGCCTGTCAGGTGGAGGGCGGCACCTTGACGCGATGCGCCTCGAAGCGTGGAGTGTGGCGCCTCAACGCGAGGGGTCGCGACGTCATCGGGCCTGGACGATGCCCAAGACCGCAGTGAAGGTCGCCATCACCTGCGGTCAGAGCGAGGGCAGTGTGGAAGGGTACGGAGGGAAAAACGCTTCGCTTAATCTCATACCCTGGTTCCACCTTGCGTTCCAGGAAATCAGGCTCGCAGTTGTTTATTAGGACTTCTCATTTAGCGTCTTAGGAGCTAAGCAAGAATTAACCAAGGTGTATGAGTAGGTTTTTTGTTTTTTCATTGATAAGCAGAATTTAAGCAGAAACAAAGAGGGCCAATGTACTCTTTCAGTTTTTTTTATTATTAATGTTGGTGAGCCATATTCGGCTGCTTTACCTACAAACTTTGTTCTCATGTTTATTTTTTTTATGTTCGACCATATGGAAGAAAAATTAAAAGTAATTTTAGGATTTAACAGAGTAATTTGAGATCTTACTGGTTTTAAATTTTAATACCCCCAATAGGCCAAATAGGCTCCTAGCCTTGTTGGGCTGGCCTTAACAGACCCAAGCCTGCAAAAGCAATAATAATACAACTGGGTCCATTGACATTTTCTCAAGGGGCTGTCTAAATTTTAGGTGCCTGAAATTTAAGAAAATTTCAGGCACCGAATAATTAACAGGTAATTACTAGTATTAACCATTCTCGGTACCCTACGTACCAGGTACCCCATGATACTGCAAGAAGTGCAAGAAAGTTCCACCCGTCAAAGTCGAAGACCCTTGTAGGTCCCACATGTCACGTTGCACCGGACACGCTCCCCTCACATGGCTGGCTCCTGGGTTAACACGTGTAAAATAAGACCGGAACAAAACTCCCAACCAAGGGAAGCTCCGGCGACTACACTTGTACAACAGCCCTGGACCTAGCCCCCGTCAGAGAGAAGCTCTAGTACCGACACTTATACAGCGAACCCGGACCTACCCTCCCGCAAGGGAAAGCTCCAGATCTGCCACGTGTTGGGCCTCCAGACCTTCATCGTCAACAGAAATATGAGCAGACCACGTCCGTTACAAACATTCAAGGACAGTTAAAGCAGCAGTTACAAGGTCTGATAATGTGTCATTAATGCTATATTAATGACACATGATCAGTGCACCGTTAATAGGGGTAACGCTGCCATGAAGGCACGTTACCACACTATTAATTATACTTAATACCCTTTAGACAGTATATTAGGTCATTAAGCACACTAGGGCCACATGTCGGGCCAGGCCAGCTTTGTAACGGTCAGTCCTTAGAACTATAAAAGGGATGCATCGCACGAATATGGAGGAATCTGATCTGATTCAACCTGATCCTAGCGAACATCCTCGCTCAATACAGTTACAAAAACCCCGTGGAGTAGGGTGTTACGCTCAAGTGGCCCGAACCACATAAATCTCTGAGGTCATCATCTTGATATTGATCTTTGTGTGCCCCAACCACAAAAGAACCTCCGCGGGCTGCTTCTCAGCGGGTCCGGGGGAAGTGTCGTATCAAACACTTCGATATTTGGCGCGCCAGGTAGGGGCAGAGAGCGGCGCAATCCCGAGATCACAAGATGGTGAATTCAGCTGCTGGATCTTCCAATGGCAACCACGTTGGACAACCTGCCGGAGGCAATCCCTCCAACGTCCAACAACCAACAGGTGCCATTGCTCCAGCAGGTGCTGTGGCACCACAGCCACCATCTGTTCCAGCAAACAATACTGGTCAACAAGATGGAGCATCTGCGTCGATCACTACATCGACAAACAAAAACCCCGAGCACGCGCTCATTACTGCGCAAGCTCTTCTAGCCCACCGCCTCCAGGTGCACCCCAGGGTGCTATGGAGCAGTGGAGGGCTGATGTTGATCATCTGGTTGCAGCTGCAGCTGCAGGCATCAGTAACCAAGGTCCTCCCCCTTCGGGGCGAACACCATCACAACGACGGACCTTGTCCGGCTGACTTGGTCTACAAGCCCCTCAACAAAGGAGACGTGTTGCCTCTCAGCAGGTGACTCCGTTGCCTCCTGGAGCACGACGCACCCATACCATTACCAGGATTCTGAGTCATGATATGCGGTCGGAACTGGATCACCGTTACCGACACCAAGATGGTCGTGTCCACATTGAGCACGCTCGTGAGAGGTGAGAAGCTCGGGACAACCCTGCTCCTCAAGGAGTAGGAGGAGGCTGTTCTACCCTGGCCATGCACTTACGTATGGTCAGGTGGCCACAGAATTTTTGGCCCCACCTACTAGAGAAATTGATGGGACTGCCAACCCCGCTGAATTTCTTCAAATCTACTGTACTGCCATACTGGCAGCAGGGGGTGATGAGGATGTAATGGCCAATTACTTCCCGGTGGCCTTAACTGGGATTGCAAGGTCCTGGTTCATGAGTCTTCCACCCGACTCCATTAGTAGCTGGGCGGAGCTATGCCAGCAATTCACTGCCAACTTCGGTAGCTCCTACACCCGACCCGGCACTGAACTAGACATGTTTGCCGTAAAGCAAACATTGGGGGAATCGCTACGATCCTTCATCCAGCGGTTCTCTCAGGTATGAAATACCATTCCTTCAATCTCCAGCTCCTCTGTTATTGTTGCATTCAGACAGGGTGTTCGAGATAAGAAGATGCTAGAAAAGCTGGCTATTAAAGAAGTTACCAGCGTCACGATACTCTTCAACCTAGCGGACAAATGTGCTAGAGCTGCGGAGGGCCGGGAAATGCATTCCAAACCAGCTCCGGAGGCTAACCAGAAGTCCTCCAAAACTGAAGCCGCTACCTCCGGTAATGGCAGAAGAAGAAGAAGAAGCCCAACAACAAGAAGAAGTCGTCGGTCGGCGCTCCAGCTGCTGCTGCTGTACCTCCTGGAAGTCGGGGGCCACGCCCCGAGAAGCGACCTTGACCTTCATCAGAGGACGGCAACAGTTCCAAAGCATGGTGTCCAATCCACAAGATGAACCGACACAGCTTGGAAGAGTGTCGGGAGGTCCAGAACCTTGCCGAGCGCTACAACAAGCATCGGGAAGAAGCTCCCTTCTGTCAAAGGGATGGAAAACAAAAAGTCGACGAAGCTTCAACCGAAGAAGAGCTAGGTTTCCAGGACCCTAAAAAGGTCTTGAAAGTCGTTTACAACACTGTCGATGACGACTCCGACACCTCTGACAACGAACGTCGGAAGACCTTGAACACCATCTATGGTGGTTCTTGGGGCATCACCTCTCATCGCTCCTCAAGACAATGCGGCGGGACATGGCCATGGTAGCTCCTGCTGCTAAGGCAGAACCATATCGAAAGTGGATGGATACACCCATCATTTTTTATGCTTCGGACTGCCCCCGAAACATGATGGTGTCACCCACCATTAACAATATCCAAATCAACCATGTCATGGTGGACGGAGTTTCTGGTCTAAACTTCATAAGCTTTGAAGCTTTTGTTAAGCTTCAGCTCCGGCCTTTGGACCTTCGCCCATCCCGACCTTTCTTTGGAGTAGGTCCGAGAACCATTACTCCTATTGGTTCCATTACACTCTGGGTGACCTTCGGGGCACGGAAGAACTACAGAACCGAGAAAATGATCTTCGACGTAGCGCAGATCAGTCTGCCTTTCAATGCCATTTTGGGAAGGCTAGCTTTATACAAGTTTATGGATGTTGCCCATTGTTGTTATTTGGTGTTGAAAATTCCAACACCCACGGGCGTTCTTCGGATCCGTGGAGATCGTACCGCAGGAGTTACTGCACTGGAAGAACTCTATGTGCTTACCACAACACAAGAGGAAGCATCCAGTAAGGAGCCAGCTGCGAATCCTCCAAGCATTCATTACAAAGGCTCTACCTCCACACCTCGTGTGCATCCAAGCGGTGACGCCGACATACCCGTCAATGTCGTCCAAATCGGTTTTGATGCTGCTCAGACTACCTGTATATTGGGGGATCTGAACAACAAATAGGAACTCGCGCTCATCACTTTCCTCCGAGCTAATGTCGACGTGTTTGCCTGGCAACCATCACAAATGTCTGGGATCCCTAGGGAGGTGATTGAGCACAATCTGAAGATTTACCCAGACGCACGGCTTGTACACCAGAAGCCCCAGAAGCAATCAGTCGAGCGACAAAACTTCATCCGACAAGAAATCAAGAAGTTGCTTGAAGTTGGATTCATCCGGGAAGTTTTTCATCCAAAATGGCTGGCAAACCCAGTTGTTGTACCCAAGGCCAGTGGGAAGCTTCGGATGTGCATCGACTACACCACCTTAAATAAGGCATGTCCAAAAGATCCATTTCCACTTCCTAGAATAGATCAGATAGTGGATTCCACCTCCAGGTGTGAGCTACTGTGTTTCTTAGATGCATATTCTGGATATCATCAAATCCAAATGTTTAAGGAAGATGAAGAGCATACTGCCTTCATAACAGTAGTGGATTGTATTGTTATACTGCCATGCCATTCGGTCTTAAAAATGCTGCTTCAACATTTGTGCGAGCCATGTACAAAACATTTGGAGAGCTAATTAGAGACTTGGTGGAGTTGTATGTTGATGACATTGTTGTGAAAATCAAAAACAAGGAGTCACACCTTGACAACTTACAAGCCGTCTTCGACAAGCTGCGCACTACGCGCACTAAGCTGAACCCGGACAAGTGTGTCTTTGGGGTTAGCTCCGGAAAGCTTCTGGGGTTCTTGGTGAATCATTGAGGAATCGAAGAAAATCCGGCGAAGATCAACGCTATAGAAGAAATGCGTCCCCCAGCCCACATTAAAGATGTCCAAAAGTTGACTGGATGTCTAGCTGCGCTCAGCCGGTTTATATCAAGACTGGCAGAACGGGCGCTACCCTTCTTCAAACTCTTGAGGAAGTCCGGACCATTTCTTTGGTCCGAAGAAGCAGAAAAGGCGTTCCAAGAGCTGAAACAGCTCCTCACCACACTACCAATATTGGTAGCTCCTAATCCCGGTGAGCCTCTACTGCTTTACATTTTGGCAACCACCAAAGTTGTCAGTATGGTCCTGGTTGCAGAAAGACTGGAAACACATTCAGTCCAGGAGTCCAGACCCCTCCAGGAGGGTCTGGAACCACCTGAAGTGCTATAAGATCAACCTCATCCATCTGAGGAGGTTCACCTGGCTGATCAAAATGATTTGGATCTTCCCAATGAGATCTGGGTTGAACAAGAAAGAATTCTGGACCCCTCTGGGAGGGTCCAAGAAACACAACCTGAAGGTTCGAGACCATCCAGCAGGGTCCGAGTCGATGGAGAGGAAGCTTCGGGTCCTTCCAAAAGGGTCCGGACCATACAACGCTCTATGTACTTCATTAATGAAGTACTCCACGACGCCAAGACAAGATACATTGAGGTTCATAAACTGCTTTACGCAGTTCTTATCACCTCAAGAAAGCTTCACCACTACTTCCAAGCCCACAAAATATCAGTGGTAACTTCTTTTCCACTACGTGCAATTTTGCATAACCCTAATTCTAATGGGAATATTGCAAAGTGGGTGGCGGAGCTGGCAGAATTCGATCTAGAATTTGTGTCGAGACAAGTAATTAAAAGTCAAGCCTTGGCTGACTTTGTGGCGGAGTGGACCCCCTCACCATCAAACCCTGGGGGCCACAGTGAGTAGAAACCAGAGCTCAAAGTTCTGGTATTCACTGAGCCTCACTGGACCCTCTACTTCGATGGCTCCGTGCAGAAGTAGGATGCCGGAGCTAGAATCCTTCTCCTGGCTCTGACAGGAGAGAAGGTCAAGTACATGGTACACCTTGATTTCAAGGCAACCAACAATATGGCGGAGTATGAAGCCCTCATCTATGGACTCAAGGTGGCACTATCCTATGGTGTCAAACAGCTGTTGGTGAAGGGAGATTCACAACTAATCATTAAACAAGGGAAAGGTGAATACTCCTGCAACAATTCTCAATTAGTTGTTTATCTTTTTGAACTCCAGAAGCTTCAGAAGGACTTTGAAGTCATGGATATCCATCATGTATAGCGTCTTCATAACTCTGAAGCCGACGAACTCTCGACGAAAGCCTCAACCAGAGCTCCGGCTCTTAACGGAATCTTCGTCCGGAGGTTGTCAAAACCAAAAGCTCAGCCTACCGAACTGAGCGAAGGGGGCAAGACCAGCACCTCGAAGTTGGCAGTCCCAGTGGCCTTGCTACCATGGCGTCCACCAAGGGTCGTAGGTGCTGTCGGAAGCTCTGAGCAACTCAGCACGCAAGACTCAGAAGCTCAAGTTAGTTCCAATGCATGGATCTCGGAGATCCGAAGCTACTTGAAAGATAATATCCTTCCTGAAGACAGTGTATCCACTGACCAGATTGTCAGATTGGCTAAAAGATACACGTTGGTAGAAGGGGATCTTTACCGACGTGGTGCCAATGGCATCCTAATGTGGTGCATTGCAAGGGAAGAAGGTTGTGATCTCCTCGCGGAAATCCATGGAGGCAAGTGCGGGAACCACGCATCTTCTCACACGCTAGTCGGTAAAGCCTTCTGGCATGGCTTATACTGGCCTACAGCACTTTAGAATGTGGTTGAGCTAGTGAAAAAATGTGAAGCATGTCAGTTTCACGCCAAACAGATTCACACACTGGCTCAATCACTACAAATGATACCTCCTACATGGCCATTCGTTGTGTGAAGCATGGACATCTTGGGACCTTTCCCAAAAGCCGTCGGAGGTTACAGGTTCCTATATGTCGCCATCGACAAGTTCACCAAGTGGCCAGAAGCAACTCCAGTAGTAACAATCAACAAACAATCAGCAATCAAGTTCTTGAAGTCCATTATATGCAGATTTGGAGTTCCAAACAAAGTCATAACTGACAAAAGAACTCAATTTACAAGTGTTGCATTCCAAGAATATTGCGAAGACCTCGGTATTCAACTTAGCTACGCCTCAGTAGCTCATCCAGCAAGCAATGGCCAAGCCAAGAGAGCAAATGCGGAAATCTTAAAAGGACTCAAGACATGCATATGAGTGCTTGAAAAAAGCATGGAGCTAACTGGATTGGAGAGCTTCCATCCACATTATGGGCGAATAGGAGAACATATAACCGGTCAACTAGGGAGACTCCATTCTTCCTGGTGTACAGAGCTGAAGCAGTCCTTCCTCCGGAGATCACCTTGGGGTCCCTCCGGGTCTGGACCTTCGACGAAGCCACGCAGGACCAGCTCCGGCGTGAAGACCTTGACCTCGTCGACGAGGGAAGGGGCCAAGCAACTGTTCAGAATGCACGTTATCACCAAGCGCTCCAGCGCTATCATCAAAGGCATGTGCGTGACCGACAGCTTGAAGAAGGTGACCTGGTGCTCCGGAAGATACTAACTCGTGAAGGAATGAACAAACTTTCCCCCAACTCGCAGGGTCCCTTCGGAGTCATTAAATTATCTCAACCAGGGTGCATTCGCTTGGCAACTGAGGATGGGATCCCACTTCCCAATCTTTGGAACATCGAGCACCTCCGTAAGTTTTATGCTTAGAATCACGAAGGTGAGTCTGTAATTACACATAATGCATGTTGTAGAGTCATTATACAAAGACGGGCAAGTCCTCCGGGAGAACATCCGGACCCCTCCGGGAGGGTCCGGGATGTTCAAGTAACACTTCAAACAGTCACAGTACTAAAAGTGTAACTACTTGCCCTGGGTTAGTACAAGATGTATAGCATATTTAGCATGGTCCAGCATCCTAAGTGTGTCCTTGTCTCCCCTGTAATTCAAACCTATAATGGAAGGCATTATTTTGTGAAAATAGACTCCACGTGCATCTACTTTTTGTACGAGGCTCAATATATCAAATTATTTTTACCTCACCTGTCTATAATGAAGTTGTGCAAATCTTTTTGAGCTTTGTTCCGAGTAATTCACATGCATTACAAGCCTTATTGATAGTCTTTCTAGATCTTAACACTGCTACATAGTATACTTGCCTGAACGCCAAGCCAACATAGGTCCGGAGTGTGCTATCGACTTAGCTTGGTCCTGCACCCTAAGTACGCCATCTACCTACACCCCGGTAGGCCTCAGTAGGGTGAGTACTAAAAAGGCATGCAGATCTAGGAAGATTATATCAAAACGCCTGTTATCATGTTGAGTTTCTTCGGATCTAAAGCCCAAATAAGAACAATAAGTCACAACCAATTTATAGATAATAGGACGAATTTAACTTTCTCTCTTGCCTTTAATGTGTAGGAAAAGCAAAAATTCACAGCAATAGTGGACGACACCGGAGCTACTAAGCTCCGACATCTCCCAAGATAGGTCCGCCGTCAACGTCTAATATGTTGACGATGAAGCTACCAAGCTCCGACCATTCAGGGGGGCTGTCTTCGATGCTTCAAAATTGAAGACTTTGGACTTAAAATCTACAAGTGGGAAGTAACCAAGTCATCAACATACTGTCATAACCTTTGGTACATGTACACACCTCAACTGTACACATGAACCAGGGGGCCAACAAGATACGGCACGGTATATTGAAGACAAAAGTGAAATTGAAGGCAGAAAGGAGGATTTCATTAATTTGAGATACTGGATTACAAAATGGAGAGAGTACAGCAGAAGGCCTTTTGGGCTTGTGGAAGAATGAAGCTACCTTTTGGGCTACTTCTCGGGCGCTGGCTTTGATAGCATCTTCCTCTTCAGCAACGGACCTTCGAGCACCGGGTCCAGTGGGAATTGGGGATCTCGGCTTACATAACACGTCAGCACGTATTCTGCGACGTTTGTAGCTAGAGTTTTCCCCTCCGTCTCCAGCTGATCCGCTATGACGTTGCCCATCGCGTCAAGTTTTCCGCCAGCACCGTTGAGGGCCACCAGCGATCGGTCCAGAGCCAGCTCTGGGTTGTCCGGACGTACTGGACTGAAACCTAGCGGTGTCAGCGCGTCATTTGCCCACCCTAAGAAGTCCCACACTTGAATAGCTTCGGTCTCCTTCAGGCTCCGCAGCTCCTCCAGTGACTTCCGGGCAGCCGCAAGCTCCGAACCTTCACGGGCAAGGTGCTCAGCCAACTTAGCATGTTGTTTCCTCAACAACTTTCTTTTCCAAGTCGGTTAGCTCCGTCTCCCGGAGGTGGATGCGATTCTGCCTTTCAGCAAGGTCTTTCTCCCTGCCTTTAACTCTCTCCTCCCTAGCGGCAACGTCAGACTCTCTTTTCGAGAGCTTTTGCCCCACCTTCAAGTTCTTCTTCCTCTCTTCTTCCTTCCATAGATCCAGCTTTTTGCTGCGATCTACCAAATTTTTCTCACCCAGAGTCAACTTCTGGGTGACCTCTACCTCTCTCCTCACCACATCCTCTTGCTGCCCTAGGAGTTTTTCCTCCCTCGCCTCCAGGTCCGCTCGACGCTTCAGGAGAGTTTCGTTCAATTCAGTGAGATTTTCATAACGCTCGTCAGTAGCATCACGCCTCTCCTTGGCCTGCTCTAGAATCTTCCTGGAGTTAGCATCAAGCGCCCGGATGGCCGCTTCCTTCTCCTCCATTAACTTATCCCAATACTCTAACTGGGCTTTCTCCCTCTTGATCCATTCCTTCTGGTCAGCCAGCCTCGTCTGAGCAAGTCTGGTCTCAAAATGGAGTCTGTTGCGCCAACGCCTCAAGGTGTTGCGCTCCTCCTCCAAGGCTTTGCTCTCATGGTCAAAGACAAGCTGGACCTGATGGAGACTTAAGCAGGTGTTGTCTATGGACAATGCCAAAGGGATAGGTTCTTAACCTGCTAGGACCATTTCTGCAGGCTCAAAAGGGTTCTCCATCACAAAAATTGGCTCCCACTCTACAATAGTGGTCCCCTGGACTCCTGCGCTAGGGCCGCTCTCCTGGAGCCCTTCAGTGGTAGCAGAAGAACCCACTAGGGGAACTTCCACCTCTGGTGCAGTTGAAGGCGCCGCTTCAGGGTCTTCAGTTGACGCCACGAAGTTGAAGGACCTGTTGCCAGTCTTGCAAGCTGCTCTGGCTCCGGCCCAGGTACCTCCAGGACCACCACCTCTGGGGCAGCAGCTGGAGCTTCAACTGGAGCCTCAACCACCGTTGGCTCAGGCTCCAGAACAGCGGCCACCTCCGGCACAGTCGCTGGACCTCCAACCACCTCTGGCTTTGCCGCCGGACCCTCTACCTCTTTCGGCTCAGCCACCGGATATTCAACCGTTTCTGGCACAAAGGCCAGAGCTTGGGAAATTTCCGGCTCAATGGTCGGGGCTTCAGCTACTTCTAGCTCAGCAGCCAGGGCTTCAGCAACTTCCGGCTCTAAAGTCGGAACTTCTGACATCGCCGGTGCTGCAGCATTAGCCTCCGCCACCAGGGGTACATCTTCAATTTCTCTCCTGTGGTCCGGCGCTACCACAGGAGCTTCAGGTAAGGACTCCGAGTCCAAGCTCACGACAGCTAGCACCGAAGCTGCCGCGACTTCTGCCTCCGCTTGACGAGGAGGCTCAGCAATCGAAGCCGAAGCTTCGGCAGGCACAGCCCCAACCGTTGCAACAGAAACTGAAGCTCCGGGTCCTTTCTTCGACACCCTGAAAACAAAGGGAAGATAAGATTAAGAACACATTAAAAGCAAGACTGGCATTTTAGGGTGAGCAGTCAATGCTTACCTCAGGATACTGTCACCCCAGTCACCTTGGAACCTCTTCTTCTGAGGCTCGGATCTAGAGCCCACCAAATCTGGTGAGAAAACTGTTTTGGACCTCAGTTGAGGAACACTCACAGTCGCTGGAATCCTTTCAGCCTGAGCTTCTCTCCACGGGGAAGAACCCCCGGACGTGGAACTTTTAGCCAGCACTGAGGTCAGGGTCGCCTGCCCGGAACTTACGCCTCTTTAAGACGTTTGCACCGGAGCAGGGGTAGCTACAGAAGGCCTCCCCCTTTGGGGAGAAGAAGCCGTCATGGAAGGAGCAAGTCTAACGGACCTCCCGTCAGCGTGTTTCAACTTCCTCTTCTGGCCGGAGGGCTCAGCTGGCTCTTTGCCCTTGCCCTTGCCGATGTCTTCAGTATTTCAGCTCGGGGCGGAGGCAGGACCACCCTCAGAAGCTTCGGGGATCGCCAATCTGGTGGTCAGATGCCTTTCTACCTAACCAAGGTCGTCAAGCACCGGCATGCTCCTTTGAAGCTCCCTACTGAAATGCGCCTCCATGTTCAGGGGGAGGAAGGCTGCTGGAGGAGCCAAGTCGTCGCCGTTGACGTTGATCCCATGCTTTAATTTCTTCAAATGAAACTCCAAGGATTCATCATCCAAGTTGGATTTCAGACCGGTTTCAATCCTGTCGTCATCCATCATGCTGTTGAGGGCTCATGCAAGCTTTTCCCTCTTCTTCAGTGGAGCCCACGTGTTGACCAGGAAGTTGCAGAAGACCATCTGGGGGGTCACTCCACCTTCCACGCACTCACGGATCCTGGTCAAAACAAGTTTGAAAGCATCTGACAGCACCTGAACCACACTTCATGCGTCAGTGTCAACATTGGGGAGACCTTTGGGCAGCTCCAATTTCTCGTGCTCCTCTGCCGTGACGATGATCCAATCCTTCTTCCGGTCGTCCCACTTGTCAGAAGGAAACGACTTCAATTATTTGTAGGGGCAGTTCTTGCGCTTCACAAAATAGTAGATGCCAAGAAACTCGGACCCCTTGTCGGTGGTGTGGATGGTGAAGAAGGTGCAGAAAAGCTCAACACAGGGGGGGGGGGGAGTACCCACCCACATCTTGTAGAAGTGGACGAATGTCGCCACAAGAAGAAGAGAATGGGGGCCAAGGTGGTACAACTGCAGACCATAAAAGTCTAGCAGCATCATGAGGAAAGAAGAGAAAGGTGGAATGAATCCCACCATGGCGTATGCTGTGAAGTACACCATATCGCCATTGCGCTCCTTCTTGAACGGGAGCTTGCCGTATCGGACCAACTGATTGAAGGAGTCACTGGACCACCCCATATAGGTCCGGACTTTCTTCACATCATCATCGCTCTTGAGGCGGCTCTTGGGGAGACCCAACTCCATCGTGACAAAGTGGTGCAAAGGAAGGGAAAGCTAGGTGGAGTTTGGGAGGCTCTAAGTGCAAAGACGATCGAAGGCGTAAAGAGTCCTCAAACCGTGCGCACTTTCCTTCTTAAGTAAGCCTCCGTGACGCTTCGATGGAAACTGCAGTGAGATTGTGTAACACCCTCATCTTCATGCATCATGCCTTGCATACACTCAAATACATGTTTAACATTAATCCACATAAAGAGGAACGAGTTTAAAATTGATTTGGAGCATTTAAAATTGATTTGGAACAAAACCGCACTTAAAATGCTGAAAAGTGTGGACTAGTCCGATTTTGGTGAGGACTAGTCCGATTTCTCTCTGACTAAAAATGGACTTGTCTGTTTTTGCTGCGGACTAGTCTGATTTTGCCTCTGGAAACCTTTGGACTTGTCCGATTTTGTGCGGACTAGTCCGATATTCCAAGAATCCTTGAAAATTGCTAAGTCCCTGGACTTTTCCGGACTAGTCCGGTGTTCCAGCGGACTTGTTCGATTTCCTCTCGGACTAAAGTCGGACTTGTCCGATTTTTTGCCAGACTTGTCCGATTTTCTCTCTGGAAAACTTCGGACTAGCCCGGTCCTTTTCGGACTTGTCCGATATTTCATGACTCTAAGTTGGTCTTTTGTTTTACGACTTGTTTCTTGGGTTTCACGTTAAGTGGGCCTAGGGACGTCGTGCCTAACTCTTTTAGAGCCCATGTGCGACTCTAAACCGGCCTCTACTCCTCTCAAACTCAAAATCCATCTAACCCTAGCCTCCACCTCTATATAAACAACCCCACCCCTTGGCTTGACATCTATTTGCCACTTTTCCACCCCACCCAAACCCTAGTTCATGGAGAGCAACCATAAGGAGGGAGGAGAAGATCCCAAGCAAGAAGAAGAAGAGGAGGAAACGAAATAGGATCAAGATCTTCATCAAGTTTTGTTCTTTATCACCAATTCATCTCCAAGTTCATCCCCAACCCTAGATCATCTAGATCCAAGTGTTATCTCCAAGTTTCTTGATTCATTGGAGTTCTAAACACCTGGTATACCTTCTATTCTCTTTTACTTACGTGAATTCAATCCCTAATCTCCAAATTCATGTCGATCTAGAAAACCCTAGTTCGCTAGTTCTGCAAAGTGCGGACTAGTACGGCCTTCTGCAGACTAGTCCGATTTCCTTGGGTAAATTGTGTTGAATTGATTCTAGAATTTGATCTAATCAACTCCAAACCTGTATAAACTTGTTAAAATATATTAGAACTAGTTAGTGATCATTAAAAAGCAATCTATTAACAGGTTCTACCTTGCATTTGCATCAATCATGCATGTCATGTCATATTGAGTAATATTTTTTCACTCTTTGATTTGTGTTTCTTGTTTGTATGTTTATTGTGCGGATTAGACGGATTTGCACTAGAGAGTGCCGCGGAGGATCTGCAGCACCAAGATTTTGAAGGCTTTGACCCTAATCAACAGCAAGAGCAAGGCAAGTGTCCTTAAAGCATATTGATCCTGTTTTGAAATAAATGTTTTGTTTGCCAAACTGCATGCTTGTGTCAATTTGATGGGAATCCTATGGTAGCAAATTTACTAGCTTTGTTAACCACCCTTGTCACCTGGAATTATGATAGAGAGTTGGGAAGGGCTCTTTACTTTTTTGCTTTGCTTAATTAATTGGGATGGGAAAACAACACTATACATTTAATTATGCATTAATGATATTCTGGTTAATGTGAACTGGTCAATATGATATGGTAATGGGTGATCTAAGCAAGCCTGGTATGTGGATGGGTTGGATGATATGGTGGTTTTCTTGCTTTAGATCTAAGGACTGGTTCATGCGAGAATAAGCTAGGACGATAGTGCCACCACGAGGCCAAGTATGGGTGCGGCGTAGCTGATTAATTAGGGCTTTGTCAGTTCTATTTGGACCAATATGGATGCTTGGGGAAGGGGTAGTTGGATTGGGTTTGTTGATGATTGGTGGGACTACCCTGGGATCCGAATGGCTCAAGAGGGGGCCCTTGGTTGAAGATGTGCTCAGTTGAAGGCATCGCCACCAGTTAAACCTCAGTGGGGTCTAAATAGACTCGTAATCCCTTTGTAAAGGCTATTTTGTGATCTCTTGATCATATGCCAAAGGAAGTGTAATTGGCATAAGGGAGGTTCTTTAGTCGCCGACGGGTGATGAAATCACAAACACGTGGGTAAAGTGATACAACCTCTGCAGAGAGTCTAATAAACTATCATAATAGTCGTGTTCCCGGTTATGAGCATCTGGACAACTTCCATGATTATAGGGAACCTGGTATTGGGATGGTTTTTGGGATGGTTATAGTTTGATAATGGTTATGGCTGGTTATGGATTAATTTCTGGTATTGAATATGGTTATTGGCAAATGGTGAAATCTGGAATTATTGATGATGGTAATGAATTCAGATTGGTATTATGACATTACCTATGATTATGATGGGTTTACTTCACATATATATAATACATTGCTTTTCAAATGTTTTAATGTACTTTTCAGCACTTAACCATTATTATATTCGTCATTTGAATAAGCCACATGTCATACTTTCCACACTTGCTGAGTACGACATGTACTCACTCATGCAACCCCCTCCCCCTCCCCCAATAGTTGCAGGTCAGGATTGGGAGTTTAATGGCGATAATGCAGAGTTCTAGGCCGTGTCTACCGTCAGCTTTGCCTGTGGTGTTGATTGGAGTTGCGCTACCCTATCACTTATGCTGCCTAGCTGTTTAGATTGCTTATTTAGTTTATTTCTGCTGAATTAGTTGAACTTGTCATTAATATTCATTAGAGTTTGTACTCGAGGATAATATGGTTTGTGCAATAAAATTTGGTTAATTAATCTTGTGCTGTGATAATTTTTTGTATACTTTTTTGTGAATGCACTCGTGTATGTGTGTTGAACATCCTGGGCACACATATGTGTTAGCTTGGTTCATTTTTCGGAACCGGGTGTCACAATTTGGTATTAGAGCCACAGGTTGACCATAGGACGCAGCCTAGATAAAATGGACACTTTAGAGCACATAGGAGCACTCAAGAATCGATGTGTTTTTGCTTGGCGTGTTGTTGCTATATAAATTGGTTGCTTGTGTGCTTAATAGAGGATTTTGGGGTGCTTTAGCATTGCCATGTCCACATAGGCTAGTTAGTTATCTAGTTTCATATCCCTTGATGCATATAGTTGGGGACGTTTTCTAATTCTTACCTATTGCTCTTCTTCAGATGGTGAGGACTCGCAACCAGAGGGATGGCAATGATGAGGAGGAGAACAATGGAGTGCCTCAGAACAACATTGGACAACGATCTACTCAGGGAGCTATCAACATTGAGCAGCTATTGGCTATGCAAAACCAGCTCATGCAGACCATGATACAAACTATGGGACAGCTGCAGGCTGGCAATAATAACAATCAGCCCCACATGCCTCCACCGCCACCCCCGCCGCCTCATAACCGGTTGGGAGAGTTTAAGAGGACTAGGCCATCGACCTTTGCTCAAGCTGCTGACCCTATGGATACGGATGATTGGCTCAAGTCTTTAGAGAAGAAACTAGCTATTGTCCAATGCAGTGACCAGGAGAAGGTCTTATTTGCTTCTCATCAACTAGTTGGAGCAGCTGCGGATTTGTGGGATTCACTATGCAATGCTCATGAGAACCAAGAGAGAATTACCTGGGCGGAATTCAAGGAGAGTTTCCGTTCTCATTATGTGCCGGGAGGTGTTATGATTTCGAAGAGGCATGAATTTGAGAACTTAAGACAAGGAAGATCAAGCGTGAGTGAATATCTCAATAAGTTCACTCAACTCTCAAGATATGTGCCTGAGGATGTTAGTCGGGACAGCCGAAAACAATACTTGTTCATGAGCGGCTTGAATAATGAAATTCAAGTGCAATTGCTCAATTGTGACTATGTCAATTTTCATAAGCTTGTGGACAAAGCAATCGTGGTTGAGAACAAGATCCGTGAGATGGAGCAAGACAACAAGAGGAAGGCGCCATATTAAGGACAGCCGCAAGGAAGTAATGTGCGCCCTCGCTTTGCGCCGCCCAATGCGCCTTATTACAGCTCTTCTATTCCTACTCAACGCCCTGGTTATGCACCACGCCCAACTCAGTTTGTGCAGCAACGCCCTGTTATGCAAGCACCTAGGCCTCTAATGCCTTTTGCGCCTCATGCTAATTTTCCTGCTGCAAGTGTTCAAAACCAAGCTCGTCCCAATAATTTTGGTGGAGTTAAGAAGTGTTATACTTGTGGAGAAGCTGGACACTTTGCGCATCAATGTCCTAAGTCAGGCCTTGGTCAAGGAAGCAATACGTCGAGGCAAAACCCAAGACCTAATGGAGGAGCGCCACAAGGGAACCGTGGACAGCAGAATTTTGCTCGTGGCAATGTGAACCATGTCTCTACGGTGGACGCTCAACAAACGGATGACGTGGTCATTGGTATGTTTCTCGCAAACTCCAACCCTTGCGACTATGTTATTTGATTCTGGAGCATCGCATTCATTCATTGCATCGAAGTATGTTGCCAAGTATAGTTTGTCTATCTCTCATATGAAGTTTACTCTATTGGTTAAGTATCCTGGAGGAGAGATGAGGACAAATATAGTATGTCCATAAGTAAGCCTTAGAATAAGGGGGGTATACTTCTCCGCCAACCTCATTGTTTTGGCTTCTCAAGGATTGGACATTATACTTGGTATGGACTGGTTGAGGAAGCACAATGGAGTTACTGAGTGTGCCATGAAGACGGTGAAGTTGACCAATGAGGAAGGGATAACCATAGAATTTGAAGCATCTCAAACCACACCGAAGAAATTGGAGATGAGTCATATGGACGGTGCCGCAATTGAGGAAATTTCGGTGGTGAGTGAATTTTTGGATGTTTTTCCAGACGAGTTGCCAGGTATGCCACCTAACCGAGACATTGAGTTTGTTATTGATTTAATACCTGGAACTGCACCTATAGCTAAGAGGTCGTATAGGATGCCTCTTATGGAATTAGCGGAGCTCAAGAAGCAGATTCAAGAGCAACTAGAGAAGGGTTTTATTCGCCCTAGTTCTTCACCTTGGGGAGCGCCCGTGCTGTTTGTGGACAAGAAGGATGGAACCCAAAGGATGTGTGTGGATTATCGTGCTCTCAATGAGGTAACAACCAAGAACAAGTACACCTTGCCACGCATAGAAGACTTGTTTGATCAGATGAAGGGTGCTTGTGTCTTCTCTAAGATTGATTTGAGGTCGAGATATTTTCAAATGAAGATTAGACCATCGGACATACCCAAGACACCTTTTAGGACGCGGTATGGATCTTATGAGTACACCGTGATGTCCTTTGGTTTGACCAATGCGCCTGCGCACTTTTTGTACCTCATGAATAAGGTCTTCATGGAGTACCTGGATAAGTTCGTTGTGGTATTCATTGATGATATTATGATCTACTCGAATGATGAGAAGGAACATGAGGAACACTTGAGGCTTACGTTGCAGAAATTGAGGGAGCATCAATTGTATGCCAAGTTCAACAAGTGTCAGTTTTGGTTGAGAGAGGTGGAATTTTTGGGTCATATAATCTCAGGAGGAGGAGTATCAGTTGAACCTGGAAAAGTGAGAGACATGTTGAAGTGGAAACCGCCGCAAAATGTAAAGGAAACAAGGAGTTTTCTTGGAATGGCTGGATATTACCGTAGATTCATCAAGGACTTTTCTAAGATAGCCAAGCCAATGACGGAATTGCTAATGAAGGGAAAGGCGTTCCAATGGACTCAAGCTTATCAAAACAGTTTTGAGGAATTGAAGAAGAGGTTGACGACAGCCCCAGTTTTGGTACTGCCGGAAGTAAGCAAAAGTTTTGATATTTATTGTGACGCATCGAGACAAGGACTTGGATGTGTATTGATGCAGGAAGGTCAAGCAGTCACCTATGCATCAAGACAATTGAAGAAACATGAGCAGAATTACCCCACACATGATTTGGAACTTGCAGCCGTGGTACATGCGTTGAAGATTTGGAGACACTATATCCTTGGACATAGGTGTGAAATTTATACGGATCACAGGAGTCTTAAGTATATTTTCACACAAATGGATCTAAATTCGAGGCAACGAAGATGGCTGGATCTCATCAAAGATTATGATTTGGGGATCAACTATCATCCGGGAAAAGCCAATGTAGTGGCCGACGCTTTGAGTAGAAAAGGAGTAAGTCATCAACTCACAGTTCAAGAGTTACCATCCGAGTTATGTAAGGAGTTCGAACGGTTGAACCTCAGATTTGTGAATGAGATGGGAGTAATGGAGTTAAATCCAACCCTAGAGCAAGAAATTTGAGAAGCACAAGCCACGGATGAAGAGATCAAGGAAATAAAGGAAAGGACCGAAGAAGGGAGAGAATCAGATTTGATGAGGATGAACATGGTACCTTATGGCTCGGAAAAAGGATTGTCGTGCCTAATGTGAAGCATATTCAGGAGACAATACTAAAGGAGGCACATGACTCACCTTACTCAATTCATCCTAGTTGTACAAAGATGTACAAAGACCTGAAGACTTGCTATTGGTGGGCTAGCATGAAGAAGGATATAGCTGAATACGTAGCATTATGTGATGTGTGCCAATGAGTCAAGGCGGAACATCAAAGTCTAGCTGGACTATTACAACCATTGAAGATTCCGGAATGGAAGTGGGAAGAGATTGGTATGGACTCCATAGTTGGTTTACCACGTACTCAGTCCGGGTATACTCAATTTGGGTAATTGTGGATCGCTTAACCAAGTCAGCTCATTTTGTTCCTGTGAAGACCAAATATACAGCTGCACAATTGGCCGAAATTTACATGGAGCATATTGTGTGTCGACACGGAGTACCGAAGAAGATAGTCTCGGATAGAGGTTCTTGATTTACCTCCAGATTTTGGCAGAAATTGCATGAAGCATTGGGAACAAGGTTGAATTTTAGTTCAGCATATCACCCTCAAATGGATGGACAAACTGAGAGGACCAATCAAATTTTGGAAGACATGTTAAGAGCTTGTGCTTTAAAGCATGGGAAAAGTTGGGACAAAAGCTTGTCATACGCGGAATTTTCATACAACAATAGTTACCAAGCGAGCTTGAAAATGTCACCATATGAAGCGCTTTATGGAAGGAAGTGTAGGACACTTTTATTCTGGAATTAGGCAGGAGAAACTCAAGTATTTGGTCCGGATGTGTTGCAAGAAGCTGAAAAACAAGTCCAAATGATTCGTGAAAACTTGAGGGCTGCCCAATCAAGACAAAAAGGCTATGCGGACAATAGGAGAAGGAAATTAGCCTTTGAAGTGGGAGATTTTGTTTGCCTCAAGGTGTCACCAATGAGGGGTCATAAGATGTTTAACATAAGAGGCAAGCCCGCACCTCATTATATTGGACCATTCAAGATTTTGGACAAAAGAGGAGAAGTAGCGTATAAGTTGGAGATGCCAGCTCATCTTTCAGACGTACATGATGTCTTTCATGTTTCCCAACTCAAGAAATGCTTGAGAGTACCGGAAGAACAAGTGTCAATGGAAGAATTGGAACTATAGGAAGATTTGACTTATGCCGAGCAATGGGTTAAGATCTTGGAAACCAAGGAGAGAGTCACGAGGAACAAGGTGATTCGATGGTGTAAAGTTCAATGGAAGCGCCACACAGAAAAAAAAAGCAACATGGGAATTGGAGGATGATCTCATGAAGGAATTTCCCTATATCTTCTCTTCCACGTCGAATCTCGAGGGTGAGATTCATTTTAAGGGGGGTAGGTTTGTAACACCCTCATCTTCATGCATCATGCCTTGCATACACTCATATACATGTTTAACATTAATCCACATAAAGAGGAATGAGATTAAAATTGATTTGGAGCATTTAAAATTAATTTGGAACAAAACCGCACTTAAAATGCTGAAAAGTGCGGACTAGTCCGATTTTGGTGAGGACTAGTCTGATTTCTCTCTGATTAAAAATGGACTTGTCCGTTTTTGCTGCGGACTAGTCCAATTTTGCCTCTGGAAACCTTCGGACTTGTCCGATTTCCTCTCTGACTAAAGTCGGACTTGTCCGATTTTAGGCTAGACTTGTCCGATTTTCCCTCTGGACAACTTCGGACTAGTCTGGTCCTATTTGGACTTGTCCGATATTTCGCGACTCCGAGTTGATCTTTTGTTTTATGACTTGTTTCTTGGGTTTCACATTAAGTGGGCCTAGGGACGCCGTGCCTAACTCTTTAGAGCCCATGTGGGACTCTAAATCGGCCTCTCCTCCTCTAAAACTCAAAATCCATCTGACCCTAGCCTCCACCTCTATATAAACAACCCCACCCCTTGGCTTGACATCTATTTGCCACTTTTCCACCCCACCCAAACCCTAGTTCGTGGAGAGCCACCATCAAGGAGGGAGGAGAAGATCCCAAGCAAGAAGAAGAAGAGGAGGAAACAAAAGAGGATCAAGATCTCTATCAAGTTGCATTCTTTATCACCAATTCATCTCCAAGTTCATCCCCAACCCTAGATCATCAAGATCCAAGTGTTATCTCCAAGTTTCTTAGTTCATTGGAGTCATAAACACCTGGTATACCTTCTATTTTGTTTTCCTTACGTGAATTTGACCCCTAATCTCCAAATTCACGTCGATCTAGAAAACCCTATTTCGCTAGTTCTGCAAAGTGCGGACTAGTTCAACCTTCTGCACACTAGTCCGATTTTCCTGGGTAAATTGTGTTGAATTGATTCTAGAATTTGATCTAATCAACTCCAAACCTATATAAACTTGTTAAAATATATTAGAACTAGTTAATGATCATTAAAAATCTGATTAATTAGGGCTTTGCCAGTTCTATTTTGACCAATATGGATGCTCGGGGAAGGGGTAGTTGGATTAGGTTTGTTGATGATTGGTGGGACTACCCTGGGATCCGAATGGCTCAAGAGGGGGCCCTTGGTTGAAGATGTGCTCAGTTGAAGGCATCGCCACCAGTTAAACCTCAGTGGGGTCTAAATAGACTAGTAATCCCTTTGTAAAGGCTATTTTGTGATCTCTTGATCATACTCCAAAGGAAGTTTAATTGGCATAAGGGAGGTTCTTTAGTCGTCGACGGGTGATGAAATCACAAACCCGTGGGTAAAGTGATACAACCTCTGCAGAGAGTCTAATAAACTATCATAATAGTTGTGCTCCCAGTTATGAGCACCTGGACAACTTCCATGAGTATAGGGAACCTGGTATTGGGATGGTTATAGTTTGATAATGGTTATGGCTGGTTATGGATTAATTTCTGGTATTGAATATGGTTATTGGCAAATGGTGAAATCTGGAATTATTGATGATGGTAATGAATTCAGATTGGTATTATGACATTACCTATGATTATGATGGGTTTAATTCACATATATATATATATAATATATTGCTTTTCAAATGTTTTAATGTACTTTTCAGCACTTAACCATTATTATATTCGTCATTTGAATAAGCCACATGTCATACTTTCCACACTTGCTGAGTACGACATGTACTCACTCTTGCAACCCCCCCTCCCCCAATAGTTGCAGGTCAGGATTGGGAGTTTAATGGCGATAATGCAGAGTTCTAGGTCGTGTCTACCGTCAGCTTTGCATGTGGTGTTGATTGGAGCTGCGCTACCCTATCGCTTATGCTGCCTAGCTGTTTAGATTGCTTATTTAGTTTATTTCCGCTGCATTAGTTGAACTTGTCATTAATATTCATTAGAGTTTGTACTCGAGGATAATATGTTTTTTACAATAAAATTTGGTTAATTAATTTTGTGCTGTGGTAATTTTCTGTATACTCTTTTGTGAATGCACTCGTGTATGTGTGTTGAACATCCTGGGCACACATATGCGTTAGCTTGGTTCATTTTTCGGAACCGGGCACCACACATTGAAGACACTTTTCAAAAGTCTACCCCGTCAATGATGAGTGGCCTGGGGCCACCCCGATGAAGAGATCGAGGTCCTTACCCAAGGTCAACCGTTGCCATGATGAATAGCGGGAAATCCAAAGTCGGCGCTCTGACAGGGCGCGCGGAACTGATACGGTTTTTGTGTTGGGAACCGGCGACATTCAATTGTGTGAGATCCACACTCAAATATCTCATCTGCCGTATTCATAACAAGCCACGCGTCGAAGGTTTAATCCCGGACCGTCACTCTATCAGCGCATCAGATGACTTTTCGAAAATCAAAGCACGGGAATCGAGAATGGCCCCACCTCCGGCAGAACAACTTAACCCAAAGGGTTTCTCCTAGAGGTGGGCCCGGAGGCCACTGTCGGTACCCTACGTACCGAGTACCCCACGATACTGCAAGAAGTGCAAGAAAGTTCCACCCGTCAAAGTCGAAGGCACTAACAGGTCCCACATGTCATGTTGCACCGGACCCGCTCCCCTCACATGACTGGCTCCCGGGTTAACACGTGTAAAATAAGAACGGAACAAAACTCCCAACAAAGAGAAGCTCCGACGACTACACGTGTACAACATCCCCGGACCTAGCCCCCGTCAGAGAGAAGCTCCGGTACCGACACGTATACATTGACCCCAGACCTACCCTCCCGCAAGGGAAAGCTCCGGATCTGCCACGTGTTGGGCATTCAGACCTTCACTGTCAACAAAAATACAAACAGATCACGTCCGTTATAAACATTCAAGGGAGGTTAAAGCAGCAGTTATAAGGTCTGATAATGTGTCATTAATGTCATATTAATGACACACGATCAATGCACCGTTAATAGGGGTAACGCTGCCATGAAGGCACGTTACCACACTATTAATTATACTTAATACCCTTTAGACAGTGTATTAGGTCATTAAGCACGCTAGGGCCACATGTCGGGCCAGACCAGCTTTGTAACGGTCAGTCCTTAGAACTATAAAAGGACTGCACCGCACGAATATGAAGGAATCTCATCTGATTCAACCTGATCCTAGTGAACGTCCTCGCTCAATATAATTATACAAACTCTGTGGAGTAGGTTGTTAAGCTCAAGCGGCCCAAACCACGTAAATCTTTGAGGTCATCATCTTTGTATTGATCTTTGCGTGCCCCAACCACAAAAGAATTTCCGCGAGCTGCTTCTGAGCGGGTCCGGGAGAAGTGTCATATCAAACACTTCGACAAGCATTAATCATGATAATTAATTATTAATCTTTAATTTTATAGGTTAATCAATCATAAAATTTTCTTATTTAATTATTTTAGAATTAACATAATACTACAAAATTAAGAATTACAATTAACAAAATTAAAAAAAATTGCACTGCTGCCGTGTCCACTGGAGACGCAGCGCCCGACGAATAGTTTTTCCGTCCACCGGAGACGCGGCGCCCGGCGAATAGTTTTTCCGTTTTTTCAAAGTAAAATTTTTCCCCTGCCCAGAGTCTTTCTACCTACATGCACATTATAGATATTTCTATATGCTGTGTTGCATAACCTGTACACATCTTGCTAGCTGATATCCTTTTAAAATCTGTACCTTTTTGTATTATTATCAGCTCCATCATTTTCAATATTGCTTAAGGCCTCTCCGTCAACAATAACTAACACACGCTTAAGGCCTCTCCATCAACAATATCTAACACACCAAGACCTAAGGAAGCTCTCAACAGTGACAAAAGTCCTTCTGCGCGTTTAGGAAAGGGAAAAAAGTTGTCTTATTGAAGAGCTAATAGAGGCTTAACTGTTACATGTGAAGTGTTCTGCATTGATCTTTTATTTTTGTTTTATGTTCAGTGTTACATTTTACATCAACAATAATATGTTATTAATGTTAACCCTGCCCCGTTCGTGCTAGAAACTTTGAAGAGATACCATTCTGTTACTAGATTGTTGCTTGCTTGTATAGCTTGGAGTCCATTTTTTGAGCTGCCATTTCTTTGCATGGTCACACATTGCTTCATTTTTCGAGCTGTCATTTCTGTGCATGCACCTGTAGTGATTCAAGCAGATGTCCATTCATGATTCTTTGCACTCCATATCGCTTGCTTATGCTGATGTCTTTGAATTCATCATACTATGTATTACATTACTTACTTTCAGTCTTTTGTGCAGTCACTTCTTATTTACATTTGGCAATATAATAGCAGTTGAGATGTGATCATACAGTTCTTCTGTCCTTTGTACCTTTTTTCATGTCCCTCGCCTAAACTTGGTGTTGCCACAATTCTATTTTAGTATTTTACAAGTGTATGTACTTTTATGCGTGTACCTTCTAAAGTTCAGGACTAGTAGCCGTTTTATTTTACCTATATTTCTGAAGTACTTACTATATGTTGATTTAAAGTTTTTTTTTTGCAGCACAGCCTGCGTAGTGGGACCACAAAAACAGCTCAGGATGATGTTTGATCCAGTTTGTGTGTATGCATCAGCTATCTATGTTGGATGCGTTATTTTGGACCCAGTCTTTTCTCTTTGGGTTTGTAACACTGAACTATGTAGTCATCGAGTAGAGCTCGTTTATGCTTCTTCAGTCACCTTGTATCGTGATTTTTATTTGGTTGGTCAATTATGGCTAGTGTTGTAAATTAGGAATGATCTCGGGGAGTTCATTTTTGCTTAAGTTTATGCACCATGGATTTGCGGAATGAATCCTCACATTAAAATTTATGGGTGCCATTTTAGTTTTGCATTAAAGTTGTTTGCAGTTGCACAATGAATTTTTACACAGTTTTTTAGTTTTTTTTAGTTAAAATGAGCTATTTTTTTCTTTTTTCAGTAATCAAAATTTTTTTGTAATTTTTAGAGTCTCAAAAGTCTAAGGTTTTTTAATTAAAAAAAAGAAAACAAAAATCTGAAGCAAGCCAATCGTGAAAACCTTCCACTCCTGCTCTACCAACGTGAGAGCAAACTCAACCTGGAGGAACGACACTCGATGGTGGCGAGCCCATGGGTTGGAACCGGTTCCAAACTATGGTTAATAAAAACAGATCGGTTTGGGGTGGGCTCAAAAGTAGTTGTGGGTTGAGTTGGATTGATTTTATAGGTTTAAATTTTCAGTCTGGATCGGGCTGGACTGATTGATATAGGAAAAATAGATTGGGTTTGGGTTTGGTCTGAATTCTGGCCCATTAGCAGGTTGAGCTCAGACTTCTCTCCTACTCTACACCGCCAGCGGCGACCATGTCCATCCCCGACAATTGCCGCCACCTCCCGCCTCCCTCGACGACCGCTCCTCTGCATCGGACTCCGACGGAGAGGCTGACGCCGACTACTACCGCCCCATCTCCAACGCTGCCGCCGACTCCGATTCGGAATCCGACGCCGACCCAGATGCTGCCTTGCCGCGTCGTCGCTTCCACGAGACCCACAACGACATCGCAGCCCTGGATCTCGCCTCTGACGAGGATCAGGTGGAGGAAGACGTGAGCCCATCAGAGGCCGCGGCGCGGGCGTTCTCGGAGGACGAGCAGCGTCGCCGCGGAGCCATGCTGCCCCCGGGGGCGGCCGCGCGGATCGTGGACGCGATGCGCGGCGTGGAGTTCCCTGCCGCGCCGCCGCCGTGGGCGGGCAGCGTCCCCGAGGACCAGTGGGTCGAACGCCTCCGCTCCCTCCGCGCTGGCCGCCCCAACTGAGCAGGAGGAGCATTCCTCTCTTGCTGCCTTACACATTACAGAATCCTTCAGGAATCCATGCGAGCTCGTGATCTGGTTTGCACGCTGCATTCCTCGCTTGCTTGTTACAGTAAGTTGTTACATTTGCCATCCAAATTCGGAACTGGAGAATGCAAAATCATTCAGATAAGACTTGGTTGCTCTAGCTGTTGTGTTGATTGTAATAAGCGTGCTTTGGTTTTCAGAGTGCAAATAGGTGCCAGTGATACGCAACTCAGAAAAAGCAGTTATTACTGCTGATTTCACGTGAATTAGTGTTATTTTTTTGCTCTGTTGCCAAGTTCCAGTTAATTGTTGCTTGTTAGCCATGTTACTACAGATATTCCTTTTTGAGGAAATATTGCTGCAGATATGACGCTGATATTATGGACCACGATACAAAATTTTGATGCTTCTGTCCCATTAACCGTGTTCTTGATGGCCCGCAGTGGAATTACATATGTCACATGAACAAAAACAAATAGTGTCAATAACTCTCACATACCGAGTTTTTCATACTGGAGTAAAACTATCTTGTTTTTAATGTCATCAAACAATTTTGAGTTTGATGCACCAACTCATTATGTCATTCAAATTTTAAGTTTTAACACACATTGATCAAAGCTAAATAAGTGATTTTGCTCCTTTGAACCTGTATCAATAGTGAAAACCATGAAATAAAACAAAAAAAATTATATAGCTAGCTGCAACAGTATTACCTCAGTATAAGCTTGATTGTATTGCCTAACAGTAGCGGTAGGCTTTGTATGTCAATGAAACATATGCCTTCACGGCACGGACTACCGAATTCAACAACGAGGCCTCAGTTCAGACAGAGTTGACCAAAATTTCTACCGAAATCGTGGGCTTCAGTCACCTGAAATCACCTATTGTGTCAGGCGACGCTGTCAACCATCGCTTTAAGATTTGTGCACCATTCTTTATATTTCCCACCATTCCTCCCAACCCTAATCCATCAGCTCGATCCAGACTCACAGCAGCGGCTGGCGGCGTGGAAGAGATCGGCGTCTCGTGACGCGGCGGCACCCGGCGGCGAGCATGTCGACGACGCTCGGGATCTGCAATGGGCAGTTGTTGGTATTTTTTAACTTCACATATCATCTCCGGTAAAAGATAAGATCCGCATGTGCAAGGAAAACATCGTTGTAGCATTTCACCCATGAGTATTCCCAAGAGTTGTATTTATCTTAAAGGAAGACGATTAAGCAAAAAGATCACTATTCTTATTATCAAGATTTAAGATACTATGCAATTATCATAGCAGAGGTAACTTGATAATAAGAGTAGCGTGACATACCTAACTAGTCTACTCATAGAGATAAGGTAGTACTTATGTGAGTTAAACTAAGAAAAGATTGTTCCTAATGTGCTTCTAATATACATATGCATAGCTTAATAGTGTACATATGGATATGCTAATGATGAATATTAGGACTTAGTGGTCTAACATATTGGACACGGGTTTACCGCTGACTATATCAAAATGATTCCCATTAAGAGCATATGGTATAGGTGAATGTGAGAGAGTACAAGGAACGGACAGAGCTATCACCACCTGCCGTCTACCCCTCAATACGTGGGTGTACGAGACATCTAACGCTATCTAACGATCCAATCAATACGCTTGCATGCTAAGTAAGTATCTTAGGACTCCGGATACAATTGTCATCTAAGGTAATGACTAACATAAACATCATTGAACCAATATTGGAATCAAGCACTATGTTATTCATACTAACATATTCATATCATACATAATCATCTTATAGTGGAGGTTTATGATTTTATGGTAACATAATAACATAATTAATATACTATCATGATAAGAATTAAACTTACCACATACATGAGTTACACAATCAAACAAGAAATGCTTCACCCAAGCATATGAATAATAAAAGTCTTATAATATTATAAAGCATAATGTCACGAATAAAGGAAAGATACTTGGACCATACCTTCTTCCCAAAATGGACTTGGGAACTAGATGCTCCTCCCTACATCCTAAACTTCACTAAGGACTTTGAGAAGTGTGTATACAAGAGTGATGCTCAAGTGGTGTGTCTTGAGAAGTGAGGGGTGAGGGTCCTATTTATACAAAGAGTTCGATTGACCGCGTTTGGCGCCAAGACGGAGTCGATCGACTAGGGAGCTCGGTCACTATGTCATGGTCCCTCCCATGGTGTGCTTCCTCTGAGTGATTGGCAGTTGGGTCTTGGTCCCTCCCACGGTGTGCTTCCTCCGAGTGACTGACAGGTGGGTCCTCAAGCCATTCCCGGGTGCTACACCATTGGATTCTCTCGGATACTCCTGTAAGTGGGTCATTTGATCCATGTGCCACCACATGTCGACCCCTGATTGGCTGAAAATGTATTTTTCAGGATCGTTCCCTTGGATTTACCTCAATTTTGTATATAATGCTTGCATGCACAATTCTTTCCAAGTATAAGTAAAATTAGGTTATTGCTAAAAGCAAAGCATGTAACAAATGCCTAACCCTTATATAATTGAGTTATATTGATGGTTGAAATTAATACTTAACGACCGTCAACAAACTCTCCCAAGCTTATCTTTTGCTCGTCTTGAGGCAAAGTAAAAGAGTTAGATTATTGATCAGGAGTTACTACTATGTCCTATGCTTCAATAATACGAAATGCACAATTAAACATTCTACCTTGTATAGAATAAATAGGTAATGGTACTCGCCCTTTACTTTAATCATCATGGTGCTTTTGTCTTCTGTTATTGGGTGGTTAGAAGATAGAACAATTCACAAAGCATGCATTATCTAAAAATCTTAATTCCACTTAAATCCCGTAGAATTTCAAATAATTTTTAAAATTGGGAATAAGTTACTGAAATTATACTCTCAATCACTCCTTTGTGTAAGTGGATTTCTCCTCACCAAGATAATGTTTTTCTTATTCTACATCTAAATAAGACTTTTTTGTGGATCTTGGTAGAGAACAAGAGTAGTCATATTTGCATCACATATGTTGCTAAGTTAAAAGAGTGTAACACCCATCATTTCATGTACAAAAATTTGCTCAAACCCTTGATCATTGTTGTATGCATTTTTGGGTGATTTTTGATGTTCAATCGAGTAGCTTCCATTTAAAATTTGAATTTGAATTCAAATCAAAAGAATAGAAATGAAAAAGAAAAAGAAAAAGAATTAAAAACCCCTTTTGGGCCAAATCTTTCCCCCTGGCCCAATTCTCTTTTTCCCCTCCTGCGGCCCAGCCGAATCCCCCCCCCACCTCTCTCTCTCTCTGCGCCGTGGACCCCGCCTGTTGGCGCCTCCCCCTTCTTCTTCCGCGTGCAACCGCCACCCCGCGCTGCGCCGCGCCGCGCCCACTCCGCGCGCCCCGCTCCAACTACCTAGCCCACGCACGGATCGCCCCTAGGAAAACTTCCCACGCGCGCGCCAGCAACCGCCGCGCCCATTCCCGCTATAAATTCCACCCCTTCCCCTCTGTTCTCTCTTCCCCGCGCGAAAACCTTAACCTCACCGTTGCAAGGTCCGTCGCCCTCGTTCCCGACTCCTCGACGGTTGCCTCGCTCTCCCCTTGGCCCTAACCTCTTCGCCGTGTCGCCAGGAGTACGCCGGACACGTTGGAGCGAAGAGGTCGCCGGGGATTTGCCCATCTCGACGAGCACCGACGCCACCGCCGCCATTCCTCGTCGCCGACCATCCTCCGGCCGAATTCAAGCCTAGCTACTCCTCTAGGTGAGTTCTCTATCTCCCCTCTTTCGTTCCATGTCCCTAGCGCATTGTTTGGGCGACGTTTTCGCCGTTTTGGCCGTCTCCGGCGAGCTCGCCGTCGCGAGCGTCTAGCGCCGCCGCGCCGTGCGCCGCCGACGTCGACAGGAGCGACGTGGCCGCATCTCCTGCCGTCGGTTTCAACCGAACGACCGAGATTAGATCATCGCATCCCTTCGCGTAATAAAATATGGGCCGTCCGGTGCAGATCCAACGGCCCACGTTTGAATGTCCTTTTCGCCTTCGGTTATTCACCCAGGCCCCTGGAATCTTGTAGGCTAACCCCTGGACCTTGCTGGAATTCAAATCTAGCCCCCAGAATTCACAGTCTAGCCCCTGGACTTTCTGGAATTGGTTTAAATCGTTTAAATAGTCAATTTAACCCCTGGAAATTTATATAATTGTAGATTTAGCCCCTGTACAGTACAGTAATCTTATTTTCCAGTCCCTGGACTTTTATTTAATTGTTAAATATTGTTTATAGGTGTATTTAATGTGTAGAAAATAGATAAAAATGGTAATTAAGTGTAGAAATGCTAGGAAAAATTGATATAAATTATTTTATGCTGTGAATAAATTGTAGAGTTCATTTGAAATATATTTTGTCCATGGAATATTTATTATAAATGTTTAAAAATACATTTTGGCCATAGAAAATTCAATAAAAATGGTTTTAGGCTATAATTAAATCCCAAAAATGTAGGATAAATCTAAAATGCACACTTTGGCCATGTTAAGTAATAAATACTTCGTAGGGACGCATTAGTATAGGATTTTATGCTTATGTGTGTGTTGTGATGCATTGTTTTGCGTGCCCTTTACTTATTTAGCTTTGTTCTATTCTTGCCATGCTTGGGTATATATCTAGAGCCGTACTACGACCCTAATCTTAACCTCCAAGACCAGGACTTCGCCAACACTCAAGTCTTCAACGAAGGCAAGTGCCCTTGACCATTTTGCTCCAGTTCTAGGGATTTAGATAGATGCATGCTAATTAAATTGATGTCCTACTTCATGTTTACATGCCCTGTTCCATATAATTCCTTGTTACCTGAGATGGGTTGGAAAGTAGATAGGTCATAGTTATGCTTAGCCATGCTTAAATATTGGGATTGGGATTTCATACAATTGTGCTACATTAAACTTTATGGTTACTTGAACTTGTGGTGATTACACTATTGTAGTGGATAGGAATCTGGTGGTTGGTTAGTATTGGTATGGTGCAGTTTGCACGAAACCGGGATTGGGGTTTGTTACCACCGGATTCTAAGGACCGGTTTATGGAGAAAGCCACTAAGCTTTATAGTACCACCACGAGACTGAGATGGGGCAGCATGATCAATTAATTAGGTTTCTCCCGATGAAATGCTAGTGTTTGGATGGTGCGGGGAATGATGCGGGTGATCTGCTCTGGGATCCGCAAGGCTCAAGAGGGGGCTCTGGGGCGGAGGGTTACTCCGAGAATCCCCAGTGGTGGAAACCTTAGAGGGCTAGCACTAGTCGGGAGTACCTTTGTAAAGACCATGTAGTGATCTCCGGGCCACACACCTACGGAAGTGTGAAATGTGGTTGATCACCACGGGCTACATGGAGGTTTACTCAAGTCCACCTGGTAACAGGGGATGAAATCACTGCTTGTGGGGAAAGGGTACACTCTCTGCAGAGACTTGGTAAAACTGTCATGACAACCGTGCTCACGGACAAGAGCGGCTTGGGGCCAGTTCATAATTAGTCTATTGTTGGGAAATGGTGGTTAATTATGATTCAATTACATTCATTATCACTACTTATGAGTTGATTACTTCTTGAATTATGATATTGGTAATTGAAAGCTAAGGTTAGGTTTTAAGCATAGTGCTAAGCCATAATTGGCCTTTCCTTGCTTTAGCCAATCATATCATCTCTTCCCGCACTTGCTGAGTACTCTATGTACTCAAGCGTTTAATTTTCCATTAGAATATGAAGAAGAAGAAGCGGCACCGGAGGACTTCTACGTCAATCCGGAGGACTTGGTCTAGGCTGGTGACCTCACGCGCAACGGTTGCCTGTGGAGTTGGAGCTGCTCTTATCTATTAGTCTTCTGCTGTAGTTGAACTTGGTTAAACTTGTAGTTGATGTAAATATTTGTGGTGTGTATTTGTAGACCTTCGGGTCATACTGTAAGACTATTTTATGTATTCGAACATGGCAATGTATGATATTTCACTTTCGTTGACGCATGTACGATTCAACTGATCCTGGCGTACATGTGATAAGCGTCTGTTCATCTCTATGATGACCGGGCATGACAAAGTGGTATCAGAGCCAGGTTGCCCGTAGGACGCAAGCCTAGTTAGAAATGGCCGAAAATTAAGGACTATACTATTTTCTTATAAAATAGTATTTCCAAAAACTTTGTGCTTCCCATCTCAAACCTTGTGCTCCTTATCTTGCTGCACTTATTGATTTATTTCTAATTTAATTTATTGATTATTGATCTCACTCTCTTGTTTTCAAATGTTTGTAGATGGCGCGAACCAAGCAGACGGCTCGTAAGTCGACTGGGGGTCGTGTTCCACGCCACGCCCTAGCCAGTCGCTCCGCACCTTACACCCCCAGGAGGGAGACGACGCTGTTCTCTACTGGGAGTGCTGCTTCGAGGATGTGTGTCCGTCTTCGCTCTCTTCTTCGAGCTGCGGGGTACCGTGAGTACCGTGTTCGTCTAGTCTACCACACCACTAGGGTCTTTGCACCCTATACTGGTGGACTGGAGTGGAGTTCTCAGCTGGCCGTCTACTACGACTCGGAGCTGCTGCACTCTCACTTCTCTCCGGCCTGGAGGAGCTCCCAGCGTGCGGCTAAGGAGGACGCCACGTGGGAGGCGACTACCTACTGGAGCCACGCCCACAGGTTCCTTCTTGGGTGCACGGAGCACGCGTACAACCCTCAGCGCCCTAGTGGCACGGCCGCCTACACAGGACGTGACGTCGAGGGGCCCTTGACTCACCCCCAGTGCGAGAGGCTGGTGGACGACGTGGTGGAGTTGTCTTCGTGACTCCAGCGTTGTCAGCAGGAGCTACAGGACAGCAGGGACCTGGTTGACCGCTACGAGCGACTTCGCCGACGCTACGCGAGGATCACTGGAGCTGATCCTAACTCTCCTCAGTACGCTTCGGACATTGAGCCTTGGGACCCGAACTCTCCAGATCGTCGTATGAACTTCCCCCAGGAATCAAGAGAGGACTCGGAAGAAGAAGACCCGGAGATGGAGATTGAGGAGGACTCCGATGAGTAGGAGTGGACTTGTTTCCCCGCTGGACGACTCAGGACAGTTATCCTTAGTGTGTAGGAGCGTGTAGTTACGCCCTCTTTAGTCTTGAGTTGTGTTGTTTATGATGTTATGCTAGTAGTTTGCTTTATGTGATGTGTGTGTGGTTGTGTGCGACATGAGTTGTGGAATGCTTCGGCATCCTGTCCACATCCATGTCATTTGTGTTTAGACTTGTTAGTGAGTCGTGCGAGTTGTGGAATGCATTAGCATCTTGTCCACATCCGCACTAGTTGGTTAATGAATTTGCTTGCTTTATATATACGTGTCTCCCTTGATGCATGTAGTTGGGACCGTTTTCCATAGCGTACCCTTCTATATCTTATCTATTGTTCTAAAATTTCAATTCTTCCCTACACAGATGTCTGGAAGAGGTAGAGGTAGAGGTCGTGGAAGGGGTGCTGTGCCCCAAGATGAAGGACTTGGAGGTGTGCCAGGATGGAATGGTAGGGGTGCCCGAGGGGCCCCAGCCGCGCAACAAATGCAGCAGATGATGGCCATCCAAACCCAACTGCTTAACAACCTTACACAGATTGTCACCAACCTGCAGCAAGCCCCACCCCCACCACCACCAAATTACAACCTACCGCCACCACCACCTTTTCCACCTAGGTCCTTCCTAAGGGACTTCCTGAACACTCATCCACCCACTTTTGCCACAGTCACCGAACCCATGGATGCCGATGATTGGCTCCGAACCGTTGAAAACAAGCTGAGGCTCATCCACTGTGAAGGAAGGGAGAAAGTACTACTAGCCTCCCATCAACTCCAAGGACCGGCAGGCGACTGGTAGACTGCATTTACTGAAGCCCACCGGGATCCAGAAAGCATTACTTGGGAAGAATTCAGGACCAACTTCCGCAATCACTTTGTACCTGAGGGAGAAATACAAGCAAGATGTGAAGAGTTCTTGATGTTAAAGCAGGGCCGTATGACTGTGAGGGCCTATTTGAATGCATTCACCCAGTTGTCTCGCCATGCTCCAACCGATGTGGATACTGACTCCAAGAAACAATTCCGCTTCAAGAATGGATTGGACAAGGAGTTAAAGTTCGCCATGTCTTCCAGCGACTACGGCGACTTTCAGAAGCTGGTTGACAAAGCTTTTGAAGTGGAGAGGACTAAAAAGGAATTGGATGATGAGGAAAGAAAAAGGAAGTTGACTATGGCACATGCCTCTAGCAGCAATGTGCGCCCCCGTCTTAACCCTCCGCCTGCAAACCAAATGACTCGTCCCATGAACTACTCGGGGCAGAGGTTTCCCAACTCCAACTACAGGCCACCCACTCCCTACAACAAGCAGATGCGCCAGCAGCAGCAACAGCAGCTACCACGCTCGCCAATGCAACCCCCACGTCAGCAGATGCAGCCATCCCGTCCTTCAGCTCCAGCTAACCGTCCAAATGGCCAACCCCCAAGAAACCAATCAGGAGGCAACAAGGGCCCAAATAATACTGCGGGAGTACAATGTTACAAGTGCGGAGAATGGGGACACTATGCCAGCAGTTATCCAAAGAAGCAACAAAACCCAACTGGTCGTGTCAACCATGTGACTCTGGAGCAAGCACAGGAAGCGCCTGATGTGGTGATCGGTATGTTTTCTGTCAACTCCCACCCCGCCACCATATTGTTTGATTTGGGTGCTACACATTCATTTATATCCAAGGATTTCATAAAGAAGCATGACATGGTAGTTACATTCTTGAATGGGCCATTATTGATAAACTCTCCTGGAGGAGAGATGGTGGCAAGGCATCTATGCCGAAAAGTGAGTATAAACATAAGGGGGGTAGTCTTTTGGGCCAACCTAATAGTGTTGGACTCACAAGGATTAGATATCATTCTTGGAATGGACTGGTTGACGAAGAATCAAGGAGTAATTCATTGTGCAACTAGAACTGTCTGTTTAACACACCCGGATGGCACTACAGTGGAGTTCAAGCCAGATCAGACACAAGAGGCAGTAGTACAACTCAACCATCTTGAGAGTACCAAAGACATCAGGATTGTGAAGGAATTTTCGGATGTATTCCCAGATGACTTACCAGGTATGCCCCCTGATCGAGAGATTGAATTTGTCATTGAATTAGTACCTGGAACGACCTCAATATATAAGAGGCCATATTGAATGGATGCTAAACAATTAGCTGAACTAAAGGATCATATTGAGGAGTTATTGGCAAAAGGATATATTCGCCCTAGCTCATCGCCTTGGGGAGCACCAGTTATACTTGTACCTAAGAAGGATGGAACTTAAAGATTGTGTGTGGATTACCGTGCCTTAAATGAGGTAACAATCAAGAATAAATATCCACTACCAAGGATTGAAGATTTGTTTGATCAGTTGAGAGGAGCATGTGTGTTCTCCAAGATTGATCTTCGTTCGGGCTACCATCAACTGAAGATTAGACCGTCAGATATTCCCAAGACGGCATTTGTCTCTCGATATGGACTATATGAGTATACAGTTATGTCATTTGGATTGACCAATGCTCCGGCATATTTCATGTATCTTATGAACAAGGTATTCATGGAGTACTTGGACAAGTTCGTAGTGGTATTCATCGATGACATACTTATCTACTCCAAGACTGAAGAAGAGCATGAGGAGCACCTCAGAATGGCTCTACAGAAGCTTCGCCAACACCAACTGTATGCCAAACTTAGTAAATGTGAGTTTTGGCTAAAGGAGGTATCATTTTTGGGACATGTCATATCCGAAGGAGGTATAGCAGTGGATCCAGGCAAAGTGGCCGATGTTCTTAAGTGGGAAACACCTGAGAGTGTACATGATATACGAAGATTCTTAGGTATGGCTGGTTACTATCGGCGATTCATCGAGGGGTTTTCAAAGATCTCTCGACCACTCACCAAGTTGCTTGAGAAAGGAGTTGCTTTCAAGTGGACCCCCGAATGTGAAGAAAGCTTCGCCGAGTTGAAGAAGAGGTTAACCAGTGCACCGGTATTGGTGATGCCTGATATGCAGAAGGAATTTGTGGTTTATTGTGATGCATCTGGTCATGGTTTAGGGTGTGTCTTAATGCAAGGAGGACATGTTGTGGCCTATGCTTCAAGACAGCTTCGGAAACATGAGAGGAACTATCCAACACATGATTTAGAGTTGGCAGTTGTTGTTCATGCTTTGAAGATATGGAGACACTACTTAATGGGAAAAAGGACTGAGATATACACAGATCACAAGAGCTTGAAGTACATATTCACACAACCGGATCTTAATCTCAGGCAACATCGTTGGTTGGAGTTAATAAATGATTTTGATGTGGGAATCAACTACCATCCAGGCAAGGCTAATGTGGTCGCAGATGCTCTAAGTAGGAAGGGACAAAACAATAACTTGTCAGTACAAGCTCTTCAACCCCAGCTATGTGAAGAGTTTGCAAGGTTAAACCTATGTCTAGTGTCTAGCACTGAAGCAGTTGCTATGGAAGTGGACTCAACCCTTGAACGTGATATACGAGAAGGACAAAAGAATGATGAGAAGGTCAAGGAGATCAAGCAGTTGATGAAGAAAGGGAAAGCTCTGAACTTTAGAGAGGATGAACAAGGAACCTTATGGCTTGGAAAGAGGATTTGTGTTTCGGATATCAAGGAGATTAAAGAGTTGATACTAAGAGAAGCTCATGACTCATCTTACTCTATTCATCCCGGAAGCACAAAGATGTATTAAGACCTTAAAGATCGATATTGGTGGCATGGAATGAAACGGGATGTAGCAGAATATGTGGCCATATGTGATACATGTCAATTGATTAAGGCGGAACATCAAAGACCAGCAGGGTTATTGCAACCAATCAAAGTGCCAGAATGGAAATGGGGAGAAATTAGTATGGATTTCATTGTGGGACTACCAAGAACACAGTCTGGATATGATTCTATATGGGTTATTGTGGACCGTCTAACTAAAGTGGCTCACTTTATTCCTGTGAAAGAGACCTACAATGGTCCCAAGTTGGCGGAACTGTACATCTCCAGGATTGTATGCTTACATGGAGTTCCTAAGAAAATCATTTCAGACAGAGGCACCCAATTCACCTCAAGATTCTGGCAGAAGTTGCATGAATCGATGGATACCCGTCTAAATTTTAGTTCGGCGTATCATCCTCAAACTAATGGTCAGACAGAACGCACCAACCAGATATTAGAAGACATGTTGAGGGCGTGTGCTTTAAAGAATAGCAAAAGTTGGGACAAGAATATGCCATATGCCGAATTCTCTTACAACAACAGTTATCAAGCCAGTTTGAAGATGTCTCCTTTTGAAGCATTGTATGGGCAAAAATGTAGGACACCGTTGTTTTGGAATCAAACTGGGGAAAGTCAAGTCTTTGGGCCTGACGTGTTACAAGAGGCTGAAAGACAAGTACAAGAAATTCGGAAGAATCTAAAGGCAGCTCAAACAAGATAGAAGAGTTATGCGGATACTCGAAGACGTGATCTCACATTTGAAGTTGGTGATTATGTATACTTGAAGGTGTCACCTATGAGAGGATTGAGAAGATTTAAAGTAAGAGGCAAGTTGTCACCCCGCTACATTGGTCCGTTCAAGATACTCGAAAGACGAGGTGAAGTGGCATATCAGCTTGATCTTCCACCACACTTGTCAGACGTGCATAATGTGTTCCATGTATCACAGCTTAAGAAGTGCTTAAGAGTGCCTGAAGAGCAATTGCCTATGGAAGCAGTGGATGTACAGGAAGATTTGTCTTATGTGGAGCAGCCTGTCAACATACTTGAAACACTAGAAAAGGTCACAAGAAACAAAGTCATTCGCATGTGTAAAGTGCAATGGAAGCATCACTCAGAGGCAGAAGCAACATGGGAAAGAGAAGAAGATCTCAAGGCGGATTTCCCTCATCTTTTCCCTTAGGACGTCCGAATCTCGAGGGCGAGATTCCTTTTAAGGGGGGTAGAGTTGTAACACCCATCATTTCATGTACAAAAATTTGCTCAAACCCTTGATCATTGTTGTATGCATTTTTGGGTGATTTTTGATGTTCAATCGAGTAGCTTCCATTTAAAATTTGAATTTGAATTCAAATCAAAAGAATAGAAATGAAAAAGAAAAAGAATTAAAAACCCCTTTTGGGCCAAATCTTTCCCATGGCCCAATTCTCTTTTTCCCCTCCTGCGGCCCAACCGAATTCCCCCCCCCCCCCCCCCCACCTCTCTCTCTCTGCGCCGTGGACCCCGCCTGTCGGCGCCTCCCCCTTCTTCTTCCGCGCGCAACCGCCACCCCGCGCCGCGCCGCGCCGCGCCCACTCCGCGCGCCCCGCTCCAACTGCCTAGCCCACGCACGGATCGCCCCTGGGAAAACTTCCCACGCGCGCGCCAGCAACCGCCGCGCCCATTCCCGCTATAAATTCCACCCCTTCCCCTCTGTTCTCTCTTCCCCGCGCGAAAACCCTAACCTCACCGTTGCAAGGTCCGTCGCCCTCGTTCCCGACTCCTCGACGGTTGCCTCGCTCTCCCCTTGGCCCTAACCTCTTCGCCGTGTCGCCAGGAGTACGCCGGACACGTTGGAGCGAAGAGGTCGCCGGGGATTTGCCCATCTCGACGAGCACCGACGCCACCGCCGCCATTCCTCGTCGCCGACCATCCTCCGGCCGAATTCAAGCCTAGCTACTCCTCTAGGTGAGTTCTCTATCTCCCCCTCTTTCGTTCCATGTCCCTAGCGCATTGTTTGGGTGACGTTTTCGCCGTTTTGGCCGTCTCCGCCGAGCTCGCCGTCGCGGGCGTCTAGCGCCGCCGCGCCGTGCGCTGCCGACGTCGACAGGAGTGACGTGGCCGCATCTCCTGCCGTCGGTTTCAACCGAACGACCGAGATTAGATCATCGCATCCCTTCGCGTAATAAAATCTGGGCCGTCCGGTGCAGATCCAACGGTCCACGTTTGAATGTCCTTTCCCGCCTTCGGTTATTCACCCAGGCCCCTGGAATCTTGCGGGCTAACCCCTGGACCTTGCTGGAATTCAAATCTAGCCCCCAGAATTCACAGTCTAGCCCCTGGACTTTCTGGAATTGGTTTAAATCGTTTAAATAGTCAATTTAACCCCTGGAAATTTATATAATTGTAGATTTAGCCCCTGTACAGTATAGTAATCTTATTTTCCAGTCCCTGGAATTTTATTTAATTGTTAAATATTGTTTATAGGTGTATTTAATGTGTAGAAAATAGATAAAAATGGTAATTAAGTGTAGAAATGCTAGGAAAAAATTAATATAAATTATTTTATGCTGTGAATAAATTGTAGAGTTCATTTGAAATATATTTTTTCCATGGAATATTTATTATAAATGTTTAAAAATACATTTTGGCCATAGAAAATTCAATAAAAATGGTTTTAGGCTATAATTAAATCCCAAAAATGTAGGATAAATCTAAAATGCACACTTTGGCCATGTTAAGTAATAAATACTTCGTAGGGACGCATTAGTATATGATTTTATGCTTATGTGTATGTTGTGATGCATTGTTTTACGTGCCCTTTACTTATTTAGCTTTGTTCTATTCTTGCCATGCTTGGGTATATATCTAGAGTCGTACTACGACCTTAATCTTAACCTCCAAGACCAGGACTTCGCCAACACTCAAGTCTTCAACGAAGGCAAGTGCCCTTGACCATTTTGCTCCAGTTCTAGGGACTTAGATAGATGCATGCTAATTAAATTGATGTCCTACTTCATGTTTACATGCCCTGTTCCATATAATTCCTTGTTACCTGAAATGGGTTGGGAAGTAGATAGGTCATAGTTATGCTTAGCCATGCTTAAATATTGGGATTGGGATTTCATACAATTGTGCTACATTAAACTTTATGGTTACTTGAACTTGTGGTGATTACACTATTGTAGTGGATAGGAATCTGGTGGTTGGTTAGTATTGGTATGGTGCAGTTTGCACGAGACCCGGGATTGGGGTTTGTTACCACCGGATTCTAAGGACCGGTTTATGGAGGAAGCCACTAAGCTTTATAGTACCACCACGAGACTGAGATGGGGCAGCATGGTCAATTAATTAGGTTTCTCTCGATGAAATGCTAGTGTTTGGATGTTGCGGGGAATGATGCGAGTGATCTGCTCTGGGATCCGCAAGGCTCAAGAGGGGGCTCTGGGGCGGAGGGTTACTCCGAGAATCCCCAGTGGTGGAAACCTTAGAGGGCTAGCACTAGTCGGGAGTACCTTTGTAAAGACCATGTAGTGATCTCCGGGCCACACACCTACGGAAGTGTGAAATGTGGTTGATCACCACGGGCTACATGGAGGTTTACTCAAGTCCACCTGGCAACAGGGGATGAAATCACTGCTTGTGGGGAAAGGGTACACTCTCTGTAGAGACTTGGTAAAACTGTCATGACAGCCGTGCTCACGGACAAGAGCGGCTTGGGGCCAGTTCATAATTAGTCTATGGTTGGGAAATGGTGGTTAATTATGATTCAATTACATTCATTATCACTACTTATGAGTTGATTACTTCTTGAATTATGATATTGGTAATTGAAAGCTAAGGTTAGGTTTTAAGCATAGTGCTAAGCCATAATTGTCCTTTCCTTGCTTTAGCCAATCATATCATCTCTTCCCGCACTTGCTGAGTACTCTATGTACTCAAGCGTTTAATTTTCCATTAGAATATGAAGAAGAAGAAGCGGCACCGGAGGACTTCTACGTCAATCCGGAGGACTTGGTCTAGGCTGGCGACCTCACGCGCAACAGCTGCCTGTGGAGTTGGAGCTGCTCTTATTTATTAGTCTTCTGCTGTAGTTGAACTTGGTTAAACTTGTAGTTGATGCAAATATTTGTGGTGTGTATTTGTAGACCTTTGGGTCATACTGTAAGACTATTTTATGTATTCGAACATGGCAATGTATGATATTTCACTTTCGTCGACGCATGTACGATTCAACTGATCCTGGCATACATGTGATAAGCGTCTATTCATCTCTATGATGACTGGGCGTGACAAAGAGTAAGCCTTAGGAGAAAAAATCATACTTCTAGATCAAAATTATGCAAGTGTGATGGAATTTATGGAAGTGGAAGATAACTCTTTTTTGTGCACTCTCTTTTCTGTGGGGATGAAGCATGACTATTTTCTCTCCTTTTCTCACGCTCATTTATTGTGAGCATGTTTTATTCTTTTTTTTTTCTTATAGCAATGTCTTCTACTCTTTTTTTTCAGTAGTCTCGAACAGAGTAATTGGCATTGAGAATACGGAGTATCTTCGATGGTGGAAATGGTATGATGGAAAATATGCTAACTTTTAGCGTAGAAGTTTAGCATGTACATGTGTGTAATCTTGATCATGGAAGTATGAAAATATTCTCACATATGTCTATACTAGTTTGACTAGACTCAATGTGAAAACAAACATCATATGCATGAGGTTTATCTAACTAAAATATCATACGGCTCTGGTAGGGAATCCAGATCAAATGAGGAACTTCATTTTAAATCAATTTTGAAATTTCTCCGGAGATCGAGTTTCACTTTGATTAGGAAACTAGTAGCACTATGTTCTATATCATATCTCACAACAACCTAAAATTGGATCATGCTTAAGTTACCCACAATTTCTAAGTTCTAGTTGAAGTACTTAAAGCCAATAGACTCAATAGTTGAAGAATATCTAATTTGTAACTAACTACTAAAGGAGAATAAAACAGAGCAACTATTCATCATTTCAACTTACGAAAGAATCCAACATTCTTACTGTACGTATTTATTTTATTTAATGTTATCCTAAGTGTATTTTAGATGCAATGATGTGGGAAAAGAGAAAAGGAAATGCAAGGTGGGATGTGATACAAGTTACCTCAAGCGGGAGTCTTCCCCCAAGCTTGTTCTTGATCAAGGTCCATGATAGGGGTTGGATCCCTAACAGTGGAGGTAGGTCATGAGATTGGCCTAATTTTGTTGCAGTGTGACTTTTACAATGGAGGTTGAGTGTCAATGTTGTGTTGCTTCCCATGGGTGCCATGAGCAATGATCGAAAAGAATGTTATAGATGCGTCTTGTTCACACCTCAAGGTCTCCTATGTGTTCGATGTGATACGTCATTCCTTGGCTAAGGTCATGATAACCTCTAGAGCTAAAGAAACAACATGAACCCAACAATAGTGACAATTCCTTGAGCTTGAATGGGTGGTTAGAATAGTTGGGAGCATAGTGATCCCACTTATTCATAACATTCCATTGGTCGCTCATGGAGGGGTTCCATATCAAATATCCAGCCTTGTATAGCTATGATTGAACTTCAAGCTCAATTTCCAATAGGTTTCAACCATGCTCGTTTACTCATTGGCCAGAAGACATTGAAATGGAACCTCTAGTGCTTCACTCAACGATCGACTTCTTGCATACCTGCATAGTAATATTCATCCTACAAGCTTTCTCTCTTGGATGGAGAGGAATGTTAGCTTCCGGTACTTGTACAAATGAATTTCCGGGTTAGGTAACTGAATTTCATATGTACATCCGAGAAAGAAAAACAACAAAGATCCATCGGGTCCAATTTTCAATTCATCCATAAATAATGTACTATTTAGTGGAGCTTTATAGATAAATCAATTTGAATATTTTTTAAAGATCTTACTCATATCAATGCAAGTGATGGATGTACGCCCTATAGATCACTTCATCTTAAAATTTTCTAACTATAATGGTTGTTTTATGAGATCAAATTTTATCATTTGAATCATGACAAATAAGATTCTCAATTTTATCCTTCCTGAACAATTATCCTTCCTAAGAATTTGAAATCAAGTGATCGGATATATGCATGAAATTCAAATCAAAATTATGGACATTACTTATTCCTACGTTGCTACTTGTCAATTTACCCATTAAGTTATTCCAAAAGTTTTGTTTACTAAACCTAGAAAAAATATGACTAAGTCTATTAAACAATGCTTATGGGATTCTAGGTACTTGTTTTAGTTCCTTCCAAGTAAGGTTTCTATCCTTCTGAAAGAACAAAAGGCAATACTAGCACTTACTTTCGTTAGGGTGCATAATAAGTGAATGATGAGGAGGTGCTAACCTTCCTTATAAGTGCAAGCAAAGTCATTCAATTCTAATGAAACTAAACAATGGAAAATTCTAGACTCATACCTCATTTGAAGAGCAATGTGGGGTCGAAGGCCCTTGTGTGAGAAACTCACGGCCGTGGACCTTGGTGTAACCTTGACATTCAGAGTCACGCGCCAAGTTGAGATTGGGGTAGGTGATGAATGTGGTTCATGCTTCATCTTGCTCCTCCATCGGGTCGTCATCTTGAACATTCCTCTACCTCGAACTCAAATTGAGTTTGATGGAGAGATATGTTCTTAAATCTTCTAGACAGTGGCTTCAGCTTGATGAAGCTTCCATTTCCTTGCCAAACAACCTCTTCAAACATTTCCTCCCAGCTACAATAAAATCGAGAACAAACAAGATAACTCGAAAGCATGTTACGTTAGCCAAAAGCAAATTGAACACCCATGTCAAATAGTCTTGCCCAATTTAAAATAACTTGTAAATGCAATGAGTAAAAAGGGAAATATTTTTGGTTTGAATTAGGAAAATAAATTGAAGTGGTTATGTCCAAAGTTCATAAACAAATAAATTTCTTTTCTGATTCAAAATTTTCTTTGTATGTTGTTTGAAAATTTTGGCTTTCCAACATGCAAGTGTGAAAAATTTAAACATAGTAAATGCAAATGCAAAATTTGGTGGAAAATCAAATATGTAGTTGGAAAAATATGAATATACGATAACTACCTATTAGGCTATTGGCAAGTACTCACAAACTTTTTGAAGTCCGATGAGCGAGACTTACCTCCGTCTTGTTTAACATGATGGTGTGGCATCCATACCCGAAGATGAAGGTGTGGATGGCTTCTCTTGCTTGACATGTCAATCCTTCTTTGGCAGTCATTTGGACAGTGGGGCACGTGGTGTCTCCGACCTCTCCATCACCTTAGTAAACTCTTGACGGCATCACTATGGTTTTTCCTTCTTGAAGATATTCTTTATTAGCTCAATATGAGACCACCCTTCTTCAAGGTCTCACTTCGACCTTCTAAATCTTCTCCTGAGTCAACCCATTCTTGATATTGGATCAAAGACTTTCTTGGGCATGATGACATGTGGAATCCACAATAAAAAAATGTTTCATCCACAATAAAAAGGAAATGTTTCATCCATCCTTGCACAAGGTTGCACATGATTGGTTGAGGTGTAGGGTACCAACAAGTATTTGTGGGATAGATTGGATCTTGAATGCTCTTCAAGTGTCTTCTCCTTGGCCAATAGCTTTTTAGGTATGTCTTCATTGTTCTTTGCTTGGCCGAGGGAAAAATACTTCAAGGTAGACTTGGTTGAAGTTGAATCTGTTGAAAATTTTGAAACCTTCCTTGCCTCCTTGATTGTAAGGGTAGTGCTGATTCCACCCTTGACCTTCTTGTGGATGGTAGCCATTGGATTTCTTGTCTGGGACAAGACATCCTCATGGATCTTAGGGAAGTTATTCCCTAACTATCTCGTGTTGCCATGGATTTTGCACCTCATGTGAGAGTCCAAGGCTTCAACTATCCAAAACATAATTCCATTGGTTTGATCTTCTTGACCCTTAAGAAGAGTTCTAGTTCCATATATAGTATGTCCACATTGTCAAATGGTGTTCATGCCACGCTAACTAAACAGGAGCATTCCTCGATCCATCCCTTGAGTGGTGACTCTCTTCTCAATCAAATCTTCAACTTTCTCATGATCAATGAGAAGAGGCCTCCTCCATCTCCGGTATGAATATGATAATGGATTGATGGAATCCACCCATTGTAGGGGTGTTGGAAGAAGGGTCAAATATCCACCGCATGGTGGAGGCAAGCCAAGACAGAATCTTGGCGCCTCCCCAAAGCTTTGGGGATAGATGTATTTGGCTCTTGCTGGAAGCTGGAAATATTTCCGCGAAGGGCAATGGTGTTGCTCAGTGAAAATTTGTTGAGGTACACCTTGAATCACTTTTGCAGTTGAGTAATTGCGTACTTATTGGCTTTCCCAAGAGATGGGCTAGCCAAACACTACCCCGCTTTCACACAAATAGAGAAGATAAAGCAAGGGTAAACATGTCTAACAACTACTAGTACCTATAGCTTAATCATAAGCGATAGCTATCCTTTACTTCATTTGCCTTCCCCGGCAATGGTGTAAGAAATGCTTGTTGGTATTTTTTAACTCCATAGATCATCTCCGATAAGATATGAGATCCGCAAGCGCACAAAAGATACTGTTGTAGCATTTCACCTATGAGTATTTTCAAGCTATCGTATTTATCCCAAAGGAAGACAATGAAGCAAAGGTGTATCACTATTCTTATGATCAAGATCTAAAGTAATATGTAATTATCATAGTAGGGGTAAGTTGATAATAAGAGTAGTGTGACACACACTTAAATAGTCTACTCGTAGAGATAAGATAGTGCTAGTGTGAGCTAAGCTAAGAAAAAGTTGTCCCTAATGTGCTTCTAATATACATATGCATAGCCTAATAGTGTACATGTGGATATGCTTATGATGAATACAAGGGCTTAGTAGTCCAAAATATCGGACACTGGTTTATCCTGATAATATCAGGACGATTCTCGCTAAGAGCTTGTGGCATAATCGAATGTGGGAGAGTACAAAGGATGGATAGAGCTTTCACCACCTATCGTCTGTCTCTACACCCCGTGGGATTACGAGACATCCAACATATCTAACAATCCAAGCACCACACTTGCATGCTAAGTAAATATCTTAGTAGTACGAATACAATTACCATGTTAAGGCAATGACTAAACTAAATATCGTTGAACCAATGTTTAAACCAAGCACTATGTTATTCACACTTACATATTCACATCATACCTAATTATCCTATAGTGGAGGTTTATAATGTTTATGATAACATAATAACATAATTATTTACTATCATGATAACGACTAAACCTACCATATACTTGGGTTCCGCAATTAAAAAAGAAACACTTCACCCAAACATTTGAATAATAAAAGGCTAATAATATTATAATGCATAATGCTCCATGAAAGAAAAAAATACATGAGTCATTCCTTTACTAAAATTAACTTAGGAACTAGAGACTCCTTCCTACAGCCTAAACTCCACTAAGGATTTGGAGAAGTGTGTACATAAGAGAGCGATGCTCAAGTGGTGTGTGTTGAGAAGTGAGGGGTGAGGGTCTTATTTATACTTAGAGTTCAGTCAGTTCCCACCATAATTAGCATGTGAATCACTCATCACTGCCTTCAGGGAGCCACAAGAGGGCGTCATGCGTCGATTGACGACGTTTGGTGTCAGGACAAAGTTGACCGATTAGGGAGCTCGACCGACTTGGTCCTGACCCCTCCCATGGTGTACTTCCTTGGAGTGACGGGCAAGTGGGTCCTCAAGCCATTATCGGGTGCTACACCCGACGTCTGATTGACCTGGAATGTATTTTTAGGATCCCTCCCTTGGATTAACCTCAATTCTATATAAAATGCTTGCATGCGAATTCTTTTCAAGTACAAGTGGAACTAGGTTATTTCTAAATCAACACTTGTAAGAAATGTCTACTTCTTCACATAATTGAGTTATATTAATGGTCGAAATTGGTACCTAACGACCATCAACAGCGGCGCAGTGGAGCGCGGAGGCTCACGACGGTGGCACGCTGGGCTTGTGGCGGCGGCGCCGGACATGAGGAAGAAGATAAGCTTTTGTTAATTTTTAATCCGAAATTCGTAAGAGTTATGTTAATTCTAAAATAAGTAAACAAAATATTTGTATGATTGATTATCTAAAGGTTAATAGTTAATTACAAGGATTAGTAGTTAATGATAGCAATTAGTCACTAATTACCACATACCCTTTTTAAGTAGAGGTAGGCTAAACTTGAAGCTAATCAACGATCCAGTTTTCAAAAGAATAAAATCCATCACCCCACTTAACTACAGCGGGCCAACTAAGTCTCGAATCGACCAATCTTCTGAATGACTTTCGGGTGATTAAGAAAATTTCAATCATGCGGGAATTCGTAGTTGACCGGGGCGGGGAGGGGCATACCAGGATCTCTGATTGGAGTGGAGGAGCGGGACGGGACGCGTAGGTTGGAGCAGATATTCCCCAGTTGCCTGCCGTTTCCCATGCCGAAATGTGGACAGGTGGGGAACTGATAGTGCCGCTCTGACGAAGGTGAAGGCTTGCCTTGTGGAGTAGTGCAGCGTAGGAGGAAGGAATCCAAGGCGGCACGGGATAACATGCCACAACACTTCCTTGTGCGTGTGCAGGAAAAACCCAATGACGTCAAACAAGAAAACCTGACGCGCCGCTGCTCACCTCGGTTTCACGGCACAGCCCGCCCTCGCCGACGCGCCTCGCGCCTTTGCCAGCCACCGATCGTTGTCGAACCATAGAACCCGACACCACCGCTCGTTAGTCGAAGACGCTATTGCATCTCTCATGCAGGAGCTACTGGTTGATCAGAATGGCAGGAAGAATGTGTGGATGATTGGTGTGAAAGATGAAGCAAGCCCAACTACCATCGTGGGAGAAAACACAAGTTGGCCCAAGAGCCCAGGAGGAGGGGACTCCTATTAAGCAGTCGGGGGACAGAGAAAGTGGGGTGTTACGGATGTTATCATTCTGTTTTCTTATGTTCCCTCTGTTCTTCCTCCCCACACTCTTTCTCTTCTCTTCTCCAACTATACTCATCTGATGTAAATCGCAAACTTTGTGTGATCAGTGAGTGGAGTGGAAGGGAGGCATATCCGGTACTGCGGGACACGTGACAGCACTGGAGCCACCATAAGGAGGGAGGCAGGTCCAACATTACAAGACATGTGTTGCCTCGGGAAGTCCACACACTGGAAGGTGGAACTCGATGTGTCTTCTTCTGGTACGAAGGGATACCTGGTATGAAGGGTATCGACACTCGTTTTCACCCCTTTCGGCCATCTTCTCTCCGAGTGGTTAGACTCTTGATGGAGAGACATGCTCTGATACCAATTAAAAGTCGCCTAGAGGGGGGTGAATAGGTAATATGACCTGAAATTACTTAATCAAGTGGGATTAAAACTCTCTGGTCAGACTAGTCTGGTCTGGGCCGAACTAGTCTGCTCAACATGTGGTGAAAACCTAAAAATGTGATTTCTACAAGTTATTTGAGGAATTTAGGTCGACGAAAGATAGATGCAAAGTCTAGCAACCTGATACAAATTAGATTAACAAATGTAAACAATTAGGTTGCAAAATTTCAATGAAGAATAATGCGGTGAACGATATGAATACTAAAAGCAATTCTAGTGAATACCAAAAAGTAAAGTGAGAACAGAGACACGATTTATCTCGTGGTTCAGCTCCACAAAGAAGCATACATCCACGTTGAAAAGTCCACACAAAGACCGAGTCTCACTTGATCCTCTTCTTACCAAGCCACCACAAATGACCGACTTGGTTTTCACTATCACAAGGGGTAATCATCGAGTTTTTGGGGCTACTCACGAGTTGATGCTTCCACAAATGAATACAGCAAGGAGCACACGGAGCTCAACTCACACAAGCCACAAAACGTAACACCAAGTGCAAGAGATCAAACGGAGAGCCAAAGCACGATTGCTTCGTCGCTGTTCCTCCTGATTGCTTCGTTGTTTCATCGAGCCATCAACAGCAAAGATCATACCAAGTACATTCTCTATCCTTTGCACCGTCTGGTTTGTCAAGTTCGTGGCTGAATGTGGCTTGTTTTGCAGCGTCGCCGCCGTCCGTCCTTGAAGGTGCAGCTAGCGTATTCGCGTTCCCGATGACCTGAGCTCTTCCTTTTGTGTACGACCACTCCACAAGGTTTGCCCTCACTCGCTGATCATGTCTTACATCTTGGTTCGTCGTGTTTCACCTTCGTTTGGTCGGGCACCATCAAGTTCATGGCACCGGGTTGCAAAATAGGGAGAAATGAGTTGAGAAATGTGGTTTCTATGTTGGTTCGTTCTTTTATTCAATGAGAGCTTAGGAAGCCCTATTCTGTGCGCATCCATTGAGGCATTAGCAAGGACAACTGTGGTCAGGTTGTGATTTTAGAGCAGATTTCGTGGCTGCCGGCCCCAAACCCTAGGTCGTCGGTGTATTCATGATTTCCATTGTTTTACTTCCAATTGGATTGCAATTACTTGTGTCCCATGTTTCCCTGGTGCTCCTAGGCCATGTGGCATCACGAATTAGGGTTTAGAGAGGGATGTTCGTAGCAGCAGCAATGGTGGTCGCCGCCCATGGCCGTCGAGCTCCCTATACAGGCTAGGTCCAGCCCCATTGAGTTGTCCAGCAGGTGTGCTATCGTGCTAGTGTTGTTTTGCCCTAATTCCCATGCCCTGGGATGCTACTCCGGTGAGGGAAAGGTGGAGCACCGTCTTCTCTGTTCTATGGCCTCGAGGTCATGGACAGAGGTTAAAGATGAAGTCAGAGAGTGGGCCCCAACTGTCCATAGAGTGAAGGGAAAGAGTGCAGCTGGTCCCATTGTTCAGTTTAAAAGGGAGAGAGAGAGAATATAGTGGGTCCCAGTGTCAGTTAGAAGTCAATTGCCTGGTGGTATCAAATTCGAGTGGGCCCCATTGTCAGCCCCCTTTTGAAAATTTCAGAAAAACTTGCAATATTTGAAATTCCATATGTCTCTCTAGACAACTTCAAAAATTACCAACAAAATTTTGCTGGAATCCCCTCGGTGTGTATTTTTCAGAAAGTTAAGGTTCATTGCATCGAAGTCAGTATATCATCCGGTATAATTCATTCTTTCAAAAATTTTGTGCATTTATTCTCGGAAGCCTGCACCTTGATAAATTCTCAAATTTTGCCAGAAATTACAACATGTTTTAATTGATCACCAGGAAAATCCCCACACCTTTTTAACTTGATTTACGTATGTAAATCAAGAAGTTTGTCTCAGCTGTGCTGAAATTGGTAGAAAATACCAGAGAAAATACCTCAAAATTCATTCCAACTTCAAAATTGAGTTGTGAACATTATAATGATCAGAAAATTATGAAAACAAATTTTCCTCTCATCTTTATGATCTTCTCTACCTGATTGTCAACTCAATTCATCTGATCAGACTTGTTCAATTTCTGTGAAGAAATTCTTAATATGAATCTTCATCACTTTATTACCACCTAGTCACTCTTACATCCAGTTAATTTTTTTTCTCCTAAATCCTCTCTGGACTGTTCCAAACTCTGTAAATACTCTCAAGAACAGTGCTAATATTCATTAATCCATGTAGTGTATACAACACTAATTGCATTATTATCTTCATGTTGAATAGAAGGAATTCACGAGGAGCAGCCGGATTCGACTAACTATTTTCCACCGAAGTTCAATTACTCTTTTGATCAACATCAAGCCAAGCCCCAGATTGCATTTAAGTTAACAAGTTTATCTTTATCACTATGTCTTCGTCTATATGGTATTTCATTACGTCTTGGATTGATTGATACTCTACCTGCATGACCAGAAATCCTAGGAGTCTATGGTTCATATATTGCTTATATGCTGCTTAGTAATGCTATGCTGATATCACTGAATTGGATTAACTAGGATAACTCGAATATGGGTTTTTCCTGCTTGTGCACTGGTAGTAGTGAGATCAATTGGGATGATAGACATTGATCCACTTAATAGATAATTTAGACCAGGCAAGAAGGTAGGAAGCAGCAGAGTGGAGATTTGTATGCATAGTCTTACTTGTGTCGATTGAGAACTGTATTGTGTGTGGCCCTGCTGGACAAGTTTGAACTTGTACCTGATGCATACTGGCTCTAATGGACCCATCAAACTGATGTAACTTGTTAACTTGGATGTTGAGGCATATCCCACCCTCGTAGATACCACACACATCACGAGGAGAGCAGAGGCCACTGCAGCATAGGTCGTCATGTGGGTCTTGCTTCCGGGATGGTAGGACTGGCTCAATGTTTAAATGTCTCATGAAAGGTTGTCACTTATGGCGTTATAGAGGAAGATCGTAAGCCTTGTGACACCCGGTTCCGAAAATGAACCAAGTGCGACGCATATGTGTTCAGGATGTTAAACACACATACACGAGTGCATCACAAACGATATACAGAAAATTACCACAACACAAGTTAATTAAAGTATCTTTAATACAATATTCAAATAATCCTTAAATTACAACTCTAATGATCAATATGGAACTATAACTGCAGCAGAAATAATCTAATTAAGCAACTAATCAAACTAAACATGAGGGATAGAGCGGCTCCAAGCAATCCATAGACAAGCTGACGATAGCACCCAACCTAGTACTCCACATTATCCTCAGGGTACTCTCAAACATCACATGAAACTGTTGGTGGGGGAATTGCAAGGGTGAGCACATGTCGTACTCAGCAAGTGTGGGAAAGTAATGACATGTAGCTTAAACAAGGAATTGATTATAAGTAATGGCTATTTGCTAAAAAGTATATTTAAAACTTGTAAAAAGCGTCCTACAATGTCTATGTGAAATAATCTCATCATATCCCAAATAGTTACTAATTATGAGTCCAATACCACCATTTACCATTGTATCACATCCATATCCATCCAAATACCAAATTCTTATCTTCATCATTAACCATGTCCAATTATCACCATCCAGTCAATAACCATAACCAAACTATAACCAAAACCCATTACCATCCCAGATCCCAAGTTCCACTCTAATCATGAAAGTTGTCCAGGTGCTCTTAACCGGGAGCACGACTATCATGATAGTTTTTAACACTCTACAGAGGTTGTACCGCTTTATCCACAAGTTCGTGATTTCATCACCCGTCGGCGACTAAAGAAAACCTCCCTTATGCCAATTACACTTCCTTAGGTGTATGGCCAAGAGATTACAAAATAGCCTTTACAAAGGAACTACCTGCATATTCAGACCCACTAAGGTTTCACTGGTGGCGATGCCTCCAACTGAGCACGTCCAACCAAGGAACCCCTCTTGTGCCGTTCGGACTCCAGGGCAGGCCCGCCACTATTGCAAACCCAACCAACTCTCGTTCCCCGCTCCCCCAAATGGTTTGAACAATGCTGGAAATACACCTAATTAATTGGCTATGCCGCACCCATACTTGGCCTTGTGGTGGCATTGTTGTCCTGACTTATTCTCGCATGAACCGGTCCTTAGATCTAAGGAAAGCAAAACCACCATAACATCCAACCTAATCCACAGACCATGCTTGCTTAGGTATCCCAAGTCCCATGTTACCCATTATCCATGTTCATCAATTCTCATCATCTATAAGTTCATTAATACATAATTAAGCCATTTCATTGGTTTTCCTATCCCAATTAACTAGAGCGAAGCAAAAAAGGTAAAATGCCCTTCTTGACTCTCTACAACATTTCCCAAGTGACAAGGATGGTCAAAAAAGTCTAGTAAACACCTATAAATGGGTTTCCCATCAAATTGACACATGCATGCAGTTTTTCAAACAAAAGATTTGAAAACAGGATCAAAATGATCAAGGACACTTGCCTTGCTCTTGAGAATTATTAGGGTCAAAAGCTTCGAAGTTCTGGTGCTGGAGGTCCTCGACAGCACCCTCTAGAGCAAAACCTTCTATTTCGCGCAATAAGCATACAAAACAAACATTACAATCAATAAATGCCTATATATTACTCAATATGTCATGACATGCATGATTAATGCAATTATGAGGTAAACTTGTTAATGAGTTTCTATTAATGTTTAGTAACTAGTTACAATAATTTTCAACGGGTTTTAACAGGTTTTCAATTGATTTGTATCAAATTGGGAATAATTCAGCAACTTTAGATTCAAAACTAGTCCGCTACCAGGGCCGGACTAGTCTGCCCTATACAGAAAATGGAATTTAGGGTTTTTCTGGACAACGAGATTTAGGGTTGAATTCATGTGGAAACTTGGATATAGAGAGTGTACTGTGAGTTTAGAGGCCCAAAGGTTGAGAATTGAGTGTCAAACTTGGATCTTGACGATTAGGATTTGGTGGCGAAGAGTTGATGGAGAATTGGTGATGAAGAATGTCGATGTCGAGGAGTTGACGAAGCTCACACTTGCTTGATCCTCCTTCTTCTCCTCCTTCTCCTTGCCGTCGGATCTTCTCTTGATGGCAGCACACAAACTAGGGTTTGGGGTTTTCTCTCAACTTGACAAAGATATTAAAGGTTGGGGTGGTGGGGTGTTTATATATAGGTGGAGGTGGTAGGGTTTGATGGATTTCGAGTTTAAGGTGGTGGAGGCCGGGGTGGGGTCCCACATGGGCTTTACGGAGGTTGGACACGACGTTCTTGGCTCCAATTAAGGCAAATATCCAATAACATATCATGGAGGAAAAGATTGAATCCTAGTCGAACATACCGGAAAGGTCCGCTAGGGGGGGGGGGGGGGGGGCGGACTAGTCTGTTGGAGGTCAGAAAGTTGAACGGATAAGTCCAGTGTCAAGCCGGACAAGTCCGTTCGGAGTTATTTCGAAGTTACAGAAAGTTGGACGGACAAGTCTGGTGCTAGGTCGAACAAGTCTGGGGTATGACTTAGTAAAATATTAGAAACAATTTTGTAGGATCGAAGAGCACGTGAAAAGCTATCAGAGGGGGATGAATGGTAGATTTAAAAAATCTTACGCAGCGGAAACAATTAAATCCCAACCCCTTCGACAGAAAAACGATTTGTTAAAGAAATTGTGTGTGAGACTAATCTAAACGTGTTTCACCGTGACAAAAGTGATATATATGAGATAGAAACAAGTCACGAAGGAAACACAAGAAGAATCACTCAAATCCGTCGAGAGAAACTCAAGTTATGATCGAAAGATCGAACAAGGTCAATCTGTCCTACTCGAAAAAAAAACAGTTCTGAAACGCTGCAAAGAAACTCGTGTAGATCAGAAACCACAAATCCAATGACCGTGAACTTTTGACATATGATAGATAATCAAGTTTTGAAGACAACCCAAAAATAATCACGTCAATTGGATCTGTAAAACTCGAGTTATGATAAAACCACCGACGAAAGGTAGTGCTGTCCAGAAACTTGGCAAGTAAGACTTGTCTGGAACAAGTCGGACGAACAAGGCACAAAAGTTCCTTCAAACTACGAATTTTATTCAATAGAACACAAGAGTAACAGCCCCCAAAGTCGTGCACCACGAGTTCTGGCCTCCCTTGCTTATATAACCAACTCGAAAGTCAGCTCAACTCAAATCAGGACCCTAATCCTACTTCGTTCACGAATCGAAACTTTCCATAACTGCTTAGGACTCTTCTATACGCAGATAGAAGCAATCTTAAGACTTCCAAAAAAATTAGGAACATATCCCATATTCCCAAAACAACTCAAATTCATGACCCGCATGAAATCCTAACATAACCAACTCGATACTTTCCATACCGAGCCATAACCGACTCCGCCGCAGCTAAAGTCATCAGCCGGTACGATCCAATCCTTCTAACCAGATCTTCCCATCCATAAACCATCTTCGGAACCATGTTGCCACATCATGCACCGCATGCATACGTACGAACACCTTCCTTCGACGTTCTGTAACCTTCATATGCACTGCACTTGATTCAATCATCCTGTACGACCTCCTGACCAGCTCAACCACATTTCCTCCCGAACTTGGTTGTTGGAACCTCATCTCCTCCCTGAGACTAGTCCAATGGATCCCGTCACCAGCCATGACTTGAACTCAATCAACAGCTGCACATGAACAAACAACCAATCCGTACGAGCCCAAGTCCACGACTTGACTCAAGTCAGTTCCGAACACAACACCTTACGTGAGCACCTCACATAAGCATGTTGCAAAGTATAGCAAAACGATATCAGACATATCAACCAAAATGCAACAAAAACTTAGCAAATGAATACTAATCAATCTTTCTAAGAATATAAAGCAAGTTTGAAACATTGCAAGATAAAAGCAGGAACATTGCAATCAAGCTCCGAACCTAGCCAAAGCTAACCGGAGCTTGAACCGGAGCTTACCAAAGCTAGTACAACCTAGCATCAGAGCTTATCAAAGCTAGTAAAACCTAGCGCCAGAGCTTTCCAAAGCTAGTCGGACCTAGTGCCGGAGCTAACCAAAGCTAGTCGGACCTAGCATCGGAGCTAACCAAAACTAGTCGGAACTAGTCAACCCAAAAGTCGGAGCTAGAAAAACATGTCAGAGCTAACCAACATAAGTCGGACCTAGAAAAACATATCGGAGCTTAACAAAGACACGTTGGAGCTATCAAAGACATGACGGAGCTAAAGACAAAGCTCACCGGAGCTACCAAAAAACATGTCGGACCTAGACAAAGCAAGTCGGACCATACGTCGGACCTTGCAGAAGCTCAGAGCTAGAGTCGGACCTTGCTAAAAAGATGTTATGGCAGTATTCAAAACTTTTATTGTCAAAGTCAATGTATTCACTAGAAGCCAATGTATTCAACACACATAGGTCTCACAATCTCCCCCTTGATGAATGCATTGGCAACACCATTTAAAATTCGAACATTGGCATGAAAAGTTTTGAGAACAATTTTCCCCCTTTTTGAAAATCAAATGAGATAGAAATAAAATTCTCCCCCTATACATATTTCCCCCCTTGCATAATTCACCATATTATCTCTTCCCCTTTGACAATGTATTCAGCAAGGTTCAAAAGAGAAATTTTAATTGTTATGAGCATATTATAACATATACATATAAAACAAAGCTCATCCAGGTCATACTATCAAATAACTTACACTATCACAACAATGAGATACATAAAGTAGTGTAAGCCATGCTAGAGATCAAATGTATTTTTCAATTTAAGCAAGTCATGATCTCACAAACTTAACTATTTCAATACCTAAAAGCATGACACTTGTTGCTGCATTTTATTATTTTTCAAGGCACAAATTTAGATCATATGATATTTGCAAGAGATTATATGCGCATCTGCCTTATTCTAACCAACCAAGCCAAATCTATGTCATTTGACAATCAGAAGCTTAAGGACATGGTTTTAGTCATACACAATTTCTTCCAAGTTCATATCTAAGTGTAATGATAAGCCATCTCAAAAGAAGAAGTGTGATGCATGCATATTCTCTTGATCTTTTCTCAATTTATATTTGTTCATAATAACTCAACATGTGAGTTGATTACTTGATTAATTCTTTATGATTAAAAACACTTATGAACATGCAACAAGTTCAAAATAGCAAGAAAGTTCAACCATGACCAGATTTAGTGTAAGTAATTATTCCAATTACTATACATGGCAAAAACTACAAAATGTATAACACGAGTAATGTAGTTAGAACTTTTAGCATGTAACAGGAATCACAAAGTCATATATGTCTGAAATACTATACTCATATTATTTTAGTTCAGATTCACACATAGACTTCTCAAGTTTCGAAACTCCCCCTCAATTTAAGCCATGAGGATTCATAACCCCTATTTCACTACAAATGTAACAAAAATGAGTGAAATCCAAGGGTTTTGTAAAAAAAGTCAGCCGGTTGTTGTTCGGTATCTATATGGTGAAGCACAATGTTTTCTTTTACAACATTATCACGGAGAAAGTGATACCTAATGTCAATGTGCTTAGTTCTAGAATGTTGCACAGGGTTTTTAGCAATGCAAATGGCACTAGTGTTATCACAAAGCAGTGGAACACTATCTTGATCAACCTCATAGTCCTTAAGTGTTTGAACAATCTAAAGAATTTGTGAGCAAGCACTAGCAGCAGCTACATATTCAGATTCGGCTATGGATTGTGCAACTGAATTTTGTTTTCTAGAGGACCAAGCAACAAGTGAATTACCAAGAAAATGACAAGCACCGGAAGTACTTTTCCTATCAATCCTACAACCTCCAAAATCAGCATCGGAAAAAGCTTTCAAATTAACGGTTGAGAAAGAAGGAAGAAAAATGCCAAATTCTGGAGTTCCATGTAAATACCTGAGAATCCTTATGACGGCTTGACAATGTGAAGCACGTGGGGAGGCTTCAAACCGTTCACAAAGACATAAACTGAATTGTATATCCAGTCTTGATGCCGTGAGATACAAAAGTGATCTGATCATGCTTCTATATTCTTTTTGATCCACGGGTTCACGATCTTCATCAAGTTCAAGTGTTGTTGCTGTTCCCATTGGTGTCCGAAGAGGCTTGCTTTTGTCAATTTTGAAGCGCCTTAGGAGGTATTTTGTAAACTTCGTTTGATGCACAAAGGTACCCTCCTTAGTTTGCTTGATTTGCAGCCCCAAAAAGTACGTGAGTTCTCCCATCATACTCATCTCAAATTCTGAACTCATCATAGCTGAAAACTTGGACACATGATCATGAGAAGCACAACCAAAGATAATATCATCCACATACACTTGAACGAATAATGAGTCATTGCCATGCTTAAGCACAAAAAGAGTTTTATCGACCTTGCCCATGGTAAACCCCTTTTTAAGTAAGAATGTTTTTAACCTATCATACCATGCTCTAGAGGCTTGTTTGAGACCGTACAAGGCTTTGGATAGTTTGTAAACATGATTAGGAAAATTTGAATTTTCAAAACCCGGTGGTTGTTTGACATAAACTTCCTCATCTATGTAGCCATTAAGAAAAGCACTTTTAACATCCATTTGATATAGCTTAAAACCTTTAGATGCAGCAAAAGCTAACAAAATTTTTATGGCTTCTAATCTAGCAATAGGAGCAAAAGTTTCATCAAAATCTAGACCTGCAACTTGAGTGAAACCTTGAGCAACCAACCTAGCCTTATTCCTAACCACAACCCCATCCTCACTTTGTTTATTTTTAAACACACATTTAGTTCCAATTAAAGTGTGACCTTGAGGTCGAGGTACAAGTTTCCAAACATTATTTCTTTCAAAATTTTCTAACTCTTCTTGCATGGCAATAATCCAAGATTCATTAGTGAGTGTGTGTGATATATCTTTGGGTTCAAAAGAAGCAACAAAAGCAGAATGAGCATGAGAGTTTGGATCTCAAAACATGGACCGTGTAACTCGTTCGTGCAAGCTTCTAATAATCCGTTGTGGAGGATGGATTTTGAGAACCTGGAGGGGAGTGGACACTTCACAAGCTTCTTCTTCTTCATGTTCATCACAAATCGATGAGCTTGTGACTTGAGGAGGATCTGGACCAGCTGAAAGCATCTAGGCCCCCATGAGGTATGGTTTCGGTGATTAATAACAACCATTGGATTTTACTAATGAATTTGTGGATGCAAGGTCTCCCAATCAAATGAAATCTATATGAATATAAACATCAACTACTGATCATTGGAGACCCCTAAACAATCATTTTATGAGATCAATCAATGCTATGAAGATTAGAAGTAAAAGATCATATGTCAAAGTCATTCAACCATAATTGACAACACTCAATGTTTGACAATCATTAGAAGAATACTTACAACAAGTGTCTAAGAGGTCAATCGAGAAAATTCCAAAAGAATCACTTAGAACAACTCGAAGCAAACAAAATCAACTCACCGGATCAACCGATGTTTCCAGAAAACAACACATCGGTCGAGTTGATTCAGCAGAAGAAGAAGACCTCAAAACAAAGTACTCACCGGATCATCCGATGTTAAGGGCAATGTTACATCGGTCCATCAATACAGTATGCAATATCCTTGGACCAAGTGTAGCACCGGATCATCCGATGTACAACAATATACACATCGGTCAATCACTCCAGTAAGCATCAAGTCTGAACCAATTCTGGAGGAAGTGCCACTGGATCATCCGATGAGAAGACAAGTGCAACATCGGTCTAACAACGGTCATATCTGACACAATGACATCAGCTAAAGTGAACTTGACCGATGGTAATTGAAGGGAGAGCATCGGATCATCCGGTGTTCGCAGAGCAGTGATGTCAGCCTACTTTTCCAACGGCTATTTCGTGGAGGCTGGCTATTTATACCCCTTCAACCAGTCTATTCGAAAAGTCTTGATCACCAGACATACTCTACACATTCTCAAGCATTCAAGACGTTGAGCTACCACTTCCATATCATTTACACCACTTACACACCAAGAGATAGGCTAGAACTAGCTAGAGATAGTGCTTGTGTGCTTCCATTATTGGTGAGTGGAGTCTCTAGTGTAGTGAGAGCTGTAAGGGAGTATCCCTTGGTGTTTGTAACTGAGAGTGACTTCCGGAACTTGCCAAGACAATTGTGGAAGCCCGGAGGATCCAAGTTGTACAAGGCTTGAGCTCCACCTTGCTGAGGTTGGCAAGCGGAGAAGAATAGTGAAGACCCCTAGTCTCGGTGACTTGGGTGTGGCTATACCGTTTGGTGGGTGCCACAACGTGGATGTAGGAAGATCTTGACGATCTTGCCGAACCATGGGATAAATCTTCGTGTCTCCTCGGGAGTTTCCATTCTCTTCCTCTCACCCTACACTTATGCATTTTATATACCACGAAGTTGCTATTTACTTGAATGCATAGGTTGTTTGCGTAGGGAATTGGGCTTTTAGTAATTAAGTCTTATTGCTTTGATTTTTGAATAGAAGCCCAATTCACCCCCCCCCTCTTGGGCATTCGATCCTTACAATTGGTATCAGAGCAAGGTCGCTCATTGGATCATTCTAGCTTCACCGCTAGAGAGCTAAAATGGCCAAGGTTGGGGGTTCGGTTCCTATCTTCAAGGGCAAGAACTTTGCCTATTGGAAAGCTCGCATGCGCGCTTATCTAGAGGCTATTGCTCTCGAAGTATGGGAAGCGACCCACGCGGGGTTTGGTGAGCACAATTATGTTGGTGATCAAATTAAGTGGGATGCCAAAGCTAGGAATGCAATTTATGAATGCATTAGTCAAGATGTGTTTGCTAGGATTGCTAGCAAAGAAAAGACATGTGAAATTTGGGCTTGCTTGATAGAAATTCATGAGGGTTCTTCTCGTGTCAAAGAACTAAAATATCGCATGCTTAAAGCCAAATATGATGAATTTAAAATGCTACCTCATGAAAATGTCAATGAAATGTTCTCTCGCTTGAATGTGCTTATTGAAGAAATTAATGCTCTTGACATTGCTTCTCTGACTCATCAACCGCAAGATTCTCATGCTCCTTCCCAAGCCAAACTACAACATCATCAACTCCATGCTTCAAAAAGAATCTCTTGACCACATTGAAGTTTCGGAACTCATTGGAGAGATTCACGCTCATGAGATGAGTGTACTTGGGATGATGGAGCAATCATCTTCAAAAACAATCTCTAAAGGCGTCCACGAAGAAAACAAGTCTCACGAAGAAGAAGGTGGTTGAGCCTAGCTCAAGTGAAGAAGAGCAAGCATCAAGTGAAGATGACGATGATGAGCTTGCATTGATGATGAGAAAGTTCTCACACTTGAACTCCAAGATTACTAAGAAGGGATACACCTTTGATCCCAAGAAGAAAGCATTTCTACCAAGGAGAGACGACCACAAGACTTGTTACAATTGTGGTGATCAAGGCCACATCTCCTATGATTGTCCAAAACCGGACAAAAGAAGAGAGAACCACAAGAGCAAGCATCGCAAGCTAGAAAATAGTGAAGATGATGAAGAAGAGGTCAGACCCAAACCAAGATCCTTTGGGAAGAAGAAACATGACAAGGGCAAGAAGGCAAAGCTCTTCCCTAAAGAAAAGAAATGGCTCACAAAAGGTGTTCATGTGTGAGGCAAACGAATGGGTCACCGACGAAGAATCAAGTGATGAAGAGAGTGAAGCGGAAGAAGAAAGTTTGGTCGGCCTTGCCATTGCCAACAATGATGACTCACCTCTTCATCCACCACCCATGTGCCTCATGGCTAAAGGTATCACCAAGGTATGTGATGACTCTAGCGATGATGAGCTTTCCCCCGATGATTTAACTTCATTAATAAATGAATATCACATTATCATTAAGAGGGAAAAGAGTAAGGTTAAGGCTCTTGAAGAAAATCGTGCTAAGCTTGAGAGTGCTAACCTTGATTTGCTTGACAAGTATGAAAGCATACTTAAAGAGCATGACACGCTCAAATCCCATGTCAAGCAAGTTGAGGAGGATAAGGCTCAAATCAAGCTAGATCATCATGAGCTTGACTTAGTCCACCAAGCACTCTTGGGAAAGCACAATGAATTAATCCAAGAGCATCAAACACTTAACCTTGCTTATGAAGTGCTTGATCAAGAGTTAAAACAAATGAAGAAACAAACTCTTAATGATAAGATACCCATTACTTCTCATGCCACTAATGTCTTGCACAAGTCTTTTCCCTTGAAAGAAAATGCTAGGGAGGACTTGTTGGAAGAAATTGAGAGTCTCCGCACTAGTGTGGCTAGACTATCAAAAGGAGAAGTCAAGCACAAGGAAATCCTCTTCCAACAAGCAAAGGCCTTCAACAAGAGAGGACTTGGATCCTTCCCGGTGTCTAACAAAGGAAAGGTGCCCTCACCGGAGCTTAGAACAATCTTCATCAAGGAAGTTGGTTCTTATTGCCAACATTGTGAGGTCACCGGTCACCACACAAGGGAGTGTCCTCTTCCTAACCGGACCTCTCCAAAATTGCCCATTAACTACAAATCTACTTTCAATGATTGTTTTTATCTCTTGAGTAAAGTAGATGGCAAGGTGAAGGCAAGATTCATTCGCAAGGATGTGAAGGGCATGAAGGGGAAGCTCCCCAAGCAACTTTGGGTCCCAAAAACACTTGTATCACACATACAAGGACCTAAGTTGGCTTGGGTTCCTAAAGTTAAAAATTAAATTCATGTGTGTAGGTGAACTACAAAGCCGGAGGAAAGCATTGGGTACTCGATAGCGGGTGCACTCAACATATGACCGGCAATGATGGTATGTTCACCACCATAGAAAACCCCGGCAATCATGAACAAGTCACCTTTGGTGATAACTCTAAGGGTAAGGTAATTGGGTTAGGTAAGATTGCTATTTCAAACGACTTATCTATTTCTAATGTATTGTACGTTAAGTCACTTAGTATCAATTTACTTTCTATTGCACAATTATGTGATCTTGGACTAACGTGCACCTTTAGCTAAAACGATGTTGTTGTGAGTAGTGAAACAAGCAAAGAACTAATCTTCAAAGGATTTCGGCATGGACATCTCTAACTAGTAGACTTCTCCAACAAGGATGCTAGCTTGACCACTTGTCTTTTCACTAAGACAAGTTTGGGTTGGCTATGGCATCGACGCATAGCGCACCTTGGGATGAGCAAGCTCAAGAAGTCATTCAAGCTTGGGATGGTGACCGGTGTGAAGGATGTCACATTTGAGAAGAACAAGCTTCGTAGCGCTTGTCAAGCCGGGAAGCAAGTTTCTTCACACCACCCAATGAAGACAATGGTGTCAACCTCCAAGCCACTTGAGCTACTTCACATGGACCTCTTCGGACCGTCCACATATCAAAGTCTTGGTGGTAACCTCTATTGTATTGTTATAGTTGATGAATACTCTCGCTATGCTTGGACTTTGTTTCTAGGTGACAAGAGTGAAACTCCGGAAGTGTTCAAGACCTTCGCCAACTGAGCTCAAAGGGAATTTCAACTTCCCATCATTAAGGTCCGGAGTGACAACGGCACCAAATTCAGAACTACAACATTGGGGAGTGGTGTGACCGTGAAGGCGTAAAACATGAGTTTTCGGCCACATACACTCCTCAACAAAATGGTCTTGTTGAAAGGAAGAACAAGACTCTCATCACTCTTGCGCGAGCAATGCTTGATGACTATAGCACGTCCGAGAAGTTTTGGGCCGAAGCAATCAACACGGCGTGCCATGCCGCAAATAGGGTCTACCTACATCGACTACTTCAAAAGACCCCGTACGAACTCCTCATTGGGAGAGAGCCCAACATCTCCTACTTTCGAGTCTTTGGGTGCAAGTGCTACATCTACCGCAAGAAAAGGATCGGTAAGTTTGAAAGAAGATGTGATGTTGGTATATTTCTTGGTTATGCATCAAACTCAAAAGCATATCGAGTATTCAACCAAACCTCCGGTTTAGTTGAGGAAAGTTGTGATGTTGAGTTTGATGAAACTAATGGCTCCCAAGAGGAGAGTTTTGGTCATGATGAAATATATGATGAGCCTCTACGAGAAGCTATGAAGAACATGACCATTGGAGACATCAAGCCTAAAGTTGAGGAGAGCCATGATCAAGGGGGAGCTTCAAGTTCCAACATCAACACTTCCATGGTGCCTCAAGTTGACGAAGAAGAGAAGGATGATCCATTGCCGACTCAAGATTCACAAGCCACACAACATCAAGAAGAAGAAGAAGTCCATGATCAAGTCCAACCATAAGATGAGCAACACGCATCACCACCGCCAAGTGCTTCACAACCACTTATGAGGCATGGACACATCTCCAAGGCGCATCCGATGGACCAAATTATCGGAAGTCCATCAAGGGGAGTAAGTACACGTTCTCGCCATTTCGCTTCGTTTTGTGAGCACTACTCATTTGTTTCATGCGTAGAACCCACTCACATTGAGGAAGCACTCCAAGATCCAAATTGGGTGATGGCCATGCAAGAAGAACTTAACAACTTCATCCGCAATGAAGTTTGGGTGTTGGAGGAGCGACCCAAGGACAAGAACGTCATTGGAACAAAGTGGGTGTACCGCAACAAGCAAGACGAGAACGGCGTTGTGGTCCGCAACAAGGCAAGACTTGTGGCCAACGGGTTCTCGCAAGTTGAAGGACTAGACTTTGGGGAGACATTTGCTCCGGTCGCCCGGCTATAAGCCATCCGTATACTTCTTTCCTTTGCATCACATCATAATATTAGACTTTATCAAATGGATGTGAAAAGTGCCTTTCTTAATGGTTACATTAACGAGCTTGTTTATGTTGAACAACCTCCCGGGTTTAAAGATCCGAGGAATCCTAATCATGTGTATAGGTTGCACAAGGCGCTCTACGGGCTCAAGCAAGCACCTAGGGCATGGTATGAACGACTACGAGATTTCTTGATCATGCAAGGATTCAAGATCGGGAGGGTGGACACTACACTCTTCACCAAAGACATCAATGGAGAATTATTTATTTGTCAAATTTATGTTGATGATATTATTTTTGGTTCAACTAACGAAGCTCTTAGCCATGAGTTTGGCAAAATGATGTCTAGGGAATTCGAGATGTCGATGATTGGAGAGCTCAACGTCTTCCTTGGATTCCAAATCAAGCAACTTCAAGAGGGGACCTTTGTCTATCAAGAAAAGTACACCAAGGACCTCTTGAAGAAATTTGAGATGGGAGATTGTAGCTCAAAAAGCACTCCAATGGCAACAAATTGTCATCTCAACGCGGATAAGGACAGTAAACCTATTGATCAATCTAACTACCGTTCTATGATTGGTTCATTGCTTTACCTTACCGCATCTAGGCCCGATATCATGTTTAGTGTATGCTTGTGTGCTCGCTTTCAAGCGGCACCTAAAGAATCACATCGGAAGGCGGTCTTTAGGATACTTAAGTATCTTAAGCATACTCCTAGTGTGGGCTTGTGGTACCCTAAAGGTGCAAGATTCCATCTCTTGGGATACTCGGATTCGGACTTTGCCGGATGCCGTGTGGATCACAAGAGTACCTCCGGTGGGTGCCACTTGCTTGGGTGTTCCCTAGTATCTTGGTCTAGCAAGAAGCAAAATTCCGTCGCCTTGTCCACGGCAGAAGCGGAATATATCGCAACCGGTGCATGTTGTGCCCAAATTCTTTATATGAAGCAAACCCTTTTGGACTTTGGTATTAAACTTGGTTGTGTGCCTCTCCTTTGTGACAATGAAAGTGCGGTTAAGATAGCTAAAAACCCCATTCAACACTCCCGCACTAAGCACATTGATATTCGCCATCATTTCTTGAGGGACCATGAAGCTAAAGGAGACATCTCCTTGTGAGGTGTTAGGTCCGAAGAACAATTGGCGGATATCTTCACTAAACCACTTGATGAGAAAACTTTTTCTAGACTAAGAAGTGAATTGAATGTGCTAGATGCATTGAACGTCATGTAAGTTGCCATGATCATGTAAGAATGCATCTCATATAGGTCTTGTCTAACTTTCAAAGGATAGGGGTGAGCAAGGGTCTTCTTGGGATGGAGGTTCTTTTGGGTTTTCCCAAGGCTTGGAGAGTGGCTCTCCCTGAAGAAGCCTTTGAAAGGTTCAAACTTGGCCAGATAGATTTACTTTATGTCTTGCATGATGCCTTCCATATAGACTTGCACTCATATTTAAACTTCTTGCATTATAAATTGTTTGGCATTGCATACGGTAGATTGTCACAAAGGGGGACCCACCTCATGAGAAAGATACTTGTTTGAAATGCAATATCTCAACTCATATGAGGTGGAAAGAACAAAATGTTAGGTGCGTTAATGCCTAAAGGAACATGCTTTAAAGAGATAGAAGTCTTCATCCTCTAGCTCACAAAGCATGGGCCTTACATTTTATTTGGATATTTTCCTCCCTATTTTTCTTCGGTGTTCTATTTGCTTTAAGGCTTAGCCAAGTTATTGGCAATTAGCATTTTTGAGGGGTAAGGGGTTGCCCAAAAAGTCCTAAGACATGTGTTTCTCATTGTTTGTTTGTTTGGTCAAAGGACATACATGGGATGTTGCTGTTTTGTAGTTATCGGATTATCCGATGCTTAGGCCAGACCATCATCGGATAAGTTGGTGTTCATAGACCAAGAGCCAGCTCAGTCAGTAACACAAATCAACCGACGAGTTCATTCGGAGAAACATCGATGCATCCGATGTTCACATTTCTAGAACTGTGCTGAAATCCACCGATGCTATTCCCTTCCACGTCGGACCATCCGGTGTCAATGGTACCTTTTTGAATACCCTTACTGTGACATTCGACCGATGTCTCTATCTTTTAACATCGGTCCATCCGGTGTTAAATTTCAAGCTAGGGTTCGGGACCCACTTTTTAAACGCCCCCTCGCCTCCCTCCTTTCTCTCTCCCCGACCCCGACGCTCGCCCGTGCCTCACCTCCGCCGCCGCCGCTCCTATCGCCCTGCTGCCACCGCCGCCATCCGGCCATCGCTGCCTCTCGGCCGCCGCCGCCTCCGGTCGCCGCCGTCGCCCTCCGGACGCCGCACCACTGCAGCAACACCACCGCCGCCACTCCCCTCTAGCGCCGCTGCTGCTCCCCTCTAGCGCTGCCGCCGCCGCCCTCTTCACTGCCGGTGCTGCTCCCTCCAGTGCCACAGCCGCCGCCTCTGCTCCACCCGGCGCCGCCGACCGTCGCCTCCCGTGCACCACCGCCGTCCCAAGCACAACCACATCGCCACTAGAGTTCCCGGCCGCGACCGTGCGCCCAACACAACTCCATTTTCACGCATCGTCTCATCGCAATGGCTCGTGACAAGAAGGGAAAGGGCAAGGCCATTGCGAAGCCGGCCGTAAAGAAGCAAAAGTTGTCGAAGGAGGAAAAGAAGGCTTTGATGGCTGCTCGCGCCGCCGAGGAGCGAGAGCGTGGCCGAGGAGGTTCACTGAGGATCCGCGAGGCTCGTCAGAGGCAGCCTCCCGTGCGGGATGAGTCCGAGGAAGAAGAAGAGCCGGAAGTGCCGCTTATTCGCCGGCGCTGAGCCAGGACCCATGGGGGTCATCCCGCGGCAGTACCACGTTCGAGACCATCAGCTGCCGACCTTCGAGAGGACAGGGCGACCTAGAGAGCCGTCTACGAGATGGACACCAACGTCCGTGTTGGTGAAGGTGTCCAGTTGACATATTACAGAAAGATGAAGGCCAAGCAGCTCAGAAGACTCAGATGGAGCGTTTTGCTTGAGGAGTGGTTCCTGCAGCCCAGAGAGGCACATGTGGACAACCGATTTTGTACTTTGACTCAGACGTCGCTGTACGAGACCTATAGACGCCGAGGCCATAAGATGTTCCAACACAACTTCTTGGACTGGGATCAGCTTGCACTAGCAGCCGATACGGAGATACGCCCCTACTTTGCGAGGTATCGAGGGCTGGTGGAGCTTATGTCCTACGAGAGGAGTACCTACGTGGAGGACTGGGTCCGCGTATTCTACGCTACCCTCTACGTCTCTGAGGGCCGCGGATCTATAGACTTCATGTTCATGGGCCATCACCATCACCTGACGAGACAGACTTTGGCACAGCTGCTAGGAGTGGATCTCCACGACACTTGCCTGCACGAGAGAGTGTATGGACAGACAGATCCGCCGAGGAGGCCGCTCATTGGAGGAGTGGCACCACCGCTGGAGGAGATACGCTCTCTGTTTGCACCGTCCTTCTCTCCAGACCAGCCGAGGGTACCGGCACTGCTGACTCCTGCTGCGCGCACAGTGCACCTTGCCTTGCGCCGCACTCTTTTGCCGAGGTCCGGATACCTAGAGGGGTTCACCAGCCTGCACCAGACCCTCCTATTCTACATCATGAATGGGATGGAGTTCGATATTGTGGACATCCTCATATGTGAGATGGAGGACGTGATCACTGACGGAGTTGGCATGATGGGGCAGCTTGTGTTTGGACACTGGATCAGCTACCTGCTCTCCATGGTTGTTCCTGAGGAGTCTGCCGTGTGTGACAGTCTCACTGACGAGAGTGTCACACGGTTCAGCCACTACCGTGCTCCAGCTCCTGGAGACCGCCGCCTTGGCCGTCCAGTCGAGCGTCAGGTCCGTGCTCGGCTATCCGAGGAGGATTGGTTTGACCTGGAGAAGGAAGACGAGAGGCTTGCACAGGCAGAGGCTCAGGGTGAGGACCTTCAGCACATTTGGTCCGAGAGTGACACAGATGACAGTGTTGAGGAGTACTTCCCACCTCCTCCCTCACCCAGGCAGCACGACGCGGAGGCTAGAGGCTCGATCGTGCCCCCTCCCACTCCACCTCCCGTCTCAGAGGCACAGGTCTCTCAGCCGTCCGAGCTCACCTCCCTCCTCCAGCAGATGGTTGAGCAGCAGCGCCTGGACCGGCTTGCAGCTGAGCAGGCTTGAGCTGAGCAGGCAGCACGTCTTTTGGAGCTCCAGCAGCAGCATGAGGAGATGCAGAGTCAGATCGCCTGTGAGAGGCGAGAGGACACAGACCGGCTGACGGGGCTGATAGACCAGATGCACCAGCGCTCCCTCGACCAACAGCAGCAGACGCAGCAGGCGATGATGGGCATCCTGGGGTTGATCACCAACCTCTACACCCAGACCGGGATTGCCTTGCCATCGCAGCTGCCAGGCTTTGCTCCACCCCCGTCTATCCTTGCTCCAGCTGCAGCTCCAGTGTCGACCACGCCGATCCCGACGATCAGCATGTCTCCACTGCTTGCTCCAGGCGCACCGATCCACTCTCCACTGCCAGCTACGACGTTGTTCCAACAGACGCCGGCATCCGTTATCAGTGCCCCGTTGCCAGCAGCTCCGACTCAGCAGGCACCGACAGCGGCTCCTACAACTCCCTCCACTTCTACTCCAGCCTCAGCCGCGGCAGCAGGCAGCAGCTCCGACGACAGCACCCCCGACGGTGACCAGTTTGTCATCGCTCCGAGCACTCAGGGTTCTTAGGTACTCGGATTCCTTTTTGGTGTCTTGATGCCAAAGGGGGAGAAGAGTTAGAGTAGAGTCAGGGGGAGGGTTGCTTAGTCTCAGGGGGAGTCTCTATCTTTATCTTTTGTAATTTGGTGGTTTTGCTACTCATTTGCTATTTATTGAGTATTCATGTGCCACTTATTCTCTTGAGTTATTGATCGATTGAGCTTTCGCGTTGCGTTATTAATCTCTTTTGAGTTTTCAAGTTTAATATGCCATATCTTGTACTCATTGCATATCTTCTTAAGTATCGTTCTATCAAATTCATTATTATGCTTCACTTGTTGTGTTGTCATCAATCACCAAAAAGGGGGAGATTGAAAGCATCTAGGCCCCCATGAGGTATGGTTTCGGTGATTAATGACAACCATTGGATTTTACTAATGAATTTGTGGATGCAAGGTCTCCCAATCAAATGAAATATATATGAATATAAACATCAACTACTGATCATTGGAGACCCCTAAACAATCATTTTATGAGATCAATCAATGCTATGAAGATTAGAAGTAAAAGATCATATGTCAAAGTCATTCAACCATAATTGACATCACTCAATGCTTGACAATCATCAGAAGAATACTTACAAGTGTCTAAGAGGCCAATCGAGAAAATTCCAAAAGAATCACTTAGAACAACTCGAAGCAAACAAAATCAACTCACCGGATCAACCGATGTTTCCAGAAAACAACACATCGGTCGAGTTGATTCAGCAGAAGAAGAAGACCTCAGAACAAAGTACTCACCGGATCATCCGATGTTAAGGGCAATGTTACATCGTCCATCAGTACAGTATGCAATATCCTTGGACCAAGTGTAGCACCGGATCATCCGATGTACAGCAATATACACATCGGTCAATCACTCCAGTAAGCATCAAGTCTGAACCAATTCTGGAGGAAGTGCCACCGGATCATCCGATGAGAAGACAAGTGCAACATCGGTCTAACAACGGTCATATCTGACACAATGACATCAGCTAAAGTGAACTTGACCGATGATAACTGAAGGGAGAGCATCGGATCATCCGGTGTCCGCAGAGCAGTGATGTCAGCCTACTTTTCCAACGGCTATTTCGTGGAGGCTGGCTATTTATACCCCTTCAACCAGTCTATTCGAAAAGTCTTGATCACCAGACATACTCTACACATTCTCAAGCATTCAAGATGTTGAGCTACCACTTCCATATCATTTACACCACTTACACACCAAGAGATAGGCTAGAACTAGCTAGAGATAGTGCTTATGTGCTTCCATTCTTGGTGAGTGGAGTCTCTAGTGTAGTGAGAGCTGTAAGTGAGTGTCCCTTGGTGTTTGTAACTGAGAGTGACTTCCGGAGCTCGCCAAGACGATTGTGGAATCCCGGAGGATCCAAGTTGTACAAGGCTTGAGCTCCACCTTGCCGAGGTTGGCAAGCGGAGAAGAATAGTGAAGACCCCTAGTCTCGGTGACTTGGGTATGGCTATACCCTTTGGTGGGTGCCACAACGTGGATGTAGGAATATCTTGACGATCTTGCCGAACCACGGGATAAATCTTTGTGTCTCCTCGGGAGTTTGCATTCTCTTCCTCTCACCCTACACTTATGCATTTTATATACCGCGAAGTTGCTATTTACTTGAATGCATAGGTTGTTTGCGTAGGGAATTGGGCTTTTAGTAATTAAGTCTTATTGCTTTGATTTTTTAAAAGAAGCCCAATTCACCCCCCCTCTTGGGCATTCGATCCTTACACCAGCAATGGTGGTCGTCGGTGCTGGCTGTGAATCAAAATCAGGAGCTCGAACAATGTCATTAACTGCTGAATTTTCGGGCAGCAGCTCCACCTCTTCCTCATCTTCAATGAAAATGCTCTCCCCCTGCGGATATGGATCTAGACCTGTAATGTTTGAGCTAGTACCTGGGCTAGCTTCATCAAAAGACACTTCACAAGTCTCCACAATTTTGTTAGTGTCAAGTAAAAGTACACGGTAGCCTCTAGTATGAGATGGATAACCAAGAAACATGCCATCAATGGATCTAGGTTCAAATTTATCAAGATTACCATGTTTCTTAACAAAGCATTTACATCCAAAGACCCGAAAGTGCGTAACACTAAGCCTATGTCCAAACTGGAGCTCATATGGTGTTTTACCTAGCTTAGCGTGCAAGAAAACACGATTTGAGACATAACAAGCGGTTGCAATCGCATCAGCCCAAAATTTCCTAGGAGTTTGATATTCATCAAGCATAGTCCTAGCCATCTCAACTAAGGTTCTGTTCTTTCTTTCTACAACACCATTTTGTTGAGGTACATATGGTGAAGAAAATTGATGATCTATTCCATTTTCAGCACCAAAGTGATCAAAAGATTGATTTTTAAATTCAGTTCCATTATCACTTCTAATTGCTTTTAAAGATCCTAGGTGATCAATTCATAATCTAAGAAATAAAGTTCTAAAGTGACTAAAAGCTTCATTCTTAGACGCCATAAAGTAAACCCAAGAGTATCTAGAATAATCATCAACAATAACAAGAACATACCATTTACCCCCGAAGGATTGAACACGTGAAGGTCCTACGGTGTCAAGGTGCAAAAGTTGACCCGGTTCAGTTGTCATGATCATTGTGAGAGGAGTATGTGAACCTGCAACCATCTTAGCATGTCTATAAGAAGAGCACACAATTTCTTTGTCCCCTTTAAGCTTAGGCAGCCCACGTATGCGATCAAAAGTACTAACACGCGTTAGGTGATCAAAGCCTACATGACCAAGTCTATGATGCCAAAAAATATAAGTCCTTTGAATCATTAGAAACTAGGCACCTATGCTTAGAGGAAGATATATCAAAATCAGCTTTAAAAACTCTTCCAAACCGAGACATGTTAAAAATAAGCTCACTATTTGAACCTACAACTTTGCAACGGTTTTTTATTGAAAATAATTTCCAGATTTTCATCTAGCAATTGTGAAACAGAAAGCAAGTTGTATTTAAAATTTTGACAAGTGCCACATCCTTCAAAATGTAGTGATCATTTACTCTAACTGAACCCTTAGCAATTATAGGAGTTGAAGAATTATCGGCAAAAGTAACATTCTCTACACATGATACAAAAGAGAGGGAGGAGAACCAATCTTTGTTACCGGTCATGTGGCTTGAGCAACCTGAATCCACAATCCAAATGTTCTCCTTCCTCAAACATGTATCCTACATAGAAGCACAATACGTCGATGACTCGATATTGGGGTTAGTCAAAAGGCATTTAGCTATCCAGTACTGAGTCACACGACGTGCATCAGGAAAAACACGCGAAAGCTGAGGTAAAACAGCAGGTTTATGAGTCAAAGTTTGAGGTTTTTTATTTTTAACTACTGACCTATAAGGTGTTACTTGTGTAGCACAAAATCAGTAGCTCCGGAGGCAAAAACAGAAGGCCCAGAGGTAAAATTTGAATGTTTTTGACTCATAACAGCAGGTTGCATGTTCGTGGCATTCGGTTTAAGATGTGCAACAAATTTTGCATGAAAGTTATGAGATCTAGCAATCATTCTTTCCCCTTTCTGTTGTTTAGCTAGTGTATAACAAAAATCTATGACATGACCATCTCTACCACAGTAGGTACAATGAAATTTAACTTTGTGTTCATGTCTAGATGAGCAAGCAATATTTTTATTTGAAACCGAATGAGACAACACTCCTGCAGATTTGAAAATCACTTCTTTTTGTTTAGGAGCTGTTTGAATCAAACCACTTCCTAATGACTTTATAATTTTAGGTGGATGTGCCTTAGCATGAGCATGAGAATCAAAACCTAAACCAGTTTTATCATTGCAAGACTTAGAAGAATTCAGCAGCAAGTTTAGGTTCTTATTCCCATTACAAAACCGATATAATTTCATATGCATGTTATCAAGTTTTTTGGACCGATCATGGCAATTTTCACATGAAGTTTTTCTTTTCAATTTGCAATTGGAACAATATTTAACTTCATGAGAACGTAAAGCATTATTCAACATTGAAATTTCCTTCATAGCATCTTTTAGTTTCTTTTCAAGATCATCACAACTTGAACAATGCAAATCAATTGTAGAACAAGAAGCATCTTTTAAGTTTCCAATGTCAAGTGTAGCAAGCTTTTTGTTCTTTTCAATTTCAAGTTCAAGTCTATCTAGAGTAGAGGACTGTGCAGTTATTAATGTGGACAATTGTTCATAGATTAAATCACACGAGGGACAAGAATCATCACTAGGAATCAAGGTTTTCAAATGGTTGATTTCAAATTCTAGTGATCCAATTTTAGCAGCATTATGCCTAAGCTTTTTGTCCTTTTTCTTAACAATAATAGTTGCACGATAATCTGCATCACACATTTCATTACAGGTAGAACAAACCTCATCGTCGTCACTGTTGTGTTCTGCATCCTCATGACTTGATCTTGATCTTATTTTGCCCGTCATGAAGCATAAGTTGGCCAAATCATCTTCATCTTCGTCACTTCCAATGTCCACGTCGCTTGAGCCAAGTTCCTGGAGTGCGGAGATAAAACTGTTCACCGGTTGGCAACCTGTAAAGCCCTTCTTCTTCTTCTTCTTATCATTTGTTGAGGAGTGTTTCGTCCTTGATTGTTTTTCTTCTCGGAAAGTAGAACCTGAAAGCTTAGGGGATTCTGTACAAAAGTGTCCTGTCTTACCATATTCGAAGCATCATTGAGGTCTGGAGCTTCCTTTCCTTCTAGTTCTCACATTTTGCAATGCTTTTGAGAACCTAGTAGAGAGAAGTGCTAGCTCCTCCTCTAGAAATTCCTCGATCTTCTCCAGGGTTAGTGAGGACAACAAAGCAAGAGTATTGCAAGATGATGATTGGCCGGAGCTAGGCAAATCACGTTGTGAGACAAATGCAATAGACTTATTTGGGTTCTTACGTGATAAGATGTCAATTTCATGAGTTTTGAGTTTAGAGTAAAGCACATCTAAATTAAGTGTACTCATGACAATAGATTCACAGATAGATGTAACTTTCATCTCCCAGACTGACATGTCTAATGCACTAAGAAGTTGCCTAGCATTTTCAGCATCAGAAAAATTAACGTTGACAATACGCAAGTTACTGAGAATTTTGTTAAAGAGAGCAAAGAGATCATCAATGGACTCACCGGGTTGCATCTTGAAGCGCATGTATTATTTCTTGAACATGTCTTGCCTTACCTACTTGATCGTGTTGGATCCTTCGTGATAGTCACAAAGTGCTCTCCATACATCGTATGCCAATCGGAGATGTGCAACGCGTTTGAAGTCGCTCTGAGTGAGTCCTTGGATGATCAAGTTTCGGGCTTTGTTGTTGTTATTGACGTCTCGTAGGTTTGTAGTCGTAACTAGATCATTTGGTGGCACTTCGTAAGGCTTGTACACCTTCTCTCATATTGTGAAGCCTTGCGCCTAGATTGAAGCCTCCATGCGTGCCTTCCAAACCTGAAAATCAATACCAGCAAACGCACATGGTTTGGCGGAATATTTCTCCATGATGATTAGTCAAAAACACGTGCAAATCACAATGATTAGAGCACCGTGGATCTGATACCAACTGTAGGATCGAAGAGCACGTGAAAAGCTACCAGAGGGGGTGAATGGTAGATTTAAAAAATCTTACGCAGCGGAAACAATTAAATCCCAACCCCTTCGGCAGAAAAATGATATGTTAAAGAAATCGTGTGTGAGATTAATCTAAACGTGTTTCACCATGATAAAAGTGATATATATCAGAGAAAAAAGTCACGAAGGAAACACAAGAAGAATAACTCAAATCCGTCGAGAGAAACTCAATTTATGATCGAAAGATTGAACAAGGTCAATCTGTCCTACCCGAGAAAAACAGTTCTAAAACGCTGCAAAGAAACTCGTGTAGATCAGAAACCGCAAATCCAATGACCGTGAAATTTTGACAGATGATATATAATCAAGTTGTGAAGACAACCCAAAAAGAATCACGTCAATTGGATCTGTAAAACTCGAGTTATGATAAAACCACCGACGAAAGGTAGTGCTGTCCAGAAACTGTAACACCCTCATTTTCATACATCATGCCTTGCATACATTCATATACATGTTTAACATTGATTCACATAAAGAGGAACAAGTTTAAAATTGATTCGGAGCATTTAAAATTGATTTGGAACAAAACCGCACTTAAAATGCAGGAAAGTGCGGACTAGTCCGATTTTACTGAGGACTAGTCCGATTTCTCTCTGGCTAAAAACGGACTTGTCCGTTTTTGTTGTGGACTAGTCCGATTTTGGCTCTGGAAACTTTCGGACTTGTCCGATTTTGTGCGGACTAGTCCGATATTCCAGGAATCCTTGAAAAATTGCTAAGTCCTTGGACTTTTCCGGACTAGTCCGGTGTTCCAGCGGACTTGTCCGTTTTCCTCTCTGTTTAAAGTCGGACTTGTCCGATTTTAGGCCAGACTTGTCTGACTTTTCTCTCTGGACAACTTCGGACTAGTCCGGTCCTTTCCGGACTTGTCCGATATTTCGTGACTTCGAGATTGATCTTTTGTTTTACGACTTGTATCTTGGGTTTCACGTTATGTGGGCCTAGGGACGTCGTGCCTAACTCTTTTAGAGCCCGTGTGGGACTCTAAACCGGGCTCTACTCATCCAAAAACTCGAAATCCATCTATCCCTAGCCTCCACCTCTATATAAACAGCCCCACCCTTTGGATTGATATCTATTTGCCACTTTTCCACCCACCCAAACCCTAGTTCGTGGAGAGCCACCACCAAGGAGGGAGGAGAAGATCCCAAGCAAGGAGAAGAAGAGGAGGAAACGAAAGAGGATCAAGATCTCCACCAAGCTTTCGTTCTTCATCACAAATTCATCCCCAAGTTCATCACCAACCCTAGATCATCAAGATCAAAGTTTTACCTCCAAGTTTCTTGACTCATTGGAGTTCTAAACACCTAGTATACCTTCTATTCTCTTGTCCTTACGTGAATTCAACCCCTAATCTCCAAATTCACATCGATCTAGAAAACCCTAATCTGCTGATCTTGCATAGGGCGGACTTGTCCGGTCCCTAGCGGACTAGTCGGATCTTTCTGGTTAAATTGTGTTGAATTGGTTCTAAAATTTGATCTAATCGAATCCAAACCTGTATAAACTTGTTAAAAGCTATTAGAACTAGTTAGTTATCATTAAAAGCAATCAATTAACATGTTCTACCTTGCATTTGCATCAATCATGCATGTCATATCACATTGAGTAATATTTGTGCACTCTTTGATTGTGTTTCTTGTCTTGTATGTCATTGTGTGGATTAGACGGATTTGCGCTAGAGAGTGCCGCGGAGGATCTACAGCATCAAGAGTTTGAAGGCTTTGACCCTAATCAACAGCAAGAGCAAGGCAAGTGTCCTTGAAGCATATTGATCCTGTTTTTTAAATAAATGTTTTGTTTGCAAAACTGCATGCCTGTGTCAATTTGATGGGAAATCCTATGGTAGGAAGTTTACTAGATTTGTTAAACCACCCTTGTCACCTGGAATTTATGGTAGAGAGTCGGGAAGGGCTTTTTACCTTTTGCTTCGCTTAATCAACTGGGATGGGAATAACTATACCACTCAATTTAATTATGTATGGATGAGATTATGGTTAACATGAACTGGTTAAATATGGTATGGTAATGGGCGATCTAAGCAAGCCTGGTATGTGGATGGGTTGGATGTCATGGTGGTTTTGCTTGCTTTAGATCTAAGGACCGGTTCATGCGAGAATAAGCCAGGACTACAGTGCCACCATGAGGCCAAGTATGGGTGCGGCGTAGCTGATTAATTAGGGCTTTGCCAGTGCTATTTGGACCATTAAGGATGCTCGGGGAAGGGGTAGTCGGATTGGGTTTGTTGATGATTGGTGGGACTACCCTGGGATCCGAATGGCTCAAGAGGGGGCCCTTGGTTGAAGATGTGCTCAGTTGGAGGCATCGCCACTGGTGAAACCTCAGTGGGGTCTAAATAGGCTAGTAATCCCTTTGTAAAGGCTATTTTGTGATCTCTTGGCCATACACCAAAGGAAGTGTAATTGGCATAAGGGAGGTTCTTTAGTCGCTGACGGGTGATGAAATCACAAACACGTGGGTAAAGAGGTACAAACTCTGCAGAGTTAATTAAAACTATCATGATAGCCGTGCTCCCGGTTATGAGCACCTGGACAACTTCCATGATTAGAGGGTATTTGGTATTGGTAATGGTTATGGTAATGGTTATGGTTATGGTTGGTTATGGATTTATTTCTGGTATTGAATCTGGTTATTGGCAATGGTGAAATCTGGAATTATGGTTTATGACATTGATTATGGTTATTGGTAATGGTGAATTATGGACTGGTATTATTATGGTTACATGGTTTATGATGGGTTTACTTCACATACATATAATATATTGCTTTTCAAATGTTTTAATGTACTTTTCAGCACTTTACCATTATTATTGTCGACATTTGAATAAGCCACATGTCATACTTTCCACACTTGCTGAGTACGACATGTACTCACTCTTGCGATCCCCCCCCCAACAGTTGCAGGTCAGGATTGGGAGTTTAATGGTGATAATGCGGAGTTCTAGGCCGTGTCCACCGTCAGCTTTGCGTGTGGTGTTATTGGAGTTGCGTTATACCCTATTGCTTATGTTGCCTAGCTGTTTAGTTTGCTTAATTAGTTTAATTCCGCTGCATTAGTTAAACTTGTCATTAATATTCATTAGAGCTTGTATTCGAGGATAATCTGGTTTGTGTAATAAAATTTGGTTAATTAATCTTGTTCTGTGGTAATTTTCTGTATACTCTTTTGTGATTGCACTCGTGTATGTGTGTTGAACATCCTGGGCACACATATGCGTTAGCTTGGTTCATTTTTCGGAACCGGACGTCACAGATTGGTATCAGAGCCACAGGTTGACCGTAGGACGCAGCCTAGATAGAATGGACACTTTAGAGCACATAGGAGCACTCAGGAATCAATGTGTTTTTGCTTGGAGTGATGTTTGCTATATATATTGCTTGCTTGTGTGCTTAATAGAGGATTTTTGGGATGCCTTAGCATTGCCATGTCCACCTAGGCTAGTGTAGCTAGCTGTTTAGTTCATATCCCTTGATGCATATAGTTGGGGACGTTTTCTAATTCTTACCTATTGCTTTCCTTCAGATGGTGAGGACTCTCAACCAGAGGGATGGCAATGATGAGGAGGAGAACAATGGAGTGCCTCAGAACAACATCGGACAAGGATCTACTCAGGGAGCTATCAACATTGAGCAGCTATTGGCTATGCAAAACCAGCTCATGCAGACCATGATACAAACAATGGGACAGTTGCAGGCTGGCAATATCAACAATCAGGCCAACATGCCTCCACCGCCACCCCCGCCTCCTCATAACCGATTGGGAGAGTTTATGAGAACTAGGCCGCCGACCTTTGCTCAAGCTGCTGACCCTATGGATGCGGACGATTGGCTCAAGTCCGTGGAGAAGAAACTTGCTATTGTCCAATGCAGTGACCGGGAGAAGGTCTTGTTTGCTTCTCATCAACTAGTTGGAGCAGCTGCGGATTGGTGAGATTCTTATTGCAATGCTCATGAGAACCAAGAGAGAATTACTTGGGCCAAAATCAAGGAAAATTTTCGTTCTCATTATGTGCCCGAGGGTGTTATGATATTGAAGAGGCAAGAATTTGAGAATTTAAGGCAAGGAAAATCAAGCGTGAGTGAATATCTCAATAAGTTCACTCAACTCTCAAGATATGCGCCTGAGGATGTTAGTCGGGACAGCCGGAAGCAATATTTGTTCATGAGAGGCTTGAACAATGAGATCCAAGTACAATTACTCAATTGTGACTATGCAAATTTCCAGAAGCTTGTGGACAAAGCAATTGTGGTTGAGAACAAGATCCGTGAGATGGAGCAAGAAATCAAGAGGAAGGTGCCATATCAAGGACAGCAACAAGGAAGTAATGTGCGCCCTCGCTTTGCGCCACCCAATGCGCCTCATTTCAGCTCTTCTATTCCTGCTCAGCGCCCTGGTTATGCACCACGCCCAACTCAGTTTGTGCAGCAGCGCCCTGTCACGCAAGCACCTAGGCCTCAAATGCCTTATGCACCTCGTGCTAATTTCCCTGGTGCTAATGTTCAAAACCAAGCTCGTCCCAATAATTCTGGTGGGGTTAAGAAGTGCTACACTTGTGGGGAAGCTGAACACTTTGCGCATCAATGTCCTAAGTCAGGTCTTGGCCAAGGAAGCAATGCACCGAGGCAAAACCCAAGACCCAATGGAGGACAACCACAAGGGAACCGTGGACAGCAGAATTTTGCTCGTGGCAACATGAACCATGTCTCAACGGAGGATGCTCATCAAGCGGATGATGTGGTCATTGGTATGTTTCTCGCAAACTCCAACCCCGCGACTATGTTATTTGATTCTGGAGCATCGCATTCATTCATTGCATCAAAGTATGTTGCCAAGTATAGTTTGCCTATCTCTCATATGAAGTTTACTCTATTGGTTAAGTCTCCTGGAGGAGAGATGAGGACAAATATAGTATGTCCAAAAGTAGGCCTTAGAATAAGGGGGGGGGGGGGGTAGACTTCTCCGCCAACCTCATTGTTTTGGATTCTCAAGGGTTGGACATTATACTTGGTATGGACTGGTTGAGGAAGCACAATGGGGTTATTGAGTGTGCCACGAAGACGGTGAAGTTGACTAATGAGGAAGGGATCACCGTAGAATTTGAAGCATCTCAAACCGCACCGAAGCAATTGGAGTTGAATCATATGGACGGTGCCACAATTGAGGAGATTCCGGTGGTGTGTGAATTTTTGGATGTTTTTCCGGACGAGTTGCCAGGTATGCCACCCGATCGAGACATTGAGTTTGTTATTGATTTAATACCTGAAACTGCACCTATAGCTAAGAGGCCGTATAGGATGCCTCCTATGGAATTAGCGGAGCTCAAGAAGCAGATTCAAGAGCAATTAGAGAAAGGTTTCATTCGCCCTAGCTCTTCGCCTTGGGGAGCGCCTGTTCTATTTGTGGACAAGAAGGACGGATCCCAAAGGATGTGCGTGGATTACCGAGCTCTTAACGAGGTAACAATCAAGAACAAGTACACCTTGCCCCGTATAGAGGATTTGTTTGATCAGATGAAAGGCGCTTGTGTGTTTTCCAAGATTGATTTGAGGTCGAGATACTTTCAAATGAAGATTAGACCATCGGACCTACCCAAAACAGCTTTTAGAACACGGTATGGATCTTATGAGTACACCGTGATGTCATTTGGATTGACAAATGCACCTGCCTACTTTATGTACCTCATGAATAAGGTCTTCATGGAGTACTTAGATAAGTTCGTTGTGGTGTTTATTGATGATATTATGATCTACTCGAAGGATGAGAAGGAACATGAGGAACACTTGAGGCTTACGTTGCAGAAATTGAGGGAGCATCAATTGTATGCCAAGTTCAACAAGTGTCAGTTTTGGTTGAAAGAGGTGCCATTTTGGGGTCATATCATCTCAGGAGGAGGAGTATCGGTTGACCCTGGTAAAGTGAGGGATGTGTTGAAGTGGGAACCGCCGCAAAATGTCAAGGAAATAAGGAGTTTTCTTGGGATGGCTGGATATTACCGTAGATTCATCAAGGATTTTTCCAAGATAGCCAAGCCTATGACGGAGTTGCTAATGAAGGGAAAGGCATTCCAATGGACTCAAGCTTGTCAAGAGAGTTTTGAGAAGTTGAAGAAGCGGTTGACAACAGCCCCAGTTTTGGTATTGCCGGATGTAAGCAAGAGTTTTGACATCTATTGCGATGCATCAAGACAAGGGCTTGGATGTGTATTGATGCAAGAAGGTCAAGTGGTCGCCTATGCATCAAGACAATTGAAGAAACATGAGCATAATTACCCCACGCACGATTTGGAACTCGCGGCCGTGGTACATGCATTGAAGATTTGGAGACACTATATTCTTGGACATAGGTGTGAAATTTACACGGATCATAAGAGTTTGAAGTATATTTTCACACAAACGGATCTGAACTTGAGGCAACGAAGATGGTTGGAGCTCATCAAAGATTATGATTTGGGGATCAACTATCATCCGGGGAAGGCCAATGTAGTGGCCGATGCTTTGAGTAGAAAGGGAGTAAGTCACCAACTCACAGTTCGAGGGATACCATCCGAGCTATGCAAGGAGTTTGAACGGTTGAACCTTGGGTTTGTAAACGATATGGAGATGATGGAGTTAAATCCAACCTTGGAGCAAGAAATTCGAGAGGCACAAACCACAGATGAGGAGATCAAGAAAATCAAGGAAAGAACCAAAGAAGGGAGAGAATTCAGATTTGACGAGGATGAACATGGTACCTTATGGCTTGGAAAGGGGATCGTTGTGCCTAATGTGAAGCACATACGGGAGACAATATTAAAGGAGGCACATGACTCACCGTACTAAATTCATCCCGATTGCACGAAGATGTACAAAGACTTGAAGACTTGCTATTGGTGGGATAGCATGAAAAAGGACATAGCTGAATACGTAGCATTGTGTGATGTGTGCCAACGAGTCAAGGCGGAACATCAAAGGCCAACCGGATTATTGCAACCGTTGAAGATTCCGGAATGGAAGTGGGAAGAAATTGGAATGGACTTCATAGTTGGGTTACCACGTACTCAGTCCGGGTATGACTCAATTTGGGTAATTGTGGATCGCTTAACCAAGTCAGCTCATTTTGTCCCTGTGAAGACCAAATATACAGCTGCACGATTGGCCGAAATATACATGGAGCGTATTGTGTGTCGACATGGAGTCCCTAAGAAGATAGTTTCGGATAGAGGTTCTCAATTTACCTCCAGATTTTGGCAAAAATTGCATGAAGCCTTGGGAACGAGATTGAATTTTAGTTCAGCATATCATCCTCAAACGGATGGGCAAACCGAGAGGACCAATCAGATTTTAGAGGACATGCTAAGAGCTTGTGCTTTAAAGCATGGGAAAAGTTGGGATAAAAGCTTGCCATACACGGAATTTTCATACAATAATAGTTACCAAGCAAGTTTGAAGATGTCACCATATGAAGCGCTTTATGGGAGGAAGTGTAGGACACCTTTATTCTGGAATGAGGCAAGAGAAACTCAAGTATTTGGCCCAGATGTGTTGCAAGAAGCCGAAAAGCAAGTCCAAATAATTCGTGAAAACTTGAGGGCTGCCCAATCAAGGCAAAAAGGCTATGCGGACAATAGGAGAAGGAAACTAGCCTTTGAAGTGGGAGATTTTGTTTACCTCAAGGTGTCACCAATGAGGGGTCATAAGAGGTTTAACATAAGAGGAAAGCTAGCACCTCGTTATATTGGACCATTCAAGATTTTGGACAAAAGGGGAGAAGTAGCGTATAAGTTGGGGATGCCAGCTCATATTTCAGACGTGCATGATGTCTTTCATGTTTCCCAGCTCAAAAAGTGCTTGAGAGTACCGGAAGAACAAGTGCCAATGGAATAATTGGAACTAGAGGAAGATTTGACTTATGCCGAACAACCGGTCAAAATCTTGGAAACTAAGGAGAGGGTCACAAGGAACAAGGTTATTAGATGGTGTAAGGTTCAATGGAAGCACCACACAAAAAAGAAGCAACTTGGGAGATAGAGGATGATGTCAAGAAGGAATTTCCCTATCTCTTCTCTTCCGCGTCGAATCTCGAGGGCGAGATTCATTTTAAGGGGGGTAGGTTTGTAACACCCTCATTTTCGTACATCATGCCTTGCATACATTCATATACATGTTTAACATTGATCCACATAAAGAGGAACAAGTTTAAAATTGATTCGAAGCATTTAAAATTGATTTGGAACAAAACCGCACTTAAAACGCAGGAAAGTGCGGACTAGTCCGATTTTACTGAGGACTAGTCCGATTTCTCTCTGGCTAAAAACGGACTTGTCCGTTTTTGCTGCGGACTAGTCCGATTTTGGCTCTGGAAACTTTTGAACTTGTCCGATTTTGTGCGGACTAGTCCGATATTCCAAGAATCCTTGAAAAATTGCTAAGTCCTTGGACTTTTCCGGACTAGTCCGGTGTTCCAGTGAACTTGTCCGTTTTCCTCTCTGTTTAAAGTCGGACTTGTCCGATTTTAGGCCATACTTGTCTGACTTTTCTCTCTGGACAACTTCGGACTAGTCCGGTCCTTTCCGGACTTGTCCGATATTTCGTGACTTCGAGATTGATCTTTTGTTTTACGACTTGTATCTTGGGTTTCACGTTATGTGGGCCTAGGGACGTCGTGCCTAACTCTTTTAGAGCCCGTGTGGGACTCTAAACCGGCCTCTACTCATCCCAAAACTCGAAATCCATCTAACCCTAGCCTCCACCTCTATATAAACAGCCCCACCCTTTGGATTGATATCTATTTGCCACTTTTCCACCCACCCAAACCCTAGTTCGTGGAGAGCCACCACCAAGGAGGGAGGAGAAGATCCCAAGCAAGGAGAAGAAGAGGAGGAAACGAAAGAGGATCAAGATCTCCACCAAGCTTTCGTTCTTCATCACAAATTCATCCCCAAGTTCATCACCAACCCTAGATCATCAAGATCCAAGTTTTACCTCCAAGTTTCTTGATTCATTGGAGTTCTAAACACCTGGTATACCTTCTATTCTCTTGTCCTTACGTGAATTCAACCCCTAATCTCCAAATTCACGTCGATCTAGAAAACCCTAATCTGCTGATCTCGTAGAGGGTGGACTTGTCCGGTCCCTAGCGGACTAGTCCGATCTTTCTGGTTAAATTGTGTTGAATTGGTTCTAAAATTTGATCTAATCGAATCCAAACCTATATAAACTTGTTAAAAACTATTAGAACTAGTTAGTTACCATTAAAAGCAATCAATTAACAAGTTCTACCTTGCATTTGCATCAATCATGCATGTCATATCACATTGAGTAATATTTGTGCACTCTTTGATTGTGTTTCTTGTCTTGTATGTTATTGTGTGGATTAGACGGATTTGCGCTAGAGAGTGCTGCGGAGGATCTACAGCATCAAGAGTTTGAAGGCTTTGACCCTAATCAACAGCAAGAGCAAGGCAAGTGTCCTTGAAGCATATTGATCCTGTTTTTAAAATAAATGTTTTGTTTGCAAAACTGCATGCCTGTGTCAATTTGATGGGAAATCCTATGGTAGGAAGTTTACTAGATTTGTTAAACCACCCTTGTCACCTGGAATTTATGGTAGAGAGTCGGGAAGGGCTTTTTACCTTTTGCTTCGCTTAATCAACTGGGATGGGAATAACTATACCACTCAATTTAATTATGTATGGATGAGATTATGGTTAACATGAACTGGTTAAATATGGTATGGTAATGGGCGATCTAAGCAAGCCTGGTATGTGGATGGGTTGGATGTCATGGTGGTTTTGCTTGCTTTAGATCTAAGGACCGGTTCATGCGAGAATAAGCCAGGACTACAGTGCCACCACGAGGCCAAGTATGGGTGCGGCGTAGTTGATTAATTAGGGCTTTGCCAGTGCTATTTGGACCATTAAGGATGCTCGGGGAAGGGGTAGTCGGATTGGGTTTGTTGATGATTGGTGGGACTACCCTGGGATCCGAATGGCTCAAGAGGGGGCCCTTGGTTGAAGATGTGCTCAGTTGGAGGCATCGCCACTGGTGAAACCTCAGTGGGGTCTAAATAGGCTAGTAATCCTTTTGTAAAGGCTATTTTGTGATCTCTTGGCCATACACCAAAGGAAGTGTAATTGGCATAAGGGAGGTTCTTTAGTCGCTGACGGGTGATGAAATCACAAACACGTGGATAAAGAGGTACAAACTCTGCAGAGTTAATTAAAACTATCATGATAGCCGTGCTCCCGGTTATGAGCACCTGGACAACTTCCATGATTAGAGGGTATTTGGTATTGGTAATGGTTATGGTAATGGTTATGGTAATGGTTATGGTTATGGTTATGGTTGGTTATGGATTTATTTCTGGTATTGAATCTAGTTATTGGCAATGGTGAAATCTGGAATTATGGTTTATGACATTGATTATGGTTATTGGTAATGGTGAATTATGGACTGGTATTATTATGGTTACATGGTTTATGATGGGTTTACTTCACATACATATAATATATTGCTTTTCAAATGTTTTAATGTACTTTTCAGCACTTTACCATTATTATTGTCGACATTTGAATAAGCCACATGTCATACTTTCCACACTTGCTGAGTACGACATGTACTCACTCTTGCAATCCCCCCCCCAACAGTTGCAGGTCAGGATTGGGAGTTTAATGGTGATAATGCGGAGTTCTAGGTCGTGTCTACCGTCAGCTTTGCGTGTGGTGTTATTGGAGCTGCGTTATACCCTATTGCTTATGTTGCCTAGCTGTTTAGTTTGCTTAATTAGTTTAATTCTGCTGCATTAGTTAAACTTGTCATTAATATTCATTGGAGCTTGTATTCGAGGATAATCTGGTTTGTGTAATAAAATTTGGTTAATTAATCTTGTTCTGTGGTAATTTTCTGTATACTCTTTTGTGATTGCACTCGTGTATGTGTGTTGAACATCCTGGGCACACATATGCGTTAGCTTGGTTCATTTTTCGGAACCGGGCGTCACAGATTGGTACCAGAGCCACAGGTTGACCGTAGGATGCAGCCTAGATAGAATGGACACTTTAGAGCACATAGGAGCACTCAGGAATCGATGTGTTTTTGCTTGGAGTGCTGTTTGCTTTATATATTGCTTGCTTGTGTGCTTAATAGAGGATTTTTGGGATGCCTTAGCATTGCCATGTCCACCTAGGCTAGTGTAGCTAGCTGTTTAGTTCATATCCCTTGATGCATATAGTTGGGGACGTTTTCTAATTCTTACCTATTGCTTTCCTTCAGATGGTGAGGAATCGCAACCAGAGGGATGGCAATGATGAGGAGGAGAACAATGGAGTGCCTCAGAACAACATCGGACAAGGATCTACTCAGGGAGCTATCAACATTGAGCAGCTATTGGCTATGCAAAACCAGCTCATGCAGACCATGATACAAACAATGGGATAGCTGCAGGCTGGCAATATCAACAATCAGCCCAACATGCCTCCACCGCCACCCCTGCCTCCTCATAACCGATTGGGAGTGTTTATGAGAACTAGGCCGCCGACCTTTGCTCAAGCTGCTGACCCTATGGATGCGGACGATTGGCTCAAGTTCGTGGAGAAGAAACTTGCTATTGTCCAATGCAGTGACCGGGAGAAGGTCTTGTTTGCTTCTCATCAACTAGTTGGAGCAGCTGCGGATTGGTGAGATTCTTATTGCAATGCTCATGAGAACCAAGAGAGAATTACTTGGGCCGAATTCAAGGAAAATTTTCGTTCTCATTATGTGCCTGAGGGTGTTATGATATTGAAGAGGCAAGAATTTGAGAATTTAAGGCAAGGAAAATCAAGCGTGAGTGAATATCTCAATAAGTTCACTCAACTCTCAAGATATGCGCCTGAGGATGTTAGTCGGGACAGCCGGAAGCAATATTTGTTCATGAGAGGCTTGAACAATGAGATCCAAGTACAATTACTCAATTGTGACTATGCAAATTTCCAGAAGCTTGTGGACAAAGCAATTGTGGTTGAGAACAAGATCCGTGAGATGGAGCAAGAAATCAAGAGGAAGGCGCCATATCAAGGACAGCAACAAGGAAGTAATGTGCGCCCTCGCTTTGCGCCACCCAATGCGCCTCATTTCAGCTCTTCTATTCCTGCTCAGCGCCCTGGTTATGCACCACGCCCAACTCAGTTTGTGCAGCAGCGCCCTGTCACGCAAGCACCTAGGCCTCAAATGCCTTATGCACCTCGTGCTAATTTCCCTGGTGCTAATGTTCAAAACCAAGCTCGTCCCAATAATTCTGGTGGGGTTAAGAAGTGCTACACTTGTGGGGAAGCTGGACACTTTGCGCATCAATGTCCTAAGTCAGGTCTTGGCCAAGGAAGCAATGCACCGAGGCAAAACCCAAGACCCAATGGAGGACAACCACAAGGGAACCATGGACAGCAGAATTTTGCTCGTGGCAACGTGAACCATGTCTCAACGGAGGATGCTCAACAAGCGGATGATGTGGTCATTGGTATGTTTCTCGCAAACTCCAACCCCGCGACTATGTTATTTGATTCTGGAGCATCGCATTCATTCATTGCATCAAAGTATGTTGCCAAGTATAGTTTGCCTATCTCTCATATGAAGTTTACTCTATTGGTTAAGTCTCCTGGAGGAGAGATGACGACAAATATAGTATGTCCAAAAGTAGGCCTTAGAATAAGGGGGGGTAGACTTCTCCACCAACCTCATTGTTTTGGATTCTCAAGGGTTGGACATTATACTTGGTATGGACTGGTTGAGGAAGCACAATGGGGTTATTGAGTGTGCCACGAAGACGGTGAAGTTGACTAATGAGGAAGGGATCACCGTAGAATTTGAAGCATCTCAAACCGCACCGAAGCAATTGGAGTTGAATCATATGGACGGTGCCACAATTGAGGAGATTCTGGTGGTGTGTGAATTTTTGGATGTTTTTCCGGACGAGTTGCCAGGTATGCCACCCGATCGAGACATTGAGTTTGTTATTGATTTAATACCTGGAACTGCACCTATAGCTAAGAGGCCGTATAGGATGCCTCCTATGGAATTAGCGGAGCTCAAGAAGCAGATTCAAGAGCAATTAGAGAAAGGTTTCATTCGCCCTAGCTCTTCGCCTTGGGGAGCGCCCGTTCTATTTGTGGACAAGAAGGACGGATCCCAAAGGATGTGCGTGGATTACCGAGCTCTTAACGAGGTAACAATCAAGAACAAGTACACCTTGCCCCGTATAGAGGATTTGTTTGATCAGATGAAAGGCGCCTGTGTGTTTTCCAAGATTGATTTGAGGTCGGGATACTTTCAAATGAAGATTAGACCATCAGACATACCCAAAACAGCTTTTAGAACACGGTATGGATCTTATGAGTACACCGTGATGTCATTTGGATTGACAAATGCACCTGCCTACTTTATGTACCTCATGAATAAGGTCTTCATGGAGTACTTAGATAAGTTCGTTGTGGTGTTTATTGATGATATTATGATCTACTTGAAGGATGAGAAGGAACATGAGGAACACTTGAGGCTTACGTTGCAGAAATTGAGGGAGCATCAATTGTATGCCAAGTTCAACAAGTGACAGTTTTGGTTGAAAGAGGTGCCATTTTGGGGTCATATCATCTCAGGAGGAGGAGTATCGGTTGACCCTGGTAAAGTGAGGGGTGTGTTGAAGTGGGAACCGCCACAAAATGTCAAGGAAATAAGGAGTTTTCTTGGGATGGCTGGATATTACCGTAGATTCATCAAGGATTTTTCCAAGATAGCCAAGCCTATGACGGAGTTGCTAATGAAGGGAAAGGCATTCCAATGGACTCAAGCTTGTCAAGAGAGTTTTGAGAAGTTGAAGAAGCGGTTGACAACAGCCCCAGTTTTGGTATTGCCGGATGTAAGCAAGAGTTTTGACATCTATTGCGATGCATCAAGACAAAGGCTTGGATGTGTATTGATGCAAGAAGGTCAAGTGGTCGCCTATGCATCAAGACAATTGAAGAAACATGAGCATAATTACCCCACGCACGATTTGGAACTCGCGGCCGTGGTACATGCATTGAAGATTTGGAGACACTATATTCTTGGACATAGGTGTGAAATTTACACGGATCATAAGAGTTTGAAGTATATTTTCACACAAACGGATCTGAACTTGAGGCAACGAAGATGGTTGGAGCTCATCAAAGATTATGATTTGGGGATCAACTATTATCCGGGGAAGGCCAATGTAGTGGCCGATGCTTTGAGTAGAAAGGGAGTAAGTCACCAACTCACAGTTCGAGGGATACCATCCGAGCTATGCAAGGAGTTTGAACGGTTGAACCTTGGGTTTGTAAACGATATGGAGATGATCGAGTTAAATCCAACCTTGGAGCAAGAAATTCGAGAGGCACAAACCACAGATGAGGATATCAAGAAAATCAAGGAAAGAACCAAAGAAGGGAGAGAATTCAGATTTGACGAGGATGAACATGGTACCTTATGGCTTGGAAAGGGGATCGTTGTGCCTAATGTGAAGCACATACGGGAGACAATATTAAAGGAGGCACATGACTCACCGTACTAAATTCATCCCGATTGTACGAAGATGTACAAAGACTTGAAGACTTGCTATTGGTGGGATAGCATGAAAAAGGACATAGCTGAATACGTAGCATTGTGTGATGTGTGCCAACGAGTCAAGGCGGAACATCAAAGGCCAACCGGATTATTGCAACCGTTGAAGATTCCGGAATGGAAGTGGGAAGAAATTGGAATGGACTTCATAGTTGGGTTACCACGTACTCAGTCCGGGTATGACTCAATTTGGGTAATTGTGGATCGCTTAACCAAGTCAGCTCATTTTGTCCCTGCGAAGACCAAATATACAGCTGCACGATTGGCCGAAATATACATGGAGCGTATTGTGTGTCGACATGGAGTCCCTAAGAAGATAGTTTCGGATAGAGGTTCTCAATTTACCTCCAGATTTTGGCAAAAATTGCATGAAGCCTTGGGAACGAGATTGAATTTTAGTTCAGCATATCATCCTCAAACGGATGGGCAAACCGAGAGGACCAATCAGATTTTAGAGGACATGCTAAGAGCTTGTGCTTTAAAGCATGGGAAAAGTTGGGATAAAAGCTTGCCATACACGGAATTTTCATACAATAATAGTTACCAAGCAAGTTTGAAGATGTCACCATATGAAGCGCTTTATGGGAGGAAGTGTAGGACACCTTTATTCTGGAATGAGGCAAGAGAAACTCAAGTATTTGGCCCAGATGTGTTGCAAGAAGCCGAAAAGCAAGTCCAAATAATTCGTGAAAACTTGAGGGCTGCCCAATCAAGGCAAAAAGGCTATGCGGACAATAGGAGAAGGAAACTAGCCTTTGAAGTGGGAGATTTTGTTTACCTCAAGGTGTCACCAATGAGGGGTCATAAGAGGTTTAACATAAGAGGAAAGCTAGCACCTCGTTATATTGGACCATTCAAGATTTTGGACAAAAGGGGAGAAGTAGCGTATAAGTTGGGGATGCCAGCTCATATTTCAGACGTGCATGATGTCTTTCATGTTTCCCAGCTCAAAAAGTGCTTGAGAGTACCGGAAGAACAAGTGCCAATGGAATAATTGGAACTAGAGGAAGATTTGACTTATGCCGAACAACCGGTCAAAATCTTGGAAACTAAGGAGAGGGTCACAAGGAACAAGGTTATTAGATGGTGTAAGGTTCAATGGAAGCACCACACAAAAAAAGAAGCAACTTGGGAGATAGAGGATGATGTCAAGAAGGAATTTCCCTATCTCTTCTCTTCCGTGTCGAATCTCGAGGGCGAGATTCATTTTAAGGGGGGTAGGTTTGTAACACCCTCATTTTCGTACATCATGCCTTGCATACATTCATATACATGTTTAACATTGATCCACATAAAGAGGAACAAGTTTAAAATTGATTCGAAGCATTTAAAATTGATTTGGAACAAAACCGCACTTAAAACGCAGGAAAGTGCGGACTAGTCCGATTTTACTGAGGACTAGTCCGATTTCTCTCTGGCTAAAAACGGACTTGTCCGTTTTTGCTGCGGACTAGTCCGATTTTGGCTCTGGAAACTTTTGAACTTGTCCGATTTTGTGCGGACTAGTCCGATATTCCAAGAATCCTTGAAAAATTGCTAAGTCCTTGGACTTTTCCGGACTAGTCCGGTGTTCCAGTGAACTTGTCCGTTTTCCTCTCTGTTTAAAGTCGGACTTGTCCGATTTTAGGCCATACTTGTCTGACTTTTCTCTCTGGACAACTTCGGACTAGTCCGGTCCTTTCCGGACTTGTCCGATATTTCGTGACTTCGAGATTGATCTTTTGTTTTACGACTTGTATCTTGGGTTTCACGTTATGTGGGCCTAGGGACGTCGTGCCTAACTCTTTTAGAGCCCGTGTGGGACTCTAAACCGGCCTCTACTCATCCCAAAACTCGAAATCCATCTAACCCTAGCCTCCACCTCTATATAAACAGCCCCACCCTTTGGATTGATATCTATTTGCCACTTTTCCACCCACCCAAACCCTAGTTCGTGGAGAGCCACCACCAAGGAGGGAGGAGAAGATCCCAAGCAAGGAGAAGAAGAGGAGGAAACGAAAGAGGATCAAGATCTCCACCAAGCTTTCGTTCTTCATCACAAATTCATCCCCAAGTTCATCACCAACCCTAGATCATCAAGATCCAAGTTTTACCTCCAAGTTTCTTGATTCATTGGAGTTCTAAACACCTGGTATACCTTCTATTATCTTGTCCTTACGTGAATTCAACCCCTAATCTCCAAATTCACGTCGATCTAGAAAACCCTAATCTGCTGATCTCGTAGAGGGCGGACTTGTCCGGTCCCTAGCGGACTAGTCCGATCTTTCTGGTTAAATTGTGTTGAATTGGTTCTAAAATTTGATCTAATCGAATCCAAACCTGTATAAACAAGCCTGGTATGTGGATGGGTTGGATGTCATGGTGGTTTTGCTTGCTTTAGATCTAAGGACCGGTTCATGCGAGAATAAGCCAGGACTACAGTGCCACCACGAGGCCAAGTATGGGTGCGGCGTAGCTGATTAATTAGGGCTTTGCCAGTGCTATTTGGACCATTAAGGATGCTCGGGGAAGGGGTAGTCGAATTGGGTTTGTTTATGATTGGTGGGACTACCCCGGGATCCGAATGGCTCAAGAGGGGGCCCTTGGTTGAAGATGTGCTCAGTTGGAGGCATCGCCACCGGTGAAACCTCAGTAGGGTATAAATAGGCTAGTAATCCCTTTGTAAAGGCTATTTTGTAATCTCTTGGCCATACACCAAAGGAAGTGTAATTGGCATAAGGGAGGTTCTTTAGTCGCTGACGGGTGATGAAATCACAAACACGTGGGTAAAGAGGTACAAACTCTGCAGAGTTAATTAAAACTATCATGATAGTCGTGCTCCCAGTTATGAGCACCTGGACAACTTCTATGATTAGAGAGTATTTGGTATTGGTAATGGTTATGGTAATGGTTATGGTAATGGTTATGGTTATGGTTATGGTTGGTTATGGATTTATTTCTGGTATTGAATCTGGTTATTGGCAATGGTGAAATCTGGAATTATGGTTTATGACATTGATTATGGTTATTGGTAATGGTGAATTATGGACTGGTATTATTATGGTTACATGGTTTATGATGGGTTTACTTCACATACATATAATATATTGCTTTTCAAATTTTTTAATGTACTTTTCAGCACTTTACCATTATTATTGTCGACATTTGAATAAGCCACATGTCATACTTTCCACACTTGCTGAGTACGACATGTACTCACTCTTGCAATCCCCCCCCAACAGTTGCAGGTCAGGATTGGGAGTTTAATGGTGATAATGCGGAGTTCTAGGCCGTGTCTACCGTCAGCTTTGCTTGTGGTGTTATTGGAGCTGCGTTATACCCTATTGCTTATGCTGCCTAGCTGTTTAGTTTGCTTAATTAGTTTAATTCCGCTGCATTAGTTAAACTTGTCATTAATATTCATTAGAGCTTGTATTCGAGGATAATCTGGTTTGTGTAATAAAATTTGGTTAATTAATCTTGTTCTGTGGTAATTTTCTGTATACTCTTTTGTGATTGCACTCGTGTATGTGTGTTGAACATCCTGGGCACACATATGCGTTAGCTTGGTTCATTTTTCGGAACCGGGCGTCACAGAAACTCGGCGAGTAAGACTTGTCTGGAACAAGTCGGACAACAAGGTACAAAATTTCCTTCAAACTACAAATTTTATTCAATAGAACACAAGAGGAACAGCCCCCAAAGTCGTGCACCACGAGCTCTGGCCTCCCTAGCTTATATAACCAACTCGAAAGCCAACTCAACTCAAATGAGGACCCTAATCCTACTCCGTTCACGAATCGAAACTTTCCATAACTGCTTAGGACTCTTCTATATGCAGATAAAAGCAATATTAAGACTTCCAAAGACATTAGGAACATATCCCATATTCCCAAAATAACTCAAATTCGTGACCCACACGAAATCCTAACATAACCAACTCGATACTTTCCATACCGAGCCATAACCGACTCCGCTGTAGCCAAAGTCATCAGCCGGTACGATTCGATCCTTCCAACTAGATCTTCCCATCTATAAACCATCTTCGTAACCATGTTGCCACGTCATGCACTGCATGCATACGTGTGAACAACTTCCTTCGGCATTCAGTAACCTTCATATGCACTGCCATTGATTCAATCATCCTGCGCGACCTCCTGACCATCTCAACCACAGTTTCTCCCGAACTTGGTTGTTGGAAATTCATCTCCTCCCTGAGACTAGTCCAATGGATCCGGTCACCAGCCATGACTTGAACTCAAGCAACACCTGCACATGAACAAACAACCAATGCGTATGAGCCCAAGTCCGCGACTTGACTCAAGTCAGTTCCGAACACAACACCTTACGTGAGCACCTCACATAAGCATGTTGCAAAGCATAGAAAAACGATATCAGCCATATCAACCAAAATGCACCAAAAACTTAGCAAATGAATACTAAGCAATCTTTCTAAGAATATAAAGCAAGTTCGAAACATTGCAAGATAAATGCAGGAACATTGCGATCAAGCTCCGAACCTAGCCAAAGCCAACCGGAGCTTGAGTCGGAGCTTACCAAAGCTAGTACAACCTAGCGCCGGAGCTTACCAAAGCTAGTACAATCTAGCGCTGGAGCTTACCAAAGCTAGTCGTACCTAGTGCCAGAGCTAACCAAAGCTAGTCGGACCTAGCACCGGAGCTAACCAAAACTAGTCGGAACTAGTCAACCCAAAAGTCGGAGCTAGAAAAACATGTCGGAGCTAACCAACATAAGTCGGACCTAGCAAAACATATCGGAGCTTAACAAAGACATGCTAGATCTATCAAAGACATGCCAGAGCTAAAGACAAAGCTCACCGGAGCTACCCAAAAAACATTCGGACCTAGACAAAGCAAGTCAGACCTTACGTCGGACCTTGCAGAAGCTCGGAGCTAGAGTCGGACCTTGCCAAAAAGATGTTATGGCAGCATTCAAAACTTTTATTGTCAAAGCCAATGTATTCACTACAAGTCAATGTATTCAGCACATATAGGTCTCACAAATTTTGGACTAGTCCGTACCATTAACGGAAAAGTCCGAAAAGACAACAGAGACCAAAACCAGACTAGTCTGGGGTCAAAACCGGACAAGTGTGCCCTACCTAGGGAGAACAACAGAGAGTTAGACGAACTAGTCTGTGGTCCAAATCTGGACAAGTCCGCAATACAACAGGTTTTTATTTGCTTGCATGATTATAATTTATTTTAAACTTATTCCTTTTGTGTTGCTTAATGCTAAACATGTATGAGAATGTATGCAATGCATGAAGGATGGAAATGAGGGTGTTGCAAACCTACCCCCCTTAAATTGAATCTCGCCATCGACATTCGATGTAGAAGGAAAGAGATAGGGAAATTCTCTATTGAGTTCATCTTTCAGCTCCCAAGTTGCTTCCAATTCTGCATGATGTTTCCATTGTACTTTGCACCATCGAATCACCTTATTTCTTGTGACTCTCTCCTTGGTTTCCAAGATTTTGACTGGTTGCTCAGTATAAGTCAAATCTGCATCTAATTCCAATTCTTCCATTGGTACTTGTTCTTCCATTACCCTTAAGCACTTCTTGAGCTGAGAAACGTGAAACACATCATGAACATTGGAAAGATGTGCTGGCATCTCCAACTTATATTCCATTTCTCCACGTTTGGCCAAAATCCTGAATGGTCCAATATAGTGAGGTGACAACTTGCCTCTGACGTTAAACCGCTTATGACCTCGCATAGATGACACTTTGAGGTATACGAAGTCTCCCACTTCAAAGACCAAGTTTCTCCGCGTATGATCCGCTTAGCCCTTTTGTCTTGACTGAGCAGCCCTCAAATTCTCGCGGATTGTCTGAACTTGCTTTTCAGCGTCTTGCAACATATCAGGGCCAAATACTTGAGTTTCTCCTGTCTCATTCCAAAACAAGGGTGTCCTACACCTCCTTCCATATAGTGCTTCATATGGCGACATCTTCAAACTGGCTTGGTAACTGTTATTGTAGGAAAACACAACATACGGCAAGCTCTTGTCCCAGCTGTGTGCATGCTTCAAAGTACAAGCTCTCAACATATCTTCCAATATTTGGTTGGTCCTCTCGGCTTGTCCACCCGTTTGAGGGTGATATACAGAGCTGAAATTTAATCTCGTAACCGTAGCTTCATGCAGTTTCTGCCAGAACCTAGAGGTGAATTGAGAATCTCGGTTTGAGACTATTTTCTTGGGTACCCCGTGTCGGCATACAATTTTCTCCATGTACAACTCAGCCAACTGTGCAGCGGTATACTTGGTCTTGACAGGAACGAAATGAGCTGATTTGGTCAACAGATCCACAATAACCCATATTGAGTCATAGCCAGTCTGGGTTCAAGTTAATCCAACTATGAAATCCATACAGACTTCTTCCAACTTCCATTCTGAAATCTTCAATGGCTGCAACAATCCAACTGGCCTTTGATGTTCCGCTTTGACCCGTTAGCACACATCACACAAGGCTACATATTCAGCTATGTCCTTTTTCATGATAGCCCACCAATAACATGTTTTCAAGTCCTTGTACATCTTCGTACAACCGGGATGAATTGAGTAAGGTGAGTCATGTGCCTCCTTTAATATCGTTTCCCGAATATGCTTTACATTAGGCACAACAATCTATTTCCCAAGCCATAGAGTACTTTGGTCATCCTCATCAAATCTGAATTCTCTCCCTTCTTGGGTCCTTTCTTTGATTTCTTGAATTTCCTCATCCTTGGTCTGACCATCTCAAATTTCTTGCTACAAGGTTGGGTTTAGCTCCATTATCCCCATCTCATTCACAAATCCAAGATTCAACCGTTCAAACTCCTTACATAGCTCGAATTTCAATTCCCAAAACGTGAGTTGGTGACTTACTCCTTTCCTACTCAAGGCATGGGCCACTACATTAGCCTTCCTCGGGTGGTAGTTGATTCCCACATCATAATCCTTGTTGAGCTCCAACCATCTTCTTTGCCAAATTTAGATCCTTTTGTGTGAAAATGTACTTGAGACTCTTGTCATCCGTGTAAATCTCACACCTATGACCAAGAATGTAGTGCTTCCAAATCTTCAAGGCATGCACTACGGTTGCGAGTTCAAGATCTTGCGTAGAATAATTCTGCTCATGTTTCTTCAATTGCCTCGATGCATAGGCTACTACTTGACCTTCTTGCATGAGCACACATCCAAGTCCCTGCCTTGTGGCATAACAATAAATATTGAAACTTTTGCTCACATCTGACAAAATCAAGACAGGTGTTGTTGTTTACCTCTTCTTAAGCTCATCAAAGCTATTTTGACAAGCTTGAGTCCATTGAAATGCTTTTCCTTTCATTATTAACTCAGTCATAGGCTTGGCTATTTTGGAAAAGTCCTTGATGAACCGACGGTAATATACAGCCATTCCAAGAAAACTCTGAATTTCCTTTATATTCTGCGGTGGCTCCCATTTTAGCACATCCCTCACTTTTCCTGGGTCAACCGATACTCCTCCTCTAGAGATAATGTGGCCCAAAAACGACACCTCCCTTAACCAGAATTGGCACTTGCTGAATTTGGTATACAATTGGTGTTCCCTCCATTTCTATAATGTGAGCCTCAAATGCTCCTCATGTTCCTCCTCACTCTTTGAGTAGATCATAATGTCATTAATGAACACTACAACGAATTTATCCAAGTATTCCATGAATACCTTATTCATGAGGTATATGAAGTATGCAGGTGCATTCGTTAATCCAAAAGACATCACGGTGTACTCATAGGATTCATACCGTGTTAGAAAAGTTGTTTTGGGTATATCCGACGGTCTAATCTTCATTTGAAAGTAACCTGACCTCAAGTCAATCTTTGAGAAGACACAGGCACCCTTCATCTGATCGAACAAATCCTCTATATGGGGCAATGTGTACTTGTTCTTAATCGTCACCTTGTTGAGAGCTCGGTAGTCCACAGACATCCTTTGAGATCCATCCTTCTTATCCACGAATAGCACTGGCGCTCCCCAAGGCGAAGAGCTTGGATGAATGAAACCCTTCTCTTGCTGCTCTTGAATTTGCTTCTTGAGCTCCGCTAACTCCATAGGAGGCATCCTATATGGCCTCTTAGCTATAGGTGCAGTTCCAGGTATTAACTCAATAACAAACTCGATGTCACGATCAGGTGGCATACCTGGCAACTCATCCGGAAACATATCCAAAAATTCACACACCATTGGGATCCCCTCTATTGCTGCACCGTCCATTTGATTCAGCTCCACTTGCTTTGGTGTGTGTTGAGATGCTTCAAATTCTATGTTGACCCCTTCTTCATTTGTCAACTTCACTGTTTTTGTGGCACACTGAATTATCCCATTGTGCTTCCTTAACCAGTCCATACCAAGTATTATGTCCAGTTCTTGCGAATCCAAAACAATAAGGTTGGCGAAGAAGTTTATCCCCCTTATTCTAAGGCTTACTTTTGGACATACTATATTTGTCCTCATCTCCCCTCCAGGAGATTTAACCAACAAGGTATACTTCATATGAGTTATGGGCAACTATACTTTGACGCAATGAATGAATGTGATGTTCCATAATCAAATAACATAGTCGCCGAGTTGGAGTTTGCGAGAAACATACCAATCACCACGTCATCGGCTTGTTAGGCCTCCTCCCTAGAAACATGGTTCACCTTGCCATGAACGAAATTCTGCGGTCCACGGTTGCCTTGTGGCGCTCCTTCATTTGGTCCTGGATTCTATCTTGGAGCATTGTCCCCTTGACCAAGGCCTGACTTAGGACATTGAGATGCAAAGTGTCCCACCTCACCACAAGTATAGCATGACCTTGCTGCACCAGAATTATTTGGACGAACTTGATTTTGAGCATTAGCAGGAAAGATGGCGTGGGGTGCATGAGGCATTGGAGGGCGAGGTACCTGCATGGCGTGGCGTTGCTGCATGGGATGAGCTAGGCGCAGTGGAATAGCAGCGCGATATGCAGGCGCATAGGGGTTGTAGTATGGCGCATTTGGTGGTGCAAAGCGGGGGCGAACATTGCTTCCTTGTGGCTGTCCTTGATATGGCGTCTTCCTCTTGTTATCTTGCTCCATCTCGCGAACCTTGTTCTCAACCACAATATCTTGGTCCACAAGCTTCTGGAAATTTGCATAGTCACAATTGAGCAATTGGACTTGAATCTCATTGTTTAGTCCCCTCATGAACAGGTATTGCTTGCGACTGTCCTGGTTGACATCCTCTGGAGCATATCTTGAGAGTTGAGTGAATTTATTGAGATACTCACTCACACTTGACTTCTCCTGCCTTAGGTTCTCAAATTCCTACCTCTTTAGTATCATAACACCCTCAGACACAAAATAAGAACGGAATCTCTCCTTAAATTCAACCCAAGTGATCCTCTCCTGATTTTTATGGGCATTGCAATGCGAGTCCCACCAATCCGCAGCTGCTCCAACTAGCTGATGGGAAGCAAAGAGAACCTTCTCCCTGTCATTGCACTGGACAATAGCGAGCTTCTTCTCCACAGATTTCAGCCAATCATCAACTTCCATAGGATCATTGGCTTGAGCAAAGGTGGGTGGCCTAGTCCTCATAAACTCTCCCAATCTGTTATGAGGCGGTGGGGTGGTGGTGGTGGTGGTGGCATATGGAGCTAATTCTGATTATTGGAATGCACCTGTCCCAAAGTCTGCATCACGATCTGCATAAGCTGATTCTGCATAGCCAACAACTACTGAAGTTTGAAAGCCTCGGGTCCAGGTCCATTGTTGTTGTTGTTGTTCTGAGGTACTGCATTGTTCTCCTCATTCTCATTTGCATCCCTTTGGTTGCGAGTCCTCGGCATCTGAAATAACAAGAGAGAAGAATTTAGAAAATGTCCCCAACTATATGCATCAAGGGATATGAAACTAAGTAACTACCTACACTAGCCTATATAGATGTGGCAAGTGCTAAAGCATCCCACAATCCTCTACTAAGCACACAAGCAACCATTACATAGTAATAAGCACACCAAACAAACCACAATGCTTCCTGAGTGTTCCTATGTGCTCTAAAGTGTCCATTCTATCTAGGTTGCATCCTACGGTCAACCTGCGGCTCTGATACCAATTTGTGACACCCGGTTTCAAAAATGAACCAAGTGTGACGCATGTGTGCCCAAAATGTTCAACACACATACACGAGTGCATCACAAATGATATACATAAAATTACCACAACACAAGTTAATTAAGTACCTTTAATACAATATTCAAATAATCCTCGAATTACAACTCTAATGATTAATATGCAACTATAACTGTAGCGGAAATAATCTAATTAAGCAACTAAGCAAACTAAGCATAAGGGATAGAGCGGCTCCAAGCAATCCACAGGCAAGCTGACGGCAGCACATAGCCTAGTACTCCGCATTATCCACAGGGTACTCCCAAACATCACCTTAAACTGTTGGTGGGGGAATTGCAAGGGCGAGCACATGTCGTACTCAGCAAGTGTGGGAAAGTAATGACATGTAGCTTAAACAAGGAATTGATTATAAGTAATGGCTATTTGCTAAAAAGTACATTTAAAACATGTAAAAAGCATTCTATAATGTCTATGTGAAATAATCCCATCATATCCCAAATAATTACTAATTATGAGTCCAGTACCACCATTTACCATTGTATCACATCCATCAATAATTATCTATCCAAATACCAAATTCTTATCATCATCATTAACCATGTCCAATTATCACCATCCAGTCCATAACCATAACCAAAACCCATTACCATCCCAAATCCAAAGTGTCACTCTAATCATGGAAGTTGTCCAGGTGCTCTTAACTGGGAGCACGACTATCATGATATTTTTTAACACTCTGCAGAGGTTGTACCGCTTTACCCCAAGTTCGTGATTTCGTCGTCCGTCGGCAACTAAAGAAAACCTCCCTTATGCCAATTACACTTAGCGGGTCGGGTTCGGGTCGGGTAGAGTAAATATCCACCCGAAATGAAATAGTGCACGGGTAAAATTCTATACCCATACCCGCGGGTATATTTTCGTACCTGTACCCGTACCCGACGGGTTTCGGGCAGGTTTCGGGTACCCGGCGGGTACGAATAAATTAACATAACTTCATTATTACTTTAACAACACAACTAATTCTTTACTCCAAATACCAAACATACTAACAGTTCAAGTGCTAAAAAACATAGACTGACAACTCAAAATGCTAAGAAATAATAGATTACAATAACATGTAGACTGACAGCAAGTGCAGACGTAACTATACTTTAGAAGTAACATATATACATATATACTAAGGACAGAGGCTATTTCAAGCAGTAAGAAGCAAACCATAAACATAATCCATTCTAATGTGTCTCAATCCAGTAACTATGACGTACCTAGTCCGTAGTCCACGGCGGCGCCTAGGGTTACTCAGTCCCGGTCTCCCATGGTCAGCGATGACGCAGGGACGGGGAACGTCGAGCGGCAGGCGGTCAGATCAACAAAGACTCGAGGGGGGTCAAGGAAGAGGTGCTCTAGCAGCCGACTACGAGGGCGCTCGCTGCTCGTGCTCAGGAGGGAGGCGGGAGGCCGACTTCTGGCTCGCCGCAGGAGCTCGGGCGGCGGCTGGTGGCCGCTCAGGTGACCAGCACCCAACCGCTCACTGGTGGGATCGGTATTTGGTGAGGGAGGCAGCTGGCTACGGGTTTACCTCTTGCTACGGGTTTCAGGATTTGGCTCTAGGGTTTGCTGGATCAGGATTACTAAAGGTGGTAGAATAGGCTGACGGGCTGGTTAGTTTGGTGGGCTGGGCCAAATTATGATTTTTAGATTTTCGGGTAACCCAACGGGTACCTGCGGGTAAAAAATAAAACTCGTACCCGTACCCGAAAGACATCGGGTCGGGTATGGGTTGTACCCGCTGGTAAAATTTTGTACCCGTACCCGTCGGGTATAATACCCAACGGGTACCCATACCCGCGAGTACAATTGCCATCCCTAATTACACTTCCTTAGGTGTATGGCCAAGAGATCACAAAATAGCCTTTACAAAGGAACTACCAGCATATTCAGACCCACTAAGGTTTCACCAGCGGTGATGCCTCCAACTGAGCACATCCAACCAAGGGCCCCCTCTTGTGCCGTTCAGATTCCAGGGCAGTCCCACCACTATTGCAAACCCAAGTGACTCCAATTCTCCACTCCCCCAAATAATGTGAACAATGTTGGCAATACACCTAATTAATTGGCTAAGCCGCACCCATACTTGGCCTTGTGGTTGCATTGTTGTCTTGGCTTATTCTCGCATGAACCAGTCTTTAGATCTAAGGCGAGCAAAACCACCATAACATCCAACCCAATCCACAGACCATGCTTGCTTAGATCTCCCAAGTCCCATGTTACCAATTATCCATGTTCATCAATTCTCATCATTTATAAGTTCATTAATTCATAATTAAACCATTCAGTTGGTTTTCCCATCCCAGTTAATTAGAGCGAAGCCAAAAGGTAAAATGCCCTTCTCGACTCTCTACAACATTTCCCAAGTGCCAAGGATGATCAAACAAGTCTAGTAAACACCTATAAATAGGTTTTCCATCAAATTGACACAAGCATGCAGTTTTGCAAACAAAACATTTGAAAACAGGATCAAAATGATCAAGGACACCTGCCTTGCTCTTGAGATTGATTAGGGTCAAAAGCTTCGAAGTTCTGGTGCTGGAGGTCCTCGACAGCACCCTCTAGAGCAAAACCTTCTATTCCGCGCAATAAGTATACAAAACAGACATTACAATCGATAAATGCTCATAATGAGGTAAACTTGTTATTGAGTTGCTATTAATGTTTACTAACTAGTTACAATAGTTTTCAACGGGTTTGAACAGGTTTTGAATTGATTTGGATCAAATTGGGATTAATTCAGATACTTCATATTCAGAACACTGGATTAGTCCACCCTATACAGAAACTGGAATTTAGGGTTTTCTGGACAGCGAGATTTAGGGTCGAATTCACGTGGAAACTTGGATATAGAGAGTGTATCGTGAGTTTAGAGGCCCAAGGGTCGAGAATTGGGTGTGAAACTTAATCTAAACTATTAGGGTTTGGTGGTGAAGAGTTGATGGAGAATTGGTGATGAAGAATGTCGATGTCGAGAAGTTGACAAAGATTGAGCTTGCTTGATCCTCCTTCTCCTTGCTGTTAGATCTTCTCTTGATGGCGGCACACAAACTAGGGTTTGGGGTTTTCTCTCAACTTGACAAAGAGATTAAAGGTTGGGGTGGTGGGGTGTTTATATAGAGGTGGAGGTGGTAGGGTTTAATTGATTTCGAGTTTAAGGTGGTGGAGGCTGGGGTGGGGTCCCACGTGGGCTCCACAGGGGTTGGACGCCGCGTTCTTGGCCCCAATTAAGGCAAATACCCAATAACATATCGTGCAGGAAAAGATTGAATCCGAGTCGGACATACCGGAAAAGTTTGCTAGGGGGTCGGACTAGTCTGTTGGAGGTCAGAAAGTTGAACAGATAAGTATGGTGTCAAGCCGGACAAGTCCATTCGGAGTTATTTCAAAGTTATAGAAAGTTGAACGGACAAGTCAGGTGCTAGGCCGGACAAGTCCGGGGTATGACTTAGGAAAACATCATAAACATTTTTGGACTAGTCCGTAGCATTGACGGAAAAGTCCAGAAAGACAACAGAGAGCAAAACTGAACTAGTATGGGTTCCAAACCAGACAAGTCCGCCTTACCCAGAGAGAACAACAGAGAGTTAGACGGACTAGTCTGGGGTCCAAATCCGAACAAGTCCGCACTACAACAGGTTTTTATTTGCTTGCATGATTATAATTTATTTTAAACTTATTCCTTCTGTGTTGCTTAATGCTAAACATGTATGAGAATGTATGCAATGCATGATGGATGAAAATAAGGGTGTTATAAGCCTTCTCTAGATGGGTGTATGTGATGTGCAAGCCAGGTGTTTTCATGATTCGAATCACTATCGCTCGTGGAAGGGAGCATGCTTGTTCACTGCGTTGTGACGTAGTAACAACTAGAACTGGATGGAACTTGCTGGTTGGATAAACAACTTGGGTGAAGTAGTTGAGCAGCAAACTAAAGTTATGATTCTAATACTAAACTTGATTCTTAAAAGTGAATATAAGGATACACTGCTATACTAGTGCTATGAATAGCTTTACTCTAAATAGTAATTCCCTACATGTATGAGTAGCGAGACGTGTAAGTCTTGCTGAGCATAAGCTCATGGTTTATTGATCCACTGTTTTGCAGTAACATTATAGATGAGGGTGAGCCTAGTGAGGCAGCACCCGATGAGGGATGTGAAGCTCACTGGAAACCCTGCACGCCGCAGTGAAAGTTGGGTGTTGCTACTGTGAAGCTTCTGAGGGCCGCATGACTTCACTCTTGCTTAGAGTAGGCTATAGGGAACGAGTTGTACCTTATCTTTTTGCTACTTGTACTGATGTACATTAGGTTGTAAAATGACAATACTATGGAATAAAGGCCCAATACTATCTTTCACGCTGCTCCTCTTTGTGTTGTGCTATTAGGTGTCGCATTGTACACACCACCCAATGCAATTCCTGGAATGTCGGAACTAGGGTCCTCACGAGCTGGTATAAGAGCCGCATTGGGAATAGCGCACCTGGAATGACACATATTTTGAAAAACTTAAGTATTTGAGTGAGGATGCGGTACTAGACCCACGTAAGGACTTATAATAGTATAGTCATTGAAGGTGGCAAGCTAACATATTTGTTATTATATTCTAAAACGACGCTCCGACGTCAGGTAAGAGGTAAGGTACGCCACCGCAAGTGGATCAATTGCGGTAAGCTCCCCGTACAAGAGGTAGTACGGTGATTGTTCCTTGTGGCTTGGCATGGCAGTTAATATGAGTCTCTTAACCTCTTTATGGTTCTGAGAGCATATGCAAACGCTGCTTCTCGACGTGCTTCAGACAAAAGTGTGGATACCTGTGACACCCGGTTCCGAAAATGAACCAAGTGAACGCATATGTGTGCCTAGGATGTTCAACACACATACACGAGTGCATTCACAAAAGAGTATACAGAAAATTACCACAGAACAAGATTAATTAACCAAAATTTTATTACACAAACCATATTATCCTCAAATACAAGTTCTAATAAATATTAATGACAAGTTCAACTAAACCAAATAAGCAAACTAAACAGCTAGGCAGCATAAGCGATAGGGTATAGCGCAGTTCCAATCAACACCACAGGCAAAGCTGATGGTAGACACGGCCTAGAACTCCGCATTATCACCATTAAACTCCCAATCTCAACCTGCAACTGTTGGGGGGGGGGGGTTGCAAGAGTGAGTACATGTCGTACTCAGCAAGTGTGGAAAGTATGACATGTGGCTGATTCAAATGGCGAATATAATAATGGTTGAGTGCTGAAAAGTAGATTAAAACACTTGAAAAAGTAATATATTACATGTATATGAAATAAACCCATCATAAGTCATGTAGTTATCATAATACCAGTCCATATTCCGTATCCATCATCATATACCAATATCCATATTCAATACCAGAATTCAATTCATAACCATCCATAACCATAATACCAACCATAACCATCCCAAATACCATCCCAATATTGAGTTCCCTCTAATCATGTGAGGGTCCAAGTTGCTCCTAACTGGGAGCACGGCTATCATTATAGTTTTAGACACACTCTACAGAGGTTGTACCGCTTTACCCACGTGTTTGTGATTTCATCACCGTTCGATGACTATAGAATCTCAATTATGCCGTCTCACACTTCCTTAAGTGTGTGGCCAAGAGATCACAAAATAGCCTTTACAAAGGAATTACTAGCCTATTTAGACCCCACTGAGGTTTCACCGGTGGCGATGTCTCCAACTGAGCACATCTTCAACCAAGGGCCCCCTCTTGAGCCATTCGGATCCCAAGGTAGTCCCACCAATCATCAACAAACCCAATCCGACTACCCCTTCCCCGAGCATCCTTAATGGTCCAAATATCACTGGCAAATCCCTAATTAATTAGCTATGTTGCACCCATACTTGGCCTCGTGGTGGCACTGTAAATCCTAGATGGTCGCTCCACGAACTGGTCCTTAGATCTAAAGCAAGAAAAACCACCATACATCCAACCCATCCACGTACTAGGCTTGCTTAGATCACCCATTACCATATCAGATTTCATCAGTTCGTGTTAATCATAGCCTCATAAATGCAAAATTAAGTGTGTAGTATTGTTTTCCCATCCCAATTAATTAAGCGAAGCAAAAAGGTAAAAATCTCATACCGACTCTCTACCATATATTCCAGGTGACAAGGCTTGTTAAACAAAGCTAGTAAACTTCCTATCATAGGATTCCCATCAAATTGACACAAGTATGCAGTTTTGCAAGCAAAATATTTATTTCAAAACAGGATCAATATACTTCAAGGGCACTTGCCTTGCTCTTGGGATTGGCTTGGGTCGAAGCCTTCAAACTCCTGGTGTTGTAGATCCTCCGTGGCACTCTCTAGCGCAAATCCGTCTAATCCACACAATAAACATACAAGACAAGAAACACAATCAAAGAGTGCACAAATATTACTCAATATGACACGACATGCATGATTGATGCAAATGCAAGGTAGAACTTGTTAATAGATTGCTTTTAAGTGATCACTAACTAGTTCTAATAGATTTTAACAAGTTTATACAGGTTTGGATTTGATTAGATCTACTTTTAGAATTAATTCAACACAATTTAGCTAGGAAAATCGGACTAGTCTGCAGAAGGTTGGACTAGTCCACACTTCACAGAACTAGCGAACTAGGGTTTTCTAGATCGACGTAAATTTTGAGATTAGGGGTTGAATTCACGTAAGGAAAAGAGAATAGAAGGTATACCATGTGTTTAGGACCCAATGAATCAAGAAACTTGGAGGCAACACTTGGATCTTGATGATCTAGGGTTGGTGATGAACTTGGACATGATTTGGTGATGAAGAACGAAACTTGATGGAGATCTTGATCCTCTTTCATTTCCACCTCTTGTTCTTCTTGCTTGGGATCTCCTCCTCCCTCCTTGGTGGTGGCTCTCTACGAACTAGGGTTTGGGTGGGTGGAAAAGTGGCAAATAGATGTCAAGCCAAGGGGTGGGGTTGTTTATATAGAGGTGGAGGCTAGGGTTAGATGGATTTCGAGTTTGAGAGGAGTAGAGGCCAGTTTAGAGTCCCATATGGGCTCTAAAAGAGTTAGGCATGACGTCTCTAGGCCCACTTAACGTGAACCCCAAGAAACAAGTCATAAAACAAAAGATCAACTCGGAGTCGCGAAATATCAGACAAGTCCGAAAAGGACCGGACTAGTCTGAAGTTAGACAGAAAGAAATCGGACAAGTCCGACTTTAGTCAGACAGGAAATCGAACAAGTCCGCTGGAACACCAGACTAGTCCAGAAAAGTCCAGTGACTTAGCAAATTTTCAAGGATTCTTGGAATATCGGACTAGTCCGCATAAAATCGGACAAGTCTGAAAGTTTACAGAGGCAAAATCGGACTAGTCCGCAGCAAAAACGGACAAGTCTGATTTTAGTCAGAGAGAAAACAAACTAGTCCTCACCAATATCGGACTAGTCCGCACTTTTCAGCATTTTAAGTGCGGTTTTGTTCCAAATCAATTTTAAACTCATTCCTCTTGATGTTTTAATTTTAAACATGTATATGAATGTATGTAGGGCATGATGCATGAAAATGAGGGTGTTACAAACCTACCCCCCTTAAAATGAATCTCACCCTCGAGATTCGATGCGGAAGAGAAGAGATAGGGAAATTCCTTCTTGATATCATCCTCCAATTCCCACGTCGCTTATTTTTCTGTGTGGTGCTTCCATTGAACTTTACACCATCTGATAACCTTGTTCCTTGTGACTCTCTCCTTGGCTTCCAAAATTTTGATCGGTTGTTCGGCATAAGTCAAATCTGCCTCTAATTCCAATTCTTCCATTGGCACTTGTTCTTCCGGTACTCTTAAGCACTTCTTGAGCTGGAAAACGTGAAACACATTATGGACATCTGAAAGATGAGTTGGCATCTCCAACTTATACGCTACTTCTCCTCTTTTGTCCAAAATCTTGAATGGTCCAATGTAGCGAGGTGCTAGCTTGCCTCTTATGTTAAACCTCTTATGACCTCTCATCGGTGACACCTTGAGGTAAACAAAATCACCCACTTCAAAGGCTAATTTCCTTCTCCTATTGTCCGCATAGCCCTTTTGTCTTGATTGGGCAGCCCTCAAGTTTTCACGAATTATTTGGACTTGCTTTTTGGCTTCTTGCAACACATCCGGACCAAATACTTGAGTCTCTCCTGCCTCATTCCAGAATAAAGGTGTCCTACACTTCTTTTCATAAAGCACTTCATATGGTGATATTTTCAAGCTTGCTTTGTAACTATTGTTGTATGAAAATTTTGCATATGGCAAGCTCTTGTCCCAACCTTTCCCATGTTTCAAAGCACAAGCTCTTAACATGTCCTCTAAAATCTGATTGGTCCTCTCGGTTTATCCATCCGTTTGAGGGTGGTATGCTAAACTAAAATTCAACCTTGTTCCTAATGCTTCATGTAACTTTTGCCAAAACTTGGAGGTAAATTGAGAACCTCTATCTGAGACTATCTTCTTAGGGACTCCATGTCGACACACAATATGCTCCATGTATATTTCGGCCAATTGTGCAAATGTATACTTGGTATTGACAAGAACAAAATGAGCTGACTTGGTCAATCAATCCATGATTACCCAAATCGAGTCATACCCAGACTGGGTACGCGGTAAACCAACTATGAAGTCCATACCGATTTCTTCCCACTTCCATTCCCGAATCTTCAATGGTTGTAATAGTCCAGCTGGCCTTTGATGTTCCACCTTGACTCGTTGGCACACATCACACAATGCTACGTATTCAGCTATGTCCTTCTTCATGCTAGCCCACCAATAGCAAGTCTTCAAGTCTTTGTACATCTTCGTACAACCGGGGTGAATTGAGTAAGGTGAGTCATGTGCCTCTTTTAATATCATCTCCCGAATATGCTTCACATTAGGCACGACATTCCTTTTTCCCAGCCATAAGGTACCATGTTCATCCTCATCAAATCTGAATTCTCTCCCCTCTTGGGTCCTTTCCTTGATTTCCTGAATTTCCTCATCCTTGGTCTGTGCCTCTCAAATTTCTTGCTCCAAGGTTGGGTTTAACTCCATCATCTCCATCTCATTTACAAATCCAAGGTGCAACCTTTCAAACTCCTTACATAACTCGGATGGTAACTCTCGAACTGTGAGTTGATGACTTACTCCTTTTCTACTCAAGGCATCGGCCACTACATTGGCTTTTCCCGGATGGTAGTTGATCCCCAAATCATAATCTTTGATGAGCTCCAGCCATCTCCGTTGCCTCAAATTTAGATCCGTTTGTGTAAAAATATACTTCAAAATCTTATGATCCGTATAAAGTTCACACCTATATCCAAGAATATAGTGTCTCCAAATCTTCAATGCATGTACCACGGCTACTAGTTCAAGATTATGTGTAGGATAATTCTGCTCATGTTTCTTCAATTGTCTTGATGCATAGGCAATCACTTGACCTTCTTGCATCAATACACATCCAAGTCCTTGTCTCGATGCGTCGCAATAAATATCAAAATTCTTGCTTACATCCGGCAATATCAAAACTGGGACTGTTGTTAACCTTTTCTTCAACTCCTCAAAACTGTTTTGACGAGCTTGAGTCCATTGGAATGCTTTCCCTTTCATTAGCAACTCCGTCATTGGCTTGGCTATTTTAGAAAAATCCTTGATGAATCGACGGTAATATCCAGCCATCCGAAGAAAATTCCTTGTTTTCTTAACATTTTGCGGTGGCTCCCACTTTAGCACATCCCTCACTTTTCCGGGGTCAACCGAAACTCCTCCTCCTGAGATGATATGACCCAAAAACGACACCTCTTTCAACCAAAACTGGCACTTGCTGAATTTAGCATACAATTGATGCTCCCTCAATTTCTGCAACGTAAGCATCAAGTGTTCCTCATGTTCCTTCTCATCCTTCGAGTAGATCATAATGTCATTAATGAACACCACAACGAACTTGTCCAAGTATTCCTTGAAGACCTTATTCATGAGGTACATAAAGTAGGCAGGTGCATTGGTTAATCCAAAGGACATCACGGTATACTCATAAGATCCATATCGTATCCTAAAAGCCGTCGTGGGTATGTCCGACGGTCTAATCTTGGCCTCAAATCAATCTTGGAGAAGACACAAGCACCCTTCATCTGATAGAACAAGTCTTCTATGTGTGGCAAGGTGTACTTGTTCTTGATGGTCACCTCATTGAGAGCTCAGTAATCTACGCACATCCTTTGCGACCCATCCTTCTTATCCACAAATAGAACGGGCGCTCCCCAAGGTGAAGAACTAGGGCGAATAAAACCCTTCTCTAGTTGCTCTTGAATCTGCTTCTTGAGCTACGCTAATTCCATAGGAGGCATCCTATACGACCTCTTAGCTATAGGTGCAGTTCCAGGTATTAAATCAATAACAAACTCAATGCCTCGATCAGGTGGCATACTTGGCAAATCGTCCGTAAAAACATCCAAAATTCACACACCACTGGAATCTCCTCAATTGCGGCACCGTCCATATGATTCAGCTCCAATTGCTTTGGTGCGGTTTGAGATGCTTCAAATTATACGGTGATCCCTTCTTCATTGGTCAACTTCACCGTCTTCGTGGCACACTCAATAACTCCATTGTGCTTCCTCAACCAGTCCATACCAAGTATAATGTCCAATCCTTGAGAGTCCAAAACAATGAGGTTGGCGGAGAAATCTACCCCCCTTCTTCTAAGGCTTACTTTTGGACATATTATATTTGTCCTCATGTCTCCTCCAGGAGACTTAACCAATAGAGTAAACTTCATATGAGAGATAGGCAAACTATACTTGGCGACATACTTTGATGCAATGAATGAATGTGATGCTCCAGAATCAAACAACATAGTTGCAGGGTTGGAGTTGGCGAGAAACATACCAATGACCACGTCATCCGCTTGTTGAGCATCCTCAGAGACATGGTTCACGTTGCCACGAGCAAAATTCTGTTGTCCCCGGTTCCCTTGCGGTTGTCCTCCATTGGGTCTTGGATTTTGCCTCGGCGCATTGCTTCCTTGACCAAGGTCTAACTTAGGACATTGATGTGCAAAGTGTCCAGCTTCTCCGCAAGTATAACACTTCTTTACTCCACCGGGATTATTGGGGCGAGCTTGGTTTTGAACATGTGCACCAGGAAAATTAGCACGAGGTGCATATGGCATTGGAGGCCTAGGTGCTTGCATGACAGGGCGCTGCTGCACAAACTGAGTTGGGCGCGGTGCAAATCCAGGGCGATGAGTAGGTGCAAAAGAGCTGAAGTAAGGCGCATTGGGCGGTGCAAAGCAAGGGCGCACATTACTTCCTTGTTGTTGTCCTTGATATGGTGTCTTCCTCTTGTTGTCCTGTTCCATCTCACGAATCTTATTCTCCACTGAAAGCATCTAGGCCCCCATGAGGTATGGTTTCGGTGATTAATGACAACCATTGGATTTTACTAATGAATTTGTGGATGCAAGGTCTCCCATATCACTCAATCGAATGAAATTTATATGAACATCAATATCAACTACTAATCATTGGAGACCCCTAAACAATCAATTTATGAGGCCAATCAATGATATGAAGATAAGAAGTAAAAGCTCTTATGTCAAAGTCATTCAACCACAATTGATGACACTTAATCCTTGACAATCATCAGAAGCACATTTCCAACAAATGTCTAAGAGGTCAATCGAGCAAAGTTCAAAAGAATCACTTAGAAACAACTCGAAGCAAACAAAATCAACTCACCGGATCAACCGATATTTCCAGAGAACAGCATGTCGGTCGAGTTGGTTCAGCAGAAGAAGAAGACCTCAGAACAAAGCACTCATCGGATCATCCGATGTTAAGGGCTAAGCTACATCGGTCCATCAGTACAGTTTGCAATATCCTTGGACCAAGTATAGCACCGGATCATCCGATGTACAAAAATATACACATCGGTCAATCACTCCAGTAAGCATCAAGTTTGAACCAATTCTGGAGGAAGAGCCACCGGATCATCCGGTGAGAAGACAAGTGCAACATCGGTCTAACAACGGTCATATCTGACACAGTGACGTCAGCTAAAGTAAACTTGACCGATGATAACTAAAGGGGAGACATCGGTTCATCCGGTGTTCGCAGAAAAGTTCTTTCAGCCTACTTTTCCAACGGCTATTTCGTGGAGGCTGGATATAAATACCCCCTAAGCCTGTCATTTCGACAAGTCTTGATCACCAGACATTCTCAACACATCCACAAGCGTTCAATACCAAGAGCCATCACTTCTACATCATTTCGACCACCTACACACCAAGAGATAGGCTAGAACTAGCTAGAGAGAGAGCTTGTGTGCCTCCATTCTGGGTGAGTGGAATCTCTAGGATAGTGAGAGCCTCAAGAGAGTGCCCCTTAGTGTTTGTAACTGTGAGAGACTTCCGGAGCTTGCCAAGGCGTTTGTGGAAGCCCAGAGGATCGAAGTTGTACAAGGCTTGAGCTCCACCTTGTCGAGGTTGGCAAATGGAGAAGAATAGTGGAGATCCCTCGTCTCGGTGACTTGGGTGTGGCTATACCCTTTGGTGGGTGCCACAACGTGGATGTAGGAAGATCTTGACGATCTTGTCGAACCACGGGATAAATCCTTGTGTCTCCTCGGGAGTTTGCATCCTCTTCCTCTCCCTTACATTTATGCATTTTATATTCCGCGAAGTTGCTATTTACTTCAATGCATAGATTGTTTGCGTAGGGAATTGGGCTTTTAGGGATTAAATTTTATTGCTTAGATTTTTTAAAAGAAGCTCAATTCACCCCCCCCTCTTGGGCATTCGATCCTTACAATTGGTATCAGAGCAAGGTTGCTCATAGGATCATTCTAGCTTCACCGCTAGAGAGCTAAAATGGCCAAGGTTGGGGGTTCGGTTCCTATCTTCGAGGGCAAGAACTTTGCCTATTGGAAAGCATGCATGCGCGCTTATCTAGAGGCTATTGCTCCCAAAGTATGGGAAGTGACCCACGCGGGGTTTGGAGAACACAACTATGTTGGTGATCAAATTAAATGGGATGCTAAAGCTAGGAATGCAATCTATGAATGTATTAGTCAAGATGTGTTTGCTAGAATTGCTAGTAAAGAAAAAGCTTGTGAAATTTGGGCTTGCTTAATAGAGATTCATGAGGGTTCTTCTCGAGTCAAGGAACTTAAATATCACATGCTTAAAGGAAAATATGATGAATTTAAGATGTTGCCTCATGAAAATGTCAATGAGATGTTCTCTCGCTTGAATGTACTTATTGAAGAAATTAATGCTCTTGACATTGCTTCTCTTGGCAAGGGACTCATCAACCGCAAGATCCTCATGCTCCTTCCCAAGCCAAAGTACAACATCATCAAATCCATGCTTCAAAAGGAGTCTCTTGACCACATTGAAGTTTCGGAGCTCATTGGAGAAATTCACACTCATGAGATGAGTGTACTTGGAATGATGGAGCAATCATCTTCAAAAACAATTTCTCTAAAGGCCTCCACCAAGAAAACAAGCCTCAAGAATAAGAAGGTGGTTGAGCCTAGCTCAAGTGAAGAAGAGCAAGCATCAAGTGAAGATGATGATGATGAGCTTGCATTGATGATGAGAAAGTTCTCGCGCTTGAACTCTAAGATTACTAAGAAGGTATACACATTTGATCCCAATAAGAAAGCGTTTCTACCAAGAAGAGATGATCACAAGACTTGCTACAATTGTGGTGATCAAGGCCACATCTCCTATGATTGTCCAAAACCGGACAAAAGAAGAGAGAACCACAAGAGCAAGCATCGCAAGCTTGAAGAAAGTGATGATGATGAAGAAGAGGCCAAACCCAAATCAAGATCCCTTCGGAAGAGGAAACATGACAAGGGCAAGAAGACAAGACTCTTCCCAAAGAAGAGAAATGGCCCACAAAAGGTGTTCATGTGTGAGGCAAATGAATGGGTCACCGACGAAGAAACAAGTGATGAAGAGAGTGAAGTGGAAGAAGAAAGTTTGGCCAGCCTCGCCATTGCCAACAATGATGACTCACCTCTTCATCCACCGCCCATGTGCCTCATGGCGAAAGGTAACACCAAGGTATGTGACGACTCTAGCAATGATGAGCTTTCCCCCGATGATTTAACTTCTTTAATAAATGAATATCACACTATCATTAAGAGGGAAAAGAGTAAGGTTAAGGCTCTTGAAGGAACTCGTGCTAAGCTTGAGAGTGCTAACCTTGATTTGCTTGACAAGTATGAAAGCATACTCAAAGAGCATGACACACTCAAATCCCATGTCAAGCAAGTTGAGGAGGATAAGGCTCAAATCAAGCTAGATCATCATGAGCTTGACTTAGCCCACCAAGCACTCTTGGGAAAGCACAATGAGTTAATCCAAGAGCATCAAACACTTAACCTTGCTTATGAAGTGCTTGATCAAGAGTTAAAAATTATGAAGAAACAAACTCTTAATGATAAGATATCCATTACTTCTCATGCCACTAATGTCTTGCACAAGTCTTTGCCTTTGAAAGAGAACACTAGGGAGAAGGACTTGTTGGAAGAAATTGAGAGTCTCCGCACTAGTGTGGCTAGACTATCAAAAGGAGAAGTCAAGCACAAGGAAATCCTCTTCCAACAAGCAAAGGCCTTCAACAAGAGAGGACTTGGATCCTTCCTGGTGCCTAACAAAGGAAAGGTGCCCTCACTGGAGCTTAGAACAAGCTTCATCAAGGAAGTTGGTTCTTATTGCCAACATTGTGAGGTCACCGGTCACCACACAAGGGAGTGTCCTCTTCCTAACCGACCTTCTCCAAAATTGCCTACTAACTACAAATCTACTTTCAATGATCATTATTATCTCTTGAGTAAAGTAGATGTCAAGGTGAAGGCAAGGTTCATTGGCAAAAACATGAAGGGCATGAAGGGGAAGCTCGCCAAGCAACTTTGGGTCCCAAAAACACTTGTATCACACATACAAGGACCTAAGTTGGCTTGGGTGCCTAAAGTCAAAAATTGAATTCATGTGTGTAGGTGAACTACAAAGCCGTAGGAAAGCATTGGGTACTCGATAGCGGGTGCACTCAACATATGACTGGCAGTGATGGTATGTTCACCACCATAGAAAACCCCGGCAATCATGAACAAGTCACCTTTGGTGATAACTCTAAGGGAAAGGTAATTGGGTTAGGTAAAATTGCTATTTCAAATGACTTATCTCTTTCTAATGTTTTGTACGTTAAGTAACTTAGTTTTAATTTACTTTCTATTGCACAATTATGTGATCTTGGACTAACGTGCACTTTTAGCAAAAACGATGTTGTTGTGAGTAGTGAAACAAGCAAAGAACTAGTCTTCAAAGGATTTCGGCATGGAGATGTCTACCTAGTAGACTTCTCCAACAAGAATGCTAGCTTGACCACTTGTCTCTTCACTAAGACAAGCTTGGGTTGGCTATGGCATCGACGCATAGCGCACATTGGGATGAGCAAGTTCAAGAAGTCATTCAAGCTTGGGATGGTGACCGGCGTGAAGGATGTCACATTTGAGAAGAACAAGCTTTGTAGCGCTTGTCAAGCCGGGAAGCAAGTTGCTTCACACCACCCAATGAAGACAATGATGTCAACCTCCAAGCCACTTGAACTACTCCACATGGACCTCTTCGGACCGTCCACATATCAAAGCCTTGGCGGTAACCTCTATTTTCTTGTTATAGTTGATGACTACTCTCGTTATGCTTGGACTTTATTTCTAGGTGAAAAGAGTGAAACTACGGAAGTGTTCAAGACCTTCGCCAACTGCGCTCAAAGGGAATTTCAACTTCCCATCATCAAGGTCCAAAGTGACAACGGCACCGAATTCAAGAACTACAACATTGGGGAGTGGTGTGACCATGAAGGTGTGAAGCATGAATTTTTGGCCACATACACCCCTCAACAAAACGGTGTCGTTGAAAGGAAGAACAAGACTCTCATCACTCTTGCATGAGCAATGCTTGATGACTATGGCACGTCGGAGAAGTTTTGGGCCGAAGAAATCAACACGGCGTGCCATGCCGCAAATAGGGTCTATCTACATCGACTACTTCAAAAGACCCCGTACGAGCTTCTCATTGGGAGAAAGCCCAACATCTCCTACTTTCGAGTCTTTGTGTGCAAGTGCTACATCTACCGCAAGAAAAGGCTCGGTAAGTTTGAAAGAAGATGTGATGTTGGTATATTTCTTGGTTATGCATCAAACTCAATAGCATATCGAGTATTCAACCAAACCTCCGGTTTAGTTGAGGAAAGTTGTGATGTTGAGTTTGATGAAACTAATGGCTCCCAAGAGGAGAGTTTTGGTCATGATGAAATAGATGATGAGCCTCTATGAGAAGCCATGAAGAACATGACCATTGGAGACGTCAAGCCTAAAGTTGAGGAGAGCCATGATCAAGGGGGAGCTTCCAACACCTCTATGGCGCCTCAAGTTGACGAAGAAGAGAAGGATGATCCATTGCCGACTCAAGACTCACGAGCCCAACAACATCAAGAAGAAGAAGAAGTCCATGATCAAGTCCAACCACAAGAGGAGCAACACGCATCACCATCGCCAAGTGCTTCACAACCACTTATGAGGCATGGACGCATCTCCAAGGCGCATCCGATGGACCAAATCATTGGAAGTCCGTCAAGGGGTGTAAGTACATGTTCTCGCCATTTCGCTTCATTTTGTGAGCACTACTCGTTTGTTTCATGTGTAGAACCCACTCACATTGAGGAAGCATTCCAAGACCCAAATTGGGTGATGGCCATGCAAGAAGAACTCAACAACTTCATCCGCAATGAAGTTTGGGTGTTGGAGGAGCGACCCAAGGACAAGAACATCATCGGAACAAAGTGGGTGTACCGCAACAAACAAGACGAGAACGGCGTTGTGGTCCGCAACAAGGCAAGACTTGTGGCCAAAGGGTTCTCGCAAGTTGAAGGACTAGACTTTGGGGAGACATTTGCTCCGGTCGCCCGGCTATAAGCCATCCGTATACTTCTTGCCTTTGCATCACATCATAATATTAGGCTTTATCAAATGGATGTGAAAAGTGCCTTTCTTAATGGTTACATTAACGAGCTTGTTTATGTTGAAAAATCTCCCGGGTTTGAAGATCTGAGGAATCCTAATCATGTGTATAGGTTGCACAAGGCGCTCTACGGGCTCAAGCAAGCACCTAGGGCGTGGTACGAACGACTACGGGATTTCCTTATCATGCAAGGATTCAAGATCGGGAGGGTGGACACTACACTCTTCACCAAAGACATCAACGGAGATTTGTTTATTTGTCAAATTTATGTTGATGATATTATTTTTGGTTCAACTAACGAAGCTCTTAGCCATGAGTTTGGCAAAATTATGTCTAGGGAATTTGAGATGTCAATGATTGGAGAGCTCAACTTCTTCCTTGGATTTCAAATCAAGCAACTTCAAGAGGGGACCTTCGTCTATCGAGAGAAGTACACCAAGGACCTCTTGAAGAAATTTGAGATGGGAGATTGTAGCTCAAGAAGCACTCCAATGGCAACAAATTGTCATCTCGACGCGGATAAGGATGGTAAACCTATTGACCAATCTAACTACCGTTCTATGATTGGCTCATTGCTTTATCTTACCGCATCTAGGCCCGATATCATGTTTAGTGTATGCTTATGTGCTCGCTTTCAAGCGGCACCTAAAGAATCGCATAGGAAGGCGGTCTTTAGGATACTTAGGTATCTTAAGCATACCCCTAGTGTGGGCTTGTGGTACCCGAAAGGTGCAAAATTCCACCTCTTGGGATACTCGGATTCGGACTTTGCCAGATGCCGCGTGGATCGCAAAAGTACCTCCGGTGGGTGCCACTTGCTTGGGCGTTCCCTAGTATCTTGGTCTAGCAAGAAGCAAAATTCCGTCGCCTTGTCCACGGCGGAAGCGGAATATATTGCGGCCGGTGCATGTTGTGCCCAAATTCTTTATATGAAGCAAACCCTTTTGTACTTTGGTATTAAACTTGGTTGTGTGCCTCTCCTTTGTGACAATGAAAGTGCGGTTAAGATAGCTAAAAACCCCGTTCAACACTCCCACACTAAGCACATTGATATTTGCCATCATTTCTTGAGGGACCATGAAGCTAAGGGTGACATCTCTTTGCGAGGTGTTAGGTCCGAAGAACAATTGGCGGATATCTTCACTAAACCACTAGATGAGAAAACTTTTTATAGGCTAAGAAGTGATTTAAATGTGTTAGATGCAACGAACATCATGTAAGAATGCACTTCATATAGGTCTTTCCTAACTCTCAAAGGATAGGGGTGAGCAAGGGTTAGCTTGGGATGGAGGTTCTTTTGGGTTTTCCCAAGGCTTGGAGAGTGGCTCTCCCTGAAGAAGCCTTTGAAAGGTTCAAATTTGGCAAGATAGATTTACTTTATGCCTTGCATGATGTCTGCCATATAAACTTGCACTCATATTTAAACTTCTTGCATTATAAATTGATTGGCATTGCATACGGTAGATTGTCACAAAAGGGAACCCACCTCATGAGAAAGATACTTATTTGAAATACAATATCTCAACTCATATGAGGTGGAAAGAACAAAATGTTAGGTGCGTTAATGCCTAGAGGAACATGCTTTAAAGAGATAGAAGTCTTCATACTCTAGCTCACAAAGCATGGGCCTTACATTTTATTTGGATGTTTTCCTCCCTATTTTCTCGGTGTTCCATTTGCTTTAAGGATTAGCCAAGTTATTGGCAAATTAGTGTTTTTGAGGGGTAAGGGGTTGCCCAAAAAGTCCTAAGACATGTGTTTATTATTGCTTGTTTGTTTGGTCAAAGGACATATATGGGATGTTGCTTTTTTGTAGTCATCAGATTATCCGATGCTTAGGTCAGACCATCATCGGATCAGTTGGTGTTCAAAGACAAGGGCCAGTTCAGTCAGTATCTCAAATCAACCAACGAGTTCATTCTGAAAAACATCGGTCCATCCGGTGTTCACGTTTCTGGAACTGTGTTGAATTCCACCGATGCTATTCCTTTCCACGTCGGTCCATCCGGTGTCAACGGCACCTTTTTTTGAATACCCTTACTGTGCCATTCGACCGATGCTTCTAACGTTCAAACGTCGGTCCATCCGGTGTTAAAGTTTCGGCTAGGGTTTGGGACCCACTATTTAAACGGCGCTTCGCCTCCTTTTTCTTCTCTCTCCCCAATCCCGACTCACCCGCGCTCATCTCCACCGCCGCCGTTCCTCTCACCCGCGCCACCACCGTCTCCGCCCGCCGCCGCCGCCTCCGGCCGCCCGCCGCCTCCGATCACCGCACCACCTCAGCCGCCGTCGCACCACCTCCGCCGACCGCCATCCGTGCACCACCACCGCCGATGCCCCCCCAGCAGCCACACCACGACCTTCTCCACGTCGCCGTGGTGCCTCCCACCAAACGGTCGCGTCTCTTCGCCGTTAGGGTTTCCGGCCGTGTCGATCGTCGTGTTTCGCGCGCTTGACGTCGTCGCGCCTCATCGGAATGGCTCGTGGCAAGAAGAACAAGGGCAAGGCCATTGCGGAGCCGGCCGCGAAGAAGCAGAAGCTCTCGAAGGAGGAGAAGAAGGCGTTGATGGCCGCTCGCGCCGCCGAGGAGCGAGAGCGTGGCCGAGGAGGATCACTGAGGATCCGCGAGGCTCGTCCGAGGCAGCCTCCCGTGATCGATGAGTCCGAGGCAGAAGAAGAGCCAGAAGTGCCACTTGTCCGCCGGCGCTCAGCCAGGACCCGTGGGGGTCATCCGCCGGCAGCACCTCGTTCACGACCGTCAGCTGCCGATCGTCGTGAGGACAGGGAGGCCCAGAGAGCCATCTACGAGATGGACACCACCGTCCACGTTGGTGAAGGTGTCCGGTTGACTGATTACCGGAAGATGAAGGCCAAGCAGCTCTGAAGACTCAGATGGAGTATCTTGCTTGAGGAGTGGTACCCGCAGCCCAGAGAGGCTCTTGTGGACAGTCGTTTTTGGACTGTGACACAGGCGTCACTCTATGAGACCTATAGACGCTGAGGCCACAAGTTATTCCAGCATAACTTTCTGGATTGGGATCAGCTCGCCCTGGATGCAGAGACGGAGATACGGCCCTACTTTGAGAGGTATAGAGGGCTGGTCCAGCTGATGTCCTATGAGAGGAGTGCATATGTGGAGGATTGGGTCCGCGTGTTCTACTCTACCCTCTACGTCTCTGAGGGCCGCAGGTCGAGACTTCATGTTCATGGGACAGCACCATCACCTGACGAGACAGACGCTTGCACAGCTGCTAGGAGTGGACCTGCATGACACTTGCGTGCATGAGAGGGTATATGGTCAGGCAGACCCGCTGAGGAGGCCGCTCACTGGAGGAGTGGCACCACCACTGGAGGAGATCCGCTCCCTGTTTGGACCGACTTTCTCTCCAGAACAGCCGAGGGTACCGGCACTACTGACTCCTGCTGCGCGCACAGTGCACCTTGCCTTGCGCCGCACACTCTTGCCAAGGTCTGGGTACCTAGAGGGGTTCACCAGTCTGCAGCAGACCCTCCTGTTCTACATCATGAACGGGATGGAGTTTGATATAGTGGACATCCTCATATGCGAGATGGAGGACGTGATCACCGATGGAGTGGGCATGATGAGGCAGCTTGTGTTTGGGCACTGGATCACCTACCTGCTCTCCATGATGGTTCGTGAGGAGTCCGCCGTGCGTGACCGTCTCATTGACGAGAGTGTCACACGGTTCAGTCACTACCGTGCCCCAGCTCTTGGAGACCGCAGCCTTGGCCGTCCAGTCGAGCGTCAGGTTCGTGCTCGTCTGTCTGAGGAGGACTGGCCGGATCTGGAGAAGAAAGATGAGAGGCCGGCAGAGGCAGAAGCTCAGGGTGAGGACCTGCAGCATATATGGTCTGAGAGCGACACAGATGACAGTGTCGAGGAGTACTTTCCACCTCCTCCCTCACCCAGGCAGCACGACGCGGAGGCTGGAGGCTCTACAGTGCCACCCCCTACTCCACCTCCAGTCACAGAGGCACAGGTCTCTCAGCCGTCTGAGCTCACTTCACTCCTGCAGCAGATGGTTGAGCAGCAGCGCCTGGACCGGCTTGCAGCTGAGCAGACCCGAGCTGAGCAGGCTGCACGTCTTCTGGAGCTCCAACAGCAGCAGTAGGAGATGCAGCGCCAGATCGCCCGTGAGAGGCGAGAGGACACTAACCGGCTGACTGGGCTGATCGACCAGATGCACCAGCGCTCCCTCGACCAGCAGCAGCAGACGAAGCAGACGCAGCAGGCGATGATGGGCATCCTGGGGTTGACCACCAACCTCTACACCCAGACCGGGATTGCCCTGCCGTCGCAGCTACCAGGTGTCGCTCCACCTCCACCTGTCCTTGCTCCAGCTGCAGCTCCGGTGCCGACCACGCCGATCCCGTCGATCGGCATGTCTCCACTGCTGGCTCCAGGTGCACCGATTCACTCTCCACTGCCGGCCACGACATTGTTCCAGCAGACGCCGGCATCCGTCTTCATTGCCCCCTTGCCAGCAGCTACTACTCAGCAGGCACCGACGGCGGCTCCTACGGCTCCGACAGCTCCTTCCACCTCTACTCCAGGCAGCAGCTCCGACGACAGCACCCCCGACGGTGACCAGTTCATCATCGTGCCTAGTACTCAGGGTCCTTAGGCACTCGGATCCCTTTTTGGTGTCTTGATGCCAAAGGGGGAGAAGGGTTAGAGGAGAGTCAGGGGGAGGATAGCTTAGTTTCAGGGGGAGTGTCCTAGCCTTAGGGGGAGTTTACCTATATCTTTTGTAATTTGGGGCTTATCTTTTGTAATTCGATGTTTTTTGCTACTCATTTGGTGTTTATTGAGTACTCTTAAGTTATTAATAATCGATTGAGCTTATTTGGTGTCTATCTATATCTTATGATCACTTATTCACTTGAGTTATTCCTTGATTGAGCTTTCAAATTCATTACTATCAAGTGTGATAATCTTGTATTCATTGCATATCCTCTTAAGTTTCGTACTATCAAATTCATTAATATTGTGCTTTAATTGTTGTGTTGTCATCAATCACCAAAAAGGGGGGGGATTGAAAGCATCTAGGCCCCCATGAGGTATGGTTTCGGTGATTAATGACAACCATTGGATTTTACTAATGAATTTGTGGATGCAAGGTCTCCCATATCACTCAATCGAATGAAATTTATATGAACATCAATATCAACTACTAATCATTGGGGACCCCTAAACAATCAATTTATGAGGCCAATCAATGATATGAAGATAAGAAGTAAAAGCTCTTATGTCAAAGTCATTCAACCACAATTGATGACACTTAATGCTTGACAATCATCAGAAGCACATTTCCAACAAATGTCTAAGAGGTCAATCGAGCAAAGTTCAAAAGAATCACTTAGAAACAACTCGAAGCAAATAAAATCAACTCACCGGATCAACCGATGTTTCCAGAGAACAACACGTCGGTCGAGTTGGTTCAGCAGAAGAAGAAGACCTCAGAACAAAGCACTCACCGGATCATCTGATGTTAGGGGCTAAGCTACATCGGTCCATCAGTACAGTTTGCAATATCCTTGGACCAAGTATAGCACCAAATCATCCGATGTACAGAAATATACACATCGATCAATCACTCCAGTAAGCATCAAGTTTGAACCAATTCTGGAGGAAGAGCCACTGGATCATCCGATGAGAAGACAAGTGCAACATCGGTCTAACAATGGTCATATCTGACACAGTGATGTCAGCTAAAGTAAACTTGACCGATGATAACTAAAGGGGAGACATCAGTTCATCTGGTGTTCGCAGAAAAGTTCTGTCAGCCTACTTTTCCAACGGCTATTTCGTGGAGGCTGGCTATAAATACCCCCTAAGCCTGTCATTTCGACAAGTCTTGATCACCAGACATTCTCAACACATCCACAAGCGTTCAAGACCAAGAGCCATCACTTCTACATCATTTCGACCACCTACACACCAAGAGATAGGCTAGAACTAGCTAGAGAGAGAGCTTGTGTGCCTCCATTCTGGGTGAGTGGAATCTCTAGGATAGTGAGAGCCTCAAGGGAGTGCCCCTTGGTGTTTGTAACTGTGAGAGACTTTCGGAGCTTGCCAAGGCGTTTGTGAAAGCCCAGAGGATCGAAGTTGTACAAGGCTTGAGCTCAACCTTGCCGAGGTTGGCAAACGGAGAAGAATAGTGGAGATCCCTCATCTCGGTGACTTGGGTGTGGCTATACCCTTTGGTGGGTGCCACAACGTGGATGTAGGAAGATCTTGACGATCTTGTCGAACCACGGGATAAATCCTTGTGTCTCCTCGGGAGTTTGCATCCTCTTCCTCTCCCTTACATTTATGCATTTTATATTCCGCGAAGTTGCTATTTACTTCAATGCATAGATTGTTTGCGTAGGGAATTGGGCTTTTAGGGATTAAGTTTTATTGCTTAGATTTTTTAAAAGAAGCCCAATTCACCCCCCCCCCCCCCTCTTGGGCATTCGATCCTTACATCCACCACAATTGCTTTGTCCACAAGCTTCTGAAAATTGGCATAATCACAGTTGAGCAATTGAACTTGGATCTCATTATTCAAGCCTCTCATGAACAAATATTGCTTCTGGCTGTCTCGGCTCACATCCTCAGGCGCATACCTTGAGAGTTGAGTGAACTTGTTGATATATTCACTCACGCTTGATCTTCCTTGCCTTAAGTTTTCAAAATTCTTGCCTCTTCAAGATCATAACACCCTCGAGCACATAATGAGAACAAAAACTCTCCTTGAATTTGGCCCAAGTAATTCTCTTCTGATTCTTATGAGCATTGCATCCCACCAATCCGTAGCTGCTCCAACTAGTTGATGAGAAGCAAATAAGACCTTCTCCTGGTCACTGCATTGGACAATAGCAAGTTTCTTCTCCACGAACTTGAGCCAATCATCACATCCATAGGGTCAGCAGCTTGAGCAAAGGTCGGGGCCTAGTCCTCATAAATTCTCCCAACTGGTTATGAGGAGGTGGGGGTGGCGGTGGAGGCATGTGGGGCTGATGGTTGATGTTGCCAGCCTGCAGCTGTCCCATAGTTTGTATCATGGTCCGCATGAGTTGGTTCTGCATAGCCAATAGCTACTCAATGTTGATAGCTCCATGAGTAGGTCCTTGTCCATTGTTGTTTTGAGGTACTCTATGGTTCTCCTCCTCATCATTGACATCCCTCTGGTTGCGAGTCCTCACCATCTGAAGAAAAGCAATAGGTAAGAATTAGAAAGCGTCCCCAACTACATGCATCAAGGGATATGAAACTAGACAACTAACTAGCCTAGGTGGACATGGAAATGCTAAAGCATCCCAAAATCCTCTATTAAGCACACAAGCAAGCAATATATAGCAAACAGCACACCAACCAAAAACACATTGATTCCTGGGTGCTCCTATGTGCTCTAAAGTGTCCATTCTATCTAGGTTGCATCCTACGGTCAATCAGTGGCTCTGATACCAATCTGTGACACCCAGTTCCGAAAATTAACCAAGTGAATGCATATGTGTGCCCAGGATGTTCAACACACATACACGGGTGCATTCACAAATGAGTATACAGAAAATTACCACAGCTAAAAGATTAATTAACCAAAATTTTATTACACAAACCATATTATCCTCAAATACAAGTTCTAATAAATATTAATGACAAGTTTAACTAATGCAGCAGAATAAACCAAATAAGCAAACTAAACAGCTAGGCAGCATAAGCGATAGGGTATAGCGTAGCTCCAATCAACACCACAGGCAAAGCTGATGGTAGACACGGCCTAGAACTCCGCATTATCACGATTAAACTCCTAATCCTGACCTGTAACTGTTGGGGGGATTGCAAGAGTGAGTACATGTCATACTCAGCAAGTGTGGAAAGTATGACATGTGGCTGATTCAAATGACAAATGTAATAATGGTTGAGTGCTGAAAAACACATTAAAACACTTGAAAAAGCAATATATTACATGTATATGAAATAAACCTATCATAAGCCATGTAGTTATCATAATACCAGTCCATATTCCGTATCCATCATCATATACCAATATCCATATTCAATACCAGAATTCAACTCATAACCATCCATAACCATAATACCAACCATAACCATAATACCAACCATAACCATAATACCAACCATAACCATCCCAATACCGAGTTCCCTCTAATAATGTGAGGGTCCAGGTTGCTCATAACTGGAAGCACAGTTATCATGATAGTTTTAGACACACTCTGCAGAGGTTGTACCACTTTACCCACATGTTTGTGATTTCATCACTTTCTATGACTATAGAATCTCAATTATGTCGTCTCACACTTCCTTAGGTGTGTGGCCAAGAGATCACAAAATAGCCTTTACAAAGGGATTACTAGCCTATTTAGACTCCACTGAGGTTTCACCGGTGGCAATGTCTCCAATTGAGCACATCTTCAACCAAGGGCCCCCTCTTGAGCCATTCGGATCCCAGGGTAGTCCCACCAATCATCAACAAACCCAATCCGACTACCCCTTCCCTGAGCATCCTTAATGGTCCAAATAGCACTAGCAAAGCCCTAATTAATCAGCTATGCCGCACCCATACTTGGCCTCGTCTTGGCACTGTAAATCCTAGATGGTCGCTCCACGAACCGGTCCTTAGATCTAAAGCAAGCAAAACCACCATACATCCAACTCATCCACGTACCAGGCTTGCTTAGATCACCCATTACCATAATAGATTTAACCAATTCATGATAATCATAGCCTCATAAATGCATAATTAAGTGTGTAGTATTGTTTTCCCATCCCAATTAATTAAGCGAAGCAAAAAGGTAAAAATCCCATCTCGACTCTCTACCATATATTCCAGGTGACAAGGGTGGTTAAAGAAAGCTAGTAAACTTCCTATCATAGGATTCCCATCAAATTGACATAAGTATGCATTTTTGCAAATAAAACATTTATTTCAAAACAGGATCAATATGCTTCAAGGACACTTGCCTTGCTCTTGGGATTGGTTTGGGTCGAAGCCTTCAAACTCTTGGTGTTGTAGATCCTTCGCGGCACTCTCTAGCACAAATCCGTCTAATCCACACAATAAACATACAATACAAGAAACACAATCAAAGAGTGCACAAATATTACTCAATATGACATGACATGTATGATTGATGCAAATGCAAGGTAGAACTTGTTAATAGATTACTTTTAAGTGATCACTAACTAGTTCTATTAGATTTTAACAAGTTTATACAGGTTTGGATTTGATTAGATCTACTTTTAGAATTAATTCAACACAATTTAGCTAGGAAAATCGGACTAGTCTGCAGAAGGCCGGACTAGTCCGCACTTCGCAGAACTAGCGAACTAGGGTTTTCTAGATCGACATAAATTTGGAGATTAGGGGTTGAATTCACGTAAGGAAAAGAGAATAGAAGGTATATCAGGTGTTTAGGACTCCAATAAATCAAGAAACTTGGAGGCAACACTTGGATCTTGATGATCTAGGGTTGGTGATGAACTTGAAGATGATTTGGTGATGAAGAACGAAACTTGATGGAGATCTTGATCCTCTTTCGTTTCCTCCTCTTCTTCTTCTTGCTTGGGATCTCCTCCTTCCTCCTTGGTGGTGGCTCTCTACGAACTAGGGTTTGGGTGGGGTGGAAAAGTGGCAAATAGATGTCAAGCCAAGGGGTGGGGTTGTTTATATAGAGGTGGAGGCTAGGGTTAGATGGATTTCGAGTTTGAGAGGAGTAGAGGTCGGTTTAGAGTCCCACATGGGCTCTAAAAGAGTTAGGCATGACATCCCTAGGACAACTTAACATGAACCCCAAGAAACAAGTCGTAAAATAAAAGATCAAATTGGAGTCGCGAAATATCGGACAAGTCCGAAAAGGACCGGACTAGTCCGAAGTTAGTCAGAAAGAAATCGGACAAGTCTTGCCAAAAATCGGACAAGTCCGACTTTAGTCAGAGAGGAAATCGGACAAGTCCGTTGGAACATCGAACTAGTCCGGAAAAGTCCAGTGACTTAGCAAATTTTCAAGGATTCTTGGAATATTAGACTAGTATGCATAAAATCGGAAAAGTCCGAAAGTTTCTAGAGGCAAAATCGGACTAGTCCGCAGCAAAAACGGACAAGTCTGATTTTAGTCAGAGAGAAATCGAACTAGTCCTCACCAAAATCGGCCTGGTCCACACTTTTCAGAATTTTAAGTGCGGTTTTGTTCCAAAAAATTTTAAACTCATTCCTCTTGGTGTAGATTAATGTTAAACATGTATATGAATGTATGTAGGACATGATGCATGAAAATGAGGGTGTTACAATACCCCATCGTGTCGTAAAAAATATGAGGTATGCAACTCTTGAACATTCAATGTTCAAAGGGCCATACACAACATTGATCCCTAGCGCAAGAGTTAAATGATGCGGCCACCTATCGTGCGGTTGAAAAGCACGTAGTGTGTTTTTTTAAGAAACACGCGAAAGCGCCTCCTACTGGTGCAGCATTAGACAAAGACGTAGGACCCCCGTTGGATGGTAGAAAATCCGGTCATGTGCCTCAAGACGTGGCTCATCTCGGGGCGTCCTGTATGGAATGATACGGGACATATGTTCTTACTTTTATATATATTATTATGACTGCTTCAAATGATCGCCCGTGCGGTCTATGCTGTACGGTACCATAATGAGTGTTTGTAAATTGTGTGTCTTATGCAGGTACACTAACCGCGTTAGACGTATTGCGAGTAGTAAACGTTTGGAAGTGCTCGATTTTAGCGCCACCTATGAGACGTATGATCCGGAGATAATCCGGTAAGGATTTTCTATTTATGAGGCACGTAGTACCGGCATGATCAGAAATAATGCATATACACCTCTATTATCCTAAGACCCAATTTTCTGTCAATTGGGTTAAGTATGGAGGGAGAGAAAAAAGTAGTATAGCAACCATAGCTGGATCCCCTGTTTTGGGCAGTTTCAATGCTGAAATTGAACAGGGTGTAGCTCAGTGAATTTCTGGTCAATGAGAGTGTGTGAAGCAGTTCTGGAAATTTTGAAGAGTTTTCTAAAACTTTTCTATAGGACTCCAGGGCAGTAACATAATCAAGGTTGGTCAAAAGTTCAAATTTCAAAAACTGCTACAGTTTTGAGGGTTTTGAACCAGTCTCTGTATTTTTGTAATATATCCCTATAGGATCATGTTCTGGAGTATGTCAATACAGTTCTGGAAATGGGAGGATATGCGCTACAGTTTTGTAATTCAGAGTTTTTCCTAGTTCGGCACAGAACATATTGTAATTTGGAGTTCAAAATGGTTCACTTGCAGTGAGGTGGCCAGACTGTACTGTATTTTCTGTGAACTTTGAAGAACCATATCTCTTACTCTATAGGTGTGATATAGGCATTAATAAACATATCTGGAAATCTTAGTGAGTCTACTATCAACTTTGTATTCAACTCAATAGCTGAATCTGGTTGTAACTAGTCCAAATTTGAATTTTCGTCGAACATGTCCTGGCTGTACTGATTCTTGACCTTGTGTACATAGTTTGGAACTTTGTCGATAATGCACATGTATGAATGGTGTAAGCTATTGATGTCTACGGCCCTGTTTGGCATAACTGTAACTTGTTACTAAAGCAGTTTGTTTGAAAAGCTGGTGGAAAGCAGCTTCTTCTTATGTCCTGCTTTTAGTTCATTCTGAGAAGCAGTTGAACTAATAAGCTGTTACAGAAGCTTCCTGTTTGGCACACCCTCAGCTTAATTTTGTGAAGAAGCTACAGCAGAAGTTGTGCCAAATAGAGCCTACATTCTGGGAATCTGACATGTTATAATACAATGTTGTAAAGTGGAATTGATGAATATTTTTATTGTATCACATATTCAAACTGTGGCCAAAAACACACATTTTAGGGGAGGTTCTGTCAAAATTGTCACAGAAAACTGTCAGGTTTAAACCATCATATATCTCTAACCCTTGATGCAATGGGGGCATGTGGGTAACCTATGGAAATGCGGTAGAGTCAGTTACAACTTTGTTATAGGACTCATGTCATGAAAATGTCGTTTGCATAGCCAAAACGAAATTTAGTAGGAACTGGTCTGTCTGGACAGAGTGCAACCAGATTTGGGGAAAACTTGAGTATTGATGTTGCAACTTGAATGGAATGACTATGTATTTTCTACTGTTTGGAACATGAATTTGACTTGCTCAATTCTATTTCCACAGATGAATCTACCCTTTGTCCAAATGGAAAATGGTTGATATTGCTCCATCGCGGTGAACCGACCGGGGTTTACCTCAATGTGGACTCAAATGCTTCAAGACTTCGGATACACCGAGCAAGCGGTGTATTGGACTAAAGAGTCAGAAGAGTATGGACTTTATTCCTGCATGGTGTATGTCGAGATACCATCTGGACCAGCATGGTGTGGATGGCTGCCATTCACAATGGTAGGGTGTGGTATTTGGTGGGATGACGCTTTGGACAGAGCAGCATGTGAAGCTATCATGGCGTTCTGTCGTGATCATTATGCAGAAACGTTGGGGACACCATACACACTTTTTCCTATTACTGGTCAGCATACAATTGAAGCTCAGCAGCGTTTGTTAATTGTGTCTCAATTCTCTTTGGACGCTAGTTTGTACCACCTAGGGGCATACGCCGCTTCATTGTTTGGAGTGCAAGTGGTTCAGGACAGCATTATCAGGCAGCAACACAGCGCCTTGAAGTTAGCTAGAGAGTGTGGAAACACACATCGAGGTGCAAGTGATGCTAAGGCAAAAATTATAGCTGAATGTGACCAGGAAATTGAACAGTTGCAGTTGCAATTGAATCAAAAGCAGACAGTCTTGAAAGTCAGTGAGGAATTAGTGCAAGAAGTAACTGCTGGGTGTGATGAAGATCGAGAGCAAGCGGAGAATTTTGAGCAGGATATGATACATGCCATTGATAATCTGGAAGAGTATCAAGTTCATCACCCTCCTACACCACAATACCCTCCAGCAGATGAGGTTCCATTTGTTCAGGGAGTTTAGGTGGAACCTGAACCTATACAAGAGGAAGATAAAGTTCCAAACCTCCCGCCCCTTGAGCATGTGGACTCTGATTCTGACATGGAGTGGATCTTGGAGTTAGCCTCACCAGTAACAGCAGTTGAGGAGGATCCGTAAGAACACCCTGAGGAGATGGGTGAGGCGGAGGAAGAAGAGGATACAGAGGAGGCCGATGAAGAGGATCCAGAGAAGGCCGATGAAGAGGACCTGGAGGAGGTTGAACCAGAGCCGGAGGCAGTTGAGGAGCCACCAGCTCCAATTGCAGCACCGTTGCCTGAGTAGGGCAACGAGTAGGCAGTAGTGACCACTAGTTGGTAGTATGGATCATGTGTGGGTTTTGTTGTACAAAGTAGTGGGTATGTAATAAGGACATGGTCGAACGATCTTTTGGTAACCAAGTAGGATCGTGATGGACTCTCGTAGAGGAGTACGTCAATTTTGGCATAGACTGATATATACTTGGTTTAGTACTAGTGCTTGTATACAGTTGTGACTTTATCAATGAAAGTGTGCTTACAGTTCATGTTAGCAGTTTATCTCCTGTATTGAGCATCGTATTGGATAAGTGACATGACATTGTTATCAAGTATCTGTTGCCATACTGCACATTATGGAATGAAGTGATGATATGGGAACTAATGATGAACTTATTGCATTGTAGAATGGTGCGTACTCGCTCTACTTTCGAGTTGGGCAGCGGTAGTGCCCAGGGTGGTGATGAATCTCCACGCACGGAGCAGCAAACCCCGCGATAGCAGCCACCACCTCCACTTACTCTAGCATAAGTCGTGGCCGTCCTAGTGGGTTCGCGAGATGAGTAGACAGACATCCTGCAAACTATTATGTGAAATACATCCCGACCCATGGGGCGTCAAGATGGAGGAAATAATCAAGCTCCCCAAGCTACTTATTCAGACTTTCTGGGGACACACCCACCGGTCTTCATGGAGGCCGATGAACCTTTGGAGGTGGACAACTGGCTTCGCACTATCGAATCAAAGTTTGGGCTGCTGTAGTGCACTGAACATCAGAAGGCGCTATTCGTGGCGCAGCAACTTCAAGGTTCCACTGGTGCATGGTGGGCAACTCACCTTGCCTCCTTGCTCGTCGGACATCAGGTTACATGGGCTGAATTCCGCAATGTGTTTCGTGCTTATCATATTCCATCTGGGATCATGGATGGGAAGCTTCAGGAGTTCTTGGACTTAAAACAAGGATGCAGGAGCGTCCATGGTTATGTTAAGGCGTTCAATCACCTGTCTCAGTATGCACCTGATCATGTAAGCATGGAGGCGCAGAAATGCAACCGTTTCTTCCATGGCTGCAATCCTAGTCTGAGGGAACAACTTTTCTTTTTAGATTGCAGTAACTTCACCACACTCTTCAATACAGCGATAAAGCTTGAAGATGCAAACCGTCAAACGCAGGCGGGGGACTGAAAGAGAAATGCACCCTCATGTGGTGGGAATCCCGCTCCACCGAAGTATCGATTGGTGTACCGGACACCCTCTGGTCAACAAGTCCGACCACCTATGCGACCACAACAATATCAGAGTTGCACATTCTAGTACTCAGGGTACAGATAGTAGCCACAACAGCAGTGGCAGCAACAGCATATTGCTCCACGTCCGTTCGTTTCTCAACCAAACGCACCCAGTTATCATCCTCCGACTGGAGGGGGACCGCCAAGGTATATCTGTTACACCTGTGGCCGTACTGGTCATTTCGCCAAGGACTGCCCACAAGGAGGCAATGTCCATATTATCGCTCTGGAGGATATAGCGGAAGGCGAACTTGTGCATGCGGGTATGTTCACTCTCAAGTCTCAACGAACTACCACTATCTGTTCTATTTGATTATGGAGCTACACATAATTCATCAGTACATCATTTGTGTGCAATGTTGAATTAGCTACTACTACCACCAATACTCACTACCTCATCAGCTCACTTGGAGGCAATATAGCCGCAAGTGAAATAATAGTCAAAGCATTGTTGAGCTTAGGAGGAAATATATATCCTACCACACTCATTGTCTTAGAAGGCCGGTGGATTGATGTTATCCTGGGAATGGCATGGTTGAAGTACCATGGTGTTGTTCTTAACATCAATCCTCGTATGGTTAGACTCCATGGTCTTCATACTCTCATTCTTGAAGATCTAAACTCTGAAACTCTAGCTACTTATCACACGGAGACCACAAAACTTGAGGACATCCCACTGGTCTGTGGATATCCCTACGTATTCCTAGATGATCTTTTGGGTATGCCACCAGAGCGTGACATAGAGTTTAAAATTGAGTTAGCACCCGGAACTACACCGATATCTCAGAGATCGTACCAGATGGCTCCAAATGAACTAGCAGAACTGAAGGAGCTCTAAAATACTTGCTAGAAAAAGGATTTATCAGACCCAACTCATCACCATGGGCCTGCTTAGCTCTATTTGTGAAGAAGAAGGATGAGTCACTAAGGCTATTTGTGGACTATCGTCCGCTAAATGCAGTGACGATTATTAACAAGTGTTGACTACCACGGATTGATATCCTGTTCGATCAACTAGTTGGTGTCAAGGTATTCTCAAAGATGAATCTAAGATTGGGGTATCATCAAATTAAGATTCGAGCGGAAGATATTCTGAAGACCGCATTTTCAACCAGATATCGACTGAATGAATATCTGGTCATGTTGTTCGGTCTAACCAATGCACCAGCACACTTCACGTACCTTATGAACTCGGTTTTGAAGCCAGAGCTGGACCGGTTCATCATGGTCTTTATTGATGACATACTGGTATACTCCAAATGAGAGGAAGAGTATGTTGAACATCTTCATATTGTACTACGACGACTAAGAGAGCATAAGCTATATGCTAAGTTCAGTAAATGTGAGTTTTGGATCAACAAAGTACCTTTTCTTGGTCATATTATTTCAGCAGAAGGTGTGGCAGTGGACCCAAGTAAGGTTGTACAAGTGCTTCAATGGTAATCTCCGAAGTCAGTCCATCGGGTTCGTAGCTTCTTGGGACTAGCTGGTTATTATCGAAGATTCGTTTGCAACTTTTCCAAAATTGCTAAGCCAATGACTAAACTATTGAAGAAAGGCAAGAAGTGTGTATGGACTAAAGATTGTGGGGAAGCATTTGAGACCTTGAGAAACCATCTTACGACAACACTAGTCTTAGCTCAGCCAGATACAACTAAGCCTTTTGACGTATACTGTGATGCATCAGACACGAGACTTGGATGTGTCTTGATGCAAGATAGGCATGTAATAGCATATGGATCACGCCAACTACGCAACCACGAGCAGCACTACCCTAGTCATGATTTAGAACTTGCTGATGTGGTACTGGCGTTGAAGATGGGGAGACACTATCTACTTGGAAACCTAGTGCACCTCTACACTATTCATAAGAGCCTCAAATACATATTTACTCAGAAGGAACTCAATATGAGGCAATGGAGATGGTTGGAGCTGATCAAGGATTACGAGCTTGAGATCCATTATCATCCGAGAAAGGCTAACGTGGTGGCTGATGCACTCAGTCACAAATCTCATGTTAATAACATATCAGTGATATCGGAGGACGAGTAAGAACCTAGCTTACACGTGGTTCCATATGGAGCACTGTATAATCTTGCTCTTATACCTACACTGCGAGAGGAGATCATAAAGGCTAAGAAGCGAGACATTGCGATGTCCCACCTTCGGAGAAGGATTAAAGAAGGAGAAGCGTTATGCTTCCGAATGCATGACGAGGGTATTGTATGGTTCAATAACCGCATTGTGGTACCCCAGCATAAGAACTTACAGAAGAAGGTATTGGATGAAGCGCACCTATCCAAGTATTCAATACATCCAGACATCAATAACATGTATCAGGATCTCAAATCAATTTTTTGGTGGACAAGAATGAAAAGAGAGATTGCTAAGTACATATCTGAGTGTGATACATGCAGAAGGGTCAAGGCCGATCATATTAAGAAAGAGAGGACACTGCAACCTTTAAGTGTTCCGACATGGAAGTGGGAAGACATTAGCACACATCATGTCAACATGATTCCATCTGGGTGATCGTGGATCGACTCACTAAGACAGCTCATTTTAGTCCAGTTTGTACAAGATACAAGGCTAAGAAGTATGCGGAGTTGTATATGTCAAGGATTGTGTGTTTACACAGAGCTCCTTGCACTATCATTTTTTATCGGGGCTCATTATTTGTTTCTCGTTTCTGGGAGCAACTACATGAGTCTCTAGGAGCTAAGTTAATTAGAAGCTATACATATCATCCTCAGACGGATGGACAGACTGAAAGAGTAAATCAGATCTTAGAAGATATGTTGATAGCTTGTGCCATTGATCATGGAAAGAATTGGGATGATCACTTACCATTAGCAGAATTCTCTTACAACAATAGTTACCAGTCAAGTATCAAGATGACACCTTATGAAACACTCAATGGACGCAAGTGCCGCACACCACTTAACTGGTGTGAGTCTGGTGAGAGAGTTATTTTCGGAGTTGATCTCGTTAAAGAAGCAAAAGAGCGAGTCAGACTCATTCAAACCAATCTCAAAGTCGCTCAGTCTCGTCAGAAGAGCTACGCAGACAAGCGACATCGTCCTTTGTACTTTGAAGTCGGTGATCAAGTGTATCTTTGTGTTTCTTCGATGAAAGGAATTCATCGACTCGGAGTCAAGAGAAAACTGGCACCTCGTTTCATTGGCCCATTTACTATTATTGAGGGTTGTGGACCCGTCGCCTATCGTTTGGAGCTACCAACATCATTGACCGTGATTCACGACATCTTTCACGTCTCTCAGTTGAGGAAATGTCTGAAGAAACCAACAGAAGTTTTTACAGAAGCCATAGAAGCATTGCAACCAGATCTGACCTATGTTGAACAACCAACTCAAATTATTGATGAAAAGACTCATGAGACAAGAAATCGGTCGTTGCAGTTTTACAAGGTATTATGGAGTAATCACACCGCCGATGAAGCAACATGGGAAAGCGAGGATTTCCTTCGAACCAGTTATCCGGATTTGTTATTGTAATATCAGCGGTAACCTTTTTACCATCTCGTTTTCAGTCTAATCTCGAGACGAGATTCTTTTAAGGAGGGGGGTTGTGAAAGCCCACTTCACGGGTTTTCAATTTTTACTCTAACTTTTCAATTCTCACATGAGGCAAGTAATCAACATGAATGATTTGAAGTGCTTAAGATCAGAGAAAAGTGAATTTGAAGCAAATAAATGGGAACAAAGGGGTTAAGACTCAGTTTGGAATTTTTGTAGCTTAAATCAAAGAGTGCTACTGTTCTGAATTTCAATATTTTGCAGTGATCAAACATGAATTCTGATTTCACCATTGGATTCCTCATGTCCAAATTAGGGGGTATAGCAAGTTTGAGGATTTTTAGAGCTGTTTTCCATTTTCAAACGGATTTTACAAGTTTCTATGAGGGATAGGTTATGACATGTAGGCCCCACCTGTCAGGGGTCCCCACAGCACGTGCCAGGTGCTTTCCTTCCTCCCTGGTAGCGCCACAAACGCTCGGCCACCGCTGCCAGCGCTGCTTACCGCCTTGGAGCGAGCTGTTACCGCAAGCAAGGCTTTGAATGCGACCATATCCTTCTACCTCCCCATTCTATCTGCCCACATGGTGAAACTCAGAACCCGTACTCCTTCTCTGCTCCACGTTCGACCTCACCTCGCCGGCCACTGTTCGTCGCCGTTCCTGCTGATTACTTCGTCGTTTCATCGAGCCATCAACAGCAAAGATCATCCCAAGTGCATTCTCTATCCTTTGCACCGACCGGTTTGTCGAGTTCGTGGCTGAACTTGGCTTGTTTTGCAGCGTCGCCGCCGGCCGTCCTTGGAGGTGCGGCTGGCGTCTTCGTGTTCCCGACGACCTGAGCTCTTCCTTTCGTGTTCGATAACTTAACAAGGTTCGCCATCACTCTCTGATCATGTTTGACATCTTGTTCCGTCGTGTTTCACCTTGATTTGGCCGGGCGCCATCGAGTTCATGGCGTCGGGTTGCAAAACAGCAATAAATGAGTTGAGAAATTCGGTTTCTACGTTGGTTCATTCTTCGATTAAATGAGAGATTAGGAATCCCTACTTGGTTTGCATCCATTGAGGCATTAGGAAAGGACATCCGTGGTAAGGTTGCGATTTTAGAGCGGATTTCGTGGCCATCGGCCCCAAACCCTAGGTCGTCGGTGTATTCATGATTTCCATCATTTTACTTCCAATTGGACTGCAATTTCTTGTGTCCCATGTTTTCCTGGTGCTCCTACGCCTTGTGGCATCACGAATTAGGGTTTAGAGACGGATGTTCATAGCAGCAGCCATGGTGGTCGCCGCCCATGGCCGTCGAGCTCCCTGTACAGGCTAGGTCCAACCACAATGAGTTGTCCAGAAGGTGTGTCATCATGCTAGTGTTGTTTTGCCCCAATTCCCATGCCCTAGGATGCTACTCCGGCAAGGGGAAGGTGGGGCGCCGTCTTCCCTGTCCTGTGGCCTCGAGGCCATGGCCACAGGTTGAAGATGAAGTCAGAGAGTGGGCCCCAACTGTCATAGAGTGAAGAGAAAGAGTGCAGCTGTTCCCATTGTTCAGTTTAGAAGGGAGGTAGCGAATACAGTGGGTTCCAGTGTCAGTCAGAAGTCAATTGTCTGGTGGGATTCAAATTCGAGTGGACCCATTGTCAGCCTGGATCAGTTTTCCTTTTGAAGAAAATTTCTAAAAAACTTGCAATTTTTGAAATTTCATATCTCCCTGTAGAAAACTTCAAGAATTACCAAACAAATTTTTCTGGAATCTCAGTGTGTACATTTCAGACAGTTATGGTTCATTGCATGAAAGTCAGTATATCATCCTGTATAATTCATTCTTTCAAAAGATTTGTGCCTTTATTCTGGGAAGCCTGCACCTTGATAAATTCTCAAATTTTGCCATAAATTACATCATCTATTAATTGTTCACCAGGAAAATTCTCACACCTGTTTAAATTGATTTACTTATGTAAATCAAGAAGTTTGTCTCAGCTGTGCTGAAATTGGTAGAAAAATATCATAGAAAATACCCCAAAATTCATTCCAACTTCAAGATTGAATTGTGAACATTATATTGAGCAGAAAATTATGAAAACAAATTTTCCTCTAATCTTTATGATTTTCTCTACCTGATTGTCAACTCAATTCACCTGATCAGCCTTGTTCAATTTCTGTGAAGAAATTCTTGAGATGAATCTTCATCACTTTATTACCACCTAGTCACTTCTTACATCCAGTTACATTCGTTTCTCCTAAATCTTCTCTGGACTGTTCCAACCTCTGTAAATACTATCAAGAACAATGCTAATTAATTGCTTAATCATTCCTTACAAAATACTCACTAATCCATGTAGTGTATACAACACTAATTGCATTATTATCTTCATGTCGAATAGAAGGAATTTACGAGGAGCAGCCAGATTCCACTAACTATTTTCCACCGGAGTTCGATTACTCTTTTGATCAACATCAAGTCAAGCCCCGATTTGCATTTAAGTTAACAAGTTTATCTTTATCACTATTTCTATGTCTATATGGTATTGCATTACGTCTTGGATTGATTGATACTCTACCTGCATGACCAGAAATCCCTGGAGTCTATGGTTCATATACTGCTTATATGTTGCTTAGTAATGCTATGTTGATATCACTGAATTGGATGAACTAGTATAACTCGAGTATGGCTTTTTCCTGTTCGTGTACTGGTAGTAGTGGGATCAATTGGGATGATGGACATTGATCCACTTAATAGATAATTTAGATCGGGCAGGAAGGTAGGAAGCAACAGAGTGGAGATATGTATGCATAGTCATTCTCGTGTCGATTGAGGACCGTATCGTGTGCGGTCCCGCTGGACAAGTTCGAACTTGTACCGTATGCATATTGGTTCTAATGGACCCAACAAACTAATGTAACTTGTTAACTTGGATGTTGAGGCATACCCCACCCTCCTAGATACCACACACGTCATGAGGAGAGCAGAGGTCACTGCGGCATAGGTCGTCATGTGAGTCTTGCTTCCGGGATGGTGGACCGGCTCAATGTTTGAGTGTCTCGTGAAAGGTTGTCACTTATAGCGTTATGGAGGAGGATCGTAAGCCTTCTCTAAATGGGTGTATGTGACGTGCAAGGCGGGTGTTTTCATGATTCAAATCACCGTCGCTCGCGGAAGGGTGCATGCTTGTTCACTGCGCTGTGACATAGTAACAACTAGAACTGTATGGAACTTGCTGGTTGGATAAGCAACTTGGGTGAAGTAGTTGAGCAACGAACTAAAGTTATGATTCTAATACCTAACTTGATGCTTAAAAGTGAATATAAGGATCCACTGATATACTAGTGTTATGAACAGCTTTACTCTAAATAGTAATCCCCTGCATGTATGAGTAGTGAGACTGGTAAGTCTTGCTGAGCATAAACTCATGGTTTGTTGATCTACTGTTTTGCAGGTAACGTTATAGATGAGGGTGAGCCTAGTGAGGCAACACCCGATGAGGGGTGCAAAGCTCACTGGAAACATTGCACGTCGCCGTGAAAGTTGGGTGTTGCTACTGTGAAGCTTTCGAGGGTCGGATGACTTCACTCTTGCTTAGAGTAGGCTATAGGGCGCGAATTGTATCTTATCTTTTCGCTGCTTGTACTGATGTACATTAGTTTGTAAAATGACAATGCTATGGAATAAAGGCCCAATGTATTGTAAATGTGTGTTCTGTGTTGTGTTGTTAGGTGTCGTATCGTACGACACTATTCAATGCGATTCTTGGAATATCGGGACTGGGGTCCTCACAGGCCGGACTAGTCCGGCTTCTGTGGCGGACAAGTCCAGCCTTCCAGGACTTAGCTTCAGAAACTCTCACCAAGGCAGAACGGACTAGTCCATAGCCACATGGACAAGTCCAAACTGGAACAGAGACCTTTAGTCCGTCCCAAAATGGACTAATTTGGTCAACCCGGACTAGTCCGGCCCTGAGGCTCGGATAAGTCCGGTCTCCAAGGGATTTTCTCACAAAGGCTTCTAATTAGGTTTTTCTCTCACCCACCACTTTGAGCCCTCTTCGATGATCTCATTGCACTTGATACACACACCCTCACACAGATATGGCTAGTCTAAACTCAACACAATAGAAACCCTAATTTCTATGCTTGAGTCTTCGACGCCCGTTTCAACCTTTTCTTTTTTGAGGGATTTTGTCTCATTTCAATCATCACACTTGTGCTTAAGATCAACTCAACTCATCAGTCTCTTAATTGTCATCATCAATCATCCAAAACTCACAGGGATGCCTAGATGCACTTTCACCTCCCCAGCCGGTGCCACCACTACCACCACCAGTCGCAGGAGCAGGAGTGCCACTAGCACCACCACCACAGCTGTCGTGCTTACCACGACGGCGACGGTTACTACCATAGAGCCTGTAGGAGCACCTAAGGCTAAGGTGGTGGACGAAGTAGGTGGTCACGACGGTGGTCCACTAGAAGCAGTAGCAGGCGAAGGTAGCCACGGGGACTGCTCAGAGCCGTAAAAGGTCGTGGCAGGCCCGGAGCCAGTAGGACCACCAGTAATAATTTCCTCAAGCTCAAGGTCGAACCAGACCTTCTCGAAGGTCGAGGACGGATCCACACGAAGAAGCCACGACTGGAGGTGACAATAGCGCCCGTTCATATCCTGAAGGATCCGAAAGACGAGTGTATTGTTAGCAACTGGCTCGCCAAGGTCCTGCGGGGCATGAGTCATGCCCTTCATGTCCCGGCAGTAGGCGGAGACGAAGCAGTCGCCATGGACGGTGTTCTGGAACAGCACGTGGATGTGGAGAGATCTAGTCACACAGTTTCCCAAGAAGCGTTGCTCAAGAACCAGCCATGTCCAGCGAGCGGTACCGCCACCGCGCTGCCCGACAACATTGTGTAGCTACTTAGAGAAGGATCCAAGGATCCATACTGGCTATGCTGATCCAGGAATCATCCACCGGGAATCCATCCCAGTGGACGTGGTCGTCGAGACGAAACCGCCTCAACATGATGAGAAGCAGGTTACGCAAGCAGACATACGAGGTGGAGTCAGAACTGAGGACAACCGGTACGAGTGTGCGGATGTTTTGTAATCTCGGCGGCCTGAGGTGGAGAGCAGCGACGAGGGTAGCCGAGTACATAGAGTGAGTATCATCAGCATATGAGGAAGACTCATAGGTAGCACTCAAACGGTCGGTGAGCACTCTTCTCGAGCTGGTGAGAAAGAGCGGACACAGAGGCACGCTCCTGCTACAGGGCTAGAGCGAGTGTCTGTTTGCGCTCGCGAGAGGAAGCCAGAGTCGCGGCAACACCAGAGGTGTCCTCAACCGTCGTGGTGGTAGCACCGATGCCATAGCGGGAGACAACCGTCATGGTGGTAGCACCGATGCCGTAGCGGGAGGCAGCTACCGCGCTAGGAGCAGTGTCGGCGCGCTAGGAGCAGTGTCGGCGCCAGCAGCGGGAAAAGTGATCACCGGCGCGGCGGTGGTCGTGGTGCTCACGTCGAAACCGTCTGACAGAGGCTCGAGTCCGGTGATGTACAATAGTGAGGACTGCGCGAGCCCGACACAGGTGGAAGCGGGTCTATCTAGCCCAGAGGAGAGAAGAATAGAGTTAAGTTTCTGTCTAATGATACCATAGTCTAACACTCACCGAGGTCATAATCCGCCTATTTCTAGTTGGGCCTTGACGAGCAGCATCCGGGCCTTTCTGGATTCTGGGCCTCCATCCACACGCGTCTGGGATCGCTCTTCGCCGCGCAGCGCCGCCGCTGCCTGGTGACCGGCGGCGATGACTGTGTGCCCGGAGCTGGAGGGCCTGCGTTGCATCGCGCCCGGCCGCTTAGTCTCCTTCTCCTTCCCCAATCCTCTCCTCCGCGACGCCTCCAATCATTACGGGGACGGCGGCGGTGCGTGGGAGTTTCTCCGGGTGGCCGTTCTCGATTCCCCGCTCCCGGCTCCGCCCATCCCGCGGACGGCGGCGATGCTCGTCCCGGCCGGGCGGCACCGCGACTGGATCTTCTCCACCCGCGCCGGCCACCTCCACCTCCTCCTCTCCGCCCAGTTCTCCCGTCTCGTTCTCGTTGGACCTGAGCTCTCCGCGCCCTCTCCTCGGTCCATTTCTTGCGCTCCCCGCCCGGAGCCGGACCCTGCCCATGGCCGTCTTCTCCCTCTCCTCCTCGCGCTCTGCCCCGGCGCTGCGTTTCGGGACAACGCGATCCCCGACGTCCCGTTGCTCTCGTTCCAGGATGACCTCCTTGGGCTCGCTACTGTGAAGGTTGTCGACGGGACGGTCGTGGGTGAGATGGTCGTCGAGGATGTGGCTGTCGACTGTGCGCCCGGTCCGACCGAGTTGCGCCGTAGACTGCGCTTCAAGCGCATGCCTTGCCTTGTCCAGACCCAGGTGCGCCTTGCCTGCCAGTCGCCCACTGCCGCTGCCGCTTCGTTGTTGGAGGAACTGGAGGAGGGATCAGGTGGTTTGTTGCTGCCCCAAGCAGGTGAATCGTTAGTCCAACCTTACCTCCAAGCCATGGTTGCCGGCCTCGCAGTGATTGCACCTTCTGTTGAGGAGAGTGTTCAGTCAGGTCTTAGGCCCAGGTGCCTTTGTGCTGGAGTTGGGGGCGGATCACTCCCCATGTCGATCAGAGTGGGACTTCAGTTCAATGTGCTCGGCATAGAGGCTGATGGTGCTGTCCTGGATGTTGCAAGGAATTATTTTGGACTGGTGGAGGATGAGTTACTTCACGTCTGTGTTGGTGATGCAATTCAGATGATCCAGTATTTTGCTAATCAAGGACAAACTGATATGAAATTCAGTGCAGTAATGGTGGATCTTGATTCCTCTGATGCTATGTGTGGAGTTAGCGCGCCACCATTGGAAATGGTCCATCGAAGCATCCTTCTATCTGCGCACACCATCCTACACCATCATGGGGTTTTGATACTGAATGTAATCCCACCTCCATCAGATGGATCCTTCTACAAGAGCTTGATTGATGTTCTTCGCCAGGTATTCTCAGAACTCTATGAAATAGATGTTGGCAATGGAGAAAATTTCATTCTTATCGCCACAGTATCACCCAGTGTAACCTCCCTCACTGACAATTCAGGGTATTTTCTGACAGAATTGAGGAAAATAGCTGGGGATTATTTGGAACATATTAGGAAAGTTTGACATCCGGAACATTATGTGGTGTTGTTTCAGTGAGCATCAAAGGCTGGTCCATTTAAACTCCTGAGGCCTTGAGAGCTATACTAGCATTTAAACCCTGGCACTGGATATCCTGTTGTATGCACCTCATCCTTTGCCAAATGAAAAATTGAGATGCTTGCTATTGTGCATAGCATTATGTACCTAAACAGGTAGCAACTTTTGACTGTTGATATATCAGTGAAACCACTTTTGGTCAAAAGGAATATTTTCTTGCAATGTATGCAACACAGCTCATACAGATACAAGATAACTGAGTAATTTTGAGGTACAAGAAATTTTTTGAAGGGATGAGGTTAGGCATATCAAGGACTCAAGGCAGTCCTAAGTACAGGGATTACTGCTGATCCAGTAGAAACTGCACAGCTAAGATCGCAGCTGAGAATATGAAAAGCCCAGCTCAAAGTGATCTAGTTTCCTCTTAAACTTCAGTTGCAGATATATGATTATTAAGGTTTGTTCTGTCCATTTCAGTTTTGTTGGAACTGTGATGTCGAGAATGAAGGGCAGACTTGACGGAGTGGTAGTGTGCCTTCGATTGTATGCTAAGATCTTGGATTAGAACCAACCTCTTTGTAAAAGTAGGAGCAAGACTGTCTAGAAATAACAATTCTCCAAACCATAATGTGTGGGAGCCCTCAACACTGTATGTCCTTTTGTGATGCAAGAATCTCATCTAGTCATTTGTAGAACCTGAAAGTTCAAAATCATTTCAAGACGGTTTTGAAATTATTTGCTGAAGGAAGGTTGATCGTACTATTCGTATTTTATCATTAGATATCTATTTGAAACGGTGTTTCTCAGCACAACATTTACTCAAATAATGTTACGTGAATTGCTTCACTTTCATTGTCCCTCCTGGAACAAAGCTTGTGTTGGCTTATACTCTTTCCGTTCTCAAATACTTGTCTTCATTTACTCATACTTGTCTTCATTTACTCAAAAATGAATAAGAAGATAAGTATTTGAGAAGAGGGGGTATCACACCTGAAATTACTAGTGAGCAAAAAACACGGAACATAAAACTTAACTAAATACTCTCTCTGTTCTTAAATATATGATGTTTAGAACAAAAATTTTAGTTTGATTTAAATTTAACTGTCCTAAACGTTATATATGTGAGAATAGAGGTAGTACACCATGATCAATGAGCTCAACATGCAAGTCATTTGGGCAAAATAGGCACATGATTAGCAGAATCCTTATCCAAATTTGAAGCTGCTCTGAACGTGTGTAAGCAGTTACTGGCAATAGCGAGTCGGACCCACGTGCCAGTGAGAGAATGAGCCACATATAAAGTTCCACGTCACCTCTTCTCGAAGTGCAAATCCCTAACCTACCCCTCCACCCACTATCTCGAAAGGGAGCACGACGACGAGAAGAAAAACAGGGGAAAAAAGGGCAGGAAAAAACCAAGAAAAATATCACCTCCTCTTCCTCCGTTCGCTTGCTCGATCCCCGCGAGGAATTCGCCGCCGAATCTTTCGATCTTCCGGGTCCAACTCGCCGATCCGTACGGGGCCTCGCTTTGCCGGGGTTTCGATCTGGTCTTCTCCTCGTCAAAGGAGGAGGGGGAGATGAACGGCGCCGGGGCGAGCCACCAGCAACGGCTCCGGCAGCAGCAGCAGCAGCAGGCGCTGCTCATGCAGCAGGCACTGCAGCAGCAGCAGCAACAACAGTACCAGTCTGGCGTCCTCGCCGCGGCGGCGGCAGCGGCGGCCATGACCCAGGTCGTTCCCCGGATCCTCGGTTCACGATCTGTTGCTCTGCGTGCGCATTGAGCGGCAGTAATGCACGCCGATCTGCTTGTGACCCCGAAGGATTGTTTATTCGCGTTGCACATTTTTCTTAGGCTGCCTGCTTGCCTCGTTGGTTAACTGTATATTTTTGGTGCCCCTTGGTGAGATAGAGATAGATGATGCTATGGCTTGGTAGGTAAAGTTTGCTCAAGCTTTTTGCTCGGTTGAATTGAAGCAAGTATGGTTGCATTACCGTTGTTGATTGCTCGCTATTGCTCGCATACTTGTCTCATTAGGCACAAGATGCGGGTGCTGTTGCCTTTAATTCCTGTTGTGGCTACGATGAACATTGTTACTTCTTAAGAGGAAGGTAACTTTTAGTTGTTGCTAATGGGTGAAAACATGGTTTGGAAGGGTTGAGTAACTCCCTCTACATTTTTGGCCAAAGGGATTTATTTTTTCTTGTTTCTATTTGCTCAGTACCCCTACATTCTGTTTTGCCTTCTATTTTTGTGTCTGGCTCTAAGCATTGGGTTATGGTAATGCTTATGATCCAGTTATGAACCCAGGAGCTTTTGTTTGAAGTTCCAGTATCCTGTTTAGGTTGTCCCTTCCCCTTCAGCTATCCTATTTGTTTGGGTTGGTTATTTTTGTCTGTAGCGAGCTTGTGCTACTGCTGTCATCAGTTGCGTTAAGCTTGTTATGTGCATTCAATTATTCTTTAAATATTATAGTCGTTCATAAGTTTGTTAATCAAATGAACGGGAGGCACATTGCTGCATATACAAAGCAGCGAAGCACATAGTTTTAGCCGAGAAAAAAATGTTTGGCTGTAAATGCATGCCATCACAGCTTCTAGTTATCGTTAATGGTCAATGAGATAAAAACATGTTAGAAAACATTTGATTTTTATTCCCTTTGTCATTTTAGGTCATCGTTATCATCGCCAACACATTTCTATTTAGTCTATACCTCCTTAGCTTGTTTTGCAATCAGTATCTTCTTTTTTATTTTTTTTGTATATTTTATATGTTGCAGGTGGAGCCTGTTTCAAATGGCAATCTTCCACCTGGGTTTGATCCATCCACATGTCGCAGTGTGTGAGTGCTTTGGTGTTTTTAATTTTTCTGTTTCCACTTATATGATTTACAGCTTATTTTCATTTTCCTCTTTATCTGTGCATATGTGTTTGTTTCAAAATAAAATTAAAATGCAGTTTCATAACATACAGAACACAGGTAATGCGCAATTTCACATTTATGCTGTTACCAAAATTTGTTCCATTGTAGCAATTGCTTCATACTTGTTGGTTGTTTGATACTCCCACTGTCCCAAAAAGTTTGTTGCTTTGTAGTTCAAAAATGAACTACAAAGTGACAAACTTATTTGGGACGGAGGGAGTATGTAACTATGTATCTTCTACTTCTATTTATTAACAGTATTATTTTCCAATATCTGGTTATGAGTTATGATCTCTGCTGACTAGGTATGTGGGTAATGTGAACCCTAATGTCACTGAGAGCCTTCTGATTGAAGTTTTCCAGAGTGCTGGCCTTGTAGAAAGATGCAAACTCGTCCGAAAAGAGAAGGTGCACTTCTGCAGCATATCCTATAGTTTCAAATTAGAAACCATATTATATCAGAAAATAAAGTGTTTTAGCACTTAAACTTTTCGATGTGCTGAATGCTCATGCACTTTCGTGCTGAGCCCAAGGTTCGAATAAAGTTCAAGAATACCACTTTATCTTAATATTCCAACATTTCTTTTTCACGTTGATTTGCTTCTTTCTTAGCTGCACCAAGTCCACCAGTCATGACCATCTTAGTTAGAATTTATGATGTTTCCGTTTTTGGTGGATTCTTCTACACTACCGGCTAAATTTATAAGAAGCTTGAATTATTAACCTTTGTATTTTTGGTACCTGTCATATTTAAAAACGATTGCATGATTTTCCATTTATTTTTCCAGTCAATTTTCCATTATCTGATGAGAACATACTCTTTTCTTGCAGTCTTCCTTTGGGTTTATTGACTACTATGATCGGAGATCTGCGGCTCTGGCAATCATGACTCTTCATGGTCGTCACATGTAAGTTTTACAATTTACTGCTACACTAACTCTGAACACACAAGTTTCAGGGGCTTTACTTGTGGAACTTACACAGATATGGACAAGCAATCAAGGTAAACTGGGCATATGCAAGTACGCAGAGGGAGGATACATCTGGTGAGATAAACTTCTAAAATATCCTCATCTCTTTCTTATCATAAATTCATAATTATGAGTCCTTTGTTTGGATAACTGTGACCATTGAATTATTTCCAGGGCATTTCCATATTTTTGTTGGTGATTTAAGTTCTGAAGTGAATGATGCAACTCTTTATGCCTGTTTCTCAGCATATCCTTCTTGTTCGTAAGTCCTTAGTTTTTTGTAACATGATAGCATGTATTATGATTTGTACCTGCAGCCTATGGTTTGCGATGCTGGCTTGTTATTTTTTGCTTTTGCAATTCTGATTTCTTTAGAGTTCAACATGAGATCATTCTGGATACCTGTCCTCTCTTAGCTTCTATCATGATTTTTTTATTGTTTATGATCAGTGATGCTCGAGTCATGTGGGACAACAAAACTGGGCGCTCCAGAGGTTATGGTTTTGTCTCCTTCCGTAATCAACAGGCATGAACAACTCAGACTCTCTTTGCATTTTCTAGAACTTTACCATTTTCATTGTGTGCATCTAACATTATCAATTCATTTTTTTCATCTATTTTCTGGTGCTTGAAATGTTTGGTACAGGTGGATTGTCAGTGGTCGTGTTATGTTATAGGCACTGTTGTAGTCCAAATCAGTAAACTATTTGCATGATACTACTAGGTTAGGACAGGGTATAATGTTAGTTTCTCCTTTGAAATTATACTTTGAGTTTTCTTTATATATTTTAATTCCATTTTATTTCATTAAGTTCTGCAATGCTATGTTCTGCGAGAACACAAATTGCTCTCACACGACTTTCCTGATTGTAGGCCTAATTATCTAATTTAACTTTGTCTGGCTCCCTGTGTGATCCATAGTCAAAGTTCAATTGTAATGTGCATCAGCCCTTTGTTGTTCTTGTGCCAAGACAAAGGAAACAGTTTTATTTGCATTGGTATACCATGAACATGACGTTTGGTCTCTAACTGAAGTTTCAGACTATTTCCATAAGTTTGACACCTGCTTGCTAATACTATTTTCTTGGTGCAGGAAGCTGAAAATGCTATAACTGAAATGACTGGTAAAATGCCATCAGATCTTAATTTTAGTATTGTGCCTGTATGTGCTCGCATTCTATTGCTACGACTTCTCTGACTTTTGCAAAATAACTTATTGCAATAGGAAAATGGATTGGAAGCAGGCAAATAAGGTGCAATTGGGCAACAAAGACAAATTCAGAAGAGAAGCAAGAAACTGACAATCATAATGCAGTTGTACTGACAAATGGTAGCTCCAGTAATGCAGGTTGTTTTTTTAATGGTTTTATAGACCGAAGTGTTTTCCTTTTAGGTCTTTCACTCGTACCATATTTAGATGAATAATAGATATGAATTAAGAACCTTCAACGTGTAATGATCGGCAGTAATTTATGCAATATTATATATATTCCTTAGTACTGTTTTTTTGCTGATTTCTCAACTATATTGCAGCAACGGAAGGTGGTCAGGGTGGAGGAAATAAAGAGAACCCGGAGAACAACCCTGATTGTACAACAGTATATGTTGGCAACCTTGGACATGAGGTAGAAACAAATTGGCTCTAAGCTGATTTTGTCTGCCAATTTGTTGAGTTATACCTGATTTTCCTGGTATTAGCACTACAGTATATGTTGGCAACCTTGGACATGAGATAGAAACAAATTGGTGCTAAGCTATTTTGTCTCTCAATTTGTTCTAGTTATACCTGATCTTTCCCTGGTACTAGTGCCAAATGAAAATGGTGGTGGGCTTGTTTCTCATTCCCTTTTCCTATCTCCGCAGAAAGTCTGGGGTAGTACTTATGATTCACCTTTCACTTGACTGGCCAGGTTAACCGAGATGAGCTTCACCGCCACTTCTTTAACTTAGGGGTTGGTGCTATTGAGGAAATCCGTGTTCAGCAGGATAAAGGCTTTGGATTTGTGAGATACAGTACTCATGGTGAAGCAGCATTGGCTATCCAGATGTCCAATGGATTGGTAATTCGGGGAAAACCGGTTAAGGTAAGTTCTCAAGCATAAAAAATGTTCTGCTTCTGTTTACTTGATCGTTTAAGTAATTATTTTGGTTTTATCTATTCTGTCCCCTTCTAGTGCTCATGGGGTAACAAGCCAACTCCACCTGGGACTGCTTCTAAGCCGCTACCCCCTCCAGTTGCTGCTCCATACCAGCCTGCTATAGCAATGACAGGTGTCCCGCAAGGTTTCACGGCAGCTGAACTTCTGGCTTATCAGAGGCAGCTTGCCATAAGCCAGGTTGCAGCCGGGCAAATTGCTGGCCAGCACGGTCTCTCAGGTCAGGCATCTGCGGGGCTTCTTGCTGCTGGCTCACAGGCCCTCTATGATGGCTACCCAAACCAGTCACCTGCCCAGCAGCTTATGTACTACAACTAGGGTTTGTTCAAGAGGGGGGGGGGGGGGGGGGGGGCATTTGTAGTGTTCAGCTTGTTTGATGCAAGTCTGGTCTTTCCCTCTCCCTGTTTCTATTTTCTGGTTCCTGTACTACGTGCGAGAGTTTTTTCTTTCTTGTTTTGCTTGCCACAGGATTGTGTTATGACCTTGGTACTGAATCATTGACCATTTTTCTTGTCTTTATTTCGTTGAGTAGCTAACTTTAACATACTAAGAGATGTATCCAATATTTCAATGTGAATTTACGGTTGATTAATGTTAAATGTTTGATGGCCCCTGAGGAATCGGCTTTGGTTGTTGGTCTTGTCCATGATCTGTCCTAGTCCAATTAGACATTTGAAGATGATATATGGTTGTTTTCCCTTGTTCATCTGTGTCTTGTGGTCGTTGCCCCTTAAGAAACAACGTGCTAGATTTCTCTTTCGCTCTGAGATGCCATGAGGCCCAAGAATTGGGTGGTTGATGTCAAGAAGCTAGGAGATAGGATTATCCTAGTTCAAGTTAGTCATTGGAGACTTGGTTCTTAATGCTATCAGCATGTATATCTCTATGTACTCTCTTCGTCCTAAAAGCTTGTCTCTTTGTAGTTCATTTTTGAACTACAAAGCGATAAGCTTTTAGAGACGGAGATAGTAGGCTATAATGAGAACTCCAAGAGAGTTCTTGGCAGGTCTGGAGGATATTGTTAGTAATGTATCAATTGGTGAGAAGCTTTTAATAGGATATCTTAATGACCATATGGATACATCTAACATGGGCTTTGAAGGGGTGCATGGGGGCTTCGAGTATGGTACTAAGAATCAAGGGGAGGTCTTGAAATTTGTCTTAGCCTACGACATGATTGTAGCAAACACCTTTCTTAGGAATAATTTCATCTAGTGACATTTACTAGTGGTCAACACGCTAGCTAAATTGCTTTCACCCTCCCGAGAAGAGAAGACAGGCGTACTTGTTTAGATAGCAAGGTGATACTTGGATAGTGTGGTGTCTCTCAGCATAAGCTTGTGTTACTTGACTCCTGTTTTAAGATTCGTTTTCAATCGGATAAGTATGTCAAAGTTGCTGGAACCAAGTGGTGGAAGATTGAAGGTCTTTGCACAGACTTTCAAAAAGAGAAGGTTAGCGAGGAGGGCCATTGGAAGGAAGAAAGTGATGCAAATAACATCATGTGGTTAAAGATGACAGTTTGCGTTCGGAAAGTAGGTTCAGAGAAGTTTCGGCTAGCCAGAGAAAACAGAAGTGAAGGTAAAGATATTTAGGCTGTCCGCAGAAACATACTGTAAAGCATACTGAATATGTGTAAATTTAGAGAATTTAGACAGAGATATTGGAAAAGAGAATAGTATATATAGAGTATGTTTTAGAGGAGACGGGTGCGGATAGACTTAGTGGCAACGATGATATTTAGAAGGCTATAGAGGAGAACAAATAATGTTATGAGGATATTTATGAAATGAAGAAGACGATGGAATAGGGGTGACACCAGTTGTGAAAAATCTTACAGAACATGTCCAACAAAGGCATAAAAATGCACCAATGTGTTATGTGTAGCATAGTAATAAGACGACTCGAAAATATAAAGAAAGAGGACAATCAAACTTGATATGGGATGAGGTCGTGGAGAAAAGAAATTGGAATATCTTTGTGAAAATTTGCCATCGAAATTGTAGAATAAATAAGTTATAAGCAAAAGGTCTTATAGCTGAATGTTCCTCGATACAAGTTGTCTGGAGATTTGGCAGTTGCTCAAGGAGGAAATGATCACAAGCTGGTCTTAGAATTCAACCTCGACATGGCCACACGGGTGGACAAGAGGATAGAATTGCAGGACTGGTCACCGCACATACGATGAGATGTGTTAGATCCTGCTTCCACCATGGCGGAGGCTCTTCTTCCCTCCCCTACACTCGCCGCTGTCTGCTGCCAAGGCTCGACCCCGCACCGTCCTCATCAGCTTGCTTGCTTGCTTCCCGGCTCTGGGATGGTGGCCTCCGTTTCCTGGACTGATCTCGGCCTTGTCCAGGCGCACGGGCAGACGCCGCACCGGCGCGCCACTGGAGTGTTCCGTCTAAGAGCCACCGCTCCGGACGCCGCCGACGCGGCGGCCCTCATGGTCTCTCGCGCGGAGTCCGGGGACTTCGAGGAGGCGCGGTCCATGTGGGCGCAGCTCCTGCACAGCTCCGCCGCGGGGTGCCTCCCGGCCGCGGCGCCACGCCTCCTCCCGGCGTACGCGCGCCTCGGCCGCTTCGACGAGATCCTCCTCGCCGTGCGGGAGCTCTACGCGCGGGACCCCGGCGCGGCGCCCGGTGGGCTCTACCCGCTCGCCGTCTCCTGCTTCGGCGCCGCCGGCGAGCTTGCGCGCATGGAGGACGCGGTGCTCGAAATGGGCCGCCTTGGCCTCCGCGTCGACTCCGCCACCGGCGACGCCTTCGTCCGGGCCTACGCCGCCTCCGGCACCGTCCCGCAGATGGAAGCCGCCTACCGCCGGCACAAGAGGACGACGGGGCTCCTCATCTCCAAGGACGCCATCCGCGCCGTGGCGTCCGCCTACATCTCCCGGCAGAAGTACTACAAGCTCGGCGCGTTCGTAACCGACGTCGGCCTCAACCGGCGGCGCGACGTCGGGAACCTGCTCTGGAACCTGTACCTCCTCTCCTTCGCTGCCAACTTCAAGATGAAGTCCCTGCAGCGCGCGTTCCTGGAGATGACGGCCGCCGGGTTCCGGCCGGACCTGACCACCTTCAACACCCGCGCCGCGGCCTTCTCCAAGATGTGCATGTTCTGGGACCTCCACCTCAGCGCCGAGCACATGCGCCGCGACGGCATCGCGCCGGACCTCGTCACGCACGGCTGCTTCGTCGACGCGTACCTGGAGCGCCGGCTCGCCCGGAACCTCACGTTCGCGTTCGACCGGCTCGACGCCGGCAACGCCGCCGAGCCCGTCGTGGCCACGGACAGCATCATCTTCGAGGCGTTCGGGAAGGGCGGGTTCCATGCTAGCTCCGAGGCGTTGCTGGAGTCGGCCGGCGGGAAGCGGCGGCGGTGGACGTACTACAAGCTGCTGGGGCTGTACCTCAGGAAACAGCACAGGAGAAACCAAGTCTTCTGGAACTACTGATGTACTGTACTAAACCAGTTCAGCAGCACTACGTGTTTACAGTAGCAATAGTTATTACTGCTGGGATAGCTAAAAGGCAAATCCGTCCTTGTGTTGGCGCAGCACCGCCGCCGGCAACCGCCACGGTCCCAGCCGGCGGCCGCCGCGGCGCAGCATCCTCGTCGTCGTCGTGGGTCGTCTTTTGTGTTGGGCCACTCTCGTGTGCTAGATAGCGAACCGTGTCAATGACTGGTCTGAGCTTAGGCCCACACTGTTAAACCCAGACGAGGCCCACGACTGAGTTGCTCGTTTGTAATGGGCCAGTTGACCAGGCTTTGGGCTGGCTATATGTGAAGATTCCATTTACATGGGCCTGAGTATTCGGGCTCACCTAAATGTTGGATTTAGATGTGGGCCATACCGCATCTCGCGACAGGTCCTGCATGGCCATTATTGGTGGGCCCGAAAGATCATCGCCTCGGGAAAAAGACCTAGATTTTGTACAATAGTCCTAACCTTTCTTCCTATTTCTTCCTGCACCTTACTACCTCCTTAGTCCCTCTTTCTCACATTAATTATGTTTTCAACGAGATTTCTAATTCATTTTAAAGTAAAAATCTTGGTCAAAACGATAATTATTGTAGAAAAGAAGAGAGTATTTAACACTGCATATATGTCATTGACTCATAAGATCATATTTCATTCACATATATAATAACATAATAAAAAAGGCAACAACAAAAATATTTTCATTTTTTTCAATGAAGGCCGTAAAGACATTGGTGTAAATATACGACTCTGCGATTCTGCAAACTATAAGAAACTACCAAAATATATTCAGGAAAGTATCAGACATTCTGACTCAGTCTCGCAAGAACAGGCACACCAAAAGCATGGAAAAGCGACGAGCACAATCGGAAGATAAAATTCCTGATTCTTATGCGTGTTCTTGAAAAAGAAATTAACATATTTACGTACGAAAATAAATAAATAAAAATCAATAGACGCCATTTTGCGCACTGTACACGTACACGCTCGAATCCGTAGACGTCTGGTGCATTGCATCGCGCACAGATTCCTCGGGCGCCACCGCCGTTTGCTTGCTCCTCCTCTTCCCTACAAACAAAGGCCGCGAGAAGCGGCGAAGACCGGGAGACGAGACCCTTTTCGCGACCGGGTCCCTCCAGTTCAGCGCATTCGCGTGCCCACCGGCGAGGAGGAGGAGGAACCATGGACGTGGAGGACGCGATGCGCGGCGGCGGCGGCGGCAAGAAGCTCGCGCTGGCGAGCATCGGCTTCGCCGACGTCCGCGTGGGCGCCGCCGGGCTGGATGCTGCCGGGGTAGTTCCCGACGTGGCCGTCAGGCTGCCGGACGTCGGCGCCGCTGTCAGGGTGAGCAGCTGCAGATCCCAGTGTCCCTTCCAACTAGTTTTACTTGTGCTCTGAATGTTGACGCTCCGGTGTGACACGGCACGGTAGCTTTTGTCTGAGCGCGTGGTCGCTAAGATTGGAAAGCTTGGGTGGAACTGGTTCGTGTAGCAGAGAAGCTAACCTTTTTTTCTTCGTGGGTTCAAAATGCTTGTTTGCTCATGTCAGAATAGGAATCGCAAGTGATTTGAATCTTTCAGTGAGTTTGGGGTACAGACGGAACCTTTTCCCGATTCATAAGTTTTTTTCCTGATGTATTTTCTGCAACTGATTCAACAGCAAAACAGGTTCGTGAATCGTGATGCCTTTTTTTCTGCTCGGTTTCATGATTTTACTCCATTTTCTGCTTGCAGTTTGAAGTTGTGGTCAGCTTTTCTGCCTACCGTGGTCATGTGCTTTTGATTAACTGCTCGCTGTGTTAAAGTGTTCTCCCTCTGTCCTAAAAAGATTGTCGTTTTGTAGTTCATTTTTGAACTATGAAACGACAAACTTTTTGGGACAAAAGGAGTAATTGTTAATTTGGATTGGTAGTGTATTTTACTTCCTGTTTGGGTCTGCTTTACCTACACTTTACCATTGAAGTGGTGAATCAGATGTCACTGTTAACATTTGTCTTTTAGTTGTAGGATTAGTTTGCTCTCTGTATAGGTCCCGTCCCCATGTACCCACGACCTGTGAATTATGCTAATCAATCCTAGCGGTTAGATCAACCGGGTCTTAATCTTATCAAATACTCCCTCCGGTGTACAAAATATTGTCGTTCTACACTAGAGCCAAGAGTGCACAAAAAATTGTCGTTTTACACTGCATGCCATGGAAAATGGTGTAAATAATGGGGTAGCGTGTACATAGGAATCAAACTTGCATCAGATTGGCTGGAAAAACGTGAAGAAGATCACTCAAACCACTAAGGAGAGTTGTATTATAAAAGAAAGAAGTCTATTTAATGCTTCCTTGGTATGCGAGAACATGTCCAAAACGACAAATTTTTGTACACCGGAGGGAGTACTAATCAACTGATGAACATCATGTATACTAGATCTAATAACAACAGTAAGTAGAAGACGAACACAATATGTAAAATAGGAGTGCCTTTGCCCGTAGGTAGAGTAGATCCCATGGTGATGGTGTCGGTGCAGAGACGAGGAGGTCCGGAGTCGCTGTTCTTGGCGTCGTGGAGGCCTTGGTGAGGGTGACGAGGTGTAGAGCACTGCGGCGTTAACTGACGGGTGGTCCTTCCCCTCACTTCCCGCTCTTGCCAATCGGGTAGCCTGATGTGTCTTAAGTTAGTTGTTCTAGGGACTAACCAACCCCTTATATTTGTGAGCGGGCGTGAGAGGGGGTCATCCGGCTCTGAGTCGGTTAAGGCGCCCCCCCGATAATAGCGTGGTAGTGGGAGTTGGAACCGGTGTGGAGTGGGGCCCACACCGGGAAGTGGTCAACAACTAAGATTCTCCCCCTTGACCACTTGAACTAAAGGCTTACTAACTTATTAGTTTACTTACTTAATTACTTAACTTAGTGTATATTTCCTCATGCTCCGACATAAAAGGCACAACGCATCATAATAGCCATTTACGCACTGCTTGACTCGAGGACCACAATACGTCTCACATTCAGAAATAACCTTATACTTATTTTGGCCCCTTAGTATCCAGGATAGTCACAGGCTTCCTCTTAAGACCCATGCATGCTTCATGTTCTCTGAACATATGGGCGGGAAAACCTTTTGTAAATGGTACCGCAAGCTTTTCGCTTGATTTTATATGCTCGTTATCTATTGTGCTCCTGGATTTTAGGTTTCACAACACATAACTTAACTTGAAAAGAAACACATCTTTCAACCTCAAATCTAACAACTTAAGTTTAGCAGAAGTGTCCCACAAACTAAGAATGTGGTTACGCACATCTCCTCCATTATGTTTCTGAGTGACGAGATTCTTAATAAGAGCATGCATCGTGGCCTTGTTGCAGCCAGTTACATGTCTTTCTATCTTAAGGAGGTACTCATATGCAGTGTTGCATTCAGAAATTTCTTCCCGAACACTCTCAGTTATCGAACCCTTAATTACTTTAAACATTTCTTATTTGAAATTGACCACTTCGCACAATCGAGATCGTAGCGAAAGTACTCATCTTATAATCACCCAACCTTTTGGTGAAGGACTCCTTAGTTTCTCCGTCACGAATAGTGGGACGCTTAGGCTCAGTAGGATACACTCTCATCAGTGTCAAATCTATTTCAGAGATTGCAAAACCAGCCCAACTTAGATCGTCAAGTACTGTAGTTATCTTTTCTTAGATAGTTATCAGACGAGATAAATCTTAGTATCGAATCTGTGATGGAAGATCCTTGATCTGATGAAACATAACAACACTTAGTCAATGCATGGACATGATTATAAACTAAACATCTTAATTTGTCTTTCATGTTGGTTACTTGACAACTTATAAATCTAAAGACTTAATAATTCCGTCTTTCACGTTGGTTACTTAACGAAAACTAAAAGGGCTTAAATAATTTATGTGTTTCGTCTTTCACGTTAACTACTCAACGAAAACACGACTTACAAATTTAAAGACTTAATTATTTCGTCTTTCACGTTGGTTACTCAACGGAAACTAAATGGACTTAAATAATTATATGTTTCGTCTTTCACGTTGGTTACTCAACGAAAACACAACTTACTATATAACTTAACAAGAACGAAAAATTTGATTTCTAAACATGTTTTGCCTTTCATGTTGGTTACTTAGCAAAAAACACAACACCAAAGAAATAACAATTTCGTCTTTCACGTTGGTTACTCAACAAAAATTTTTAGTAAATTTAATGGATCATTAAACAATGTGTTTTGTCTTTCGCGTTGGTTACTCGACAAAACACAATAACTTAAGGGAATGAAGACTTAAACAAGAAATAATCTCAAAATTATGGTAAAATAAATTACCAGTACTCATGATGATCAAAATATCATAACTTAGAGCTTAAAGCAATTTAGACATAGCTAATACCATTAATACATGGTGAATTCATTTTTCACGTTGGTTACTGAATGAATACACCATAACTTAATTAACAGCGGAAGCTTTATGCTTGATTCTTAATACTTAATTCTCTTACTTAACAACTTAAACTTGATAATAATATCTTAACATATATGTGGTAAATTCATTTTTCACGTTGGTTACTAAATGAATCCGTCACAACTTAGTAAACAGCGGAAGCTTAATACTTAATTTCTTAATAAATATTAAATTTGCTTTTTAAAGAAAAAGCATTTGATAGCACTTACTCAATCTGAGTAAATGCCCTTAAATGACAGTACAACAACAACAACAACAACAACCAAGCCTTTGTCCCAAACAAGTTAGGGTCGGCTAGAAATGAAACCCAACAATTATGAAGAAAAGTAACAGAAAATAAGATGAAAGTAAAAAAATCTACATTTTATTTATTCTAGAAATGGGTTAAAAAGAAAGAAGATAAGAGTAACAAATTACGAATAAACTAAGATTCTGACACATGAATTGCTAATTTCCATGCAGTCCTATCATGAGTCAAATCTCTAGGTATGTCTCACTCCTTTAAATCTCGTTTCACCGCCTCCTGCCATGTCAACCTTGGTCGACCTCTACCCCTCCTAAAATTTTCTCCACTTTTTATAATCCCACTGTTAACCGGTGCGTCTGGAGGTCTCCGCTGGATATGCCCAAACCACCGTAGGCGATGTTGGACTAGCTTCTCCTCAATCGGTGCCACCCCTACCCTATCACGTATTACTTCGTTCCTAATTTTGTCTCTTCTTGTGTGACCGCACATCCACTGTAGCATGCGCATCTCCGCAACACTCATTTGTTGGACATGTTGCCTTTTAGTTGGCCAACATTCTGCTCCATACAGCATCGCAGGCCTGATCACCGTCCTATAGAATTTTCCTTTCAATTTTTGTGGAACTTTCTTATACCATAAGATTCCAGATGCTTGTCGCCACTTCATCCACCCGATCTTGATTCTGTGGCAAACATCTTCGTCAATATCACCATTGCTTTGTAACATTGATCCTAAATATCGAAATGTGTCCCTCCTAGGTACTACTTGTCCTTGTAAACTAACATTACCATCCTCGCACCCGACATCACTAAAGTCGCATCTCATATACTCGGTCTTGGTTCTACTAAGTCTAAACCCCTTAGACTCTAAGGTCTGCCTCCATATCTCCAATTTTCTATCAACACCATCTCTAGTTTCATCTACCAACACTACATCATCAGCAAAGAGCATACACCAAGGGATATTCCCTTGTATATCCTTCGACACCTCATCCATCACTAAGGAAAAGATGTAAGGACTTAAGGCTGATCCTTGGTGTCCCTATTGTGATAGGAAAAGTGTCGGTCTCACTATCTCTTACGCGCACACTTGTCACCACATTATCGTACATATCCTTGATAAGGTTAATGTACTTTGTTGGGACTTTGTGTTTCTCTAGTGCCCACCACATGACCGGTCTTGGTACCTTATCGTATGCCTTCTCCAAGTCAATGAACACTAAATGTAGATCCTTCTTTTGCTCCCTATACCTCTCCATAAGCTGACGGAGTAAGAAAATCGCCTCCATAGTGGACCTCCCAGGTATAAAACCAAACTGGTTTTTAGTGACATTGGTCACTTTCCTCAAGCGGTGTTAAATCACTCTCTCCCAGAGCTTCATAGTATGACTCATGAGCTTAATTCCTCGGTAATTAGTACAACTTTGAACATCTCCTTTATTTTTGAAGATGGGTACTAAAATACTTTTCCGCCACTCTTCAGGCATTTTGTTTGACTGAAAAATGCGGTTGAATAGTTTAGTGAGTCATACTACTGCTACATCCCCTAGACATCTCCACACCTCAATGGGGACATCATCGGGGCCGTGGGCCTTTCCTCCTTTCATCCTTTTTAGGGCCTCTCTAACCTCGGACTCTTGTATCCTCTGCACGAATCGTCTGTTGATGTCATCAAATGAGTTATCCAACTCGAACCTAATACTCTCATTCCCGTCATTGAATAGTCCATTGAAGTAGTCCCGCCATCTGTCCCTAATTTCTTCCTCCTTCAATAGAATTTGGCCTGCCTCATCCTTAATGCATTTGACTTGGTTGAGATCTCTCACCTTTCTCTCGCGAAGTTTCGCCATCTTGTATATATCCTTTTCGCCTTCTTTTGTCCCTAGCCTCTCATATAGCGCATCATAGGTCTGCCCCCTTGCTTTACTCACAACACGCCTAGCATTTTTCTTAGCCTCTTTATACTTCGTCATGTTACTTGCACTTCTCTCATGATGCCAACCCTTATAAGACTCCTTCTTCTCCTTAATAGCTTTTTGTACATCTTCATTCCACCACCAAGTGTCTTTATCTACAAGTTTCTTACTTTTTGTCCACCCAAGCACCTCCCTAGCCGTCTTCCTAATGTAAGTCGCCATCTTCTCCCACATACTATCTGCATCTTCCTCTTCGTTCCAAGGTCCTTCTGCGATCATCCTCCTTTGAATGATTGTTGCGCTTCATCCTTCAACTTCTACCACTTTGTTCTCGTGGTTTTAACACCTTTGTCTCGTGACACACGCACGTGGAAACGAAAGTCGGCTACCACAAGTTTATGTTGTCGAACAACACATTCTCCAGGAATCACCTTACAATCTAAACATGCCCCTCTCTCCCTTCTCCTGGTGAGGATATAGTCGATTTGACTAGAATGTTGGGCACTAGTAAAGGTCACTATGTGAGATAGTCTCTTTTTAAATAGGGTGTTAGCTACCAATAGGTCATAGGCTAAGGCAAAGTCTAGGATATCCTTACCCTCCTGGTTTCTATCGCCACACCCAAAACCTCCATGTACCCCCTCAAAACCTACGTTAGTTGTACCTACATGACCATTGAGATGTCCTCCTATGAAGAGCTTCTCGCTTACCGGTACACTACTAACCATATCCTCCAAGTCCTCCCAAAATTGTCTCTTAGTGCTCATGTCAAGCCCAACTTGTGGGGCATAAGCACTAATGACATTCAAAATAAGGTCCCCCACAACTACCTTGACTAAGATGATCCTATCCCCTCGTCTACAGACATCCACTACTCCATCCTTGAGGCTCTTATCTATTAAGATGCCTACGCCATTCCTAGTTCACGTCGAGCCAGAATACCAAAGCTTGAACCCGGTATTCTCAACCTCTCTCGCTTTTTGACCTGCCCATCTAGTCTCTTGTACACAAAGAATGTTTACACGCCTCCTAATCGCAACGTCCACTAACTCTCGTAGCTTTCCCGTCAAGGATCCTACATTCCAACTACCCACCCGAAACCTAGTTTCCTCGGCTAGCTTCATTACCATTCGCATCCGTCGAGGAAGATGCAAAGACCCTTGCTCACTTAACACTACATTCGGGCGATGATGTAGCGCGCCACTAAGGTGATGGCGATCCGGCCCTCGCTCATTTAACACCACATCCGGGTTCCGATATGGCGCGCCACTAAGGCGGTGGCGACCCGGCCCTCGCCCACTTAACACCATACCCGGGTTCCGGTATGGCGTGTCGCTAAGAGGGTTACGCCCCAACGAATTTCCAATGAGTTTCATTTCCATGAGAATGGCTAAGTTTAGTTGCTGACTCGCCAAGCCTATCACAACCCCCTCCTCCTTTACCCGGGCTTGGGACCGGCTATGTCATTACAACATAGGCGGAGTTAATGCCCTTAAATGACAGTAATCATCAATATTGAAATTGCAGGAAAAAAACAAACAAAATGTACAAAAACATAGTACAAATTACCTAAATTTATAAAATAAATAAATAATATTAAACAATTTAATGTCCACTAAAAATATTATATGAGAACTAATTGCATTTTATCTCATACTAAAATGCACTAAAAATTCATTTTCACAATATGTGAATTTTGGATACTTAGTCTATTTTTCACTATTCCAAAACATAGGAATTTTTCCAAATTATAGAAATTTGGAAAAACTTATCTTACTATACTTAAAATCTCCACATAAAACTTAATCATCAACTTAAACTTAATTATAGTGATTAGATCACTTAAACTTAATTTATTATGGAAAATAAAATTTCCACTGAGCAGTCTAAGAAGTGGCCCATTTGGCTCCCTAAAAGTTGCTCAGCCCACTAGCCAAAATCTGATCCAGCCTGGGTTAAAACTGAGAACGGCCCAAATCACTTACGCGCGGCCCATTGCTTACTCGGCCTGCGCTACTTACCCGCATGGGCCTGATAATCGTGGTCGGCCCACTAAAGGGGATGGTCAGTTCAGCGCCCGCGGCCTGCTCTGCGCGCTCCCTGAAAGTGCATCTAGGTTCCCCGTGGGTTTTGGATGATTGATGACGACAATTAAGTCGCTAATGAGCTCAAGTGATCTTAGCACAGGTATGGACTCAATTGGAGACGCAAACCCTCAAAAAGGAAAAGGAAGGAAACGGAGTCAACTCGAAGCGTAGAAACTAGGGTTTCTAGCGTGATTGAGTTAGACTAGCCGTAGCAATAGGAGGGTGTGTGTGTAAAGTGCATTGAGATCAAGTTTGGGAGCTCAAAGTGGTTTAGAGGTCAAACCTATGAAAGAAATGAGTGATTGAGTGGTCTGGCCGTAGGGCCGGACTAGTCCGTGCAGGAGGACGGACTAGTCCGTTCCTGGCCGGCCAAGTCCGTTTCTGTCCGGACCAGAAGGGTCTGACTGAGATCGGACTAGTCCGTTTGTGACCGGACTAGTCCGGGTAGCTGTGAGTGGGTTTTGGGGATAAAGTCCCAAAACCACGGACTTGTCCGTTTTGGACCGGACCAAGAGGTCCTGAGTGAGAACGGACTAGTCCGCCCGTGGGGCCGGACTAGTCCGGGTTGGCTAGAAAAGGTGCTTCTGTGGCTAAGTCTGGGATGACCGGACTAGTCCGCCCTAGGGGCCGGACTAGTCCGTGGTCATCAGACTAGTCCGTTGTCACACGGAGCAAAAGGCTCTGTGTGAGATCGGACTAGTCCGGTGTTGACCGGACTAGTCCGTTCTGGAAGTGACCGTTTGAATTTGAAGTTTGGCGGGTAGCGTGACGATCGTGTGTCAGCTGTCGGGACCTGACAAAGGAGTCAGTGGTCCCCTAGGCCGGACTAGTCCGGGCCAGTGGCCGGACTAGTCCGCCCTTCTGCTGAAGTCAGCAGAATGGGCTTGGGACCTCTATAAAAAGGGGACCCCCGGCCTCATTTCAAACACCCTTGGAAAAACTCAAACCCTAGCGCCGCCACAGCCAACTTGGAGCACTCCTAAGCCTCCTTCTTGCCTACTTTCCCTCTAAAACTAATTCTTGAGTGGATTAGGGTTTAGTGAGGTGGAGAAGAGGAAGAACATCGCGCTTGTGCTCCCGGTTTGATCTCTTGCACTCGTTGAGTCTTTGTGGGCTGTGTATTGAGTTTGTTTTATTGTGTTGATCATCTTTGTGGTGTGGGAGCCTCAGTTTGTGAGAAGCCCCAACGAACTTTGTAATCACCGTTGTGATTAGTGGAGAACCAAGTTAGGCCCGTGCGGTAAACTTGGTGAGGGAAGGGTTGTTGGACCCGGTCCTTTTGTGGACTCCTCAACGAGGACGTAGATTCCTTGTGTGGGATCGAACCTCGGGATAAAATCCTTGCCTCCTTGTGTTCTTCGCATTTACTCTATTGATTACTTTGTTCTAGAGTTGGTAGTCTCGTTTCATACTCCGCATTGCTACAAACTTGTGGAAACTTGACTTGCTCTTGTTTAGGTTGTTGCTCAACTTGACTTAAACATACACTCACTTGTAGCATTGAGAAAATCCCCTAAAACTTGCTAGAAACATCTTTTTAGGGTTATTCACGCAGGCTGACCGGACTAGTCCGCCCCCTGACCGGACTAGTCCGCCCCCTGTAATTTAATCTCGTTTTATTGAGTCATTTGCAGGTCAATTAGCCTATTCACCCCCCCTCTAGGCAACTTTCACTCCCGCAGCCTACGCGCGGCCTGCGAGCGGCCTGCACGCAGCCCACTTTCTTATTCGGTGCAGCCTGTGGCCTGCTTAGGTGTTGGTCGACGCCGATTTTAGTAATTGAGCCGTCGGATTCAGATCCAATGGCTTATATGGCCCTGAGTTTTTTCATTTACATCGATGTCAGCCGTTCATTGCTTATCAGACAGTTGCGCATGGACCTCGGAGGCACAAAAACGTGGCCGGCCCAGTTCCTCACGGAACCCTAATCCATTTCCCCACGACCTTTCTCTCTCCTCCTTTCTTTGACTCCCACGCCGTCGCACGAGAGGAAACTTCGGGAGGACGACACCGCCGGCGATGTCGCGGCCCCCTTCGCCCTGTTCGCGCGCGATTGAGGGAGATGGTGAGCCGATGAGGCGGCGCTGCCAGCGGTTTCCATCGCGCGAACTCGTCGCCGCTGAGTATCTTAGCGGTGCTCCTTAACTGGCGGCTTCATGATGTGTGACGTCGTCGAGAACAACGGCGCTCAGATGGCGGCGGTGATGGAGGTCCCCGGGAGGTGAGTTCTTTGACCGCCACCCTTTGATTTTGCTAGGGTTAGGGATTTGATTCTCCTCCTTCTAAATGCTATGGAACTCAAAAACGCGGTAGAAAACCGTCTAGGGTGGCTCTGATACCAATGTGAATTATGCTTATCAATCCTAGCGGTTAGATCAACCGGGTCTTAATCTTATCAAATACTAATCAACTGATGAACATCATGTATACTAGATCTAATAACAACAGTAAGTAGAAGACGAACACAGTATGTAAAATAGGCGTGCCTTTGCCCGTAGGTAGAGTAGATCCCATGGTGATGGTGTCGGTGCAGAGACGAGGAGGTCTGGAGTCGCTGTTCTTGGCGTCGTGGAGGCCTTGGTGAGGGTGACGAGGTGTAGAGCACTGCGGCGTTAGCCGACGGGTGGTCCTTCCCCTCACTTCCCGCTCTTGCCAATCGGGTAGCCTGATGTGTCTTAGGTTAGTTGTTCTAGGGACTAACCAACCCTTTATATTTGTGAGCGGGCGTGAGAGGGGCCATCCGGCTCTGAGTCGGTTAAGGCCCCCCCTCCCCCGATAATAGCGCGGTAGTGGGAGTTGGAACCGGTGTGGGGTGGGGCCCACACCGGGAAGTGGTCAACAACTAAGACGACCTATTCCCGCAGAATGTTTTTTTGTACTTCTATATAAGGTACATGTTTATTTGGAAGAAGACCTGAAGCTGATCGGTTGAAACTGAAATCTTACATGTATCTACAGCCAGTTTTGATAACTATCATCATTAGGTGTAGTTTTCCATTTGAAATTCATCATTTGCTTTCTTTACACAGATATATTTGTGTAACGCTGTGAAGTACTCCCTCCAGATCTTTATTCTTGATGTTAGCACCAAATTTGTGCTGATTAGCTTGCCCTGGTGACGGGAATAGAAGACTGGAGGTAGTAGTTACATATCTACTTATAGCATTGGTGGGTAAATTTGATTGTATAAAGAGCAGTGTGTTTGTTTCTGAGTTGTGTTCCTTTCAAAAATGGCATTTATCTTATCTTCTGGAACTCAAAATTTTTCTTGTCTTTATAAGGAGAAGAAGGAGTCTTATAAGGGCTGGCATCATGAGAGAAGTGCAAGTAACATGGCGAAGTATAAAGAGGCTAAGAAAAATGCTAGGCGTGTTGTGAGTAAAGCAAGGGGGCAGGCCTATGATGCGCTATATGAGAGGCTAGGGACAAAAGAAGGCGAAAAGGATATATACAAGATGGCGAAACTTCGCGAGAGAAAGGTGAGAGATCTCAACCAAGTCAAATGCATTAAGGATGAGGCAGGCCAAATTCTATTGAAGGAGGAAGAAATTAGGGACAGATGGCGGGACTACTTCAATGGACTATTCAATGACGGGAATGAGAGCATTAGGTTCGAGTTGGATGACTCATTTGATGACATCAACAGACGATTCGTGCGGAGGATACAAGAGTCCGAGGTTAGAGAGGCCCTAAAAAGGATGAAGGGAGGAAAGGCCCACGGCCCCGATGATGTCCCCATTGAGGTGTGGAGATGTCTAGGGGATGTAGCAATAGTATGGCTCACTAAACTATTCAACCGCATTTTTCAGTCAAACAAAATGTCTGAAGAGTGGCGGAAAAGTATTTTAGTACCCATCTTCAAAAATAAAGGAGATGTTCAAAGTTGTACTAATTATAGAGGAATTAAGCTCATGAGTCATACTATGAAGCTCTGGGAGAGAGTGATTGAACACCGCTTGAGGAAAGTGACCAATGTCACTAAAAACCAGTTTGGTTTTATGCCTGGGAGGTCCACTATGGAGGCGATTTTCTTACTCCGCCAGCTTATGGAGAGGTATAGGGAGCAAAAGAAGGATCTACATTTAGTGTTCATTGACTTGGAGAAGGCATACGATAAGGTACCAAGACCGGTCATGTGGTGGGCACTAGAGAAACACAAAGTCCCAACAAAGTACATTAACCTTATCAAGGATATGTACGATAATGTGGTGACAAGTGTGCGCGTAAGAGATAGTGAGACCGACACTTTTCCTATCACAATAGGGTTACACCAAGGATCAGCCTTAAGTCCTTACATCTTTTCCTTAGTGATGGATGAGGTGTCGAAGGATATACAAGGGGATATCCCTTGGTGTATGCTCTTTGCTGATGATGTAGTGTTGGTAGATGAAACTAGGGATGGTGTTGATAGAAAATTGGAGTCATGGAGGCAGACCTTAGAGTCTAAGGGGTTTAGACTTAGTAGAACCAAGACCGAGTATATGAGATGCGACTTTAGTGATGTCGGGTGCGAGGATGGTAATGTTAGTTTACAAGGACAAGTAGTACCTAGGAGGGACACATTTCGATATTTAGGATCAATGTTACAAAGCAATGGTGATATTGATGAAGATGTTTGCCACAGGATCAAGATCGGGTGGATGAAGTGGCGACAAGCATCTGGAATCTTATGTGATAAGAAAGTTCCACAAAAATTGAAAGGAAAATTCTATAGGACGGTGATCAGACCTGCGATGCTGTATGGAGCAGAATGTTGGCCAACTAAAAGGCAACATGTCCAACAAATGAGTGTTGCGGAGATGCGCATGCTACGGTGGATATGCGGTCACACAAGAAGAGACAAAATTAGGAACGAAGTAATACGTGATAGGGTAGGGGTGACACCGATTGAGGAGAAGCTAGTCCAACATCGCCTACGGTGGTTTGGGCATATCCAGCGGAGACCTCCAGACGCACCGGTTAACAGTGGGATTATAAAGAGTGGAGAAAATTTTAGGAGGGGTAGAGGTCGACCAAGGTTGACATGGTAGGAGGCGGTGAAACGAGATTTAAAGGAGTGGAACATACCTAGAGATTTGGCTCATGATAGGACTGCATGGAAATTAGCAATTCATGTGCCAGAATCTTAGTTTATTCGTAATTTGTTACTCTTATCTTCTTTCTTATTAACCCATTTCTAGAATAAATAAAATGTAGATTTTTTTTTACTTTCATCTTATTTTCTATTACTTTTCTTCAAAATTATTGGGTTTCATTTCTAGCCGACCCCAACTTGTTTGGGACAAGGGCTTGGTTGTTGTTGTTGTTGTTGTTGTTGTTGTTGTTGTTGTTTTATGCATCTGCCGCCTATTGAATATAACCATTTATATTCTGTTGTTTTTTCTTACCTGTCTCCTTCAAACTTCCAAGTTCCAAGTTGATCTGAGTCTTGTTAAAAAACTAGAATTCAACCTTCTAGCTATTTGTAATGTTGCTTCTGCCTAGAATCTTTCATGCCAACTACGAAGCAAAACAACCCATTGAGATGCAGTGTAGAAATTAATAGCTTCTGTTAGATATCCAGACCGTTGATGTTCCGTGGTGAATATAAAAATGCTGAATGTCTAAATGCTGATGGAGTAATGAGTCATCTATGCAGACTTTTCTGAGGAATAGAGAAGTCGCAGAATTTGTGAGTGGAGCAATGGCTGGGGCTATGACTAAAGCGGTTCTTGCTCCACTAGAAACCATCAGGTACTTATTGTACCTTCCTCGCTACATTTGTTTGTTCACTGTGCTAAATTTGGCTCTTGCACACAGATGATGTCATATGAGAATAAGTGATCTGCAGACTATAGTACAATTTTCTTTTTTTGGGTGATATGCTCACTTGTTATTATTTTGAAGGCAGTTTACAGTGTCGAACCAATCATTCATAAATCATGCTCTTCGGTAATAGCAGTATGTTGGCTGATGGTTGATGGATCCCTGTATTTTTTCAGCTAGAGACCTGAATGTAAAAATAGAAGCAATGCCGGCATTTATCTAATCATATTTTTCCATATTAGAGTCGATTGACAGTTTTCTTTTTCTAAACCATAGCTACAGCTTAGTTCTTTTATTATTGTTTTCTCCTACTTTTGTTAAACTGACATTGCATCATCATGTGTGGTGGTACTCATAATCTGAAGAAACCAAGTAAATTGCTGCACTTTTTCTTATGAAGACTTAGTAATTTGTTCATATTGTACATAAATTCAGTTTTGTTAAAATCTTACTTGAAACTATTGCAATATTTCTCTATGTGCAAAAAATGTTGTTGAATGCACTGTTGTGTATGTACTATGCAACCCAGATTCAGCTTGTTTGTGGCTATTAAGTACCCTGGCCACCCTTGACATACTGAAACATCTCCCAATTCCTGTTCTCGTTGACTTGGAGGAATATTTGAAGTGCTCTTTCTAGCGTAAAACAAAGTAGCATACAAATAATATGATGTTATCTGATCCATCTCAGGACAAGAATGGTTGTTGGGGTTGGATCAAAGCAAATTTTTGGTAGTTTCGTGGAGATCATTGAACAGAATGGCTGGCAAGGACTTTGGGCTGGCAATGCAATAAATATGCTTCGTATTATTCCAACTCAAGCGATTGAGTTTGGCACATTTGAGTATGTCAAAAGGAGAATGACATCGGCCCAAGAGAAATGGAAAGAGGATGGATGCCCAAAGATACAAATTGGTGATTTGAAAGTTGAGTTGCCACTTCACTTATTATCTCCAATTGCCATCGGAGGTGCTGCTGCCGGAATAGCTGGTGCTTTAGCATGCCATCCTCTTGAGGTTCTTAAGGTACTTCTGAGCTGAATCTGCATGTCAAATTATTGTTTATTTTAATTATGCAATGTTATTTTGTAGATTTGACTCGTTTATACTTCTATCTAAATGAATCCGCTAACACCACCTCCATATAGTTTTGTGTAACTTCTAATCTAATTTTATAATTTTTATGCTGGGAAATTATTTATTATTTTTTGTCACAGGATCGCTTGACTATCAATCGCGAGGTTTATCCCAGTATTGCCATTGCCTTCAACAAGATTTACCGGACTGATGGCATTGGCGGTCTTTATGCTGGCCTCTTCCCGACATTAGTTGGCATGCTACCATACAGCACGTGCTACTATTTCATGTATGAGACTATCAAGACATCTTACTGCCGCGCGAATAAAAAGAAATCTTTGAGCCGCCCTGAGCTACTATTTATTGGGGCTATTTCAGGTCAGGATTCCGGGCCACCTAAAGCGTTATCGTGTTGTCTGCTGTTTTATCATAAGTAGCCAATCGTACCATTGCCGAGTTTTTTTATGAAATATGATGTTTCGTATTGCGTAAAAGTTGATATTTCAGTTGGCCTCTCTTTTCACATTTGCTATTGAATCTTCTAGGTTTAACTGCAAGTACAATCACCTTCCCTCTAGAAGTGGCAAGGAAGCGGCTTATGGTGGGAAGCCTACAAGGAAAATGCCCGCCCCACATGATCGCAGCATTAGCTGATGTGTTTCAAGAGGAGGGCTTCAAGGGGCTTTACCGGGGATGGGCGGCGAGCTCTCTGAAGGTCATGCCAACATCAGGTGTTACCTGGATGTTTTACGAAGCGTGGAAGGATCTCCTTTTGGCTCCACAGCTCCAAACCTAGCAAGAGTTTCCTCTCAGCCTGAGAGGAGATTGCTCGATAAATCTGGCACTTGTACTGCTACAGAATAAGTTTGTTCTGCAGTGTGGGGTTTCCATTTTGTTTTTCCAATCTCGCACATGCCAATTATTTAGGTAGGAAGGGCCATCTTGTTCGGTTTTGCCGATGATTAGAAGTATTAGCTAACTGGCCTCAGCTAATCTGAACTGTCTATTTACTAGCACCTGTTAGCAGACAGCATGTGGGCTGGTTCTACATTGGCACCAGTCCTCGAGCATTGTTGTGAAATTATCACAAGCGAAAGCAAAAAAAAATGGTTAGTTCTTATGCCTGAGATGCATTGTAAGGATCACAGAAATGTGACATGCTTAAAAGGTGGAGCCATGCATCCTTTGTCCAGTACTGAATGAGTCACCTTTGGTCCAAAATGAATTTGTGCAACCACATATTATACTATCTTTGCTAAAATGGATGTTGTAGTGAATTTGTGCAACCAAACATTTTATAATTTTGGCAAATAATACTCTTTCCATCACCAAAAGTTGGTCACATTTTATTTTATTTTTGAACTTGAATGTGATAAACTTTTGGAGACAAAAGGAGTAGAAGGAGTACATAGATGAATATTTTAGATTCCTCGTGCAAAAACGATACTATGACTTTGTGTCAACAACACTTTTCACTATCTTGCTACTTTGGTTCAGTACTCAGTACAATACTTTCACGAGCATGTTTTTCACTAAAAGAAATTAATAATTGAAGTTGAAAGAGCTGGGTTTAGATCTTCCAACATTAACAAAAAGAAGTTTACTGGGAGTAGAAAGAGTCCTGAGTATCGACTAATCAGACCGGAATCAAATATTTCGGCAGTTGACAGTGTCAAATTGGATGCTGTCAATAGGTGGAATTGCCAAAGGTGGCCATTTGTCCTAAGCGGCAGCTAAGCTCCAAATAAATGACCTTGTTCTCACCAAAACTTGGTCATCTTCAATGTGGCGATGCCAACCGTCAATCTCAAATCACAAGGTGATCTTCCCCTGATCACCACACCTTGCTTGGCCACTTGTGAAGCACAAGCCGGCCATGTGCCCTCACGCGTCGACGCCGGGGACCGGCGACACGGACGCTGATGTCCTTGCAAAGCTCCGTGCCTCTCGGGCTGCCGTCGTTTCGGTCCTTGCTGCCTCGGCCGACGCCGAGGTCGACATCGACGAGGCCGGCGACCGCCTGGCTGAGCTCATGTCCGGTCCCACGCCGTCGACCTCTCACCTCCAGTCCCAGGCTGTGGCGGCACGAGCGCTGCGTGCCCGCATTGACCGCGCCGTCGCACCGTCCGAGCCCCTCCTCGACGCCCTCCGCCGCGTATCCGTGCTCGCCGAGGAGGCCTCACCTCCCGCGAACCCGGGTGACACCAAGAACGCGGTCGCGTTCGTGGACCGAGTAGACCAGCTGCGGCAGGCCATCGAGGAGGTGGTGGCGCGTGGGGACGAGGCCGTCCGGAGGGTGGAGGAGGCGGTCGGATTCCTCGGCCGGACCAAGGCCGCCGGCCGCGGCCGCGTGCGGAGGCTGACTGAGGCCGTGGCGGCGCTGCGCGCGGTGTACGAGACGGAGGCGGAGGAGATGCGCTTCGAGGGCCCGCTCGACGAGGCGCTCCTCGGCCTCCAGGACCTCTTCGAGGCGCTGCTCCTCAGGCTCAAGCACCCAGTGGCCGAGGATGCCGATGCCGGCGCCGGCGCTGAGGGAGACAGGGCAGGGTACGAACTTGGCAGCGACGAGGAGGTAGAGGCCGTCGCGAGGATGGCCAGGACGCTCGCCGGCAACGATTGCTTGGACATCTGCCTCGATATCTACGTCAATGTGACGTCATTCTCTCTAGTCTCACTCAGCTGCCTTGTTTTTTTTTCCTTGCTTACGATTGCGATGTGCTGCGCAACTGAAATAACTGTCCGTGACGTCACTCACTCAGGCGAGGTACAGAAGAGCGGCGAAGGCGATGATGCGGCTCAACCCGGCGTACCTCAAGTCGTACACGCCAGAGGCCATCGACGACATGGAGTGGGAGTCACTCGAGTCCGCCATGGAGCTGTGGAGCCCGCACTTCCACGTGGCAATCGCCTCCGTGCTCGCGGCGGAGCGCCGTCTCTGCGCGCGCGTGCTCGAGCACCTGCCGCCCGCGGTCTGGCCCGAGTGCTTCGCCAAGATCGCCGCCCGCATCGTCGCGGCGTTCTTCCGCTTCGCGGACGGCGTGGCCGCCGCGGCTCCCGAGCCGCAGAGGCTGTTCAAGCTTCTTGACATGCTCGACGCCGTGGTCCGGGAGCGGGAGCGCCTCGACGAGCTCTTCTCCAGCGAGTCCGCCACGCTGGTCGCCATCCGCGAGCGCACGCGCGAGGTGGAGCTCGCTCTGGGGCGCGCTGCGGCCGGCGTGTTCTTCGAGTTCGGCCTCCGCATCGAGACGCACTACGTCACCGGCGTCGGTGCCGACGCGGGACACGTGCCCAAGATCGTGCGGTACGCCGTGAACTACCTCAAGTGCCTCGTGTCCGACGACTACCGCGCGCTCATGGACACCGCGCTGCGAGCCGAGCAGGAGCGCGCCGCCGACGAAGACGACGAAGGCGGCGACCGCCGCGCGCCGCTCGCCGAGGCCGCTTCGAACGTGCTGGAGGCGCTGCACAGGCACGTCGAGGCGGCGCGCCGCGTGTGCCCCGACACGGTGGCGTCGCACGTCATGGCCATGAACGCGTACTGGTACATCTATATGCGCGCCCGCGGCTCGGAGCTGGCGAAGCTGGTCGGCGAGGACACCATGAGGCGCCGGTACAAGGCGGCGGCCGAGGAGGCTGCGTGGGAGTACCAGGACGCGGCGTGGAACCCGCTCGTCCGTCTCATCTGCGGCAGCAGCTCCGGAGCGCCGAGGACCTGGCCGCCGGACGAGGCGCGAGAGAAGGCGTCGGCGTTCGCTGACATGCTTGAGGAGCGAGTGAGGAGGCATGGGGCCGAGTACAAGATACCGGACGGCGATCTCCGGGGGCAGATCAAGGCGGCAACGGCCAAGGCGGTGCGCGGCTCGTACGCCGGGTTCCTGAAGGCTAACGATAGGGCCTTGGCCGGCGGCCGGAAGGAGCTCCTGCCGGTGGACGTCATCGAGGGGATGGTTGGGCGGATGTTCGACGAAATGGGCGACGGTGTCGGCGGCAGCGTAGGCCGCGCGAGGAGCAGTAAGGAGCCGCTGGAAGTCGAGAGATAGCAACAATCTGGAGGTGTTTGATGGCTATCGAGCTGGAGGGGTGCAGACTCCAGCGAGCATCGTTTCTATGTGGCCATATCTACTCTAAAAATTCCATCTTCATATTTCTTTGGTATTAAAAATACGATTCCGTTGTAACATATCCACCAATGTAAAACTACAATTTTTATATAAAAAAACTTCGCCATATTCCACTTAAAAATTATCGCCATGTTTTTTTAGAGGTAATCAAATATCTCGCCTTCCTGTGCCCAGTACTTGAGCTCTAGCCGATGAGATGTAACCAACCAAACTAAAAAAGGAATCGCTTTTCTGGCAAATTTCTCCAAATTTTTCATACATCATAACAAAAATGTAGCTCAAGAAAGATCAGAGTTTAGTGGCCAACAGGCCGTACAAGAGTCTGAAACTTTCGACCCAGCCCGACACAATTATTAAACGGGTCAGGCCGCACCGACATGACGAGCCAGAGCCTCAACCCCGGGCCATTCGTACGCGTGTCGGGACACGTAGAGCCCATCATAAACCGTGCGTGCCGACCCGACCCAAAACTCAGCCGAGTGGAGCGCCGCGCCGTGAGAGGGGCGGCGGCAGGACGGAGCATCGAGGCAGTGATGCCGACAGAGAGAGGAAGGGAGGGTCGCCGCCGCTGAGCGATCGATTGTAGCGCCGGAGCAGCAGACTTAGACCATCCGCAGTGGCACACTGTAAAGCATACTGGATACACTGTTTCGCAGTGTAATTTAGAGTATGTACTGTAAAAGCTGAAGTAGAATAATGTATAGAGTATACTTTAGAGTACGCTGGTGCGAATGGTCTTAGTTGGCGGAGAGCGCGGAGAAGGTGCCGCCGTCGAGCGGTCAATTGGGTTGGCGCGCCGGGCTAGGGCCGATTGGAGCGTCGGAGCGATTTGAGTATATCAGTCATAGTGGAAAGTGTCTCATCATCGCCTCTAACTCTCAGAAATCATTTTTAATGGACTACCGTTCAATCATGTATTAATATTAAAAAATTATAAGTTATAATTGTTATATCTAGATCTAAACGTTATGAATATTGAGTAGGATGATCTCCTCTTTCTCAGCTGATTTATAATTATACCCTCTCTTATCAATTACAAGCAGAACCTTTCTGATTTTCTGCAATTTTTGGGTTTCATGTCACTCAGACGCACAGACACTGCTTGTTTGCGAGTCCTCTCTCTCTCAAAAAAAAACAAAAAGGAGCTGCTCAAGGATTTGTTACTATAGTTGGGGATGAACCAAGTTCTCCTCTTTCCCGCGCTCCGGTGCGCGCGCGGCAGCGGTGATCACGGCTGTAATCGCCGCGTCGTAGCCATCAGCAGACGCCGCAGCGAACTCGGCCATTGCGCCGGTCACCGCGGCCATGCCGGCGCAGAGCACGCGCCCCGCCATGCCCTCCATGCCGGCGGCCGCGCCAGAGCACACCGACCCGACGCCGGCCATGAAGAAGTCCAGCCCGTCTACTACGCGCGCCTCCGACGCCGCGTCCACCGCCCGCGCCCACTCCGTGCACACCACGGACGCCGCCGGCAGCGCGGCGGACCCGATGCCAAGACACCTGCGCGCCCACGCGGCCAGCGCGCGCGCGTAGGAGCGCTGCGCCGACAGCCAGGACTCCAGGGCTCCCCGCCAGGCTCGGATCTCACACTCGAGCGCGACAGCGGCCGGAGGGGGCGCCGTTGCCTCTGGTGGACCGAGGGAGATGGCGGTGGCGGCCGGGGGGAGGTGCTGGTGGAAGAGAAGCTTGGCGTCCTCGATGGTACGCTTCTGAGCTTTGTGCCGTTCAGCCATGGCGTGCCACATCCGTGAAAGCCTGCGTAGTACAAGGACAATTCCATCATTCAAGATTGCAGTTATGAAGAATTCTTCTTTCAGATCAGTTTTTGATGCTGTATTTGAGATTTGAAAAGCTCAACTCTAGATGGTGTGTTCACACAATTTGCTATGCTATGATCACAAATCTATACGCACAACACGTTTAGCCAGTTCTGGTAAGTTCATACTTGATTAAGCACAGTTTGGTCAAAACCCTTCACTGCATGTCCTTGTACTTCTGTTTAAATATGTTTTTCGTTGCAGAAAGTATATATGATCAATTTTAAAGGATGTTCTAAAACTCACTCCCATCTAATGAGTTAGTTAAGGAACTACTAGACCATTTCGTATATCTGACAAGCGCGACTTCGTCAGAGCATGTTTGGTTGTTACCATTAGGTCCATTACCTATTCACCTTATATTTGCAAGACTCTAATGTCATCACTAGAAATTCCAAGCACCTTGTCCAATTGTGGATGTTAGCGTTTGTTCCTAACTTGAGATGTTTTACTACGTGGCCGTGAAAGACATGAAGTGATTCACAGTGTTAAATTAAATGCATGGAAACTTCTCACAGTGTTGGATCCCTAACAGATGGAAGCATACCCTTGGATCAAATCCAGAAGCTGTGGATGCAGCTCCTCGTCCCTTAAAACTTCTATCCTGCTTGATATCGACTGAACTGTGTGCATTGACACCTTCAAACGGGTATGTAGGCTTCTCAATGCTGCACGAGTCTTGTCGACAGAGGAAGGTTCCTCGCCTTTCACATCCTGGTTTCTCAAATGTGTTAGCCTCTTCTCATACTCAATCCTTAACCGCTCACCCACCTACAAATGATAAGAAATGTTACCTTTCCATTTGTCATATGGTGCAAGTTCTTCCTTACAAAATACATACCTTTACTTCTTTGTACAATTTCTTCTCCCATGTATACAGTCTATCTAAGGTAGAGTGATGACTTCCAGACATTGAACTACAAGATTCTTCAGAATAACAGCTGCTTGTCTCATTGTCATAGAGATCCTCTATTGAGCTAGAGGGAGCAAGAAGGAATCGGGAAGATGATGACCGGGATGATGACGCTGAACGCAAAAGCGCAACTGGGTTCAGCATCTTTGCTGCATCATGTAATTGATGAGTAAGTTCAATAAGCCTTAAAAATCTGAAATCTTTTAAGTAACTTCAGCTTTGGTTCATAAAATAGGTACCGGAAAGATCGTTCGAGGTTGAGTATTGAGCTCTACTTGCCTCCAACATCGCCGAGACTTCCCGAGCAGCATCGCATATTCCCAAAAACTGACTGTCGATATCCTTCATGGCCTCGACTAGACTCGCTGGCCTTCGGTTCATATATACGGTGAAACCAGGAGTTTCTTCTGCATTTGCTACTTTGTTCCGCATCAGTTCTTTCTTGTGTGCCTTTATTTCAAGTTCTACTGTCCTGTGAGGTTCGGGTGCTTCAGCGCACTGAACACCTTTGGATTCAAATTTCTTAGTTTCTTGCTTGGCATTGACCTCAAAATTCACAGGGTAGGCACCCTCATTAGAATCCGTACATCTTTCATCTGAATGCTCACATTCCTCATCGTCATCCTCATCTTCATCTTCATCTTCATCTTCATCCTCATCCTCATCCTCGTCATCCTCATCCTTTTCTTTATTTTCCTTTTTGCTGTGCATTTGCACATGTTCTTGACAATCATCATCTTCCTCTTCAAGTTCTGGAATTCCTTCCTCCTCTCTTACCTGTTGTAACCGTGCCAATTCATCATCAGTGACAACATTGTCATAGCTACTCCGTGGGCGAGGATATACAAAGCTGTCTAGCAACGAGAATGGGTTCCATAAGAAGTCCCATTGTGACGGTTCCTGGTCCTTCGGTGATGGAGGTGGGAAGCTTGGTCTGTCATAAGATTCATAGTACGAATTCCTTGTTGGTTCCTGGGATGTAGGAGGTGGATAACTTGTCCTTGCTGGCTCCTGGGGTGAGGGAGATGAGTAACTTGTCCTGTCATAAGGTGTGTAATAAGAAGTCCTTACTGGCTCCTGGGGTGGAGGTGCATAGCTTGTCCGATCATAAGGCACATAATAAGAAGAAGAATGCCTTACTGGTTCCTGTGATGGTGGAGGTGGGTAATTTGGCCTGTCATAAGGTGGGTAGTATGAAGGTGGTCGCAAACGATCCATGCCACTGTAGTTGTCCATGGGATAATATGATTCTGCACGAACTGTTTCCACCAGATGTGGGCGCTCCTCAACTGAAACTGACGGATTTGGTCCTGACCTCAAGTACTTTGCAACATGAACAGTCCTCTTCTCATATGATGAACTGTAAGGAAGGCCGAGCATCTCCGGCTTTTGTTGCTTGACAGCAGACATGAAGGGATCAAAGATGAGCTCCAGGTGATCATCTCCAGCAACGAGCCGCTGGAGAGCCATAGAAACACGCTTCAAGGACTCAATGTAGGCAATGTGGGACGATGCAAAGCGATTGCGCTGCCCCAGTGCCTGCTTGATGAAGTCTCTTCTGTCCCGGCACATCTTGACAGCCTCCTCATCTTCTAACCTGGAAACAGCACATCCCATGTCTCCACAGCCTTATGGTTTCAGGAATCTATCATGCTTGTACCAGAGCTTCTGATCTTGAGTACGTGAAAAGAAAGGTACGTAGTAGATAAGTTTCAGCTTCAGAAAACCAGATACATTTTTTTTTTCATACATAACTGCAGAACTTACCTAGTACTGTCGACGATCGCTTGTTAGCAGCAACTACAATGCTGCTGAACCCAAGAAGGGTAGGGCAGCATGATGTAGCCCTACAATGTGTCACGTTTCAGATAGTTGAGAAACAACAGCAATGCTAAATAAAAGATTATAAACAGCTAACTATGTTTGCAACAAAGAACTCAAGCAATAGGCTATTCAGATCAGAGTTTAGGAAACAAAGCTCCACTGCGAAATACCCTATCCTGCACTACACTACACATTTGTTCGGTAGCTAGAGAGCATTCTTTTCTCCTGAACATCCTCGGCCCCGTGAGAAATTGAAGGGCCCTAACCTACTTTCTGCTCCTGCTTGTATAATGATGGTCACAGTAACCGGACTCGACAACCAAAATAAATTCAGTTCAGGATACTGTGAAGATGCAGAGTGAGGACAGTCCCACAAAAACTAGGGGTTCTAAAATGTAATGCAATTCCAAACAACTTTTTATTTTTATTTTTGGAAGATATTACAAAAACTGCATCTTTAACGTCTTTAAATCGCAACCCAGCCAGTGAAGGAAATTAAAGGGATATCACAGGAGTGAAATGAAGAATCAGCTGCTGATAAACAACGGTTGTGAGTCATTGCAAACATACAAGCAGGTAAAGCCGAAAGTTCTGGTGTTCAAGCAGTTACACAAAATTGCAGTTACAGGTTTCAGGTGTTCAAGCAGTTACACAAAAGTAAAAAAAAACATACAAAATTGCAGGAAAAGCCGAAAGAAAGTTCTGGTGATGGCTATAGCTAATAATGGCTTTGTCTCTTTGCACACTCGTTTTTTTATTTTATTTTTTTGAAAAAAAATGTTCTCGGAAGGATACAGAAATGCAGAGACGTAAAACTGCTGTAGATATGAGATGAATCCAATGTCCAGTTTTTCTTGGTAAATGATAAAACCTATGCCAAAGCAGAGAGGATTGAAATCTTGAACCAGATATTGAAAACACAAGAGTATTGCTTCCTATCAATTAATTCTCGAGAAACTGAAGCACAATCCTGAGTCCTCACATGACCAGGCAAGAGAATAAAAGGAGGAAATCAGGGACGACGGACGGAAGGGAACGAGAAGAGAAACTCTGTCGCGGGCAGAACCAGGAACACGAACAGTTCTCCTCTTCCAAATCAAAGATCGACAAGGCGACAAGAAAAGGGAAAGAACAGGTGAACAGGAACACATCATTCTGAAGTGGGAAGGACGCAAAGGCGAAGAGGGGGAACACCATGCATATGGAGAGAGGGAGGGAGACCTCGTGGTTGGTCGTACCAAGAAACCGGCGACATACATACATGATCTTGATGAAGCGCTCAAAGGAAGCGCAGAATTGCAAAGATCGAGAGAAAGCAGCTCAACAAGAACACTCCATCTCTTTCGCCTCGCACACTGTCTTCTCTCTCTCTCTACTTTGGCCCCACAAACCTCTCTCCCATCCAACCGCATCGATTCCAAACATTATAAACAAAACGAAAGCAGATGCGAGAACTAAAGGAGCAGCGGTGCAAAACCTACAAGCATTCGTGATACTACTAGAATAAGATCGGAGATGTAGGTACCTGACTGAGATCACCTTCTCCTTTCTTGGGAGGCTGCGTGTGTGTGTGAACAAGAAGAGGGAGTGAAAGGAGGAGGAGGAGGAGGGTGTGTGCAGCAGCCTGCACAGGGAGGAGAGAGAAAGAGAAGAGAGTGGCAGGGGAAGGGTGAGGAAAGAGGCAGGCTAGGCTAGGCTATAACGGTCAAAAGGCTTGAAAGGAGGAGAAATAACCGGGGAGAGAGGAGAGAGAGAGGATGTGAGGAGAGAGAAAGAGTGGAAGAGAGGCAGTCACCAGTCAGTAGGATGCTTAACTGAATTTGGGTGTGACCCTACGTCTGTCTGTTTGATATTTCCCAATAAAACCCCACTCATTCAATTCCTTGCCATTTTTCAGAAACAGATCCCTGCCCAGTTTTGGGGCAGGACCACTGCTATTTCATCAAGGTAAAAAACAGTATGGTTATATAACCTTATTCAAGAAACAAAATATAGTGAAAAAAACATTTGCTCGAGCATTTGCGGAAAATTCTGACTCGGAAATGAATTATTTTGCACCGCATTTTTTGTTTTGGGCCGTTGCATCGTAAGATGCTGGAAATTGCTTGGCGTGCATGGCCTTTTGTTGGCACGTATGCATGCAACACGACAGTGTTTCTTACGCTACGGGACGGACGTGATAAGGTGAGGCGTGGCCGTGACGGTGATGCTTGGTTGGACACTTCTTCTGACTGACGAAATTCGCGAAGGTTTTCGTAAAGCAAAAAATCGATTTTTAATTTGTCAGTCAATTTTAAATCTTTTTGTCTTCTTCAGTTTAGTGAGTCAGTTGTTAAGCAGCGTGGCCTTCATGCGTGCCGCTCCAGACGACGCTTCACACACCTCTCGATCGTTTAGTTTCCTCCAGGAGAGACAGATCAGTTGCACCAAGAAACGTTTTTTAACTAAGCTGAAAATGAAACGCTTTGAACAGACCGAGAAACGTTTCCTAGACCAAGCAAAAGACGTTTCTGTTCAGGCGTGGCTTTGGATCTGCAGAGAGGAATGCGATCAACGATCATACACGAAGTGTCAGCCGCTCACACACTGCATGCTGCATCTTGCTGGTTGCCGTGCACCAGGTGTGGTGTGGACGCGCGGTCCCGCAAAGTTCGTTTTAATTATTAGCCGAGCAAGAAGGATGCTAGGGTGCCGAAAATGATCAGGAGAATCGATGCTCTTAGATCTTTTAATGTGTTGCTGAATTCAGATGAAGGTTCGTCAGATGCCTTTCCTGCACTGAGTGGTTGGCAACAACCGATTTTTTAGCCAGGGGGGAATCCATCTAGCCTTTCGGTTCATCGTCTACTAGATCTTCAGGATAATTCTTTATATGACATTGGGATAAACTATAATCTCTGATCTGTACCACCACAAAAACTCGTATCCGATATACATCATTGGTATACTAAATTTTAATCCTTTTTCATGCCATTATGGCGGTTTAACCATCGGTCAATTTTTAAAACGCCAGTTCTGTGGTCTTCGTTCTCCTCTCCCTCATCTTCATGAAGCCATCCCGCTGTCGTGCAGCTCTACAAGTTTTGACGAGGAATGAAGATCGAGGAGTGCATCACTCCAAAGCTGTCTGAAAACGACGACCTCTTGTATTGTATGGGCAGAGAGGAGCACGCATGCGAACTTTAATTTCAAAAGGATAAAGTATGTACAGTTGTTAACCTGCTTGCTTCTCTGACTCTCTCACTTCAAAGAGATGACAAAAAAAAGCAAAAGAGATTGAAAGATTCGCTCCGGTGTTCACGTTTCTGAATTGCTTAGATACTTACTTCGGTATCAAAATAATTGTTGTTTAGGATAAACAAAAATAACTAAAAATGAATTAGGAGTGGCTGTCTGGACGACCATTATTTTGATGCCGGAGGAATATCTTTTTTCTCACGCCTCTAATTATCTTGAGCCTAGCACGACCATTCAGGCAAAATCCTTGCATGCCACCCTGGTTGAAAACCTTTCGACTGTTCAGGCCTCTTGAGACACAGGCAGTGATTCGATAGAAATTTTGCTTTATTTTCCTCCACTAATTCATTGGGATTGACAATCCAATCATTCCCTACAATGTTGACAAGGCCTTTTTGCCAAACCATGACTTGACTGTGGCAGAAAACCATAAGATTTTTTTTTCAAACATCATTTTTTTTGTCTCCGTCAGTCAGTAACACGAAACTTTTGTCTGAACTTCAGGACCTATAGAACGGACGAATGCAGATTCAAGAACACATGTTAAAACAAGACAAACAATGTCTTTAATTCCATAGGTCAAGCACTAGAACCGATTTTAATCCTTGCGCCCATCACCTGCTACGCTACAGAGAAAACAAAAGGCAGACTACCACTTGTTCATCGGATGCCAACACTGTCAACAAAGGACTGTTTGACACTGCAGCCGAAACATGACAAGCACAACAGACGATGTAGTAATTTTCAATGTCCCATCGGTCAGAAGACGACACGAATGATTGGTAAGCATGGTCATTTTTGTCTTAGTTTACTGACTCCCTGCCTGCAGCTGGATCCACAGTACAGACACGTCTAATCTTAATCAACTGCCTAGCTCTTAGAATACACCAGGAATCTTAACTTGCTGTTTCCATCGATCAGTAGTACCATGTTGGCCACCACCATGACAAATAATGAGTGGATAAATTGGCATTATATATATTATATACTGTACTGTGTATACTCGATAAGAATGAAGACCAGCACTGACCAATTGTGGATGGTCAATTGCTCATCCTTGGGGTCTTGAACTCCTCTTTTCTAACTGCACTTTTCTAATCACAAGAAAAGCTGATGACGATGAAATCTTTTTTAAGAGGGAGCTACGTAGCTTCTCAAGAAGGATAACCAGGCTTACATGCTGCACCTGCATGGGTTTATAATACACTCCTGCATTTCCTCTGTCTGCAACAACTTGCAAAGGAAAAACCATAGATCTGTGTTCCCTTTTTATATGCAACTATAGTACTCCTCAAGCAACTTGTTGTACTGATATGATTGAGTAGACACTGCAAGCGCCAAGTGCATGACTGAACACAGCTCGATCCCTCCACTGCAAATGAGTCCAAAGCTTGTGTGGTACGGATCAAGGTCCCAATTGCTAAGTATTTATTATCATGTCGCTGTTGCTTGATCTGCATTTGCTGGAGACATTTGTTTGGCTGTGTTTCCAAGGATGCAATGAACATGACCTAGTAGTACCTAAACAACCCATCTTAAAATGGTTTTAAAAACTCATCTTAAAAACGCATGAACTGCTCACCTATATTTATTTCCACTCAAAGAAAAATTATCGAAAAAAAAAACTCCTTTTTTGGCAACTAAAGACTGGAATTCGGCATTGAAGCATGCAGTTGTTAGTTGTTACCTTCAGCAGATAGTACATTTAAAACGGCAAGGAAGCCTTGCCACCACCAATGCAATGCATGCACCATAAGATTAGAGGCCAACTGGCCCTGCACATCCACCTGTACGGATGCAGGCGCCAGGCGCTGCACCAAGGAATCTGATTCATGGAGGTCGCCATCGGCATCTCGCGGATCTCGAGACGTGAGAGGATGAGAAAAGTCTACACACAACAAAGTTTTCAAATCGGTCTGAAATGTTAGTAGTGAAATTTTCAAAACTACTCCCTTTCTCCCTTTATATAAAGGGTTAAGCGTATGCTTGCAGACAAGTAGACGGAGTACAGGGGCAGTAATCAGCAGCCAGGCAGCTAATGCGAATGTGGACCATGGCGAGAGGAAGTGAAATCTGCACAGTGCAGTGTTTTATGGCTTTGAAGCAGCAGTGAATGATCAGTTTGCCCATACACAACCGCATTGATGACCCGGCATTGATGGCCCTGGCGGCAGCAGGAATTTTGTGGCAGCCGTTTGCTGTGCTCATGGACTTTGCCTGACGCCGATCGCTGCACTAGAACATGAACATCGGACATCACATCGCTTGCGATTAAGCTGGTACTGCATTGGTCTCAAGCACACTCTTCAGCTTCAGCAAGGGTGTGTCTGATTTGTTACCGTATATTGTCTCATAAACTTGACATACTTTGTTAATATAAAAGTGTTATAAGGAATTTATTTATCACACTTTCATCAAAACTTGGCAAGGATGACAAGTGAGGTCAGAATAACCAGTGCGATTTTGCTCTTCGTAAAGCTTCCGGATAAGGGACAACGCTTGAGCCATGCACAAGCTTTCGCCGACCCTGCGTGCTCTAAAAGGAAGGCTCGACATGCATGGCATGGCGGCAGCTCCTTCTAAAGCCGCATCATGCCTGTCAGCTCGCACGCTTGCACGAGCTGCATGTACGATCCGGACGCAAAGCGCATCGGATCTGCATGCGATGCAATGCAATCATCGGAGCCGATGCTACAACTGCTTAAAGATTCAGAAATGGACTTGGAGCGGGTGAAGTGAGCGTGAAGGTGCTTGCAAAGTTCTCAGCGCAACTCCTCGCACGGGGGTAGTACAGTACTTGTCAGCGCGGCCATGCTTTAACACATGGCTGTAAATTGTTGCTGTTGCCAACAGTGAAGGTCTGTTGTGCTGCCATGTGTTAGATTGAAACGACTGAAACCCTCCACCCAAGGATGGACTGGAAAAACAGCTTCACAGCAGGCCGACTCGGAGGAGGAAGAGACGAACACTCTATCCATTCTCAAATTAATGTCGTCAGAACGATAAATTTAGTTTAATATTGAACTAAAATTATTGTTCTCTTGACAATAGTTTTAAAATAGAGGGATTACGCCTCAGTGATAGCTGAACACAGGACATAACAGGGGCTCCAAGTCCAACATGAATCTTCTGTTACTGTTAGTAGGTTCTAATTTCAGTAGAGTATAGACATCTGAATCTAGAGAGGCATGTACATGTCATTAACTAGGCAAATGGTATGGGCTCGTTCAGGGAGCAGCTACCCTACTGATAAGGTGCCACTCATGGCAATGGGAATGACACAAAAGGGAGGCCCCGTGTCAACAGGGGAAGAGGATGGGGGATCCGTCGCGGCGCAGCCCGCTCTCGGAGAGGTCCAGCTTGCTCATCTTCTCCTCGCACCACAGCAGCTGCTCCTTGCTGAGCTTGGTGTCACACTCATATTTTTCAACAATGAAAAAGAAATAAAAATTTAATAGATTAAATAAGAAATGAACAAAAGAGAAGAATTGAAAAGAAAAAGAAAAAGAATAAAAACCCTAACTGGGCCAAATAAATCATTTTGTGGCCCATCTTCCCTTTTCCCTAGCGCCCAGCCCACCTCCTCCCTCTCTCTCTCCCTCACCCCATGACACGCGGGGCCCAGCTGTTAGGGTCTTCTTCCCCAACCGCCAGCCCACCCCGCTCGCACCCACCGTGCCTCCAACCGCCACCCTTGCCTCTCGCTGCAACCGCCGCCCCGCGCGTGCGTACCCCACCCCGGAACCGCCGCCCCCGCACGACCCCTTCCCCCTTCTAATACCCCGACCAAGCCCTATTGCCCGCACACACGAAACCCTAGCCCCAAGCACCGCCATGGCTGCACCATGCCAAGCTCGACGCCTCACGGATTCGAGCCGTCCCGACCACACCGGACTCGCTCCCGAGCTCCTAGACCAATCATCGCCTCTGTTGGATCCCCTGCAAGATAAGAATCAGCGCCCGAGGCCAACCCTGACGTCGCCAATGTCTGGAAGTCGCTCCTTGCCGTCCCCGACCGATTTCCCGCATGCGCAATGCCCTAGGTTAGTTCCTCGCGCCCCTCTCGTTCTTCCCGTTCATTTCCCATCGAGTTTGGTGCTTTGTGGCAAAGATTCGCCAACTCCGGTGGAGCTCCGACGAGGGCGCCGCCGGCCACCAAACCCGACCGGAACATCCCTCTGGGCCGTTGGATCTTCATCCACGGTCCAGATTAAATCAACCCGAAAGGGCACCCTCTTGGTCCATCGTGGACCCGTAGACCTGCGCCTAGCCCTCGGTCCATAGGCTCGGTCCACCAAATTTTGTGTAGGAAAATAAATAAGAAAAGAAAAGAAAAAATAGGCTTTACAGTGAGGCCCCTGGCTTTTTAATACAAATTACAAATAGGTCCCCACCTTTACAGAAATAGCCTTCCCTTTTATATTAATCATGTAATAAATCTGTAAATGTGGAAAAATGGCTACAAACACCTTGTTATTGTTAAAAGTTATGTTTTAACCTCTGAAATTGACATAACAGCCCCTGTAGTATTATTTAATTGCTGAATAATGTTTAAAAATTAATTTAGTGAGTGGAAAATATTTGAAATGATAAAATAAATAATAAAAAATTAGGAAAAATAATTATAAATATTTTTAGGTTGTAATAAAATTATAGATGCAAATAAAATATATTGTGTACATAGAAAATGTTTTTAAGTGATAAAATAAATATAGTAAAAATGGTTATAAATCTTTTATACTAAAATAAAAATTGTAGAATTCATGTAAAATATATTTTGACAATAGAAAATTTAATAAAAATGCTTTTAGATATAAATAAATATGAAAAATAGAGAATAAATATGGAAATAGTAGGAAAATTATTTATAAAATGTTTTATGCTGAAATAAAATTTATAAAATGCATATAAAATATATTTTTGGCTATAGAAAACTCATTAAAAATGTTTGTAGACTGTAAATAAATACTAAAAATGGAAAATAAATGTTAAATGCATTTCTTTAGCTATGAGAAATAATAAATCACTTATAACACCGATTTAAATCATAATTATAACATTTTCAATTATAATATTTGTATTTTTGTATGGTGTATTGTTATTGATTGTTTTTATTTCTCTTTTGACGGTAGTTTACACACACTCGTATCTCGATCAAGAAGTGACATGAAGATATGGAGATCAAGAGTTCCACCAAGAAGACTGAGCAGCTAAATAATTAAAGGCAAGTGTCCTTGACCATCTTGCACATTTTTAAGGGTTTAGTTAGTTGCATGTTAATTAATATGAATCCTATGCTATACCATGTTGTTTTACCTGTTACCTTGTCGCTTGGGTTATGAAAGGGTGGTATGGGATTTACTTTACGCTTAGCCATGCATAATAGATGGGTGGGAAAACATTGACCATACTTATTATTATGATTATGATTATGATGTTGGAAATGGATTGTAGTAAATAGGAATCTGGCGAGTTGATTTGAATGGTATGGTGCAGTACGCACGAGACCCGGGATTCGGGGATTGAACCTTGCCGGATTCTAAGGACCAGTTTATGGAGTAGCTACTAAGCTATACAATATCACCACAAGACTGAGTATGGGGCAGCTTGATCGATTAATTAGGCCTCTCCCGGCTTAGTGCTGGTAGTCGGATAGTGCGGGGAATTGGTTCAGCGTATCTGCCTTGTGATCCGCATAGCTCAAGAGGGGGCTTCTCCTGGCGGAGGTAAAATGGACTCTAGGAGCCGGAGTGGTGAAACCTCAGAGGACCAGTTACTAGTCGGGAGGACCTTTGTAAAGACCTCGTAGTGATCTCTCGGTCGCACACCTACGGAAGTGTGAAATGTGGATGATCACCACTGGCATCAGGGAGGTTTGCTTAGTCCACCTGGCAACAGGGGATGAAATCACGGCTTGTGGGTAAAGGATACATTATCTGCAGAGATTGGGAAATTGTGATGACAGTCGTGCTCACGGACAAGAGCGGCTTGGTGTCGAATTCATAATTAGTCAATGGTTGGAATGGTGGTTGGGATAATGCTTGGAATTGATGTTGATATTATTATAATTACTATTACTGTTATTACGATTGGGATTACTCACCTAGATGTAGGTTGCTAATGAAAGCTAAGATTAAGTTTAATGCATAGTGCTTAAACCACTATTAGCCTTTCCTTTGATTTGGCCTTCATATCATTTATTTCCCACACTTGATTTATTGTATTTTCGATATGCTGCTCAGTGAAGAGAAGATCTAATAAGGACAGTGTCAAGTGAAGACAGTGCATAGGTCGTGTCGGTACCCTAAAAACCGTACACCCCCTGAGGTTACAAAGATTTCGAGGGAAGGCCGTCCACACGGATTGAAGACCCTCGGAGGCCCACTTGTCAGACATAACCGGACCTGCTTCTCCAACATGGTTAATCCCTAGGTCGCCACGTGTACTGCCAAACCGGAGCTACCGCCTGCAAGGGGGAAGCTCCGGATCAAGTACCGAAATGGCACCTCCGGACTTAACCCCTGACCGAGAGAAGCTCCGGACCTGACACATGTCAGATAGCTCCGGAGCTACTTGCTTCCCACAGCAAGCTCCGGGGCTGCCACGTGGTCAAACGTCGGAACTGGCAGCCCCTAACCTCTGGAAGACCTTGTAACGGCTCCGGATCCTCAAAGGAGAGCTAAGGACTTCAAGACCCGATTAAATGTCATTAATGCCATATTAATGACACTTAAACAAACAATCTTAACACCCGTAACGGCACTGTCGGAGCCCGTTACAGGATTATTAACAACAATTAATAGTGTATCAATACTAGTAACCGCCGGGGCCACATGTGGGGCTAGGCCAGCTTGTAACGGCCTGTCCTTGTACTATAAAAGGACAGGCTAACGATACGCACGGGGACACACGTACACAGACGTGGAGATCATACGTGACAAACTAATACAACACCAACACACCCGTGGGGTAGGGTATTACGCTCAGGCGGCCCGAACCACGTAAATCCTAGTGTCTCCTGTGTTAAACCGCAATTCACCTTCTTGAGTCTCCGCGCGCCCACACCGAACCACAAACTCCTTCAACACTTTAGCAGTGTCAGGAGATCTGCCGACTCCGACAGTCGACAGTTGGCGCGCCAGGTAGGGGCGCCTGAGATTTTCGAGAATGGTGAACTCCGCGGCTGGATCATCCAACGGTCAACCTGCTGCTCAGGCTGTTGGGGGCAATCCCTCCAACAGGCAGCCACCAGCAGGAGCCTCGGCACCAGCAGGAGCCACACTCCCACCACCACCATCTTCTCCAGCAAATCGTGTTGGGCAACGTGATGGTGCGCCGGCGTCACTTACTGCGTCGGCAAGTCATGACAACCCGGAACACGCGCTCCATGCAACGCGTGCTCTTCTCCAACGACCACCACCTCCGGACGCATCTCGAGATGCAATGGAGCAGTGGAGGGCCGATGTGGAGCATTTGGTCGCAGCAGCGGCCGAACGCCTCAACAACCAGGGTCCTCCTCCTTCGGGACGAGCCCCGTCGCAGCGACGGACTTTGTCTGGAAGACTTGGTCCGCACGTCTCCAACAACAGGAGACGATCTGCGTCACAGCAGGTGACGTCGTTGCCCTCTAGGGCACGACGCACCCATACGGTATCCAGGCTTTCGACTCATGACCTCCGGGCGGAGCTTGATCGCCGGTACCGCCAACAGGATGGTCGTGTCCATATCGAGCGTGCTCGTGAAAGACGGGAAGCTCAGGACCTTTCTACTCTGGAAGGAGTAGGAGGAGGCTGTTCAACCCTAGCCATGCACCTGCGCATGGTTAGATAGCCACAGAAGTTCCGGCCACACCTGCCGGAAAAATTCGATGGGACTGTCAACCCCGCCGAATTCCTTCAGATATACTCCACTGCAATCTTGGCAGCTGGAGGAAACGAGGCTGTAATGGCCAATTACTTTCCCGTGGCCTTAACCGGGACCGCCAGGTCCTGGTTTATGAGCCTTCCACCCAACTCTATCAACAGTTGGGAGGAGCTGTGCCGTCAGTTCACTGCCAACTTCGGGAGTTCATACACCCGACCAGGCACTGAACTGGACCTTTTTGCGGTCGTGCAAAAAGGGGGAGAATCTTTGCGGTCCTTCATCCAGAGGTTCTCTCAGGTACGCAACACAATCCCTTCTATCTCAAGCGCTTCTGTCATTGTGGCATTCAGACAGGGCGTACGTGACAAGAAGATGTTGGAGAAGCTGGCGATCAAAGAGATCACCAGCGTCATAGAACTCTTCAGCCTGGCAGACAAATGTGCCAGAGCTGCGGAGGGCCGTGAATGCACTCCAAACCATCCTCGGAGGATCACAAGAAATCCTCCAAAGAAGAAGCCGCTACCTCCGGAGGTGGCAAGAAGAAAAAGAAGACCCACGGCAAGAAGAAGCCGTCGGCCGGCACATCCAACGTTGCAGCTGCTGCAACTCCTGGTGGCCGGGGGCCACGCCCCGAGAACCGACCTCGACCATCTTCCGAAGACGGTGGCAAACCCAAAGTGTCGTGTCCCATTCACAAAACGGGCAGCCACGGTTTGGAAGACTGCCGGGAGGTCCAAAACCTTGCCGAGCGCTACAGCAAGCGCCGGGAAGGGTCTCCTTTCCGACAGAGGGAAGGAAAACAGAAGGTCGACGAAGCTCCGGCTGAAGAGGAGTTAGGGTTTCAGGACCCCAAAAAGGTCTTGAAGGCCGTCTACACCTCCGTCGATGACGACTCTGACGTCGCTGACAACGAGCGTCGGAAAACCATGAACACCATTTTTGGTGGATCATGGGACATCACCTCCCGTCGCGTCATCAAGACTATGCGGCGGGATATGGCTGCTGTAGCTCCTACAGCTAGACCGGAGCCACATCGAAAGTGGATGGACACATCCATCACTTTTGATGCTTCGAACTGTCCTCGAAGCATGGTCGGAGCTGGACAGTTACCTTTGATGGTATCTCCCACCATCAATAACATCCAGCTCCATCATGTTATGGTGGACGGAGGTTCAGGGCTGAACCTCATAAGCTTTGAAGCTTTTACCAAGCTTCAGCTCCGACCTTCAGATCTCCAGCCCTCTCGACCTTTCTCCGGAGTAGGTCCGGGGGCCATTACCCCACTCGGAGCTATAACTCTCCCCGTTACCTTCGGGACACGGGGGAAGTATCGCACTGAGAAGTTGGTCTTCGACGTCGCTCAGATCAACTTACCATTCAACGCCATCTTGGGTAGACCTGCCCTATACAAATTTATGGCAGCTTGTGACGCCCGGTTCCGAAAATTGAACCAAGCTAACGCATATGTGTGCCCAGGATGTTCAACACACATACACGAGTGATTCACAAATGATAAACAGATAATTACCACAGCACAAATTATTAAATAAGTACTCTTATTACATAATTCATTAAATCCTCGAATACAAGCTCTAATGAATATTAATGATAAGTTCAACTAATGTAGCGGAAATAAACTAATTAAGCAACTAAGCAAACTAAGCAAAAGGGATAGCGCAGCTCCATGCAACACCACAGGCAAAGCTGACGGTAGACACGGCCTAGATCTCCGCATTATCGTCATTAAGCTCACAATTCTGACCTGCAACTGTTGGGTGGGGGATTGCAAGAGTGAGTACATGTCGTACTTAGCAAGTGTGGAAAGTATGACATGTGGCTGATTCAAATGACGAATGTAATAATGGCTAAGTGCTGAAAAGTACAGTAAAACATTTGAAAAGCATTATACTATGTCTATGTGAAACAATCCCATCATAACCATCATATTAACATAATATAAATCATATCCAATTATTGCCAATATCACCATTATCCATGTCCAATTACCATAACTCAAATTCATATCCATGACCATAATCCGTAAACCATAACCATAAACCAACCATAACCATAAACCAACCATAACCATTACCAGACCATAACCATCCCAAATCCCAATTTCCCTCTAATCATGTAGGTCATCCAGGCGCTCTTAACCGGGAGCACGGCTATCATGATAGTTTTAATACTCTGCAGAGTTTGTACCACTTTACCCACGTGTTTGTGATTTCATCACCCGTCGGCGACTAAGAACCTCCCTTATGCCAATTACACTTCCTTTGGTGTATGGCCAAGAGATCACAAAATAGCCTTTACAAAGGGATTACTAGCCTATTCAGACCCCACTGAGGTTTCACCGGTGGCGATGCCTCCAACTGAGCACATCTTCAACCAAAGGCCCCCTCTTGAGCCATTCGGATCCCAGGGTAGTCCCACCAATCATCAACAAACCCAATCCGACTACCCCTTCCCTGAGCATCCATAATGGTCCAAACAGCACTAGCAAAGCCCTAATTAATCAGCTACGCCGCACCCATACTTGGCCTCGTGGTGGCACTGTAGTCCTGGCTTATTCTCGCATGAACCGGTCCTTAGATCTAAAGCAAGCAAACCACCATAACATCCAACCCATCCACATACCAGGCTTGCTTAGATCACCCATCACCATACCGTATCGACCAGTTCACATTAACTAGAATATCATTAATACATAATTAAATGTGTAGTGTTGGTTTTTCCATCCCAATTAATTAAGCAAAGCAAAAAGGTAAAAACCCTTCCCGACTCTCTACCATAAATTCCAGGTGACAAGGGTGGTTTAGCAAATCTAGTAAACTTCCTACCATAGGATTCCCATCAAATTGACACAGCATGCAGTTTTGCAAACAAAACATTTATTTTAAAACAGGATCAATATGCTTCAAGGACGCCTTGCTCCGGTGGATGGGGTTGCTCAACCGCTTCGAAATCTTGATTCTGGAAATCCTCGTACACGACCTCTTGAGCACTTCCCTCTACTCGTGATCATACATACAAGAATATACATACAATTCAACATGATGCACACACATTAATCAACATGTGATGATATGCATGCATGCAAAGTACAATAATTAATTAACTATGGTTGTCTATTAATTAGATGCAATTAATTCATACGTGTTCATACGGGTTTACGAGGGTTTTAGCGAGAATTAATGCTGCTGAAAATAAAATTATGGTGCAACTAAAATAAATTTATGTCTATTAGATCTAATGTGTCGCCAAAATTCGCATCGGGAATAAATTCTACCATAGATCTGACGGCTTGACGGTCGCAGAACAAATGCGACGCGTAGACGAAGTGGATGGCACAGCAGTCCCTCGGCGGCACGACGACGGCGACGATCTCCGGTGGACGGTGGTACCCTCCTCTTTTCCTCCCTCTTCTTCCCCTTCTTTTTCTCTTTTTTTTTTCTTCCCTGGGAGCAGCTCTCTGGACCTTTTTCCCTCTGTTCGGCGGCTGCTTCTGGCGGCGGCAGCATCGTGGCTTCGGTTCCTTTTATAGGGGCGGCGGGAGCAAGAAAATCGGACCGAGTCGGTTGGGAGGCGGGGCGGGATGGGACTCGTATCCGGGAAAATTGGGGCGGCTCGGTCGTTACAGCGCGGGAGGCGGGACGACGCGGAGGCCACGGAGCGGGGCCGCGTCGCGTCAGGGGGGGGGGGCCGGGATTCGCGGGAGGCGTGGGGCCCGGGTGTGCAGCGCGGTCGCAGCCGGAGTCAACACGCGGGGCGCGTTCGGCGGGGTGGGCAAGGCGGGGCCGGGTGGGGGCAAGCGGCGGGGTGGGACGCGTGGAGGCGGGGCCCGGCGGGAGCGGCGGTAACGGGTGTGGGGGCGGGGCCCGGGTGTCATGCGGGGTGGGAGCCGTGCGGCGCGGGGGCCAAGGCGGCGGGTTGGGCGCGTGCGGCTGAGCGGGAGCGGGGGAGGCGATCGAGGCAGGGGGGGGGGGGGGCATGTGCGCGGCAGGCGGCGCTGACAGGGGCTGGGCGGGCGCTGGTGGGAGGCGGGACCCAGGCAGCGGGGGGGGGGGGGGGGGGCACGCGCAGGCGTGTGCGCGCTTCGGCTCGAGGTGGCGTGCGTGGAGGCGGGGCGGGCTGGCGCGGGGGCCAAGGTGGCAGGCGGGGGCGCGCGCATCGGGGCGCAGGCGGCGGGGTCCGGGCGGGCGTGGGCGCCGAGGCGGCGTCAGGCGGCGGGTGGGACCCCGGGGCGGGCGGCCGCGCGAGGCGGGGCCGGCTGGCTGGGCTGGCTCGGCCGCCTGGCCAGCGGTCCCTTTTCGTTTTTTTTTCTTTTTTTTCTCCTTTTTTCTTTGAAACATATTACTGTTTTTTTATATTATTTATTTATCTTATTTATTTTATTCATTTATTATTATATATATATTTATTATCATACAACCTATTTATATATTATTATTTTATATTTATTATTTATATTTTTTTATTTTACTTTTCTTTTTATACTTCCTTTTATAATTTATTATATATATTTTATATATATATTATTATTCATATTATATATTTATTATTTATTATTTATTATTTTTATAACATATATTATTAATATTAATATTTTATCTATTTTTATATATTGTTATATATTATTTATATATATACTTATATATATTTTTATTATTATTTTTATACTTATTTCTCATTACAAGTTTTAGGCAATAATTATTATTTTCTATTTCTTCTTTTGCTACATACATTTGTGTATTTTATCATTTTTCTTTTATCCTACTAATGTTTAATACATGATCATGTATGCAATGCAGAATGCGAAAATTTAGGGTGTTACAATTCTACCCCCCTTAAAGTGAATCTCGCCCTCGAGATTCGATAGCGTGGAGAAAAGGTGAGGGAATTCTGCCTTCAGGTCTTCTTCACGTTCCCACGTAGCTTCGGCTTCCGTATGGTGGTTCCATTGCACCTTGCACCAATGGATCCTCTTATTCCTTGTGAATCCAAAACGATGAGGTTGGCGGAGAAGTCTACCCCCCTTATTTTAAGGCTTACTTTTGGACATACTATATTTGTCCACATCTCTCCTCCAGGAGACTTAACCAATAGAGTAGACTTCATATGAGAGATAGGCAAACTATACTTGGTAACATACTTCGATGCAATGAATGAATGCAATGCTCCAAAATCAAATAACATAGTCGCGGGGTTGGAGTTAGCAAGAAACATACCAATGACCACGTCATCCACTTGTTGAGCATTCTCCGTAGAGACATGGTTCACGTTGCCACGAGCAAAATTCTGCTGTCCAAGGTTTCCTTGTGGCTGTCCTCCATTAGGTCTTGGGTTTTGCCTCGGCGCATTGCTTCTTTGACCAAGGCCTGACTTAGGACATTGATTCGCAAAGTGTCCAGCTTCTCCACAAGTATAGCACCTCTTAACTCCACCAGAATTATTGGGACGAACTTGGTTTTGAATATTGGCTCAAGGAAAATCAGCACGAGGTGCATAAGACATTGCTTGCATAACAGGGCGCTGCTGCACAAACTGAGTTGGGCATGGTGCAAAATCAGGGCGCTGAGAAGGAATAGAGGGGTTGTAATAGGGCGCATTGGGTGGTGCAAGGCGAGGGCGCACATTACTTCCTTGTTGTTGTCCTTGGTATGACGCCTTCCGCTTGATTTCTTGCTCCATCTCACGGATCTTATTCTCAACTACAATTGCTTTGTCTACAAGTTTCTGGAAATTGGCATAATCGCAGTTGAGTAGTTGCACTTGGATCTCATTGTTGAGGCCTCTCATGAACAAATATTGCTTCCGGCTGTCTCGACTAACATCCTCAGGCGCGTACCTTGAGAGTTGAGTGAATTTATTGAGATATTCACTCACGCTTGATCTTCCTTGCCTTAAATTCTCGAATTCTTGTCTCTTCAGGATCATAACACCTTCCGGCACATAATGAGAACGGAAACTCTCCTTGAATTCGGCCCAAGTGATCCTCTCTTGATTCTCATGAGCATTGCATAGTGAATCCCACCAATCGGCGGCTGCTCCAACGAGTTGATGAGAAGCAAATAGGACCTTCTCCCGGTCACTACATTGGACAATAGCAAGTTTCTTCTCCACGGACTTGAGCCAATCATCAGCGTCCATAGGGTCAGCAGCTTGAGCAAAGGTTGGCGGTCTAGTCCTCATGAACTCTCCTAATCGGTTATGAGGAGGCGGGGGTGGTGGTGGAGGCATGTGTGGCTGATTGTTGATATTGCCAGCCTGCAGTTGTCCCATTGTTTGTATCATAGTCTGCATGAGCTGGTTTTGCATAGCTAGTAGCTGCTCGATATTGATTGCTCCATGAGCAGGTCCTTGTCCGTTGTTGTTCTGAGGCGCTCCATGGTTCTCCTCCTCATCATTGGCATCCCTCTGGTTGCGAGTCCTCACCATCTAAAGAAAAGTAATAGGTAAGAATTTAGAAACGTCCCCAACTATATGCATCAAGGGATATGAAGCCAATCAACTAGCTACACTAGCCTAGGTGGACATGGTAATGCTAAAGCATCCCAAAATCCTCTATTAAGCACACAAGCAAACAATATATATATATATATCAAACAGCACACCAACAATATCAAATCGATTCCTGAGTGCTCCTATGTGCTCTAAAGTGTCCATTCTATCTTGGCTGTGTCCTACGGTCAACCTGTGGCTCTGATACCAATTTGTGACGCCCGGTTCCGAAAATTGAACCAAGCTAACACATATGTGTGCCCAGGATGTTCAACACACATACACGAGTGATTCACAAATGATAAACAGATAATTACCACAGCACAAATTATTAAATAAGTACTCTTATTACATAATTCATTAAATCCTCGAATACAAGCTCTAATGAATATTAATGATAAGTTCAACTAATGTAGCGGAAATAAACTAATTAAGCAACTAAGCAAACTAAGCAAAAGGGATAGCGCAGCTCCATGCAACACCACAGGCAAAGCTGACGGTAGACACGGCCTAGATCTCCGCATTATCGTCATTAAACTCACAATTCTGACCTGCAACTGTTGGGTGGGGGATTGCAAGAGTGAGTACATGTCGTACTCAGCAAGTGTGGAAAGTATGACATGTGGCTGATTCAAATGACGAATGTAATAATGGCTAAGTGCTGAAAAGTACAGTAAAACATTTGAAAAGCATTATACTATGTCTATGTGAAACAATCCCATCATAACCATCATATTAACATAATATAAACCATATCCAATTATTGCCAATATCACCATTATCCATGTCCAATTACCATAACTCAAATTCATATCCATGACCATAATCCGTAAACCATAACCATAAACCAACCATAACCATAAACCAACCATAACCATTACCAGACCATAACCATCCCAAATCCCAATTTCCCTCTAATCATGTAGGTCATCCAGGCGCTCTTAACCGGGAGCACGGCTATCATGATAGTTTTAATACTCTGCAGAGTTTGTACCACTTTACCCACGTGTTTGTGATTTCATCACCCGTCGGCGACTAAGAACCTCCCTTATGCCAATTACACTTCCTTTGGTGTATGGCCAAGAGATCACAAAATAGCCTTTACAAAGGGATTACTAGCCTATTCAGACCCCACTGAGGTTTCACCGGTGGCGATGCCTCCAACTGAGCACATCTTCAACCAAGGGCTCCCTCTTGAGCCATTCGGATCCCAGGGTAGTCCCACCAATCATCAACAAACCCAATCCGACTACCCCTTCCTCGAGCATCCACAATGGTCCAAACAGCACTAGCAAAGCCCTAATTAATCAGCTACGCCGCACCCATACTTGGTCTCGTGGTGGCACTGTAGTCCTGGCTTATTCTCGCATGAACCGGTCCTTAGATCTAAAGCAAGCAAACCACCATAACATCCAACCCATCCACATACCAGGCTTGCTTAGATCACCCATCACCATACCGTATCGACCAATTCACATTAACCAGAATATCATTAATACATAATTAAATGTGTAGTGTTGGTTTTTCCATCCCAATTAATTAAGCGAAGCAAAAAGGTAAAAACCCTTCCCGACTCTCTACCATAAATTCCAGGTGACAAGGGTGGTTTAGCAAATCTAGTAAACTTCCTACCATAGGATTCCCATCAAATTGACACAGCATGCAGTTTTGCAAACAAAACATTTATTTTAAAACAGGATCAATATGCTTCAAGGACACTTGCCTTGCTCCGGTGGATGGGGTTGCTCAACCGCTTCGAAATCTTGATTCTGGAAATCCTCGTACACGACCTCTTGAGCACTTCCCTCTTCTCGTAATCATACATACAAGAATATACATACAATTCAACATGATGCACACACATTAATCAACATGTGATGATATGCATGCATGCAAAGTACAATAATTAATTAACTACGGTTGTCTATTAATTAGATGCAATTAATTCATACGTGTTCATACGGGTTT